>CM025789.1:26566146-28005821 GCA_014635995.1 Sarcophaga peregrina | reverse complement strand
TATTTAAACACCAGAAACAAGAGACCAAAAGAACAGGGGCCATGGCGAAGTGATATTTCTTGCAAACAGAGAGAGAGTGGGTGTTTAAAAAGTGTTTTGGTTAAACGTTGCAGAACATGAAAATGCTGAGTAGGGGTATAATTTTATTATCAAAACTGTAACGGATAAAATTCAATTTGCAAAAATTTTAAACAAAATTACCCCCCGACTGACTGTTGAATACAACCAACACTCGACTCTCACTATAAAATTCAATTAAATCATGTTGAAATACAAAACGTACTACGTAAGTAGAAGAAGGTGGGTTGTAATGAAAAAACGACTGAAGAATTTCATTAAATCTACATGAATAATAAATTTAAAGAATTTTTTTTTGTCCCTCTGTCTGTTTGATATGCTTGTGTTACTGTTCGAATTTTCGTCAGACGTATTACGAGCATTTTTGATTATTTTGTGTGTGATTTTTTTATTCCATAAAAAACATAACATGAGTAGGATTTAAATGAATTGTTTAAAAATGGCATAAATTTAAATAATTTTTAGTTTTTGCAACAACAACAACATGAAAACAGATAAAATGTATAGAAAATTCTAGCTCAATAATCATCATGGCAATCATTGTTATCGTCATCATAAAATTCTGTTTTTCAATATGCCTGGCTTTTGCTGCATTATTTACCACAAAATATTTCTATTTTATTGTTTGTATTTTTTTTATCATGAATAAATAAATTCTTAAACTATTTTTCTGTCTACTTTTTTATTTATTTTCTATACAATTTCGATCATAAAAATATTGCAGATATTTTCCATTTTCTCGTTCTTTTTTTTTAAATTTTTCTCTGTGAATGCATTTCAACAAATTCTCAGCATTTTAAATGAATTTAGAAAGATTGAAAGAAATTGAAAGCATACAGTGACGAGCAGAAGTGAGTGCATGTTCACAATACTGAGTTTCGCCATCCACAAAAACAAAACCATACAAGCAAATACAAAAAAAAAAAAATTTTATTTTAATTCTTTATTTTATTCTTAACGAATAGCAGTAAAGAACAATAATTAATGAAATGAATTTAATAAGTTTGAATGAAAAAACGAAAATAACCCACATAAACTCAATTTTGCACGTTTCAAGAAAATTCAAGAAACTAACCCAATTTCAATATTTTGCCCATAGACCCTTATTAGAAATAGCTTTCTACCAAATTATCAATAATATCTTTCGGAATTCGATTCCATTTTGCATTTATACGATACCAAAGTTTGTCCATATTTGTTGGGGCTGTTTCGTACTGTCCGATCCGGATTTTCACGAATGACCAAAAATTTTCAATCGCATTGAGGTCAAGACTTTGTGTCGGCCATTGCATTAACTAAAAATTATATTTTCCACCCCATATCTTTAGAATTTTTGCTGTGTGCTTCGGATCACCATCCTGTTGGAAAATAATTTCTTATTCGAGATAACCACATTTGTCTGTAAAATTCGGAAGATGGGTTTGCAGAATCTTTTGATAGTCTTTTTTCGCTTGCTACCATCTACGAAATATAGAGGGCCAACATGCCACCATGTTAAGCATCCGCAACCAATTATATTTGCGCTGCTATGTTTAATGGTTTGCTTCACATAGAATCCTTGAACACGTTCCCCGGGTCTTCGATAATAGTACTGATTGGAACGTGTTATCCATATGATTGGAAACGTGTTACCTAGTCGGATGAGTCCAAATGTAACCACTTTCAGTAAGATGGAAAGCAGTACTGCTAGCGCAGATCCAGGGAACGTGTTCAAAGATACCATGTGAAGCAAACTGTTAAACATAGCGGTGAAAATGTTATGGTTTGGGGATGCTTAATATGATGGCATGTTGGCCCTCTATATTTGGTAGATGGTATCATGCGAAAAAAGACTATCAAAAGATTCTGCAAACCCATCTTCCGAATTTTACAGACAAATGTGCTTATCCCGAATAAGAAATTATTTTTCAACAGGATGGTGATCCGAAGCACACAGCAAAAATTCTAAAGATATGGGGTGGGAAACATAATTTTCAATTAATGGAATGGCCGGCACAAAGTCCCGACCTCAATCCGATTGAAAATCTTTGGCCATTCTTGAAAATCCGGCTCGGACAGTACGAAACAACCCTAACAAACATGGTCAAACTTTGGGATCGTATATTTGCGAAATGGAATCGAATTCCGAAAGATGTTATTGCTCATTTGGTAGAAAGCATCTCAATCCGCGTAAATCAAGCTATTTCTAATAAGGGTCTATGGGCAAAATATTGAAATTGGCTTAGTTTCTTGAATTTTCTTGAAACGTGCAAAATTGAGTTTATGTGGGTTATTTTCGTTTTTTCATTCAAACTCATTAAATTCATTTCATTAATTATTGTTTTTTTTACCGATATTTGTTAAGAATAAAATAAAGAATTAAAATTAAATTTTTTTTTTTGTATTTGCTTGTATGGTTTTGTTTTTGTGGATGGCGAAACTCAGTATTGTGAACATGCACTCACTTCTGCTCGTCACTGTACATGCAAAGCAACAACAAAAAACAACAACAAAACTATTCAAAAGAATTTGCATGTAATTAAATTTTATATGCAAAATATTTGTTAAGAAAAATTCCTTGTTGTTATTGTTGTTGTTATTTGTTGTTCTTGCATTCGTATGCAAATTTAATAATTTCTTGTCTTCTTATGAAATTTTCTTTTTTTTTTTTTTTGTTGGTTTTTGTGGTCATCTTATTTGCAGCAGTCGTCTTAAGACCCGCAAAAGTATTGTTTGGCTTTCTTTTCTTAATTTTTTCTTGTATTTTTTTACTCTGTTCTGGTAATTTTTTTTTATTATTTTTTCCTAAGAAAACGTAAAATTTCAGATAATTTTTAAGATTTCCTTAAGGAAGATAAAGCAATTATACACTAGAATATCTTGTTAAAATTACAGGGTCTTACAGCTTTTTTGTAGCCACTATGCTAAAAATAATGCGTAATGAGGCAGCATTGAATAGACCTTCTATTACCAAAAGAAAAAGACTTTTTTTCACTAGACGACAGAGCGAAAATTTCAGTTCTGACAATGAAATTTTTTCAGAGATCACCTAAGAGTAAACTGACTAAATTATGTTCCTTTGATGTTAATAAATATAACACTCTACCTAGTGTTATGTAACCACCCAAATGGTTTCTTTTGACATGCATTAAAGCCGCTCGGACTACAAGTACATATTTGCGGTAATGTTTCATTCGCCCCATTCCAGTACCTAGATTTTGAGCTTCCGGTATACTTCATCAAAAAGCTGATTTCTATACACAGCTTACCTCCAGATAGTCTGATGCACAACTGAATTCCATATTCTTATTATAATTCCCCAGCAAATGTTTAGTTTGTCTCGAACTAATCTTCTCCCTATTTATCCTGTCTTTTACCGATTACACCCTTATTCCACTTCTCATTTCATTTCTTCTGTCCAGCTTATCCATTTTGCCCAAATAACCCATTTTATATTCGTGAGTCAATTTCATGTAGGCCGAGTATTCGGATGACGACCTAGTTATCATAAGGCAATGCTATGTCTCGTTTTTTATATCTCCTATCTTAGTTGAATTCATTACATTTTTCAATTTCGCTGACTTCCTTTCGAAAGATATCCGAGGGTTTCCACACAACTTCAAATTATGTCCCATCCGTGTCCCTCTTTTAAAGGAATATTGCTTCATTCACTCTAGATACCCGAGTATATCACAGCTATTACAGGTCTATCCAACTTTCTAATTTCTCCTTTCATTATTCTAATAGGCTAATAAAGGGTCCGTCAAATTACTTTCTTATTGAAAATGCTTTAAAAAAAACGATGAAATTTTTTCCCAAATTTCTTTTTTTTATTTGAAAGTACAATCCTTCCGATTAATAATGGAAAATAATTTCATTCAAATGGCTGGCTGTAGTAGCCTAAACGATCAGTCCAATTTTTAAGCACAGTATCGATTCTGTGCAGCTGTATTCCACCAATGGCTTCACGTAAATTATCCTTTAAAGCGTCAATTGTCTCTAGCTTGTCGGCGTAACACTTATCTTTAATTTCACTTCATAAATAATAGTCCAACAGTGTCAAATCGCAACTCCGAGGTGGCCAAACAACATCCGCCCTACGACTTATAATGCGATTCAAAAACATGGCTCAAAACATCGAGTGTTGCTTCGGCTGTGTGGCACGTAGCGCCGTCCTGTTGAAACCAATTGAAGCCAACGTCCTACTCTCCAATTTTTGTGAACAAAAATTCGTTCAACATGGCCCGATAACGATGGCCATTGACTGTACCGGTACTTTTTGCTCATTTTCGAGGAAAAATGGCCCTATTATGCCTCTGGACCAAAATCCGCATCAAACAATGACTAGTTTTGGATGCGTCGGCTTTTCAATGTATGCGTGCGGGTTTTCTGTGCCCCAAATGCGACAATTTTGTTTGTTTACATACCCACCAAGATCAAAATGAGGTTCATCTGAAAAGACGATTTTTTTTTTTTTGCCAAAATCGGCATCTTCTGTAAGTTGATCGCAGGCCCACTTAGCGAAACGAAAACGCATTGGATGGTCAATTGGCTTCAACTCCTGAACTCCATATTTGTTCAGCGGAAGGATGCAACTAATTATCTGTCACATGAGAGATGAGCTAAATGTTACCATTCACTAAATAAGCACTAGTTGAAAAAAAAACGTTAAATGGCGGACCCAATACTATGTAATATGGTCGCGAGAAATAAGAATTTATCCCCAAAGATGTCATATTTAAGCGTAGTACTCATCTGTCCTGCAAAGCATATTGATAAAGTGCAATCGGACGATGGATTGTACTATACGTTAATGAGAATTCATGTGGAATCCTCTTTCTCCTCCTGCTCCATTTTTCCCATTTCATAATCAATATTCTTAGTTCTAACATAATGCACTATATGAGTGGTGCTGAGTGTTGATAATAATTGGCCATTACAACCCTTCAGTCAGGATTACGACCTAGCTTCTCACACCACTTATGTTGTGTGCGTTAATTTTATCCTTGAGTGGCGGGACCTACAGTTTAAAGTCGACTCCGAACGACAGATTTTTGAGAAGCTTTTCATGGCAATTTTTACTCTCAGAGTCTTTGCCAGAAATCTGCTGAGAGGAAGTCGCCGAAGAAATATTTTTCGTTTTGATGTCTGACCTGGGATTCGAACCCGGGCCTTTCGTCTAATAAGCCAACACACTACCGTATCGTATACAATAATAAAAAAATTTTCAAAAACATTTCTTAATTTCTTCTTAATCTATACACCCTGTATTTAATTTCTTATGATTTCAATTTTTTTTTTTTATTTTTTCTTTCATCTTAAAATGAAAAGAAAACACAAATAAAAACATTAAGAAAATAGATTTTCTTTTGAAATTCTTATAAAATTGTCTAACATGCATATTATTGTTGCTGTTGTGTGTATGTGTGTATGTACTATGTTCGTATCCTGTCATATAAATGTAATTTCATCAGAGTGTGTGTGTGTATGTATTAATGTGTGTCCGTATCATTGTATGTGTGACATTTTTATATCCTTTTCATTTCAATTTATTTTATGAGTCTTTCCGTTTATGCTGCATTCACAATTACAAACACATTCGCATGCACATTGTAAACATCATAGATAGAAGCAATGAAAAGCCAAAAAGGAAAAGAAAGATAGAAAGTGATAGAGAGAGAGAGAGAGAGAGAGAGATGAGCGGTAAATAAAGTATGAGTTTGCAACCTTAGAAAACAATTTTTTATAGATTTTATGTTTAATTTCAAAAAGTTGATGCAAAAAAACAAAGAAAAACTAAAAGAAATTCAATGAAACTTTTATAAAATGTTCTTTACAATAGCAAATACACATACGCAGGCACACACACACACTGTTACATATACAGATAAATGCATTGCATTCATACTGTCGTGTAGAGTTGGATAGAGTATGTATGTATGTGTTGAATTTAGTCTTTGCTGTTGCTGTTTTCTTTAGATATTAAACAATGACATCAACATCATTATCAACGTCTTTGTTGTCAATGTTTTTTTTTTGTTATTTCTTGCTCTCTACGTGTTTCCTTCCTCTCTCTCTCACGCTCTTTGTAAGCATCTAAGTTCTGTGTGTTATTGTTTTCCTTATTAAAGCAATAGAGAGGGGGGAAACAAAACACGAAGAAGGAAAACATGTTTTAAAGTTTACTTTCGTTGTTCATGTTCTCTCTTATACTTTTTTGCTCCCCCCATTCTGTTTGTCATAAGTATGTGTATTTTAAGGACTGCATTGTAATAGTATTTGTGTGTGTTCGTACTCGTATAGTTTAATATCGTTTGTTACTCGCAGTCTTTCTCGTATAATATTTTAAACGAAATAAATGAAGTACATTTCATGCAACAATACAATACCATACACACACACACACATGCATACACTCTTATACTTGTCTTATTAGACAATGTAAGTGGGACTTTGTCTATATGTTATGTATGTATAGGTGATTGCATGTAAATATATAAACACGAGTGCAGTTGTAATTTTATTATGCTTAACATTTTCAAGAAGTTCATATATTTTCTTAGTTATTGTCATTAAAAAGTGACTTTCTATATACACACATACACAAATACATATGCACATATACATTCATGAATACATGTATATGTGGGTGTATGGTTGCCTTTGTATTAGTGTTATTGGTTTGAAAAGTAGTGGCAATTTTCTTCCATTCACATGTCATGTACCAAGTAAAACTCTTCTTCGTTATTGTTTTCTGTCTGTGTGTGTACCACAATGCAACTCTTTTCCATTGTAATCGAGTGTAAAAGTGTTTCTTTAACTTTTCCTTTTTCTTTTTCTCTATTTTCTGTTTTTATTGTCTACTTTATTATACGCATTAGGGTTAGAAAATTTTTATATGTGTTACGCGCTCTTTCATCGTACAATTAGTTTTTAATGCATCTTGAAAAGTTTTTCATTTCTAAATGAAGGGATTTTATACAAAATAAAACAAAAACAACACCGTCAAACAGATTTTCATTTAAATTTTCAAATTTATGGAAAATCATGTTTTAAAATTAAATTCTAAAATTTTTTTTTTTATAAAACCAGCACTCAGGGGATGGCCCCTACTCATGCAGTGCATTGAGCAGGTTTTTTTTAGGAAAGGTAGAAACAGGGAAGATGCAAACGGTAAGGAAACGAGTTGCTGCTAGTGACTATAAAATGGCCAGTGCTATACCTTCACCATTAGATAGTCTGCAGCAATCGTCCTCAAGAAGCCCGCAGTTTCTCGCACCTTTGTCGTGTCTCGCACCTTTGTCGTGTTTCTCGCATCTTTGTCGTGTGTGTTAATTTTATACAGAAGTGGCCGGACCTACAGTTTAAAGTCGACTCCGAACGACAGATTTTTAAGAAACAAGAAGAGAAATCGCGGAAAACATACTTTTTGTATTTTTTTTTTTTAATTTTTTAATGTCTGGCATGGGACTCGAACCCTGACTTTACGTCTAATAAGCCAGCACCCTACCTACTAGACCACGGATGGGATCTAATCAAAAAGTAAGGTTGACTTCATTTTATTGCAATAAATTTTTGCATTTTTTGATAGGCTTATAATGAGTCTCATATTAATGTTAATACTATGGTCAGACAGGCACTTTTATTGCATAAATCTCAATAAACACCATTATTGAGCTCAATATTTTATATAGAATTTCAATTAATTATTGCTTAATAAATACGCAAATTGTTGTAATATTGAGTAAAACTAAAAATACAACACTGTCATAAGTACGTTCAGTGAGGATATCATAATTTTTCCAACACTTTCAATTGATTTTTGACAACTCAAATGTCAACAACGACAAACAAATAAAACAAAAAATGGCGGGTTTTATTTTCCAACGTTGAGTTCTTTTCCATTTTTTCACAAGCTTTTTTGGAACTAATTTCCTAGACCAAAATAAAAACAATGTTGCTGAAACAATCAGCTGTTTTGCTTACCAGCTGTCAAAAAAAATTGCTTGAATTATATGTCTGAACACTTAAAATATTGTACACAAATAAACGAATATTAAATCAATGAAAGTGCCTGTCTAAACAAAGGATAACACTTCTTATTTTCCTTGTGTGTTGTAATGGAAAAAACTATTGGCACTATGTCACGGTAGTCGAACAAAATAGTGGACAAAACGTTGACAGTTGGAGAGACTTTATTGTGGATAAATGACTCCAAATTAGAAGATTTCGAGTTTTACTACAGGCAAAACTATGACTTTTTAAGCTTCAGTTTGGTAGAAGATTTTATTAGCATTAGCATCATATGATTGAAAATGAAACTTCATCGAACTTGATCGAAGAAAACGTAAGAAGGCTTTTTCTTTTGCCTTCTGAATTCGAAGTTGCAACAAAAATAGCAACGAAATGTTTTATAGGTCTTCGTTGAAGACTTTCCGAACAGATTATAGTGATATTAAAGACTGACCACGTTCTGGTCAATCTCTGAAGTCAATGAAGTCTAAAGCATAAAGGTAAAAAAGACATTGAGACACATACATATGGTCCCTTTTCATAAATCTGTCGTTCTAGTGTAAATAGTGCATTCATCTATGCGTGCCGCCATCAATCGAAAATGAGCTTTTTGTTACTCGCCTTGAGGCAATTACGGCACTACAAGCAACAGTAACGCCTCTTCTGTGTTCGAAGCTCTCATCGTATCTTCCCAAGCACTCAATCTATCGTGTTAATTGCTCTTCAAAGGTTTTGGTAATAACATGGCAGTCAATTGTTGCTTATAAACTAGGATGTCTGAAAGATTATTTTGATTGATTGAATCTTTACCGGCATATTAAACTCGAGCGTATTTTTGAAGCGTCTATCTCTGCTGGCAAGGGACAGATGGTTTTAACCTTCGTTTCACATAATTGGCCATTACAACCCTTCAGTCAGGATTTCGACCTAGCTTCTCACACCACTTATGTTGTGTACGTTAATTTTATACATGAGTGGCGGGACCTACAGTTTAAAGTCGACTCCGAACGACAGATTTTTTTTGAGAAGCTCTTCATGGCAATTTTATTTACTCACAGAGTTTTTGACAGAAGTCTGCTGAGAGGCAGTCGCCGAAGAAACAATTTTTTTTTCATATTTCGTTTGGATGTCTGACTTGAGATACGAACCCGAGCTTTTCGTCTAATAAGCCAACACACTACCGACTACTACGGCGACCTTTGTTTCACAAATCGAAAATTATGATTAAAATTTTTTCTACTCCCCTGGATTTGAAACTAGATTACTCGCATTTTTGCCATAAGCATTTTGGTCATCACATCACGCTAAGTAAAGCATTACTACGAAGTATACATAATTGGTCATTACTGGCCTTTAGCCAGGGTAACAAATACGTTTCTTTCACCACTAAATTTTACCCATGAGTGGCAGGCCTACAGTATCTACGAACGATATTTTACTCTCAGAGAGGAAGTCGCCGCAGAAATATTTGTTTATACTTTGGTTTTGTTGGAGAGACCTGACCTGAGGTTTGAACCGAGGCCTTACGTGTAATAAGCCAACACACAAACTGGAGTACGGCGACTTCCATATTAGTGCGTATTATATCACAGATGTATTCCGATTTTCAAGCATCAGGCAGCCTTATTTATACTTACGTACATTTGATTATAAAATGCCAAGGTTAAATGATGAGATTTTTTGGTTTCTAAGCTTGCAGGCATTTAAGGTAATCGAGTCACTGATGCGTTAGTAAAATTACCCGCTTCGGACATCAATAGCATCATCCGCATTAAGCTATTATTGGTTAGAGTGGAAAATATCTGTGGATTGTAAATAGTTCAACATATCGGATTATTCTACTGGAGGTATGACTGACTCCAGAGACTGGCTATACCTTGTAGTTGAAAAGGTGGTTCATCATTGCCCAATAATCCATTATTGAATTGGCCACTCTGTTGTCAATTGGCAACAGAAGACAGATGGATTCCTTCAACTTAAAATTGCTTAGAGAGTGTTTGAGATTGTTGTGATGGTTGCACTGACTAATTACCGAAAAAATTTCCAGGCAAGCATTCATATGGTGAATTGTGAATTCCAGTGTTAATCAAAGGGTGCCTTTTGTACTTCTATTTCCAGCTTGGAATGCGCAATCAGTTTAATTAATAACTGAAAGTGTTGCAGTATCTAAAGCAGACAGTATTGGTTCTTAAGAAAAGTTTTGGAAAGGTTAAGATTAGTCAACAGTCCTTTTATTCCTTTATAACATGGATTCAAGCACAGGAAACGTGGATTACAAAATAAAACAAAACTTTTCTTGGCTTTCAACACTAGCTTTACAAATCTACATTTCGAAAATAGGCCTTCTCACATAAATATCATCAAAGAAATACTCAAATATCTTCATATTTATGCTGAAAATCCCTACTTTTTATCACCTGAACTAAATAAACAGAAAACAAAAAAAAAATACGTTACAGTTGACCACAAAATTTCGCCACCATTAACACAAGCCACCACTAATGCCACATACGAACTGAGCAGAGACACACCAACAAAAATCCAAAAAAAAAGAAAAGAAAAAACATAAAAACAAATATTGAAAAACAAACATGTTTTTACTATTTTGTTGCCATTGTTGCTGCAGCTATTGTTGTTGTTGTTGTTGTCAGCAATTCTTTCTTTTCATTTAACAAATAAAACCAACAACATCAGCAACAATAGCAACAAAACAGCAAAAATAAATGTTAAGCCGCCAATGGAAAATTGTTGTTGACATGATTTTGCACTTTCGCATTGACTGCATTCTGCAATTAGAATGTCATATAAAATTGCAATTCCTAAAAATAATAAAAAAAAATAACAACAACAACAACAACAACAACAACAATAGTAACAATAGCAACGACAACATCAATACGAAAAAGGAAAACAAAAAAAGGAAATATTTTCTACAACATTGTGTATAAACTAGAGCACGAGTACACCACACCATCAGTAAAGTGCATCGATTTAAGCTGCCTTCTCCTTCTCCTCCTTTTTGCTATTTTTGTCCTCCACATACAAGTACACGGCAGCCCCACACCAATACCAAGCCCAACACAATTACGATTAGAGAGTTACAATCGCATTGTAGACATGCGGCAATAATAACAACAACACTGTTGGCAAAGAAAAAACGGCATTTATAGCGCCACCTTGCATTTATCGAACTGATTTGAAAAACTTTGCAATGCGAGGGTAGTGTGAAAAGTTCTTTTTGTTATTAGCATTGACGTGTATGTATAAAGATTTCTTTGAAGGATATTCTGTTTTATGCTTCCCGAAATTATGATAGACTCTGGTTTTCGGATCCTAATTGCAGATGGGGGTCTGGCAGAACAATGAAGAATTTCCGACACATGTTGGGACACGTGCTTTCGCGAATAAATCGTAATTGAATGAAGACACTGTTGCTGGAATCTTATCTAAGAATCTGTCTGTAGACAACAGCGTTTTTATGTAGAGATCTATGGTGTTTGAACATATCTTGAGCACATGGCCGACTTAGCTTCTTTTTATGGGTTCTTATGTGATTTCCGTTGACAGTCAAGTGGCTCTGAAGTCGATATAATCGCTTTCAAAAACCACTTGCAACTGTGGAACTCGATAAAAGTATTTGGACCGAAATATAGGATTTTCCTTTGGGTTCCAGGGGTAACATTTTTCTCAATGAAAGCCAAGGTCAAGTTTGAGTTGAATTAAGTTCACCCGTGGCATCATAACGGGCCGCCATGCGTGCTCAAGTGAGCAATGTGATATCAGAGCTACCACTCCGACCTAACCTAACCTAAATTTGAGTTTCACTTTAATTTATGAAATGGAATTCTAATTCTAAATACAGAACTGAATCAGAAGAAGATTTTCGACTATTTATCCTAGGCAAAGTGATTGAATTGAATTGCTTTTGAGACTTTACAACCCCAACGTAAGATTGTTAAACTAGGTTTTACCGTAAAGGTTTGTAGGCAATATGGAATAGATTTGAACCGAACTTCTGCAAAGTGCAATGCCGACTATAGAACTTCTCATCAGCAGTGACAACTTCAAGTAAAAAAATTTTGATTGTTTGTGATTGAGAAGTTTTCTTAAAATCTATAACTCTCTGGCGGTAGTTGATGTTCTGGATTTCGTACTTTCTTTACTTAATTGGTCATTACCAACCCGATTAAGGCATGCCTTAACACATCCTTCCAGGCGCCTCTTCTTGTTGAGCGTCTTCACCACTTGGCCACTTTAATCGATGAGTGGGCTTCCTCAATTTGGTCCTTCGAACACAAACAGGTTGTCCTCTTCGCCGACTTCCTTAAATACCCGTCTCGCTAGAGCATTTACCTTAATTGAAGCGACATGGCCGAGTCAACGTAGCAGTTGGATGTTAATACGATGCACAACGTCCATGTCATTTTGGATGCGGAAATCATCGCCAACTCGCACTTGGCCGAAGATCTTACGCAAGGATTTTTCTTTCGAACACTCCCAACGCTCTTCGCTAGTGTTTCTTGGGTTTCATGAGGTTCATATTGGAAAGACGCTCGTTCCATTATTTCTGTCGGCTAGGAAGAATATGCACATCCTCAAAGCTTCCTATCTAAGAATAGTTCCTTTTACTAACTTAAGTCATGCAACCAACTACACACATGCATCATACATTATTCGTCATTACAACCCTTTAGTCAAAATTACGACCTAGCTTCCTACACAACTTATGTTGTGTGTGTTAATATTTTAACATGAATGTAGTCGCCGTGGTCTAGTAGGTAGTGCGTTGCTATTAGACATACGGGTTCGAATCCCAGGTCAGACATCAAAACGAAAAATTTTCGGCACCCTCTCAGAGATTTCTGCAAAGATCTGAGGTAAAATTGCCATGAAGCTTCTCAAACTGTTTCGAGTCGGCTTTAAACTGTAGCCCGCCATGTTAAAATAACGCACACACATAAGTGGTGTAAAGCTAGTCGTAATCTGGACTGAAGGGTGTAAGTGTAGAGTAAAACTATGCGGTACCTCAGCTTAACGTCCGAACGACAGAGTTTTGAAGAATTTTCACGGCAATGATTAGCCTCAGAATTTTGTAAGAAGTTGGTGAGAGGAAGTTATTGAGAGACGTATGGATTGAACATACATAATTTGTCGTTACAACCCTTCAGTCAGGATTATTGACCTAGTTTCTCACACTACTTATGTTGTGTGTGTTAATTTTTATACATAAGTGACGGGATCTACAGTTTAAAGTCGACTCCGAACGACAGATGTTTGAAAAACTTTTCATGGCAATTTTTTATTTACTCTCAGAGTTCTTGCCAGAAATCTGCTGAGAAGAAATTGCCGAAAAAATACTTTTTGTTTTGATGTCTGTCCCTGGCTTTACGTCTAATAATCCAACACACTACCTACTAGACCACGGCGACAGTGGGTTTACGTCTAGACTACTACGACGTTAACAACCACATGCCGACCAAAATATTTCTAACAATCTCATGCTTTGCGGGACTACCCTCGCTTCGAAACACTTTAGATTGTGCCAATATCGGCAACAGCAGCAGCAGCAATTTATGCCATTTAACCAAGATGTAGTAGAAGAACGAAATAGAAAAAAATGTGGGTTTCTTGTATTTTTTCTGTTTGATTCCTTATTTTTTGAACTCAAAAACTGAACCAAAGTTGCGAACAGCAAAAATAAAATCACATCAGCAATCAGCAATCACAACCGCAATGTTTTAAATAAAATGTTATGAACTCAATACCCGATATTATATTGCCAAGTTATTTATGGCATACGAGAGAGTATGTCACACATACAATGTATGAGTACACATACATATGTACGTGTACTTATATCTTAACATTAGTGGGACGTTGTGACTGACTGTATAATATGTCGCGACGTACCGAATGGCAAAGTTCATAAAGTGTTTTCATTTCTAATTTTTATTTTCAAAATAAAATAAAAAAAAAAACGTATAAAGAGTGTCACATTTTATGTTCCATGGCAGCAACAGCAACAGCACCAGCACCAGTAATATTTGTTAAATGATTGTGTTGTCTTAAGAAGTTTTTTCCAATTCCAACAAAACTAGTCTATTATTTTTCGTTATGGAACATGTTACTCGCTTGTGTTATATGTTATGGCACAATGTCTG
Organism: Sarcophaga peregrina; assembly: GCA_014635995.1. Taxonomy (NCBI): domain Eukaryota; kingdom Metazoa; phylum Arthropoda; class Insecta; order Diptera; family Sarcophagidae; genus Sarcophaga; species Sarcophaga peregrina. The sequence continues at coordinate 27,991,590 of CM025789.1, read as the reverse complement.
TCTGTCTGTCGCTTTTTGGTTTACAGTTTAATTGATTTATTTTTATCCGCAATGAGAGATAGAAGAAAAAATAAATAAAAACGCCATCATTTTATCGATTGTTTTCAACAATAATTGCTGGAATTGTAAGATGAATTGATTTATGTTCGGCAATATTGAAGTGTTGAAAGAAGCAAATATTTTACTCAACGTATGTTATATGGATTAATTAATGTCTCCGCATGTCATTTAATCCATTCCATGGAGATCTGTAGTGGTCATTTGGTAAACAGAACAAGTTCCCAAGCATTACAAAAAACCAAGACTCGATTGGTGAATGTTGTTCTCTTTATTAAAAGTTTTAACATGAGTCGTACAAAACATTTTTTTATTTTAGTTTTTAAACGAATTGAATTCTATTTCCATTGGGCCTATGAAATTGTTACCAGCGATCAGTGTTATCCTTTAAAAATCTTCAACATGAAGAATTGGAAGAAATTCATCAAAAAAATACATCACGATCGAGTCATACTTTCGATTATATGCGTATTTTCAAATGCAGATGATTTTAGCAACGAATTGGAAGATTTCGAGGAAATGAAACTTAACTGAGTGCGGAAATTACCTTTTATTAGCATTGTAAACAAGGTGGACAATTAACAAAGGAGTTGGCTGGTGCTCTCTCCAATATACTGAACCAGGGACGGAAAAGTTGGTACAATTGTACTTTTTTTAGCACTATTTGGAAGTCAAAAACACCATAGCACCTCAATGACTTAGCACTATTGAAAAATGTTCTCTACTTTATTACATTACTCAAATATTCTGTCTCATCATTGTATAATTTTTTTTTTTTCGTTTCATTTGCATATGGCAACTCGTTGCTAACTTTCATTGTGAACATACATATGTACCTTTTGGTCGAAGGTATCAGAAATCAAAAATGAACCAAATGAACCTATGTTCAATGACATTTCATGAGTTATAAAAGGAATATTATCCATTTCACATTCATCTGCAAACGTAGAAAGGATATTTTCGTACCAAAATCTAATAAAAACCAAAGGGACAAATAGACTGTTTCCTTTGACTGTCTTTAATTTAATCCAAACAAGGGATTTATTGAAGTCATTTAATTAGTGTTGCTACAATTTTTAAATAGTGATTTAAAATTTAGATCCCATAAACTTTTCTATTCCTTTATAGCACCAACAGCATTTCAATAATAACAAACAATGAATTGTCTTCAGGTCATATTCTCTGATAAAAAAAAATGGAACTTAGATAGAGCAGATGACTGTCGATACTACTGGCGTAACCTTAGAAAGGAACAAAAGTATTTTCAAATTTTGAAGAGATAGTCTATTGCTGGGTGGTCAATTCTTTAAATGGTTGCCTCGAACTTCAGTTTCCATCTACGCGAATGTGTAGTGCAGAGTACATTACTGTCCTTATCTATAGATTGCTCCTCTTCTAGAGAGAAAGTAATGAAAAAAAAATATATTTTACAACAGGACAATGCCAGAATTTATGTCAGCAGACAGAGGATGGAATGGTTCCGTAAACAATCTATTGAGGTTTTATCGTGGCCAGCTTGCTCTCCTGATATGAATATTATTGAAAACATTTCCCCAAACGAATTCCCCATTCTTATCCGAAGATTATATTCAAAATAACAGACAATTTGCAAGTGTTGAAAATTTTAAATTAAAAATGATCAAAGAGTGGGTGAAAATAGATGGAGAAATTTTAAATAATCTTTATAAGAATATCAAGGACCGAATATTTACTTTAATAAGGGGGGTTTACTAAGTTTTAAGTATAAATATTTTTGGTAAATAAAGTTTCTTATTGCACAAAACTGAGACTGGTGCTATAATTTTGCAAAGACTAAAAACCTTAATTTTTATACTGAAGTCAAAATTTGAAAAATTTACTGTTATTTTTTTCTTTTACATTAACACTACACACAATAAAATGAATTGTTATTTATATTTTTATTAATTTTTTAATAAAAAAAAGTTTAAAAAAGAAAACAGTGAATTTAGTACAATCGGTCTGAAAAAAGTAAAATTTTTTGTGAACGTTAGTACAATTTGTTAAGACCAACTTCCCATCCCTGTACTGAACAGTTCGTGTTATATCTGACATTGATTTTTTCAATTCTCTGCATATAGTTATGAAACGAACGATGGATTGGTGATTTCATTGTTGATTCATGATTTAACATAAATCGTCCACTTTGAAAAGCAATTTGAAATTCTTCACCATTCTGCCATTTTTTTTTTCTTTTACGCCGAGGAGGAGCAAATGTACCTAACCGCACTATAAAGAAAGCCGTCACGTCCTCCGTGTATGGGGCCCTCACCCACTAAATCCCCCTCGTCCCGTGGACCGTTGTTTCCACTCCGGAACCACGGTGGTATTACTTCTGAGTGGAGTCCGTTTGGCCCTTTGGCCACCTCCATGCTCATTTCCGCGTCCGGATTGCGTATAGAAGGTTGAGGAGACTTCTAATGTCTCCACTATTTCTTTCGTCCAGGTTCCCGACTGGGATTTCGTTTGACACGTGAGCTAGTGTCATCTATGCCGGCGTGCCTACATGTTCTACAGCCTCCAGAACTCTCTTCTCTCAGGATGCGCTCCATGTAATTCGCCACTGAGGCCCAATTCTCCCTGCTCGCCATCATAACTCCGACAATGTTAGCGGTCGTGATCGTTCCAATCGTTGACGCCATTACAGAGCGATAGCTCTGCCAGCGTGCACATTCAAACACAATATGTTCCGCATCATCAATTACTTTCACTTCCTTGTAAAGACAGTAAGGGGAGTCGATCTTACCTATTATGTGCAGATATTTCTTAAAATATCCGTGACCCGATAGCATCTGCCACCATTTGGCCATACGGAGTGTACCCATAGCTGCCAGATAAATAAAGCATCAAATCGTCTAATATTAGAAAAACAATCGTCAAAATCATTAAAAACGTTCATGGAAATCGTAAAAATAATCGTCACAAAATCGCCATGAAAATTCAGTGTGATGTTCGCTAGAACCGGCTCGACCTCCGGGTACTGTGCTTGTCTTGACCGACAGGTGCACATCCTCTAACCTAACCTAACCTTCGCTAGAACCGACACATTTTTATACTTTTATATACTATTTACACTACTCATATCCGAAAGAGAATGGAATACAACTTTCAAGTATAGGCCGGTGCCTTAACGTCTATTTTGAACTTCACGACCACGTACAAAGTTGCTCGTTAATGTTGTTAATCGAAATCCACTGATTCATTGGAGCATCGTAGCAATGTGGTTTCTGTTTCACTGTTGCATCGATATTTTGCGGATTTTACTCGAGCGAAATAAGGGACTTGTTCCCGAGAATCATGCATTCCTATATATAACACTCGGCGAGGACATACGCATATGGTCGATTGGCCAGTGGATCGCACACTGCACTGTAGACAAAATTTGATCTTTAGTCGGACTATTCGCATGTAGAACTCCCACATAAATCGTCACATCGTCAATATGATATTTTTGGAGCACAAAATCGTCAAAATGACGATAAATCGCCAAACCAAAAGCGAATTGAAAGACAAAGTGTCATCATATGGTCTCTATGATTATTAGTTTTAACTCAGAAAATACTAGCAACTTTACATTGGAAAAGCAGGAGATTGAGAACGTCCACTTCAGTTTGCAGTCTAGGGATCAAAAGTGCCTCGAGCGATGTATACAGAGAGGATGTTGAAAACCACATTTGCAGCGCCAGGCATACATATTTCGTGACGGACTAAAATGAATGTGACCTCGTAACAATTCAGATCATTGTCAATCGATGCTTGAGATGAATCCAGAACATTTTATAACCCGACGTCGTCACAAAGAGAACATGATAAAAATGTGTGTGTGTATTTCTGAGAGGCATGTGTGTAACCCTGAGGAAAATTGTTAGTAATATTTTCAAGCGTTACCTAATAATATGTTTATGTAGTGGAACATGGAAAATGTACAGCACCAAATCCCTAAAGACTGCGTATTTAACTTGACAAATATTCTTTCAAAAATGGGGATCATTTCTCAATGTTGTTAGTGAATCTCATTAGAAAATAGTGGAGCCTACTGTAATTTTTCCTCGGGGGTATAATTGATATGCAAAAAAATTTCAAAAAGAAGCGACGAGAACCTGCTTCACTGTAAACTGACAAACAACTGAATGCATTTTTAAGCTCTTTTTAACAAACAATGTTGATGTTTGTGTCCTATGTGTGTAAAAAACCTAAAATTATCATACCGTGAGGGACATTGGTGCCGTGTTTAAACACTATCATCAATACTCTACTCTGGACACAAACCGGACAGAACGTAATAGGAATAGGGATTCGTAAACTAAAATGGAGATGGTTTGGGAATGATTTGTGAAGACATGGAACTCCTACAGCAGCCTACATAGGCATTACCTAGGCCGCACTTTGTACCGCCAAGTGGAATACAGAGGCAGTGGAAATAAATACGTCTTGAAATGAGCTGAAGCTGAAGGACATGTAGCGGAAGTAAAATGTTTTTCGAAATTGTTGAGGCGCTATGTCTCTTTTAGAAGTAAGAGGAATTTATCTATGGATTCTGAACTGATTTTTCTTGTTCGTCATATAACCAAACGAAACAGATTTGATCACCTTAACTTTGTGAATGAGTGAAATCGTTGTGAGCTCATTTGCTAGTACTTCATGAGAAAAATTTTTGAATTATACATTGTGTGTCCGTGTCAAACAACCGCCTTTGTAAACTGCGCTCATAATTTTTTTTAACTTCAATGCACTTTCGTCTAGAAAACCGTAGGACGGTAATCGTTGAATATCTCGCTATATCCTCTACAGACACCCAGCATTTTTGGACCACTAGGTGCATCCATAAAAGAAGGATTCTTTTGTTTGAAAGCGTTTATCTTAGAACAAGGAATTTCAAACTGGTTTTTGGGCTCTAAAGCTGAATTTTCTTTGAACTTAAATACAGCTTAACCAGCCTGGGAAATCATATTTATTTTCTTAAAAAACAAGCTTAAGCTTATTAGTCTATTGAATCAAATTATCTTTTTCAAAAAATACGAATTTATACCTATGAAAAGTATAAGGAACAGTGCGAATCGAGTAATCCACAAGTGAGTTACAAGGTTAGGTTAGGTTAAGTTAGGTTAGAGGACGTGTACCTGTCAAACAAGACAAGTACAGCACCTGGAGGTCGAACTGACCCATTGCACAATGTCCTAAATGAGGGTAGGAGGGAAAAGGATAAAAGAAGGGTATGTAGGAGTAAGGGGGAGGAGTGGGAAGCGGAGGAATCACACAGACAAAAAATTGAATTACAAAATCCAAAACATTTTTGCTACAGAAAGAAATACTAAAAGACGTTTGGCTTACATATTTCATTGAATTTGAGGTTCACTGAAAAGAAAACGTTTGCATACCAACTCCAACTATTAAGAGATTGCTTGGCATCCAAATAATTCGTTGTAATGTGATATGGGATCGTATATTGATTTACAAATTAAATAAAACTCTATTAAAAATTAACAAAAGTCCACAAAATAAGTAGAAAAAAAAGAAACAAAACCAAATAATCTAATGGATTCAACAGAGAATGGCAGTGATGAGGAGGCACATGCCCCAAAGCTAAAATGCTTGCATTTTGCATAATTTGTAATTAAATCAGTAACAGCAGCAACATGAACAGCATTTTCTATGTCTGCAAGAACAACAGTGACAACAACAACAATAATAGCAATATTAATAAAAAAAAAATTTTAAAACAATCTACAGACAATAAAACACTTGAACAACAAACCCAAATCATTATCAGAAGCACCAATACAAAGTCCCATTCAAAATCATTCATTCGTGTTCCATTTTGCATACGCTAATAATGAAGGAGAGGAAATTCTATGGAAATCTTTCTTCTTTTTTTCTTTTACAGCAACATTCAGTTTGTAAATAAAATTAAAATTAAAGAAAAAAAAAGAGATGCAAAGGAAGACAACGACGACGACTTGAAATGGTCCTGATGAAAGACACATTTTGACTCAAAAGCCAGCAGACGGACGGAGTAGACAGTGTTCAGTATTCAGTATTTTGTGTACTCGTTGTAAATATTTATTTGCTGGTGTAATAATGAAAATAACACCAACAAATATAACATTTTAATGAAAATTATGTAAATTATCACTCTAGACAGAGTGCAAAACGAAAAACGCAAAAAAGCAAAAAAACTGAGTATCAAATAAAAATACTCGCGTAAGACTTAATGGTTGAGTTATGGTAGAGAATAGACGACAACCTAAAATAACCAAAAAACTAAGAAAAAATTGCCTGAAGACAGGAACAAAAAACTATTGGAAACTACACTGAAAAGGATATGCAATCAAAAGGGAAAAGTAGTGAACACTTCCAAACATGCGTAATAATTCTGCCGGCAATTGTAACAAACGTTTTGAATTTCTTTTTCCAAAGTTTTTCTAAGCAAACTAGGTTTAGGTCTTTGGACAAAATATTTTCAACTCCGCTAATCACTGTATTATCATCAAGAGTATTAAAACTGCAAACGGAAAAATGCTGTTATTGAAGCAAGGAGTACCATCTCTACTATTGCATTTGCTGTAAATGCAAATGCAATTACACAGTCAGGGTTTAAGTCGCATTCAACAATAGCCCTCTAAAATACAAACACCTGAATGACCAGTACAGTACCCCTCTAAAATGCTTTCCTCTACCCTATTTTCCGAAAGTAGCTTATTCGAGGCACTCCCTCTGGAATTAGAAACCATTTGGCGAATTTCTTATCTCCTCCGTTGTAAAAAATTTCGTTTCTGTACCTATTTGTAACGCCACAAAGTCTTTCAGAGTAAATAACTAGTAGACAACGATGTGTTATTGCTGAATGTGCTCTAGAGCAGTTGACAACCAAGTCAGATTTTCATCTTCAGTGATGAAGTACGCGAATAACACTAAATCACATGAGAACCAATAGCGTCCAATGCATTCACTTCTTGTATGGATTTTAGGAACGGTCATTACTGTCAACGCCAAGCACAATAGGTCGATGATTACGAAATGTTTTAGGCCTGAATTGAATGATCTGTAATAAGTATTCAAAACGATGAGTAGGTTCGAGTCATCCTTATAATTTCAAATACTTATACGCATTCATACTTATTTTGACATCATACTCATACTACTCATTCTTAAAATTGGAAGTACTCGTCGTATTCATACTTAACAATACGCATGATGTTATTGACTTCAACTCGTCTCTACTTAACATTTACACGAAGCACAAAATAAGTATGATTCGCGTACGAGTACTGCAATACTCACAAGAAGATTGTTTGTATGCTTTGCTTGTTGTCTTTCCTTTCTACTTTGTTCGTATATGCAATAACAACAAAGGCTGTAAATTTTGATGAATGATTCAAGCCACTCGAATCACTTATAAGTATTATAAGTATTTTTCTAAATTTATGAATCAGAATGAATAGGCATATGAATCAATCATATTTCGAATGTTGTAAGTTTAATGTCAACATTGTACCCTTACTCATTGCTACTTATACTTATAAATCAATGTTATAGCGAGTATGAATGAATTAGAGTAGTTGAATTTCATTTCTGTTGATTCATTAATACTCAAAATTCCATTAATGCTTATGTACGATTCATTGCTGATCTCTGATCTGGATACATGCGGTTCCAACAAGAACATCTTTATTTGGCACACAGCTAATGCCACATTACACAATCATGGTGGTCTCACGTGGAGGTAATGTGAACTGGCCAACGAGATCGTCCGATTTGGTGACTTTAGTCTGTCTCTTGTGGTATTTTCTTAAGTCACAAATATGTGCGAATAAATCACAATTAACACTCGAAGCCAACATAATTTATGACATCGATTAAATTCAGTGTGATTTATACGCCAGACTCATGGCAAATTGGACATTTCGGATGCGCTCCATTCAGGGACATCAAGACAAGACTTTGAATGGTTTTATATTCCAATATACAAATGAATAAAATTTTTCAATGACATCTCACAAACACTTACATGCATACATAATCGATCATTGCAACCCTTCTCACACCATTTCTGTTGTATGTGTCATTTTTCGACATGAATGGTGAGACCTACAGTTTAAAGTCGGCTCAGAACGACAGATTTGTGAGAAACTTTTCATGGCAATCATATTTACTCTATTGGCTCTTGCTTGACATTTCATGGATTGACTTCTGCAAGAGCTATTGGTCTAAGGAGGAGAAGAAACTATCTTTCAATTCAGTTCTCACATAGATGCGTGGTCCCTCACTTTGAACCGCTTTTATCTGAACTCTCCAACATAAAAATTGCTACAATACCTCCATAATACATAATTGATCATTACAACTCCGCAGACAAGATTACAACCTACCTTCTCAAACTACTTATGGCGTGTGTGTTAATTTTACAAATGAATGGCGGGACCTACAGTTTAAAGTTGACTCTGAACGACAGATTTGTGAGAAACTTTTCATGGCAATTTATTTATTCTCGGGGTTTTGTCAGAATATCTCAGATTTCATTTTGTTGGTGAATGTCTGACCTAGAGTTTGAACTGTGGCCTCATGTCTAAAGAGCCAACATACTCTACCTACTAGACTACGATAACTTTGCACACGCTTATCTGACTTAAATTAAGAAGGAGGAAGCGAAAAAGGACCTCGTAGTTTAAGAATAAATTTTTTTACTTTTTGCAACATCTAATGGTAACAATATTTAACTGCCCTTAGATTAGAAGAGAAATGAAGGTGATCAATCTTTACGACAATATATTTGACCGAATATACACAATTTCCCTCTTGTATTTTCGGCAGCTTTAATTTTTTATCGGTCAAAATGCCATACTTATCGTGTGATAATCACTTTGACATTCGGTTGGGAGAAATATACCGCTCCGATAACTGAATTGTTTTTGAGTTCTCAATTCAAAAAATATGTTAAAACGCTAGAAGCTAAAATACGCTAAAGAGTTATACTTTGAGGACACTTTGAAGTCTGATCGTTTGGAACCTACAAACTCATTCATTTTTTCTCTCAGTGTTAATTTGTTAGTACAATAACATGCAAAAATGTTTAAAAAAAAAGAAGAAACGAAGAAAAAAACATTAAAAAGATGTTGTTGTGACATACAAAAATAAAAAGTGCGGGCGTTGATATCTTTTCTTCATGATTGTCATTGTAGCGTCATTACAGTCATCATGTGGTTACCAGATTCTTTATGGTCCGTATTATTTAAATACACAAATGACAGCAGGCACACAACAACAACAACAACAGCAACACCAAATCGACAATGAAAACTAAAAAAACAACAGAAAAAAAAGGCAAAATGCGGCAACAGCAGCAGCTATTAATTGCCTTTATTGTCTGTTGCTTCTGCCTTCTTTTTATTCTTCATCATCTTCAATGATATTTTCATTTTATTTGTGTTCCTTTAATACAATGCTAGTGGTAGAGTAAGAGTAGAGGAGGAGGAGGAGTAGGAGGAGATGGGTTTCGTTTATGCGTTTATACGTTTATTTGTTTATTTATTTTGTTTAATAAATAAAGCATGTGGCAAACATTCGTCGTTCATTTTCATTTCAATAATACAAGATGCCATTGCAACAAACAAAAAACAGCAGTAGCAACAACAGCAGTAGAACTAGCAGTAGCAACAACAACAACAACAACATTTACATGATATGATGATATTCAAACAAACAACAATTCACTAAGTAACACAATAAGAACGAAGAATTCCATAAGGAAGAAGAAGTATGGATAGGAGGTGGTAGTGTTGGAGGAGTAGAAAGAAAGTAGAACGAGTGTTGAAAAATAATATGAAACCCGCACTTTAGAGATTCACTTACAAATTTAATTAAGTTCAATCGACAACAACGACAACAACAACAACAACCGTATTGTTGTAGTCATTGTTAAAGTTGTTGCTGTCATCATCATCATCAGCATCAGCATCACCATCTCCATACACATCTCGCCAAGGCATCATCGTCATCATCTTCATTAGCTTCATCTCATTTGTCTGACAATAAATACTTGTACGACAAGCACTCGTTTAATGCAAACAAATTCAAATTCGAATTATTTTTCCTATTTTCTATAGAATATCTCTGGCGTTTTTTGTTTGTTGCTATTTTGCATTTGAAATGGCAAATAGAAAAAAATTAGAATCTGATTAATTTAAGTGGAAGATTCCTTTATTAATTTGAAATCAAAAAATAAAAAAAATATTGAAATAAATTGAAATGAAATGAAAACATATTCCATTGATTAAGAATCTAAATGGAATTTAAAGAAGATTTTCAATTGCGATCTAAAGATGAGGTTCGATTAGAAATTTTGTGCTTAAAAATGTTAGAGCACTTAAGGCTGTAAGAATCCAAGTGAAAATAAAATAATAGAAGTCCTCGCTGAGATTGTGAAACCTTATGTGGCTTACATTACCTGTTGTAAACAGGCCATTTTCGTAAAAGATATGAGCTCAAATTCTGGCTTCACAATGTTATTGTTAAGGTCAGTAGAAGATGGCGTAATCTAGTGATAGTGGCCACCGTTCAAGCGTCTGCCCAGACTCTCAACAGATATGTGGCAAAATCTCTGAGAGTAAACAAAATTCCCACGGAAAAATTATTTAAAAATTTGTCGTTTGGAGTCGACTACTGTACAAAATTAACACACACAACTTAAATGGTGTGAGGAGTTAGATAATAATCCCAACTAAATGGTTTTAATGACCAATTATGTATGTACAGGGTGGCTGATATATAATGCCACAAAGTAAGGCGCTATATTTTTTTAATTTTATTTTTCAATAGCAAAAAATGTTGGAAATAATATCAAATTTTAGAATCAGTTTAGATTTGTTCGAATTGGCCACCTTTGGTACGAATTATGGCTACACGAAAGTGGCTCTCCGGTATTTTGGCGCATTCCCGACGAAGCGCCGTCTTTAGATGATCGACACTTTGGTCTTATTTAGTGAGAACCTTACTCTCCAAAATGCTCCAGGCTCAACAGTCCAACGGATGGAGATCTAAAGATTTTGGTGGACATTGTGTGGTAGAAATGAAGCGAGGAACCTCCTTTTTAAGCCATTCTTGGTTGACGCGCGTTGAGTGCGGTGGTGCTGAGTCCTGTTGGAAGTTCATTTCCGACATAATTCGGCATTTATTTTGACCCTACGGTCGATGAATACGAACGGAGAGCGACCATCGGCCGTTACGGCGGTCCACACCATTACCATCGGCTTCGTTTTAAATCTGGTGGCCAATCGCAAGTGTAAATTTTCAGCTGACCTCTTTGGCAAGTAAACCCGATCATTTTGTTTGTTCACAAACTGCCCAATTTAGAATAGCTTCTCATCGGAGAGAACCAAATTCGGTAACAGGCCACTTTCATGCAAGCGAAGTAACTCCTTGGCTGTTTACACTCTTACTTTTTTTTTGTCCATTGGAGAGCTCTTGCACTTTTTGGAACTTCAATGGCTTTAGTTTTTCAAAATGTGTTGCATCCGTTCTCGCGATATGTTCAGCTCACGAGCAATTTTTCTACAACTGCTGCGTGGATTTCCATCAAATCTGGCCTTCATTTTTCGGATCATATCTAGTGTTGTTAATGTTCTTCTCGTCCACTTTTTGGACGCGATGTAACACTGCCAGTATCGCGGTAACGAGCAATGGTACGAGAAACAAAAGATTTTTTCACATTTAAATGCTGAAGGGCTCTATCGATAGCCACCTATGGTTTTCCAGCCAAATACAAAGCAATCACGGTTGAATTCCATTACGAACAACTTTTTTTCTGCATGCAAAAAATCAAAATTCTTTTGTAAGCTTGTAAATAATAAAATTAACTGTCACTGGAATAAATCTCTCAGTAGTCAGACGAGCGGTTTACAAATGATAACAACTTGAAGTTGGTTGCAATACATATCAGCCACCCTGTATGTATGTATACATATATTGTAACAATCTTTATATTAAAAACTTAGTCAAGAATGTCGGAAAGTATCCTGTGAGCATTCTTCCTACAAAAACTCGAAGAGTAAATAAATAGCCATGAAAAGTTTCTTAAAAATCTGTCATTCACAATCGAAATAAAAGCTTATTTTACAGGTATAGTATTTAGAACAGGTAGTACACTGGGAAACCTCCATTATCTTCTTTGATTAGGAGTTAACAGACATTTGATTAGTCTCCAAATTAGGGAGAAATATTTCACTCAGTGACTATTGCTTTAAATAGAAGACATATTCGAGTGCTAGATTAAGCCGTGGAGGACGAAATAATTAATTTTTCCTTTCGACTTAATATTATGGGTCTTCATTCTATGGGAACACAGCCTACCAGAACGGTATTCCTGTCTGATGAAGTAATAATTCAAAGAAAGACGAAGAGACCTTCTATCAATTAATGTGTCACTGTTTACTACACGCCCCAAGGCATGCGAGAATACTGGTATAAAAGAAAGTATCAGGGTATATGCTTATAAATGAGCATGAGTGGTTGGGCTAGAAGACTTCCAATGCAATCACCAATCATAGTTCGAAATCTCTTTATCGTTATTTAATAAAAATGGGTGGGAGTCATGAAAACGAAGTCTTTGCTCTCAGAACGATTGATTTCTGTTAACAACAGCTGGACGCATTCATGGACATTCAGACAGATCAGACATTTTTTCGGATTTAGGTTTTTAAGTCATATTCTTATCGGACTAATAAAGTGTTGTTAGCCATCTTGTGCTTTCTGCAGGCACTGATTTCAGTAATAAAGCATGCACGAGTAGGGATATTCTCCAGGTTTACCTGCCTATATGATCGGCTTAGGTTGAACGTTCTTTAATTTTTCATTCCATGCCTATTCCGTAAAACAAAAAATTCCAGATTTCAAAGCTCCAATCGTTTAAAAACTATTTTCTACAACAAGAAATGTGGCTTCAAAAATTTTCCTATCAAAACTAATTTCTCTTTGCCATGAAAAGCATGAATTAAAAACAATACTATGGCCTTTGCTTCAATTGTATAGGAAAATTCTTTAAATTTTATTCCATTTAATTATACTCGTATTGCAAAAAAAAAAAATTATCCACAAACGAATAACCAACAAAAAGCAAAAACAAAAAAAAAGCGGGAAAAAAGCAGAAGAAAAATTTATGAAAATTTCAATTACACAGCAGCGACAATTGAATTCAAAACGAACGAAACGTACGTACGTATGTACACGTACGTCAATTGAAAACAATACTCACACTCTTCATACTGTGTATGCCACACATTGCTGCTACTGATAGCTAGTGCCACGGAAAGTGTTGAATAATTTAAAAATCTCGTAAACTCTCGTAAACTATAAAGAACGACAAACTTACACGTTCAATAGCCGCTACTACTACTACTACTGCTACTGGAACGAACGACCATAAGCGTTCCGAGAACGCACACAGCGGAGAGAGATACGGGAAGCAATCACAACACAACAGCACTTTATACGTTAAACAAACAAACAAATGGAATGGAATCGAATCGCATCGCATCGCAATCGTATGGAATGAATTGGGAATGCTTGCGAGCGATAGAATAGAATGGTATTGTTGGACGTATGACTTTGGATAGATGGATGGATGGATGGATGGATGGATGGTTGGATGTGTAACAAAAATATTTAATTTAACAGATTCTTTTGTCTGAATTATACATCCAAACTCACACACATACACACACAGCGTACAAATACTCACACAAATTCACATTACCGTTGTAATAATGAATCGGCCTGGTCTGACTTGGTCTGCCCTCATATATTGTATGTGTACGTAGTATATATGTGAATACCAGTAAAAATATTTACAAGGCCATTGAGAATTTTATATATTTTAGCGACTTTACAATGCAAACTATGGACTCACTAACTGGTTAACTGACTGACTGACTCACTGACGAAACAACATGAGTGAGATTAAATGCTGGCTGCTGGTATCTTTTTTTTTTGTTTCCAATGTGCTTTAGTTGGATAAAAGGTTGTCAAGTCGTCTTAGTTGAACTTTTTGCTGCCCCTTCTCTCGCTTTAATCAAACGCCTTCTAGTTGTCTTTGCATATAGTAGGTAGTAGGGGAAAGTACGCCACTGAATCATTTCATTTTCTTAACACTAAAGAACTGGCATTAAATGCCACTGTATAGCAATGAATATCGGCAGCCACCCTTTCTTCTTAAGGGGCTCGGAATTTAAGGTAGTTATATTTTCTCGAAAAAATTTAAAGAAACAAGTGTAAAGGCAAATGATGTATAATTTATTTTAAAATCGACAGAAGTCAAATTTTTGCCGCATGGAGTTTATGCAGAGGCTCAAAGCAAGAACAAATTTTAAATGTGAAGCCCGACACAATATCCTCGAAGCACTTGCAGCTTGCGGCGTAACACATTTTTAAGCCCAGGTGGCTGTTACTCTCATGACACAGAATTTCAAGACAGGCTGCCACTGCCACTGAGTAGCTTCTAACAGCTGCGAAACCAACTCGTCAATACAAGTGAGACTACTGGCAATAGAGATCGATTACTAAGCCAAATCCTCATAAAAGTCTTGGTATAGCGGCTGATGTTTTCGTAAAGCATGGAAGTTCATAATCTCGGCTTGCTTATGTGAAGGAAGGAGAAGCTTAAAATGCCGAAAGCGTAGCTTTTAAGTGTAATACATAGCCTGTAGGTATCAGTATGGTCTGTAGGTGTATTTTGTAGGTGTAGCCTCTATGTGTAACCTGTAGATGTAACCTGTAGGTGTAGCCTGTAGGTGTAGCCTGTAGGTTTAAGCTGTAGCTTTAGGATGTAGGTGTAGCCTGTAGTTGTAGGCTATAGCTAGAAGATGTAGCCTGTAGGTGTAGCCTATAGTTGCAGCCTGTAAGTGTGTAATGTAGGTAAGCCTATGGTTGTAGCCTGTAGCTGTAGGCGGCTATAAGCGAAGCCTATAAGTGTGGGCAAAAGGTGTAGGCTGTAGTTGTAGCCTTTAGGTGTAGCCTGTAGTAGTAGACTATAAATGTACCCGGAAGGTGTAGCCTGTAGCTGTAGGCTATAAGTGTAGCCTATAAGTATGGGCGAAAGGTGTGGTAGCCTTTAAGTGTAGCCTGTAGTTGTAGATTATAAGTGTAGGTGCAGGTTATAAGTGGAGCCTATAAGCGTTGCGAAAGGAGTAGGCTGTACTTGTAGCCTTTAGGAATAGACTGTAGTTGTAGACTATAAGTGTACCCGGAAGGTGTAACGTGAAGGTATAGACTGCGATATAATAGGTTTTGTACGTGGACGTAGGTGCGTCTTGTAGGTGAAGTTTGCAGAGCAAATAGGCAATTTTTTTATGGAAAACAGGCATAAATCCCTGTTGATAGATGGCTGCGTTTAGCGCTTCTCAAATGGATGTATCAAATTGAATAAAATTTGGCCCGTAGTCTCATTTACAAACAACAGTATCGCTAATCAATACCGTCAGTCTTTGAAAGATCGTGCTCAATGTGGGAGAACGTGAGGGTAAAACGGAAATCATACGGGGAATTGCAATGAAAAATAAAATTTTTGTTTTTTTTTGTCTTCTCAAATATGAGATTCCACTCTGCTAGTATATTGTGAGTATGGAAAGTAGACCAATATTCAGCTTGTAATATAAACAAACATTGCTTGAAATAAAACTTAAGATGCCTGCTATGCTTCACCCATAAGTCGTAGAAATTAGTGGAAGCGTTCTGTATAGGCTATTGCAGTAAACTTGATCACCAACCACGATCTATAGTGGCATACGTTCCCCAGTGTATGTAGTTTACACTGTTACTGATTGCTGGTATTTATTTAGTATTGCTGTTAAGCAAAGCGGTCGACTGTCAATCGTTCATTTATTACGAACAGACGGTATCCGACAGACTAAGTGTGTTGCATTTATGGATTAACAAAATTGAATTTGTTTAAATTGTCAACATTTCGAATGTAATTCTGTTTTTGTTTCTATTTTTTTTGTTTCGGAATTCTTCATTAAATTTGTTGTTTTAATCAAGTGCCACAAGTGGACAACAACATATAGACGTTGTTGTACAGCTGCTGGTTAATTTGCCTTTTAAACTTTAAAGGTCTCGCCGTTGTCACAGTTCTATTCAACAATATTGAGGCACTCACGCGAAAGCAACAACTGGAAACTAAAAACTGATGGTAGCGGAGAATAATGTTTTATGGAAAGAATTTGAGTAGAAAATACAGCCACTATTTACGAGCTGTTCGCGACAATAGCTGCCATTGCTGATGATGATGATGATGGGATGGATGGATATTGATGCTGATGATTCTAATGATTATGATGGTAGCTGATATTGTTGTTGTTATTGTTGTTGTTTTATACAAAATATTGTTATTTTCAGTGTTGTTTTAAGAAAATACTTCAATAACAATTGATAGTTCCGGTGCGTTAGTCGTCATTGTCATATCGACATTGTTGACAATATCAACAGCAGCAGCAGCAGCATTATTTGTTACACAAACACAGCAACATACGCTTGAATTCTTTAACTTTTACTGATGGCTGATCACTTTTCATATTCTATTCTATACTGTTGTTGTATGCATATGTGTATGTTTGGATGGATGTTTTAGTTGTTTGCTGTTGCTATTGCTATGGACATTCAATTGTGCAACAGCATGTGAGTTGTCGTCACAAAAGTGTATAAAAGTGAGTGATTATCATAATTTGTTGTGTTGATTTGCTTCTTTTTTTCTCTCGTTTTCTATCTTTTTTTTTTTTTGGTTTTGTTGTAGACAAACCATCCATCCATTCGTCCAAGCCATACACATGCACATGGGGCATCAACAATCATTCGTGCCCAACTGTATTGTTGAATATGATGTTTAGCATCTACAGCTGGGTTGATTCATTTAGTAATCAAGAGTTATTGTGGCTTAACAATGACTTAATCAAACTAAACTTCTTAAAAGCAGAGAAACAAAGAAGATATCATGCCATGACTCACCATATCAGGTCATAACTTTATCCTGTTCTTTCTTATGTGGAGGCGCTATATAGCTTTTCTATGATCTTCGTTGCCTACCTTCACAGTGTGAAGATCAGGCCTCTTAATTTTTTAAATCCAAATTTACAAAGCTTTTAACCAAACTCTATACCATACCATCGTGTATGCATTAATTCAACACAATGATTTTCATCACCAACTCCCTTTTCTTTGACTGGAGCGTTGAATCACAATCTGTTCTAAGCTTCTAAATCCCCTTTAGTCCGTTTCAAGATATTTCTCGTTAATGATCTCGCAACCACGATGACTTCCCTTAATTTTAAAGTTAAAAGGACTGTTGTGAAAGCTCAGTAAATTCTTTTCGCACACGATAACTGAAAAATATTGACGGCCAGGAAGCACATGACGTATGGTTAATAAGTTTCGTCGATTTGAACGAAGAAAAGATGGTTTGTGCAGTTCAGAAAAGATATTTGGTCATGTACGACAAAGACAGTGCAGTATGTAGACAGCAGAGATCAGCAATGAATCATTTTTCCGATACTCATAAGTATCATGCAATTTTGAGTATGAGTGAATTCAACAGAATTGAAATTCAACTACTTTAATTCATTCATACTCGCTGCAACATTGATTTATAAGTTTAGGTTGCAATGAGTATAAGTACAACGTTGACATCAAACTCACAACATTACTGATTCATTCTGATTCATAAATTTAGAAAAATATTTAGAATACTTGTTAATGATTTGAGTGATTCGAATCATTCATAAAAATTTACAGCCTTTGTTGTTGTTGCATATACAAACAAAGAAGAAAGGAAAGACAAAGACAACAAGCTAAGCAAACACACAATCTTCTTGTGAGTATTGCAGTGCTCGTACGCGAATCACGCTCATTTTGGCTTCGTGTAAAAGTTAAGTCGAGATGAGTCAAAGTCAATAACAACTTGCGTATTGTTAAGTATGAATACGAAGAGTACTTCCAACTTTAAGTATAAATTAGTATGAGTATGAGTATCATATTAAATAAGTACTGAATTGCGTATAAGTATCAGAAATTATAAATAGACTCGAATCTAGTCATCGTTTTGAATACTCGCTGCTGATCTCTGGTGTGAATCCATTAATATTAACCCGTCATGGATTTTACGAATTGAACATATCACGGACCAATTACATCCAATTTTGCTTTACAAAGTTCATTAGGTTCAAGAGTTGAAGACGTATGACAATCCGTTTCGTTTTCGCTGATCTCTGGTAGACAGCATGTATGTAGAATTAGCGTTGGGGTTATTTCACTATAGGTTGCTAAAATTGCACATCGGAAGGCGTCACGACTGCGTTAGTTTTCTCCTAGACAGACAAGTTAAAAGGCATTCTGAAATACTTCCGATCTAGCCATTAGAAACCTTTCACTTGGATACACTTCTCCTTAGGAAAGGAGAGCCAAGCTCGTCTAGATTTCTTTTTTGGCCTCAATAAACCAGTAGTTCCTCTAGCTAAAAATCTAAACTCTGCTAGCCTTGGAATTTATTTAGTTTCACACTAACCCCCTTCAAATTTAACATCCATTTCTAATTAGTGGACAGTGGCTGTACCCCCAGAGTATTTTAAATACGTTGATTGCAATGATTGTAGATGCGAGTGAGTTTTTGGTGAGTGATTGCGTGTCTATGTGAGTGTAAGTGAATATAGTTAATACCCCATGCCCTGATGCCCCACTGTGCTTGTTTTGTTTTTGTTGCATGCCACAAAAATCACCACAATTTGTCAATAAATTAAACAAAAAAAATTAAAAAAAAAAACAGAAGAAGAGAAACCCAGTCTTTACCCCAAACACACATACATACATGAGCTTGAACAAAATACCACAAACATTTTAATATTGAAAAAACAACAATAACAACAAAAAGAAGAGACAATAAAACGCGACAAGACACGACGCAATGAAAAACGCTGCAAAACTACAAAACAATTGCACAACAACAATAACAATAAAGTTTTCCTTTTTCTGATGTTGTTGCTAGTGTTGTTGTTGTTGTTGTTGTTGTTTTTAGTTTTTAAAAAGTGTTTTATATTCTGCTCTTGATGATGATGCTGCTGTGCTGATTCGGATTCTGATGCTGATGCTGTTACTGTTGCTGTTTAAATAAAACGTTTTCATTTCAATTCGTTGGTTTGTTGGATTGTTTGTTGTACTAAAAATGGTAATTTTGTTATATTATTGTTATTATTGTTGTTGTTGTTGCTGTTGTTGCTTTTTATGAGATTTCATCATCAGATGCGAATTGTTTCGTGTTTTTTTTTTTTTTTGTAGGGAACCTTTCCCTGTATTTGTTTGTTTTGTTTTTTTTTTTTTGGTGTTGTGTCAGTCTGTCGAAGTTGATTTGGATGTGGATTTGGTATTCCTGATGATAATGTTGATGATGATGTTGCCTCAACTGGTGATTTGGTTTGTTTAAGTGAAATAATAAATATTGCTGATACTATTGCTGCTGTTGTAGTTGCTGTTGTTAATGCAACTGCTGGTACTCTATTTACATACACATGTGACATAATAAAGCACCACCAACCATCATCATCATCATCATCATTACATCACAATCATCATTATCATCGGTAAGTGTGTTCAGGTTCTGTTTTCTTTTTTTTCGGGATTTTATTTTATAATGATGATGTTACTGGGGTTCTTCTACTGATTCGTCTGCTATTGCTGCTGCTGTTGCTCCAATGGTGGTTGGTTGGTTACTTACTACTGTGTTGTATAGCAATACCGTTTGCCAGTATATCTCATCATCATAGAGGTCGTAACTCTGTACGTACATAATACGTATATTTTCTGCGTGGGTTGACAGTTATATGACACTTAATGACACATTATTGAGTTGTTACTTTAATGAATGATTCTGATAATTTTTCTGAATTTTTTTACTACATTTTTTTGCTGTACTTTTTAGTTGTGATTGAACTTTATCTGTAACAATTCATCATTTTTGGGCTAGACGACAGCGTGTTGTTTAGTTTTGTAGAGGAAGTCATTATTTGTGAGAAATATTATCAAGAATGTTTAATTGTATGAAGTTTTAAAAGGCATCACTAACCCAGTTTTGAAAGTAAGGGATTGTATTGAGAATAAGAAAAAAAATTCCATTTATTTCTAAATATTGTGTACTCCAAAGAAAGTAATCGTCTTTCACAGCCCGAAATGCAAAGAGATTAATGTTTAAAGTTCATAATTTTCTAATTTTTTCAAGTAATTAAACATTACACAGCTAGCTTAAGTACCGTAGTAGGCAGGTAGTTTGGAAATACCACCATCATCCATATAGATGTACACCTAAATCACAGCAATATGCAAACACTAAATCAGAGATAGAGCCACGTAACTTCATAGCAAATCTGTACCATGTATGTGTCGTTTTGATACAGATATCTGAGCTGGAACTTAAACTATATGTAAGTTCACACATTATCCTGTTTAGATGTACAGTAACGAGCACAAAAAATGCAACACTATATAATCTTTAATAAGATCTGTTTCAAAATAACGGTAACTAATTTATCTATTTTCTTTTGCTGTTAATTCTTTCAATTATAAGTTTTCAAAGTAACCGCAGTTTATTCCAAATTCTGCTTTAAAAAGATAAATATTTTTGAATTAGTGAAAAAAGTGCAAATTTTTAGCGAGCAAAAAAAAATGCAACATAATAAAAAAATAGTTAAAGTAAGTTATTTATTTAATTATAATTGAAAATTTCTTAAATAAGTTAACCAACATGTGTTTTGTAATAGAATCAGCTCTCAGTTGACAGCAAAACTGCAATCATTAAAGCCTTAGAAGAAGGAAAATCCATGCGTGAAGTTGGACACCTCTTTGGTGTAAATCAATCAACCGTATGTCGGATTAAATCTCGATTTTCCTTGAGAAGTAGTGTGGAAAGGAAACCAGGTAGTGGTAATCCTCGAAAAACTACCTCTCGCCAAGACCGCC
Organism: Sarcophaga peregrina; assembly: GCA_014635995.1. Lineage (NCBI taxonomy): Eukaryota > Metazoa > Arthropoda > Insecta > Diptera > Sarcophagidae > Sarcophaga > Sarcophaga peregrina. The sequence continues at coordinate 27,970,533 of CM025789.1, read as the reverse complement.
AGATGATTGCACTGGTTAAAAAAGATCCACGAAAGACCGCAGTGGACGTTGCTAATTTCACAAATGAGCAAATGGGAGTCTCTATAGACGTTCACACTGTTCGCCGTAGGTTGAAAGAGGCTAATTTGCATGCGAGACGACCCGCAAAGAAACCTCTCATCAGCGCAATCAATAAAAAGAAGCGCCTGGAATTTGCAAAACGTTACAAGGATTGGTCAAATGAACAATGGGCTAAAGTCTTGTGGAGCGATGAAAGCAAATTTAATTTGTTTGGCTCCGATGGGATAAATTTTGTTCGAAGACCGCCTGGACAGAGATATTCTCCAAGATATCAACTTCCAACCGTAAAACATGGCGGTGGATCAATAATGGTGTGGGGTAAGGAACGATATGTTTAAAAAAAAATTATTGATTTTACGTCACGTATTTACAGGTGCGTTTTCCCGTGATGGGGTAGGTCCCTTAACTCAAATCGAAGGAAAAATGGACGCCAAGAAGTACTGTGGAATCCTTGGAGAACACATGCTTCCTCATCTGCGGGAAAAAATGCCTCCTGGTAGCATATTCCAACAGGATAACGATCCAAAGCACTAAAGTCGCTTAGCTCGAAACTTTTTAAGCGACAATTGATGTCATAGTCTCCCGATCTAAACCTCATAGAAAATCTATGGGAGCTATTAGATCGGGAAGTTAAGAGGAAACATCCGTCAAATAAGATGCAATTAGAAGAAATTTTGAAAAGTGAATGGGAGAAAATATCCATTAACACATTAATAGCTTTAGGCGACTTTTTGCCTTCTAGGTTGCAAGAAGTCATAAAAAATAAGGGCTACGCCACTAAATATTAATTTTAAGATTTTTTTTTTTTGTAAGAATTACTATTTAATTTAAATAAACACATTAAAATTTATGCTGTTGCATTTTTATTGCTCCCATGAAATTCGCACTCTTTTTAATAAATGACAAAATAATATATCATTAATTAAAAATATTTACATAATGTTATTGATAATAGGTATCTATAACTGTAGGGATTAATAACCCAAAGAAATATTTTGAACTGGTCACCATTTTTTTAAAATTATCGCACTTAAAGATAATTTTACCCAACGTTGCATTTTTTGTGCTCGCTACTGTATATGTCTTGGGCCTAATTACCAGAGTTGCTTTTCTCTCTAGGACGTTTGATATTTTATTTCTTTTCTGTAATACGATCTGCAGTTCCTTAAAAGACATAGGATGGACTTTAAAATACTTACAGCGAGCATCAAAAGAAAATGTTCATTTTTATATTAAAATTGTTTCATTGCCAATTTTTAAAATCCAAAAAAATATACAAAAAATTGTCAAAATATTGTCAATTTGGCACTTTCCTTAAGTAGTTTTGGCATTCTCCTTAGGTAGTTTGTTGATTGTTACAATTTTATCCATAGTGTACACTTTCTTTTGACGCTCACTGTTTATGTATACTCATACGTAGCAAAATTGTTAATCATTTCCTTATAATTTAAAACAGTAGTGGGTGCTACTGTCATTATTGCTAATTGATAGACAATCTGCCGTTTGATCAATATTAACGCTAGGGTATCAGGGTGATACATTTAATCGTTTGGTATCCTCCTTAGTAGTTTAGCATTTATTAATAATGCAACATGCAATCGATCCGATTAATTTTGCGATCAATCCTCTCTTCATACAAATCGATTCTATTCAGTGTAGATCTCTTGCGATTGTCTGGTTCAATTATAACAGCTTATAATACGTCTTGGCTATTCGCTTTGCTCTCCTTATTGTTCACGGCAAAAGTATGAGTTCGTTGAAACCAGGGTATCATTGGGTTTCCCTTCATAGGAAGAGGTGCCAATTAGGCCAGTATTTAGGCCCATTATAATGCCACAATTAATTCTTTAGGTCAACTATTCCCTAGAAAAACAAAATAAATATATTGCAGTATTCTCTGTATTAGAGAGATCGGTCAACGATGTTAGAAAATGAAAGGTTAGACACCAGAGATCAGCAAAGAGTATTCAAAACGATGAGTAGATTAAAATCATGCTAAAAATTTCTGATACTTATACGCATTCATACTTATTTTAATATCATACTTATACTCCTCATACTCAAAGTTGGAAATACTCGTCGTATTCATACTTAACAATACACATGATGTTATTGACTTCGACTCGTCTCTACTTAACATTTCCACGAAGCACAAAATAAGTATGATTCGCGTACGAACACTACTCCACTCACAAGAAGATTGTGTGTATGTATTGCTTGTTGTCTTTCCTTTCTTCTTGGTTGGTATATGCAACAAGAACTAAGACTGTAAATTTCGATGAATGATTCGAGTCACTCGAATCACTTACAAATATTATAAATATTTTTCTAAATTTATGAATCAGAATAAGTAGGCGTATGAATCAAGCATATTTCGAATGTTGTGAGTTTGATGTCTACATTGTACTCATACTCATTGCCACTTATACTTATAAATCAATGTTGTAGCGAGTACGAATGAATCAGAGTAGTTGAATTTCAATTCTGTTGATTCTCTCATACTCAAAATTGCATGATTGCTTATGAGTAGCAGAAAAACATTCCTTGCTGATCTCTGTTAGACACCGCCGTATTAAAGAATCGAAAAAATCATTTAAAGCATCTATCTCTATAGCAAGGAATGTTAATTAAATTTGTTACCTAAGACGTCTTAAAGTCTAAATTGGAAAAGTACTCATAACGATTCAGTGCGAATCAGGTTCCCAAAAGCCGGGCAGAGAGAATGTGTTCTGTTGTTACTTATTCTTCATTGATTGAGTGTGCATCCAAGAGACCATGCATTTGTAACCAAATATAAAAAAGTTCTCATAACTACGGAAGGTTTTGGGTCCTACATACGTAAATAATTGGTCATTTCAATACCTCAGTCAGATTTACGACCGAGGTTCTCACGCCACTTATGTTGTGTGTGTGTATGTTAATTTTATACATAAGTGGTGGGACAACAGGTTTATGGCGAAACTTTTCATGGCAATTCTATTTACTCGTAGAGTTTTTGGCAGAAATCTGTTGACAGGATGCTTCTAAAACAAACACGAAGTTAAGCAACAATTGAGGGAATAAAAATTGAAACTTTCGCCAAATAATTTTTTTTCAAAACGCTTCAAAAAAAAACTACGGAATATTTGCTCAAATTTCTTTATTTATTTGAAAGTACAATCCTTCCGGTTAATAATGGAAAATAATTTCATTCAAATGGCTGCCTCGGCTGGCCATGCAGTAGCTTACACGATCGGTCCAAATGTTTAAAGCACATTGCAGCGACCCATGTTGAACAAATTTTTGTTCACAAAAATTGAAGAGGAGGATATTGGCAACATTTGGTTTCAATAGGACGGCGCTACGTGCCACACAGCCGAAACTGCACTCGATGTTTTGTGCCAAGTTTTTGAAGATCGCATTATCAACCGTAGAGCTGATATCATTTGGCCAGCTCCGAGGTGACACCGTTGGACTATTATTTGTTGGGTGCCGTCAAAGATAAATGTTACGCCGACAAGCCAGAGACAATTGACGCTTTAAAGGACAATATTCGTGAAGCTATTGGTGAAATACAGCTACTACACTTGAAATACTTTGAGGATTGCAAAAAATGTTAATTTGTGTTTTTATTTATTGCACCTGAGGGTTATCATTTAAAATAAATTAAATTTCCGGTATTTATTTTAACTTTAAAGTTTCTGGTGAATTAAAATTTTAAATTCTTATGCAAATAATCACAGCGCTTATTGGCCTACTAATGGCTTAGCAAAGCAAATAAAATTATTTTTAAAGCATTAGAGATTGGGAAAGGGAAGCAGAATTTAAAAAAAAAAAATAAACAACAAATAAGGAGTGGGCACAAAAAAAATGGGCATACTTTTAAGTTTATAACTTTTATCATAATTGAAAAAAATGAATACCGTAACATTGTTTTTGTTAGTCATTTGTTTCAAAATCCACCCGCTAAATGTCATTGCAATAGCAAAATTTGTTTTTTGAAAATGGGCACCCAACAAGAATGTCGTAAAAAAATAATTGAAATTTTCAATGAAAATCCGCGCCGCTTACAAAAAACGATTGTTAGGCTCGCAGGTGTTAACCAAAAAAACAGTTTCTAAGATAAGAATAAAACAATACAAGGAGTCTTTGAGTTTTGAGAGAAAGCGTGGAAGTGGAAGAAATTAAAGGATTTATCGGCCAAAACAAATCAAGTAAAATAATACGTATTTTTCTAAAACACCCTAACATGTCTGAAAGAAAAATGGCTCAAAAGGATGGATGCTCTGAGACCAGAAAAATATTTTATACACAAAAGAATTCAAATATTATTTACTTTAACTGAAATATAAAACGAAAAAAATCCGCCAATTAGTTTTACTTCTATAACGAAAAGTGTAAGTTCAGATTTTTTTGTGCGCACTCCTTATATAATACCAGTAATTATATGATATTTTTTTTTAAATTCAATTCAAATTATTTACATTCGTATTTATTGTGCGTTGATAATAAAACCAAAATCAATAATTGTTTTTAACCATCAAAATAAATCCCTCAAAAAAGCACCTGATGTCAAAGGCAAATTGTTTTTGGAATTTTTCTTTTACCACCTCCACCTTAAATTAAACGCCCACTGATTCGATTTTCTACGAAAAGAAACAAAAAAAGGAATGGGAAGGGGGAAGATAGAATATAAACGAATTAAAAGGCAATAAAACAAAAGAATTATTTTGGGAAGACAAGAAAATTATATTCTCAACTCATGGGTTTTTAATTAAACGCTAAACGTTAAATGAAGAGTAATTTTGTTGTTGAAGGACATGGAAAATGATTAAAAAACCATTTGGCCCACCAACACCTACATACATAACTACATAATTACAATAAATTATAATTAAAATAGAATAAGGAAACCTCAACAAAAAAAAAAAAATGAAATTCTTAAGCATTTAGGGAAAAACAAATAGAATTTCCCTTCCATGCAAAGCTAACCACCACATAATTAGACTTCTTACCCTTACTCTGTACACATTACACGACTCTTTACATATGTATGTATGTATGTATGTATGTGTGTGTATGTATGTATGTATGTTTCATTACTGTGGGAATTTGAAAGATCTTTGGCAGCTGCTAAAGTGTTGAAAATTATATTTTAACAACAGCTAACCAAACAAAGAAAATTGAAGGGAAATAATGTTTCCCAAACTAATTTTCACACTTCAAATGTCATATTCAATATTGACCGCATCCGTTGCTTTACTACAGGGTAGCATCACCAATAAATTGTAAGTTGTTGACAGTACCTTAGGCCTTACATGTCTTGTTAAATTTATTTCTTCTACTCTTCATTTACCTATTTCTAGTTCATAGGTTTTTGTTGGCCAATTAAGGCCAGTTAATCATTTGTTTTGTTAACGAATTTTTCTTTGAGTTTTAAAGCTCAAGCTTAAGACACGCAAACCAATCGATGAATGGTTTTTGAATGCCTCAGACCCCAACCCCAATCAGTTGTATGAAAGTGTTCAAATGTTCCATCACATGCTTCACACAACGAATTATCCTTTCGTGACCTTTTTCGTATGCTTGTGGTTATTTTATTCTGAGTTGGGCATTTCGTTAATATCACACGTTTATCAAGAGAGGCTATTGAGTCTTTTGTTCTTTTTCATTTTAATTTCGTTAATTGGTAATGGTCATTTGTATTACTTTTTTTTTCTTCTTCTTTTTCTTATATTCTATATAAGTATGTATGTATGTACATGCATAATATGTTTCCATTTTAATTGATTTAATTTTTCTATTTAAAATGCATAAAAGGAACCCCCTACTGTAACATATGTTGCCTGAACGTAACCAAATATTTCATTTCGTTGGTTTTTTTTTGTTCTTCTTTGTCTCACAATAATTGACCACAAATTGGTTTTAATGCTTATAAATTTTTAGGGGCAACAAAAAAAAATTTTATTGTTCTAAATAAGAAATTGTCAAGTAAAGAAACTGCCTTAAATAAAAAATAAATTTCTTAGTAATTTTTTTAACCAGCACTCAGGGGATGACCCCTACTCATGCAGTGTATTGTGCAGGTTTTAGAAAAGATGGAAAGAGGGAAGATGCGAACGGTAAGGAAACGAGTTGCTGCTGGTGACTATAAAATGGCCAGTGCTATACCTTCACCATTGGACAGTCCCCATGAAACCCCGCAGTTTCTCACACGACTTATGTTGTGTGGGTTAATTTTATACAGAAGTGGCGGGACCTACGGTTTAAAGTCGACTCTGAACGACAGAATTTTTGAGAAACAAGAAGAGAAAGAGAAGAAATCGCCGAAAAAATACTTTTTGTATTTTTTTTATTTTTGATGTCTGGCCTGGGACTCGAAACCTGACTTTACGTTTAATAAGCCAGCACACTACCTATTAGACCACGGCGACCCCAATTCAATATTGAAACCAGGATATGAAACTGAAGTAAAGTGCTGACCGTGTGTTTCATGGCATTATTTTATTTCACCTATTTGTTGTTTTATTTCACCATCGGTATATAATTCTCCAAGCAAGATTAGGTATTACCTTATATGCCATTGTAAAAGAGATTTGGGTTCAAGCTCTAGGTGAGGCTGCTGGAGGTGCCGAAATATGAAGAAATGTATCTGCCAAAAACTCTGCAAGTAAATAGAATTGCCATTAAAAGTTTCTCAAAAAAATCTGTCATTCGAAGTCGACATTAATCTCATTATATGGATAACGACCATACACACAACATTAGTGGTGTGAGGAAGTAGGTTGTAATCATGACTAATGGATTATAATGATCAATTATGTTTGTATAAACCTAATCTGGTAAATATGGCAGTTAATATCCTAAGGTAGTGCTGATTTGGTTAAAACACCAATGGGAGCATTTAAAAATTTCCATAATTCGGAGCATTTTCCTCATGAATCCTTCCTAGTGTTGTATAGGTAGTGTTAAGTAGTATTCCTACACATAATTACACGTAATTGGGTATTACAACCCTTTAGTCAGGATTACAACCGAGCTCCTATCTAAAGGACCACAGACTCCTGATAGAAGTTGGAAGCAGCATTATGCTCTATGGGAGCGAAATTTGGGCCGAAACGCTTGAGGTTAAGAAGCGGGCAAACTCACTGCTATCGGTACAGAGAACGGCCGCATTGCATATCTCGTCGGCATATCGTACAGTGTCTGCCCCAGCCGTACTTGTGATAGCAGGTACAATACCTGTGGATCTGCTGGCAGTAGAGCGGATGGAGATTTATAAAGCGAAATCTGCTGGAAATCACACAACTGGCCACTTCAGGGAAAACATCATTTCAGACGACGATGGAACCAAGAAGATAGAGGAATGTGGATGGCGAGACTTATCCCGGACATAAAGCCATGGATTGCTGGGAAATTTAGAGGGGTAAATTTCCACATTACGCAGATGCTATCGGCTCACAGATATTTTAGTAAATACTTGCACAGAATGAGAAAGACCGACCGAAGAATACATTGTGTTCGAATGTGCACGCTGGCAGAGCTATCACTCTGTACTGATGTCAACGATTGGAACGATCACGACCGCTAACATTGTCAGAGTTATGATGGCGAGTAGGGAGAATTGGGCCTCTGTGGCGAATTACGTAGAGGGCATCTTGAGACTAAAGAAGAGAGATCTGAAGGCTGGAGAACATGTAGGCACGTCGGCACAGATGACACGTGTCAAACGAAATTCCAGTCGGGAACCTGGACAAAAGGAATAGTGGAGACACTTAGAAGTCTCCTCAATCTTTAATACGCAATCCGGACGCGGATATGAGCATGAAAGAGCCAAAGGGCCAAAAGGACTCCACTCCAAAGTAATATCACCGTAGTTCTGGAGTGGGTACAACGCTCCACGGGACTAGGGCGGGATTTAGTGGTTGAGGGCCCCACACACGGAGGACGTGTAACTTCCTCTATAGTGCGGTTAGGCACATTTACCCGTCCTCGGCTTAAAAAGAAAAAAAAATGTAAAGGACCACAATTTTGTGGAATGATATTTAACTCATTATTCCAGCTTTACTGATTTGAATAAGAGTTTGATGACCAACACAATCAAATTGTATAGAATAACTTAAAAAGGATTGCGGTCTTAAAATTAGAAACACAATTTCTGTATTGTTCTGTGCGCGGGTATGGGTCCTCTCTCCAATATTAGTCATCATAGCTATACTCTTGTTATCTTTGTTATCTTCTTACTCTCCTTTTGTTGTGTGTTTATCCATGACTGGCGGAACTTATAATTTATAAAGTCTACTCCAAACGACAAATGTTTAAGAAACTTTTCATGGGAATATTTTACTCTCATGGGTTTTACTAGAAATCGGTTGCGAGGAAGTCGCGAATGAAATATTCTTCTCATATTCGGTTTTGTTCGAGATACGAGGTTTGAATTACGTCTTTCACGCCTTATAAACCAAATTCTTAGCTACAAAATTACAGCGGCTCCTCACTATATTCTCTTCGAGAATCATACCTTAGATCCGCATTAAACGGCTATAATTTTCGTCATAAGGAAAAAATCCCGAGTAGAAGTCTTCTAGATATGTCGCGTATTTAAAATACCGTCAACAATAATCATTAAAAAATTAAGTTCCTTTGTGTCACAAATTATGCAGAAATCAGGAAAGCTTGCTTCTAATTAAATAGAGCACCGTGCTAATATTAAACAAATATGGAGAGAAAACCAAACTATTTTGTCATCCTTGAGTTAAGGTTCGCTCTGGTTTATAAGACGGTCAAACGGCAGCTCTTTTCTAATCAGCGCACTTTAGCTCAGCAGGACACCAGAGTTTACCAGTGAGGTAGTCCTTTTGGGCAATACATTCTCAACAAAATTTCAGGGTATGATTTTATGATCAGATAGTAAACCTTCAGTAGGACTTAATGGCGACTTGGGTTTGGTTACCTTGAGAGTTGACGACATCAAGTATGACTATATCCCGTTTTTCCATTTAACTACGAGTCATTGGATCATATTTTTAGAGAAGTTGAAGTATGTTTTGGATTCCCATTCAAGTTGTTTCTATTTTAGATGAGGTGTCCAGTAAGTTGTAAAGGATCATATGATTATTTGGCACCGATTATTAAATGCCTATGAAGTTAGCATGTCCACAAAGCTGCTTAAGTCTGCGGTTTACTCAGTTTAAGCTGATTACCGAAAGAGTTTTCTCCTCGACTCTTACTATCTTTAGCCCAATCGTTGCGAGTAACGGGTGTTAGTCACTATTTATAACAGCACTTCGTTGATTACGAACACCAGGTGAAGGTGCTCTCCATTTCCTGCTTATGCTAATACGATCCATCTGATTTTCAGTTTTGGTGGTAGGGAATACCTGAGAGTAAATAAAAAAATTAAATTGCCATGAAATGTTGCTCAAAAATCTGTCTTTCGGAGTCGACTTCAAACTGTGGGTATAAAATTAACATACACAACATAAGTAGTGTGAGAAACTAGGTCAATATTTCTGAATGAAGGGTTGTAATGACCAATTATGCATGTATGGTAGGGATTTTCTAGTTTTCAGCCTCTAAACCTGCTATGCATACTCGGAAACTTTACTTCTATAAATTGTTTTCAGAATTCATAATTTAATGGCTGAGAATGTGATGAACCGGTCCATTATTGACCCCAACTTGGTTTCCTTTTGTTCCATAGTGCTATTGCCATTCATAAAACGTTTTTTTTTTTGATAAAACCCAAAGGAATTCAAAATTTTTCGAAGCACCGGCTGCTGCAGGTGTGAAACAAGTTTATCTTTCACTTTTTTTTTTAAATTTTTGTTTAAATCTTCCCTTTAAAATTGCTTACAGAAAAATCTTTTGCTTTTTATTCATTGTTGTTATTGTTGTTGGTGTCACAACTCCCTTCATTTCTGTTTTTTTTTTTGTGTAATTTTCAAATTTGTTTGACAATCATTAATCACATGCCACACGACAATTTCTCCTGTTCTGTTCCTGTAACAAAATTACAAAAAACAGAAGAAGAAAAAAAAGTTCTTCGTGTTGTTGTTGTTATGTTAGATTACGCTTGAATTGTTATCACCAGACATAGTTGTTGCTACTGAGCTGAAGCCATTCTCGTTGTTATTGTCATGATGTTCCAGAGCTGTTGGCTGTTGGCTCATTTCGTTTCGTTTTATTTGGTTTGGTTTGGTGTCGTTTGGAAAGAGCAGAAATAAAAAAAAAAAACAAAAACCACCTTCAATGACTTCAGTTCCTGCCTTCATTTTGAAATTTAACCAAATGGAGTCGTATTGCTTTCGTATCGCTTCGCATTCGTCATCATTATTAAATTTCTATATCTTTAGTGTTCCTTTGTCAGTTGTGTTCAGTTCCGTCTGTTTGTTCGTCTGTCCATTTCTGTTATCTGCTGTTTGTTTTGATAAACGCCACCACCACCACCATCACCTCCTCCATCACTACCCCTAAATGAGAAGATTTCTGACTGAAATTTTGCCATGAATTGCTCATCGTTTTTCGTCTTTGATTCCGTTTTCATTTCCTTGTTTACTGATGGTTTTTTTTTACGTTCGCTTTTGGTTTTCCTTTTCGTTTTTCGAAAATGAAATTTTTAAATATTTAATGTAATTTTATTGTTAGTTATTGTTGTTGTTGTTATTTATTTATGCCATTGACTTTTGTTGGATAATTTAAATTTTAAGGGTGAACTATTGTGTGATAAATTTAAAATTTTCTTTTTTTTTTTGGTTAAATTACCAAAATGAAATGAGAACATCAAATTTCCTACAACAAAATAACGAAATGAAATGACAAATGAGTAGAAAATATCAAACGATTCAATCTAAAAGGATATTTGTATTCCTATTTAAAGAGAGCAACAATTTTTCTATTTTGTTTGAATTCAATACTTCAAGCTGAAAGCCTATTTCATAAGCTAATAATACTAAGAAACCAAAAAAAAAATTTTATTTCCCATTCAGAATGATGGTAGGTAGGTAGGTAGGAAGAAGTGGCTGTCCACCCGATGAGCGGACATACTTAGACCGCATACAGGCCTATTGTGATCCCACAGTTTCATCCTCTCCCCTATTCCAGGAACCACTCGGAGCTTCCGCTGAAGCGACTCAGACTGCCAATATCCATGCATGATAAGTTCATCTAGGTCTTCCATGTAGTAGGCACTAGGGATGCCAAACGGGATCGATTTTTAAAACTACATATGCAATTGGATTAGTTTTAAGAAATTATTTGGATTCCAACAAAAAAATTAAAGCGTCCAAGATGTGATCTGATAGGCTTGGAGAAATTTTGTTGTCAACATACCCTGCCGTTGAAAAACACTTCTCGCAATCAACATTTGTTGGAAAAATAGTTCCAAGATAGCTTTATGCAGCTTGTAAATAATCAACTCTACCACTCGTGATGTAAATAAATTTCTTGGACAGTTGAGTATCTAAATTCGTTTTATAGGCCTTTTGCATTCTTCGATGCCATCAAATAATTTTTTATCACTGGAAGTAGGGTTTTCCTCATCTACGATGATATGATCGAAGTCAAGTGATATAAAATTGTTTTTCAAGGTCATAATACATATGAATTCACAATCCCGAAAATCCCGAAAAATCCCGGGACAAGTTTTTAAAAATCCCGGGATTCGGAATTTTGTGAATCCCGAAAATCCCGGTATTTCGAGATTCGGGATTTCCCGTTTGGCATCCCTAGTAGGTACCCAAGTGTTTCAGAATGATAATAAAATTGAAATTTTCAAAGTTTAGTGAACTATTCACAACCCATTCGAATATGTTTAACCTAGAATTTATGAAAAAATCATAATTTGTAGAATAACATCTGCATTATTAGCATAGCTTCAGCGATTTCAAACAACAGAAACGAGTTGTACAGAATACATAAGAAAGGATTGCCGTTTTTCCGTATTGTTCTGCGGTCCACCCTCTGATATTATTCTACATGGATTTTCTTATTTAGTTGGCCATTACAACCCTTCAGTCAGCTTCTCACCCCACTTTACTTGTGTGTGTTAATTTTGTACATAAGTTGCAGGCCCTACAGTTTAAAGTCGGCTCCGAACGAGAGACTTTTTAGAATTACATCTGCATTCGTGGCAGTTTTTATATTTACTCTCAGAGTTTTTGCCAGAAATCTGGTAAGAGACAGTCACCGAAGAAATTTTCCTTTCGTATTTCAGGGTTTTGAACCGTGGCCGTCTAATAAGCCAACACATTACCTACTAGTTTGATAAATAACACAAACAAGTTGGAGGATCTTTCATTAAGCGCTTCCTATTATTTAGTTTAAATAAAAGCAAGTTTGTGAAAGATAATATAAAATTTTTTATTAAATGTCACTTCCTAATGCGATTATATCCAATTTTTCATGAGTCAGGCGCATTAGTCAAGCTATATCTGACGGTGGGTTATGTTTGGCTCTGGTTCATGGCTTATTCGCATACACCTTCAACTAAAGTAAAGTCCGCCAGAAAATGTTAAAGATGGCAAACAACACGACCTGGGTGGGCAGCTCACACCACCTCCATGTGAGTTGATCCATTCTTTCAAATCATTCCTGCTATATTTCTATATTTCATGTGACATGAGCTACAGGGCCCGTAGTGCCTTCCAGTTAAGTTCGACAAATTTGTTTGTTCACGTACCCATTCATCCAGAAGTAAGCCTCACTACTGAAGATGATTTTCGATAGAAATTTGGATTGCCAACTGCCATTCTGTAGACACATGTCGTTACATATGATCATTTAATTTCAGAAAAAGTTCTAATGTATTCTGAATTTAAACAACAAGTATAATATAACTAATGAAAATGCACATGGAAGTTATTTTCCGAGGTCCTATGATGTTAAGGGGCATCACTACACATAAAAACACATGAGGTTCCCACCTTATTTATATATCATTACAACTTTTCAGTTAGGATTACGACTTAGCTTCTCATACAACTTATGTTTGTTAATTTTATACAGGAATGGCGTGACCTACAGTTTGAAGCCAACTCTGAACAACAGCGTTTTGAGAAACTTTTCATGGCAATTTTATTTCCTCTAAGAAATCTTATGACAGGAAGTCGCCCATGAAATATTTTTTTGTATTTCGTTTTTGGGAGATGTTTAACATGGAGCCTGAACAGTTTCCTTACATCTTATAAGCCAACACAACACTACCTAGTAGTCTACGGCGTCTTCCAGACAGTAGCCTTGTTTATGGCTTCCATGCTTACTTTCAGAGGACAGAGTGGATATCGTGGCCTTGCACGTTACAACTTAACAAAAGCTTGATGAACAAAAAAAATTTGGATGAAAGAAATAAAATTCGTGTGTCTGAAGTTGCTTTTGACATAGTCATTACGAATTATTTAGAACGGAAAAGTTCTTTTTTTCCAAATTGATTAACTGTATGTCACTGGACCGTCTAGTCTTTATGACCAAAAACTTGAATTTAAAGCTGCCTTTAACCATTGAATATAAAAGTAAACTCTACGTTAAATCCCTTGACTTTACCACAAACTAGTTAAAAATCCTTTTTTTTACTTTTCGTTAACAACTTAACGGAAAATCCATTGCAACATTCATATGTGAATACCTTAAAATGGTTTTTAATACCTTAAATGCCATCAGAAGCAGCATTAAAAAAAATTCAACTTTGAATCAAAAAAAAGAAGAACAAGAATAAACTTTTTACCACTTTTTTAATAACTTTGACACCCTATAATCCGGTATTATTAAAATATAAAAATATCATTCAAAAAACACTCATACAGCCAGCCATGGCAGACGGACTGGGCTCACTCTTTCCGCAGCATATGCGTTGGATTAAAACATTTAAAATGAAAATAAAAATCAAAAAAAAAAATTATAATTTTTATATGTACGGAGCATTTTAACATAACAAAAACTACAAAAACTTAAAAAAAAAGAAGAATCCTTACATACAACAAGAGTAACAAAACTAGAGATTTCGAAAAAAATCATGGACCAACCACCCCCTTGGAAAATGCTGCATCGGTCGATTGTTTGCAATCAAAATGATGTGAAATTATGGAAAAATGTTGACACTCTAACAAAAACTCACCGACAAACTGTAATAATTGTTAAACGGCATCAAAAAGGAGGTTTGTTTTATGACGCAGTGTGCCAATATATATGGTTGTTGTTAACCGATATATTAGGTAGGGGCAGCAGTAGAAACTCACTATAAAGTAGTGATTCAAACGTAACCACCTTTCAGATATTACGATGTGTTCATAGTCCTCATGAATTAACACTCAAAACATGCAGATTTTTTGAGGAAGTTTTCATGGCAATATTATTTACAGAGTTGCCAAAGAAATAATATTTTTTATAGAGGTTGAATCTAAGGGGCTTGAACAGAGATCACACGTCCAATAAGCTAATACACTGTCTGCAAGACTACGGGTACCTCACTTCATTCAAACTCACACAGCAATTACAGTCGACTGATCATTCACAACGCCATACATACATACATAATTGGTCATTACAACCCTTCAGTCAAGATTATTGACCTAGTTTCTCACACCACTTATTTTGTGTGTGTTAATTTTATACATAAGGGGCGAGACCTACGGTTTTTAAAGTCGACTTCGAATGACAGATTTTTTGAGGGACTTATCATGGCAATTTTATTTACTCTCACAGTTTTTGCCAGAAATCTCCTGAGAGGAAATCGCCGAAGAAATACTTTCTGTATTTCGTTTTGATGTCTGGCCTGGTGCTCGAATCCTGGCTTTACGTCTAATAAGCCAAAACACTATCTACTAGACTACGGCGTACAACGCCATACATGTACCGATTCGACGAAAGAGCAAAAGCTGGGCTTACTTCCAAGATTTTCTTCAGCGTTAAAGTTTATTTACCACTCGGAGGTTACTTCAAAATTGTCGAAATGAAATTATGTAGAAGGCATTGCGTTCAAAAGAAAAATGACTGTGTGATCCGTATTATGGTCTGAAGGTGTCACAGTATATGTTTTCCTTTGTTAAAGACCCTGTAGGAAATCTTAGCGTCAATTCAAAGCTATGGTTGCATGATGTTCGATTGCTTTTGACCTGCAATTAAAAAAAATTCCGAGCAGAACTGCATATCGTTTCATGGAAAGTTCCCAGAAAGAGTAATTTGGGTGACGTTGATTGTCAACCAAGATCAAATACTTTTAACACAAAACCTACCAAGGACGGGTCAAATGACCCATTTTGAACTTCTTGTCAGAATTTCTTAAAATAACATTATCACATCGCCATTTGCCTTTACGACTTTTATTGCAAAATACATCGAATGTGTTTTCCAAGATTTACTCCTTTCTTGTTAATTTTTTTTACCGAAAAATATATATTTAATCTACCTTAAATACCGCAAGGGGTCATTTTACTTTCTTTGGTAGGAATAGGAATACATGAAGTATCAGTAGGTTTAGTGTTAAGATCGAGTTTACGCATATAATACCCAAAGTTTGCATCAATATTTGTCAAGCAATCGTCGTATACCGCGTTGAGGAAACTTCAATAGATTTCCGTACAATTCTGTGGTACACAATTCCGGGCCTACTCTACGATACTATTCAATGGTCATGCAATCCTTTAGTGAAGAATACAGCTACACACCACAAGACACTGTTTATAGTCGATTCCGAAGGACAGATGCTTTTAAAAAACTTTTCATGGCTCACGTCCAATAAGTCACCATCCTACCTACCAGATTAAGGCGACTTCAAACTGATTGGCTGCTGCAACCAGAGATGGTAATTTCCTACTCCTTCGATTTACAGCTTTTGCAGAATAGCAATTAGGGATGCCAAACGGGATCGATTTTTAAAAATCCCGGGATATTTCAGGATAATTCGGGATCCAAAAATCGCGAAAAATCACGGTAAAAATCGCGAAAAATCACGGTAAAAATCCCGTTTTTCTCTTAATAATAAAAATATTTCGTTAACAAAAAAGCGTAAATTAACAAAAAAAAAAAAGAATTATTAATACATATGCAAATTCATTAGTGTTGAGAAAATTATGTGGATTCCAACAATAGGAGTAAAGCATCTTACATGTGATCTGATAGGCTTGAACGAATTTTGTTGTCAACATACGCTGCCGTTGAAAAACAATTCTCGCAATCAACATTTGTTGGTAAAATAGTTCCAAGATAGTTGTATGCAGCTTGTAAATATTCATCTCTACTACCTCCTGATGTTAATAAATCTATTTCTTTGAGTATCTAAATCAGTTACCCTATTAACTCGTTTTATAGAGCTTCGATGGCATCAAATAACTTTTTATCAATGGAAGTGGAGTTTCCGTCATCTGTGAAGCTATTATCGACGTCAAGTGATATAGAACTTTTTTTTTTTATTTCAGGACCTTTTTTAGTGTCAAAAGACATATGAATTCACAATCCCGAAAATCTCGGAAAATCCCGGGACATTTTTTTAAAAATCCCAGGATTCGGAATTTTGTGGATCCCGAAAATCCCGGGATTTTGAGATTCGGGATTTCCCGATTGGCATCCCTAATAGCAATTGCTTTAGAATAGCAATTGTTCAATGGATGACCATGCGATTTAAAGATAGAAGTATTCAAGCATTATAATGAAATTTACTTTATGATCTGCACGAATTTTTTCCCTTACCTAATAGTACAGTTTTTAAAAATTTCATTTCATATCAAATAATAATAACACTCATATGCAACGCTAATAAAACCAAATAAAACGAAAAACTCTACTTAAAGTCATAAAATATCCGCAACATAAGCCCCCTGTTACAAACGCATATTCATCCTCCTTTTTTTTCCCTCTATCTCTCTCTCTCTCTCTTTCTCTCTTTTTGACTGGTGGTTATCAACTTCCCTTTTTTTCCACTTTTAATAACGTAGAGTATGCATATTTCCATTTTCATTCGTTTTTTTTTTATTAATATTTCATATCAGGGATTTTCAGAAGAAGACAACACAACACAAAAAAAAAAAGCAATTCCACGCAAAAGCAAAGGATCATAATGCGGATTTAAAAAAAAAAAGCGAAAAATATTTTAAAAATAAGCAGAGTGTGTTGGGTATTACAGAGAATAAATTAAAAATTCATTTTAACAATTCAGCTTAACCACGATACGATACGATACGATATGGAATTGCTATTTAAAGTTTAACAAAAATAAACAAAAAACTTCTCTCTCCCTCTCCCAATGCATTAGAAGACTTACAGGGTAACAAGTGTTGTTTTTTATGTTATTTTGGATGGCATTAGGAATTAAAAGAAAAACAAAATTTAAAAACAATTTTTTTTTTTTTGTTAATAGGATGTTAAAGAGGACATTTATGGTTTGTTATACTATTAAATAAATACCTAAAGGCCAGCTAGCTTATATGTTATGGCATGGGACAATGGCACCACACATCAGTCGTCATCTCTAAACTTATCGTATTTAAGGGAGGTTGACTATGTGTATGGATGGCTTGTTTATCTTGAGTAAATTTTCGAAAAAATTTGCATAAATTTCTTTAGGTAAGTTAACAAACAAAACAAAAATGGTGTGTAAGACTATTAAACACCACATAAATGTAATTATTATTGTTATTACCGTCCATAAAATTGGATCTTCTTATTAAAAATCTGGGGGGTGACATTGTTTGAAAGTGAAATGGACTTTGGAGAAAACAAAAAATAAGAAAAGAAAAGTTTTAATAGAACAATTACATTCGGATTTAAAATTTTTATAATATTTGTCCGGCAGCATCTGCCTGGCTGCTTTTAATGCAAGAAATTTAAAAATGTTGATTTTTTTTGTGAAACAACATAATTTTCTTTAAAATAATTTAATATTCTTGGCCAAAATATTGATATTTCTGTAATAAAATTCAGATTGTCGAAAGCGTCGTACATACACAGATAACTGGTCATCACAACCCTTCAATCAGGATTATTGATCTAGTTTCTCACACTACTTATGTTGTGTATGTTAATTTTATACATAAGTGGCGGGACCTACAGTTTAAAGTTGACTCCGAACGGCAGATTTTTGACTTTGAACTTTTCATGGCAATTTTATTTACTCTCAGAGGTTTTCGCCAGAAATCTGCTGAGAAGAAATTGCCAAAGAAATACTTTTTCGTATTTTATTTTGATATCTGGCCTGGGACTCAAACCCAGGCTTTACGTCTAATAAGCGAAAGCATTGTACGATAATATTTGGTTACAATACCTCAAGATATGCCCAGAGAGCCTGACACATAAATCAGGATAAATTTGACCCATGGCAAGAGGTATGTATGTTGGCTTTGAGGACCACTATTGCTTGTTGCTTTTTGGTATACGACTGCCTCTTAAGAAAAACCCTTTAAGAAAAACTTTCACATGAGATGACCAGACCCTCAAATCGTTTGTGGTTCAGAACATTCCATGCGGCATGAGCTCTAGAGTACATTTCGTTGAAATTAAGACCACAGATATTGACAGATATAGCGTTTTCAAAAACATTCTCAAAGAAATGTGGAACAACCAACACTACGCGGTGATGCATTGGATGCTTTTGAATTTCATTTAAACTGGTACCGTCAGAAATTCCACAATTTCGTTTTTTTGCGTAGCCGTTCTTCCAAAAATAGGCCTCACCGCTGAAGATAATTTTTGTATAAAAATCGTGGTCCAGAGCCCATACAGGTCATTGTCTATGGTTTGTTAGCTTTAGTTGATGGATCAATTGAATTATTTAGTCGCACTGCAAAATTCACCAAATTATTGCCGCTATTCATATTCTACTAAGGTAGTCCTAGTGCTTTTTTGATATCTCCTCCAAAATTTATAATGATTTTTTGCTAACAGTTATTTGTCAAAAAGGGGTGTGCAGAATAGATCCATATCTACAGACTCCATATCTGCTGACTATAGATATCCAAGCTAGCTAGAGTATTACTGAATTTATTGCTGCAATATTCAGATCTTCACAACTAGGCCAGCAGCTTTGAATTCGGAAGAGTATACTGTGCCTAAATGGTGTTCAAACTGGTAATGGCATAACTATATAGGGATTGGCGCTAATGTAGGACCTAATGGTTTATCAAAGACTAGAACCATATTGCTTGCCGTAGATATCAATGACACGATATATTGAGGTTGATTTTGATTAAAGAACTATTGCGTATGCTATATTATTTAAAAAACTACAAGGCCTGCATTGATGATGACCTAGTGGCATATTGGGTAACTAGTGTTCCCTGTCCTGGTGTGAGAAACTAGGTCCAGACTGAAGATTTCTAATAACCAATTATGTATATATGTAGTGTTCCCTGTCTTATAAGTTTCAGTGTTGACATGACCCTACTAATAACACTATTTTCGGGTAGTAGGCAAAATTCCGTAGGTTGGAAGTTGCCACAAACTATCGATCACCAATGGATGACATTGTTTTTTAGCAGAACGAAATATGGGTTAAGCGTAGTGCAGGCTTGCAATAGTTACTAATTTACTTAATTGACCTTAGTATTCTGTTTATCGGATTTCGACTTATTCAGTACTTTTTTAAATGAGCCTTTACTTAGCAATTACCCAGTATTCCCGGGTAATAGGCAAAATTCCGTAGTTTGGAAGTTGCCTCAAAGTATCGATCACGAAGGGATGGCATATGTTTTTTAACAGAACAAAAAATGGGTTAAGCATGTTGCAGGCTTGCAATTGTTACTAATTTATTTAATTGACCTTAGTATTCTGTTTATCGGATTCCCGACTAACTTCAGCAAATCGCAATCGCTTTCCGCTAATTAGCCATTTCCTTAGGTTCGTTTTTCCAACTCTTGCCCAAATGGAGCAGTATGGACGAATTTTTGACCGCAAAATATTGGACTTTAGAGTCTGTTTCTAATATTATTGCCAATCAGCAATCCGAATCAAGCGAGTAGTCGTACTCGAAATTCTTATCGTCAATACCTTACTTTATATCGAAGAGCTCATTATGCCCGTTGTTGAATTCAAATGAGGATATCACCGCATATAACGGAAGGTCTTACGTAAAATTTTCTCTAAAATACTCCCCAAACTTATGCGTCCACTCCATATTGAAACATGGGCAGAACGATTGACACAGTCATTACGGCTATTTAAACTTACAAAAAATATCGTGTTGTGTTGTATTAAATAAAAGCGTGTTTTTTTTTTTTTGATATTTTTAATAATATTTTTTATTATTATTTTTATATTTCTTATTTTTATGTTTTTCTTTTAAGTGGTATTTTTAAATCTTAAATCATTCACGGTTTTGCTTTTGTTTTTTTCATTTATTTTATAATTAATTTATTACAATTTTTGAAAATTCTTTTAGGGATTGATTTCGGTTTTATTTTTAAATTATTTTAGCATTTCATAATTTTTTGTTTTTAATTTTTTATTTTAATTTATTTATTTATTTTACACATTAAGCAAATAATGACTTATTTTTTTGGTAATGAAATTATGATATTTTTTTTCTGTTTTTGTTTTTGTTTTTCTTTAAGATTAATTGTTTATATATATTAAATGTTTATGTTTTTTTTGTTTTTTCTTTTTCTTTTATTTTGTATAATTATTTATTTATAATATATTTATTAAAGAATATAATATGACTATAAAATAATTCATATAAATATACACGCACATATAATTAATTTAAAAATATTTTCGAATTATTCTTTCCTTTCTTTACTTTACTTTACTTTAATTAATTTTTTTTTTGTGTTTTATTTTTAATTTAAATATTTAAGTATACTTTTGTTGCTGTGTGTTATATTTAGAATTTTTTTTTATTTTTTATTTAAATGTTTAAATATTTATAATAATTATGACAGAAACTACCACACAAAGCTGTGAAAAAAATGATTTTTAGCACAGCTTTGGGTTTTAGATTTTCTTTTCATAAAATTGCTAAACTCCCGTTGATGTTTTCAAGTTTTGTTTTTACACAAAAAAAAAATTTTAATGAAAGAAAAATTTTTCTGAATATTTAACGAATTTTTAAAAAGAAGGAATTTTTTTTTTCAATTTAAAAAAAAATCAAATAAATTTTTTTTTTTATTTTTAATTCTTAAATTATTTTGAATTTTTTTATAAGACTGGAAAATTTTTAGAATTTTTAATGAAAAAAAATTTTTGATAATGAAAAAAATTATTTTTAAATTTTTAATAAGAATATTTTTTTTTTTTTCTTTTTGAATTTACAAAAAATTAATAAAAAATTTTTTTTTAAAAAAAAATTATAATTTTTATTATTTTTTAAAGACTGAAATTTTTTTTTGAATTTAAAAACCAAATTAGTTTTATTAAAATTTTAAAACTTTTCTTTAAAAATCATAGAGATTTTTTTGAATTTTTAAATAAAAAATTAGTTTACAAAATAATTTTTTTTTCATTAAATTCTTTTTTCATTAGATTTTTTTTTATTTTATAAACTTGTAGTTCTGTTTTTATTTTTTGTCGTGCTAATAGAAAAAAAAACTATTTTATTACACATACGGTATAATTTAAACACTAAAGAACAATTATTTCAGTGTGTCCTTTTTGTAATTCTTTGTTTTTTTGTTTTACTTTAAAGGTTGTATACTTGTATTGCATTTAAATGTAATTTATTTATAAATAATATTTATTTTCTTTTTTTTTTTAATAATATTTACAAATTTTTATTACTATTTCTTTTAATTTTAAAGGGTTCTGCGTATACTTTTTTATTTTATTTTATTCTTTAATTCTCTTCCTTTCTTTTATAATAAATCACATTAAATAAATTTCTTTAATTTTTTTTTATTTTAAAACAAATACCAAAAAAACCCAAAAATCTTATTTTTCACTTCCTTTTAAACACTTTAGTTTATCTAAAAAGTCCTTTCGACAGTAACTATTTACTTATGAATTTGAAATAAAAAAAAACTTCTAAATTTTCTTTTTTAAATCACATGCTTTACTACTACCTTAACGTCCATTATCATGCTTAAATTGGTTCCTTTTTTATTTTACGAAATAAAAAAATTATTTTTTAGGTTTTTTAATTTTAAATTAATTCGTATACATTTTACTTTATTTTTTTTTTCAATTATTAAATATTCATATTATTGAAGTGTCTGTGTTTGTATGTGTGTGTGTTTTTTTTTTTATTAAGGCGCACTGTACATTAAAATATATTTTTGTTTTTTTAATTTTAAGCTTATTTTACATATTAAAAGTAATATTTTTTTTTTAAAAAAGTCGTATACATTTTTGTTTTATTTATAAATTTAAAGTGATTGTTTGTATTATTTTTTTTTTTTTTTTTTTCAAAAATCTTGAATATATTTTCAGTTTTTCTTGTTTTATTTTAAATTAAATATTTTTTTAAAAAAGCTTTTTAGGTACTTTTTAATGTTTTTTTTTAATTTTTTCAGAAAATAATTTTTATAAATAGTTGTTGTTTTTTTTTTTTTTGTTTTTTGTAAAATAAAATATTTTTTTTTATTATTATTTTTAATAAATTTAGCATTTAAATTTACGTATATCGTTTGGGGTTTTTTTTATATTTATTTTCTGTAAAAGGAGGGCGGGTTAGCAAGCTTCAATATTTTATACACATTTTCCCTTCTCTTACAAATAAATTCAGTTCAAAAAAGCTGCCTATCATTTTAAAATCAATTAATAAATAAAATTATAATAAAAATTAAATAAAAATTAAATAAAACAAAATATATTTAAAATCCTATAAAAATATTCAATTGAAAAAGAAAACAATTTCTGTTGATTTCCTAATAGAATATCCTTTCGGAATATTGCAAAACATTGTCTGTAATTTCCAAAAATGTTATTTATTATCTTAAATTAAATTAATTAATTTTTAGTTTTCATCCATTTTTACCCACAAAGACTTAGCAATCACATCAAAAAACATTTCCATTTGATCGGAAATAGATAACAAAACTCAAAGAATAGCAAAGAAATAATCTATGAGAGTACACCATTGCTGCTGTCAACTAGCAACTGTTACTTGACTCACTTCATAATTTACATAAGTTGCTGGGTTATTTTGATTGTGTTTGACAAAAATTGATTGCACTACTTTGCCTGATTTGCGGAGTAAGTCCGGAAAAGAGAGTTTTAAAGAAAAATTAAAAAAATCCATGAAATATTCTCTGGTACTGAAAACTGTATCTTGTTTTCTCCGTCGAATCTTAATTCTTGATATACATGAAAAAATTAGGATAGAGTATGTCAAACATACTTATATGCGTAAATAGACAATGACTTTGCTACCCTATATATGAGCAATTTCGTGGCAAGTGACCCTATTTTTAAAATCGATGTCTTTCGCCAAGGTTAATACTAACGTCAAGGTTAGTACTGTTGGATAGTAGGCCAGACACAAATTTTCAGCTCTATCAGTCAAGAACTGCCTGAGTTATAGGGGGTCAAAGTTGGACATTTATGTCACACAAGGTTTCCTTAAAATGTTCGTAACTTTTCACCTGTTGATCGTAGCAAAAAATTTCCAAAGGATATTAGATACCTATTTGTACAATCTTTCCAAAAATAATATTTTTAATTTTAAAAACTTATTTAAAATTTTTTTTTTTAATTTTTTTCCAAATGGGCCCTTTCTTGATTTTTGCTCAAAAGAAAGCTTATACAATTTCCTTTAAGGCCTTGGCGCAAATTTCATCCAAATCGAAAGACATCGATTTTAAAAATTGGGTCACTTGACACGAAATTGCCCATATCTACATGTCCATTACAATGAAGTTTTTTATTTCATTCCGTGCTCTGCGATTTCTACATGTACTAGACTGCAGGTTTCAGACGATAGCTATGTGTGCCTGTCCTGGGTTTTTCTTATAGTCTGCTAATACACTTCCAATTGCGATTTCGAATTTCTCCGATGAGAGACATTTGTGTTGAAATTATTCTTAGGTTTTTATTAAAGATTTCATTAAGCCAACACACACATATTGTTCTGCTGTTTATGGTTTATAAAAGCTGAAAATGCTTGTAACTCACATGTTTGTTGTTGTAAATAAAATTATTTTGGTTATATCGCTTTTAATTCTCAGTGACCACCTTTCCTTGTCGTGTTTGCAACCTGTAGACGCATTTAAATATGCATACACCTTGCACCATAAGTGGGTCAACGCCCACTACAATTTTAAATTTTTTATTATAAGTACATACATACGTAATTGGTCATTACAACCCTTCAGTCTGGATTATTGACCTAGTTTCTCGCTCTACTTATGTTGTGTGTGTTAATTTTATACATAAGTGGCGGGACCTACAGTTTATAGTCGATTTCGAACGACAGATTTTTTGAGAAACTTTTCATGGCAATTTTATTTTTACTCTTAGAGTTTTTGCCAGAAATCTCCTGAGAAGAAATCGCCGAAAAAATCCTTTCTTTGTATTTTATTTTGATGTCTGGCCTGGGACTCGAACCCTGCTACACTACCTGCTAGACCACGGCGACTTTATTCTATTATAAGTAGCACTATAATAATTTTGTTTTTTTGTTTTTGTTTTAACATTTTGTAAGTAATAAGTAAACGTTTTTATTTTTGGAAATTTATACGATTATTCTCATTTACTTTTCTCGCTATCCTAAGAAAATGTATTATACCAGTGGAGTTTACTCACTTTTGGCGCTCAATGCATGTACGTACATAATTAGTCATTACAATCCTTAAGAGATTATGACCTAGTTTCTAACACCACTTACGTTGTGCGTGTTAATTTTTGAGAACGTTTTTTATGGCAAAAGAGTTTTTGCCAGCAAGAGATATCTTATCGTATTTCGTTTTGTTGAAGATGTCTGATCTAGGGTTTTAACCGTGGCCTTACGTCCAATAAACCAATACAATACCAACTAGGTTGAGACGAATCTAAAACTATCTTCAATTCAATTTGTAATTTTCTTAATGAATTTACCTCTTAACGACCTGCTTAACATATGATTTTAGTTTTGGACGATTTCAAGTACAACAAAAGTACAACAAAGCAAAAGTTCTCATGAACGATAATGATATTCAGCTCCACTCATTTATCGCTAATTTAACGAAATATATTAAACGGTAGTACTGGAAATTCTATCTCTCTCTTGGGCCACATCTCTTTTTATATGCAATTGGCAAGTAACTCACCATTCAAATCTAACATGCTTAACTGACTTTTATAACACCCAGAATTGGTGTTCTAGATCCAACTAGTGTCCTTTGGGCACTTGATCGTATGCAATAATTGTGTTGAACGAAATTTAGAAGTATGAATCAATTTCGATTTTCAATATATATTGTATGTAGATGTCAGTATAGTGTATTAGATAGTGTTCAGTGTGTACCTTCAACAGGATTTGTAACGACTAGGATTTGTAGGACTTGTAAAAAAATTTGAATTTCAAAAATTAAATCCTATTCGTACACTATAAATTTTTATTTCAGATCACAAATCGACTTCTATAGAAAACTGGGCCAAAATTTTGTGAAACAAAGACAAATTTTTTCCATTTTGCTTTTAAACAAAAAAATATTTAATTAAAGAGAAATTAATAAGTTTATTAAAAAAAATTAACCATAAACGAAGGAAATAAATAAAAACAAAATATTTTTTTTTTAATTTTTTTTTTAATAATTATTATTTTTTTATAATCATTTTTCTTTCAATTTTTCTTAAATCATTTTCATTAATCTTTTCATTCATACACAAAAAAAAAATCATTCATATTAATAATAATAATAATAATTAAAATTAAAAATAATAATAATAAAAATAATAATAATAATATGTTTAAAATAAAAGAATAAAAATACAATTGTTTTTATTAATGGTGATAATAATTATTTTATAATTTAAAACTATATGCAGCTGCTTTATAATTAATATTTATAAGATTAAATTTAATTATTTTTTTTTTTTTCAATTTTTAATTAAAAATTAAACGGGGGTTAAGGTAAGGGAAAGGGTAAAAGAAATATAACCAAAGTAAACGGGGAGAACAAATTAATAATACTCACTACTTTTGACAAATATTTTTAATAATAAAATTAAAAAAAAAAAATTATATAAACAGAAAACAAAACAATTTTTTTTAGGACTTATTTTAAAAATTAAATTTTAAAATTTTAATTTCAAAAAAAAAAAAAAAACTTAAAATTTTAATGAATTTTTTCCTTTTTAATTTTTACGATAATTATTTATAAGAAATTAAATAATAATAAAATATAATAATAAAGCATTTCTTTTGTTAATATTTATTACATTATTATTTATTTATAAGGTTTTTTTATTTCTTTATTTTTTTTTATTTTTTTTAATTTAAAAGAGCAGAAGAAAAGAAGAAAACTAATCATGAAATAATTTACACCGAAGAAATAGAAGAAAAAGCTTCTTCAAAAACGAAGTCTTTTTTTCCTAGTTAAAAATTAAATTTTTTGTTTTTTTTTTTAAGAAATAAGTTTTAAAAAATTAAAAAGAAAATTTTAAAGAAATTATTGAATTGAAGCATTTTTCTAAAACGTATTTTATGTTTTTTTTTTTTTTTAGAATAGTTTATAAAGATTTTTTTTAGTTTTAGTTTTGTTTTTTTGCTTTTAATTATTATTAAATATTTTATGTATTTTTATTTAATTTTTGTATAATTTATAATTAAAAACTTTTTACATATACAATGGTTATACACGTTTGTATAAATGTGTAGTGTTATGGTATTACAGGGTGTTTTTTTTTTTCTATGTTTTGGATTGTGTTCTTTCTTTTCATTTTCCTTTACAGATTTTTACTAAAAATTTTTAATTTTTTTGTTTTCTTTTCTTTAATAATATTACTGTGTGTGTGTGTTTAATTTTTTTTTAATATTTTATAATTAATTTATTAAATTATTATGTATACATATGTATTGTTTTTTTTTTTCCATTTTTTAAATTTTTTCTGTTAGCCTTACAATAATAAATATTAATTTAAGTTTTTTGTTTTTTTTTTTAATTTTCATTTTCTTTTACTTCCTTTGTTTAACTAAATTCTTTATTTATTTTCAGTGAAATAATTTTGTTTTATTTTTTTAAGTAATTTCTTTGTTTTTTTAATTCAAAATTATTTAATTCGGAATTTTATTTTTATTTTCCATATATTTCAGTTTTTCTAGCAACAGTTTTTAGTTTCATTTTTATACAGATTTTGTTAAATTGTTTGTGGTAAATCATGGGCCCTTAAATAAGGAGATCATTTATTATGTTAATATTTAATTAAAATTATTAATTAAGCATTCTTTATTTAAATTTTAACATTTTAAAAAGAAAGATAATAAAGTTTTGTTGTTTGTTTTTCTTTTTTTTCAAAAAAAAATTAAATTCGCTGTTCTTAAATTCAACATAAAATTTAGGCCGTCCCAAAAAGTAATCGTAACGTAGACTTTTGGTATTTAAACAAAAAAAAACTCCATCAATAAAGAAATTTCCTTTAAACACTAGGTGATGAAAGAGTTCTGCAAAGAAACAAGAATTAAAAATTAAAATAATTGTAAGAAAAAGTTCATAAATTTAATGATATTTGTGTTCGGAAATTGTTACAAAATTATTAAAATCATTGTTAAATTTTTAGAAGTATAGGGTGGGTCATCTAAAGGCGGTTATTTCGAATCTGACAATACTTATGTCATTCTATTCTGTAACAAAATTCAATATATTATCTCCACTTAACGTAATGAATGGATTTACGCTTGAACAACATACAGTCAAACTCGGTTATAACGAATTCTTGGTCCCAACCTTTTAATAACAATTTTCACACAAAAAACTTTATTTATTACGAACTTGTTTATAACGAATTCTCGTTTAAAAGGAACTACTTTAAATGGTCCCAGTAATTAAATTTCCTACATTTTACCTTTTTTTACAACGAACCTCAGAAATAAGTTTGAAGTGTGGCAATAGTCTTTACTTTTATTTAATATGGCAGCATTAAATTATATCTCAGCATCTTTAATCAGCTGCTAGATAATAAGAATTAGAACCTATTTTTGGTTTTTAATAAAAGAAAATACTTTTTGTTTTTAATAAATGAAAAAATTATTTGTATTTTATATTTTCTTCTATAACTTCACCCCATTTATTACGAACTTTGCGCGATAACGAACAATTTTCCGTGGTCCCACGGAGTTCGTTATAACCGGGTTTGATTGTACTATATAATATGTAGCCTACTTGTATACATTCTGTGAACATTCTAATTATTTCAGACCACTTCAGTCAAGATTATTGACCTAGTTTCTCACACTACTTATGTTGTGGGTGTTAATTTTATCTATGAGTAGCGGAACCTACTATTTAAAGTCGACTCCGAAGGACAGATTTTTGAGAAACTTTTCATGGCAGATTTTTTTCACTCTCAGAGTTCTTGCCAGAAATCTGTTGAGAAAAAATCGCCGAAGAAATACTTTTTATATTTTATTTTGATGTCTGGCCTGGGACTCGAACCCTGGCTTTACGTTTAATAAGCCAGCACACTACCTACTAGACCACGGCTTGAACAACTTTGGAATTTATTGGGCCAATGAAAAACTGCATGGTGATATCGATTTTGCAAAAAAAAAAAATATTTTCGGATGAAGCTTATTTTCATTTTGTTGGTTACGTTAATAAGCAATATTGCCGTATTTGGGTCTTAGAAGACCCACACGTGGTCTTACCCATTACAATTTACTGTTCGGTGTGGTTTATGGAGCGGTGGCATCAATAGCACATACATACATACACACATAATTGGTCATTACAACCCTTCAATCAGGTTTACGTCCTAGCTTTTCACACCACTTATGTTGTGTGCATTATCTTTATACATGAGTGGCGGGACCTACAGTTTAAAGTCGATTCCGAACGACAAGTTTTAGAAAAACCTTACATTGTATTTTATTTATTTTAAGAGATTTTGAGAGTTGTTAGCAGAAACTGTTGAGAGAATGTCGCCGAAGAAATATTTTTTCATAATTTCGTTTTGAGGTCTGACCTGGGGTTTGAACTCGGCCCTTCAGCCTAATAAGCCAACACACTACCTACAAGACTACGACGATAACACATATTGCTTTGAAATTGAGGACATCGCAACCATTACGGTCAATATAGACACCTTTCGCACCATGATAGCAAAGTTTTTTGTACCCGATATTCATGGTATGGCTGTGAACGGTGTTTGGTTTAGCAGGATAGCGCAACTTGCTACAAATCTCCTATCACAATCAACTTATTACGTCAAACGTTTGATAGCCGTTGAATTAGCTGAAATGGTGATGTCAATTGGCCTCCAAGAAGCTGCGATTTGACACCGTTGTACTATTTGCAGTAGGGCGCCGTTAAAAAGAGTGTTATGACAACAAACCAGAAACAATTGAGCATTTCAAGATTAACATTCGTGATGCCATTGTCGAGATATGACCCCATACACTCACAACAGTGCAAGAAAATTGGTAAGATCATATCAGGTGCTGAGAGGCGATCCCAGGCAGCCATACTAATGAAATAATATTGCATTTCTAATCGGAACAATTGTACTCCTCAACAAAAGTATACATTTTAAATGATCCACCCTTTACGTATAAGCCAATGTGTATTTATTCTAAAACTCACCTTTATTTTCTATGATCATATCCTTTTTTTTTCATTTTTACTCTCTTTCTCAGAGTGCTTTTAACGTTTGCCATTTCTAACTAAATTTAAAGCTTTATTTTCGAAGAAAACTTTTACAAAAAAAAAAGGATATTTTACGTATATAAGGTATAGCTGGTGCTGTAGACTGCGTTGACTGTGTTTGACTCTCCGTTTGAAACAAAAAAAAACCGGAAACTTTCTCAAAAGTGGTTTCGGCCCATGTTTTGGATTTCTTCGAAAATGTAACTTTCGTTTCTATTAATAGTTGCTTAGTTGTATGTGTTCCTGGTTGTTGTTGTTGTTGTTGTATTAAGGATTTTCGTACTGTATTATTTATATTATTTGTTTTTGTATTTTTTTTTATAAATATTTTCTCTAAGATTTTGGTTTTGGTCTCCTTTCTTTTATTATTTAAAATCTATATTTTGGAATAAAAATATAGAATTTTTTTTTAAAAATTATTTTTGCCATTTTACTATTCCTTGTTTGCTGAGCTTGTTGTTGTTGTTGTAATTGTTTGCTGTTTGTTGTTGTTGTTGTTTTTATTTAAAATGAGATTTTATTGCTAAAATTTATTCTTTATTTTCTTTGTTTTTTTATTCTTTTTCTTTTTAGAAATTTTACAAATGTTGTCCATAGTATTCAGCAGCGTGGGGATAATGTGGATATGCTTGATGGAAACCAGGATCACCGGGTGGACGATGCATCATATGGGCCTGACTATCCATCATATAGCCCATGGGATCATGGCCATAACCGGAGGGTCCAGCATGTGGGGTGTAAACTGAAAAGAAAGTAGAAAAGGAATGGAATTGATCAATAAAAATATTAAAAAAAAATATTTTTTTAAAAGAACATTTAAGGCCGAAAAATTACAAAAAAAAAAGGATATTTTACGTATATAAGGTATAGCTGGTGCTGTAGACTGCGTTGGACTGTGTTTGGACTCTCCATTTGAAACAAAAAAACTGGAAACTTTCTCAAAATGTGGTTTCGGCCCATGTTTTGGATTTCTTCGAAAATGTTACTTTCGTTTTATTAATAGTTGCCTTAGTTGTTGTGTTCCTGGTGTTGTTGTTGTTGTTGTTTTAAGGATTTTTCATTCTGTATTATTTATATATTTGTTTTTGTATTTTTTTTTATAAATATTTTCTCTAAGATTTGGTTTTGGTCTCCTTTCTTTTATTATTTAAAATCATATCTTGGAAAAAAATATAGAATTTTTTTTTAATAAATTATTTTTGCCATTTTACTATTCCTTGTTTGCTGACGCTTGTTGTTGTTGTAATATTTACTGTTGTTGTTGTTGTTGTTTTTATTTAAAATGAGATTTTATTGCCTAAAATTTATTCTTTATTTCTTTGTTTTTTTTAGAAATTTTACAAATGTTGTCCATAGTATTCAGCAGCGTGGGGATAATGTGGATATGCTTGATGGAAACCAGGATCACCGGGTGGACGATGCATCATATGGGCCTGACTATCCATCATATAGCCCATGGGATCATGGCCATAACCGGAGGGTCCAGCATGTGGGGTGTAAACTGAAAAGAAAGTAGAAAAGGAATGGAATTGATCAATAAAAATATTAAAAAAAAATATTTTTTTAAAAAACATTTAAGGCCGAGAAATTACAAAAAAAAAAATAATTTTGATAAAATTATTTTAAATCTGAATGTTTGCGAATATTTAAAAAAAAATTCATTTTAATTACCTGCACGATTTGATTGATCAATCATTGGCTGTACAATTCTTCGTCTCGCATTAATGAACCTGTAAGAGTAGCATTTGGGAGAATTGAAAAGAACAAAGAAAATTATTGTTATTATTATAGTTATTGTTGTTGTTGTTTGTTGTTGTATAAAATCCGTTTTTAACAAATCATAATTAGGCTTATAATCCCATAAATGTTTTATTTCATAAATAATTTATAAAATGATTTATAACATCTCTTTTTTTCCATCCATCCATACATCCATCCATCCAACCATTCATTCACTCGCCTTCAATTTAATATTGGATTGTTCTCTTTTGAGAACAAGAAAAGCACCGAAGAAGCTTCAATGCTGGGATAACCATAAAAAATAATAAGTTTTGTTATTGCAACTGCAGCATTATAAAAGTCCAATGATAAAAGTGACAAATGCCGACAATTGTATTTATTTTTTTGTTTTATTTTTTTTATTTTCTATATGCAACCAAACATTGCCACTACCACCACCACCAACACTAGCCACCGTCGCCAACGCCAGTATCTGAGCCTGGGTAACAAAATGTTAAGACCCTGAGTAGTATGGCCTGTGATTGCCATGATGACGATGATGATGATGATGATGTTGGTTGACAAAATCATAATGTTGCTTAGTTTAAAATCCAGCAACAAACAAAAAATATCATTAAGTTGCAACAAAACGAAATAAAAATCAACCTGATTTAAGAATATTTTTTGTAGCGATTTTTTTTTTCTTCAATTTTTTCTTTCCATCTATAACCCTGATGCTGTGGTTGATATTTTTTTTTTTTCAATACTTTTTTGTATTGTTTGTTGTTTCGTTTCCAATGTTTAATATAAAAATTTATTTATTTTTTATAATAACTTTTCTGGGTTGTTATTTTATTGAAAAAACGAAACGAAACGAAAAAAAAAATCCAACAAAAAAATCTCAGCAAAAACTAACAATTTCTTGGCAAACAATCTTTTAAGTTTCAGTTTTTTCCCCCCTGTTTTATTCTTGTTGCAATGTTAAGTTGCAACCAAAAACAAAACGAAATATAAAAACCTTATTATTGTTGGCTACAAATTGAGGTTAATGCTCGAGCGATTGGTTTTTTGCTTTAACATTGCAAAAAAAAAAAGAACGTTTTAGGTTATCAAAGAACGGCAAATGAAACTTGAAAAAAGAATATAAGAAATTAAAATTCGACAAAATTTTTAAAACTTATTTGTTGAAAATCAATTTCTTAGACAAAATTATTAGAAAGTATAAACGAAGGCAGCGGAAATACATATTTTGTAGCATAATTTTAGGTTAAATTCCAGATCCTATATTTATTCGTTCTTTATTTTAATTTAACAAACTTAATTAATTTAATTATTTTTTTCTGGTTTAATATGATACTAACAACATATTAATAATAACAGTCTGCTTTTAGGCGCATGTGTATTTTAGAATTTTCTTTTCAAAATGTTTTAGTAAAGGAATCGTCTAAAATAAAATATAAAATAAAATTTAATTAAATACAGTCAAGCTTTTTGACTTCTAAAAGCAGAATTTAATTATTTTGTTGGAACATTTTATGGCATACTTTTAGGGGCTCTAACTTTTTCAAGGTTAGGTAGGTTGAATAAGATGTCAAGCCCACTTTAAAATCTCACTTTGATCTATTGTGATGTCGAAAAAAAATCCGATGCTTAAGCTAGCAACCTGAATACTCCTTATTTGGGAAAGTTTCTTTAAAGATGGTAAAAAAAGTCACCGATCTAGTAAAAAAAAAATAGTCTCTTTCTTCTCCTTAGGTTGTTCTGGAGCTATTTGAGGTCTATTGGCATTCCCATTACTTACATACATAATTGGTCATTACAACCCTTCAGTCAGGATTATTGACCTAATTTCTCTCACCACTTATGGTGTGTGTGTTAATTTTATACATAAGTGGGAGGACCTACAGCTTAAAGTTGACTCCGAACGACAGATTTTTGAGAAATTGTTCATGGCAATTTTATTTACTCTCAGAGTTTTTGCCAGAAATCATGCCTATTACTAGAGCCTGTTAATGCGAGAGAGAGAGAGAGAGTGAGCTAGTTTCCTTACGGATGGAAAGAGAAGGTAGCCAATCTAGTGAAGTAAAAAACAGTCTCATTCTTCTCAGATTTACGGCTTCTTCAGAAGCTATTTGAGGGAATTCCAAATCTATAGGCAATATCGGCATTCGATTTCATTTGGACATTACATGGCTCTTGCTGCCATCGTAGAACACGTCCACTTTAAAGCGATTAGAGAATACAAACAATTTAGAGAATACAGGTAATTTAAGCCCCTACTGCTCTGTAACAAGTTGGAGATTATAAGCTTCACATAAGCAATTCAATTTCCGAACATATTCATATGCCCTCTAGCCCACATAGGCCTTTGCTTTCGACCGAGACGAAGTATCCTTAAAAACTTCATGGGCCCTAGCTATCCTAGGAAATTAAATTTTTCAGTGAAAATCATTTGACTTTAAAATTTAAATGCTTTTACTCCAAAAAATATGCTTTAAATTAAAATATATGAAAAAATTGCAGCTTTTTAGGCTTGTTAAGTGGAATAGTTTAAAGCATACTTTCAGGCACCTTTGGATTATGATTTGCTAGTAAGTAAATTATTATGATTGATTTTAAAAACTTACCAATTATTGACTTGCAGTATCGTTAGGCCGGTATCTTGTGCCAATTGTTTTTTCTGATCTTCGGAGGGGTAGGGATGCTAAAATTATACAAAAAAAAAGAAAATGATTAAAATGAAAATAAGTCAGTAAAATAATCTATAATATAGATATGTACATGTGTGTATATAATGAAATATAAAATAAATATTTATTTAAAGCATTATTATCACAAGTAAATACAAAATAATCATCAATCATATTTTTATTAAATTGTGGTTTTTTTTTTGTTTTGTCGTTTCCTTTAACTATACTCCATACATTTTTTTTTTTGTTAACAAATGACAGGTAGTTTTTATCTGAATAAATAATTTTTATTTTCTCTCTTTATTATTTTTATTTTTATTTTATTATACATATTTAATGTATAGCGAAGAGAGCAACATATAAATTAAATGAAAATTAACACAGAAAATTATATTTTTTTTGTTGTTGTGCTAACGCCACTAATCTTAAGTAATCTAAAACCATCGAAAACAGAAATGTTTTTATCTCTGCTGTGAAAATACACTTAAAATAACCCAAATTTTCTATAAACAGTCGATGATATGCTTATAGTCATTGTCCCCTGGTTTACTGGTTTGTATAGTAAAAAAAAAACTGCATATTGCACTACGGTTTTCATTAAAATGTAAGTATAGAAAGCAATCCAAGAAAGAAAAAAAATAGAATAAAAACGAAAAACTTTTATTTGCTTTTAGACCAAAAACTCCCTCATAAATTTGTTCTACAGAAAAGAACCAAAAAAATTCAAAACTAAACACTGAAATGCATTCCGTACGTCTGTCTAACCACAAAAAGCCGCCAGAGTGGCGTCAAAATGTAAACAATTTTTATAACAATTGTGGGGTTTTCTTTTTTTTCTGTTTTTGTTTTGTGATTATTTTCAACATTTCGGAAAATCTTATTTTCAAAACCAAAACAATCTTTTCTAAATAAAACATATCGAATATACATGCAGTGTATATTACAATATACGTATGTATGTATGTATGTATATAGGAAAATTGAAATTGGTTTGAAATAGGCCCCTTAACAACATATTGTTGGCAAAGTAACCCAGTCAAAGCAAATGATATCAGATATTGTTGTTGTACATATTTGATGTTTTCCAAATTAATCTAATCTTTTTCAGTTTTTCAAAAACTAATCTTTACATTTGTGTGTGTGTATGTGTGTGTATGTAATAAAATATTATTTAAACAAATAAATGCCCTTTTACAATGCAATGCACTTTTTTTCGTCCATGGCGCTTAACAATTTAATCGTATTGATTGAAATCAAGAAGAAAAAACACCCAAAAAAATACCAACAAAAAACGGATAAAAAAATATGCTACAGAAACAGTAGCATTTATTTATTTAATGATTAATTGTGTAGAAGAAAAACCAGCAACTGATAATTTTTTTGGTTTGGAAAAACATAAAACATTACAAAACCATTAGATATTGTAGCAGCAACCAAGATAAATCAGCATTTATTTGATATACACGTACATAGTCATTGTTGACAAAACAAAAGATAAGAAACTTACTTACTTACTTACTTACTTACCGTGCATACTGAACACATTTTATTTAAATAATTTCTAAATTGTTAAACAAAAAAAAATTATTTCAAGAAAACTAAGACATTTTTTTCTTGTACCATCTCTATGGATTTGTCTACAAGTGTAGATATTGACTACAAGAAGCCTAGCCTTTTGTCTTCAATCTAATTTCATTGTTTTTCTCACATACAATTTAATGAAGTGAGTATGCTTGTATACTCAAAATACTTTCCATTTTACTTGGTTTGCTGCATCAGTTTTGCGCACTTTTCTAAAGGTTCATAGCTTCTATAGTATACAAAAGCATTGAAGACGACCAAAACTTGGAAACTCATCACGACATTCATCTGAATTTTACTTTAGACTTCAGTTCTTAGGAAGGTAGGTAGTTTGGAGTACAGCAAAGCATGGAAGTAGAAGAAAAAAAGGATTTGGCGACCAAAACAAAGCAAGCACCCTAAAATGTCTGGAAGAAAAGTGGCTCAAAAAGTTAGATGCTCTAACATCTTTGTCAGAAAAAAGTTTTATGCACAAAAGAATTCAAATATTATTTACTTTAATTGAAATATAAAACGAAAAAAATCCGCCGTCTAGTTTTTTTCGTGCGTACTCCTTATAAGACAATTTTTCAAAAAGAAAAAAAACACATAAAATTCAGTAAAATGCATGAAATCTTCATTTGAATCGATAGAACGGTCCATATAATTTAATGTTTGAAGATTATTTCATGCAATTATTGACCGTGACTGCGCCTCAAATGGTCCATCTGCTTAGCTAATTTTGGCATACTCTTTACAACAACATTTCGGCCGATATCCCATGAATAAATGCTTCAATGTTGTCTTCCAATGCGTCAATTGAAGCGGTCTTGTCTGTATAGACATGAGCTTTAACATAGCCCCACAAAAAATAGCCTAAAGGCGTTAAATCGCACAATCTAGGCGTGTAATTGACAGGTCCCGAACGTGAAATAAAATGTTCACCGAACTCGCCTCTCAATAAGTCCATTGTTACGCATGCTGTGTGTTGAAACCACATGTCACGCAAGTCGAGCTTTTGTACATTGGGCAAAAAAAAAGTTGGATATCATCTCACGGTAGCGCTCACCATTCACAGTTACATTATGATTCGCAGCATCATCGAAGAAGTACGGTCCAATGATGCCACTAGGCCATAAACCGCACCAAACTGTGACTTTTTCTGGATGCATTGGTAGCTTTTGCAATGCTTCTGGCTGATCTTCACTCCAAAATCGATAATTCTGCTTATTTACGTATGCATACATACATACATTCATACATAATTGGTCATTACAACCCTTCAGCCAGGATTATTGACCTAGTTTATCACATTACTTATGTTGTGTGTGTTAATTTTATCTATGAGTGGCGGGGGACCTACTGTTTAAAGTCGACTCCGAACGACAGATTTTTGAGAAAGTTTTCATGGCAATTTTATTTACTCTCAGACTTTTTGCCAGATATCTGCTGAGAAGAAATGTCGGGCTTGGGACTCGAACCCTGGCTTTACTAGACCAAGGCGACTTCTTTACGTATCCATTGAGCCAAACATGAGCTTAGTCGCTGAACACAAATTTTTCGATAAAGAAGTGCATCTTCGGTCAACTTTCCAAGAGCCCATTTACCAAAAATTCTGCGTTGGGGTAGGCCGTTCGGCTTCAATTCTTGCACCAGCTTTATTTTGAAAGGCTTCGCACCTAAATCCTTCCGCAAAATTTTCCACGTTGTTAAGTAACAGAGGCCCAATTGCTGCGAACGGCGTGGAATTGGTAACTGATGGTCATCATTAACACTGGCCTTGACGGCTGGGATATTTTCTTCAGCTCGCAGTGTAAATTTGATGCGAAATAACAATAGCCTGAATAGCCGCTTCAGTGGGTAACGTAATGGGTCATATGGCTTATCGATTAAACTTGCCTGTGAACGGCAAGCTACTACCCAATTTTCACACAATTTTTACATTTTTTTTTGTTCTGAAATTCCTTCCGTTCAAGCCTTTAACATTGATAACAGTCAGTTCCTGACACTCTAATAAACTTTTTTCCATTTTTTCCTGACACAAAAAGTCTTTAAAACGTTTATGTTTACTAATATAGCAGCCAGTAGGCAAAGGTTGGAGGTACTTTTGGTGGCTTTTCTGGCTACTTGAACAACATTCTGTACATGGTACCGCTGCAATGGTGACAAGTGGTAAGATCTGGTCAAAAAATTTATGAAAATAAATTTCCATCATTTTAGAGAAAAAAATTTTTTTATTTATTTTAATTTTGTGTTGGCTTTTTATTTTTATTATTTAAATTTTAAAGATAAGATCTTCTTCTACAAAAAAACAACAACAATAACAACAAAATAAACAACAACTTAAACTTGGTTAACTTAATCAAATTTCAGCTATTTTCAGCTACTTGGTTTTGCTTTATAACCACACACTACAATTGTTTTAAGTAAAACGTAAAGAGTAAATAAAAATAATAAAAAATAAAAAACAATAAATGAAAATATAAAATAAACAGTTATTTGAATAAAAACAACAACAACAACAATAAAGAATTTTTAATTTTTAAACAAATAATCACAATATAAAAATGCTTTATTAGCTGGCTACGGTTTATGCCAGTGAGCGTTTAAAAGCAAAGTAGCCCAGCCAGTGGCTGTATATGCCTGTCTGTCTGTCTGTTTGTTTGTTTGTCTGTCTATCTATCTGGCTAAATTATCTTTATAAATATTTTTTTTTTTTATTTTTATGGTTGGAGGTGGAGATTTGTTGGCTGATTTTTATTTATTTTAGTTTTTTATTTAGCCAGCCATATTTGTTAAATGCTTGTTGTTATTGTTTTTGTTGTATTTTATTATCGTACTCGTTGATATTTTTATAAACGCGATACGCAAAAGTTTCAGAATCAAGTTGCTATTGGCTGTGACCAATTACGCAGCAGATCTTAAACACAAAACTATATGCTCTAGAGAGCGTTTAGAGGAGGTTTTTGTATTTTAATTACAAAAAAAAAAACAAAATAGTTATCAACACTTGAAATTACATATTAAACAGGTAAAACAAGTTCGAAACGGCTAAGAGATACCCTACAATAGGGTCTGAAGTTTTTGAGTTTTGTATTAAACTATTTGACGTACAACGTCTGTTGTCATTGTACTAACAAAAGCGTCTGACAGGACAAGTATTTTAGACATCTTAGGTGATCCACAAGCACTCCAACTATACTAAACTGGAGTAATAACCTTTCAAGTAATAATTAAGGAAAGCCCTTTTGACTCCATCGAGACCAAAAAACTTTCACTCTAGACTTATGCTACACAGGCGAACTCGCCAGTCCTCTCTTATTGAATACATGTCAGTCAAGAGCCATGCATACATACATACATAATTGGCCATTACAATCCTTCAGTCAGGATTACGACCTAGCTTCTCACACCACTTATGTTGTGTGCGTTAATTTTATACATAAGTGGCGGAACCTACAGTTTAAAGTCGACTCCGAACGACAGATTTTTTTGAGAAGCTTTTCATGGCAATTTTTACTTTCAGAGTCTTTGCCAGAAATCTGCTGAGAGGAAGTCGCCGAAGAAATATTTTTTCGTTTTGATGTCTGACCTGGGATTCGAACCCGGGCCTTTTGTCTAATAAGCCAACACACTACCCACTAGACAACGGCGTGTCCCAAATCAAATCAAGATTTATTTTGAAAATTTAGAATTTATTTTACCTTTCTGGGCTGGAGAACCCAATGCTATGTTTACAGAAAGTTGTAGACTTCCCATACTTTTCATATTTTCCAAAAGCCTTCCAGAACTTCCTAAATCTATATATGCAGTAATATGAAGCATCTTATACCATAAAAGTTTAAGCGGACATAGTGCAGTAATTAAAGAGTTTGACTACAAACTCTAATGCGGAATAAACATTTTATTTGCGGTTTTCAAATTTTAAAATTTAGGTAAGGATTCAATCCTTCACTCTAAATAATGGCTTCAGGCCTCCCAGAGAAGAAAATATGAACTTAGATTATCATAGAATAGAACTCAATAAGCAATGTTTACCATTCGAATGTTAATCTGCCACCGGCAACCCTATTATTCTAGACCTGGATACAGCAGATCAATCATTAGTTCTTCACTTAAAAAGCTGGCAACTCTTCGTTTCTTTCACTGGTCCCCTTAGTTTAGAGGACAGAAAAAAGTCTTCGACAGCCAACAATAGGCAATTGTGGCTATGAAAGTGTACTGTTTTGAATCATATATATTATTTCTAAAGCACCTTTTTTGTCGGTTGCAAATATCTCCCATACCACCGTATCAAATTTAATGAATGATATCTCATTTTAAAGCTTATATCTAACACTAATGGCGAAAAATAATTAGAAATTGAAAAATAAATATTTTCATTGATAAAAATTATATTTTATATAGAACTGCATAATAATACTGTTGTCATTGTGATTATATGTTTTTGTTCAAGTGTGCTAATACAGGGTCGCTTAATAGTAATGCAGTTCTACATAATATAGTATGTGTTAAAATCCATTCTGGCAATACCTTTATTTACTATAATGCCGTTTATTACTAAGTTAGTTATATATAAGAATCATATTAAGTTGTAAAAAGCTGTTTTGGCAATTATTTTTATGTTACAAAAACGACAACTAACGGTGCAAAATATTCGCACGGGTCATCTAGTTCTACATTATTTGTTCATATTTAAAGTAACATTAAGGCAACATCTCCCAATGTGCTACACCACAGTAACCGTATTTATTAGATCAGTCCAACGATCAGTCGAAATAGGTTGGGT
Organism: Sarcophaga peregrina; assembly: GCA_014635995.1. Taxonomy (NCBI): domain Eukaryota; kingdom Metazoa; phylum Arthropoda; class Insecta; order Diptera; family Sarcophagidae; genus Sarcophaga; species Sarcophaga peregrina. The sequence goes on along the minus strand of CM025789.1, from coordinate 27,930,037 downwards.
TTTTCAGTTTGGAATCATTGTTTAATAAAGTTGATCTAAAATTTAAGGTGCTTTTTCGTTTTATTTCACTCAAAGAGGTGCTTATTACCTCTGTTATATTAAGAACTTGTGAACGTGACTGTTTCTTTAGGGCTTTAGCACTTCCTTTGGTTTTGTCATCATATCCGTATGATAAGGACGAATTGCATACATAACATGCATAAGCTTCTCAGACCACTAATGTTGTGGGCGTTAATTTTATACACGAATGGCGGGACCTACAGTTTAAAGTCGACTCCAAAGGACAGATTTTTGAGAAGCTTCTCATACATAATACATAATTGGTCATTAGAACCCATCAGTCAGGATTATTGACCTAGTTTCTCACACCACTTATGTTGTGTGTGTTAATGTTATACATGAGTGGCGGGACCTTCAGTTTAAAGTCGACTCCGAACGACAGATTTTCTGAGAAACTTTTCATGGCAATTTTATTTACTCTCAGAGTTTTTGCCAGAAATCTGCTGAGAGGAAATCGCCGAAAAAATACTTTTTGTATTTTTGTTTTTGATGTCTGCCCCGGGACTCGAACCCTGGCTTTTACGTCTAATAAGCCAATACACTACCTACTAGACCACGGCGACTTGAAAAGCTTCTCATGGCATTTTTATTTGCTCTCAGGGGTTTTGCCAGAAATCTACTGAGAAGAAGTCGTCGAAGAAATATTTTCATATTTTTTTTTTTAAACCTGACCTGGGTTTTGAAATTCGGCCTTATGTCTAATAAGTTAACACACTACCTACTAGACAACGGCGTTTACATGACAAATTATTGCATACAACTTTCACAGCGAGGCCTCTGCATATTCATTTTAGTTTTTTGGCAATTTTCTTAAGCCTATAACATCGCAGTCTTAACTTCCTTAATAAGAGTTTAATAGTTCCCGAACTCCTTCTTGTGAGACTGACCCTAGTCACATTCTGAGTGAGCTTGGGCGTCAGTTAACTTGGCTCACACCACTATCCATATGTCATGCATTTTAACTTTTGTGACCTTTAACCCCAAGAGAATTCCTCTTACATATAACCACAAACGGAGCCAAATGTTTAGTAAGCTTTTCTCCGACAGAAATGATTAAGTCTGTATACTTCTCAAACATACCTCGCATTTTTGTTAACCCCGTAAGTAACTACGTAAAACTATTTCATTTTTGTTTGTGTAATTTCCTTAATAACTGTCAATAGCTTATGTTCATGGCTCTTATTTTTAAATTGTAACTGACTTGCCATCAAAATCGTTTGAATTTTATTTTCGATTTCATTTTCATTTCGTTTGTTTTTCTTTTTTTTGGCAATTTCGTTTAATAACCATTGACCGGAAATAAGTGACCAGAGTATAGAATATGTTGTTATGGTTCATTTGCTAAAGAAAACTATCTTTTAAGGAAACCATAACCAGATCAATTTAAGATTTCCTTTTATACTATAAATCCCCCTCCGCCAATCTCTTTTCGATAGCTTTTAGGATGAAGAGGAAAAAGATAAGAAGGAACCCCAATTTTTAAAGAAAATTCGCATAAAATTTTACAAGTTTGTTTACAACAAAACCGACAACAACAACAGCAACAGTAATAGGAAAATAAAACTTGACCAACAAATTAACATTGAACGGGTTTCTCTTTAAGAGATTAAAAAGGTATTTCGTTTGCTAAGTTTTCATAATAAATTTTTATTATTATTGTAATATTAAAAGGGTGTGGGGGGGGGGGAGGTAGGTAGCATGTGTAGTGTGATTAAGATGGAAATCTTAATGGTGTTTTGGTTAAAGGAAACATAATTTTCGTTAAAATTTCGTACAAGATTTCGTTTTTTTTTTAATTTTTGTTTGAAAATCTCTTGAAATTTTTAAATATAGGGTGGGCCATTTAAAACTTTCTGTTTTAGAATGCAATGAAACCAAAACAGTTTGTAATTCCTACAAATTTATTTCTTTCTTGTGAAGTACAATTGTTCCGGTTAGAAAAGGAACATTATTTCTAGCCTCTTAGTACCTCAGGCGATACGATCAATTTTCATGCACTTTTTGACTGTACAAGGCGATGGCATTACGAATGTTGGCCTTTAAATGCTTGAATGTTTGTGGCTTGTCGCCATAACAGTTTCCTTTAACGACGCCCCACAGAAAATAGTTCAACGGTGTCAAAATGCAACTTCTTTGCGGCCAATTAACATAACCATTTGACGCAATAAATCCGTTGTGGCACGAGATATGTGGCAAGTTGCACCATCCTTGTGCTGGCTTATTAGACGTAAAGCCAGGGTTCGAGTCCCAGGCCAGACATTAAAAAAAAAAGTATTTCTTCGGTGATTTCCTCTCAGCAGATTTCTGGCAAAAACTCTGAGAGTAAATAAAATTGCCATGAAAAGTTTTTCAAAAAATCTGTCGTTTGGAGTCGACTTTAAACTGTAGGTCCCGCCACCACTTATGTATAAAATTAACACACACAACATAAGTGGTGTGAGAAACTGCAGGCTTCCTTGGGGACGATTGCTGTAGAGTGTCTAATGGTGTAGGTATAGTACTGGCCATTTTATAGCCTCCAGTAGTAACTCGTTTCCTTACCGTTCGCATCTTGCCTCTTTCCTAAAACCTGCACAATGCACAGCGTGAATAGGGGTCATCCCCTGAGTGCTGGTTTTATATAAAAAAAAAAAACCAAACATCGTTCACATTAATACCATGAATAGCGAATACAAAAAAAATCGGTTGTCATGGTGCGAATAGGTGTCTCCATTGACCGTAGTGGTTGGGCCGTCCTCATTTTCATCAAAGAAATGTGTGCCCATTATGCCTTCGCCTAACGAGCCGCACGAAACAGTCACTCGTAATACGTGTTTTGGCTTCTGTAAAACCGCGTGTAGGTTTTCTGTGCTCCAAATTTGGCAATTTTGCATATTAACGTACCCACCAGGATAAAAGTGAGTTTCATTTAAAAAGATATTTTTTTTGGCCAAAATTGACATCATCGTGCAATTTCTCATTGGCCCAATATATTCCAACGATGCTCAAGCGTAAATCAATTCATTACGTGCAGTGGGCATAATATATTGAATTTTGTGACAGACTAGAATGTCATAAGTATTGTCAGATCAGAAATAAATGATGCTTCAAATTTAAACCAATGGGCCACCCTATACTTGGGTATGTGAGATTGAAATTAAAACTAAATTCGGAACACTTAATCGCTGGTTTTGATATGAAAATGGAAATTATTTCAAATTATTTAGGGCTTGTAGGGAGAATGAGACCATCTTTGCCATCATATTTCAACGGATTTCTCTTTCTTTATTAAGTATTTAATTAAACAATTAATTTATTTCTTTATTTATGTTTTCGTTTCTTGCCCTTTTTCCTTTTAATTAAATTTATTAACACAAGTCTAGGAAACTCCCACCTCTGGGGCTATGTCATTACATGGCCTATTCAGATATCAAATGAATTTTTCTAATTCGTATACGAAATCAATTTTGGAAAATTTATTGTTTGGAAAACAATACAAAACAAACGCCTTACAAAACCATGTTACAGACGTAAGAAATCCAATGAAAATTAAATTTTAAAATATGAATTGCAATTTTATATGCAAAAATAGACAAGAAAACATAGAATAAAAAAATTATGCAGACTTGCATAAAATGTCCTCCAGGATACAGAAATGGCATGCAATGGCATACAGTACAGTATGGGAGAGACTATGGCAATAAAATGCAATTTTTGTTTAAATAATCAATACAAAAATTGTTTTCTAAGAAATAACAAATTACAACAACTACAACAACAACAGCAACAAATAATAGTTTTAACAATAAAACTAAAACAAGTTGCCTTAGCAGGGGTGGACATTTGCTAACAACAGCAACTGCACATGTAAATGCATTTCCCTTACAAAAGACTTGGCATACGAATAGAATTCTATTTGTTTGTATTGATATTGGTATTGGTTATTGGTTATTGTATTGGTATTTGGTATCTGTCGAAATTGTCATTTGTTGCGTGAAATTTACCGTTTTCTTATGCAAAATCATGTACTTTTAAGGACATACAAGGCTACACAACCCCTTTAAAATTTATATTCCAAAAGCCTGTCTACATACGATATTTAAACAAGCATAAGACTAAGTAGATAAAGGGCCAGGCCAGCCAAGGCAAGGTAAGGAAAACAAACAAAATACAAATAATATTGAAATTTATTTAGAATTTTACAAAAATATGTTGTAAATGAAATAAAGAACGAAAGCCGGGTACTATGTAGTGTAGTGTAGTGCAGTGTAAGTAAGCATGTCCTGTCTAATGCATTTGCTTGTTATCCTTATCATGTATTTGCTGAAATTTGTTTGTCCATTAGAATGTATTTTGTTCGAAGAATACTTTCATTTCTTTACTTACAAGAGAAAGAAAGAGAGAGAGAGCGAGCGAGATAACCATAAATTTTCAATCAGTTTCTCTAACCATTTCTTGTGGTTTCCCATTTCTTGGCTTTTGTTGTTTAAAAACTTTGTTTAGCTGGCATTGATTTTCAACAAAAAATCATTTATTGGCTTAACATTGCTTGTATTGTTTTGGTTTTTTTTTTATTTAAAATCCATGTTTTTATTTCAAAACATTTTTAATTTAATTGTCGTGAAAGGTTTGCAAACATCTGCCTACCGGAAATGAATATTTGAAGGCTCGTGCCTGGCTTACGTTATTTAGGGATTTAAATAAGTGCTAAAAAGGGGTTTAACAATCGTAATTAAATACTTATATCCGCTATAAACTATTTAAACAAGAATGGTAATGAACATTCAATATTCAACAAAAAAAAATTTATCCTTTACATAACAAAGTTACTTCCGTTATAGTTTTATTGAAAAAAAAAATATTATGACCGGCATTCAAATAATGCTCCTACTCATGCAGTGTATTGTCTTAAAACTAAAAAATTATCCTTAGTGAGTAGCAAAATAAAGAGATGAGTTTGACAGGAAAGGCATCTGCAGGAAGGGTTATGTTACAAATAAAAAAAGATGTTGTTGGAGATGAGATATTAGGTTTGAATCAGTTGACATTTGAAAAGATAGGAGCTTCTTCTACCAGAAAAGTTTTCCACATGCGAATAGTGACTTTAAATAATGTTTCAAGCATTTCACTAAGTACTCGACGAATATGTTCAATTTAATGATCTACTTCCATGACAAAATGTTTGATTTTCTGTAGGGCAGTTGCAGTTGTCGTATCGTTATACCGATAGTTTACAGTCCAAATTGCCTCTAAGCTTTCGTAAATCATTGAAATTGAATACCAAACTGTCATAATGGAACACATTCTCACAATAAAAGTGAGTTAAATAGTTACGGCCGATATCTATACTTTTGATACAGTCAAGGAATTCATTTATCTTGGCTCCGCCGTTACCACCGAAGATTATGTCAGTCTGGAGATCAAGCTCAGGATTACTCTTGCCAACAGGTGCTATTATGGTCTCAATAGGCAATTGAGTAGCAGAGACCTCTCTCGCAAGACGAAACTAATACTCTACATGACGCTCATCATACCCGTGCTTCTTTTATGGCGCAGAAGTATGGACCCTATTAAGAACTGATGCAGCTGCCTTGAGAGTATTCGAGAGAAAGGTCCTACGTAAGATCTTCGGTCCTGTGCGAGTTGGCGATGATTTCCGCATCCGATCTAACAGTGAGCTATATGAGCTCCTCAACGACATGGACGTTGTACAGCGTATTAATATCCAGCGGCTGCGCTGGCTCGGCCATGTCGTTCGAATAGAGGAGGATGCTCCGGCGGGACGAGTATTTGATGCGTGGATCTGCGGAAGTCGGCGAAGAGGACAACTTTGTATCCGTTGGAAGGACCAAATCGAGGAAGCCCTGTCATCGATTAGTGTGACCAATTTGTGTAGGCGCGCAAGAAGCAGAAGCGTCTGGAAGTATGTGTTGCGGCAGGCCGAAATCCGTTAATCGGGTTGTTATGGCCAATTAAGTAAGTAAGTAAATAGTATAGAGATCACATGAAGTCAGTGTGCAGCCCTTGCGCTGACTAACTTCTTCCTTTTACCTGATTTGGCGGAACTTGGTTAGTACAGGGACTGCGTTCACCCGTGGCATTACAACGGGCCGCCATGCATGCTCAAGTGAGCTTTGTGATATCAAAGCTACCACTCCGACCTAACCTAACCTAACATGAGTGTTTCAACAAATTACTAATCGTACAAACAACAACAAGGAGTTTACAATCTGCAATATTTATTCTACTCATGGCTTTGTATATCGCATCATTAGTTCCAAATTTTTATTAAAAAAAATACAATCCCGGCTAGTAACCACGTAAATGAAGCTATTCTTGCCTAACATTCAATGAAAACCTCATTCTCTAATGGGTTTTACTTGCGGTTAAAATTGTTAGCATAACTAATGCTGTCCATTTAAAAGAGATTAGAAGTTAAAAAGGGAAGATTATTAAGAAAAGGAATAAAATTATGCTGGAAATTTAAAGAAACTTTGTAGAGCTACTGGAAGTCCCTCTATTATCACTCATATATTGTAATCTCTAAGTAAATATAATCCGAAATCGTGACTAAGGGGACAAAAAGAAGGCTTGAATAAACCAAGCATAACAAGCACTTGTTGATGTGAAACCCGGCTGATTTGCCATCTGATAGATCATATGTCCAGCATATTATTAGTGTTAATAGTGAAGCAATAAAGTGGACGTAGTTTACTTAACATTCCTAGGCTTCAAAAAGACATTAACACCATATGACAGTGAAACCATTCCGCTGAAAATAAATCTAATAAAAACTACAAGCTAAAGACTCATTGGAGAAGCAATTCACACAAGTACAAGGCTACTACAAAAGACGATTAGGATAAATGGAGCTGATGATAGTACTGCATTTAAAAATGTTTTTACCTCGAATTGAATTTAAAAAAAAAAAACCTTAAAGTTTCATTACTTCAGAACCATTGCTAAGTCACCCACCTATGAAAATAGCTCTATAAATTCTTTTAACTACACACAGTTGCAAAAGTATACATACGGTTAAAAAATTTCTGAAATTTCCGTTTTCGTTGAAAATATTTATATCTAGCAAATTGTACCCGGCATTGCGCGGATTATAAAAACAATAATAAATAAAAATCCGGTTTCGAAACCGTCTTCTTAAAAAATGCAATTCTTCAAATTATTCGGAAACCGGTTTATTAAACAACCCAGTTTTTTGCATACTCTAAGTTCTAAATTTAAATGTATGCAATTTGCCCATTTTTCGCCCCTTCCCCCTTTTTGGACCCTTTTAGTCCAACTTTATAAATGGAACACCTCCAAAAGCTATTTGGGAAACTTAACCAAGCTATCGTAAAAAAAATACCTTTAAAACAAATAAAATACAGCATTTATACATAAAGAATTAATTTTTGCCTTTTTTCTTCCTTTGTACCTTTTTTTTCACTTTAGTTCAAAATTTTTAAAAGACAAACGCGCGATCAATATCCTAAATTTCAAGAAAAGCGGTTCAAGCGTTCAGGCGTGATTGGGTATGCACTTAATTTGCCCGTTTTTTGCGCCTTTCCGCCTTTTTGGACATTTTTTGATTCAACTTTAGAAACGGAACACCTCCAATAGCTATTAGGGAAACTTAACCAAGCTAAATCGTAAAAGGATACCTTATACCATTTTTCCCCCATTTGTCCCATTTTGTATCCTCTTTTGGTCAAAATTTTAAAAAGATTTATAGCCTATAACCTGCACCGACAAAAGTCCGATCTATATCCCAAATTTCAAGAAAATCGGTCCAGGCGTGATTGGCTAACAAACAAACAAAAAAACAGACTTACAGAAAGATTTATAATATATATTAGGATTGTGTGATATTTTTCCTCGATTTTAAGATCGTCTTTTGCATTGGTTAAAAAATTTCTGAAATTTGTTAATTTTTATGAGCCTGCACAGGCCTGGACAGGCTCACAAAAGTATATATACGGTTAACAAATTTCACAAAGGAAAAATGTCTGACAATTATAAAGATTTTCAACGAAACCGTATGTATACTTTTGTAATTGTGTGTACGTTCCATCAAAAAAGAAAGGTGCGTAGACACAAGTGCTGATATCCTACGCTTTCGTATTAAGCAAGCCAAAGGCTGTACTAAATACAAGAAAAACCTATAAGGAATGGGAAACGTATTAACAACACTCCTTACGCTTTACGCCTTTCCTTTATAGGAAAAGAATGGGAAAGTGCTGCTGTTATAAAGCTTTTTTGCATTGTGTTCCACTAATATCTCCTACATAGTCTATGTGCCTAACCAGGATAGTCTTCTGTGTGCCTAACTTTCAATTTATCTTTCACAAATAACCTAATAGCCACATAAACCGATTATTCTTGAGCCAATTTTGTAACTTTATAACGTTTTTGGTTTTTTTTTTTTTTGTAAAAATATCATCAAATTATTAATTTTACTTTTCAACTTTAAATTCCCTTTCATTTCAATACATTTGTCTTGAATTTTTCATTTTTTTTTCTTCTTCTTCCCTAGTTTTTATCCTTTTTTGCATTAATTTTTCCCTCTATTCTGTACGAAATGAAATTCTCTAGTTTTCGCTTATAATTTTAATAACATGTCTGTTGTTGTTGTTGTTGTTGGTATTATTGTTTTTGTTTTGTTGTTGTTGCGTTTTTTTTTTTCTCTTGCCATATTCTTTATTTAAACCATAATGGCTGACGCCTTTAAGGCCGCCTATTTTTTTTCTTCTTCTTCTACTGCTTTCAAGTAACATGTGCATGCGAATATTTTCGCTGTCGTCGTTGTTGTGTTTTAAATTATTAAAGCATAGCAATAATTGTTGTTGTTGTTGTTGTTCTACTATATGTCGCTGCTGTTGTACAGTGTTTTACTTGCACAAAAGTGTGCGTGTGTGTGTTGATTGTTGCTATTTTTGTTGTGTTGTGCTGTTGTTTTTTTCTTGTTTGTTGCTCGCTATTTAACACCATCATGCATTTGTTGTAAATGCTGTTGTTGTTGTTGTTGGCGTCATTGTGTAGTGCCTTACATAAGCGGTTTATTGAATGCATGGCGGTGTTTGTAACACAAGTTTCAAGTTCAAGGCGGCCATTAAGTTTTATTAATTGATACCGAAATACATTGGAAAACTAATGGATCACGTGTTAAGTCTATAAACGAAGTACAAAATGTCAGTTGTAAGAAGATTTATCGATTTTTATCGATTTTTTCGAAACGAATAGCATAAATAGTACATAAAAGTCATTGATCTGGACTATATAGATAGATAATTGGTCATTGCAACCCTTCAGTCAGGATTACGACCTAGCTTCTCGCACCACTTATGTTGTGTGCGTTAATTTTATACATGAGTGGCGGAACCTACAGTTTAAAGTCGACTCCGAACGACAGATTTTTTGAGAAGCTTTTCATGGCAATTTTTACTCTCAGAGTCTTTGCCAGAAATCTGCTGAGAGAAAGTCGCCGAAGAAATATTTTTTCGTTTTGATGTCTGACCTGGGATTCGAACCCGGGCCTTTCGTTCCGGGCCCTTCTTGTCTAATAAGCCAACACACTACCCACTAGATCACGGCGACTTCAATCTGGACTATATACCTGGAGCAATACAACTTTTTCGTCAATAAAAATACATTTCTGGATGTATATGGCCTGACAATTTCACGGTGGAAAACGACATCCTTTCATTTGATCATTTGTCCCCATTTCTTAATTGCTTATTTCAACATTCTAGTTGTAAGCTAAGTTGGTCCCAATAGACAATTGAGTAGCAGAGATCACTCTCCTAAGACAAAATACTAATATTCGAGAGAAAAGTCCTACGTAAGTCCCGTGTGAGTTGGCGAGGATTTTCGCATCCGATTCAACAATGAAATATGCGTTGTACAGCGTATTAATATCAAACGGTTGCGCTGGCTCGGCTATGTCGTGCCAATGGAGGAGAATGCTCCGGCAAGACAGCTATTTGATGCGGTTGTCGGCAAAGAGGACGACCTTGTATCCCTTAGAAGGATCAAATAGAGGAAGAACCAATAGACCCTGTCATCGATTGATGTGACTAACTAGCGTAGGCGCGCAAGAAGCAGAGGCGCCTGGATGGATGTGTTGCGGCAGGTCGAAATCCATTAATCGGGTTGTTATGGCCAATTAAGTAAGTAAGTAAGTAAGTTGTAAGCAGCAGAGTTAAAAATCAATTAATTTTGTCTACTCCAACTCACATTTTAATGCAATTGAAGGCGTATTAGGACTTAGTTTAATTCTAATTGCTGCACATGCTCTTTCCTAAGCGTAGATCGAACTTAGAGTTTGAGTAGCCAACAGAATTAACACACCGAAGATAATTAATTGGTCACTATAACCACTTCAGCATAAAGTCGCCGTGGTCTAGTAGGTAGTGTGTTGGCTTATTAGACGAAAGGCCCGGGTTCGTATCCGAGGTCAGACATCAAAACGAAAAATATTTCTTCGGTGACTTCCTCTCAGCAGATTTCTGGCAAAGACGCTGAGAGTAAAAAAATTGCCATGAAAAGCTTCTCAAAAATCTGTCGTTCGGAGTCGACTTTAACCTGTAGGTCCCCCCACTCATCTCTAAAATTAACGCACACAACATAAGTGGTGTGAGAAGCTATGTCGTAATCCTGACTGAAGGGTTGTAATGGCCAATTATGTATGTATGTAACCACTTCAGCAAAGATTACAACCTAGTTTCTCACACCAACCATGTTGTGTGTGTTAAGTTTATCAATAAGCGGCGGTACCTAGTGTCTTTTCATAGAAATTTTAATTTATTCTAAAAGCTTTTATTTGAAGACAGCTGAGAGGAGGTCGCCGAAGGAAATATTTTATTGTTTCATATTTCCTTATGTTCGTAATGTGTGGCTTAGGTTTGAATCTCATTCTCGTGTCCAATAAGTCAACACACTACCTAGTAGGGATGCCAAACGGGATCGATTTCTTAAATTCCGGGATTTAGGATTTTGTGAGTACCGAAAATCTCGCCGTTTTGTGAATCCCGTAAATCTCGGGATTTCGGGATTCAGGATTTCCCGATTCGCATCCCTACTATCTACTAACCTACGAACAATTCCTTAAATTGTTTTGTGAATACAAGTTTGAGAGTCTTATTCTTCGTATGTGGCCGTAGTGGCTGTCCAAATTATTAAAAACCGCGCTTCTATTGAATTGGTACGTAATATTTTTTAACTGTGGCCCTTATGTCTAGTTTACAGCCTTCAAAATTGTACAAAATTCTGTACCAGACTAACTTTGAATAGCTTGTTCCAATCGTGTCCCATGGCGCTATTAAAATTTGTAACAAAATTCCTTAATTTTTAATTGCTTGAAGCGAGAGTCTGTGCTCCAATTGTAAAAGTAAGTTACGCAGACCGTATGTCATATCGTGCAAGAGTAGGGTATCATGTAGTGCGACTTTACCTGCTTACTAACTTTCCTGTTTAATTTTAATGTATTGGAGAGCAAAAACAAAAAATGTCTACAAAACAATTTGCGCATGGCGACGTTAAACATTTGTTGTTGTTTCTAGACCCAAACACACGCACATACACACACACGTATGCTTGTGTATTATTACACACATACTAATGCAAATGAAAACAATTATTTACACAAACTCACTCTACATTTGTACGCTCCATACATACGTTTGCACTGTGAGTTAAATAAACGCAAAATGTGCACAAAAAAAAAGTGAACTTTTTTAAAATTTTTTTTGCTTTTTTTTGCTTTTTTTTGCTGAAATAAAATAAAAATATTGCAGACAACACGTTCCAGTAAAATGTTAAACTCTTGTCATGACAACACCAACCAACCAACCAGCCAACCATCCAACCTTCCCCCGCATTTCATTATTTCATTCAAACCAACCAACCAGCCCCATCAACCATCAACCGATGCATTTTGTATGAATTTTAAAGTGTGTTTTACAGTTTCGTTTCGTTTGTAAAATGTAAAGAAAAAGGAAAATTTACTCGCCATAAAAATATTTCAATTCAATTCGTTACTTTTCGAAATGATTTCGATTTTCATAAATTTGTTTATGCGCTTAAAAACGAGTGCGTGTGTAAATGTTGGCAATTTTAGTTAGTGTGATGACAGGCCAACGACGACAATGAAATGATCTTTTCGTTTCGTTTTGACTAACTAACACCAGAACCTTTAAGGAATGAAAACATTTGGAAAATTATTGTAAAGCAAAAAATAACCAAAAATTAAAATTCCTTGAAGCAATGCATGATTTCAATTCTATTTCAGTTTGTTGTCTGTCTGTCTAGCTATTTGTCTGTCTGCCTGTGCCTCTGTGTCTTCTGTACGCCTGCAACATGTGCTTCATAGCAACATGCAAGTCAGTGGAAATTGTTTTTTTGACTGGCTTTTCCTCTCCTCTCTCTCTCTTCTTTACTTTTCTTGAATAATTTTTTGTTTGTTTTGCTGCTTCTTTGTGTTTTTTTTTCTTCTTTTTTTTTTATTTGTTTTAAGGCGTGACAGTAATTAATTATTCTGTTGTATGGTAAATTAATACATGAAATGGACTTTGTCTCAAAATGACATTCAGATGCATTTCACACCATGTTTTTCAAAATATTTTTCCTCTGCTTGTTCATTATTCTTTTATTTTCCCCACGAACACTTTATTTTTGTGTGTATGAGAAGATGTCAAGAAGATATTCAGAAAGATTGTTTTTTTTTTTTTGTTTTTTATTCTGGAAAACCAGGGGATAGAATAACTCCAGGCGAAACAGTTGAAACTCATATTTAATTTGTAATGGAAATTGAGGTTTTTTTCTTGTATGTCGTATTTAGAATACATTCTCTAGGTAAACAATACATTTCCATGTGTTTTGTATAATTCTTCAACAATTTTTATTTAAAAACAGAGTCTCTTATGGATTTTCATTAATTTTAAAAGATTGAAGGAATAGTTTTACAAAAATTTCATTCAAAAAACAGTAAGAATTTAGCGAAACGATTTTACAAATTGCAAAATGAGTCCCAAAAACTAGAGTTTTTTAAGTTTTCCATTTTTTTAAGTTTCTGTAGCTAAAACCCCTTGTAGGGCATTAAAATTGAAAAAAGCCAGTTAATCCTCTGTATTGTACGACAATGTAAAAATTCTGCCTGGAAGAGGTTAGGAAAGTTCCTAATTGATTTAAAATCCAGGGAATTAAATAACCACCTTACAAAAGCGTATATGTAATGGTTAAACAAGTTTTCATCGTTCAAATAATTTATTTAGGACTATAATCTGCACCTTCAGGGGAATATTACTCCCGTAGACGCTGAAGCAACAAATATCACACAAAAGAACAAGAATTTGCAACCTTTACGGATCAGTTTCATGTTAGATTTTCCCAAAAAATACTCAATTAAAGTAATGACAGTATTATTCAAGGTGTTGTAGTAGGTATGAAGACAGTGTTGGAACGAAATCATTAACAAACAGATCGTCAGACTTCTTTGGAAAGTGTGCACCAAATTTGAAATTATTCAGAAATGTTTGGAGCCTTTTTGAAGGCCTTAATGAGTCATTTAACAAAATAGCTAAAGATCCTGCAAATGTTATGCGCAACAATTAATTTAGACATCAAATGTTTGCCATTCTGTACATAAATGAACATGAGCAACCACATGATCCCACTTGATCCCATATGATCCCACATGTTCCCATACAGACTTCACTCAAAAAAGATGGAAAAATGAATTCATTTGCATAGAAACTTAACAAATCTGTCTGTTTATCAATATACGAACGATATGCGAAGTCGCCGTAGTCTAGTAGGTAGTGTGTTGGCTTATTGGACATAAAGCCAGGGTTCGAGTAAAGTATTCTTTGGCGATTTCCTCTCAGCAGATTTCTGGCAAAAACTTTGGGAGTAAATAAAAACCTGCCATGGAAAGTTTCTCAAAAAAAGTCTGTCGTTCGGAGTCGACTTTAAACTGTAGGTCTCGCCACTCATAGATAAAATAAACACACACAACTTAAGTGGTGTGAGAAACTAGGTCAATAATCCAGACTGAAGCGTTGTAATGACCAATTACGTGTGCATGTATGTATGATTTATTTTAGGCACCTTTTTTAGACGCCAAAAGGCAAAAAAAACTGTTCAGCGACCCCTACGTGAGCTCTAACGATAAAAAAGAAGCGGAAGTCACTAAACACTAAACTTCTCCGCCATTATTTGGAATTGTGTTATGAATCCTGTGGGACTGCATCCATAACCATGTGATTTTTTTGACTTTCTGCATCGCTCCTGTCTACACGAAATTTATCCTCACTCGAGACTGAATGAGAATAGAGAAATTCATTGACATTTTGACATGAAATTCCATTTTTGCATTTTCTTTAAAGACTATAAAATGCAGACTAAAGCAATCAGTTTGCTTAAATTTTTGGAGACAACTAATGCAATCTTGCTTAATGGATAATTCGTAGGAATGTGGAGCCTTTTGTTTTTTTAGGATTCAAAATCATGGTGAAAACCTTTTGGGAATGCCTTGAGTTTTGAAAGTGGATTAACCAGGTTTTAATCTAGCATGAGCCCAACAAAAATAAATTTCCGGCTGTAATTTTTTTAATACTTTAACATCTGTACTGAATGATATGCAAACCAATACATATTTGCCTCTAAATTCGTTTAAATAGTTAGTCGTGCCGGATTTGAAGTCGGCATACTCAATAGTATAAGAGTGTGTTTGTTTTTTTGCAGAAGCTCTGAGAATAAAATGAAAAGTTTTTCAAAAACATCTCGTTTGGAGTCGACATTAATTAACACACACTGACTGACTAGAAGGCTGTAATGACAAATTAAGTTAGCAATAACTCGGTCCCTTATTGGCTTAGCTTTACAGAGAATGCAAGCGAGGTAAAAATTTAATGCAAATTCTTTAAATTCCTTAATCTGGCTCTGACTTTAGCTTCCAGTTCCTTTTAAGTACTGCAGCGCCATGGGTTTCCTGGAAAACCTCCTCCCTTGTTGTTTTTGTGCCTTGCAGTGTAAATGGCATGCAGGCTTAACCAGTGTAAGGATGTCATATTTTTTCCATCTCCTTTCATTATAATTTTTATAGATTTTTTTCCTTCAAATCAATATTTTCTTTAATTTTTAGGTTTCCCAAGTTTTCCCAGGCCAGACATCAAAACGAAAAAATATTTCTTCGGCGACTTCCTCTCAGCAAATTTCTGGCAAAGACTCTGAGAGTAAAAATTGCCATGAAAAGCTTCTCAAAAATCTGTCGTTCGGAGTCGACTTTAAAGTTTAAACTGTAGGTCCCGCCACTCATGTATAAAATTAACGCACACAACATAAGTGGCGTGAGAAGCTAGGTCGTAATCCTGGCTGAAGGGTTGTAATGGCCAATTATGTATATTATGTAAGTTTTCCCAAAATCTTGTAAATACCCTCGTATTTTTAAAAATGTTACTGTCCCTCAGTTTTTTCCATATTTCACTTCTTTTTTCTTTCGTCTCATATGGTAGTTTCATTTACACGCTGTTGTTCTATTTCTGAAAGCTAAACGTCTGACATCCTAAAGCCGGAGGTTCACACCACGCGTTCTACGCGTTCTCGCATTCTACGCGGCTGTCATAAAAGTAAAATGAATGCATTTATATGGTGCAAGTTACACGCACAAAAGCGTAGGATGCCATGACGCATAGAACGCGTAAAGTAAATCTACTTTCTACTTTTGTAAGCATCACAAGCGGCGCGCGTACAAAACAGCTGACTTTGACAAGTGTTTTGTTTTAATTTATTTAAATTTTTCAAAGAACAATGGAGGAAAAATTAATCGAAGCTGTGAAAAAACATGAAATCCTATATAAAAAAGCTCGCTTGCTTATAGGAATCAATTTAAAAGAGCAGCTGCTTGGAAGTCCATTGCCGAGGAGGTATTGAGGACGTTTGCCAATCTCGTTGGAAAACTTTAAGGGACCGATTCGTAAAAAAATGCGCGGCGAGCAAACATGCCTCTGGCAGTGCTGCAGAATTCCATAAAAACTAGTGGGCATATCAGCAAAATCGTCGTTTGTTCTTTTGGAGCTTGTTGTACACACTTGTGGCACAAAATATTATATTCACAAACTCAATTAATTCTATAAATTCTTTAAAAATTTCAATTTCATTTGCCATTTTTGTACGAAATGTTTTATGCAAGTATTCTCAATCAAATGTTTTTATTTTGTTAACAGCTGATCAAGAAAAAACATTGGCGCGTAAAAAGCGTTGCATGTAATTTGAAGCGTAGAACGTATGAAACGCACGCAACGCTTTGACGCGAAAACGCGTCTAAACCAAGGGTCTGTCAAAAAAGAGCAACAAAAACCAAACTTTCCTTCTACTTTTTAATACTTTCTGCACCAACTGTAGATGATTTCTTGTAAATTTTTTAAGGTTTTCATATATTTTTGCATTTTTATAATTTTTTTATTGTTGTTGTTGTTGTTGTTAATATTATTATTTTGTTACAATTTCTATACAACTGTCGTCAATACCATGTGTTATGTACGTATGGTGGTTACTTGCATTACCATAAAATAATTACAAAAAAAAAAACGAGTGTGTGTGTACATTTGAAACACTGTCTTCACTTTAATACTCTCTTTTTTACTATTTCTCCTGCACTATTTACTCTCTTGCATATGTATGCTCTTCTAAAATCCTATATTTATAATACACAACAATAATAACAACAACAACAACAACAGTAAGTTATAATAATAACATGTATTTACAACAAGTTTTAGTTCGTGGCTCTTATAAAACAAACACACACACACACTCTTACCTATGCACGCACTCTTAGGCGAACGTAAACATTTTAAAGTTTTCACTTCGTTTTTTTCTTTTTTTGTCTTCGTTTTTCTTCTTCTTTTTGTTACTTTATAGGCCTCTTTTTTTCATTTTATTTGGTTGTGTTATGTTCTGTTGTTTGTGTTTTATTTGCCATTTTCATTTGCAATTGCTTTTGTTGTAGTTGTAGTTGCTGTATGTTATATTGTGTTGTTTTTATTGCAATATTTGTTTGATGGCTGCCTTATACTGAGTGAGTGACTGTTATTATGTTTTCTTGCTTGTTCTCTTTATTGTATTTATTATTGTGTTGTTGTTATTAAGTTTAGTTTTGGTTGGTGGCTGGCTTTCTTTCATTTGGTTTGTTTGGAAAACTTTTTTTCTTATGTTTTTAGTTGTTGTTGCCTTAAGTCTGGTTTTGTTTTGTTAGTGTTTCAAACATGTTTCATTTCATTTCATTTTGCGCGTGTATGCCTTTGTGCATTAGTTTGTATTTCTTTGTTGCTGTTACTGCTAATTATAGCCTACTAAACGTTTAATTATCGACATTTAATATGGCTGGCTGGCTGGATGGATGGCTGGCTGACTGGCTGTATTTCATTTGTAGGGTTTTCATACATTGTGTGTGTGTTATTTATAGGGTTTCTTTTAATACATAAGTTTTGCTTGTTTTATTTAATTTTTTTTGGTTTTAAAAATTGTAACATTAAATAAAGAAATTTTATAAAAAAAAAAAAAATAAAATGATGAAAACTTACTGTTAAATGCTGAAACAGCCACGCTCTTAAAATATTTGTTGCCACTTTGGGGAAAATGCCACGTTTCTTTTGGTTCTTTTTGCCATTCGCATCATCATCTTCTTCGCCGGTGCCCTCGCCACTTCCTATACTGGCATTGCTGGCATCGCCTGTAATAAAACAAACAAAAAAGAAATTAAAACATTGAATATCTCATTCAAAAATTAAAGAATTTATAGTATATTTTTAAAAGTATGTACTTTTTTTTCAAAAAATAGTACCACAAGAAATTTTCTTATTAATAAACATAATTTGATAGAAATGTTGGTATACATTATATTTCTCATACAAAATATATTTTTTTGCCTCCGAAAAGGTATTTTTTTGCATTAAATTAAGCAAATTTTAAGACATAGCCTATATATGTACATAAACAGTGTGCGCCATAAGTGAGTTAACGCCCATAATAATTTTAAATTTACTATTATAAAAAATGTACTTGTAGCACAACAATAATTTTAACATAATATACCTACAGTCGAACTTCTATAAATTGAATCACCATTATTCAGAAAAAAAAACTTCAACTTATAGAAACTTCAAGTTAAAGAAGCATAACTTTATAGAATTTCTCTCCAGGGTGCTGTTGCTGTGGTTCAACTTATAGAAAATTCAAGCAATAGAAGTTCAAGTTATAGAAGTTCAACTGTAATAAATAAACGTTTTTATTTTGAAAATTTTTTTCGACCATTTCCATTTACTTTTCTCGCTATCCTAAGAAAATGAATTATTTCAGTGGTGTTTACTCACTTTTGGCACTCACTGTATACTGGATTAATCAATAAAAATCGTAAAATTACTGAGAATTTAGAATTTTCCTAGATTGATAGAGCAAGGCTTTCGAGATTTAAAAACAAAAAAAAAAACAGTTTCTCAAAAAAAGCAAAAGTACTTTCTGTAAAAAAGTACTTTTTTAATGGAATGCTTTTTTATAGAAGTACATTACGAATACAAAGGAATTGCAAACTACCAAAAGTACCTTTAGCAATGGCTTTTTCCTTTCAGGAGTATATTCTTTCAAAAAAAAAAGTACTTTTCTTTACAATATTTTTTCCTTTTTTTTCTCTACAAAAGAATAAAATTATTTTCCTTTACAGAAGTACATGTTTTTCCAATAAAACTTTTCTTTAATATTTTTTTAAACATTTTTCTTTACAAAAGTATTTTCCTTTACAAGCGTACTTTTCTTTTTTTAAAAGTATTATTCGTTATAATACATACATATTTGGTCATTACAACCCTACATTCAGTTTTACGACTAGCTTCTCACACTACATATGTTGTGTGGGTTAATTTTATACAAGAGTGGCGGGACCTACAGTTTAAAGTCAACTCTGAACGACAGATTTGTGAGAAACTTTTCATGGAAATTTTTTTTTTTACTCTCAAAGTTTTTGCCAGAAATCTGCTGAGAGGAAATTGCCGAAGAAATACTTTTTGTATTTTGTTTTGATGTCTGGCCTGGGACTCGAATCCTGGCTTTACGTCTAATAAGCCAGCACACTACCTACTAGACCACGGCGACTCTGTTATTCGTTATAAACTTACTTTTATTTAAAAAGTACTTTTTTACTGGATAAGTTTTCATTGTTTTTGTTTAAAAAAGTAATTTTTCTTTTATAAAATTACTTCTCTTTACAGAAGTAATTTCCTTTACTTTTCTTCAGCAAATACTTTTCTTTATTAAAGTACTTTTCTTTATAAAAGTACTTTTCCAAGTACCAAAATACTTTTCAATACAAAAGTACTTACTTCTGTACAAAAAAACGCATTGTTTTGTTTGTAGTTTTTCTATGCGAAAATAGGCTCAATGCCGGCCTATTTTTTTACATATTTAGAGCTATAAAGTACTTTTCTTTACCAAAATACTTTTCGCTGCAGAAGTACTTACTTCTGTACAAAAAAACTTTGATATGCTGGACGCATAGTTTGGTTTGTAGTTTTTCTATGCAAAAATAGGCTTAATGCCTGCATATTACTTTACATATCCAGAGCTATCCGTGTAGCAATAAGTCTCCATATAAAAAATTGATCTGGTATCAGACTAATGCAACTGGTGGCTTTTAATTTTGTGACATCCAGTTAGATAATTACGCATAAAGTGTTACAATGCTCTGCATTCGCTTATAGTCTAAAGACGATATGCAAAAAATGCTCATTCATATCGAAATCGAATCATAATCGGAGTATTGTTTCCAATTTTTTCTAGATACTGTTCTCCTCTCTATTGAAGTAGCCGTAGTCTAGTAGGTAGTGTGTTGGCTTATTAGACTAAAGGCCTGAGTTCAACCCCCAGCTCAGACATTAAAACGCAAATATGAAAATATTTCTTCGTCTACTTCCTATCAGCAGATTTCTGGCAAAAACTCTGAGAATAAATAAAAAATGCCATAAAAACCTTCTCAAAAATCTGTGTGCTGGCTTATTAGACGTGAACCGTCTACCGTTGCTGGACATAACGAAATATGTAAAAATTTATCTCTCGGCTACTTCCTCTCAGCCGGCATCTCACAAAAACTCTAGAAGAGAAATAAAATTGCCATGAAAAAGTTTCATAAGAATCTGTCGTTCCGAGTAGACTTTAAACAGTAGGTCCCGCCACTTGTGGATAAAATTAACGCATACAACATAAGTGGTGTGAGAAGCTAGCTAGTAATCCTGACTGAAGGGTAGTAATGACCAACTATGTATGTTCTCCTCTCGAAACCTTTTAGCACTTACATTAAAAAGTAATTTTGATATGAAACTTCTCAAATCTCTCATACTAATTTGACTCTAAACTATAGATCTCGCCACTTATGGATAAAATTAACCCACACAACATAAATGGTGTGAGAAGCTAGTTCGTAACCCTGACTGAGGGTTGTAATGACCAACTATATATGTTCTCCTTTCAAAACCTTTTAGCACTTACATTAAAAAGTAGTTGCGATATGAAACTTCTTAAATCTCTTGTACAAATTTGACTCTAAGCTATGGATCTCACCACTTCCGGATGAAACTAACGCCCACAATTTTGGTGGTGTGAGAAACTTAGTCGTAATCCTGTCGTTAAGGTTGTAATGGCCAATAAACTAAGCAAGTAAGTACGGTAGGGATTCCTTTTTATTTAACCGTTTGAATAATAGGCTATTCTGGTGCGAACGTCCGAAAACTGCTGGAAAACTAGAATTAATTGTTATAATAAAAAATCTACAAAATTCTAATAATCTACTTATAAAGATAGACCCTATGAATCTTGACTTTTGATTTTATTTTAGCTTTTTGACTAAATTTTTACCCTTAAATTAGCAGCGTAAATGCGATTTTCGTAACAATGAATGCAGCGCTTTTGTGTCGCGTAGCAGTCAAACGGTTAAATTAATATAAAATTAAATAACAAATATGATTAAAAATAAATAAATAAATATGAATGTGAATGTGTGTATGTAAAAAGCTCATAAAAATTCTTATTTATATTGTATGTACTATTACATTATAATCCATTGATTTCATGCTCTTCTTTAGCCTTTTTTTTATTTTTATTTTTAAAATTTATGCTTTAAAAAATTTATTTATTATGGCAAATAAAAAGGAAAAAATGCCTTAAAATTTATCACTCAATTATGGAAAAAGCGTATTTTTATTAAAAATAATTTCGTTTTAAATTTTTTTTCATGTAAAATTATTCCGGCATATAAAGTTTAAACAAAAAACCACAAAATAAAGAGAAAAAAAACAAAAACGGCAACGTTTTGTGTTGAAAAATTTTTCCAATGGAAATTTTGCCATTGAATAAAACAACAACAATAATAACAAGAGCAGCAACAGCAACAAATTATGTGGCTAGAATTTAAAAACAAACAATTTTAAAGGCTTAAACAGAGTTCAGAAGCGGGAAAGAGAGAGAGAGAGGGCCAGTGAAAAAAGCTGGGCCAACAAAAAACCACAACGAATTAAAATCGGTTTTTCCTATAATGAATGAAAGATTTTTGTTTTTATTTTTGCACCTACTCGTACAAAAATTATTTCACTTTTTTTTTTTAAGTTTTTTTTGTGCATTTAAATTTATTATAAATATCATATGAAACCATAAATTAATCAGGAAAGGAAATTGCTAGAATGTGGGGAGGGGAGGCAACGTTTTTCATGCGACATGTTCGTGAAGAAAAAAAAAACTTTAATTAAAAATATTTCGTTTCGTTGTTTTTGTTTTTTTTATTGGTTTTAAAAAGAAAATCTAATAAGTTTTCTTGTTATTTTTGTAAAAATGCAAGGAGAGAGCGAGACAAAGAGAGAAATAAAATCATAAAATTTACTGCAAATTGGTTGACAGAACAAACTTTTTTGTTTTTGTGCAGTTTTTCCCTAGATTTTTCTCTTTATTTTTTTCTTTTGTTTTTCCACAGTTAAAAGGGAAAATTTCAAACAATTTTATTATACTCTGGATTCGGCCATACGACTATGTACGACTATGTTTAAGAAATATTTGCTGGAAAACTGTTTTCTTTGCATTTTCTTCTAAAGCCATGACATAAATTTGCAAAATTACTTGCCAGGCAAACTTAAAAGAAAAGAAATTTGATTTTCATTTTTCTTTTCTACAAGAACAAGATACGAGGATTGTACTAAAATTAACGCCCACTTACATATATGGCCTTAGTATTTGAAAACAAAAATTTCAAACAAAATTTTTTATTTGATTTTGCAAATGTCCAACCAGTCCAACCTATATTAAGCCGTCATAGATTCTTCCATTCCTTCATTTTCGAACATAAAATATTGGATGGTAAGATTTAAGCGAAGATTTAGGTGCTATTAGGACAAATAACATGTGAAAGTCGATTAATTGTGGTCTCCAACCCAAAAAAACGTCTAGAAAAATGCAAAAAAAATTTCTGAAGATTGGCATCTGCAGGTGCGTGGAGTTAATAGAAATTATATACCCTTCGAGAAGTGCTGTACATCGCCCCTTCAAAGAAAAGATCGAGATCGGAAAGTTGTGAACATGATGAATGCAAAGTTTGCTTACAACAGAAAACTTTATCGTTAAGATGTTTCAATAGGGTCTTTAGCGGTACGCTGTTGCAATATAAGCAAGTTTTATACTCCAAACATAACAATATGGGAGGTATGGGTTCGTTACTTTACACTTAAAGTCAAAGGAACAGACTGCGTTAAAGGAATTGCGTCCAAAAACGGAAAAAACAGCAGACTGATCGGAAACTTTAATTCGATTCTTGAAAGTATCCTTTGGTAGGAGATTTATGGTCTGTTAGAGGCTAAGTTCACAGTGAGTTTGATGTGATCTGGCAAATCTATGACTTCAAACCATAAACCATGATATCGACACTAATGTTCAGCGAGTTCTTTCAGGCATAATAATAAAGTGCTCAAAGCAACTTAAATAGTTCAATTCGAAAAGCCAGATTGCCTTTAAGGGACTTATCCCAAAAACAAGTGCTTGAAAATAGAGTCCAGCAGAGTTCAAGGCTATGAATGCATATTAGAAATTGATTCGTGGCACGCTATATTGATTCGGAGTTGTACTATGAAGAGTCGTCTACAGTTATTGTCAAATGTATTGAAGATTTGGGGAAATGCCAAATACTTGAATAATTGAAGCACTCAAAGGGTGCCAAGATGGATATGAAATTTCTAACGAATTTTCTACCGAGTCATTCTGTGGAAAGAGCGAAAAACACACTAAATTTAGATGGATGTGTGTAGATAGAAGTCGCCGTTGTCTAGTAGATAGTGTATTGGCTTATTAGACGTCATGCCCGGGTTCATATGCCAGGTCAGGCATTAAAACAAAATACAAAAAATATTTCTTCGGCGATTTCCTCTTAGCAGATTTCTGGCAAAAATTCTGAAAGTATTCAAAAGAAATTTAAAAAGTTTCTCAATCTGTCGTATGGAGTCGACGTTAAACTGTAGGTCCCGCCACTCATGTATAAAATTAACGCACACAACATGAATGGTGTGAGAAGCTAGGCCGTAATCCTGAATGAAGGGTTGCAATGGCCAATTATGTATGAATGTATGTGTGTAGGTAGTCACGAACTCGCTTTAGACTAGTATGTAGTGTTTTGGCTTGTATGACGAGAGTCCGTAGTTCGAACACCAGCTCAGACATCTGGAACAAAATAAAAATAATTCTTCCGTTTTATTCAGCAGCAGGAAAAAAAACTGAGACGAAATAAAATTGTTATGAAAAGTTTCCCAAATATCTGTCATTCGGAATCGCCGTTAAACTGTAGGTTTTGGCACCCATCTGTCTATAATGTTAGCATACGTTGTTGATGTGAGAAGCTAGATAAAGTGTATGTAAACATAGTATCTTAATGAAGGATACTTCTACCATTTTATTTTGAACTTGATAGCTTCCATTACGACGTGGGAAGGTCTACTAAACAAATTATAGAGCAGATGGGCGCATTAGATCTTATATTATGAAATCTGATCTAAGACAACTGAATAGTTGGAGTCTGAAATTGATAGCCAGCTTTTTCAATATAAAAACAGCGTTTAAAGTTAGGGAATATTGTTAGAATACCCAGCACAAAAAATAGATTATGTTGAGAAACATAAAACATTTTTCGCAAACGTTTTATTTCCTTTGAAACCAGCCATGTTTTAAAAGAATTTTCTTGATGAAAATATTAAAATTTTTTAAAATTTTAATTTCTATTGTGTTCTGGTTTATGAACTCTATTCATTGCTTGATTTTTATTTTCATCAAATGGTCGATTGTTTTCTTTTCATTATTTTTTTTGTTCTTTTCTGTTTTAACGGAAGTTTAAATTTGTTTTTTTCTGTTTTCTTTTTATTGTTAAGTAATAATAATTTTCTTTATTTTTATTATAATTTTTCGTTGAATTGTTAAATAATTAAATTCTTATTTTTGTTTGTTGAATAACTCATTTCATAATACTACGAGTCATTTCAGTAAATAAAATTTAATTTATTACAAACAGAAAATATTTAAATTTAAACCACAAAAAAAATATAAAAAAATAAAAATTAAATAAATATTTGAGTCTTTATTATTATGTATTAAAATAAATAAAACAATAATTCAAAGAAGAAGAACTAAACAATAGATAACAAAAAAAAAAAAACAAATAGATTTTGGAAAGAATTTGGATTTTAATTTGAATTATAAAAACCAGCAAAAATTGAAAAGATTTTTTTTGTTTTGGGAAAATAAAACAAAAAAATAATTTACGAAATTCAATAGTTTTGAAGTGTCGTTTTTATAAAATGCTTTAAGAAATCTTAATAATTTTGCTTTATTCTCCGTCTATTGTCTATTATCAATTACTTGTTTATTAAGTTTTTTTTTTAAAATAGTCTTTTCTTGGCATTTTCTTGAAAACTTGAAAGCACTTCAAATTTTTTTTTTAATTTTCAGATTGAGTTTTATCTTCTCAAACACCACTTGATATTAAACCATAAACACTGTATTCTTATACAAGAAAAAAATATCCAGAATAGCCAGGAAAAATAAGCAAGAAAAACGTTTTTCAAAATTCAATGATTAATGGATTTTTGTATCACATACATACACTCTTTCATTCTTATATAATATATATTATACAAAGTACAAGTGGTTATAAGACTGCACTTTAGCAGCACTTAAAACTTTCAAAAACTACACCAACAATAAAAAAAACCAAGGAAAACGCAACAACATAATTTTTTTATTTTATTTTGTATTCTTTTTAAATGAAAGTTCTTGAAACCATAAAAAAGATTATCGATTTGAGGCTTCTAACCTTCACTACACCACCCCACACCACACCATTTCTTCTCCATTTGAAAGCATTGTGGCACAGCAAAGAAAAAGAAAAAATAAAAGAAGAACTGCATTCAAGAAAATTAATCTTTTAGGCGTGTTGCTTATTGTTATAATAACGATGTGCAAAAGCCACTTGTAACGTCATCAAACTGTATATGATCATCATGATCATAAAATCTTATTTATAACTCTTCCTCTCTCTCTCTCTCCCTCTCTATTATAAGCCTTTTATTATAACACACCATATGGTACGTTTTCCAAAAAAAAAAAGAAGAAAAAGTTCTTCCAAAAGCATTTTTTCAAGTGAAATATCAAGTGCCGTTTTCTTTTACACAATATGCCAAACAATTAGATTCGTTTTATTGAGATTTTTTTAAAATTTAAACAAATTAAAAACACTTTAAACTCATAGGTAAATGAATTAATATTTATAAGCTTAAATATAAAGCCTTAGAAAGCCTTAAAGTAGGCTTTATAGGAATTTGTTTTTTTTTAGAATATTAGAAATGCTATTTTTTTTAACAATTTTTAAATAAAATTCATTAAATTCATTGAATTCTTGACTATTAAGTACAATTTGAAAGATGTTTTCATTAAAATTTTACATGATTTTATTGGTTAAGAATTTTACTTTGAATTAACCTGAAAATATACTTCATTTTTTTTAATTTTCAATCCACATACTAGACTAAGCGGGTTGTTATGCCAGTCCATTATTAAAAACTAAGTAACCACTATAGTGCTTTCAAGGTGGACTTACGCTTATATCGATGCCTCCATTCTATAACGTTCTAAGTACACTTAAAATGTTAATGTTCTTGCATTTTTAAATTCTACGTTCTCTAACTTAAATACTGTCAAAAACTTTGGTTAAGATGCGCCCATCCGTTCCGAAGTTATAAGGAAAAATCTACTTAGAATACACATATAGCCGTACGTCACGTGAAAACTTTGAGAGCTTATAACTCAAAACTCACGTTTTCGTCTTAGAATTTTATAGGATGAAGGCGTCGATAAATGACGGATTATGGATTTTTTTTTCCTTTAAATCTCTTGGACAGCCAAACGAATGTTTTTCCATTGTATGTTCTTGTCCAAGAAATGCATTTCTTAAAGAAATCGCGGATCATTAAAAGTTAACTCATGTAAGGATTCCCGGTCATAGGATATCTTCGGAAATTGAGTTGCTGATGATCAGACTAGTGACAGTACACTCCGGTATGCTACAATGTATGGGTGTGGCAGTAGGAAGATATGCGTAATATTATTAAACTCTGCTGGATTCGTATGGCTCTTCTATTTCCTAATCGCAGGTTCATCTTTTATTCAAAACTTAATACTCTCGAAGCCTTTGTCCTTTTGAAAGGTCTGTTAATAGACTTGACATTTCGTGGAATAACTTATGCAAGAGCTATAGGTCTAAGGTCCTCTCTACCTACCCTACTTTTACTATAAAGAAATGTAGATGCTTGGTCCCTCACTTTGAAAAAGTTTTGTGTGAACTCTCCAATATAAAAATTGCTACAATAGCTACCTTTGGGTCTCCGTAGTCTAGTAGGTAGTGTGTTGGCTTATTAGACGTAAAGCCAGATTTCTGGAAAAAACTCTGAGATTAAATAAAATTTACAAGAAAAGTTTCTCATAAAATCTGTCGTTCGGAGTCGACTTTAAACTGTAGGTCCCGCCACTCTTGTATAAAATTAACACTTACAACATAAGTGGTGTGAGAAGCTAGGTCAATAATCCTGTCTGAAGGGTTGTAATGACCAATTATGTATGTATAATACCTACATACATACATGATTGATCATTACAACTCTTCAGAGAAGATTACAACCGATCTTCTCAAACTAATTTTATGTTAATTTTATAAATGAATTGTGTAAACCACAGTTTAAAGTCGACTCCGACTCGACAGATTTGTCAGAAATTTTTCATGACAATTTTATTTATTCTCAGGGTTTTTTGCCAGAAATCTGCTGAGAGGCAGTGGCCAAAGAATTCTTTTTTTCTCAAAGATCATTTTGTTGGTGATGCTTGACTTAGGGTTAGAAGTCTCCGTGGTCTAGTAGGTAGTGTGCTTATTAGACCTAAAGTCAGGGTTCGAGTCCCAGACCAGACATCAAAAATAAAAAAAATACAAAAATCATTTTTTCGGAGATTTCTTCTCTTTCTCTTCTTGTTTCTCAATAATCTGTCGTTCGGAGTCGAATTTAAACTGTAGGTCCCGCCACTTCTGCATAAAATTAATGATAAACTGCGGGCTTCTTGGGGACTATTGCTGTAGACTGTCTAATGGTGAAGGTATAGCACTGGCCATTTTATTGTCACCAGCAGCAACTCGGTTCCTTACCGTTCGCATCTTCCCTCTTTCTTTACACCTTTCCTAAAAAATCCTGTACAATGTACTGCATGAGTAGGGGTCATCCCCTGAGTGCTGGTTTAAAAAAAAAAAAAAAGTCAAATAAAATTGCCATGAGGCGTTCAGAGTCCACTACACTGTAAGACCCGCCATTTATGTCATAAAATTAACATTAGCAGCATAAGTGCTGCAAGAAACTAGGTTGGAATCCTAACTAAAGGGTTGTAATCACCAATAATGTATGTGCGTTTGGATGAGAATGCCGGCTTCATACTTCATTCATAACATATTTAACAACTCGATGCGACGAAAATTATTGAGCTTCGAAGGTACCCAGTTTACTTCAAAATCGTTTGAGGTGAAATTGTTGACAAAATGGGACAAAACCACCTACAGCAGGCGAATTAATGGTCAAGAGCTCTTTGTGGGATTAATTGGGAACAAAGTAGATTGAAATGAACGAATGGATACATTTTTTTAAGGTAGCACATTGCAAAAGTGTCTGAAAGCTGTTCCAGGTTAAACGATTGGTAAGGTGGGGGTCTATTTAAATTACAGAAAGAAAACAAAACGATAGGATAAATAGGTTTTCTATTAGGATGTCATTTCCTTATATTACTGGAAGAATTAAACCATAGCAGGTCAAAACGTAGGACATACAGTAAGACCCCGATTAATACGGGGGTTACGTTCCAATAAGGAATAAGGAATATGAAGGAAATACCAAACCTCGCAGAATTTTTAAAATGACTGAGAAATAATACCAGTCCTCTATGATAGACATACGCAATGGCATTACAACAGTACGATTTTTGGGACTCAATTCAGCTATGCTTGAAACAGTCATATCTACTTCAACTTTTCCACAAAAAAAAAATGTCTTTTGGAGAGTAGAAAAGAAAAGAAGACAACAAAAAAACAATTCTTTGAAAAATTTCTCTTTTGTGGTTTAAAAGGTGACTTTTTGCATAGGTTTAAAATTGAATTATTGGTCTGAATAATTATATTTGTTATCGGAATTTGAATTTTTTAAGCGATTACATGCTTATGAGATCAGGCTTTGCATTTCTAATCATAATCAAATCCCAGAAACAAACAAATTTTGTATTTCTAGTTTTAAAAAATAATTCTTAAAAATCGTTATTCAATTTGAAGATTCTTTACAAAGTTTCACCCTCAATATTCTCCTCCCGTAAAACAACAAATAACAAAAACTATTTCATTTCATTCATTTTCTTTTTTCAATCATTTGCTTAAAATGTTTATTTAAAATTTCATTAACATTTTGCATTTATTTATTGAATCATTCATTTCAATTTCAAACGAGAAAAAATTGATTTTTTCATCTTTCGGAAAAACATCTTGAAAAGAAAACATGACATCAACAACAATTCATTTGAATACAATAATATTTTTTCTTAATTTGTTTTAAAATAAACTTTTCACTTGGTGTTCCACATGCGAGTGTACGTACGTACAGTGCTCTGATTATGGCCAACAAAATGTTGTTTTTTTCCTTTTTTTTCTGAGCCATTTAAACACTACTTTTCATGCATGTTTAAAGGCTTGTGTGTGTATGTTTTTATAGAATCATGCCAATCGCCTGTCAATCACGCCAACAACCAATCATCTACGAAAACAAAAACAATAAAGAAAATCGAAGCAAGTAATTCTGAAATTTATTCTTAATGGGGCCTACAATTGGTGGTAGAAGAAAATATTCTTCATTTTAATCAAAACAGCACTCGTTTTCCAATATTGACCGGAAATCTGTTTAAAGTCAAAAGTTTTTTCGTCTTCTTTAATTTTTCATTTTTTTTTTATAAGGCAGTGCGGCAAAAAAATAAAAAAAGAAAAGGAAAGCGTTATCGACTACATTGAGTTTTTGTATACGGTGCGTAGACCGTGTATGTAAATCATGCAAATGAAATACTTTTGTTGATTTCTTTTTCCTTTTTTTTTTGTTTTTGTTATTGAATTGTGGTAAATGAATATGAAATAGTTGTTCTCACTTGGCCTTTGCTTCAATACCCCCTACATCACTATTAATCTTAATGATCGTCACAGAAACACTTTCTGCAAACGTCCTTACTTTAATGAAAGCAACTTTGTATGCAATAATTGGATCATAATTTTGAATTCAAGCCAATTTTCCCGCAAACCATTGTCGTTGATTTTGATTACAATCACTTCATATATTGTCTTTAACATCAGGGAAGCTGTAATGTTGTCCTCTAGGGCTGGAATAATGACTGATTTGTCACTCTTTTGTCCACTCAAAAAATAGTCTAGTGGGTTCAAAACACATTTATCTTGGCGGCCATTAAGTTGCTGCAAAACGTAAGATTAATTTCTTAGCAAGCTTGCCTTTATTAACAGGTAATATGGTACCCTATACCATGTGTCTCCATGTCAGACATCAAAACGAAAAATATTTCTTCGGCGACTTCCTCTCAGCAGATTTCTGGCAAAGACTCTGAGAGTTAAAATTGCCATGAAAAGCTTCTCAAAAATCTGTCGTTCGGAGTCGACTTTAAACTGTAGGTCCCGCCACTCATGTATAAAATTAACGCACACAACATAAGTGGTGTGAGAAGCTAGGTCGTAATCCTGACTGAAGGGTTGTAATGGCCAATTATGTATGTATACCATGTTTCATGCTCCACATGTCAACAAAATCTGTAATAATCGCACTTAATCCGTTTGCTGCTGATTGAAAATATGCAAATCCGGTTCTAATCCTCCCATTTCAATTGCACAAAGTACAGTAAGACCCCGATTAATACGGGGGTTACGTTCCAATAAGGAATAAGGAATATGAAGGAAATACCAAACCTCGCAGAATTTTTAAAATGACTGAGAAATAATACCAGTCCTCTATGATAGACATACGCAATGGCATTACAACAGTACGATTTTTGGGACTCAATTCAGCTATGCTTGAAACAGTCATATCTACTTCAACTTTTCCACAAAAAAAAAATGTCTTTTGGAGAGTAGAAAAGAAAAGAAGACAACAAAAAAACAATTCTTAGAAAATTTTCTCTTTTGTGGTTTAAAAGGTGACTTTTTGCATAGGTTTAAAATTGAATTACTGGTCTGAATGATTATATTTATTATTGGAATTTGAATTTTTTAAACAATTACATGCTTATGAAATCAGGTTTTGTATTTCTAATCATAATCAGATCCCAGAAACAAACAAATTTTGTATTTCTAGTTTTAAAAAATAATTCTTAAAAATCGTTATTCAATTTAAAGATTCTTTACAAAGTTTCACCCTCAATATTCTCCTCCCGTAAAACAACAAATAACAAAAACTATTTCATTTCATTCATTTTTTGTTTTTCTCAATCATTTGCTTAAAATGTTTATTTAAAATTTCATTAACATTTTGCATTTATTTATTGAATCATTCATTTCAATTTCAAACGAGAAAAAAAAAATTGATTTTTTCATCTTTCGGAAAACATCTTGAAAAGAAAACATGACTACAATTGCTATTGAAACGAACAACAACAACAACGAACAGCAACAACAATTCATTTGAATACAATAATATTTTTTTCTTAATTTGTTTTAAAATAAACTTTTCACTTGGTGTTCCACATGCGAGTGTACGTACGTACATACTCTGATTATGGCCAACAAAATGTTGTTTTTTTCCTTCTTTTTTTTCTGAGCCATTTAAACACTACTTTTCATGCATGTTTAAACGCTTTTGTGTGTGTATGTTTTTATAGAATCATGCCAATCGCCTGTCAATCACGCCAACAACCAATCATCTACGAAAACAAAAACAATAAAGAAAATCGAAGCAAGTAATTCTGAAAT
Source organism: Sarcophaga peregrina (assembly GCA_014635995.1). Lineage (NCBI taxonomy): Eukaryota > Metazoa > Arthropoda > Insecta > Diptera > Sarcophagidae > Sarcophaga > Sarcophaga peregrina. Next base: position 27,898,404 of record CM025789.1, on the reverse strand, counting down.
TTATTCTTAATGGGGCCTACAATTGGTGGTAGAAGAAAATATTCTTCATTTTAATCAAAACAGCACTCGTTTTCCAATATTGACCGGAAATCTGTTTAAAGTCAAAAGTTTTTTTCTTCTTCTTTTATTTTTCATTTCTTTTTTTTTTTATAAGGCAGTGCGGTAAAAAAAATTAAGAAAAGGAAAGCGTTATCGACTACTTTTAGTTTTTGTATGCGGTGCGTAGACCGAGTGTATGTAAATCATGCAAATGAAATACTTTTGTTGATTTCTTTTTCCTTTTTTTTTGTTTTTGTTTTTGTTATTGAATTGTGGTAAATGAATATGAAATAGTTGTTCTCACTTGGCCTTTGCTTTAATACCCCCTACATCACTATTAATCTTAATGATCGTCACAGAAACACTTTCTGCAAACGTCCTTACTTTAATGGAAGCAACGTTTGTATGCAATAATTGGATCATAATTTCGAATTCAAGCCAATTTTCCGGCAATCCAATGTCGTTGATTTTGATTACAATCACTTCATATATTGTCTTTAACATCAGGGAATCTCTAATGTGGTCCTTTAGGGCTGGATTTATGACTGATTTCTACCTGTCCACACCAAAAATAGTCTAGTGGGTTCAAAACCCATAATCTTGGCGGCCATTAAGTTGCTGTAAAACGTAAGATTAATTTCTTAGCAAGCTTGCCTTTATTAACAGGTAATATGGTACCCTATACCATGTGTCATGCTCCACATGTCAACAAAATCTGTAATAATCGCACTTAATCCGTTTGCTACTGATTGAAAATTGGAAATCTGGTTCTAATCCTTCCACTTCAATTGCACAAAGTACAGTAAGACCCCGCTTAAGGCTATACCGCTTAACGCAGTTTCCGTATTACGCTGTAGTATTGGGATTTCCCTAAATCACATACTGTATTTATACTTGTTGTAGATGTGGGCATATAATTAAACGGCCTTGTACCAATCAAAAGCGGTTCACTATACATCGCATACTATGTATCTTTTGTTAGTCTGTCCAGAATAAAGATTCCACTGTCGTGCTTAGTTACCACGTTGTGCTGGAACTTATTGGAACGTAACCCCCGTATTAATCAGGGTCTTACTGTATGTCTTACGGTTTCACCTCCTATGGTTTAATTCTTCCAGTAATGTAAGGAAATGACATCCAAGGTAGTTGTATCCTCATAGAAAACCTATTTATCCTACCTTTTTGTTTGCTTTCTGTAATTTACATTGACCCCCGCTTTACCAATCGTTTAACCTGAAACAGCTTTCAGACACTCTCCCAATGTGCTACCTTAAAAAAATGTATTTATTCGTTCACCTTCGATCTAATTTATACCCAATTAATCCCACAAAGAGCTCTTGACCATTAATACGCTTGCTGTGAGCGGTTTTTTCCCATTTTGTCAACAATTTCACCTCAAACGATTTTGAAGTAAACTGGGTTCCATCGAAGCTCAATAATTTGTGTCGCATCGAGTTGTTAAATATGTTATGAATGAAGTATGAAGCCGGCATTCTCATGTAAACGCCAACCTTGTTTCTTGCAGGACTTATACTATGTTCAGACATGCACTTTTATTAAATCAATATTCGGTTTATTGAGAACAATATTTTTAGCGTTCAGACATATAATATACGAAAATTTATTTGACAGCTGGTAAACAAAAAAGCTGATTGCTTCAATAAAATTGCTTTTAATTTAATCGCGAAAATTAGTGCCTAAAATATTTTTTTAGAAAAAATGGAAAACAATTTAACATTGGAAAAGCTATTGCTAATGATTAACCGAAACGCCGAGCTGATGCGGTTAATAGGGACTGCTTGTGACTCCAAAGTGGCTTTCCTCGGAAGGATGAGAAATAAAAATTTGATAATATTGGATAGCTAGCAGAAAAGAAAGCTTTTGCTTATGGAACTGTCGTTGTTTAAATTTAAGTTGTCAAATATCAATAGAAAGTGTTCGGAAAAATGTAATATGCTCACTGAACGTACTTATGACAGTGTTGTATTTGAAGTTTTAATCAATTTTATAACAATTTATGAATTTATTGACCAATAATTAATTGAAAATTTATATGAAATATTGAGATCAATAATGCCGTTTATTGCGATTTTCTCAATATAAGTGCATGTCTGAACATAGCATTATACTGCTGATGATAATTTTATGACATAAATGGCGGGCCTTACAGTTAAAGGTCGACTCTGAACGGCAGATTATTGAGAAACTTTTTCATGGCAATTTTATTTGACTTACAGAAATTTTGCCAGAAATCTGCAGAGAGGAAGTCGTCGAAGAAATATTACTTCATATTTCATTTTGTTGGCGAGGGTTGGCCTAAGATTTAGGCTATGGCTTTACGTCTAATAAGTCAACACTTTACATGCCCAACTACGGTAACTACATGTATTCAAAATTATAATTCTGAACCCCTTTAAAGGATGTTAGATGCGTATTTGAAAACAATTTGATATTTGAGTGAAATGACAAAAATTACATATGACTTGTACAACTGACAAGTCAGATGTAAAATACATATGACATATAAGATTTGCATATTTTTTCATTGTTGGTCAATTTTTTTTCCCAATGATTACCTTGTCGTAGTATAGGGCCTTATGTAGTCGCTATTGATTTAACCTCATTCCATCTGCTCAATTGTTTTTAATTTCAACTGATTTGTGTAAACTGAATCGATCATTTAACACACAAAGTCTAGCTACTGGCTGGCTATAGTGTTAACATAGGAAATATCTCATGTTTATTCGTTTTCTGGCAAGGCAACCAATAAAGTGTTAAGAAAATATTTGAAGAATTCTTCACACTCAAATTCAAATTCAATATGCCAGACGAAAGCAAAAAAAAAAAAACAAAAGCGAAAAAGAAAGAAGCTGAAGAAGGAAAACAAATTAGAAAATCAAGAGGCCTTTAAAAGAAATTCAAATAAACCTGGTGTGTGGCTTCGAATAACACAGCATTTCTTTATTTTGCACAACAACAACAATAATGATAATAAAACTGATTAAAATTAATATACAACGTGCTTTTATTAAAAACAAAAACAACAACAATAACAACAAAAAATATGGAAAAAGAAAACCGAAAGGAAAAAAAAATTTGAATTTTTTTAAATACTAGATGGACTACACTAGGTAGGTTGTGTGTTAGGTTCCATACGTAGAGTATGTATGGGGAGCGACCCGCTTGACTTATGGGTGCTAAAGCTTGTGATTTCAAGTGTTTGCAGACAACACGTACATGAACACGTACAACAAATACTTGCTTTTAAATGACAATAAAAACAATGACTCTTCTGAAATCATAATTTCATTTCCACTTCAACTTTGGTTTTCGTTTTCGTTTTGCTTTTGGTTATGGTTTTTGAAGAAATTCCAGTCAAGCATGCCCATAAGACCAGTAAGTGTCGTCTGGTGAACTTTTGTGCCCGTAAAACATGAGACGTTTAGACCACACCGACTTTAAGTTTATAATGAAATGCACAAAAGATATTCAACTTAATGCAACTCTTGTTGTTGTTGTATTGTTTATTTATTAGTTACAAAAAAAAAACAAAAATTACAATAAAAATATTATTTTTCTGATTTTTTAATAAAAAAAATATTTAATGACCTTTTATTGATTAACCATTAATCTTGGCGCATAAATAAATACTCATTCACGTATACAGCAGCCAATAAAGGAGGACAGTTAAAAGACAATGTCTTTAATGAATAAAAATTATTGTTTTTTTTCTCTCTTGTTGTTGTTGTTGTTATTGTTATTGAGGTGCAAATATATATGGCCATAACTGTTTAACCGGTTACTCAAGCTTTGATTAAGATGCAATATTTTATGGCTTTAATTTCAATTGCAGGGTAATAAAAATTTATTGAAAACCATCAACAACATTATCATCATCAGCATCAGCATCATCATGTCTTTGCTGCGGCAACAATGTTTCTAATTATAAATTATGGGAAAATATTAAATTTTATTTCAATTAATAATTAATTCTTCATTAAATTCTTCAAATTACAATCACACACACACACACACGTAATATTATAGCGATTAAAGCGGGTTTTACTATTGAAGCCATAGAAATCAGTCAAAATTAGAATTTCTCCAAAGAAAACTACAGCTGAAGCGGAATCGTAAAGAGGGGAAGGGGATTTAAAGTGTAGTAAGGTGAAGATATTGTTCTCCAACGGAACTATGTTCATAACATATTGCCCTATAAGCCATGTCGCCATCCAGTTATGGATTTAAATGAAGATTCTCATGATGCACATGAAGTCGCCGTGGTCTAGTGGGTAGTGTGTTGGCTTATTAGACAAAAGTCCAGGGTTCGAATCCCAGGTCAGACATCAAAACGAAAAATATTTCTTCGGCGACTTCCTCTCAGCAGATTTCTGGCAAAGACTCTGAGAGTAAAAATTGCCATTAAATGCTTCTCAAAAAATGTGTCGTTCGGAGTCGACTTTAAACTGTAGGTCCCGCCACTCATGTATAAAATTAACGCACACAACATAAGTGGTGTGAGGAGCTAGGTCGTAATTTTGACTGAAGGGTTGTAATGGCCAATTATGTGTTCTTATGATGCCTTTACATGAAAACCAACAATCTAGAATGGAGAGTTAAAGAAATTAAGACAGCCCCGATTTAAATAATTGTTTCTCATAACCTATTTGGTTTTCAAATTCGTGGCACGTGACATTGCCAAAAATTCTTCGAAAGATTTGCCACTTCACCATGAAGAAACCAACAAACGTACATTGATTATTCACTTACTTAATAGGTCACTAGTCTGGTCCCAGGCCAGACATCAAAATTCAATAAAAAGAAGTATTTTTTCGGCAATTTCTTCTCAGCAGATTTCTGTCAAAAATTCTGAGAGTTAATAAAATTGCCATGAAAAGTTTCTCAAAAAAAATCTGTCGCTCGGAGTCGACTTTAAACTGTAGGTCCCGCCCCTTATGTATAAAATTATCACGCACAACATAAGTAGTGTGAGAAACTACGTCAATAATCCAGACTGAAGGGTTGTAATGACCAATTATGTATGTAATAGGTCACTAGGTCCTTTAATCAGGATTACAAATTAGCTTCTCACACCACTCATGTTCGTTTATTGATTTTATCTATGAGTAAAGGAACCTATGGTTTAAATCTGATTCAGAATTAGAGATTTTTGAGAAAGCTAAGCTGCTTGTTGCGGTTTGTAGATATTACTACAGGAAATTAACCTCAAAGGAGCAATCTATGGATTAAATGGATGTGTTTGCTATGAGTTTTCATGAAGACGATGTTACAGAACACACCGCAAAAGTACTTTGAACCTATTGAAAGGCGAATTTGGTAAGCCATTAACCTCTCGAGTTACTCTGAGAGTAAATAAAATTGCCATGAAGAGCTTCTCAAAAAATCTGCCGTTCGAAGTCGATTTAAACCGTAGGTCCCGTTACTCATGTATAAAATTAACGAACACAACTTAAGTGGCGTGAGGAGCTAGATCGAAATCCAGACTGAAGGGTTGTAATGACCAAATACGTAATAACCTCTTGTTTTGAAGCGGTTAGCATTGGCCATCAAGATAACAGGGTTTACCCACACAAGGCTCTTTTTTGCGTGGATGCATGAATTCTAGGAGCCAACTTACAACTACAATTGGCCAGATATTGTTCAAAATGCTGGAAAAACTTTACCAAAGTAGGTGAAGTCGAATTGTCTTGCCTGCTACTCAGCCACAGCAATATTTAAATAAAATAATCATTGATAGACATTTATTTGAGCAAACTTTCTGTATTTTATTTACGCTTCAAACTTAAATAATCACCTGTGATAATAAAGCTTTTTTTTCCATGATAGGAACCCATCAAGCGTTGTATAAGTACTGATCTGATGGTGATCTACTAAGGGCAGATCGGGCAATTCGTTTACAAAAATCCTAATCAGGAATGTTTCTCTGTCGATCTATCGTTTCCATCAGATTTTTAAGACTCGAAAGGATAGTAAGGCAATGACCACTTATCACAAGAAGCATGGTGTATGCGTGATCTCAGTGAATATCAAGGCCAAATGGTATTTTTTTTTTCGAACGTCCCCAGCCTCTCACTAACCCACCCTCACCCGACCGCGGAGGGCTCGTCCCCATTACGTAGGGACACGTACACACTACAGTCTGGACTGTAACGGGTGAGGGAAAAGTTATGGCAACGAGAACATAAAACAGCTACAGAACTTAATCACAAGCTGAATAAGGTCATAATAAAGATGATAAATCTGACTTCTTATGGCACAAACACATTCTCTTAGCCATTTCGTTGGAGCAATTTTAGGTAGCATTTAATCAGTTTCGACTTTAAGAGATAAAAGTGGGGGACGAATTTGGTAATCGACGTGCGTGGATGTCAGATGAGGTACATTAATCTTGTCTATCACCTGTTTAGACTCCTTTACGCCGCCGTAGTCGAGTGGGTAGTCTAGTGGTTGACGTATTAGACGTGGGGCCATGGGTCAAAACCCGGGATAGATATCTCCAACAAAACGAAACATGTGAAAATATTTCTTCAGAGACTGCCTCTCAACAGATTTCTGGCAAAAACTCTGAGAGTTAAAAAAAATTGCCAGAAAAAATTTTCTAGAAAATCTGTCTTTCGGAATAAACTTTAAACTGTAGGTCCGGCCACTCATGCCTATTATACATTAATAGGCACCACATAAGTGGTGTGAGAAGTTAGGTTATAATCCTGACTGAAGAGTTGTAATGACCAATTATGTATGTGTACTTGGTTGTCTTCAAATGATCTGCAGTTTGATGAGTTTGATGAATTTATAAAAAAAAATCCAAGTGTATTGTTTTTTTTTTCATGAAAATTTCTGATTAAAATCATCTGTTAGCCATAAATAAATCCCTTTAAACTGATTAAACAGGCTTTTTAGAGCAGCTTAATAAAGAAAAGAATGAAAAAAAAAATCCCATAAAATTCCCATAGTAGAATATGTACAACAGGAAATGGCTTAAATCATCAAAAACGTATAATAATATCGTATATTTCAATAACATTATTAAAACCAAAACCAAAAACCATATCAGAGAGACGAGCAAAACAAAAAAAAAAAAACGCATGAAATAAAGTTTGAAACAATATTATGCTTAATTGCATTTAAAATAAAAACCAATTTTTGGATTCGGGATTTTTTTTTTGTTTATTTCTTTTGTTGGATTTGGTAACAGAAAAAGTTTTTCGTTGCACAGAATAAAAAAAAACACGAGCAATCCAGAATACAGAGGAAAAAAAATTATTTTTTTTGTTAAACCAAAAATAAAGCCAAGAACAAAAACTGAAATGCCAGCAAGAAAAAAGGAGTACAACAATAATAATAATAATGCAATGGATCACACAAATCCGCCATAAAAATCCATACAATCCCCAGATATCCAACAAACAGCAGCAACCACCATATAGCCACTACCAGAACCAGCACCAGCACTTTTTGGCCGCAAAAAAGATAGTTGCAACACACATATGTACGTAGAGTACAGTAGAAATAATAATCATAATAATAATAATATTGAACACACACTACAGAAAAAGAAGGTTAATGCCATCATTTAAGCAGCTAAAAACACAAAATTATTAAAAAGAAAAATTGAAAACTGAAATGAAAAAATTATGGTTGAACCTAAGAAAAACAAACCGAAAAATTATTATTGACTTTGCAACATTTTGTGTGTTGCGTTTTTCATGATGATGATGACGATGACGATGACGACGATGGGAATATGATGTTGCAAATGCAGGTTGGCTCATAATTTTAACCAATACAATACATTTCATATATCGTTTGGTGCATTATTTTGTTGCAAGCATATAACATAATACCGCAACTAAAATAAAATAAAAATAAACTAAAATGTTGATGGTGTTGCTTGATTGGTGATCCATCATCATTTTTTCTTCCTTTTTTTTCAACTACGTTTTCCTGAAATTCTGTTCTGTTCTGTTCTGTACTGCTTTGCTCTGTTCTTTTCAGTTCAGTTCAGTTCACTTCAACATGGCTTGTCTTTATGAAGGTGGTTTCATACACATTAAAATTTGTTTCCTTTTTTTTTTATAACATTTAATGGCTTTCAAATCCCGGATTTAATATGTTTAAGCAATGCGTACAACAAAGAAAAAAAAATACTTTTACACCATAAAACAAAAGCTGCATCAAAAATAATGGTGGGAAACGAGGCAATTTTTTTTTTTTGTGAAATTTTCAAATAAAAAATTTTAAAATTTTTTTTAAATCTCAATTATTTTTTAAATAAAATATTTAATTCATTAACACTATATAGTTTAATAATAAAAAAAAATGTTAGCTAATTTTTTCTAAATAAAATTTCCCATCTAGATATTACTCCACCGAACGTATTAAACGATTTTGTTTAGTTTTTTTCCTTCTTGCAGTTTCGTTTTGTTGAAAGATTTTCTCATGATACTTTACGAACAAGCCTGGATTGTGTTGCATGTTCATAATTTGTAACTTATGCATGCGTTAATTCATAAAGAAAAGATAAAAAAAAAACTAGAGGTCTATCTAACCTACTCCATATGCCAGCAATTATGATGTCAAAACAGCCTAAGGATAGTTGAAGTTGAAGCACAAAAACACAAGACAAAACAAAAAAAAAAACGAAATAAATTTATAAAATATGCTAAAACTCTTTAAAACCATACATGAAATGTAAAATAAATGCAATAAAATTATAAAGGGTTATCCATTAATATGGGCTCAAAAATAAATCTAACAAAGACACATATGTATGCCTTAATTTCGTTGAAATTTTTATTTTCCTGTAATGCTTGGACATAGACATTATGAACAAATCGATCCTTTTTCTACCCTTCCTTTACACAATATATTCCGATCAGTATCACAACGATAAGGAGTTAATTTTGAAATCCTTTAACGTAAGAGGATTATTCGCGTTGATACAGCTTTTGGTGTAGTCCAACAAAATATTCTAATAACATCAAATCGTATAACCTGGACGGATATTTAGCCTTCTCTGGATAGAAGATATACAACATAGGACACAGCAATACTATCTGACCGTTAGATCGCCATTCGAATACTCAACTCTTATGAAATTATATGGAAGATATTATGCGACTGTCTGAATAGGAACATCGACTAAGAAGCGAAAATGTGAGACCTCCCAGGACATATCGCTCCTTTATTGCAACATAGTCATATTTCAAAAAATCTTGAACTTGGCAAAATGCGATTTAAGTTTTCAAGACATATGTCCTATGATTCAATTGCCGCAAACACTTTTTGCTATAACTTCGGTTTTTTTTTTCAACATGTACAGAAGGTCTAAAAGAGCAGTTTTGCTTAAGTAACTACAAATTTTTAATTTTTTGAGATATGACTATGTTGCAATAAAGGAGCGATATGATGATAATTCTCGGCAATAAGCTTTCACGCCGCTGATGAGTCTAGAAGCCTGGAGCGAAAGCTTACAAACGTATGCTCAATGAAAGAGAAAGTGAAGAGAAGGAAATACTGCTCTAAAACCAAATGGGATTGAGGCTATCGAAACATTTGTTAAAAATTACTATACGAAGAGATCTAAGTCATGCATTAGATTATCGACAAGTCGCCGTAACCTATTAGGTAGTGAGTTTGCGTGAGGTCACCGTTCAAACCCCACGCCAGACATCTTCAACAGATTTCTGGCATAAACTCTGACTGAATTCTATAGACTCTGAGTTCCCTTATTTAGAATTGGGTTTGTTTTGAGCTTAACATGCAGAAAGTGTGACAGTAGGAATGAATTAATGCGTATCAGGAAGAAACATCCAAACAGTGAAACGAGAAATAATTTGAAGTTGATAACAAGTCATGGCGCAAACTCCAGGCCATCTTCAACAAAAACGATCAAAAATATTTCACCAACGGCTTCCTCTTAGCAAATTTCTGGCATAAACTCTGACAGAACACTACAGACTCTGAGTTCCCTTATTCAGAATGGGGATTGTTTTGAACTTAAACCGCAGATAGTGTGACAGTAGGAATGAATTAATGCGTGCTAGGAAGAAACATCTGAACAAGGAAACGACAGATTTGAGAGACTTTACATGGCGATTTCATTTACTCTCAGAATTATTTGCAAGCGATAGGATTTACCTAAACTTTGGGTATTACAAGAATTGAGACTGATGGATACTTAGATTAAAGACGTTTCGGCTTTTGAACATGCTGTTTCAGTTAAAATGCTTTGTATTTCATGGGACTATAAAGCTTCTAATTTAGCATTTTTATTGGCAGCTGAAATCCAATTAGACAATAAGAAACCTCCTGCTTTTGTACACTTTGCCTTTGAAGATTAAAAAAGGTTACAGTACTGATGTTGTCGAGCCGGAATGCTCCAGAACGTCGTTCCGGTACTTCCTTTTTGGACAGGACCGCGTTCCGGAACTAAAGATGATTTCTTATTTTGACGAATTTTTATATGTATTTTTATAAACAAGGGTTTGAACCTAAGCCGAACCGGAACAAAAACCGGAATGAATCGGTTTGTTTTTCCGAACCGTGAAACGGAGTCTGGAACTTTTTTTTCTGCTGAACCGTAACTCAACCCGAACCAAAGAGTGAATCGGTAGCCCTGTCTATATAATTATAAAAACGCAGTTCGGTAAGAAAGGTAAGGTTACAGAGGGGGTGCCTAACCTCAAGTCAATAATGTTTACAACTGATAGAACAGATTGTCATATAGTTTTCAAAAATAATTTTAAATTTTTGAAATAAAATTTTAAACAACCTTCGAAGTTTTCAAATAAATTGCTGGTTTTCTAGAAAATCCTGAAAATGGTTTAGAAAAGAAAGAAAAAACAGGCTAATAATAAAGTTTTAGACTTTTAAGTTTCTTCTTCTTCACTTTTTTGGTATTTTTTTTTTTGTGTTTTTCTTACAAAAGAGTAATGAATTCTTTGCAAAATTATGTCTGATAGTGTATGGGAGAACTTAAAACTCTTTAACTAATAAAATATCCAACTGTGTACACACTTAATGTAAATGCCTTAGAAAAAGAAAAAAAGAAGCAGATATGAAGACCTTGTCTCGTTCATCATCAGCACCAGCACCAGCACCATCTTCATCAAAAACAACAACAATAACAACAACAGCAACAGACATGCCACCAGCACCTTCTTTTACATTCAAAAAAAAACCTTTTTTTTTTTGTTTTTTACTACAAAAAACTAACAATGAAACTAAAAATGAAAATGTTGTTGTTGATGATGGTGATGGTGATGGTGATGGTCACATTAACCCCTCTTCGTACCGCCCTGGCAACATCAATGGCTTGTATGTTGTATTGTGTGCAGATTTGTAATAGTGATGCGATATTCAATGAATTGCATTTAGATATGCATGATGTGCTGTGTTCAATTGTATGGGCCAGTCCGTAGTCGTCATATATAGCTTCAACTGCAAGCAAACATTTTGCAGGCGTAATATAAAGCAGGGGGCGGGGGGGACCCACTACTTGTAAACTTGTCTCCTAATAAAGAACTCAAATTGGCGCGACGACTACGAGTTTTTGGTTTCTTTTTTTGTTTATTTTCCTCTGTGTGTGTCTCAATATGTGTAAAAATGTCGAAAAAACCAGCAAGAGTTCCTTCTTACTACAGTGATGGTATTGCTAGGTGATGTGGTGATGGTGGTGGTGGTGGTGTGTGAATATATTTTATAATGTACAGTATATTATAGCCCCGATATCTACATATTGTATGGACATATCATGTATATATTATATACACAAAATGTCATATGAACACACTCTGTGAGTGAGATGAAAGCCAAGAAAACAAAAAACAAAAAAAAGAAGGAAAAAAATGAACACGTTGTAATATACAAAATAAACTTCAACCTCCTGTGGTGTAAAGTTGACGTACGATCATGTGGCGGGCATATAAAATAACTTTCAAACTTGAGCTGGCTGGAGAGGTGGCCAGAGAGGTGATTGCGAAAAAGAAGACAAAAATAACAGAATTTTTAATTTTTAACTATAAATTAACGAAACAATCTTTGCTTTTTTTTTTCTTTATTTTTGAGTGGCACAAACACCCAGCAAAAGAGAAATCCTGTTTGAAATTGTCTTTCTTTTTCAGTTGTTTGGTTTTTTCTTCGATTTTTTTTTTTTTTTTTGGTAACCGATCATCATCATTGACAATTTGTTTGTCTCTTGCCTGATAAATAAAAAGAAAAGAAAGAAAGAAAGAAAAAAAATGTCACTTGTTTTCTTCAATAAAATCGAAATATTTTGTTGTGGGGCTTCAAAAGATTTGCATATTTTTTATGGTACTTTTGCCTTTTTCTTGATCTCAATTTCTGCTCGTAAATTTTGGTCTTAAGAAACGTTAACGAAAAAAAAAGGAAGAAAGAAGAAAAAAACTACCATGTCTTTCCATAACCCTCCATATAACAGTTCACCAAGAGTGGACTGTTGAAAAAAGTGGTGGTGGTGGTGGTCATAAATTTGCCAAATTTGACAATTATGAGCGTTAATAATAAATAAAATTGACAATCAATATGCTGATTTCTTCTCAACTTCTCTCGTATTTTGTTTTTTCTCTTCTTTCGTTTTCGATTTTAAAAATAAATTTTTTTTATTTTTATATGTACATGAGCCAGGGAGAAGGTGATAAAACATGTGTTTAAACCTGGAGTTTGAGTCGCAAGAAACAAAACAACAAAAAAAGAAGAAAACGTCAATTTAAAATTGCAAATAAATTTAATTTAAAGAATGAATAAAAAAAAATTATTGAATATTGAAAATGTATACTCTGGGCATAGGTCATGAATTAAAAAGGATTAATTTTAATGCCGAAGAAATTACAAAAAAAAAAAACGAATAAAATTTTATTGAATTCAATTGAATTTTTATAAGCAGACATAAAATATAATTGAATAATGAAGAAAAAATAATTGCAAAAAAAAAAAACAATTTTATAAATCCTCTCAATCATATTAAATTTTATAAAAAATGTTTGCACGCATAGTACGTATGTACGCGTCGTTAATATAAAGGCCATGAGGTATATTTGCTAAGGTTCGAAGGTTCTTCTAACAGAATATGTCTTCAGAAATACAAACTACGAAAGCATAATGTCTTAGAATCTACTAGGCATGCTAAAATTTTAGATATTGAAGGTTTGGATCTCTCTATTGGTAGATCTCCTAATCTATTAGGTAGTGTGTTAGTTTATTAGACATGGGTACTCGACTCAAAAGTTAAGAAATATTTCTTCGGCGACTTCCTCTCAGTAGATTTCTGGCAAAAACTTTGAGGGTAAAATAAAAAATTGACATAAAAAGAAAATATTTCGTTCGAAAATAACTGATTGTTAATCGGGGCTGAAGTCGCCGTGGTCTAGTAATGTCATGGTTCGAAAAACATCAAAAGAAAATACAAAATGTATTTTTTCGACGATTTCTTCTCAATAGATTTCTGGCAAAAACTCTGAGAGTAAATAAAAAATTGCCATGAAAAGTTTCTCAAAAATCTGTCGTTCGGAGTCGACTTTGAACTGTAAGTCCCGCCACTTAAGTATAAAATTAACACACTTGACATAATTAGTGTGAGAACCTAGGTCAATAATCTTGACTGAAGGGTTGTAATGACCAATTATGTATGTAATCAGGGCTGTAAAGACGATTTTCAATAGACATGAACACATATTTGCTGATAGAAAAGCTGCCATACCTGGAGACTGCAGAATCAATTCAGAATCGTAAATATTTTCAATAGATATGAACACATATTTGCTCATAGAAAAGCTGTCATACCTGGAGTACAACGTCTCCAGGCATTTAAAGGATATCTTTCTCTAAAACTTAGGGAGACCAAAGTCGAAAATTTTATTTTGCAATCAAAAATCATCAGCAAGGCTTATCTAGCAGAGAGTAATTCGACTAAATAATGTGGGTTTTTGTAAAGAGGAAATATAAATTAACGACATAACTGACGTACTTGAAGAAAATGTTTCAATTGCTCATACAAACGAGTTCAGAGTTCAGACAAGTAAGTGATATCACCAGAGTTTTCCTAAATTTCCACAGGAAAGCTAAGAAACCTAAACTATTTGTGTAGAGAGAAGACAAATAGGGCCGAGTATAAAAGAGAGAATACGATCTGCATGTAAAACCCAAGAATGATAAACTAAAGATTACGCCATCACGCACACAAAATTAAAACCTTCTGCGCATGTTGAATCAATGACGTCACGCAAATTGTGTTCCTATTGGCTAATGATAATGTAAGTTATATTGTAGGGCTGCCAACTACTTTCACGTAGTGCACACATTTTTCAGAAGTAATGTTAATTTTCACATATGAAAAACACTTGGAAACCTTTAAAATAGCCCAACTACAGTCATTTAACGGCAAATCATGCGCAAGGCGTAATCTTTAGTTTATCATTCTTGTATAAAACCTTACAATGGTCATAAGGCATGCTGACCCTTAGACAGGAATGATTGCTGGAGGAATACTGACCCATCCGAGAAGCTGACAAGAAATATTTGCAAGTCCTGCTACAGACGCTATAATGACGAGAACAATAATCAGACCCTTGACAATTATCTAGGAACATGGTTTGATTGATCAAACAACACCAGTGAAGGGCTGAATCATTATTGAACCAGATTTTTATAAGCGATGAAACCTTCACAAACGATTTCATAAGCTGTAAAATTAGACAATATTATGTGAGTGGAGTATTAAAAGGAATTGGAAAGGAATTCATCGCCAAATTTGGATCAATTTTGGGCTCTCCTGCTTGACCGCTTAAATAAATCAATCATAGAGGAGTGATCAAATATTTTGTGTTATACCTGGCCACGCACAACAGCACTGGTGTGCCAGAAGCTAGGTTCTAATCCTGACTGAAGGGTGTAATGACCAATTATGTATGTGTGTATGAAACATAAGCTGCTTCTTACTATGATGTAGAGCTTCTCCCACCGCATAGTATAAAATTTTGTAGTCCGAAAATCTCCTTTGATAGTAAAATATCAGGAAAGGGGTTTAAAATTTATTTCTATATTTTCTGCAAAATTGGATTGGAAATTCTACAATAATTCATTATGAAACTAACTGAAAAAGAACAAAAAGTCATGATTCTATTTAAGAAACCATAAAAATTTACCAAAAATTCGCCTCTACATCTTGCACAATCCAATAAGAGTCTTTAGAACAGTTTTCAATAATTTTAAATTGAAAAATTCCAAATATTTTAAATATTTTTTAAAGCTTAAACCACAAAACTCCTTTACCAAAAAAAATTACGAAAAAAAAATCTGATTTTAGTCTTAAAAAAATATCATTTCACAGGAAATTTTTTTCAAAATGAAATCAAAAATCCCTTTCAAAAACAACAACATTTAAGAAACACCCGCAATTTTATACAAAAAAAAAAGAACGAAATACAGATTGAAAAACATCATTTATGTTGTGTTCTTTTGCATCTGATGACCGGCCTAACTTTGTAAAAAATGAAATAAAAAAAAACATGAAATCTCTTCTGTATAAATTTCATCTTGACTTACGTCTGTTAAAAGAAGAAGGCAGTCCTTATAGGCTGGTGGCTTATTTCATAATAATAATGATACTCAGATTTTTAATCAGAAAATTTATAACTTCAAGACAAAATGTATGCAAACGGAAAAAAAAAACATGGAAAAAAATTAACATGAAGGCATACGATTTCGAAATGATAATGGTTTTGAGTTTTGATCGTATAATTACAGAGAATGACAGCTTAAAGATTTCCACCAAGAAAAGGAATTTCTTAGAGATGCTGTTTAAGCAAGGAATAGTTTTCGAAATTATAAGAAAATTTAAGGTTTTTAGAATTTTCTGTAAGTAATTATAACAAATAAATACTAAAATAAAATGTTTTTAAATAAAATTTCATTACTTACCACTTGCACTTGTGCCGTAATTGTCTGTAATAGAAGAGAAAAGAAAATTAATTTTTATAAAGGAAATCAAGTCCTAAATCTTATTAAAAAAATTATAATTTAAGGGGGCAATTATTACAACTTGCCGTTAACTAAAAGGAGAATAGGATTTAATAAGCAGATTATTTTTTTATTTTTTCATTGCTATAAGTGAACAATATGGTAGCTGTAAGCGTTAAGCTAAACTTTTAAAGTTAAGTTTATGTTTGAACTTGCCATATTATTTATTATTTTCAATATGGCAACTTCAAATATAAACAACACGAGCATATACAAAAAAAACCAAGCCCGTCGTTGCCACTGCTTTTAAAAAAAACTGCCATATTTTTAACTTTAACGTTATTGTAATAACGTAAATAAATTAAACTTAACTTTACATTTCCCTTTAGCTAAAGTTAACTTTGATTAAACCCAAGTTTAACGGCAAGCTGTAATAATGGCCCATAAACTTTATATTAAAATTTCTTTTAAAACGCCTAGAAATTATTTTTTATAATTTAAAATTAACTTAAAATTTTTATTATTTTTTTTTTTTAAATTAATAGATCTGGAAGTTATTGGAAAAATTTTCTCAAAGTCGAAATTAATTAATTTTTAAAGCAGAAATAATGTAAAACAAATTTATTCCTATAACTGATTAAATTACAATAACAAAACTGCATATAAAGACAATTAAATGTAAAAAACAATGGCAAATCAACAGTTCTAGTAGATGTTATAGAAGTTGACAGATCAATAATAAATGAAATATAATTAGAGTGAAAGGTAAGAATAAATAAAATTGCCATGAAAAGTTTCTCAAAAATCTGTCATGTGGAGTCTACTATAAACTGTAGGTCCCGCCACTTATGTATAAAATTAACGCACACACCATAAGTAATGTGAGAAGCTAGGTCAATAATCCTGACTGAAGGGTTGTAATGACCAATTATATATGTTTGAAAGATAACTTTTCCAGCCAATTGTTGAACAGTGCGATCGGAATAGGTTGTTATACAGGAAAATAAGCAATAAATTTCAAATCCTAATTAATATAATTAAATTTAATTAAAGTTTTAAATACATAAATAACAAGCGATAAATATAAGAATGTGTGAGTCGAAGTAATCTAATAGGTATTGAGTTTGCTTATTATACGTAAGGCCCGAATTCAAATCTGAAAATATTTTTTTTGGCGACTTTCTCTCTGCAAATTTCTGGCAAAAACTCTGAGAGTAAATAAAATATATTTGGGGTGCCGGCTTATTAGACGTAAAGCCATGGTTCGAGTCCCAGGCCAGACATCAAAATAAAAAAAAATACAAAAAGTATTTTTTCGGCGATTTCTTTTCAGCAGATTTCTGGCAAAAACTCTAAGAGTAAATAAAATTGCCATGAAAAGTTTCTCAAAAAAATCTGTCGTTCGGAGTCGTCTTTAAAATGTAGGTCCCGCCACTTGCGTTTAAAATTAACACACACAACATATGTAAGTAGTGTGAAAAACTGCTTGCTTCTTGCGATTGCAGTAGACTGTCAAATGGTGAAGGTATAACACTGGCCATTTTATAGTCACCTAGCAGCAACTCGTTTCCATGTCGTTCGAATCTTCCCTGTTTCCACCTTTCCTAAACCTGCACAATGTACTGCATGAGTAGGGGCCATCCCCTGAGTGCTGGTTTAAAAAAAAATTGCCATAAAAAGCTATTCAAAAATCAGTAGGTCCCGCCAATTATGTATAAAATTAACGCCTACAACATAGGTGGTGTGAGAAGCTAGGTCGTAATCCTGACTCTAGGGGTGTAATGACCAATTATGTATGTAAATGTAAAAATTTTTTAAATTACAGTTCTTGTATTAAAATAGTATCGTTTGAGTTCAAGTTAAAATCAGAAGTAAGAGTATAATTTGTTCTATCTCTAACACTATTTCTTCTTTTTCTTAATTATCTTAAGCTTTTTAACTATCCTCTTACAGAATTCAGCAAAATTTTCATATCTCAGTTTATAATCCGTTGATGGTAGTCCTTTAGAGACCGTAACGATATAGTTCATATGAATGTTAGGCAACAAGATTTGACGTTAATGCTTACTATTGTACAGAGTTACATAAGTGGGCATTGCAAACTTTTAATCAGGATTACAACCTAGTTCTTCGCACATCGCGTGTTAATTTTAAATAGTTTAGCTTTGTAACCAAACGGCAATTCTAAACATTCTATTTACTCTCAGGGTTTTTAGCATAAGACTGCTGAGACTACGTTGCCGAAAAAAATATTTCATCCTATTTTACAACTTTTTTGTTTTTCTTTTTTTTATATTATATTAGATATTAGCGTAATTCATTATAAAAAATTGTTCAATTTTTATTTAAATTTAATATTTAAAATAAATTAATTCAATCTTTGAAAATAATTATTTAAAACAATTAATATTTAATTAAATCAATCAGTTTGTTATTCTATTAAAGCTATTAGTTGATCATAAAAAAAATTTATTTTTAATTCAATTAGAATTCTTTTTTAAAAACATTTAAAATATTTGTTTAATTAAATCAATTAATTTATTAATTAAAATACTATTTGAAACAAAATTAAATAAAAACAATAAAGTTTTTAATTCTCAATAATATTTGATAAAATATTTTAATTGCAGCAATCAATATTTAATTAAATCAATTAAATTATTTAATTAACTAATTTTATGCTTTAAAAAAAAAATATTTATCAATAATTTTATAATATTATTTTTTTTTTTTTTTTTCTTTAATTTAAATTATGGTTTTTTTTTAGCAAAATCCATAAATATCATCCTTTTTTTTTAGGGAAGCACGCATTCCTTTAGAACCTTTAGAAAAATGGTGGGAATTTTTATATTGTGAGATACATATATAAGATGTGAACCTACTCCACAAAATGAAATTGATTGATGGCCAAGTTTTTTTTTTTCTTTTTTCTTGAATATAATTCTTAAAATATTTCAAATTTATTTAATTTTTCCTTTTTTTACTAAAAATTTTGTTAAAGCTTTAATCAAGTTATTTTATGAATTATGGCCTTAGAAACCAGGTTCGTGTTTAGAAGCAACACACAAAAACTCTTAAATGACTCAGAAATATCCGAAAAAAACAAAAAAAACGAATTCCTCAAATGATAAATGACTGGAAAAATATAATTATAGGGCTTAAACGCAAACAGAATGTTTCCAAAAGAAAAAAAAAAAGGAAAAGGTTTAAACACCTGTTTGGATATGAATTGAAAAGGATCAGGAAATTTGTTTAAAACTATTGTAAATTAGGTTTAGAAATACAAGTGAAAGATTAAAAAATATTATTTATAATTTGTTTAAATTCATTTAAACATTTAATAAAATTCGTAATTGTGTAGTTAACTTAGTAGCCTATTAGATGTGGTTCAAACCAAAGATCAGTAGTAAGTATTCAAAACGATAAATAGGTTCGAGTCATACTTATAATTTCTGATACTTATACGCATTCATACTTATTTTGATATCATACTCAAACTACTCATAATCAAAGTTGAAAGTACTCGTCGTATTCATATTTAACAATACGCATGATTTTATTGACTTCGACTTGTCGCTACTTAACATTTACACGAAGCACAAAATAAGTATGATTCGAGTACTGACACCGCAATACTCAAGAAGATTGTGTGTATACTTTGCTTGTTGTCTTTGTCTTTCCTTTCATTTTTTTTGTATATGCAACAACAACAAAGGCTGCAAATTTTGATGAATGATTCGAATCACACGAATCCCTTATAAGTATTAAAAGTATTTTTCTAAAATTATGAATTAGAATGAACGCCTACTCATTCATGAATCAAACATATTTCATGAATCAAACATATTTCGAATGTTGTAAGTTTGATTTCAACGTTATACTCATACTTATTGCTACTTATACTTATAAATCAATGTTCTAGCGAGTACGAATGAATCAGAGTAGTTTAATTTCAATTCTGTTAATTCATTCATACTCAAAATTGCATAAGTGCTTATGAGTAGCGGAAAAACGATTCATTGCTGATTTCTGGTTCAAACCCTAGCCCAGGCATCTCGATCAAACAAAAAATATGAAAAAATATTTTATAGCTGGCTTCATGCTGTATGCAAGAGATTTCAAGTATCGCCATAAAAAATGCAGTAGTGAAAACAAATTGCTTGATTAATGATGGCCAATGAATAAAAATAATTACTATTGGCCTTGTTACTACGACCATATGGTCCACTGAACCACCTCCTCTCAAACTTTATATGCCATATCTATAATGTTCACTCCAAGCCACCTCTGTATAAAATTAACACAACATAAGTGGTGTGAGTAACTGCGGGCTTCTTGGGGACGACTGCTGTAGACTGTCTAATGGTGAAGGTACAGCACTGGCCATTTTATAGTCACCAGCAGCAACTCGTTTCCTTACCGTTTGCATCTTCCCTCTTTCCACCTTTCCTAAAACCTGCACAATGCACTGCATGAGTAGGGGTCATCCCCTGAGTGCTGGTTTTATAAAAATAAAAAAAAAGTTGCTGTGATAAATTTTCTAGTGTTTTTAATGGCATGCATGAATGTACCACAGGCTTTAAGAATATTTTTCGATTATTAATTATCATCTAGCAGATCGGTATCTAGACGATTCAACTCCTTTATACAGTTCCACACTATCGTCGAATTAACCTCTTAACACTTGAGTGCACGAATGGTGGTTTAATTGCCAGATAGTATTACTATGTCCGCGTTCTGTATAATGTATGGAACCATCTTGTTGAAGCAACATATGCGAGTACAACTTCCGTGGTACCCCGTTCCGTTACTCTTTTACTATCCAATGTTGAATGTTCTTGGTAAACTACGGTTGAATGATGCTGTTAGGGCTTTCGAATTGTACCAAACGCTGAAAATACATTTCAGAGTGCATTGCCAGTTTTAAAACTGCCTCAGGCTAATCCGTTTATCTGTCCGGCATTTGTCATTAAACCGAAAGTGGACATCTTTGCTTAGATAATTTTTCAATAGACACATATTTCCCATACAGCACGAAATTTGTTAATAAAATTTAGTATTTTGCTAGCATTCTTAAAGAGATAATTATTTCAAAAAATCTAATACAGGAAATTATGTGCTTTAATGGAAAAATTAATCGTTTTAATTAAAAATTTCATTATTTTAACACAATCAAAATCATTGTATTACTACATAATGCAATGCAAGTGTTAAAAAAAACACTTAAGTTAGTGTTGTTGTTTAATAATATTATTTTATTTTAGTTAAATCGCTTACTCTCTCACACCCCCACCCTTTGAAAGCCCCACCTACATTGTCAAGGCTGTTTTTTATAACATTTTTGCTGGTCTTAATGCAAAAAATTTCTTTGTTTAAATTTAAAAGCCAAAAATAAAATAAAAAATAAAGAAAAACAAATGCATTAAATATGACCTTCTACGTGTAAAATATATTAAAATGTTGATGTCTTTTAATTTTAAAATTGTTGTTGTTTTTTTTTTCTGTATTTCGAATAAAAAAACGTTTGTTTTTATTTCAACAGGCCAGCCAGGCAGTCAACTTCTTTGGTTAAAAGTGATGGTGGTTAGCAAGTCAAAGCCAAAGCCATAGCCAAAGCCAATGTATGGCATGGTAAAGTTAAGAAACCAGTGTTGTCAACTTTCTTGTTTGTTTATGTCATGTCTCTTTAACCAATTTTGCATATTAAAATAAACAAAATGCCAAATAGGCGCGATGCACAATGCATTTTAAATTAGAATTTTTCTTTCGTAATGCGATCATAGCCGAACCAATAAAGGCTGTTTAACGCTATGGACGACGACGGCGATTATAATGATGATGATGAGGACGGTGGCAGTGTTGATGATGATGATGATGTTGATAATGATGACGATGATGGGTTTTTAAATGGTGGCTAAATATGCATCTTTTTTTGATTTGATTTTGAATTTTTTTTCGTTGAAACAAACCATTGGCTTGGCTTCTTTTGTTTGTTGAAAGACCAAAATCAATTAAGAATACAATAAACGTAACAACAAATTTTTTTTTTTTGGTTTTTTTGTATTATTTTCTTTGCATTTATGTATGTATGTGTGTGTTGTTTTTAAGGCAACACGTATTTCATTTAAAGCATCTTAGAATATTAAAATGGGATCAACGAAATTAAGTTTGAAATGCAGCAAATTGTCTCTTAAAAATAAAAAATTATTTTTTTTTGGTTTTTGTTTTTGTTATTGTTGTTTTATTTTTAAAGACAATTTAATATGCTAAAAATGTTTTTTAAACAAAGAAATCAACAACAAATTCCTGGCAGTTTTTAAAATTTAAGACAAAAATTTATTTATCAAAATGAAAACAAAAAAACAGAAAAATTGTAAACGTTTGTGTTCAACACAATGATGGATTTCTGTCTTTTGTTTTGTTTTTTTTTCAGAAAAAAATAAGAAAACTTCAAGTAGAGTTTAAGTATTTAAAATTTTTTAGTTAAAATTGTTTAAGGATTTCATTTTTTTTTTCTCCATTAAAAGTGAGAATTAAAGCTTAAGCTTAATCTGCCAAATGAAAAAAAAAATCCAGAATCTTTTCAAAGCTAAAAAAAAAATCGAAAAAAAAACGATGTGCAAGTCTTTAAAACTGGAAATTTTTACATTTAAGACGATTATTTATGAACTGCAAGCCAAATGTCATGTGATGCTTACTTAACGCAAGCTTGTTGCTGTTTATGGCCTTTACCTCATCATCATCAGCATCATCATCAGCAGCAGGGCAACATCAACGACGACGATATCTTAAAAAGTTTGAAACCCCTCCAGAGGAGTCTACCTACCACCACCACAATAATCATGATGATGAGCCGAACAAAAAAAAAAAAAAAACAAAAAAAACCGATTATTATGGCCGTCTATATGTCTGTCTGTTTGGCTGACTGGCTGCTTGATTGTTTGTTTGTTTGGGTTTCAGTTCGTAAGCCTTAAATACGGGCTAAAAATGTTTTTTCATATGTTAACAAACGTGTATCAATGCATGTTCAATAACTTAAATGACAAAGAAATCAAAATGAATGAAAGTCTTATGAAGTTTATTTTTAATTTTCTGACAAAAAAAAAAAAACCCGAGAAAAAATCGAAAAAAATCCAAACGAAAGTTCAACATCCCGCCAGTTTTTGTATTAAACTTTAGGCCGTTTTCTAAAGGCTTTTTTTTTGTTAATTTTTCGTCTGCTGCTCAAAATGAGAAGTTTTGGCTTTAAAGCTTCACATACATTTATATTTTTTGAAGTGATATCCCCAAGTGATTTTAAGGTGTGTTTCAGGAATTCACTTTTTAGTCATTTCATTTCATTTTATTTCATTTCAAAGCAGGCCCAATACCAAGTTTATTTTGTTTTTTCTTGTTTTTCTTACTTTAATTCCAATATTTTTTCTCTTAAAGACTTAATGTCTTTTTAACAAAAAAAAAAAAGCAACAACAACAGAAAAAATTAAGCCCAAAACAGCAGAATTAAAAAAATCGAAAAAAACCCCACCAACTTCATCATCATTTTCAATATACGATTTAAGGTTATTTCACATTTTGTATTTAAAAAGATCTCTTCTCCTCATTTTTTTCTGCTTTTTTTCAGTCGTTTCATCATCTCAAAGTATTTTTTATATTTTTTTGTAGTTTTTTTTTTTTGTTTCTTAAGCCAATACGCCACATCTATGTTGGCCAAAGCCACGAAAAGATTCGTGTTGATCATCTTTAACATCATCAACATCCACAAACGTATCGCATTTCATTGAAGCGCGAAATTATTATGCCTAGTTGGGGATTTTGTTAACAGTGTTTTTGGATTTTTTTTTTTTGTTTCCATTTTTTCTCTTCTCTTAAATCCAACAAAATGTTAAAGAAACAACAACAACAACAAAAAAACATTTTTAAGATTTTCAATGATTTCTTTAACAACAAAAAAAAAATCAAAAAAAAGAAGCAAAAATATCATACATTTTTAAACTCCAATGGTCAATAAGACCATCCATCTACGAAAAAAAACAAAATAAAAATAAAAAAGCCTCCAAATCATATATATTTTTATAGCGTAAATAAGAATTTATGGGACAACCTTAAAGAAAACCAAAAAAAAATCATTTTTTTTTCTGTATAAAATCTATCAAAAGAATGGAAAAAAAAAGATCAGCCAAACATCATTGCAAGCCACAAAAATCAACTTTCAATTTAACCGACAAAAATCATCTTTAATTCAATAATTTTTTTTTGGTTTCAAAATCAAAACCCAAGACAAATTTTACAATTGTTATGAATTCAACAACAACAAAACAACAAATACTTTAAAAGTATTCAGTTAAATATAGGAAAGTTTTCCTACACTTTTTCACAAAGGGTTAGTATATTTCCTAATTTTCAAAAAATTCTAATTTGCATTTTTCCCCCTGTACTTTAGAGCCATACAATTAAGGTAGAAATCTTCTTTTTCCTCAAACGTTACAAAAAGAAAGAGAAAAACAGAAAATAGTAAAACGCGTCCAGCTGCGCGTAACTAAAACGCGTCGTATGGTTAGACCACGATCTAGCAGAAACTAAACTTTTGGAACAATATGCCTAAGACAAGTAGTTTAATGGTGTTTTCTTTTCTACCAAAAAAAATGTGCATTTTATTAAGGCAAAATGCAACTTTGTGTTTGTTTCTTAAAAAAGTTTCGCCCTCTAAAACGGTGGTATGTTTCGTTCTAAATAATTCCCACTTGCCAATGGTGTAGGGTATTGCATTTTATGCCCTGTATAAATCGAGAGTGCTGATAATGCCCTGTAAAGCAGATGACTTTTATTTATTTATAGGGCTACCAGATGATATTTGAAAAAAAGTCGCCTGGTATTGTTATCCAATTTGAAGTTAATTTTTTCATTGTTTTGTTAAGTAACCTTAAGAAAACATTACATTATTAAAGCTACATGGTCCGTAATTTAAAAAATTGCATTCAATGTTAGAACAGTGTTAAAATGTAAAAGTTGAAAAATTAGCTATCTGACATCTCATCTTCGTCATCTGATGTAGAAGAATTACTGAATTTATTGCATACATAGTGAACAGGCGCCGTGGCAAACACAGGGAATACCCTTTTTTAAATATTTGTGTTCTGTTCTTCTCAAATAAAAAATGACATTACGACAGGGTTGGTCAAAATTTTTTTATTGCACCTTGTAAGAGGGTGACATTTTCTTTGTAGAAAAGAAAACACCATATTTAAACAAGGATATTTTTCTGATCAACCAATAATTAATTTTTTTTATTAAATACTTAAGATAGAACAAATAGCCAAAAAACAGGAAAATATTCAAATGCCTCCATTTAGTTATTTTTGTAGCTTTTCAAAATAGCCTAGATCAGACTATACACCCCATAATCTTTTTTATAAAATTCTTTTTCCATTTCTTGCTTTCAGATGCTCCTTACTGTTCAAATCATGGTTGCCAGATTTTTAAAAAATTGTATTGATGGTTAGGCTAATAATAACTTTTTATTTTCGTACGAATTCTGATCGTTTAGATAAACTTGTGACGCAAGGAAAGAAAATCTGGAACTGAACACTATTTCTTTAAAAATATGTTTTGAACGTTCTTTCAGTCCTCAAATATAAGTTAAATAGGAAGCCTACTGTCAGGAATTTTTACGGAACCAAATTTAAAGGGAATCAAAAAATTTCAAACTTTTTTCCATCATTTACAACTATTATGGCATCGTCTCGGGTCTTTAGCCCAAATCAAGAGTGTATTATGTTCCACTCTAACTAAAACGTACAACATACCCAATTAGCACTACTCTGACCTGCTGTTAACGAAAATGGATGAGCTGTTTGTCTATCTAGGTTAGCGGACATATTGCAACACCGTGGAGTTGTAAATTTGGAAAATGATATTTGATTTTAGGATTTTATTAGGGACTTCTAGTATGATGATCACAAAGTGATAGATAAAGCAGACGATGGGAGATAAATACAGTAGTGCCTTGATTTACGTCATTTCGATTTACGTTGTTTCGATTAACGTCGTCAAAAATTTTGTTCCCTTCAACTTCGATTTGCGTCATCATTCGGTTTGCGTCGCCTCTGTTGTTTATAAACAAAAGAAGGGGAATTGACTCTTTAAAAAAAATTCAATACATAGAATAAAAATTTCATTTTTTTAGTTTTTTTTTTTACGTCGATTTATGTCATTTCGATTTACGTCGCCGTTTTCCGGAACATTCTACGCCAAAAATTGAGGGAATACTGTATGACTAGAGTTGTTGCATTAGGCTTTCGAATGGGGTGCTGTGCTTTCTAGACTGAGGTAATGATCATATTGTAAAAGCGTGTTTAATAACTTGGCCACGACAAAATCTCTAATAAATGTCGCTCCGGCGTTCGACATAGTTCATGAAGGTTTGGCAACTTGGTCAGAGAACATGTTACTACACTGTAAAGTAATATTTGATTTTAGGTGCTTCTGGTATGATGATTCATTGACTCCCAAGTGTCTTATGCCAATAACTCCGAAGTGGTAGAGGAAGTAGGCGGTGAGAGATATAACAAGAGTTCTGAATTCTCTAATGAAAGTCACTAAAGAGCGTGATGGTCTACTTTATGAATGAAGAGTATTTCTCAGTGAAAGGTGTTATGACACAGTAACAAAATGAGTTTAATTTTTGGCTTATATGGAATTTTACTCCTTGCACACAAGGAAGGCAAGACGAATACAGCGAAGGTTACGTATAATTTCTCTCACATTCCCTACAAGGCAAATCATTTCAATCTTGGATCTGCTCATTAAGTAAATCTATGTACTCCCCTTTCAAAAATTAAAAATTTTGTAGTTATCTCACAATCCAGTATAAAGCACAACATCCTCTGATTTTGGTGGAACTTGATCAGTACAGGGTCTGCGTTCAGATATGGCATCACAACGGCCTGCTACGCGTGCTCAAGTGAGTTTTGTGATATCAGAGCTACCCCTTCGACCTAAACTAACCTATTTTCTATTGGTCAGCTGTCAGTTTAGAGTCTAATATCTACAGCCAATAAAAATCAGTGTTTCTGAATATTAACATTCTGAAGTCGCCGTAGTCTAGTATGTAGTGTCTTGGCCACGTTTCCAAACCTCAGGTCAGATCGAAAAAAATATTCTATTCGGCTACTTCCTGGCTATTTTTCTGGCAAAAATTCTAAAATTCTTTGTAAATAAAATTACCATGCAAAAGTGATGTAGTCACCGTGGTATGGTCGGTAGTGTGTTGGTTTATTCACATGAGGCCATGGTTTAAGCCCCAATAGAAAAAATATTGAAAGAAATTTGAAATTTTTAAAGAATATTTCTTTGTCGTCTGCGCCTTTTAGAAGATTTTTGACAGAATTGTCATGAAATACTTTCAGAGTCGACTTTGATTCCGCTACACATGCATTGAATTAACATACACAACATAAGTGGTGTGAGAAACTAGGTTGTAATCCTGTGTAAAGGGTTGTAATGACCAATTATGTTATGTAGTATGTAAAGGTCAATTTTAATTAATATCAATCATACGCCTCCTTATGAAAAAAAATTTTTTAAATCCAACATCTTGTTTACAAAGAATTTCTCTTTTGTTTTTGGGTTTTTTTTTTGTAGCAATAAAGCCTCATAATTTTGTCTATCCAGCTGTGGTTTCTTCTTTTCTAAATGGTCTTAAGGAAGAGAACGTGGTGTAATAATATTAAATTGTTGCTGATTATCCTTTTGGCGGTTTTTTTTTTATTTTCTCTCCTTTCAGCCAAAAACCTTTTCATTTTGCACACTTATTTCAGCATCTTCTGGTTGAACAAAAAACAAAGAAAAAACAAAGCACAGCACAACCTATTTTGCATATTGTTTCATGGCCTTAAACGTTTCTTTGCGTTTATATTTGAATTCCATGCGCTATAAAATAATGTCCGGATTTTTTTTATTTTCTTCATTTTAGTTTCATTGCTTGCTGTGTAGTGTATTGGCCTGGCTAAGACGAAAAAAACACGCTGTTTACGGCGTCTATTTGTAGAATTTCTTGAAAAAATGTTGCAGAAAAATGCAAAAAAGCAACAGAAGTCTCAACGTAAACCAAAAAAAAATAAAGAAAATGAAGAAAAATGTTGTCTAAACAAAAAATGCAACCATTTGTTGTAAGTGTGTTAGCTTAAGTGTATGTATGTATGTATGGATGTGTATGGCTGTTACTGTTTTAAAAAGCAAAAATGGCGTTACACTGGCTGCACATGCCACATGCAATACAGGCACTAGAACAACAACCATAGTTGAGCTACATTATATACAATATATGCCGCCACCGACGCTTTACTTCCAAAAAAAAACGAAAAAACATTGATTTTTCGCAGTGTTTCCTTTGTAGTTTTTTTTTCGTGGCATTTTTTTCTGTTTTTTTTATTTCTTTGGCGTAATAAAAGTCTCAATGCAACTCTATTTAAAATTGTTGTTGTTGTTTTTTTTAGAATTTTTTCTTCGCTTAGACCGGCTGCCATTAAGTGCAGTTTAAACTCATTTTTTTTTTTTTTGATTTTTCTGTTTGCAATTCTTTTGTAAGAAATCAAGCAAAAATATCAAACAAATTTTACCGCATTCATCCGAAAAAGAAAACAGAAAAAACGGAAAAAACTGCCAGAAAAAAATGTTCATCATCATCATCATCATGAGCAGCAACATCATGGCAAGAACCTCATGTTTCTGTAAAGATTTTCAAAATGTTGCTGACCATGATGGTGATGATGATGATGATGATTATGCGGCTGAATTTGAATTTGAAACTGACTCTGACTCTAAGTCTGATGAGCACAGGATGATGACGTGCCTCCAGTTGTAACAAATGTCTGAACATGATTCTTGGCATTACTGCCGGTTTTTCTTTTTTTTACCCCCTCTCTTCTTCTTTCTCTTTACAAAAATGTTTTTTTTTTCTGTGTTTTCTGAATAGAAAGATCATGAAATCTATTTTGTAGTTTGCAACGGCATTAGCTTTAAAACGTCAAGTGCAAATACTAAACAAAACTCTCTATTTGTTGTTGTTATTGTTGTTATTAGTATTGTATTGTATATTGTGTTGTGTTGTATTGTATTTCGCTAGACACTTTGTCTGTGAATATTTTTCTTTTAAGCTGTGCATACAGATTTTCTTTTTTTTAATCTCTTCTTGTCGAAATGTTATGCATCACTGAAAATTTTTGTTGATTTCATCTTCAGTTTTTTTTTTTTTTATATGGTTTCGGTTTTCTTTTTCTTAGGCAGGGTTTTTTAATTTTTGTTGCAAAAAAAAACAACAAAAACAATTCGATTTCCTTTCTTATCTTTTCTAGTCTTGCGTTTAGACTTTGGAGTTTGCCCTGACATTCTTTTTAAAAAGCAGGCCTATTTGGCGGTTTTATATGAAAACAAAACCAAAAAAAACTCCCAACAATTTTAAAAATTTGAATTTAAGAAACGTTTTTTTCAATTCCAAAAATTATTTTTTTAAAGATTAATTTTGGTGCTTAAATAATGGCAATTTCGGCGACTTCCTCTCAGCAGATTTCTGCCAAAGATTCTGAGAGTAAAAATTGCCATGAAAAGCTTCTCAAAAATCTGCTCGTTCGCAGTCGACTTTAAACCCGTAGGTCCCGCCCCACTCATGTATAAAATTAACGCACCACACATAAGTGGTGTGAGAAGCTAGGTCGTAATCCTGACTGAAGGGTTGTCAATGGCCAATTATGTATGTTGTATGTTTTTGTATCTAATTCGAAGAGCTCATCAAAATTAAAAGGAGAGGCCATAGTTTTAACCAAGACTGATCTCCTACCATCCTTCAGTAAAATTGGGCAATAAAACACGAAACAATACCCACATGCCTTAGAATAGACTAATGAGCTGTGTGAAATGCAATAGAAGGAGAGTTAGATAGTCCAGTAATGAATTAGAAACATCGCACATGATCTTATGCCGCCGAACAAGTTAAACGTCATTATACGTCAACCAAAAGTTATCCACTTTAACCATGGAGATGGGAATTACCTACACGCGATAACAGTTTAGAAATTACGAACTCGAGTACTTAGTATCCATAGGGATATCACACAGTATCCCTGTGTCCAGGAACACATATTCAATTTAAGGATTGAATGTGTAGAGAATGTCTTTTGGTGACAAAATGAAGACAATGGATAGATAATGTAGAAGGTTAGGTTAAGTTAGGTTAGAGGACGTGTACTTGTCAATTCTGACAAGTACAGTACTCGGTGGTCAAATTGACCCATTGTACTACATCCTAGCTTCTCACACCACTTATGTTGTGTGCGTTAATTTTATACATGAGTGGCGGGACCTACAGTTTAAAGTCGACTCCGAACGATATATTTTTTTTTTTGAGAAGCATTTCATGGCAATTTTTTACTCTCAGAGTTTTTGCCAGAAATCTGCTGAGAGGAAGTCACCGAAAAATTATTTTCAAATTTTCGTTTTGATGTCTGACCTGGGATTCGAACTCGGGTCTTTCGTCTAATAAGCCAACACACTACCTAATAGACCATGGCGACGTCAGATAATGTAGAAACTAATTTTAAAAAAATTAAAGTCGCCGTAGTCTAGTAGATGGTGTGCAGGCTTATTAGACATGAGACCATGATTCAAACTCTAGGTCAGATGTGTCAAATAATACCAAATATGAAAAAAATATCTCTTCAGCGACTTCCTATCAACAGATTTCTATCGAAGACTCTGAGAGTAAAATAAAATTGCCATGGTCCTGTCCTTCTAAGTCGACTTTAAACTGTAGGTCCCGTCACTCATGTATAAAATCAACAGGCACAAGTTATAATCCTCACTGAAGGGTTGTAGTACCATTATGTATGCATGAATTTGAGAATTTGAAATGGTCGACTAATAACTGTGATGCTGTGAAGAAGAGGAAGTGATCATTTAAAATTGAAGTCATTGTACCATATCGCTAGGATTTCGTATACTTTTTCAAATCTTTCAAGCGTAGAGACCTAAATGTTTTCTTCCATTGAAATCAATGGTCCAAGCCTAGCCTTGGTGTGAATGGTGATTTTTCCTCACACAGCCATGCCTTAGTGACGCAATGTTCTCCTATGAATGGCTGTTTTAGTTTTATCGAGTCCATATGTAACAATTAATATCACAAATTCAAATCACCAGGTCAAATAGGTTCGATGGTGAATTAAGCGTCCTTAACAATTAAATGCTAAAGGAAAAGTATGTTATCCCAGTGAAGCATAGAGTAACGAAGTTTAAGATGACATTTATATGAACCAAGACAGTACAAAGGAAGGTTAGAAATGCTTTGCATAAACTCCGTCAGACGATTTGTATTGGCATTACGATGATAGTGGGAACATGGCCAATCGATACAATAAGAGTGCTTTAATTGCATAACACCAGTTTCGAAAATTTGCGTGACGTTCAGAGCCTCTAGAGACTTTCATTGCATTTCGATTCTGCATCAAGGTAAGAGGACGTCACCAACAATAGTTCTATTTGACAACTTCTGTCAAGATCAGAAAACATATTAACATGGTGTCAGGTTCTCATTTATTGTGTACCGATGTATTCAAGCTTAAAAATCATAGAATAGTCGAACCAGAATTAAGAAATTTAATTCAATTAGTTCTCTACCACAACATGTTTCAGGTAATGTTTCAAGGTATGCCGGTGATGCAAATGTCTCTGTAGATGAATACTCTCGTCTACATAAATCGTACGTAAGTGCCTAGACACTCTCAACACAATAGGGAATTTTAATTCTGTGTTGTTGGTTTATTTTCTAGGAAATGAAGGCTATGAGTGTAGTGAGATAGCGGGATATTAGATAATATGACACGCCATTTGCCTTTAATTAGCCCTTAATAATGAGGACATGATGCAAAATGGCTTAGGAACATTAAGAGTGAATTTACTGTGTTGGAAAGCGTAAGACCCAATATTTCTTAAACCATAACAGAAGAATCACGGTTAAGTTATTCTCGCTAAGTAGAGCAGACTTAATGAGGCTTTTTAAAGGATTGCTGGTGATAGTTCTTCACTCGACAGGCAAAAACTATGCCACCTTGTTGACATTCTCAAGCCTGCCTCTAAGTTGCTTGCTTTCTGGCCTCAAAATGTGTAATTTTTTAACAGAATTTTGAAATTTTATATGAAATGTCAATTTCTAATTCTATGAGTGCAAAGTGTTTTAAAAGAAAAAAAAAAAATCACTTACCGGGACTACCCAGGAAGACTGAGGAATATAATCGTCTTGAGGCATCGGCATTTCTAGTATCGGCGGCAGGTGATGACCATTCTCTTCGACACCATCGACCTAAAAAATTCAAAAAGAGAAATATTTTTTAAAAATA
This sequence comes from Sarcophaga peregrina, assembly GCA_014635995.1. Classification (NCBI taxonomy): domain Eukaryota; kingdom Metazoa; phylum Arthropoda; class Insecta; order Diptera; family Sarcophagidae; genus Sarcophaga; species Sarcophaga peregrina. The sequence goes on along the minus strand of CM025789.1, from coordinate 27,865,981 downwards.
ATTTGTTGTTATTGGGGTATTTAAAAGATTATTAAAAAGAAATTAAAAGAAAATAAATAAACAAAGTGACAACAACTACAAATAAAAACTAACACAAAAAAAAAAATGAAATTAAAATAAAGCCAAGCTAAGTGAAGTTTATTTTTTTGTTTTTGTTATTTTTTTATTAAAAATTTTTTTGTGATTATTTTGTTTCTTTTGAAATTTCAATAATAAAAAAAAAGAAACACTTGTCATGTTTAGATTAAAAGCTTAATGTATCACAGTAACATTTAAACAAAATTTTTATTTTTCAAGATTTTTTTCACAATTTTTTTTTTTAATGAATAAAAAAAAACGCTTAAATAGGAATTATAGATAAAATTGACACATTCATATCTAAAATACATAAATACGTTAAAATAACAAAAAAATAAAATATTAAATAAAAAACGTTTGAATTTAAGCCAATAAATATTGGAGATATGTACGTACGAAGGCTGGTTGGTTGGTTACAGCAGAAAAAAATTTCAGAAAAAAAATGAATTTTTTTTTTTAAATGAAATAAAAATAAATGAGAAATTAAAATTATTACAAATATTCGGGTGACGTCGTTATGTCTACCTTAAAATTGTATCCTGTTTAATAAAGTTCTGCTGTTTTTTTTCATTATTCTTTCATTCATTTTAAATATCAAACGAGGCTAATAACGTTTTGCCCCGTAAATTGTTGTTTAATTTCAAATGACGTTAATAATAATTTATTTTATAACCTTAAATGGCACATAAAAACAATGTTAATAAGAATAAGAAGAAGTGCCATATAATTTTTATAACCAACCAAACAACCACCATCACCACCACCACCATCACCCTCAGTACCATCACTGACTGCTAAACAACAATACTACAGCCTGGCTGGCATTAAGTAACCCCAGGCCAAATGAAACAAAAAACCAAAAAAAAACGATGAGACTTCCTTGTAACCTATTCCTTACAACAAAAAAAAAAAGATGAAAAAAATCCTCTGAAAACAGCAACACACCTTTATTTAAATTTGTTGTTCTTAAGTTTTTTTTTTATGTTTTGTTTTGAATTTCTTAAAAATAAAAAAAAACTTCATCGTTCTTATTTCTATGAAAACTTAATGGCCAATTTCTTTTTGGCTGTAATACTCGTTCATATTAAATTTAATGCTTTTGTGGGGTGTTTATGCGTAAATTTTTTGTGAAAATAAAAAAAAAAATTTCTTTCCAGAAAACAAACACCAACGTAAAGTTTTCTTAGTCTTATGGCTTGATTTTGCTTAGACTCACAAACCTACACACGTATATACACACTGTCTCTCCCTGATTAATATAGAAAGACATTTTCTTCTTAATAAATTAAAAATTATACTCAAGTGACATAATTTTGAAAGAAAAATAAGGAAAAAATATTAAATATGCTGCGGCATATTCAACATTTCTTTTTTAATAAACTTTTAAATTTCTAACAAAAGCTTTTCTATTTGCAAATTATAATATATTATCTCATCTAAAATCTGGAATTGTAGTTGTATTGGCTTATAGAGAAAGCATCTCAGGGCTTGACATTTGACCTTTACTTGCCTTCATTTAGATTTTTTTTTATATAAAACCAGCACTCAGGGGATGGCCCCTACTCATGCAGTGCATTGTGTAGGTTTTTTTGTAAAGGTGGAAAGAGGGAAGATGCGAACGGCAAGGAAATGAGTTGCTAGGGGACTATAAAATGGCCATTAGACAGCCTACAGCAATCGTCCCCAAGAAGTCCCGCAGTTTCTCACAATACTTATGTTGTGTGTATTAATTTCATACAAAAGTGGCGGGACCAACAGTTTAAAGTCGACTCCGAACGACAAACGACAGTTAGATATACTTTTATGACATTCATTAGCCTACAACTAATTTCTACGTTTCAGCTCCTTTATATTTTATATACAGAATCAATGTACTTTACGCTATCCCTACGAAAATGATACTCGAGTGCGCCTATACGTTTGCATTTGTTTGGATTCTTGGACATGACAACTATAAGCACTATGAGCTAGCGAGGTATCAGGTAACGTGATACGTAAATTTGTCTACGTAATTAGCCCTTTCACCATTCCTATGGCTAGGTAGTTAGAGGTCGCCTTCCTCCAAGGAATTTGATGCACTTAAGCCGCATAGGGCCCATTGTGATACCATATTTTGTATCTCAGTCTTGGACTCCTTTGAACTTCCAATGAAGCGGCAGAAACTGTCGATATCAATGTTCGACAAATTACCTAGATCATCCATCGATGTAGTAACCACCAAGATGTCCCTTTCTCCATTGATATATTCCCGGATATGTTCCCAGTAGGCGAAGAAAAGTTTCCTCCTCGCTACAGCTTCTACGGAAATCTTTTGTGAGGTCGGCCCTGACCAATGCGCCTGTCCATAATGCAAATTCCCCTCACGACTCCGACAACCGCACTGAGCATGCTTTTTTTGGGATTTAAGCAGACTTGTTGTGCGCCTTCAATTCAGCTTTGACCGGATTTTGTGAGCCGTTCTGCCTGTATCAGCGGTTGACTGAGTCTGTGACTGTATTGTCAATCATAATCTTGCAGGTCCCCAAAGTGAGACTGGCAAACACTCTGAGAGTGATATATAAAGCCATGCAAAGTATAACGGCAGGTCCCGCCGCCACTCAGACATGAAATTAACACTCGCAACATAAGTAGTGTGAGAAGCAAGGTTATAATTCTGCTTAAAAAGAGCTGTAACGGCCAATTATGTATGATGTGACAGCTAGTGCAGGGCAAAATTTTATATCAGTCTAAGACATCCTAAGCGTCCAACAAAATATTTTTTTTTGCAAATTTATAAAGTAATAACATGTGGAAAAAAGCCGCTGTTTTCTACTTGGTAGTTTATTGGTAGTTTATTATTAGACGCGAGGCCTCGGTTTAAACCCCAGGTCTGGCATGTCCAACTAAACGCAAATATGAAAATATATAACGCACACAACATAAGTCGTGTAGAGAAACAAGGTCGTAATCCTGACTAAAGGGTTGTAATGTTATTAATATTATATTTAGAGAGGCACTTTTATTGCGTAAATCGCAATAAACGCCATTATTGAGCTCAATATTTCATATAAAATTTCAATTAATTATTGCGCAATAAATACGGAAATTGTTATAATATTGCAAAAAACTTAAAATACTTCTACTTTGTACATAAATACTTCAGTGAATATATTACAATTTTCCGAACACTTTCGATTGATATTTGACAACTCAAATGTGAACAACTACAATAAAAAATAAATAAAATGTTGTTGAAAGAACCAGATGTTTTGTTTACCACTTTTAAATAGATATTGCGTATATTATGTGCTTGAACACTTAGAATATTGTCCTCACATAAACGAATATTGACTCAATAAAAGTGCCTGTCTGAACATAATGTAAGTAAAAATATTTGAACGACTTAAAATTATCTATTGAATTAAATTGAATTGTATTAAAACCAAAAAATCTGTTTCTTTAATTGTAAATTTTTTGCATTTTAAAAATGTTTATTTAAATCGGTTTTTTACTTTGAAATCATTTTAAAAGTAAGAATAAATTTTCAAAAAAAAAAATTGCTTTATGCCTAGAATTTTATTCCTAATTGTTATGATCATGTCTTATGTTTTTATTAATTTGTTTAAAAAATATTCAAAAATATTTTTAAAACCTACAAATTTTCTGGTGCCATAAATCATGAAATAAAAATTTGTTACGAAATTTCCAAAAAAAAAAACAACAAAAACAAGAAAACGAAAAACTTTTGTTTTCATTTTGCAAATTGCAATTACAATGCCGGTACATTTTTTATTAATTTTTCTTTCCCATTTTTTTTAACCATCCATATAGACAACATGTGGCTATGTGGAGTCCAAGAAAACACCACACACAAAACAATTTCATTTAATAGACTCACGGTCACGACCCCTAAAAGAAAAATGTTTTCGCACATAAATCTTCATAATAATTTCTGAATTTCAATGTGTGCCTGTGTGTCTGATTTTTTTTTGTTGTTGTTGTTGTTTTTTTCTTTTTGTATGTGATAAGCTTTTCAGCGCTTTTTTTGATTCATAAAAAATAATAGCGCTTATTTTGCGCCACTGTGTCTAAACAGTATCTTTTGATTTCCCCTTATCAGTGAGAGAGAGAGAGAACAGGAGAGAGTAACAAATACTACACTCTCTTTAACAAAATAAAGAGTCAATTTGTTTCCAATAAGAAACACTCAAAGCGAATAGAGAGAGTTTTTATTGTGAAGAGTATTTTTAAAGAGTAAAAGAGAGAGAGAGAGTGAGTTTGTATGTAAGAAACTCGTTGAGAGTTATTTCCCCTGCTAACAGGCAAGCCAGAACAATAAAAATAAATTAAAAACTTGAGCAATTTCTTAAGGGGAAATACTATTTTGTGAAGAATTATACACGGCACGGTAATGTTTTCATGTTAATATCGTTAATGTTTTAAGCGATTTTTCAATGGAATTCAACTTGAAATCAAAGCAAATATTTTTTCTAATAAATGTCCGTGTAATAAATTGTTTGTTTTTAATATTTTGTGTTAAATTTTTTAATTAATTTTCCCTATAATTTCAATACATTTTATATCGTATTTCAATTTTATTTTCATTTTTTTTAATTATTTTTATATAATCTTAACAGCCATTTTTTTCCATTTTGTTTTATTATTTTTGCAGGTTTTTCCGTATTTTTTATTTTACTTTTTAAACTTGTTGTTGTTGCTGTTGTTGTTAGTAGCCGTAGTAGTAGTTTTCTTAGTTGATTTAGATGTTGTATGTAGTTTCATTTCGTTTCGTTTTTTTTTATTATTTTTAGTTAAGTAGTCGTCACTGTGTGTATTATTTTTCTTGTTTTTCTTTTCCTTTCATTTCATTTCATATGGCTGTCATATGTTGGTTTCTTTTACTTTAGTTGTTTAGTTGTTTTCTTTTTCTTTTTTAATAAAAAAATGGGTGGAGTGTCGTTATATATTTTTTCCATTTATTTTTGAGTTTTTCTCATTGCTTTTATCAAGTCGTTTGTATTTTCCTTTTAAAAATCTTGAGCTTTTTCTTGATTTAATTTTGTCTTCTTCTCCTTCTTCTTCTTCTTTTTCTTATGGCTGTAAAGATTGTAGCAAATTGCCGTCGCTTTATAATGATTTTGGAACAGATTTTGTTCAACAAATGAAAATAAAATTTTTTTGTTTTAAATTTTCAGAGAATTTTTTAAATAAGACGTCTTTATTTTAGATTAACTTATGTAAGATATTTACTCAAATAAAATATTTTTTTTTATAGAAACAGTAAGAAATTGAATTTTAAAACAAATTTTTTTAATTAAAAATTTATGATTTAAAATTAATGTTAATTAAGCCTGTAGTTGTAATAATTCGAGCCCATTAGTCTTTTAGTAACCAATTCACCATATTTTCTAATAATAATTGTCGCCATTATTTTTTTGATTTTCTGCCATTATTCTGCAAGTTTTGGGACTTCATTTTTGTAGGAGATTTAATGGCGTGGGTTAATTTCTTTCAAAATATGGTAGGTTAACTAATGTATTTTCTTTAAAAGACATGTTTTTGGATGGCTAAAGAAATTGTGATTAGATAGTACAAGTTTTGAACTGTTTTGTCAATTTTTGGCGGACCAATATAAAATGTTGCCATTGTCTTCAGTACAATATCTTATCTGTAGGCTAATTTCAGTCATATTTTAATGTTTACTTCCCTCAAAGGCGTGCATTGTTCTTAGAAAAGATCCTTCAATAACATAACAGGCTGTATGGAATTTTAAACCTAGGCTTTGAAGTTATTATTAAATGCTTTTAAATGAACTCGCCGAGTTCCAGTAGCATTTCGTTGGTGGCATTAGAAGCAATGAAATTTTTATGCATTAATTTTTGTCACTAGTTAATCAGGGCTTGATATTTTCTTTCGGAATATTGCTTTATGTGGTGCTATGTGTTCTCAAATGTTCCGCTTTAATTTTACCGAAGCTATCACTGCCTGCTGAAGTATCACGAATACAATGCCTTTGATTTTACCTTTAAAATTAAATTTGATGCGTTGTTCGATATTACGTTGCCTTATGAATTTTTCACGGGAACCCTGGTGTATACTAACTACATACATAATTGGTCATTAAAACTCTTCAGTCAGGATTATTAACCTAGTTTCTCACACTACTTATGTTGTGTGTGTTAATTTTATACATAAAGTCGACTCCGAACGACAGATTTTTGAGAAACTTTTCATGGCAATTTTATTTTTACTCTCAGAGTTTTTGCCAGAAATCTGCTGAGAAGAAATCGCCGAAAAAATACTTTTTATTTTTATTTTTATGTCTGGGCGGGGACTCGAACCCTGGCTTTAAGTCTAATAAGCCAGCACACTACCTACTAGACCACGGTGTAAACTAACTACGATAATCATTTGTCAGAAGCTTTTTTCAAATGAACTTTTAACTGGGAAGAGGAAATGTACACAATAATTGGTGGTAAGAATATGAAGTCAGATTCGGCGTATAGGAAATATATCTTAGAACCTCTCAATCAATGTACCAAATCTGCATTAGATTCCCTTTTATTGCAAGTGGTCTGGTATTGTTCTAATAGAGGACAATTCCTCTTGGTTTAGTCATAGACACCCGGTTGCGAACGATTTAAATATTGACAGTCCCTTATTAACCCGTTAACCCATAATAAAGCACTTCATAGTAGTTGGATAATTATCACAGAGCAAATTTTTGGCAACATTTGAACTAGCTTGGCCATATTTTCAAATTCAAACACAACCGATCTTCAGCTACTGTTTGACGTTGTCCCATGTCCCGGTTTCAGATGAAAAACACTTAACTTAGATTGTGAGTTTTAGTTTTGTTTGTCTGAAACCATTCGTCTTAAATAAACAAGCCCCTATTTGATTTCCACGGAGTATGGATTCCTAAATGAAATTCCGGTCCGTGAAACCGTTAGTGTGTAGTCGACTGGAGTTGCTCTATATGAACATAAATTCTCTCGTTTTTTAAAAACCTAATCGGCAGTGAACGATCTTTGAATTCAAATTGTTTACAACATAAGTCCGAAATGAGAGTTCACGTTGATGAAAACATGGTTTCTGAGGTTTTTTTATGTTTCTACTAGTGTGAACTCGCATTAATTAGCTTCTATGCATTGAAATTGGTGCTTATCTGAAAGTCGATCATGATTTAACAATGATTGGAATGCAGTTATGCTATCAAAACGGACAAAATTTTCTACCAATAATTTAAATCTTCACGCATGAGTTTTCGCTTTTGCCCATAGTATATGTTGGTAGTTCAAATTTAACCGTGAAGGAAATTTTTGAACAAAACTTCGCCTTTTACTCTCACTTAGTGTGATTCAAAAGTATTTATTCAACTGTATGTAATGTATTCTATAGAATGCGAAGGGATATCTTTTTACTACACCTTATAATGTATTGGATCTAGTGAAATAGTTTTATTTTGCAAATTCTATCAGACAGTGTCTGGTTGCGAATTTCCACAGACTATTCTTAGAATTCGAGAAAATTGATCGCGAGAATTGATTTCTTTTTTTAATTTCATTTCATTTTAAATTAATTTTTTAATTAAAAACTAGAAAAAAGATTTTCGCTTAATTAAAATTAAATATTTTTTTTTTCATTATCATTGTTATCGTTGTCTTTTTTAATACCGAAAACTAATTTTTTTTTGTTCAATTTTAATTTTATTTTCTTTTAATTTGTGTATTTCAACAAATTTAAGAAAATCAGTTTCTATTTCGTTGTTTTTTAATGGGCTTCTATAAGTTTTTGTTGTTGTTGTTGTACTATTCGTTTTTTTTTTTGTTATATTTTTTCCATATTGTTTTTTGGCAGATAAAATTTGTATTTCGAAAGTGACAGTTAAAATGATTTATCGCCCTGTGTCGCTGTTGAACTGCTACAATTTCTATATGCTAGTGAGTGTAGCTGTTGTCTCTATGTCTGTCTTTCTATCTGTCTGCCTGTCTGTTTGCCTGTCTGTCTGCCTATATATTTCAGTATTTGTTTGTTAGATGATATTGCTTTTTCGGTTGTTGTTGTTGTTGCTGCTGTTGTTGTAAGGGCCTACAATAATAAAACAACAGATTGTTGTACATTTCTGTCTCTAGAGTTTCTTTTTTGTTTTTCCTTCACAACAAAATTTTTATTTTTCTAAAAACACAGTGTATTCCCTTACACCTACAACTTGTTTAACGCTTTATTTTTATACACAAAGTAAGAATTAAATTTTTTTTTAATCTACCAATAAGAAATTGTAAGATTTTATTAAATATTTTGGACAATAAAGCCCGAAACTTTAACCTAAATTTTTTTGAAAATTTCAAAAGGGCTCGTATAGACCGACCAATGCATAAGGATTACTTTGAGTGCCTAATGTAGGCAATTTTTTCATAAACACCGTTTGAACCTACCTTCTAGAAGGTCGGAAATCGAGGTTAGAAAAGCAGAACTATCAGTCCAATATTTTCAATTGAGAATTACTACTGCATGGAATCCAAATCAAATAATTTACGCAACATAAGATGTTGAGCCGGTGTAAACAGTTTCCGGAAACTTGACGGAAGGTCAACAAAATCATCCCACAAACTCTTAATTCGAACCTATACAGTTGTGTCTTCTTAAGGCAGTAATCGCTTAAAAGCGAATAGTTTCGAAAACTTTACATACGAGAGCTGACACAGCTTAGGTTCTTGGATAAAAAGTAGTTTTAGTTCATAGTTTGCCTAGCAGTCTGTGAATTTTATTTGAAGTTTCTCGAATGCCAAAAGAATCAAATTTGTTCATCAAAATAGATTGTTCTAGGCAATGATTTAATAGTTGCAACCATCAGGATGTGTATCAAATACTGGGCAACATTGGAACTTGTCAGGGAGATAACACAGTGATGTGCTATAATAATGAAATTTATTTTCAAAGTGAAATCTTTCTGTCTCAAGTTAAATTCGGACAATAGTTCGGCTGCGGAGGTAATTCATAGGTTCTTTGATTTCGATTTGTTCTTTAAATCAAACGCAAGTCTGTTACTCGTTTAAAATCTAAATTATAGCAGGACTCAATTTACAGATGCCTGTTGTTTGTTGTGTCTAAAAGAGGAAGCTGCAAAGGAATACATTGAAATATCGAATGGTTGATTCGAACATGGCTGGAAGTATTTGCCACTCGTTGCTGTTTATGGCCAATAACTTTGTGAGTGTAAAGTTCCTCTCAATAGATGTTTTATATAATCAATGATATCGACTTTTTGCTAGAAGGTACAAGAGTAGGTACAATGTCAACCATTTATTGTAATGATCTAAATGTGTTCTAAACGAGGTCACCGAGAGTTCAAACCTGAGCTCTGAAATATCGAAGAAAATTTTTGTTCGGCCAACCCTGCTCAGCAAAGTCATGAGAGAAATTAATTGCCATGGAAATGTTCCTTAAATCTATTGCTCCAAGTCTATCTATCACCCCACTCAGTTCAAATATGCACTACCCTAGTCCTAACAAAAGTAGAATATTGATCAATAAAGTAGGGTAAGGTAAAGTAATGTCTTCAATTGAATGTTAAAATAACGAATTTTCTTTTTGGCTGCAACAAGTAATTCGCATGAAGAGTAATTCCCTGTTTTTGTAAGACAAACGAATTCATACGATTTTCATATAAACTTGTGAAAATCAAAAACAAAACTGTTTATTTTTATTTATCCTTTCTATACAAATAGTAAAACGATTTCACAAAATTCTGAAAATATTCAGAGTAAGAAAGTTTTGAAATATGTTTGGAAAGAAGGAAAACGAAACTTCAATAAAATAAAAGATTTAAATTCGAATTGCATTAAAATATTAAAAATTAATAAAATTTTTTCTTTTGAATTTATTGCAAACATCATTACAATTTCATTTTTAAGGCCGTTAAATTAGTGCTAGTAAGTGTGCCTTTACTACCCCTACACTCATTATACGAGTGTCATATTCTACTTTAAATTTCAATTTGCTGTCGTCAATGTTTCTAAAGCAAGTGTTTTGTTACTCGAAATAAAAATTTATTTTTTAATTTTGTTTCTAAAGATTTTTAATACAAAATGAAAAATAAATTATTAGGAAATAAAAATTAAAAAAAAAATTTAAAATACAAATACGAATACTGTGGTAATGGAACAGCTTAAAGCAAATTTTTTTTTTTGTGATTTTGTTTCTCTAAAATTATAATTTGTACGAGTGTTGTATTGTTGGATTTATACTAACAAAAATACAAAAAAAAATAACAACAAATTATAATATATTAAAAAATATAAAAAAAATGTTAAATACAACAATAACAACAAACATAAATTACTTTTTTTTTTTTTTTGTTTGCTTTCTTTCTAAAACACAATGTCATTTAAAATATTTTTTAAGGAATTTTTTTTTTCATTTTAATTTTCAATTTTTTTTATAATTCATCTCAGTTCTGTTGGAAATTGTTTCTTTGGATTGTTTTTTCTAATTTGAAAAAAAAATATTTTTTTCTTCTTCCTTTTGTTATTGCTGTTGTTGCTGCTACTGCTGCTGCTGCTGTTATTGTAGTTGTTATTGCTGTATTACGTTTTGCATGAATTGCGGCAAAATGATTTATGTACCGTGAAAATATGTACGAATGACTGAATGAATGAATAAATGAGCGAATGTACTACCGTACCGTATGTATGTATGTATGTTTGTACGTTGAAAATGAAATTAAATTAAAAAAACAAAAAATGAAAATGCGAAACTGAAAATGAATGTTATTAGAGTGAGTATTAGCAGAAGATGACTGACTCCCCTTTAGTAAATTCTTTGCATTCTTTTTTTATTCGTTAATGAATTTTAAATCTTAATTTCAAGTAACTACAAAAACTGTTTTTATTTTGAATTCTAATTACAGTTTTGTATTAATATTTAAAAAAATTAAAATTTTTTTCGTAAGTAATCCATTAATAAGTCCAAAATTTTCGAAATTTTGTAAAGCTTATGATAAAAATACCGGTAATAAATGGAAATTCAGTGACAACTTTTAATTGCACGAGAGCCTATGCTTCTTATAGAATCGAAGACAATGTTTTTGATCTATTAAACGCTAGCTTAGAAAAGCAATTTAAGAAATTAAAAACGAAGAAAAATGTTTTTTAAATTTTTCATGTGCCCTTAAAGGGGTTAAGTGACCCTTGAAGTCGCCTTAGTCTAGTAGGTAGTCTGTTGCTTTATTAGACGTAAAACCCCGGGTTCAGAACCCCGGTTAGGCATCAAAACGAAATATGAAAACATTTCTCACTCTCAGTAGATTCCTGGCAAAAATCAACCTGCCATGAAAAAATCTCAAAAATTGTCGTTCGGAGTCGACGTTAAACTACGGTCCACGCCACCCACGTAAAAAAAATTAACGCACACAACATGAGTGTTGTAAGAAGCCTGACTGAGAGGTTGTAATGGCCAATTATTTACATACACATCGACGTCTCCGTTCCATAACATTCTAAGTCGAAAAAATGTGTTTTGAGTTATGAGCTCTCAAAGTTTTCACGCGACATCTGACTATTCTAACTATTCTTAGTAAATTTTTCCCTATAACTTTGGAACGGATGGGCGCATCTTAACAAAATTTAGACAATAGAGAACGTAGAATTTAAAAATACAAATTGAGGCGTCGATATATATAGTGCCGGTTTTAGATTTTACAAATAAATTCATTTAAAAAAATTGAGAAATGAATCTTTTTATATGTCTAAGAGCCGATTTGATTTTTAATAAAAAAGTTTTTTTTTTATCCCGAAAAGGTAATCTCAAAATTTGAGCCAGTGAGATTGATGAGTGACTGAAAGCCAAAAATCGAATGGATCTATAAAATATGTCACCGGCCATATAGCATGGACTACGGCATTTTAAAAGGTTTAAAACATAATAAAATGGCGGCGCTTTTAATTTCGATGCCACCGTTCTATAACATTCTAAGTTGAAAAGTGTATTTGTGAGCTAAAGCTCTCAAAGTTTTTACGCGACATTTCTAACTATTCTTGTAATTCTTTCCTATAACTTGGAACGATGGGCGCATCTTAAAAATTTAGACATATTTAGTGAGAATGTAGAATTTAAAATACATAATTATTAACATTTAATTTAAACAAATCATTTAAAAAGGAGAACGAATTTTTATTGTGTGTTTCCAGTATTTTGTCTATTTTCTGCTATAAATGTATAACCAAAATATTAATTATATGCTGGACACAAATATCTTATTATGCTAAAATGTCGTACTTAAATTTATGCCTTAAAATTTTCAGTCGAAAGTGGTTTGAGTAGAGCTCTTTCACTAACTCTGATGATGCGTATTCCAGTGATTTTCCCTTAATCGGAAAGGCGTATCTTAACAAATTTGAAAAAGTATAGAGAGAATTTAAGCAAGTTAAAAGCTATACTAGACAGTCCGTTTTCGTCTTTTTTCTGCTAATTCTACAAATTATTAAATGGATCAAAAAAGATATTCTAGGAAATATCTAAAATTTCATGAATCGGTCAAGTAGTTTTTACTAATCTAAGAAGTGATTTCCAAAAATACTTTAATTCTTGACTGTTTTCTTCTGCTTCTATGTAAGGGACTACCTCAAACGGCTCTAAAGTGACTAAAACCGTCGAAAAAAGAAAGTGATTTTAGAAATTTACGCAGTATACTACCCCCTTAGCCCATTTGGCTCGGATTTTTTTTTTTTTGGAAAAGGTATAATTTTTTTTGTTTTATGTTGAAAATAAATCGCTAATCAAATTTAGTTTCATACTTTTCTTCGACTTTTTCACCGTTTCCCCGGAAAATGCCGTTCTTTTAAAAGGACGGTGGCGCTAACTAAGGTTAAGCCTAAGTGTAACCTACGGCCACCTAATTTCCAAATACAAAAATTTATTCAAATTTAATTTCTTTTAGTCCTATAAAAGCGTATCATAAAGCGAAAGTTGTGAGTTAAAAAATTCAAAAATTTAAATATTTCGTATCTTAAATTTATTTATAAAATAATTTCCTTCATTTAAAAAAATTTTTTTTGTGTTTGTTTCATTTCATGTAAAAACCTTTTAAATGTTTGTAAAAAATATCACAACATCAATAAACCAAATAAAAACCACAACAATTTTTCACAATTTTCACGTGTAAATTTTCCAATTGGTTGAGCCATTTTCCAATTTTTTTTTTCCGTTTTTTTTTTGAAAAATGAAATACAAAACAGACACATTTCACTCATGCCACTGAAATAGAATATTGCAACACAGCAAAAGTTTTTGCTAAAGTTAAGGCTTTTTGAAAAGAATTTTTTTTAAGTTTTAATAAAGCACTCTTCCTAATGCATCACAAATAAAATCATAAATTAAGAACAGATTTTTTGAAATAATTTTGTAAAAAAAAGTTTTTATTGCGACTGGATGTTGACCCATATATTGGGCAACAGAAGAAGCTGTTTGAAAAGGTGACACTTCTGCTAACATTTCAAGTGACAATAGTTTTACAATTCGTCTTAAGAGGAGTCGACAGAATGAGTCATAATAGAAAACAGGCCCCTACGCCAATAGTAGCTCTCCCTTCTAAAGAAAAAGCTGATCTTGCTTACTTACATACTAAACTTATGATTGATCGCAGATAGTCTTGTTCCTAACATAATCCTCATTGCCTTACATTCATTTGCTAGTTGCGTTTAAAGATATGAAAAACTTATACATTTTTAAAGGTTTGGCATAGTTAAGAGGATAGTGTATTGGCCGACTAGAGCTCGAGAGATAAAAACTTATCTTTGAGATCTTGAAAACAATTGAAAGAGAAATATTTTTTCTAGGTCCCCTCTTTTCGATCTTCTTGCAAAAGGGCAAACTTTTTGCCATCAAATATGTTGTCTCGACTTCGATGTTGAACTGTAAACCGCCAATCATAAATAAAATTCAAGAGGAACGTATGGGTGATGTGAGAGGTTGGGTTGTAATCTTGACTACGGGGATGTAATGGCGAGAATGAAAATGATTTGCTCGTTTTCGGTTTGAAAACTTTCATGTTATCGTATTCTTGCTCTTGTAGTTTCTTAGAGGCTTAAAACATTTGTAAAAAGTTTTTATTGCGACTGAATGGTGATCCATATATGACACAGAAGAAGTGACACTTCAATAAATTTAGTGACATAGTTTCTTGTTTAGAAATCGACACATTTCATTAGCATATCGGATAAGACTTGCTCCCTTTCTTAGAGAGGAATCCGACAACTTTGCAGTATTAGGCAAATCGATAGAAAAAATCCGAAGTATCATACTATTAAACACATATGCTGTTTAGAATCGTTGCTACTCAAAGAACCTCGCTGTTCGGGTGCCACATAAATTATCCCAAAGGATTTTGATTGCCTGAATCTCAATCACTAAAATCCTGGCTTAGAAGACGATCATTACGGGCGTTAAAAAATCTATTGAATGTCATCATATTAAAGCATAAAATCATGATTGAAGATCGGTGACTGTCCATAAGCCAGGTTTAAAGGACTTGAAAGGAAATAGCACGCTATGAACTGATTTAATCTAGTGAATATACAAGCAGTTCTGAATTCTACTGCTCATAATCTCGACGTTTTTATGAAATAGTCAAAAGAAAAGTGAAGTTTTAAGGCTCTATTGTCTGAAATTTATTTTGAAGTTTGCAAACTACTTTTGAGTGCAATATTTGGTTATTAATAGGGCTCGTTTTGCCTCTAAATTCTTTATTCCGTCCACTGAAATTTTGCTGGGTTTTAGTCTGGCAACACAAATAGAATGATGATGATGATGATGAGTTAAAGTGAGTTTTTTGAAATTTTCTACCATTGAAGGTTTCTCTTCTCTTCTGTTGGTTTTTGTTTTTCTTTGCAATTTATTTGCCTCATAAAATCTGACAGATTAATTTCCTAATTATGCATTAAACACAAAATAAAGCAATAAACCCAATAAAAAAAATATAAAAAAAAAATTAAAACATTAAAATAAAAACAGTAACAGAAATTAACAACCATTTGCAATGCAGAACATTTTAATATAAAAATACACGCAATGCTCGTACAGAGGAAGAAGAAAAAAAGAAGCTACAAAAAAACAAAGCAAAAAAATTATGTGTTATACAGTGTTAACTCTTTAGAGATAAAAACTTATGAAAGAAAAAAAGAGTTTCACATTCTAAACCATTTTGTAGAAGCTTTCACTGTCTGCTTAAAAAAAAAAAATCCCTTTCAAACATACCCCAAGTTTTTTTGAGTGTTAAAAAATTGTTTTTTGTTTGCAACGCATCTGCGTTTTGCATAAAAATGGTGGCGAAATTTCCATAATTTTTTAAAAAGGGTTGAAAAAAAAATTCCGAAAAAAAATGTGAACAGGAAGTTTGCCACCAACCAACCAACAGTCATTGATTGGCCAAAATGTATGCTCTATGTACGTTGTATGCTTTTTGCTTGCAACATGCATCATTTATGATGCAACATCAACAATTTTTGTCAGGGAAATTTAAAGAAATAAAAAGATAAGAAAGAGAAACAGTTTTAGGTTTAAAATCTTATTTCAAGGAGCTTATGTTTTACGAAAAAAAAAATTTTAATAAAAATTTCAACATAAAATTGCCGTCGGCGGTAGGATATTTTTCAGGGAATTTTTTTTTTTGGAAGAATCAATCCGAAATTTCCTTCTGTTTTTCATGACTACCGAAGAAGTTGTATAAAAGATGGAACTGATGTCGAAATAAATTTGGAAAGCATTGGTCATTGCTTAATAATGAACTGAGAGACTGAAGTTGTATTGAAATGGCTGCCTTGGCTGGCCATGCATAGCCTACATGATCGGTCCAATTTTTAAACACATTATCGATTGTGTCCAGCTGTATTTCACTAATATTGTCTTTTAAAGCGTCAAATAATAGTAAACACGATGTCAAATCGCAGCTCCGAGCTGGCCAAACGACATCAGCTTTGGCGACTGATAATTCGGTCTTCAAAAACACGGCGCACAACATCGAGTGTAGCTTCGACTGTGTTGATGCCAAATGTTGCCAATATTCTCCTCTTCAATTTTTGTGAATAAAAATTCGTTCAACATGGCCCGCTGCACACAATCGATAATGTGCTAAAAATTGGACCGATCGTATAGGCTACTACATGGCCAGCCGAGGCTGTCATTTGAATGAAAATTTTTTTCCAATTATTAACCGGAAGGATTGTACTTTAAAATAAAAAAAAAATTTAGAAAAAAATTCAGTAGTTTTTTTTAAAGCATTTTCCAAAAAAAAAGTTATTTGGCGGACCCAACTCCTCTATGCTGAGTTTAAAGGTTGTTTTATTTTATAAAGGGCTTCGTTCTTTTTCAACGATTATGGAGTTTACATGTAGGAGGCTTAAGCAAATATGTTGGCTGTTCTCTAGTCAATCAAATTTGAGGAGAATGTGGTAAATGAAATGGTTAATTTGATTCTAGTCAGAGAAATTAAATGTCAACAATAAATTTGGTCTAGTTCGTTCCGTTTAAGGACATTCAAAAAAACTGACTCTTGGGCCACAAAACATCTGGTGGACAGGACATCCTCATTTTAATTGTGCGCCGCTTAAAAAAAAACATAAAAATCTTGGGTCACAGGGGGATACCAACCAAGTACTTGACCTTATAGGCTGACAATTCAGTCTAACCCCTGGTGTCATATGGTATTACGCAAAGAAGTTTGAAGGAACGTATTACCATTAGAGAAACGCTGTGAACCAATTTTCCAGAAAATTGTTAAAGAGATGGAATATGGATTAAACACGAGAATATTTAAATGAAAAACTCATGCCGCCAAGTGCGCAAGATTTCGCATGCGAATGAAAATCTTAAATTAATTGCGAACAAGGTTGTCTTCAAGTGTTTGGTTGTTTTGAAAGTAAATTCTCTCCTATGAGTTGCCTTAACCTTAACAGACGAACGAGGCAATCAAGAAAAGCTGGCTATTATTAGCAAACGAAAACAGCTGTTGTTATTTAAGAAGAAAATATCAGGTCCGCCGAAAAATAACAGAAGTTTACAGCGACTGTAAATTCCTTTCGATTCCTTAGAGCAATCACAAAGCCTTCATTTGGTCATTTGAATAGCCACTGTCAATCGTTTCGTATGTGTTATATTGAAATTATAATCAGAATCCATTCAAGTTTGAAGTTCTATCATTAAAATTTTTAAATTGTATATAGGGCCACTTGTGGTTTTGTTAATCCTGTGTTTTTGAGGGTCACCCGATTCACTTGATTCTGACCTGAAGCTGCAATATAGGCTGTAGCACTTGAAAGCTAAATTGCAATCGCTCTACAGGAGTCGCACGTTGCTTCAATTGCTAACCTGGGAAACAGATATCATACTTAGTTATTAAATTCCATTTCTATATCTCATATCTGGGGAATCAATAAGTTTTCCCTCGTAAGGAAGGAAATTATGTTATTGACATAGAATGCTTTTCAATAGAGGAATTTAAATCTAAAAATTTCGCAGTATGTTAGTTTATTTTAGGATGTGCGCTGCTGCAGAACTACAATAAAACGAAAAATGAAAAAATATTTCTACTTGTTCTCCCACAGATTTCTGGCAAAAAGTCTGAGCAGTAAAATAAACAATTGCAATGAAAAGTTTCTCAACAAAAATTTCGTTCGGAGTTGACTTTAAACTAAAGATCCGATACGCATGTATAAAACTAACAGCTAAGCTTGGTTGTAATCTTCAATGAAGGGTTGTAATGACCAATTAATTACGTATGTAATCTTGGCAAGAAACGCTTAATGTTCCTAATGAGATGTGGAATGTATTTAATTTCACTGCTACTACTCATAACTGAAGGATCACAGGTTTTCCTAATGACATAGGGTGTTAAAGGCAAACATGTTATTTTGCAAAGGCTGTTGTGCAATGAAGGAACTTAAAATTCAAAAACGGTTGAAAAACCATAAGGCGTTTGGCCAGTAGACAATGTATTACAGATAGAATTAGTGTATTAATGAACTCTTATAGAAAGAGAGTTGAGTTGACAGTGCATTTCAGATAGAATTCATGGTTTGAGGAACTCTTTTTCTATAAGAGTTTTTCCTGTAAATTTCAAGTCTAACATCCATAAACGAAATTCCATCTTTCCTGCTTTCTTAAACTATTTTTCTGCATGAGTAGGAGCCATCCCCTTAGAAATATAATTCATATTTGAACTTTTTTTTTTACCAAGATTAGTAGTCCTTTATGTGACGTTATTAAAATCATATTTTACTCAATTTCTTTTTATTTTCTTGTAATAAGAGCCTTTATTTAGGCCTATACTTTTCAATTTTATTAAAATTTAATTTTTCCTGCCTTTTTTTTTAACTTCGTTTTTAATACATTGTTTAGTCCTTAAAAATAGATGGAGGAAAAAACAAAATGAAAATCTTTTACTTTTTCAAATTGAATTGAATACGAATTGAATAAAATGAAGTAAAAGTTCATTTGGTTTCATTTAAATAAAAACCAAACCATTAACCAATAGACACGTCTGTCACGACCTACAATTTTCGTTTGTTTTCAAAACTTCTACTCACACTATATGAATGCCACAACAGGGCATATGTTTAGCTCCTCTCTCTTCCAAATGAAGCAAAAAAAAAAATGAAAAACAAAAAAACCTATTCAGAGGCAATGCCAAACACCTTGCCTTAGAAACTATTCAAAACCAAAGCCTATCTATACTCAGGCCATTATGGGTGGTTTAAAGTGATTTTTTTTTTTTCAATATTTTCGTTTTGTTTGTGTGTGTTCGTTTGTTTAGTGGAGAAATAAAGGCTTTTGTTGCTGAAGTTTCAGAAAGAAAGACAATGAGTCAAAAAAAACAACAAAAAAAAACAGAAAAAAACTATTGAAAAGCAGAGTGGTAAAGTGTGACAAAATAGGCAAAAGTGTGACTCCAAACAGTCTCCCGTGGAAATAAAAAAAAATCAACAACAACAACAGCAACGACAACAACGCTTTTACACTAACACCGTCTCTATAAAAGCAATAAAAATCAAAAAATTCGTTTTTTTCCCGTGCATTTTATGTTCAGCTTCATTGATTTTTTATTGAACTTAAAAAACAAAAAACTAAGAATTCATTCGAAAAAAAAGTGAATGAAAAATTTTTTTAATTGAACCAAAAATTGTTTGTTTGTATATGTGTCAGCCGCCAGCCGGCCAGTCAGCCATTCAGCCAGCCAGCCAGCCAGCCAGCTTGTTAGTAGGCTTACTCGCTTGCTTTGTTTTTGTTTTTTTTTGGGGGGTATAATGATATATGATCTGTTTTAAAACATTAAAACTTCTTCAATAGCACGTGTCATATAGACCATGTTGCAGAGTGTAAAGTTATTTATTTTGGGCTCATAAAACAAACAAAAAAAAAACGTAAAAATTTTTTAAGAAAATATTATAACATCAATGAGGAGAGATCATGATCATTATCAACATGGTGAGCTTTAAGTAGAGGGAGGTATTACTTTTTCTTTTAGGCTGCCATAAATTACAGCCTGCTTTTTAAGGTATGTATGTGGGCATATGTTGCAATAAACTTTTGCAAAAGAAATCTTTTACTCAAGAGTCTCAGCCTACCAAAACAGAAAATGTATCAATTTACATGAAAGTAATCAGGCAGATACACTTAAATCTGCATACATTTTATGAATTTTTTAAAAAACTTTTTTTTTTATTAAATGATCGTCTCTTCATCGTCATTTTACATGTAATTTATATCCTGTTCCCACACGACCAAACACCTTAAAATGCATTGCCAAATGCATGTAGTATGAATCTGTATTCGTTTGCATATTTTTTTTTTTCAAGTCTTTAAACTTTAGTAACCGATGCGTAATGTTGTTTTTAGCATTTTTTCCTGGTTTTTTTCTTTATAACCCCAAAATAAAAAAACAAAGACATTTTTTTCTGGCCCCAAGTTGTTCATCTTTTGTTGGCTTTTGTTCCTCAGCAAGAAAAAAAAATGTTCAAAAAATAAAGAATTAAGAAATTTCCTTGTTAAAGTCTCTGAAATGCAAACACTTGGACAATGATATTAAAATGATGAGGTTGATATTTTGCATTGGACTAAATGCAGGCATATGCCGAAGAGCTACTCTCAACGAGTAGGTCATATAAGTCAAGTCGAATTTATTGTTTCTTTACTAGTTAATTTAAATTTTGGTTAAATATTTCTTATGCCCCCTAAAATAGACTACAATTTAGAAAGTAAGAAAAATGTTTATGTAAACTTTTATTTACGTATTTAGTGTAAACAAGTTTCATTCCTTAAGGCTGCAAAACTGGAAAAAAAGGTCTTATAATAAAAAAACATTTGGGCGCCTTGAAATATGCATCAGTTTTTTAAATAAGATTATAACTATTATAAACCGATCTACTGCAGATTTCTTGCAGTATTTGAATATCTTGGAAAATTTACAGCCTATTTTAAGGCCTTATCATTGTAAAAAATTTTTTTAAAGATATATTTATGATTCGAGCTTCTCACGATATATGTTTTATAATTAAAATTGCTTAATTTTGTACATTTATTAACTGTAATAGCTGCCTATCTCAAGGCGCCTAAAAATTTAATGCATATTTTTAATCTGCTAACACTTATTTCTTAGTACTTTGCATATCATATTTTAAAAAATATTTAACACAGTAAAAAAGCTCCTATTAGACAATATTTAAAAAAGTATGAATGAAAAATCCATTAAAAAACTATGTAGAAGCTATGAATGAAAATATGAAACATATTTCAAGGCTAATCATAATTATTTCTAACAGATATTTGGGAAAATTTTGATTTAGGAATCAAACTTAAACCAAACCTCGGTTCAAAAAGAGATTGAATGAATAATTTTCTAAAAAGTGAAGAATATTCTGAGAATTTGAAACATATTTCAAGGCTGCTAAAAATTTTGTTAATTGATTGTAACATTTGCTGGAGTTTGATAAAGGAGTGAATAGAATTGAGTGATTAATTTGTTTAAAAGAAAGAAACCCTTGAAACTATATTAATGTTAAAGAAATTTTGAAGTATTATTTCAGGCTGTTGAAAACTATTTTGCAGCATTTATTACAGCATATTTTTGAAAATATTAAATACGGGAATTTTTCAATAAATTCAAAATTATTTGTGTGAAAAAAAAAATAAAAATAATTTTAAGGACTATTGAGAAATCTATCACAAAAACGGTGCCTATCGTTAGGCATTTTTTAAAATGCATACTTTTTTGTTTGTTTTTAAATTGAATGTTAAAGAAATTTTGAAGTATTATTTTAGGCTGTTGAAAACTATTTTGCAGCATTTATTACAGCATATTTCTGAAAATCAATCAAAATTATTTGTGTGAAAAAATAAAAATATTTTTAAGGACTATTGAGAAATCTATCACAAAAACGGTGCCTATCTTTAGGCATTTTTTGTTTGTTTTTAAATTGAACCGGTACTTTATTTACTTTTATTTTGTTATAAAATAGTAGTTCGCTTTATTTCTAAATTAATTAATTTAAATAAGAAAGAAGAATTAGCAAAAAGTACTAGGTACAGTGTCGGAAAGTTTTACTATAAAAACATTGCCTATTGTAAGGTATATATGTACAAAAGTATTCATTTAATATTATATTTTATATATTATATTTTAAAACGCTTGCATTGATGGTCTAGTGCATAGTAGCTAGTCTCTCAGTGTAAGAAATATGGAATCGCTTGCCTAATCTGTAAGTAGGACTGATCCGATTTATGACCTTTACCGATTATAATTCCGAATGAAAGTGTATTTTTATTATTATCAATATTCTTTAAAACTTATTACCATTCAAAACAAAGCCTTTCGTATAGGTTAAAAGATTATTACCCCTTAAACTATGTTTCTCTAAACACAATAATTTTTATTTCTTTTAATAATGGTAGCGCTTTGAAAAGTCGTTGTTGACTTCCACATCATTCTTAATAATATTATTAAAAATTTTGTGTCACCATTAAACATTTCCTTCAAGTATTTTGCCTGCCTAAAGATAAAGACCGTAGTGTTGGTGGTGGCGATGGTGCATTGTACAGAGCTTCATAATCTACTTGGCGGGGTGTTGTGGCAAAAAGAGTGAGTAGTGAGTGAGTGCATCATGTGCCATCACCCAAGTGGCAAAAGGAATTTATTTTATTCTTTGTCTCCTCGGATACTTATTTAATCATATATTACATACGCTATACTATACAATACATTAAGATATACATACTTATTGTCTTATACTACATGACTCTGCTTGTTAATGTTGTTCTGATGTTATTTCGGGATGTATTTCCAAAAAAACAAAAAATACAACGAAGAAAAAACAACCAAGCGAAAAAAGATACAAAATATCCAGAGAAGACTAGCAAAACAAGAAAAGAGTGTGACTAATAAATACATACAAAAGGCAAAAAGTTTTTAAGCGAAAATGACAGTTGCGACATGTTTTGCGTAGGCGTCATCGTCATCAGCGTCATCATCATCATCACCATCGCCATCACCATCTTACACAGTATCATTGAAATTCATATTATTTTTATTGTTATTGTTATTATTGTTGTTGTCGTCTTCTTTTTCTTCTTCTTATTGTTATTGTTGTCTGCTTTAAGGAGTTGTATACCTTTTTTTTACGTACGTATGTATGTATCTTAAATTATTTTTTGCATATTGTCTACCCAGTGTAATGGATATTTTCTATGCCGTTTTTCAGTGTTGGTTTCGTTTATTCAATCTTTTGTTTTTTTTTTCAAGCTTTTGTTGTTGTTGATTTTCTTATTAAAGTTGTCATATTTGTATGTGATGGTTTAAGGTGACAATTTTTTTTATTGCATTTGCATAAAAGCGAAGAGAAAGAGAGAGAGAGAGAGAGGGAGGGGGAAGAAAATGCAAAATTCATCAGAGGTGTTGTTTTGTTAAAAACAATAGTATTAATAACTAAAATTTCGGTTTTTAACAAGTCAGATCATATAATTGTTGTGACAAACCTCTAAAGATTTGCACAAGACAGACAAGATAAAATTGCGCTTTTTTTTCAAATCATACGATAAAAACATTTAATAGCGGTTTTTAAGTCCCTACAGTCTAGTCTACAGAAAAGATTTACTGAAATTCTATAAAATATAAATTCATTGTTAATAATAATTCAGCTAGACGTGGGTTATTTAAAACAAAATAAATAAAGATTCAAATATATTTACAAGTCTATGCGATATTTGTAAGAAAATATGTAAAATTATAGTGATATCCTAACAAAGATAAATTCGCCTTAAACTATAATTAAAACAAAATTATTTTTCGATTAACAAAATAGCCTGAATAGTTAGTATCTCTACAAAATCAAACAATTTTCTATTAAAAATTTACAAAACATACAAAAATTTTTAGTAAGATTAATTCGCCGTAAATATAATCAAGCTAAAAACGGTTTGTAAAAACAAATTAATTAAAGAATTCAATATCCTTACAAGTCTATACGATATTTGTAAGAAAAAATATAAAATTATATTCATATTCCAACAAAGATAAATTCGCCTTACACAATAATTAATTAACAATAGCTTAAAGTATAAGATTCTGCTAACACATTTGATGTCTTTGCAAAATGGAACAATTTTCTGCTTAAAAGTTCAACAAAATATTGAAATTTTAACCAATTTTAAATTCGCCATAAAAAATATTTCACACAAATTTGTTTATGGAACATGAAACTGTCGGTATTTAAAATTTTATTGTTATTCAAAATAATTTTGTAATGAAGAACCATATGAACAAAGCATAATCCTTATAAATATAAATTCGCCTTAAATACAAATTAATACAAATTACTTTTGAAATATAAAATTACTTTATTAGTTAAAAATTAAACAGTTTTCCTATGAAAATGTAGAAATATATTAAAATTCTTACAAGCATGAATTCGCCGTAATCAAAAATGAACCTCAAATTAAATAGCAAATTTTAAAGGAATTAAATATATTTGACAAGCTAGTTTTGTGTGAAAAATATGATAAAATTCGAACAAATTTTAATTCGCCGCAAACAAAAATTAAGCTGAAATTGGTTTTTTTAAATGTTTTATAAGATTTAAAATAAATATTGCATAGAAAAGTAGAGTATGTAAAGTATAGAATTTCAACAATGTAGAAGAAAAATTATTTGCTCTTTTTTGAGCCGAAATAAATTCGCCTTGGTTTATAATTGTGTTTAAAAATCAAATGAAGTGTAATTTTTGAGATTTTTAGACTCAACAATACATTCGCCGCATATTTATATAATATTATGAATTGTTAATATCTATAAAGTTAAATGAAGACCCTTGATCGACTTTCGTGGCAAATAAAACAATTTTTAAAATTTTGCTGTCAAAAGGTTAATTCGCCGTAAAAATTGTTTGATATTTTTGGAGATTTCTAGCGCCAATTTGCAGTTCATAAAATAATTATTTTAAATTGTATTTTATTTAATTTCACTACTGGGTACCTTACATTTAATGCTTAACTCCTAGAAAGCCTTGGCTTCCTTTATTAAACCTCTTTCTCTCTTCTACAAGTTTTTTACAGAGTTTTCTGCACGTTTTTTTGTTTTTGTAGAAAAAAATGTTGGTATTCAGTTTATTGTAGTTTTTTATTCAACACCAGAATATAATTTCCGTTTTTATTTCCTATTGATTTTCTAATCAAACAAAACGAATGAAATCCAACAACAAAACTAAACATTAAAATAAAAAATGAATATAATTTTGCACTAAAAACACGCAAAACGTTCAAAATAGTAAGAACTGCTTGTGTATGCTTGCCTGTTTGTAGGCAAAAAATAAAAAAAAAGGATTTCAAACTCCAATAAGTATGCAATAAAAAAAAAAAAACGAAAAAGAGTTTGAATTGAATGTGCTGGTTACTGGAAATTAAAGTTTCCCATAATGGCTTTTTACTGGTGATTATAAGCAAAACTTTGCGGTTGATTTCGTTTTTGCTTAAATAAGAGAGAAAAAAGAACGACAGAAAAAAAAAAATTAAAAGGATTTTACACTCATTCCAGGCGAATTTATCAAGCAAATGATCATCAACATCATCATCGTCATCATTTCAGGGTATTGGCCAGTCAATGGCTATTTTTTTGTTTTGTTGTTGTTGTTTGTTTGTTTTTGTTGTCGTTCCTGATTCCTTCATTCCCAATTTAATTCCTGCTCATATGAGTTTTGCCAACAACGTAAACGTACGTTGGGCTTATTCGTCCGTTTGACGGTCACGTGACCCTAATAAATCACAGAATTAATGTTACGTGAAATGTATAAGTGAGTGTATATACAAGAGTGCGTAAGTATTTTATAAGTGAATGTATGTGAGACTCACTATCGTTTATGAACAGATTCAACAAAACTTAACTTAACGTTTAACTGTGACTGTATGACTTTCGATTTGCGAATTGTCGTACACGTCGTACCGTTTGCAGGGAAATGAAAAACAAACTAATTTTGAAACCGGAAAAATTCTACTTTCCTTTGGTGGTCTATAACAATTTCAAATATTGTTCCAGCATAAATTTTCAAACATTAAGAAACAATGTGAATGAATAGTAGCGTAGCAATTGCTTTGCATTGGAAGGAAATTAAAAAACGAGAGTGGAATCCATAATTGTTACACAAAAAAAAAAGAAAAATTATTTAAATTTTTTAAATAATACTTGAAAAATAAACGAAATTTAGACAAATTTTTTCGAATTTTAAAAAATTGTTTTCTGGATAGAAACATTATTTTTGTAGAAAAATTATTGTTGCATAGTTTTAGGTGTTATGAACGGTTTTATAAATTATAACATAAAATCCGGATGCTAATCTTTTAGTATTTTACATAAATTTAGTTTATTTTAATTTATAAATTAATTATTCATTCATAAATCATTTTTGTTGCCTACTTTCGGGTAAAAAAAATTAGTTGTTCCACATCAAGCTCAGTGTCTTTGCAAAATTAAATTTAAATCAATGGAATCTTTTACTGTATCCTGCTATTCCACATCGAACACAAATTTATGGCAAAAGCGCTCGAATCTACACCCTTATAAGGTCCTAAAAGAAACATATACCGCCAACGTATTGAAGAGCATAAATACAACTGTAATCCCTACATTAAATCAACTTAGACTTTATAATCAAGTTCAATATATATCCTTAGTCAATAAATAGAGCTCTGAACACGCCTATTTATTTTTATCTTTTTAACCTTCCTCGACATCTTGACTTACGAAAAAGTTTCTTTATTAACTCGATATTAGCTTATCAGATAGAATCAATAAATATTGCCACGCTAATGTAATAAGTAGTGTGTTGACCTTAAACCTCGTCTTTAACATGTTGGGAGAACAAAAAAATTCTTCTAAATCTCAAATCTGTTGGTCAGATTCGAACTGAAATTGTTGTACTACCATGGAAAACGGTTGGCGTGAAAGGAGAGACACCATAATCCTGCTTAAATGATTGTATTGACTAATAAGGTAAGTAAGATATGTATTAAGTTCTTTAAAGAACAGATATTCTTCATTGTCTAGTTCCAGGCTACAAAAATATTGTAAAATTTGTTAAATTCAATATTATTTTATTGCATACTTTTAGGTCTTTAAAGATCTAATACTTCTTGATAATAATTTGAAGGCCTTCAATCTTAAACAACAAAAAAAAAATTATTATAAATAAATGTCTAAAAAATTTCAGTTGCATACCTTTAGGGTGAAATTAATAAATTGTTTTAAATGAATTTTTACCCATGCTAATAATTTAAAATTTTTCATTAAAAGCCTATTTTAAGGCTTCAAAGGTAATTAAAATTATTAAATTTAACTTTCCTTCTGGATTAAAAAATTTTCTGTTGCCTACTTTTAGGCGTTTTCCTGAAACAAATGAAATTTAAGTTTTACTCTTGAATTTATTGATTTATTAGTACAAATATAATTGTAATTTCTAAGCATTTACTCATTTGTTTTTGCTGTTTCACTACTACCACTACCACTACCACCACCACCACCACCATTACCAACCAACGCCGAGTGTAACAAAACCATGACTTTTACTTTGGCTACATATAAAGTAAAACACATACACATACATATACATGTAAAATTTAAAACACATGTAAACTAACACAATGAGTAGCAGTAGTAGTGGTAATGGTAGTGGTAGTAGATAAAATTTTATGTATTACTTGGTATAAAATTTTTATACGTTATTATTACAATAGCCGGCAAAACACATGCGCTGTTATGACTTTGAATTTCTTTCTTTTTTTTTTTCTTGTTTTTCTGTTTCTACACAACCATTCACAATATAGTATGCAAAAGAATATGAAATGAAAAAAAAAAGGAAAAAGAAGACAGAAACGGAAAAAAAAAACCAAAAAATGGGGGGAAAAATAAATGAAAATTGTTCTTATTTCTTTGAGTTGAGTTTTTGCTTGAAAATAAATAATAACAACCCTTTTTTGTTTTGTTTTATTTTTAAAATAATAGCGATTTATGTGTACGTTCTTTTACTTGCTACACTTGTTGTTGTTGTTGTTGTTTTTTAATAAACAAATTGTTGTAGCTGTTATTGTTGTTGTTGTTGGTTATAAAGTCTACATTAAGGCTTTAATGCTTAAGGCCAAAAAGCAAATTCTATATGTTTATATACCACTGGCTATGTCTGGTTTCTGTGCATTTTTTTTTTGGTATTTTCTGGTTGCCATAAAGCATGGAAGTTGTAGGCCATGAACAAAATATTCTTTTATTTTAATTTTTTTTTTTTTGTTGTTTATTTTTGGGTTTTTGTACTTATAATGTCTGTTATTTTCAGCTTTAAAGTTATAAAAACATACGTACATGCACATACAAAGCAGAAGATGCAGACAGTCTACAGAGAGCCATAGTAAGATATTTTTAATTATGGAATAAGGACACTTAGTCTGGCTTGCAATTTGTTGTTGTTGTTTTTTTGGGGAAACATTTTTTTCTAAAAATATTATTCTTATTCCTATATTTCCTATGGTTACTTGTAGTTTGTAATTATTTTTTTTTTATGTAAATAAACAAGTCTCCAAGTCTTTTTCGCAAGCCTAAAAGTATGTTAAATTAATTAAATTTATAAATATGTAACAAGCAAAGCCTACTTTTAAGGCTAGACGTAATAAAATAAAAGGAATGGCATAAAAATGAAATGAAATGTACATGCACAACACTCCATGGCAAACAAAACTAGTTTGTATTGTATACAGATTTTTGACACCATAAAACTATAAAAAGCCTAAATAAAACACTTTATGTTGTAATAAACCCATCCAAGGCAAAGGAGTTTCTTAAAGTGTGTATTAAAATGGAATAAAAACTTCAGTAAAATCCATGAAAAAAAAATGAATACAAAATAAGCAATAAATACAAGTTTTATATACAAATTGATTATTTTTACGCCTATAAGCAGACTTTAACTATTTGCCTTATACTAGTAAAGAAATTCTTTGATGTTTGAATGTAAATAAAAAAAAAAAAAACAAATTGGGTACTACTGTTATAGGAAATACAGAAAAAAACACAATAACAATAACATAAAAAAACCTCATGCATACTCTCACTTCCATACACACACACACATACGGCCACATAATTGCCAGAAAAAGAGTACATTTACACTCTTTAGTTCTTTAGTTCAGTCGCCTATACTTACACACGCACACATGTAGAAAAACCAAGCTCCAAATAGATAGTTAAACACTACAAATACTTAAATGAGATCCATACACACATACAGACACTTACAGCAGCAGTAGCAGTAGCAGCAACAGCAATAGCAGTAATAACACTTACACTTAAACACTCATACTCTGTATGAAATTACAATCAAACACAACACTCTCGCACACTCACCACACACACATACTGTCTCACACATTATACCACATATACAAAATATACTCTAGTGTATATGTGTAAAGTTTTAACGGTGGAAAAACCAGTGTCAAGGTTAACGACCAATGAATTTATTTTGCTTGAATAAATTTTACGATAATGAGGAAATTGTCGTTGTAACAATGAATACAAACACTTTGACACACACACACACACACACTCTCTCTCTCTCTCATCACACATACACAACTATAAACAGTGGTGTACGTACATATACTGGCAGTAAAAATAAAAGTAAAATGTCATCGTCATACACATGTAGTTGGCTAAAGAAACTGGTCACACAAACACAGCAAAAGAAAAAAAATCTCTTATTCATAAAGGAAATTAATATATGAGTCTATTAAGCCTAAAAGTAGGCTTTAAGTTTTTTTTTTCTTTCTACTCTTTTCAAACACTTTAAATTGTTGTAATTATTTAAGAAATCCATAAAATAAGAATCCAAGAGATTTTGTAAATATTTGCTTATTAAAACATGTAAAGCCTTAAAATAGGCTACATATTCTGTAACTAAGTAGGCGCTATGAAATATACTACAAAATTAAAGAGATGTTAAAGGAAATTTTTAATTTTATGTCACAGAAATGAATCAGTGTTGATGACTATTTCTACCTTTTAGAAGCCTTAGCCCTTTGGATCACATATGGATCAGTAGTGAATGAATTTGTAGTTTCAACAAAGCTATTAGAAATGTACAACAACGGCATCATTTATGTAAAATAAGTGCAAATTAACGGCTCTGAAGCATTACAAACTAATTCTATCAAAAGACAGCTGATGGGCTCAACTAAATAGGACTTTTAGAGGCAACGCAAATCGTAAGAAACGACGCCATTACATCAACGAATACAATATGAAAATTAGATACACGACTTCTAGTATTTGCGGATGGTCAAGACTTTATAGGGAGACCAAGTAATATCTTCGAGACTGTTTATCGAAGAAGGGCTAGTAAAATGTGCATAAAACTAAGGCTTTGGTTCTTGGGAATTACACTTTGGTGTTACGCTTTGGAACAGTAAAATACTTAGTTTGGAAATAGTTACTGCCTTCAGATACCAGGGCTTAGATGTGAATGCCAATAACACTTGCTCTTTGCATTTAGGGCAGCGGTAACAATCTGCAATAGAAACATTTTATGCACTGACGCAGTACTTCACAAGGCGTAACCATTAGCCGATATAGAATTAGAATTAAATAAAATAATGATTTGACTTTTTATGCATAGCATAGTGAACTGTGAGCACTAAAGAAAGGTATAACTACCGACTGGATAGAAGATTTCTTATCACTATCCACTTCCTTCGAATAAAAGTGAATATCTTAGCCAGAAACTGATGTTTTAGGCCTCTAGGATTCAAAAGAATAGATGTAGCTGCACTGACTTCCAATCTTATGAGGATAATTGACGAGAAATTTCAAAAAGTGGAGATGGTATAGAGTAACACTGTGTGCAATCCATTACTGAATTATACCTGTAGAGCCAAGGTGGAACATTGACATTTTTGACAATATATTACTGCAACGATCAAATTTGGAAAAAACGGACCGATGAATTTGCGGGAGTGGAGTTTTCACAACAATTATGCGGCTAAAACCTTCCTATGCGATAGGAAAAGGGGTTAGGAAGAGTATATTTGACTAAAAGATAAGATTGACAGAAGAGGAGATTTTTTTCAAGCCCGCCCATAATTATAATTGTATTAAATTGAGTTCCAAGAAAGGAAATTTGAATTAAAAATTTATTAAAAAATCAAGTATATTTTTAGCCTGTAGTCACAACTTGTATACCCAGTGTTATTACCTAAAAGCAGACTGTAAATTTATTTACAACTTTAATTAAACGAAAACTTTTAATATTTTCAACAATTTCTTAAAATATTTTCAATTAAAAATAATTTAAACGCTATAAAAATAAGAAAAAAAATAATTTTTAATCCCCTAAAAATATGCTTTAAAACTTTTATTTAAACTCTTTAATAATTTATAACCCAAATAAAAATTTAAAAGATAAACTTTAAAACTCTTTAAATAAATGGCTGAATGTCTGGTTGTTTCTGTTTTTTGTAATTAATTACCCTGGCAATGCCTTAAAGTATGCTTTAAATGCATAAAATAACAACAGCCTATAAGGCCTGCTTTACGTATACTCGTATTATTTATAAGAGAGACTTTCGCTGGTAAATTGTTGTCTATATTTCAGTGTAGAGTCGTTTGCATGGTTTTGTCTGCTTGTAATTTATGGTCATCTTGACGCTGCTTTTTTTCGTTTTTTTTTCTGTTTTTGTTTAAAGGGGAGAGCAGTTTTATAACTTTTCCCATAAATTCAAGGTAAAATTTTTGTAACCATAAAAGCACTTGTTGCTTCTGCAAAAGACAATGTACGTGTATTTAAACAGCAAAAAAAAAAGAATGTTTAATTTAAATAAAAGAAAAATTAATTTTAAATTTCATTTCCTTTATTAAGACGGAAACAAAGAAAAAAAAAAACAACCGAAAAAGAAGAAACATTAATGGTGGGAGTATAAGTTGAAGAAACAATTGAAAATGAGGCTAAGAAAACTAATTTAATTAAAAAATTTTAAAAGCTTAATGAAGGCCAAACTTATTCAAGCGTGTTTGTAATATTTTTTTTTTTTTGTTTTTGGTGGATTTTTTAGTTCCATTTCAAATTGGATTTTTATAAATATGTCTGGTCCAGAAAATATATTTTTTCCGTTCGACATTTTTCATAAAGAAAATGTATTTTTTTCTTCTTCTTTCTTTTGCTGGCATAGCAGACACAGCTGCCAAGAAAAAGGAAATGAAGAACGAAATACAGAAAGAAAAAAAGATGAAAAATAAAAGAAAGTCAAGCAAAAATTCTTAATGCCATACAATATATTTTTCTTCTTAGAATGATTCGATGATTTTTAAGCGCCTGCGTTAAACTGAAAACCAATCGCATCAAAGCACCCCATTAAATAACGTCATCTACCAACATCATCGTCATCACCATCATCATCATCGTCATCATGAGCAAACCTCATCAGCATTATTAACATCCTCTTCCAAAGAAATAATACAAAAAAAAAAAAAAAACAAGAAAACACCAACAACATTATATATCGTATATATATGTATATGTGTGTGGTATATGAACACAATTTCTTTTTCTATTTTATACTTGGCTTTTCCTTTTTTTCCAATTTTTTTTTTCTCAAAACATTTGCAGCTGTGGGTTGAAGTTTAAAAACAAAATTAGAAAATTTTTAAATAAATTTTAAAGTTTTGTATTAAATTATGGCTTTAAAACTTGAATATATTGAAGAAATGCCAAAAAGTATGCTTTAAAATGTTACTTTTTATAGGCAGCCTACATGTAGGCAACAATAAGTAAATCTATTTGATTTTTATTGAAATCATTTTATTATGCCTTTAAAGAGGTGATGCAAAGCTTCAAAATCATTGTAATTCTATTGTCTTTAGCAGTATCTGAGACAAGCGTTGCCGGAATGGAGTACTTCGATAAGCGTGAGGGAAATTTCTTTTCAATTCTAGTTTAATTCGAACATGTATAGCTACACTTTAACTACAGTAGCAAGTCACTAATACTCATTTCAAACTATTTTGATCTTATGTTACGATCACGTAAGTTCCAAAGATCTTTTGTCGGATTGGGGAAACAAAAGGAAACTTTCAAGCAAATGATGTGATTTTTTAAACTGGCTGCGATATTTTTGTGGCCAAAAACAATTTATATTTCAAAGTTAATTACAACCGTGGTGTAGTGGGTAGTGTGTTGGCTTATTAGACAAAAGGCCCGGGTTCGTATCCCAGGTCAGACATCAAAACGAAAAATATTTCTTCGGCGACTTCCTCTCAGCAGATTTCTGGCAAAGACTCTGAGAGTAAAAATTGCCATGAAAAGCTTCTCAAAAATCTGTCGTTCGGAGTCGACTTTAAACTGTAGGTCCCGCCACTCATATATAAAATTAACACACACAGCATAAGTGGTGTGAGAAGCTAGGTCGTAATCCTGACTGAAGGGTTGCAATGGCCAATTATGTTTGTGTATGTATGTATGTTAATTACAACTTGGAAGTACTTGATCTTTGCTTAGATAGTTTAAGTTAGTCCTGTCTCCTTTTCTAATCGTTTTCCAATACGTATTTAACCTTGAGTGCTGCAATTTAGGGCGGTCCTTATGATAGTCTCTGATGATATTCTGAAGCCATTATTATAAGTCTTTTGACAGGATTACGGCCTAACTTCCCCCATCATCCATGTAGTGCGTGTTACTTTCATCCAACTACAGTTTTCAACGGAATTTGGTTCATAGCCTTCATTGTTAATACGTATTGTCTCATTATTGTGGAAACACATCGGTTGAAAAGGATTAGATCATATGCACACCCTTTACGTGTTTCGTTCTTGAATATTTCCGTTTTAGTGGAGAGTTAAACAACCCATGTGCGAGCTTTGTCTTGGTGAAACTGTCGGCTTTTAGAAATGACAGAATCTAAGAATTCTCACTTAACCTCTATAACTTCAAAAGCATTAACTGACTAATGGAAATAAATCACGAATGTTTGCATACCAAAGAATCGTATAAGTTATTAAAGACACAAACCATGTGCAACATAGGTTTCCATGTAATACACACAATATATCGTTTGAAAACATGTTTACAGAAAATAAAAAATTCTACATTAGTTTTAATGTTTAAAGAAACCCCCCCAAAAATATAAAATAAAATGATTTACTGTTTTTTTTTTAATATTTTGTACCCCAAGAATTTAATTAAAGCTTTTAATTGTTTTTAGCAAGCTTCTCAAAAATATTATCGCATGAGAAAAAAAAACACTGCAAATAGAACGTTATTCTTAAAAATGTTATTTATGTAGAAATATTTGCAATATTTTCGTTATTTTAGCTACTTCGCGCAAAAATAAATACAATACTATAATTTCTTTCTATATATATATCTACAGGGGGAGGCCAACAAAACCATGAACATGAAAGATGGTGTGAAAACCTTTAAAATCTATTTTTCAAGTCCTTAACAATTGGAAACCATGATATTATCAAATATTTTTTATATATTTACTATCAAATCATATCTGATTTTATGTAAGCATCTTGCTCATCCTTAATTTAGTGCCTACGCCCTTTTATTATTAGTTTTCCTTAGCATTTCTCTCTAACAAACATGTTATATAGAAGCGTAGTTATTTAAGAATCTTCTTCGTCCTTAATTTAAAGGCAACACCCTGTTATCTTTAGTTTTCCTTAGCATTTCTCTCTAACACCGTATTGTGCAAGAGTAGAGCAGAGCAGAGTAGTATAGTGTAGAGACGTAGTAGTAGTATTTAAAGTAAAGAATGTTGTTAAAAAACGCAAAGAAGTTTGTTTGTTTGTTCGTTTTTTTTTTTTGTATGTTTTTGTGTGTTGCATGAATGGTGGCATAACATGGTTGTTGTAAGCAGTAGCTGCAACAACTATAACTACAAATACAACAACAACTACAACAAAAAACCAGAAGCTTAGTAGCAAAAATACCATCAGAATAGTGCCATGTAAAAATTCCAATTTACTATTTGGCTAAAGCCTGTGCTTAAAAATACTTTCATTTCCTTTTACGTTTTGCTTTTTTCTTTCTGCTTCTTCTTGCTCCTTGCAAAACTAAAAAAAAATATAAACTTTTTTCATTATTTTTCACTATTTTTTTTTTGTATGTTTTTCATTTGATTTTTTTTGTTTTTTGACGAAGAACACATTTTTAATAATTTTTTTTCCATTCCATGTTTAGTAGTAAAGTTTTAACCCTTTAGAAGCTGATTTTAAAATTGAAAGATTTTTAAAAGAGAGCGTTTTTTATATTAAACTATGCTTTAATCATGCAAAGTTAATATAATATAAAATAATTTTACTTGAAGATTGTTTCCTTTTTCCATTTTATAGAGATATCAGAGCTAAGTTCAGAACTCTTAAGCCCTTGTCTCCGTATAAGTAATGAGGTTTCTAAATTCCATCTTAAAATTCTAGGTAAACCACCAGAATTTATAACAAGAATTATCTCATACTAGAACCCTTATTGTGGGCAACAACGTGTGAGAGGACCCATGCATATGTGGAGTTGGAAACGGCAAAAAGAATGCAGCTGAATTACAGTAAAGCTGGAAACAAAATTATAATGACCCCATATTTCTTATACCAATCGTTTTAAAAAGAGATCCTCAGGAAAAGCTTTAATCACTATAGGCCACGTAGGAAGGTGGTGGATAGCGAATGCCTCTCCATATACCGCCGCCAAACAATCATCATAACATGTGAAATGAAGTTTGCTAACAGAACTACTGGAAAGAGTACATACATACACACATAATTGGTCATTACAACCCTTCAGTCAGGATTATTGGCCTAGTTTCGCACACTACTTATGTTGTGTGTGTTAATTTCATACATAAGTAGCGGGACTTACAGTTTAAAGTCGACTACGAACGACAGATTTTTGAGAAACGGCTGATGGCAATTTTATTTACTCTCAGAGTTTTTGCCAGAAATCTGCTGAGAGGAAATCGCCGAAAAAAAAACTTTTTGTATTTTGTTTTGATGTCTGGCCTGGGACTCGAGCCCTGGCTTTACGTCTAATAAGCCAGCACACTACCTATTAGACCACGGCAACTTCACTGGAAAGAGTATGCGTCCAAGATGGATACCAGCACAATTTGACCCTTTTCATAATAACTCCACCATCACGAGTAGATTGAAACCTGTTGCTTTTATTCAGAACCCAAGAGTCATAATGTTGTGCTCTAGCTAGTAACCCAGGCAGCTACGGATACAAGTAGCAGCTTATCTTAAGCCAAACGGTGCCTAAAATAACTATTTATTAACTGTAGAAGATACTCAGGAATGTTAGCACCTTCCGGCCATGTCAAGAGAGATGAACATAGTGTCTATATGAGCATGTTGGCCACGACAATATTGTCTAAATGAGTGTGTAACAGTAGACAGAAGTTTTCAGTTCAGTCACGATACTCTAAGTGGCCCTTTAAGCCCCTTTAAGCTTCATGCTTTGCCTCTGTACTCTTCAGTCATGTGGCATGTTATACTACACTACGTCACCTTTGAATAACAGAGGTCTCTCATCGACCTGTAATTGAAAATTCAATGCTATGTTCACTAGAACCTGCATATTTTTGAATTGCCGAAAGAAGCACTTTTCAAGTAATTTAATTCTTATTTAATACTGTCAGACTTCGAAGTTTTTCGTTTACCAAAGCCTCGTATAGAATTCGTCAGTTGGTGTTTGCACACAAGACTTGGATAAAGAATATTGTCTTCCTTGGAATGTCCCTTAACTAGTTACCTATCGTGGACTGGTTTATAGTGTCAAAATCCGTCTTAAAACTTATGGGGTATCTTTATTAAGTCACTTTCAAAGGCGGTCCAATATTTTTCATCTGTAGCATTATATGTTTAGCGAAAGTTTGTCATTTACAAATATGGATCCTTTAACAAGCCAGGAACACGTAAAAATTGCTTCATGACAAACGGTGATAAAAACGCGGCCGATTTTCATACATTAAAGTGTAATTATGGTCGTCATAAGAGATCTACAGTGCTGAAGATCAGGTCAGTCCTTTGAATATACCGAATTTCTACAAACCATTCCTAGTGTCTTTCTTAATGTCTTAAGGCTGTAGCAATACCTACCTTGGACCTCATAGCGTCTTTACTTTAATTTTAAAGCTTAAAACTTTAACTTGAAAAATGTTTTTTAAAAAGAACTAGAATGAAGTAATATTTTATGCTAATCTTTAAAGATTTTTGAGATTAAAGTTTAAAAGTACATGCATATGTAGCTGGTCCTTACAACCCTTCAGTCAGGATTACGGCCTAGCATTCTCGCATCACTTATGTTGTGCGTGTTAATTTTATACCAACAGAACAAACAATATAAAGTCGACCCTGAACGACAGATTTTTAAGAAATTTTTTAATTTAAAGTTTTAAAATATTTATTGCCAGTCTAAGGGCTAATTTGTGTATCCCTACAATGTTATTTGTTCCGTTTTCTTCATTTTCTTCTTGCTGCTCAACTAGTCTTTTACTAAAGCAATTAATTTTTTGTGTTTTTTTTTTATAGAAAAAAGAAAAAATTGCAACAAAAAAAATAAAAATAAAAATGGATCCAGCGTTACATTAAAAAGCTTATACGAGTATGGTAGATGGCTGTTAAAACATTTCAGAGTATGAAAAGAAAAGAAATTCTATGAAAAAATGTAATAAAGCAAATGGTATTATTAGCTTCTTTTTTTTCTTCTTTTTTTTGTTATTTTCCAAGCATTTTGCGAGCAAGAGAAATAAGAAAATTTACAACCATCGTGGTGTAGAAGGGGTTGCAAAACAATTTTTAAATTTAATTTCTTTGCTGCTTAACGAAATTTTCTCTCTCTTCTTTTCATATCTTTTTTCATTCCCCATTTTTGCAATCTCATTTCCAGCCAACAACGGCAGCAATAGCAATAGCAGCAGCAGTTGTAGAGCAGCTTTACCAATGTAACATGGAATTCCTTAAAATCCTTAGCTGTCACAATATATTTTTTGTGCCTGACTTAATTTTCTTTCTGCTCTTGCATTTCTTTCCATCAAAAAAACAAAAAAAAAGAAAGAAAAATTAAAAAAAAAGAAAATTCATTCTTATACTATGGAAACACTTTTAATTTTGTTGTTGTTGCCTTCATTCCTATAGATTTTTTATAAATAAAACGAAAGAAAAAATACTTTTTTTTTTTGTTATTTGAAGCATTCATTCGTGCAATGCTCATACTTGGCTGGTTAGAAATCCATACGAACACATCAAATTTGAGTGTAAGTCTCTCAGTATGTGTGTGTGTGTGTGTGTGTGCTACGAGTCTGAGAAATACCACTTCTAAGCCACACACCATTTTCCATACAAGCAAAATGACGACAACAACAATAGCCAGTGGAAAATCTTAGATAAGGGTAAAAATATTCTCCATCACAACACAGCACCAACACAATGCATATATTTTAGTTTAAATTTTTCTGTATTTTCTAAAGCATAAAATAGGGAGCTTTAAACTACGTTTCCTCCCTGGTCCCTTTTGTGTAGGATATTAACGCATATGGCAACCCCATGGTCACAATAGCCATTTAAACTAACAACAACAAAATAAAGTGCTGGGGAAAACTTAATAAAAAAAATGTAAGAGAAAATAAGGAAACTAACAAAAAAAAAAGAATTAAAATTTCTATAAAAAGGAAATGAAAAAAGCTTATATTATTTTAACTCCTTAAAGAAGGCTTTAAGTTGTAAAAATTAATTTATATTTTCTCTTCTTAAACAATAGTACATGAATCCTAAATTTCTTGTAAATTACACGAATTAATTTAAATGCTGAAACTGAAAGAAAAATTGTAGTGTGAAATAAGGCGCTTAATAGTAAAACAATTTGAGACTAGGATATGAAAATGAAAACGATTGAAGTCGCCGTGATCTAGTAGGTAGTGCGTTGGCTTATTAGACGTAAAGCCATTGTTCGAGCCCCGGGTCAGACATCAAAAACAAAAAAACAAAAAATATTTCTTCGGCGATCTCCTGTCAGCACATTTCTGGCAAAAACTCTGAGAGTAAATAAAACCTGCCATGAGACGTTCCTCAAAAAAATCTGTCGTTCGGAGTCAACTTAAAATGTGGGTCCCACAACTTATGTATAAAATTAACACACACAACATAAGTGGTGTGAGAAACTAGGCCAATAATCCTGATTGGATGGTTGTAATGACCAACTATGTATGTATGTATATGAAAACGATTCTCAAGAATCTGTCGTTTGGAGTCAACGTTAAACTATAGATCCCTCCATTCATAAACACACACACAACATGGGTTGTGTGAAAAACTAGGTCGTAATCCTAACTGAAGTATGGTTTGACCAATTGTATATAAATGTATATCGTAGAATATAGGATTTTGACAAAGATTAATGCATTGTACTACACTCAAGTAAAATACCCATGACCCATCTAAAATTGTTTCAAAGTCTGACAGGAAAGTCTTCTATCATTATTATAGTTTTCCATTGTTAAACATGAAATTTCCAGGCCCTTAAGTTATAACTTTGTATGTGAAATTCCATCCGCCTGATAATTGGTTTAAATCTCTTGACTATACTGACGATAAGTTCAAATTATCTGCCTTACTTTAGGGCCTTCAAAACTAGTGGGGCCAAATTTTTGAAAAACCTAACAAAGTTAGTGTCAAAATAATGCTTCACAATTCGATTAGTTGCGCGACAATTCCAGTTTGCCCGATTTTTTTTGTGTTCATAAAGCTATAAACGATAAAGCTAATAGTCTAACACGCTATACCCAGTATGCACGCGGCATATCAAACGTAGGAAATGAATCGATAATACTCTCAAAAGCAATACAAATAGTGTAGCAAGAATGGCACTTTGTGTTGAATCCTCAGGGCTCAACAACCCGTCGCCGGTCAAGAAACTCCTGGAGACATTCGATACTCCAAGATCTAGGCCTGTGCAATCTTATATGGGAAGACGCAAAATAGCAGCAGTCAATCCGAAAGATGGAAATGCTTTGTTAATGTCATATGATCTCAAGATGGGTAGTAGAAAAAAAAAGTTTTCCAAATCTTTTGTAAATTCTAACTTTTGAAAAATTATTCAAAAAGTCTCAACATTGTAGTTTAAACGTGTATTAATACTGTTAACAGGAATATATTTTATGAGAGCGCCCTGGTAATGTAGTGGGTAGTATGCTAGACTATTAGCATTAGGGTCGTGGTTTCGATTCCCACCAGAGTCTCTGGCCTGTGACACTACACCGAGCTAATGGTCGAAGATACGCAGCTCATATAGAACTAGAATATTATTTGTAATTGAATTGTAATAAATAAATAAATAAAAAAATATTTTATAAAAATCGAATTTTAAATTTAAAAATTGTTAAACAAACCTAAAAGTATGCCTTAAATAATATACAAATGGGATCCTAATTTAAACTTTTATTTTTTTAATAAACATAAAACATTTTAGAGTGTTTTAGACTTCAATATAAACTTGACTTTATTTCCAAATATAAAAAAAAATATTTTTAAAAATAATAAAATAATGCTTTAAATGTGTATTTAAATTTAAATGTTTTAAAATGATAAAGGCATAAAAAAATTGATTTCTAAGCGGTTTTTTATTAAATTTCAAAATTGTTCATTCATTTATTGATTTTCATTTACTGAACTTGAGGCGTTTTTAGTCAAAAAACATATTTTTTCCTGTCGTTTCGCTTTTGTTTGTTTTTTTTTGTTGTATTTGTTGTTATACTAACCTAATAAAAATCATAATCTATTAACTGTAAATGACATGTGTGTGTGTGTATAAATGAAAAATTATTATAAAAGGGGAAAAAGCCAAACAGCAACAACAATAGCAACTTTGCTTAGCTGTCAAAAAGCTGTCAAAAACAAGAAATATTTATAAAGAGAAAAGAGAATGACCTCTAAAATGAAAAAAAAACGCAGCGTAGAAATGGTCGATGTTTTTTTTATGATTCTCTGGCTTTTTTGTGTTTTTTTTTTTTATTTAAATTCTACACAAAACAATTTGTCTGCTGGAATGTTTTTTTTTTTTTAGAAATAAAAGCAGGCTTTAATATAGAAAGAGAGATTTACCGCCTGAAGAGGGTATTTGAT
Organism: Sarcophaga peregrina; assembly: GCA_014635995.1. NCBI lineage: Eukaryota > Metazoa > Arthropoda > Insecta > Diptera > Sarcophagidae > Sarcophaga > Sarcophaga peregrina. Next base: position 27,825,237 of record CM025789.1, on the reverse strand, counting down.
ATAATGTGGCACTTTCCAGCGTTTTATTGAAATAAATTGAAAGTTTTAAATAAAAAAAAAAACAAAATAAAAATAAAAATATTGTGGATTTTTATTAACTAATTGATAATGATCATTAGTTTAGTTTTGTCATTCATCATAATGATGCCGTAATGTGGCGTTTTTTTTTATTTTTTTTTTTGTCTGTAATGGTTAGTTTATGAAGTGTCATTATTGACATATAGTGACAATTAGAATGACAGCAAATGTCTACCAAAAAAATAAAAACAACACAAAACAAAAACCCCAAAAAGGAAAATAATTTATGATTTGCAGAAAGCGTAGACAGTGAAGTTCAATGATCTTTTTGTTTTAAAAACAAATGCCATTAAATTTAATTCAATTCTTCTTCTTCTTCTTGTTCTTTAAAGAAAAAAGTTCATTAAACCTCCTTCCTTTTTTTTTGTTTTTGTTGTACAAAAATCCTTTTAAAATCTTCTTTAACACTGTCTGTTTGTGTGTGTGTGTGTGTGTGTATGTGTGTGTGCATTAACAACCATTACAACAGCAGCAAACAGCACAGAAAACGAGAAACAATAATACTGGCGACCTTGAAAATCTGCTGGTGAAATTTATAACAAATTAAAAGCCATAATTTTTCATCTTGACTTAAAAAAAAAAAAATAACAACAACAACAACAGTAACAGCAACAGTAGAAATAACAAAACCATGCTCTCGCATTTACTCTAGTAAAACAAATAGTGTGTGTGTATGGCTTTGTATGTGTGTTACGAGTAGACAATTGAGAGAGTTTTTTGCTATAACAGCAGCAGCAGCAGCAGTAGTAGTAGTAGTTGTGGTAGTAGTTATTTGGTAGCATAAAGAGACACAGAACGAGAGAGAGAGAGAGAGAGCATACAGAAGAGTTCAAAGCTCCCACATTAATATATCACTTTTATTTTTCTGCTGTTATTATTGCTAGTGCCATTATTGTTGTTGTTGTTGTTTTAAAAGGGAAATCCCCGTAAATACTATGATTTTTACTACTACAAGACATTATGGCTGCTCTATAAGCATGTAAATGGCTGTTTAAGTTGGAGTGTATGTATGTATGTGTGTGTGTGTGTAGTATATGCAAGAGAGTATTACGCTTTATTATCTGTGTATACATACATAACTGTATGTGTGTGTGTATTTTATTGTAGGCCATCTCTTTTTAGTGTGTTAAAAACAAAAACAAACCAAAAAAAATATTGTTTTTCGGCTCCATAAATTGTATGAATGAATATTTTTGTTATTGTTGTCTGCATTTAAAACACATACATTTGCACTTCACACACATACACACACACACGCACACGTGCATGTGCACACGAAAACATAATAAATTTAAGGCCCAAAAACACACACCACCACAAAGAAACAAATGAAATGAAAAAAAAATTCAACAATAATTCATGTTGGCGTCTGCAAAAAAGTGTAAAAATAATGGAAAAAAAATTTTTTTTTTGTTTTTTTGTTTTTTTATTTAAAAATGCGAAGCCATTGAACCATAAAAATATTTTTCCTTCTTTCTTTAAAAATGCATTTCTTTCTTCTCGCTTTAGATACAAAGAATTTTTTTTTTTAAAGAATTTAAAGAAAAGAAATTGTTTTTTTCTTTCTTTCTTTTTTTTTTTGTAAATTATAATTGTAAAGCACCGTTAATGCTTACTACTCTCTCTCTCTCTCTGTCTCTCTGTTGTTGTCATAAGTGTTGCTTGTTCTTTATGTTTCTTTGTTTCAAAGCTTCGAAAGCATGTTTTCCATACATTTGCCAAGTCTTAGGCGTAGTAGTAGTAGTGGTGATAGTGATGGTGGCCATTAATTTTATTATTTGCCGACTTGTTTGACAGTTCTGACAGACAATTATTTAAAACTTGTGTTCGTTTTTTTTTTTGTTTTTTGTTTTTCACTCGTTGCTCAATACGAAAAATGTGTTATTCTGTGTCGAGTTATTAGCAAAGTACTCGTGGTAGTAGTTTTTGTTGTTGTCTAAAACATAAATATTAAATTTACTTTTTTTTTTTAGAGGTCACCGTGCCTCCTCTGTATTTGTTTTTATACTTAAAAACACAAGCTACACTCTCTCTCTCTGCTGTCATCGTTTTTTGGTTTGAAAATGTTTGTAACAAATTCAACACCATTTATTATCATTATTCTCGTTGTTGTCTGCTGTGTTCACTTGCACTTTTTCATTGTTTTTTTGTTATTGTTGTTATTGTTATTGTTAAATATAGATTCTGTAAGAAGCAACATTTAAAATTAATGGCTTTTAATATGGGTTAGTAGTAGACAAACATGGCTTAAGATCCTACACATTGTATACACACATTTGAATGTAAATGTAAAGCATACTTTTATGGGCTGAAATATTATTTTGTCTACCCGCAAGGCTTAATAGTAAGTTTAAATTTAGAAGCATAATTGATTTCAATACACTAAATTAAATTGTAATAGCTTTGAAAGCTTCTAAAACTTTACTTTTAAAATCTTACGTTTTACAATAATAGTTTTCAAATGTAAATTATCGAAATTTGAAGCAAAATCCATTAGGAAATACAATCATCCATTGAGTCATACCATAGTGATCAGAATATTTCTTCAATTTTAGAAAAATACTATGGAAACACATCGAACTAAATTACCTGCACAGAAGATTATTTTCTTAATTGGGGCATTAAACACTTCAGTTTCGATTGATGACCTAGGTTTTCAACCGCTTGTAATTGTGTAAAGTTAATTATTTTACATAAGTGGACGGACATAAATTCTAGTTCTGATTCGAAGGACAGATTTGAGAAATTTTTCAATAAATTTTTTAAGAAACTTTTACATGAAAATTTATTTAACACACTCAGAATGTCTGAAGTTTGTATCACAGGCTCAATCTAATAAGTCACACTAACTACTAGACTTAGGTTAGGTTGGAGGACGAGTACCTGGGGACCTACAGTTTAAAGTCGACTCCGAACGACAGATTTTTGAGAAACTTTTCATAAAAATTTTATTTACACTCACAGTTCTTGCCCAAAGACTACTGGAAGAAATATATTTGCATACGTTCTAATTGAAGATGTCTGAAGCTTGTATCACAGGCTCACATCAATGAGTCACACTAACTACTAGACTTAGGTTAGATTAGAGGACGAGTACCTGCCAAACAAGACAAGTACAGTAACCGCAGGTCGAACTGACCCATTGTACAATGTCCTAGCTTCTCACACCACTTATGTTGTGTGCGTTAATTTTATACATGAGTGGCGGGACCTACAGTTTAAAGTCGACTCCGAACGACAGATTTTTGTGAAACTTTTCATAAAAATTCTGAGAGTTCTTGCCCAAACACTGTTGGAAGAAATATGCTCACATACGTTCTAGTTGAAGATGTCTGAGCTGAAGTGTGCACAACAGACTCACGTCTAATGAGTCATCACCCTAAGTACTAGACTTAGGTTAGATTAGAGGACGAGTACCTGCCAAACAAGACAAGTATAGTACTCGGAGGTCGAACTGACCCATTGTACAATGTCCTAGCTTCTCACACCACTTATGTTGTGTGCGTTAATTTTTATACATGAGTGGCGGGACCTACAGTTTAAAGTCGACTCCGAACGACAGATTTTTGAGAAACTTTTCATAAAAATTCTGAGAGTTCTTGCCCAAACACTGTTGGAAGAAATATGTTTGCATACGTTCTAATTGAAGATGTCTGAAGCTTGTATCACAGGCTCACATCAATGAGTCACACTAACTACTAGACTTAGGTTAGGTTAGAGGACGTGTACTTGTCAACTGTGACAAGTATAGTACCCGAAGGTCGAACTGACCCATTGTACAACGTCCTAAAGGAGGGCAGGAGGGAAAAGGATGAAAGGAAGGTATGTAAGAGAAAGGGGAGAGTGGGAAGCGAAGGAATCACACAAACCAGACACAACAAAAAGGTTGAGAGCGCAACTACACCGATAAAGTCCTAGCACCTCTCAACCAGCCTGAGCCACTATTGAATCTGTGGTAAGCCTTGATGTCGGCTTTCGACACTGAATCCATGCTCTCAAAGCAGGCCCTTCCAAGGGTCCTCAATCTTATTCTATCAAGGGCTGGGCAGTTACAGAGGAGGTGTTCGATGGTCTCCAACTCCTCCTCTTCGCAACATGCGATGCAGTAGTCCGGCTGAGAGCTGTTCCAGATCCTCGTCAGCGACCTAATCTCGCAGTGCCCTGTGATAAAACCGACAAACAACCTTAAGATGTCCTTATTCAAGCCCAGCAGCCAACCTGTTCTCCGACTGTCCACAGCAAGCCCTTCTGCTCCTTGTCTAAGACTCATCCAATAATGAGGCCATAGAGGTGACAGACTGGGGGGTCAGGACCAACTATCAAAATGGCGCATCCAATATGGCAGTCCAGGTTTATAAAAATGAATCGGATTTACTTGAAGACCGCCATTCGCGATACGACCGCCATATTGGATCTGCCATTTTGAATTTTTTAAATCTGAGTGAAGAGATCTGTAATCAACGACCCCAAAATCCACTGAGCAACAATTTTCAAGTAAATCTGATTAATTTTTAAGGTCCTGCGTAATGTGTTTCTAGTTCTCTTGTACCTCTTGCCATAAACCCACCCCCTACTTTTAGGGTGCATGCAAAGAATTTGGCTTTGGGTTCATTTTAAAGAGCAAATATCAATTGTCAATTTCTGATAATAGCGATGGTTCTAGCACGCCAGTGTTAGCTCTATAATTCTTCTATTTTTAGGGGTTCTATCCTCCTTTTCTCGAAAACCTGATGTAATAGAAAGTGATCAGCGCGCGAAATGTCTTCGGAAACACCTGGAGCCATCTTATTTGCAAAACCCATGCAGGGCTGTGTTATCATTCAACAAGTCGTACCGGTTTAATACGTAGATTGCTTTGGCAATCCTGACAAAATAATATCAACCAATGGCGGCTCAGAACAAGCAGACTTTAAACAGCCAAAACATTTGAAAGATTTCTATGAGTGTAGGGAAATCCTTAAAGTTTGTTGTACAGAAAATTTATCAATAAGCACCTTAGAGTTATTGGAGAATATGCTGGTCCTGCACCATTAGCAACATAAATCTCCGAAACCCTATTGAGTCATTCTAAACGTAGAAAATAGAGGAGACTTAGCCTTAATAGCAGAAAAAACCCAATAGTATGGTATCCTTCAGGCTGAAAGCTTTTCCATATTTACATGCGTTAAACCGTGCCACATCGAAATGCTTTAATGATTCATAAGCTACCAAGGGGGTCAATAGTACAAAATCTGTATTTTTTTTAGCTAAAATTAGCTTATAATGCAATTGCAAATTGATTTAATTGTTTTTTAATAATTTGAAATCATTTTTCAAAATTGTTCTACTTTTCTATGAAATTTTTATTGATTTTCTTCATTTCATTTACTATCCGTTCAATATTGCCTGTAGGCATTAGCGAAATAAATGTATACGTCACACCCTCAATTTGATGTCTATGGTGCAGAAATGAATACCTGGTTGTTAATTAGGGAAATAATCTGCCACTATTTTTATTGTTTTTCATTTTCATATTTCATAATTTCGATTTCGTATTCGTATTTTTATTTTTATTTTTTCCTTTTAAAAATGTTTACGTTAATGTGGCACGTAAACTATGGCTAGGAACGGGAGAAAAAAAATTATGAAAAATGAAGTGTAAAAACTGTTAATGTCGATCATAAAAATCATTTTTATTGATATTCAAAAACAGCAAATTTTGCATATAAATTTTAATAAATATTTCCACTTTTTTTTTTCTTTCCATTGCTTTTCTTTCGGCCAAGCCAACGTCTTGCACTTTTGAAAAGATATGCTCTCTACGAGTGAGTACTCATACAATAAACGAATATTTGTAGCAAAAAAAAACAAAAAGAAGAAAAATCCGAAAAAAACAAATGAAAACTAAAAACTTAAAGCCCATAAAAATAAAATAAAAACAACAACACAGAGTGTGTAAAACTTTTAATGGGTTTACGAGTCGTAAAACAAGCACAAACGGTAGAGTATCTAAAGCCTTAATAATCTGGACGTATTGGTAGTTGCCTTAGTTGCTTCTTGTGATTGTTTTTTTTTTCTTATTTTCTGTGTGATTTCTTTACGATTTCCTTCATTTCATTTACTATCCGTTCAATATTGCCTGTAGGCATTAGCGAAATAAATGTATACGTCACACCCTCAATTTGTTGTCTATGGAGCAGAAATGAATACCTGGTTGTTAATTAGGGAAATAATCTGCCACTATTTTTATTGTTTTTCATTTTCATATTTCATAATTTCGATTTCGTATTCGTATTTTTATTTTTTTTCCTTTTAAAAATGTTTACGTTAATGTGGCACGTAAACTATGGCTAGGAATGGGAGAAGAAAAAAAATTATGAAAAATGAAGTGTAAAAACTGTTAATGTCGATCATAAAAATCATTTTTATTGATATTCAAAAACAGCAAATTTTGCATATAATATTTAATAAATATTTCCACTTTTTTTTTCTTTCCATTGCTTTTCTTTGGGCCAAGCCAACGTCTTGCACTTTTGAAAAGATATGCTCTCTACGAGTGAGTACTCATACAATAAACGAATATTTGTAGCAAAAAAAATCCGAAAAAAAACAAATGAAAACTAAAAACTTAAAGCCCATAAAAATAAAATAAAAACAACAACACAGAGTGTGTAAAACTTTTAATGGGTTTACGAGTCGTAAAACAAGCACAAACGGTAGAGTATCTAAAGCCTTAATAATCTGGACGTATTGGTAGTTGCCTTAGTTGCTTCTTGTGATTGTTTTTTTTTTCTTATTTTCTGTGTGATTTCTTTACGATTTTTTTCGTTTCATTTTTATAGGCAGAACTAATTTTTGGAGTAAAACATTTTCTGTTTTTTTTTATTTCTTTTTTTTTAGATTTTTTTTATTGTTTTGTGGTGGTAGATTTGTAAAGCAGAATTAGTGGCGGTTTAAAATAGTAGCCACTGTCTTGGCCACCACTACCTACTACGTACACTTGGTTGATCGTAATGATGATGATCCTCATGCTGAAGCTGAAGATGATGATGTAGATCATCTAATAAACATTGTTACAGTAGCTGTAAAATAAATGGTGTAACGCAACAAGAAATGTGATCATTATTTGAGGCCCTAAAAAGATAAGCTGAAGTTTCTTTTTTTTTTTAATTGAAATCAACTTAAAAGCTTGTTATTATTGAAAGCTTTTTTTCTTTTACTTTTAGGCATTCAAAGCCTTCAGCAGCAAAATATTTAATTAATTTAAAGGTTTCATAAAATCATCGAATTCAATATACTAGGGATAGCATAAGTACTTCAAAAGTAGTGCTTTAGACACGCAAAATGAAGGGCGAAGTTTTGGCAACTATTTATAATACGATTGCGGAAAAGACTTCTGCTGTGTGACGATCTACAGTACTGGAATTGATCTAAATAGGCTGTCATTATAATGTCTCCTTTTTCTTTCTCTAAGGACATTGTACAATGGGTCAATTTCGACCTCCGGCTACTGTACTAGTCTTAAGTACACGTCCTCTAACCTAACCTAACCTATAATGTCTCCTTTAATTCTGTTACCCAAAAGCTTCAAGCTGCTGTTCGATGTCAGTACGGATCAGTACTTATCGAGTACCAGTAAATATCTGGAAACATTTGTAATACAAAATTGTTGTTTTTCACTTTGTTGGGCAGCCCTTACGCTGACCAACTTCTTCCTTTTGCTTGATTTGGTGGAACTTGGTTAGTACAGGGACTGCATTCACCCGTGGCATCACAACGGGCCGCCATGCGTGCTCAAATGAGCTTTGTGATATCAGAGCTACCACTCCGACCTAACCTAATCTAACTTGGGTATCCACTGTTACGTCTATCGCAGTGTACTCTATATTAGGAGTGAACCCATGGACCTATGAAAGAGGCTCTTGGTTAGAAATCGGGGACTTTATAAATTTCTAACATTCGAAATCTTAACTTTGGGTTTCAGCCATAGTTACTATGAAGTTTTATGACTACTCTGTATTTAGTCTGGCGTACATTTCAACGCCTTCCGCCTTCTCGATATCAAAATTAAGCCTCCTGTCAAGTTGAGTCCCAAAGGATTACGAACCGAGGACGAACTGCATTTCATACATCAATGTTAATTAAACTCCAAGAAAAACGCTAGAATAGCAACACAATGGCCTTCACAAAATTGCCTGAAGTATAACATGTAAAAACAGTACACGTGCAAGATATTAAGTACACGTGGTGCTTCAAAATCATCATATCTAGCTAGACAACGATGCCAGAAATCTTTAGTAAATAATGTGCAGCGAATATCTCCATTAATGTCCAGGTCTTTCTATACTGAATACTCCACAAAAAAAATCGCTTACATTCATACATAATTGGCCATTACAACCCTTCAGTCAGGATTACGACCTAGCTTCTCACACCACTTATGTTGTGTGCGTTAATTTTATACATAAGTGGCGGAACCTACAGTTTAAAGTCGACTCCGAACGACAGATTTTTGATAAGCTTTTCATGGCAATTTTTACTCTCAGTGTCTTTGCCAGAAATCTGCTGAGAGGAAGTCGCCGAAGAAATATTTTTTCGTTTTGATGTCTGACCTTTTGTCTAATAAGCCAACACACAACCCACTAGACCACGGCGACTTCAAAAATCAAAATCGCTTAACCAAACCTTATGTTTTCGGACCACTCTACAGATTGTAACTGAATTTCTAAATTTGTCACAGCTAAAGGCAACAAATGTAGCAAGAACAGCCAGTGCAAACGATTTATATCCAAAATGCAACGTAAGAAATTGTGTCTGAAGTTCGACTAATTAGCAAAAGTGGTATAACCATTGCACCAAGTTATTATACTGGATTAGGTGGAACCGCAAGGACCCTAACGAAAAAAGATGCCGTAATGTAGTAGGTAGTGTGCTGGTTTATTAGATGAGAGCCCGTGATTCAATACGCGGCTCAGAAATCTTGAACGAACAACAGTTTTCTGGCAGAAAACATTGGAAGTAAAATATTATTGCCATGAGAAGTTCCTTGAGCATGTCGTTAGAAGAATCTTCTTCCATGATTCAACATTCGGCTCAGAAATCTTGAACGAAAAACAGTTTTCTGGCAAAAAAAAAACCTTGGAAGTAAAATATGATTGCCATGAAAAGTTTCGTGAGCATGTCGTTAGAAGATGACCTTAAACTGTAGGTCCAGCCAAATATGGACACACCAAATGAGTGGTTTGACAATATGGGTTGTAATCCTGGCTAAAGGGTTGTAATAACAAATTCACTAAGTAAGTAAGAAACAGGGGACTTGTACTGAAAGCGATTGATTAGTTGGAAATGATTTTTTTCTTTTTTATGGACTACGTTTTGAAAAAGATTATCAGAAATTAGCTTCATACGTTTCTGATATCCTATGATGATGAATTAACATGGAGACCATATGTATGTGCCCCGAAAAACTTTTTTAAATTTTTAATGAAATTCAAACATAAACCCTTTCAAAGTTAGAGTTGCTCAATAGATTTTTGTATTTCATTTCAAATGGTGATTTATTAATAACTTTTCTATTTAATTGTTTTTTAATAATGTATTATTGTACAATATGAGAATAAAAATTTATTATTTATTTAAAGCAATTTCGTATTTTATATTCGTTACACTAGAAAATAAAACTTTAGGTTTTGCTTTTTGCTTTTATTGTGCACGCTCGCTTGCTCGTGTTTCTATTATCCCCAATAAATATGAAATGGCATCTAATTTTTAATGCTGGTCACATACTAAAAGATGTTGCAAAAAGAATACAACAAACAAACAAAAAAAAACCTAAAGAAAAGACACAAAATTGAAGAAGCATCTTAAGACGAGATACAATATTTATGAGGGGTTGTTGCTTAAGGATTTTCTAACCATTTTTTCGTCTTCTTCTTCGTCTGCTGTTTTTCTCCTTTTTATTTTTGGCAGGTTTATCAACAGGATATTTAAGGATAAAAGTTTTAAGATACAAAATATACGAAAACAATTTGTTTCATAAATAATTCATAAAAAAAAAGAAATTGAATTTTTGTTCTCTACCAGAATTATAATCACTTAAGTCGTCTTTGAAAGAGAAATAAAAAAAATCCAAAAAAAAAAATATTAAAAAATGGCATGAGGAGAAGGCATATTTGCTGTTTTTGTTTCTTCAAAAGTGGACAAAAATTATTGTTTCTTTGGAAAGTTTTTTTTTGGAAGTTTATAAAGTAATAGAAGGAAAGTAATATTCTAATCATTTTCTAATAGGTTCATGATAAAAACATTTCAAGAAATTAAAAATGTTACAGAATTTATATCAAATAAAAGGAACAAGAAAAACTTTTATTTGATACTTCTTTCAACACTTGTATTCTAAGAACTCCTTCAGTTATTTCAAAGAAGTACTTCTGTCTTGTTTAATAGCAGGCCAAAATTGATTTTAAAAAAAACGCAAACTATAAAGAATTTAATTTTAAAAAAATATTTCAATTAAAGCCCCTATTTTTATGGATCGCAACAATTAAAAAAAAATTGATTTTGTAGCAGTTTTTTGAATTAGCATTTTAGCTTTTTAATGCTTCTTTATTTTCCTAATAGCGTTTAATTTCCTTGAATTAAAGGGCCCACCAAATAACTTTTTTTTTGAAAATGCTTTAAAAAAAACCTACTGAATATTTTCTCAAATTTCTTTTTTATTTGAAAGTACAATCCTTCCGGTTAATCCATACATGCATACATAATTGGTCATTACAACCCTTCAGTCAGGATTATTGACCTAATTTCTCACACTACTTTTGTTGTGTGTGTTAATTTTATACATGAGTGGCGGGACCTACAGTTTTAAAGTCGACTCCGAACCACAGATTTTTGAGAAACTTTTCATGGCAGATTTTTTTCACCCCCAGAGTTTTTGCCAGAAATCGGCTGAGAAGAAATTGCTGAAAACATACTTTTTTGTATTTTATTTTAATGTCTGGCCTGGGACTCGAACCCTGGCTTTACGTCTAATAAGCCAGCACACTATCTACTAGACCACGGCGACTTCATGTGACCAAAAATTCCTTCAACATGGCCCGCTGTCCACAGTCGATAATGTGCTTGGATCGATCTTGTAGGCTACTGCATGGCCAGGCGAGACAGCCATTTGAATGAAATTATTTTCCATTATTAACCGGAAGAATTGTAGTTTCAAATAAAAAAAGAAATGTGAGAATATGTTCTGTATTTTTCTTTAAAGCATTTTCAAAAAAGAAAAAGCTATTTGGCGGATCCTTTGTAATTAAAAAGTGCTGAAACGCATGTCTTATACCAATTCATTCTGCAGGAGTTTTGTCTGCATATGTCATAAGGCCATCAAATCTTGATTTTCAAACTTTTTGTAGTAATCGTGGTTTTCCTTGTCTTACGAAATTGGCACTTCTGATAATTCATTTTTTTTTTCGCTAAATAAAAAAGCAGTTTCTATTACTGATTTACAGACGGAGCACGGTAAACCGTTTACGTTTGACAAAAAACGGGTTGTGTTCCAATGACAGAGATTTGGCGATAAATGAATGAAGCCTAGGAAAGTACTCTACAAAAGCGGTAAAGTTCACTAGAACTTCCTTGCCTAAGTTGTCATTACAGCTCTTTAGTCAGGATTACAACCTAGTTTCTTACACCACTCATGTTATGTGTTTACAGTACAGTTTTGTGTCAACTACGAGGGACAAAAAATTTTATTTACTTTCACAGTTTTTGTTAGAAAATTGCTGAGAGGAAATCGCCGCAAGAAATGTGTTCTTCATACTTTGTTTTGTACAAAATGTCTGAGCCGGTGGTTGAACCCTAATAAGCCAACATGTCGAATAAGTCAACAAGTCCGTCAAGAAAATATTTCGAATAGCAAAGGAAATCTGTGAGATTAGCTTAGGTAAGCGGGTAGCTTGCCGTTCACAGGCAAATTCACTCGGTGGCCTATATGGCACATTGTATTACACAATGTTGTGTAAGGTTGATAAGGAAAAACATAAACCGTGAAAACAGGCTTTAAATTAAAGGATTAAAAGCCAGAAAGCTGGCTGTATCGACACTTAATTTTCTATTAGAGTTCTGTTGTTAAATAACTGTGGTTAGTAGGTTCCCAATGAATATTTGTACCTATTAAACGCTGCTATCTTCAATACAAAAATATTGCTTGAACCCATAAAAAGTTGCATAAACTCCTAAACTTCAGGGTACCAGGACATAGTGGCAGTCAAATAAGCTGCAAGATACGCACAACTATGTGCTATGTGCTGTGGTAAATGAGATAGTTCAGCAAATTTGTACAAATCCGGCTAGAGACCACATGGAAAGTCTGCATACTTCGAAAGAGGTTAGACTCTTCGCGCAGCATTGCATTAAACATTAATTTCAAACCCAGAGGCGCACAGTATACTGACATTCACGTATTGGGTACATGCCCAGTGCTAAGTAGTAGGAAGAGAAAGCAACTTGATTTCTACTATCCAAGCAATCTGAATGTGGGCTCCAGCATTAGCTTTAACTGGTTTCAGACAAAATGCACGACTTGATATCACAATGTATGGGTTGAATGGGGCTATATCACCTTCTTGTGAGGTAGCTTCGCGCAGCATTGCATTAAACACTAATGCCAAACGCAGTGGCGGTAACAACTGGATACTGGTATTCACTTATTGGGTACATATTCAGCGCTAAGTAGTAGGAGGAGAAAGCAACTTGATTTGTACTATGGAAACAATTTGAATAATAAAAACAAAGCATTAGGAATCAATGTGTGCTCTTGCATAAGCTTTAAATGGTGTCATGAGAAATGCACGACTTTGATATCACAATGGGCATGAATCTGGCTATATCACCTTCTTGTGAGGTAGCTACGTGCCTACCTACTAGTTATCATTAACTATGAACCTAGAAAAAAAAATCTTACTACGTGAGTGGTAAAAATAAAAAAAAATTTGCCGGACGACTCCCAGAAATATCACAATTTTAGCAACAATTTGTTGCTTTTATAATTAAAAATAAAATAGTCCGTTGTTATTCTAATTAATTATGCAATATTTTTGAGTTTAATTTGTGTTTTGTTTTATATCTTCATATTAATGAAATTGTTGAAAAGCATTTCTCTACTGTTGCTACAGCTTTTCTGGTGCAGCATCTCTCTGTCTTGAACATAAATTCATTAAAAAAAATATTCGCTTAAAATTCCGTTTCCTTTTTTTTGTTCGTTTGATTTCTTATTAAAGAAAAACAAAAAGGTGTAGGCCAAGCACGTACTTTAACCACACTCTATACTTTTACAGTAGCTGGGGCCAACCAAGCAGGCAAACGAAGGGTATCACAATAATTATAAACAAAATTTGAACTACTTTAGGGACGTTTTAAGGAAGCCGAACAAAAAAAAGAGAAAAAAAATTGGGACAAACAGTAGAGAAGAATGCATGAATGAATGAATGAAAGGAGAACGTTTTGTGTCAGCTTTAAAACTCATTATAGGTGATCTTTTAATATATTTATAATAAGTTTCCTTTGGCAAGGCTATTGAAAAAGTTTAAGAGCAATTGGGCGTTGCTTATTACAGCCCTTCGAACGTGATCGATTGTTTAACGTGCGGGAGCTGTCCATCACTCTGCACATATATTTTCGAAAAATGTTTGACGGGTTGGTTGGTTGGTTGGCATATATTTTTTTGGCATTTTTTTTTTTTGTCTATATTTTTGTAGAGAATCGAGTAAAGACTAAAGGTGTAGACAGTTGTTGGGATGACTGGCTAAGGCAAGTGTATGAAAATTTTTTTTAATTAAAATTTAAAACTTTATAATGAATTTTTATCAGGTTGGCATATATTTTTTCTTTTTTTGATATAAAAAAAACGATGCTGATAAAAATCATTAACCTGTGGAGTTTTATTATTTCATAATATATTTCTTTAGATTTTTAGTTTCCTTTATAGTTTCAAGTCTTAACTGATTTTTCTTTGTTTTTTCGATTTTTTTTTTAAGTTTTTTTTTTTATGCTGGATTTTATGCTTTAATATTGATTAATGCTTTTTTTAGATGCTTTAAAAGCTTTTAATTAATTTATGTGTTGCCTGAAAATGCTACCGTTTTTTACTTTAAGCTGAAATCTTTACATTTATCAAATGATTTATAGATTTCAAATCGTTACTTAACCTGGCTTTATTGGTTTTATTTTTTTATTTTAATTTTTTATTTTATTTTTTCAATTTATTTTTTTAAAAATAAATCTTTAGGACATGCAAAGAAATCAAGTGTAATTCTACTTAAAAAAAAAAAATAATAAAAAATTATTTTAAGAAACAAAAAGTGTTAATAATGAGGCGATGAAATGTGACTTACCATCATATGTTAGTTCTGTAGGATTTAGTGATGATAAGAACTTACCATCTGAAATGAAACAGAAAAAAAGAAAACGTATTTAAAATAATTTTTCGTAATTCAAGTTCATAAATTTTAATTTCATTTTAACAACTGCTTAGTACACATACACATACATATACACGCTGTTATTATGATTTCTTAATAAATCATTATAATTAACCAATTTTAACAGACAACTTGGACAGTTTGTGTTAAACATAATTTAAGCAACATTACAACAACAACAACAACAAAAAAATATACGCATTTTCCTTTAGTTTTTTTTTTCTGGAGACCCTGCAATTAACATTTCGAAAACAAAACCAGACTTTAAACATGATCTTTTAAGGTTTTATTTTCCAAAACGAAAAATAAAGAAAAAAAATTTTGAAACAAAACAAAAAAAAACTGTTTTAAACTCCACCTAAATATGCGCTTAAATCCCTACAATAAATGTCATTTCATTTCAAGACAAGTTGTCAAATCAGCACAAATCACTAGAGTCTGCCAGTGCTGTTGTTGCTTTAACGACTCCTTACATTACCATCAACGCCATTGTCATCATCATTATTGTCATCATTATCATCAACATCATTGGCAAATAATACATTAAGAATGATAATTTTCTTACAAAAAAAACCAAAACCAAAACCAAACAAATAAAAAATCGAATTCGAAAATAAAAATACCAATTCGCACTTGCCTTTGCAATGAAAATTGATAGCAGGCCAACACCTCCACCAGCAGTACCAGCAGCAGCAACAGCAACAGCACCAGCACCATATACAAAATCATGCCATAAAACTCATCAACGCCAACCACCATGAAGAAATAAAATTGAAGGATACCTTTCCACTACTGTTGCTGTCTTTAGAAAAATAATTTCTTTTTTTTCTTTTGTTACTCATTTTGTTTTGTTTTTACAATTAAATTCGTACAAATTTTTTTTCTTTTTCGAAGCGTTCCAAACAAGACAAGCTCTACAATGTGTACAATTCATGAGCATTTGGACTGCAAACAAAAGACTGGCCTGATTGACTTTTTGGCTTGGAGTTGCCTGGCCTGACTTTGTGCTTTTTTCCTACGCCCATATATGGTTCATTTCGATTTATTTATCACCTGTCGTACTAAATTGCAAAAATTATATTTTTTTCTCCCTCTTCTTCTTCTTCTTTCATTTCATTTCAATTCATTTCATTTGGTTTTTTTTGCAAGAAAAAAAAAATTTTATTAAATGATGACCATTTTATATATGCCTGGCGCGATTTTATTTT
Organism: Sarcophaga peregrina; assembly: GCA_014635995.1. Classification (NCBI taxonomy): domain Eukaryota; kingdom Metazoa; phylum Arthropoda; class Insecta; order Diptera; family Sarcophagidae; genus Sarcophaga; species Sarcophaga peregrina. The sequence continues at coordinate 27,809,504 of CM025789.1, read as the reverse complement.
TATTTTTCTTCTCTTTTTAAACTGCATTACCTGCTGCAATTTTACTGCTTGAAAGTCATTGCAGGCCTTAACAATTAGCTTTTTACAATGCTTAAGGTTTTCATTTCATTTTAAAATGAAATTTATTTTGGGTAATCAAAAGTTTCTCAAATTAAACTGTAGGACCCAACAAAGCATGTATAAAAATAGCACAAACAACAAAGGTGTTATAAGCTTTGAAATAAGATCAGTAACGTAATGTAAATAAAATTAATTTGTTATCCATTTTCACAAATATTTCTATAAAATACTGTCTTTCTTGTATTCAAATGAATAGAGAGATTCTGTTGCCTTATGTTAAGCAATGACATTTTAAAAATGCCTGCGTTTAAAATTTGTGGCAAGTTCTAGAACGAAAGTTTACAATATCTGCTCTACACTTTTAATGAAGAATATCAAGCTAGATTATATGGTCATAATTCAAACAGTTTTTTAGAAAAGTGAAAAATTAAAGCCTTCCCTTCTTGAAATGGATTGCCACAAAAAAAATTTAAACTTACAGTGTCCTGCACATTATATATTCTCGAAGTTGCCCTGCTCTTGCTCGCTTTACCTAAGTTTAGTGAATACTCGTTATTGAACTTGAAATTTAATTTGATTCTTATCATACTCATCAAAGTATTGAGCGTTAGAAACCTCAAAATTGACTTCTTATTAAAGTTCTGAATAAAATTATCATTGAAATCAAATCTTTACTGCAGTATACCTAAGAGGTAGACTAGAGTCTATATGTTCGCGATTTTTTTAAATATTTGCTCCTCCTAACTGAAATACTGCTACTGTCAATACGTATTTGTCAGTTAACTAAGAGCAACATATGAGCTGACTACTTCATTTAAGGAGTGGGCACAAAAAAAACTGGACTTATACTTTTCGTTATAGAAATAAAACTAAGCGGCGGATTTTATTCGCTTTATATTTCAATTAAAGTAAAAAATATTTCATTTCTTTTGCGTATAAAATTTTTTTCTAACAAGGGTCTCAGAGTATCCAACTTTTGGAGGCACTTTTCTTCCAGATATGTTAGGGTGTTTTAGAAAAACACGATTTCTCTCAATACTCAAAAACTTCTTATAATGTTTTATTCTTACCTTAGAAACTGTTTTTTGGTTAACACCTGCGAGCATAGCAATCGTTTTTTGTAATGGGCGCGGTTTTTCATTGAAAATTTCAATTATTTTTTTACGCCATTCTTGCTGGGTGTCCATTTTCAAAAAACTAATTTTGCTATTGCAATGACATTTAGCTGGTGAATTTTGAAACAGATGACTAACAAAAACAATGTAACGGTATTAATTTTTTCCAATTATGATAAAAGTTATAAGCTTAAAAGTAGGCGCATTTTTTTTTTGTGCGCACTCCTTAGTTTGTGTTTGAAAAACATGAATACGGCATTACAAATGACAGAAAAAAAAGTGATTTAGCCTCCTTATTTTCCAGGCCAAATATGTTTCTTGTTTTGGAGCTTGAAAAAATTGCTCAGCTTCGAGAGATGTGGCAAAGACAATGATGTAGTTAGTAGTCCCACAAACATATCAATTTTAATGGCTTCAAAAAATTTAATTAACTTTGGATAAAGTGTTGAGAGCTCCAAGGAGAAAGGTCAAATAATTTTGTATTCAAAAACCTGTTACATTTAAAAAATCACGGGCTTAATATCTGGTTGCATAAATATTTCCTTTCGCTTTTTTAAGGGATCTGGAGTTGTGACAAATTATTTCCAGTCTAATCTATTCCTTGTTGTATTTTTAATTTCATTGCAGGGGAAATTATTGGCAACTTCTTGACCACTTTGTCTCCCCCGCAGGTATAAGAAGATTTTTATTATTACCGTGCACCTTATAGATTCGTATTATACCAGTTCGGGCTTTGGGTTTTCTTAGCATGTGTTCATCTGCTGCTTCTGCCTTAACTCTTGATTGATCCCACGTCAGACATCTCCAACAAAACGAAATATTTCTGCGGCGACTTCTTCTTTGCAGATTTCTGGTAAGTACACTGGGAGTAAACAACATTGCTACGAAAAAATTTTTCAAAAATCTTTCGTTTAAGTTCTAGGTGCTGCGACTCACGTGTAAAATTAAAACACACCGGAGAGTATCCAACCTTTCTTTGTGAATAATAAATATAATTAGCCTCGGTATTCCGAAGATAGCTCTACAGTTACGGCCTTTCTGCGTACAACCTGTTTGAATCATTGTCCACTCTGATTGAAATTTCTTCCATAATCGGTTTGCAACAGTACCGGCAACAAATTTTTTCATTGTAACAGTATGTACTTGAAATTATCTTCCCAATAAACTAAGCTTCATTGTTATTGAAATTAGTTTTCATTGATTTGATGGACTTTTATGGACTAAATTTGCAAATATTTTTAAAATACAACCTCATCCACCAACTCTGGTTAGGGGTTCAAAATTAATTTCTTTATTTTTCTTAATTATTATATTAGAGGTCTTTTAAAGCAATTTCTTCTTTGAATTTTTATTTTATTTTGAATTTTTTTTTTTTGCCAGGTTTTTTTCGGTTAATTTTCTGCTCCTGATTGTGTGTCTGTTTGCTCGTCTGATTCATGTTTATGCATGCATTTTTTAAAGTGCAACACTATGTTTTGTTGTAGCAACTGTTGTTGTTGTTGCTGCTGTTTTTACTTTTGTTACTCCTGCTGGTGGCTGCTGCCTGCTGACTGCTCATTGTCTTATCAAATATTGTGAATGGAAAAAATTTTTCGTATTTTTTTTTTTGAACCAAAAACACAAAAAAAAAAATGAGAAAAAATGAAAACAAAATCAAAAACCGGCCCATTTCATAAGTAAATTTACATGTTCTTTTTGAGATAAAGTTTTGCTGGTTGAATAAATGCACAAATTGTAGGATTTAAACAACAACAACAACAGCAACAGCAACAATCAGAACAAACACTTGGCCCATACGCATAAATATTGTATTGAAATTGGCTGAAAATGCTTAAACAGGAAAGCATAATTTATTGATAAATAAATTTTTATAAAAATACAACAACAACTGCAACAAAAATAAAAACTTATCAGCTTTAATTTTTTCCTTTTTTTTTTTAAATTTTCTTAAAAAGTTTTCATCTTTTTTGTTTTGTTTTTTTTCTTTTTCATTAAATTACTGATGATTTCTTTTTGAAAGCAAAAGAGAATTTAAATCTCCTTTTGAAATACTGTGTGCACCAGCCCAAAGAACCATAACAACAACTTTGTTGCTATTGTTGTTGTTGTTATAGTTATAGTTGTTGTTATTGTATTTGTTAATCATTTAAAACCATTACTTAACCATTCTACGTATTTTAATATTTAGATTCCATCATCATCATCATCATCTTCGTCATCATCAAGAACAACACTAGCAACAACATCATTATCATTTTCAATGTTCGTCATCGTTTTCATTTTCTTGGTTGTGTTTTATAGAAAACAAGTCTTCATTTCATCTCTTCTCCAAACCCAAAGAACACAGAAAAAAAAAGAGTTTTTTTGTTATTGAAAACTAAAGAACAACATTTAGAACAACAACAACAACAATAACAAAATACCTTTTTAACATCATTATCATCAGCATTAGGTTTGTTTGCCTGAATTGACTTACCGGGCTGGCTGACTGGCTGACTGGCTAAATGACTGGTTCGCTGGATGCGGATGGATGGCTTGATGCGGCTATTTTTTCCACACACTGTTCCACAGTGTTCTTATTTTTTGTTTTTTTTTATTTTTCTCTTTTAGCCTGATGGTGGTTTTTTTGGCTTCTAAAGCTTTATCGGCTTTATATGTTTTAAGTGAGTTTGAAATGAACAATAATAGCAACAACAACAGCAACAACAACAACATTAACAGTAACAGTATCGAAATAAATAAATAAACCATAGCCGTAGCCATAGCCATAACCATTGCCATAGCCATAGCCATAGTTGAAATGAATTAAAAACAAGTTCTTAACATTTTCAAACTCATTTTCTTAACTTGGCTTTAAATATGTATTGGGATATAAACAAAACAAAAACAACAACAAAAAAATTATAGAAAAAATATCTCGCAATACATTGTAGAATATTTTCCACTACTGCTGCTACTATCACTTTTAATAATTCAAAATTTATTTGTTATAGACGGTGATGTTTTTAAATTACAAAATCTTAAATTATTTAAATTGTTTTAAATGTTAATTTTACAGTAAAACGTTAACGGAATAAGGTGCCAAATGTTATACCCCCGTTAAACAAGCAATTCGAAATTTTATTTGAAACAATTGCTTTCAACGGTACTGTTCAACACACACTTATAAAGATGGGTCAAGAAGGTATCTTGGAACAGGAGCTGGAGCTTCTGACCCAGAATAAAATACTCCGGTCTCAATGAAAAGCTCGCATGCGGAAGGATTTGCCATCGAAAGATATGCTCATTATACAATGTACAAAAGACAGGACATAGCAAATCTGATAGTCATGCAGTCGTTCGAGCATTCGGCTCTTATCAGGTTAAATCTTAGTTAGTGCGTGATTGTCTCGAGAAGCTGAATAGACTAAAGAAAGAAAAATAACCTTTGCTGTGTTGCAGGTTATGTGGGGAGCTTTCAAGCCGCTGATGGATCCACAACCCTCCTGAGAAGTGGATGTTTGATGAGGTATGTTCGAAGAAAATGAAGATAAAGAGAGGCAGAAATCTTCTGAAATCAAATGGGTTTGAGGCAATCGAAACTTTTGTTATGAAATTACAAAAACAAGGGATCTGAGTCTCTTACTTACATACTTAAATGGTCATTACAAACCTTCACACAGAATTACGACCTAGCTTCTCACATCACCTATGTTGTGGGTGTTAATTTTATCGGGCCTACCAAAAATGATAAACTAAAGATTACGCCTTGCGCATGATTTCCCTTTAGATAACGTTGTTAGGCTATTTTAAAGGTTTCCAAGTCTTTTTCATATGTGAAAATTAACATTTCTGCTGAAAAGTGTGTGCACTACGTGAAAGTAGTTGGCAACCCTGCAATATAACTTACATTATCATTAGCCAATAGTAACACAATCTGCGTGACGGCATTGATTCAACATGCGCAGAAAGTTTTAATTTTGTGTGCCTGATGGCGTGATTGGGGCCTACTGTTTAAAACCTACTGCGAACGACAGATATTTGAGCAACTTTTCATGGCAATTTTATTTATTCTCAAAGTTTTTGCCAGAAATCTGTGGAAAAGAAGTCGCCAAAAGGTTTTTTTATCGTATTTCATTTTGTTTGTGATATATGGGCTACTATGATGATATATGCTACTAAACTACGACGACTTCAAGACTTTAGACTATTGAGGAATAACCTGAGGTTTTCAACCGGTTTTTGACAAGTTGTAGATATTGAAAATGAGGGTTGTTCGAATCCAAAATGTAGATTCTATAACGATTAGAAGTAATCTTCGGAACATATTTTTGGAATCTGTAACCTATTAGAAGTCTAGTATGTAGAGTGTTGCTTGATTAGACGTAAAGCCAGGGTTCGAGCCCCAGGCCAGACATCAAACAAAATACAAAAATTATTTCTTCGGCGATTTCCTCTCAGCAGATTTCTGCTAAAAACTCTGGAAGTAAATAAAATTGCCATGAAAAGTTTCTCAAAAAAATCTGTCGTTCGGAGTCGACTTTAAACTATAGGGCCCACCGCTTATGTATAAAATTAACGCACACAACATAAGTGGTCTGAGAAACTATGTCAATAATCTTGACTGAAGGATTGTAAAGAACAATTATGTAGGTTAGAGGACATGTGCTTGTCACTTAAGACAAATACAGTACCCGGAGGTCGTAATTGAGCCATTTTACAACGTCTTTAGAGAGGGAAGGAACATAGAGGAAATAGGATGAAAGGTGGGCATATAGGTAAGGGGTGGAATGGGAATCGGAGGAATCACACAGAAAGAAACAGACATAAACAAAAGAGGGTGAGAGCGTGACTACAAAAATGTCAATTCTAGGTATCGACTGATGACAATCCCATATTCTAGGCAATATTTAGCTAAAAATAAAAAATAAACAGGACTTGTTGGTAGTCGCCTTAGTCTATTAGATAGAGTGTTGATTTATTAGACGTTAGGCCACGACTTTAATCCCTGGCTCAGACATCTCCAACTAAAGAAAATATGAATAAATATTTCATTGGCGATAACTATTGATGGCTAACTAGACTTGAGACTAAGGAAAAATATAAAAAGAAAAATATTTCTTCGGCTACATTCTCTCAGCAGATTTCTGGCAAAAATTCTGAGAATAAAGTAAAATTGACATGAAAAAGGTTCTCAAAAATCCCTCAGAAAATCAATTCAGAGTAGACTTCAAATAGTAGGTCCCGTGGCTCATGGATAAAATTAACACACACACACGATATACATAAATGGTGTGAGAACCTAGGTGATAATCGTGGCTAAAGGGTTGTAATGACTAATTACGTCTGTATGTATAGTATCACCTACTTAACTAAAAATAAAAGAATGGGTTTTTGAAATTGATCCTGGAATTCAAAATTTTTTTAAAATTCTTAAACTTCGTCTAACAATTTCTAAGTAAAATAATTGCAATATTTATAAATATAAATTATAAATTAATAAATTAAATTATAAATTAAATTATTATTATAAGAATTTCTTTTTTAAGAAAATCTTATATATTTTTTGTTTGTAATTATCGTTACACTGTGCGATTCGTAAAGAGCACATCATAATATTGGAATATTTTTTAATAAATTTTTTTTTGTTTTTTTTCAGAAACTGTAAAAATGCATTGGGTAAGTAGTTTTGTTCATTTTTATTTCTCATTTATTATCTTAATCAATTAAGAAATAAATTTTTAGTCGTTTTGAGTTACCTAAAAATCAAAAAATCATTTGAAAATTTTTAAAAATTTAGCACTACACCGACATGCCATTACTTAAAACACAAATTTTCTTTTTTTTATATTTTTTCGAAGAACTTATTAAATTTTTTTCTTTTCCGAAATAAAAACAAATGTTCCTAAATCATTACACTGTAAGCTTTAAGCATTTTAAAGGGGGAAAACAAATGTATTGTATTGCCTGTGTTCTCTTTAATATTTTTGGAGTATTTTAGCCGTTTTTGATTAGGTGATCATCGGTAACGCATCACATGCCATGTTCTTTAGTGGTTGATGTAGTTTTTGTTGTTATTGTAGCTGTTGCTATTGTTGGTGTTGTTGTCATCGCGCTATTGCCGTCATCATGATCGTCATCTATATCTTTACATTTTAACATTATACTACACATACTTATACTTTTAGAGGCTCATACAAGAGGTATGTATTTATCACGTTTAGAAAAAAAGGCTTAAAGTGAACCCCACAAACACAAACACATACATACAGAGTGTCTGCAAAGGGACTTATGTACGAATGGACTTTGCAAATGAGTATGATGAGTATGGTGATGGTGATGGTGATGATGATGTTGCTGGTATTTGGCTCATAAGCTTTATGCCATGGTTAGAGCCGAGCCAGTCATTGGTTTCTTATTTAAATATGCAAAATAGTTTCTGTTGTTGTTTTTTTTTTCTCATTGCCTGGGTGTATGCGTTTGCGTTTGTGTTTTGGTTTGGTTTGATTTTTATTTTAGACTGGGCCCAGCATATTTTTTCTACTTTAACTGGCCTCAAATAAGGTCTGAGGCTGATCTGTATTTCATTTCAATAATATGTATTAGTATTTGTTGTTGTTGTTAGTTGTTTTTTTTTTTTGATGAACTCAATGTCGTCGTTGTACTCCATTATACCTCATTATCGCCTTGAGCGTATAAATTATGTTGATGGGATTTTTTTCTTAAAAAAAAAAAATTATTGTTGTTGTTGTTGTTGTTTAGTTGGTTCGTTCATTTTCTTATTTCTTTCATCTTTTTACTTAAAATACGTTCTTTTTTTCGTTAAAACATTCTACTTAAAAATTTACACAAGGCCCGATAATGTGAGGAACAAAATAAAAAAAAATTTTTTTCGATTTTAACTTGGCTTGAAGGTGGTACTTTAATTTGTAAGCAAAAGGTTTTTTTTTAACAAAAAATCAAAAAAAAAAAAACGAAATAATTTAAAGAAACAAGAAACAGTAATTTACATAATGAATGAATTTGTTACCATTTGAACGAAAAATTTTAAACAAAATAATTAAACCTCAATGGGTTGTAAGGGGTCTTTAGGAAACAGGAAAGGTTTTTCATTTCATTTCATTTTGTTTATGGTTAATACCGTTATAAATTTTAATTATCAATGATTATTTAATATATTTATTTTACATTTAGTTTTTTCCATTGTTTACTAACAAATTATTGATAAAAAGAATTCATTTTAATTTAATAAATATTTTATTTATAATTGTATTATACATTGTATGTATATTGTGTGTAGATAAATTTTATTGTCATAAAAAAAACACACACATTTAATGTTTGAAAATTTAATATTTAACAAAAAAAAAAACCCCAACTACAACTACAACAATAATAATAATAATATTATTATTATATAGATAACATAAGTCCATTATATATTAAAAAAAAAAAAAAATCGTGTTATATTTTCCTCCTCAAACATACTTACTTACATACATAAATTGACAAATTATAATAATACCAGGAATTCGTTTCATTTTTTTTCTTTTTTTTAGTATAATTTTTTCCATTCTTTAGTTTTATTTTTATGTTTTTTTTTACTCACATAAAAAAAACAAAGCACATTTAATTAAATTATAAAAACAATACAAAAACATTATTTAAAAACCACAATTTTTAATTAAATTTTTATTTAAAGCAACGCTAAAAGCAGGAGAAGAACAACAAAAAAAACGCCACACATTTGCCAACCTGCCACATTTATTTCAACAATTTTACGAGTCTTTCAACTTAACGTGGCAAAAAGCAACAAAACCAATAAAAAAAAACACAAATTTTTTTATAGAGAGTGAGAAAATTTATAACAAATAATAACTGTCATTTAAACACAGTTTTTAGTACATGGACTATACTGATAGCGAGAGGACAAAGCGAGTAGAAAAGAAGACCATAAACCTGTGTACAGTAAAACCCGATAAAAACTTATTTAAAACTGATTAAAAAGAAAAAAATTTTTTATGTTGAAAATTTCATATTCTTCAAAATTAAATGTGGTTTTAATTATAAAAATATTTTCCAATCTTTCTTTTTACTAGTTTGTCCATCACCAACTACATTAGACCTTACCATTTGCAGCCATTGCCGCTATAAAACTATTTCCTAACTATGATTTAATACATACACAACATAAGGAGTGCCCACAAAAAACAATGGGCCTACTTTTAAGCTTATAACTTTTATCATAATTGAAAAAATTAATACCGTTACATTGTTTTTGTTAGTCATCTGTTTCAAAATCTACATGCTAAATTTCATTGCAATTACTTGAAAATGGACACCCAACAAGAATGTCGTAAGAAAAATAATTCAAATTTGCAATGAAAAACCGCGCCGCTTTCGAAAAACGATTGCTAGGCTCGCAGGTGTTAACCAAAAAACAAATTTTGAAGTCTTTGAGTATTGAGAGAAAGCGTGGAAGTGGAAGAAAACAAAGCAAGTAAAATAATACGTCTTTTTCTAAAATACCCTAACATGTCTGGTAGAAAAGTGGCTCAAAAAGTTGGATGCTCTGAGACTTTGGTCAGAAAAAATTTTTTATACAAAAGAATTCAAATATTATTTACTTGATTTGAAATATAATACGAAAAAAATCCGCCACTTAGTTTTATTTCTATAACGAAAAGTACAAGTCCAGTTTTTTTTGTGCGCACTCCTTAATTGACCAATGCAACCCTGCAGTTTGGATTACGACCTAGTTTCAGACACCATTTATGTACAACTTAAAGTCAACTCCGAACCACAGAATCTTTTTGAGAAACTTTTCATGGCGGTTTTATTTACTCTCTGACTTTTCAACATGTCTGACATGGAGGTTTAAACTGTGGCTTACCATATTGTATGTGTTAATTTTAAATATTACTGGCAGGACCTACAGTTTAAAGTCAACTCTGAACTACAGATTTTTGAGAAACTTCTCATAGCAATTTTATTTACTCTCAGAGTCTAATAACCCACACCCCACGTACTAGATACGATGACTTCATCCTATTTGAACTTCTTTATTTGTAGACGATATATAAAAATGCGTTCTATAGCTCGAGTAATTTCTATTCCTCCATCTACACCAGATCCTTTAAAGTATAGGCTTTCCTCCATCTTTATTCGATTTTTCTTTTAAACGGTGTCTTAGAATCATTAAAAAAAGAATGAATGAGATATGGCGCATAGGAATTTCATTCATGGAAATTCGATCTCCGCTGAATCGAAAAAATTGAAACGGAATTGTTATGACAGGATCATATTTAGCTGGCGCAAACGAGGACCAAGTGAAATCTGCCAGCCAGAAATGTTTCTGTTTATTTGTGTGGTAATTATTATTGTCATGAAGAGCTGCCATCAGACGATCTGTTTTATTCCTCTTAAACTTTATTTCTATAATGTCTCCTCCATACCTATTATATATACATATATATATATATATATATACAGTGGGTGACAAAACAATAGAAACTTTTTCAAAATTACAGTAAAAATTAAAAACTTTCTTAAGAAATTAACAAAATATTTGTGCTGTTTATTAATAAAAAAAAAAAAGATTTCAATGCAAAATTTCAGCGAAAAAAAAAAACAAATCAGAACTTTCAAAAATGATTAAAAAAAATTTTAAGTTAAGAACTGTAAACACTCATCATTTTGCAGAAGGCTTCAACACTTAAATAATATAGCTTTTTTATATTTTTATGCATGCTATGAACTGCAATTTCCAATTTTTTCCTTTCCAATTTCCAATTTTGTCTGATTAGAACACATAAAAAATGTTTGAAAAACTTTCCATGGTTTTGTCATCCACTGTATGTATATGTTCTTTTTACTCCTTTAAGGAGCATAGGGCCCGAATAAATTTCAAGATGCTGTTCGCTGTCAACAATGACAATTCCCTGTCTAACACATAATATCGACGCCTCCGTTCTATAACATTCTAAGTAGAAAAAGTGTGTTTTGAGTTATGACTTCAAAGTTATCACAAGACATACGACTATATGTACATTCTATGTAGATTTTTCCCTTTAACTTCGGAACGGATCGGCGCATCTTAACCAAATTTTGACAGTATTTAAGTTAGAGAACGTAGAATTTAAAAACATTAAAAAAGTTTTAAGTGTACTTAAAGGCGTCGATATTCAGCTAGATGTTTGTAATTTGGAAGCATTATAGCTATATAGATGGCAAGAATGTATTTCGATAATTCATCCCAGAATATAAAGTGCTCTGTCAAAAGCATGTTACTCCTGGATAGTCAGATGCATAACTAGCACACCTTTTCTTATTAGAATTTTGAAACAATAGTCTTGATTGCCTCAAACCTAAGTGGTCTTTACATACATAATTGGCCATTACAACCCTTCAGTTAGGATTACGACCTAGCTTCTCACACCACTTATGTTGTGTGCGTTAATTTTATACATGAGTGGCGGGACCTACAGTTTAAAGTCGACTCCGAACGACAGATTTTTGAGAAGCTTTTCATGGCAATTTTTACTCTCAGAGTCTTTGCCAGAAATCTGCTGAGAGAAAGTCGCCGAAGAAATATTTTTTCGTTTTGATGTCTGACCTGGGATTCGAACCCAGTCCCTTTTGTCTAATAAGCCAACACACTACCCACTAGACCACGGCGACTTCAACCTTCTAAGTGGTCTTTGCCTTTTTTATTTTCATGTTCACTTTTCATTTCACAGAAGAGTTCTGATCGCATAAACGGCATGTGAGTCTTCCAACATGATTTGGGATCCAGCAGAAAATTCTTTGTGGAGTTAGTAGTATTGCGAAATTATTTGGCCGTGAGTTTTTCGTCTCTCAGTAAATACTGAACGTAAAACCGTTTGCAAAAAGCAATTCGGTTTAAAGTTCACGAGTTCAAAATTAATTTTAAAGTGATAGATGATATGTCAAATACTAAGCAATACTAATTTTTATAAAAAAAAACCATAAAAAAAGGATTTTATATTATTTTTTATGATTGAAAAATTGTTGTAACTCTTGTCTAACTTTAGTTTTAATTCCATAGCAACAATAATAAGTAAAAAATAAATGCAATTTAATTTTTTATTTATTCTCTCATGGCTGTACTGTGTGGCATTTTTTCCAAAAAATTTTAATTTTTAATTGTTTTTGATTATTTTAAACTGCCTTGTTTTGCTGTTTTTCTAACAACAAATTATTAAAACAATTTTTCCTGTTTTTTTTTTATTATTTTCTTGATTTTTTGCTTAATTTTTCTTTATTTTTCCTTTAGAATTACAGTCGTTTATGTTTTGTTTTTAAGAAAAAAAAAATTTTTTTTAAAAAAAACTTCAAAGTCGTGCTAAAACAATTCTGTTTGAGAGTTGGGAAGCAATAAGAAACAAAAAAAAAAAAGAAAAACTAAACTGCTATGGTTATAATAAAAACTATTGCATGCAACCATTCAATCATTTAATCTTGTTTGAATTGTTAAGCTGAATAATTTTTTTTTCTCGATTTTTTTTTTTGCTTCATTTTCTTTCATAAAATTTCTACAGGTCTTGGCAAGACATGGCTGCTGCTGCTGCTTCTCTTGGACTCCTTTTACAGTTTTGTTTCTGTTTCTGTTTCAGTTTTTCGTAGTTTTTTGGTTTTTCTTTTGTTTTCTGTTCAAAAACTCATGATCAAATAGGAAAAATTTTATGCCTGTGTAAACCATTTGTCGACAATTTTGTTTAAAACATGTCCGCTATTTTTTCTATTTCTTTCGTTTCTTTTTTTTTGATTCAAGAAAGAAAGAGTCTGTCTAGGCCATCAGTAAACAATTTTCTTGTTTTAAACTACAATATAGTCATGTACAATTGAGTCAACATCAGCTACAACAACTTGGATAGAAAAAAAACTAAACAGAACAGAACAGAACTTAACTTCATGCAATTTCTTTAGTTATAGTTTTTCTTTTTCTAGACACATGTATTTTAATTCAATGTTTTTATTTTATCCAGCTTTCTCACTCTCTCTCTCTCTTTCACCCTCTCCTTTTCTAGGCACATTTCAGAAACATGACTACAACCATAGAAGTATGACTTAAAACTTCAATGAGTACCAAAGATAAAAGGCATGATTTAAAGGCTTTTAGTTTCAACTTAAGTTCTAGAATAGCAATTGAAAATAGATTAAAGCATCTATTTTAAAGAAGTGAAAGAAAAAAATTGAAAAAAGTACTTTTGATAAAAGGTACTTGATTGAAAATTAAGGTACTTTATTGTTAAAAAATTTTAACTATTGAAGAACTAGTATCAGAATAAATTGATGTTATAGAGTTGAGTTAATAGTTTTACATATAAAATATGTAGCAATTAGTACTTTTTATATTATAAAAAAAGTACCAATAAAAAGTACTCTTTACGTTATAAACAAGGAGCAAACAAAAAGAACTTTTTTTTAAATACTACTTGCTTTTACAGTTCTACCGCTTAGTAGCTATTCGGGATATAAAAAAATGGGATAAAAATATTTTTTTTTTCTCTTAAAGGTACTTTTTTGTTTTACAAAACGATGCACACACAGCACCGTTTAGGTACCTTAAATTAGAATATCAAACGATTTTTTTTTATGAATTATCATGAATTGTTTAACGCCAGAACAACATATCCAAATTGTGAAAATTTCCTTTGAAAAACAATATTAAATCTATTCGCAAAGTGCATAGAGCACTTTTCAACACCTAAAGGTCTCAATTCCACAAATACTCGATTATTTTCTTATTGATTTTAATGTTCTTGATTCGAAACCACCAACAAGACAAAGAAATGTGCGTGCTGTAACGCAAACTCTTAAATAGTTAGCCGAAATATCAATTCGTTATAATTTGGAACTTCTTGGCCTATGTTCCTCGATTTCAATTCGTTTGCTTCCCTATGGTCTAGTAGGTAGTGTGTTGGCTTCAGATATCAAAACAAAAATATGAAAACATTTCTGCGGAAACTTCCTCTTAGCAGATTTCTGGCGAAAACTCTGAGTGTAAATAAAAATTGTCATGAAAACTTTCTTAAAAATGTGTCGTTCGGAGTCGACTTTAAACTGTAGGGCGCGCCAAACAAGTATAAAATTAACGCACACAACATAATTGGTGCGAGAAGCTAGGTCGTAATCCTGATTGAAAGGTTGTAATGACCAATTATGTTATGTATGTGTGTGGACTCATTTGAACTTAGCTATAGTAGAGCATTTTTAGGATAGAATTATGTCTAGCGATGAGGCAGGCTCATCTAAATAATTAAAAATTCTCAAGTAGTCGACGAATCACCATTGTGGCCCTCGTAGGTCCTTATGATTTTTGAAATTAGCTAGGAACTGTTGAAACGGTTGTGCTATCGATCCAGGCCAGTTGAATTTTTTTCCATAAGTTTATCAGCTAAACTTCAACTACACTTGATTCCAATAAGATGGCACAATTTGCCGTAGTACGCTTAACAATGCTGTTCCAAAAGTGTTCTTATTTACTACTCCTCTCGTTTGTGCGATTTATTTGAATTACATTTTATGGGGATATGTTACTTTGTCAAAGGTGACAGAACCTCTTAAAGGAAAAGTTTTCACTTTGGATATTATTTAGGCCCATTGTGATGCCTCAAACAAGATTCAAACCGGGAGTGAAACATTCTTTAGAGGAAACTTGTCCAAGTCCAAAATAAATTTCTCTGTTGCAGTAACTTTTATATTAAAGTGCTTGCCTAAAGATAGAATGTTTGAAATCAAAAAACTTTGTCTTTTCATAACAGGAGCATTCAAAATAAGCAAATATTAGTCAAAAAAGACCATAACATCGGTTTTGATTGTTAGTGTTGTTTATGAATTTTTTCCCCTTAAATATTTGCTTGATGTGACCATAAATTTAAAGACATTTGCTAGATTGCTAATTAAATAACTGATGATAGGTTTTGTTCAATAGAGAAAAAAACGATATAAAAAAATAACTATGCCTGGTAAAATAATAAAGAATTCTTTTTTTAGTTTTATAGTAGAGCCCTCTGAAATGTGCTTCTATTAATCCCTCTTCTTTTTTTCGATTAAAACATTGAAATTGTGGAAAATATAAAATTTTCCATAAACCCATGCTATAAAATTTTTAAAACTATTTTTATTGGTTAATGTTTTATTAACTTTTGCAAAAAATATTATAGTCAAGTTAATGCTGATTGGTTAGATTTTTGTTTTAAAATTTTTTTCTTCTTGTTTTGTTTTGTAGGCATGAAAGTGCTGTTTTTTGCATTAATTTTTTTGTTTTTTGTGGTATTCTTTGAATTTGTTAATAAAAAGCCATTATTTTACATGCATATCGTATTATTATTATTGTTTTTTTTTTTTTTTTGTGTATAAATAATTAAATCCTGTTTCATTATTATGTGTCAGTGCATATTTAAAATAATTATACGATATTATTGGTGGTTTTTTCATTAAATTAATCTCAAATTCTTAATAACAACAATAACAACAACAATAATAATAACAATAACAGCCATAACAGTATGTATGTATGTATGTATGGTATGCATACAATATAATTTAAATTAATTCCACCAAAGCTATCACTTATAAACAAAAAAAAAATTAAATTTTTTTTAATTTTATTTTTTTTTATATACGTACATATGTATGTATGTATGTGTATACATATGTATGTGTGTGTACATATATAAATATTTTTTTTAATTTAAATTTTTTTCTTTTATAAAACCGTATACATAACGTATAATATAGCCAGTGAATGTGTATTGGAATCCCATTATTAATGCAAAAATTATGCAAATGCAAAAACATTTTTTTTCAGTTAAAAAAAAATTTTTTTTTTTTTTTCATATATTATTCAGAAAAAACAAAATAAAATAAAATTGTTGTATATAATAAATTTAAATAAATATAAAACACAAAAAAATAATTAAAAAAAAATTCCGACAAAAAAATTTCAAACAGAATCAGCTTATCAGTTTAAAGCGTTTTATATACATACGTATACGGGGTATTTATTTAAATGAAATAGGGCTCTTAAATAAAAAAAAATAAAAAATAATGCTTTAATATATTATTTTTAATAAAATAAATTAATATAAATTATATGCAACAAACAAACAAACTCTTGACAATAAAACAAACACCGAAAACAAAAAAAACATTTAAAACAGGTAACTTGCAATTAAATATTTAATTTATGAATTTTCCTGGCATTATTTTAAGGCATAAGTTTCATTAAGTTTTTCCACCACAAAAAAAAATTTTTTTATTTTTTTAAATTAAATTTTTAAGCCGTTCGTTCATATCCCTCGAAATGTATGGACAATGTAAACTAAACTTTACTTCATACAATTTGTATTACCAAATCTTTATATTTATTATTGTTGTAATTTTTAATTTTATTTTATATTTTTTATAAACGAAATCTATTTTGTTGTATCTTAATTAATGGTGACACATTTTTAAATGTTTATCGTTAATTGCATTAACTTGAGAAAAATTTATTTTAAAATGAAAAAACAAAAAAATTTAATAAAAATTAAATAACAAAATAAACGTTTATGCCCATAGCGGTGAAAAAAAAATCACAATAATAACAACAACAATAACAACTATTACAACTATAAAATTGTTTTATAATAGATTGTATACAGAAAAAAAAAAAATTTCCATAATCATTAAAACCTATGGCAACGTTTGTATATTAATTGCATATAGAAACCTCTTAAACCGGTATCAATAACACTGTGTAACAAAAATTTCGGAAAATTCGGAAGCCTTAAAAACATAAGCCACAACTAAAGCTAAGCTTTTTCTATTGTAACTTAAAAAATTTTGGAAGTCGTCGTAGTGTAGTAGGTAGGATGTGCTCCAAACCACAGCTCAGCCATTATTGGACAACTCGAAGTATGAATAGCTATATCCTCAGCAATTTACTTTTAGTAGTCTTGGTACAAAAACTGTCAGGGCAAATAAAATTCCCATGAAAACTTTCTGTCATTCGGAGCACATATTAAATTGTAGGTCCCTGCATAACTTGACCAGTTTTGCATTGAAATGTTTTTCAAATCTATAGGTACCGTTACTCATGGATAAAATTAATACACAAGCAACATGGGTGGTGTCAGAAGCTAGGTGGTAATCCTGACTAAAGCAGTGTAATGGTCAATTAAGTAAGTAATTACCATCAACGTAATGCTGTTGAAACACAAGGAAACCGAAACGTTTTTAAAGATACTATTAAAGGCAATGGTAAACGGGTTCCTGCAATACGATGATAAAAGTGTTGCCTAGTCACAACGACTATCCTCTGCGAAAATAGGTTAGCTAATTGCACTGGAACTTTGTTTGGTAAGATCCAGCTTAGATAGAAGGGACTTTTGTTAGACAGCCGGTACACAAAAGCCTTCTTCTAAAAGGTCCGCCAAATACCTTTTTTTTTGAAAATGCTTTAGAAAAAAAACTTACTGAACATTTTCTCAAATTTCTTTTTTTATTTGAAAGTACAATTCTTCCGTTTAACAATAGAAAATAATTTCATTCAAATGGCTCCCATGGCCATACAGTAGCCTACATGATCGGTCGAATTTTTAAGCACATTATCGATTGTGTGCAGCTGTATTTCACCCAATGGCTTCACGAATATTGTCCTCTAAACCATCAATTGTTTCTGGCTTTGATCGCCCCCCACAAAAAATATTCCAACGGTGTCAAATCGCAGCTCCGAGCTGGACAAACGACATCAGCCAATGGCTTCACGAATATTGTCCTTTAAAGCGTCAACTGTCTCTAGCTTGCCGGTGTAACACTTATCTTTGACGGCACCCCACAAATAATAGTCCAACGGAGTCAAATCGCAGCTCCGAGGTTGCCAAAATAACATCAGCTCTGCGGCTGGTAATGCGATCTTCAAAAACAAGGCACAAAACATTGATAAAACATTGTAGCTTCGGTTCTGTGGCACGTAGCTCCGTCCTGTGGAAACCAAACTTCCTCTTCCATTTTTGTGAACAAAAATTCGTTCAACACGGCGCGATAACGATCGTCATTGACTGTAACGGCCACTCCTTGCTCATTTTCGAAGAAAAATGGCCCAATTATGGCTCTGGACCAAAATTTGCACCAAACAGTGATTCATTTTGTGTTCGTCGGCTTTTCAATGTATGCGTGCGGTTTTCTGTGACCAAAATGCGACAATTTTGCTTGTTTACATACCCGCCAAGAACAAAATGAGCTTCATCTGTAAAGACGATTTTTTTCTGCCAAAATCGGCATTTTCTGTAAGTCGATCGCAGGCCCACTTAACGCAGTGAAAAAGCGTATGCACAACCATATTCGTTCAGTGGAAGGATTAAAGTAATTATCTGTCAAATCAGACATGAGCTTAGTGTTACCATTCACGAAATAAGCTTTGGTTGAAAAAAAAACGCTAGATGGCGGACCCGATACTTCTGTTTGAAGTAGAAGTAAATCTTCTTAATTTTTGAATTTGAAAATCATGTTGAAAATTTGCTTGGGATTCTCCAGGAATTTGAAACATTCGGTAATACCCATGACTACGCCATGCTTAAAAGTCTGGATTTATGACGAGCAACGTAATGTGGAGCGTTTGCTAAATTCGAAAGCGTTGAACGCATTATTTGCAACTTCAATTGTGATGTGTTAAAGGTAAAAATAAAGGAAGGGTATCCAGAATAGGTCAGTGAGTATGTTGTTATATACAGTGATGCCATCTTGCATTTATTTCAATGTATAAACAAAGTTTCTCGAGTGCCCTGATAGTGTAGTGGGTAGTGTGCTACACTATTATCGTGATGGTCATGGGTTCGATTCCCACCAGAGACTCTGGTCTGTGAAACTACATCGAGCACATGGTCTAAGTTACCAGCTCGTATATAATTAGAATATAATTTGTAATTGTATTGTAATTAATAAATAAAATAAAAATAAAAAATAGATAAGTAATAAGCAAAGTTGATTGGGTAGTTCAAATCTGGCCAAAAACTGCAAACCTTCGTAGATAATAAAAGGAAATATGAGGCATCGTCTGAATTGAATTTCAATATAACAAGATTGGAGAAAAACACTGGACTATTAATGGTTTTTGAATGATGAAATCGGGAGTGCCGTAGTTTATTAATTAGTGTGTTGGTTTACTAGATGTGAGGCCATGGTTTAAACCCTAGGTCAGACATCACAAATATGAAAAACATTTCAGTCTTCTGGCAAAAAACTCTGAGAGTAATAAAGAATTGCCAAGAAAAAATTTCTCAAAAATCTGCCATTCAGAGTCGATGTCGTATTGTAGGTTCCGCCACTCATGCATATAAATTAGCATTCATAACAAGGTCGTAATCTTGAACCAAAGGGCAATGTATCTAGGTATCGGGAGCGCCACTGAAAATAACTTGCCAAAGTTTTTCTTCCATTAACCATAAAGATTCTAAAGCGTTCTATTAATGCAAGTATGGACTTCCCTAAAATATGGAAAATTTTTATAAAAAAATTAGACTAAACATGTGCAGAATATACTTGGGCAATCGCTTTATCAAATATTTTTTAAACTAAAACTGCAGTATAAAGATTTCCTTTTTGATTATTTTTTTTTAACTAGAAATTGTTTCATTTGATCAAACTTTAGTTAATAATTATGGTTTCCATTACATTTAGTGTCTTAACTTTTGTCCTTTTTCTCCTAATTTTTTTCTGTGGATGTGTATGTGTGTTTATGTGTGTGAAATAATAATAATTTTGTTGTATTTATTTAAATTGTTTGTGTCATGTCTAATGTGTATTTAATATCAAGTTTATTTTCACTTTTTCCCAAAACGAGCTGCAACAGTACCAGTTTTTTTTCGTTTTCAAATAAACACTCTAAACCTGTAAATTAGACATCCCTTTTGGGATTAATATTAAAACAACATTCACTTTGGAATAGAAAAGAAAAAAATGCCATGAAAATGAAAATACTTTCAAACTCCCTTTTTTCGAACAAGTAATTTCAAGAGAAAATAAAAACCAACAAACATTTATTTTTATTATACACCTTAGTGCTCAAAAAAAATAGACAAGAAGACCAAGACTATGCTCCATCTACGCCCCCCTCCAATAGCTATTTGATAAGACAGTAAATGGCAATAGCTATGGGATGTAATGCTAGGCTTTAAATACATTTTGTGGTTGCTTTTTATTTGAATTGTCTCAATGAGCCTAAATGTCGGTTTTTTTTTCGTATATTTTAATGGGAAACTTTCCCTTTTTTTTTTTGTTGTACCAACTTTCGCTTTTCTCCTTCACTTCTGTTGTTTTTCTTTACTTTTTTTTTTCTTTTTGGCAATTTGAAATTAGTTTTGCCATTTTCTTGGCTAAAATGCTTATAAAATTGTAATTTTCTATTTTTTTTTTCGTTCGTTTTCTGTTGCCTATTTCTAGGTTTGAAAACCTTTATTATTAAAAGAAATGTCTTTATATAACAGTTTACTTTTATTTTATGCTATTGTTGTTCTTGTTTGTGTTGTTGTTGTTGTTTTTTGCTTTTTAGCCATATTATTTGTTATGTATAGGCATAAATAAAGAGGCCATAAATTAGTCAACACAAATTAGAAAATATGTTTCTTCCATTGCAAATGGAAATGTAAATGGCAGTGAAGGCAGAATGAATTTTCTGGCCTATGTATGTATTCTATACTCTCTCTCTTTCCCTCCCTCTCTCTCTCTCTCTGTGTTTGCCACCCTTGTTACAGAAGGTGAATTTTCTTAGACTACATTTGGGCAAAAGAGAAATTTTTTTACTTTTTTTTTTTTTTGGTACCAGCAACCAAATAAAATATTTATTAATGTTTTATTGGGTTTTTTTTTCTTATTTTCATTGTTGTTGTTGTTGTTGTTTCTTATCTAATGGTTTTTCTTCCTTTTTCCGTGTATAATTTATGGTTTATTTTTGGGCCTCTTAGTTTCTCCTTAATACATACTTTAAAAAAAAAAGTATTAAAATGTTTCAATTTTTTTTTTATTCGAGGTTAAGTAAATATTATTAAATAGTATTGTTTATAGAAAACAAAACAACAACAACATTTTTGTAACAAAAACAAAATTTTTAAAATACAAGAAAATTAACAAGCTTTTCAAAATATGGAAAGACCAAGGATGACCTTTGACATTGGAAAATGTATTGCTAATGATTAACCGAAACGCCGAGCTGCTGCGGTTAATAGGGACTACTTATGACTCCAAAGTGGCTTTCCTCAGAAAGTTGAAATTTGATCATATTGGATAGGTAGCAGAAAAGAAAGCTTTCGCTTATGGCACTGTCATTGTTTACATTTGAGGTGTCAAATATCAATATGCTCACTGACCGTACTTAAGACAGTGTTGTATTTGAACTTTTAATCAATATTATAACAATTTATGAATTTATTGACCAATAATTAATTGAGATTGAGATCAATAATGCCATTTATTACGATTTTCTCAATATAAGTTTTGAAATCTGTTATATATTGACCTTTTCGTAGAGAAAATTCTTTAGAATAGACTATATTCATATATAATTGGCTAATACAACTCTTCAGTCAAGACTATGACCTAATTTGTTACACCACTTATGCTGTGGGTTAATTTTATACATTAGCGGCGAGACCTGCAATTTAACTCTGAATAACAAATTTTTGTGGAACTTTTCATGGCAACTTTATTCAGGTAAACAATTGACCATTACAACTTCTTAATCAGGAGAGCGATCTAGCTTCTCTCAGTACTCATGCTGTGTGTGTGTTAATTTTACAGATGAGTGGCAGGCCCTACAGTTTAAAGTTGACTCCAAACGACAGATTTCTGGGAAACTTTTCATGAATTCTTTTATTTTTTCAAAGTTTTTGCCAAAAATCGAAGAGATAATTTTTTTCATATTGCGGTTTCATTGAGGCTAAACTATGGCCATACGTCTAATAAGCCACTACATACTAGACTGGGGCGAGTAAATAATATATTCCATTACCAACTATAGTCTAGTAGGTCGTGTGTTGGCTTATTAGACGTAAAGCCAGGGTTCGAGCCCCAGGTCAGACATCAAAACAAGGTATATAAAGTATTGCTTCGGCGATTTCTTCTCAGCAGATTTCTGGCAAAAAATCTTAGAGTAAATAAAATTGCCATGAAAATGTTCTCAAAAAAAATCTGTCGTTCGGAGTCGACTTTTAACTGTAGTTCCCGCCACTCATGTATAAAATTAACACACACAATATAAGTGGTGTTAGAAACTAGGTCCATAACTCTGACTGAAGGGTTGTAGTGACCAGTTATATATGTATTGCCAACTACTATAAAGTACTGCATTAAGTGCATTAAGTAGGCCTGCTCTAAAGGAAAAGGAACAATCCTAATTGAGTTTAATCAAGAGACATTCTATAAAACATCCTACAGAAAGTTAGTTAATTCTAAATGAATCACCATTTCAGATTCATTTGTGAGTCAAGAAGGATTGTGTTGCCTCAAAAACACTGTCTGTAATCCTCTTCTATACAGTAACACTACAAAACGTAACCCCTGTGAACCTTAAAAACCCAGCAACGTTATGTAGCTTGTGCCAGTCATGTAGGTTTGTTAGCGCAATACTTCTTCGATATAAAACTGAAGCAACTTTCGAAAAATTCCATTCCGAAGCAGTAGGGCTTAACAAGAGACATGAGAAATTAGGATTACAATTTAATTTTTTGCACCACTTATGGTGCGGGTATTTATTCTAAATTTTATTTGAGGGATCTGCAGTTTAAAGTCGACTCTAAACGGCAGATTTCTACGAAACTTTTTCATGGCAGTTTTATTTTCCTCCCAGGCTTTGCTAAGAGGAAGCCTCTAAAGAAATGTTTTATTATGTTTCATTTTTGTTTAATTTTCCATATTTGTTGGAGATCGCTGACCTGGTGTATAAACAGTGTGCTCACATCCCATAAGTCAACACTTTACCTACTAGACTGCGGTGTCTTCATCATAGTAGCTAAATTATACAAATAAATGATCTAAGGTTGTGTATATTCTTTAAAGACCTAAACTGGTATCTTAATTTGGAATCCGAAGGAAGGAAGAACTCTTACTCAACTAGTTATGTCTTATAATTATTCCCCTAAGTAGCATTTGTACATCTTTTTGTACCTAATTACACAGGTGTCTGGTTTACAGTAACAGGTAGTAGGATGATAGAGTTCCCAACTCTTGGTCTAGAAAAATTTTCTCAAGTTAAATATCTTGGGCGTTAAGGTAATATAGATAAAAACAATTTCCGCAATATTGGTGGTGTGAAAAGCTAGGTTGTAATCCTGACTAAATTGTTGTAATAACCAATTAAGTAAGTATGTAATAAAGTACCAGTTATACTAAATTTGGTGTTTTCTTTTTACAATTTATCAGTTATAGTCTAGTAAAGACGAGAACTTTATCTACGGTCTAATGCTAAATGTAGAGTAACAGTTTCGGTATGTCTCTGGACACAATCAAACCTTCAATTGTCACACTGTTATACTGGGTTCAGACATGCACTTATATTGAGAAAATCGCAATAAACGACATTATTGATCTCAATATTTCATATAAAATTTCAATTAATTATTGTTCAATAAATTCATAAATTGTTGTAACATTGATTAAAAGTTCAAATACAACACTGTCATAAGTACGTTCAGTGAGCATATTACATTTATCCGAACACTTTTTATTAATATTTGACTACTCAAATGTAAACAACGACAAATAAAAAATGGAAAGTCACCAGAAAAGCTTGCATTTTATTTATTTTGTTGTAGTAATCAGCTGTTTTGTTTACCAGCTGTCAAAAAAATTTTCTTATATATCTGAACGCTAAAAATATTGTCCTCAATAAACCGAATATTGATTTAATAGACTAACATAGCATAATACAGTGCATGAAACTGTTTAATACTCTTGTGATTAAATTTGCCCTTTGCATGGAAACTGGGCCCTCGCATAAGTCAGCCACCAAGAAGAACAGTAATTAACACAATAATTTTTCTTGTGATTGTTGTTGTTTGTTGTATTATATTATTGTTGTTGTTGTTGTCTTCTTAATAAAATTGTAATATCGCATTTTATGTTTGTTTGTTTGTTTGTGTTTTTCGTCTATTTTGTCTTCAAAGTCCTTAATATGATTACATTTTGTTGTTGTTTTTGTCATAATGACAATTGTAACAATTAGTAAAAACATTTTGTTGTTGTTGTCATTTTTCAGTTACAACATTTTAAGTGCGTGTTCTTTTTTATTTTATTTGTTTTCTGTTCATTTTTTGTTTGTTTGTTTTTTTTTTTTGGTTGTTTTTTTCGTAAATTTTCAGAGCATTTTTAATAAAAAAAAAAATAAAAATTGAATGTGTAGTATGTGTTTTGCTGTAGCTCAGTGTTGTTCTGGTTGGTTGCATGCAAGTGCTGAAATTTCTAATAATTAAATGACTTATAGTTATGAATTTAATGACAATGACGACAACTGCAACACACGGCAACAAATTTAATTGTTTGTTGGTTTGTTTTTTTTTTGTTTTCGTATTTCGTACTTCTCCTAGACAAACCGAACCAACTAATAATAATGCATTCAGTCATCAGACAGTGAGAGAGGGAAGCAAAAAACACAAAACAAAAAAACAGGCAAAATAACCAGCCAACAAAATGTTTATTAACACAATATTAATAATCCACATTATGGCACTTGTAAACGTTATCAAAATGTAAAAATCTTTTCTATACAATTTTAATATGAATTAAAAAAAAATACGAGAATAATAACAACAGCAACGACAATAGCAAAATTACATTTTCAACAAATTTATTAACAGAGACACAAAGAAAACGAAATAATTTTGTTGTAAGACAACAAAAAAAAAGTGAGAACAAAAATATTGAAATAATTATGATCGTATCAAAACAAAACTAAATATTGTAACTGGCCTCTCTAATAGGTATTATTTTAGACACACTTCATGTTCTCTATTTATTTTTAATAAAATTTTAAACATTTACTTATTCTGATATTTTTAGTATAATATACAGTAAAGCACGCAGTCTGAATATATCAAGTTTATCATAAAATGCTTTGAACTATTGGCTATCAAAATAAAATACGAGTAAGATCACCGCCAGATGTAAGAATGATCTGGATTTACACAAAATGTTGTAAAGTTTTCAGACCACTATTACAACCCTAAACAATACTAAGACCAAGATTAAGATTTAGAAGCCCTACTGTATATTAAAAGCATTTTTGTTTCCTCTCTTGCATAACGTTCGAGGAGGGGAAAATTAATTTCGTAGCAGGGAGCATTGTCTTTCGATAGGGTACACAGAGGCATCTTGACGTTCAATAATTAATATATTTTAATGAGTATGTCTTGATATCAAATTTATTAAAAATATATAAAGGCAAAGTCGTCATAGTCTAGTAGGTTAGCTTATTAGACTAGAAGCCCGAGTTCAAATCCCAGGTCAGACAACAAAACGAAATATGAAAAAAAAATATTTTTTTTGGCGACTTCTTAGCAGATTTCTGGCAAAAAATCTGTAACTAAAATAAAATTGCCATGAAAAATTTCTCAAAAATTTGTCGACTTTAAATTGTAGGTTCCGTCACTTGTGTATAAAATTAACGCACACAACATGAGTGGTGTGAGAAGCTAGGCCATAATCCTAACTGAAGGATTGTAATGGCCAATTATTTATGTATGTATCTGAGGTAGTAGTTTCTAGAACCTTAGGGTTAACAATTTTCACTATCTAGAAGCAGAAATTTCTCTATATTACTAACGCTACAATAAAATTTTGATTCATATGTAAAAAGAATGCTTAAAGTGAGTAGGAGATGACCTTATAAACTTCTTAGTGTGCTTCCACTCTTTGTAGACGTTAAGTGTTTTCATTTTTTCTATTGCCCCTTATTTTATTAATTGTAAGTACTTGTTTAATGGAACTGAAACAGGAGGAGTTGTTTTTTTTTTTTTTAAAGAAAATAATAAAAGAGTCCAAGGGACTTACTCATTTTTAGAAAGGGTTAGTTCAATTCCCGCTAAAACTCAAAGATAACAACTCCATTTTAAAAACTTTAAAGAGTAGAAAATACCACTTCCAAGATTTCTGATGTGACTGACTCTGGTCCATGTTAAACCATATTTGGTTTAAGTTTTCTTTTTATATTGTTACAACGTCATTAGTTAAAGGTCAGTGTTGGTCAAATTGGAGGTCCTAACATCCCTACTGTTTAATCTACACTGTTGCAGTATTAAGAATTTATCATAATTGCTCTAGAGAAGCTATTTAGCCATAAGCTGGAGTCAAAATGAATTTTTTACAGACAATTTTACGATGATATTCCGTCGTAATGCCGAATTCAATGATCATCAGTTCATTTGAGCTTCTAGCGCCACAAGTAAAAATTATCGTTTTATATTAAGGGTCCGCCAAATACCTTCTTTCTTTTAAATAATCGATTGTGTGCAGCCGGCCATGTTGAACGAATTTTTGTTCACAAAAATTGAAGAGGACGATATCGGCAACAAAGGGTTTCAGCAGGACGGCGCTACGTGCCATACAGTCGAGGCTACGCTCGATGTTTTGCGCCCTGTTTTTTGAAGATTGCATTATCAGCCGCAGAGCTGATGGCGTTTGGCCACCTCGGAGCAGCAAATTGACACTGTTGGGCTATTATTTGTGGGGTGCCGTCAAAGATAAGTGTTACGTCGATAAGCCAGAGACAATTGAGGCTTTAAAAGATAATATTAGTGAAACCATTGGTGAAATACAGCTGCACAAAAGATAATGTGCTTAAAAATTGGACCGATCGCGTAGGCTGCATGGCCAGCCGAGGCAGCCATTTGAATGAAATTATTTTCCATTATTAAACGGAAGGACTGTAATTTCAAATAAAAAAAAAAAATTTTGAGAAAATATTCAGCAGGTTTTTGTTAAAGGATTTTCAAAAAAAAAAGGTATTTGGCGGACCCTTTATGTATCTACATTGATGGAAAGTGCAGGGATTTATGCAGGAAATAGAAGTCCACAATAACAGAAAGAAGGGTTTTAACACTAAACCTACCATGGACGTGTCAAATGACCCATTTTGAACTTCTTGTCAGAATTTCTTGAAAATAACATTATCACATCGCCATTTGCCTTTACGACTTTTATTACAAAATACATCGAATGTGTTTTCCAAGATTTACTCCACTCTTGTTAATTTTTTTACCGAGAAATATATTTAATCTACCTTAAATACCACAAGGGGTTCTTTCAGTCCCTTTGGTAGGAATAGGAACACATTAGGTATAGGTAGGTTTAATGTTAAATCTAACATATAGAAGTACTGTATAATATGTAGCCTACTTGTATACATTCTGTGAACGTTCTAATTATTTTAGCCACCATTGTCTCCTGTCGATGATGTTCAGTTTCTCGAATTATATTTAAAAAACTTCGTTTTAATGTATAGAATTAAACGGAAAACACAATACTTTCATCATTGTAATCAGGGTATTAAACCTTTCTTTCGGGATTATTTATTCTGTTATAACACCGTGTTAGAATGGTATAATATGCCATTAAACCTCAATAATTTTTATTATTACAACACATACATACGTACAACATGTAAAAGTATTTTTGTAATACAAAACTATTGATTAAATCGATAGACAATAGACTTTTATTACCTAATGTTATTGTCCTTACAATATAAAAACAAAAATAAAATATTTTCTCTAACATCCCACACAATAGAAATATGATTACCATACCCATAGCCCATACTCCAAGCCATAACATACCATGTGTGTACGTCTGTATGTATGTATGTATGTCAGTATATGTAAGATATTTGGTTAAAACTTCTAAAGTAATTGCGTTTAAATGCATTCATTTTGTTGTTATTGTATTATATTCATTAATATTAGTATTAACAGTTAAATTTGAGACGAAATTACTGTTTTACCTTATGGCCTTGTCCCGTACACTTACGAGTACATACAGGGTGGCTGATATATAATGCAACAAAATAAAGCGCTATATTTCTTTTTATTTTTTGGTTTCTAATTTTATTGTTCAAAAGCAAAAAAATGTTGGAAATAACATTAAATTTTAGAATCAGTTTAGATTTGTTAAAATTGGCCACCTTTGGTACGAATTATGGCCTTCAAACGGCCGACAAAGCCATAGCAGGCTGCACGAAAGTGGTTCTGCGGTATTTTGGCCCATTCCCAGTGAAGCGCCGTCTTGAAATGATCGAGACTTTGGTATTTTTTAGTGAGAACCTTACTCTCCAAAATGCCCGAGGCAAAAAAGTCCAACGGAATGAGATCCGGAGATTTTGGAGGCCATTGTGCGGTATTAATAAAGCGAGGAACCTCTATTTTAAGGCATTCTTGTTTCACGAGTGTTGAGTGCGGTGGTGCCGAGACCTGCTGGAATGTCCATGGTCTGCGGTCGAAATGTTTGTCTCCCCAGGGCTGCAATACTGTCTTTAAGACATTTTCGCGATAATATTCGGCATTTATTTTGACCCCACGGTCGATGAATAAGAGCGGGAAGCGACCATCAACCATTACGGCGATCCACACCATTCGCATCGGCGGCGTTTGAGTTCTGGTTGCCAATCGCAGGTGTTAATTTTCAATTGACCTCTTTGGCAAGCAAACCCGATCATTTTGTTTGTTCACAAACTGCTCAATTTGGAATGGCTTCTCATCGGAGAAAAGCAAATTCGGTAACAGGCCACTTTCGTGCAAGCGAAGTAACTCCTTGACTCTTTCTAGTCTAACTTTTTTTTGTCCATCGGTGAGCTTTTGCGCTTTTTGGAACTTAAATTTCTTTAGTCCAAGCTCATTTTTCAATATGTGTTGCATTTGTTCTCGCAATATGTTCAGCTCACGAGCAATTTTTCTACCACTGCGGCATGGATTTCGATCAAATCTGGCCTTCACTTTTCGGATCATTTCTGGTGATGTTACCGTTTTTTTTCGTCCACTTTTTCTACGCGGTGCAACACTGCCAGTATCATGGTAACGAGCAATGGTACGAGATTTTTTCACATATAAATGCTGGAGGTCTATATCGATAGCCACCTGTAGTGTTCCAGCCAAATACAAAGCAATCGCTTGAATTCCATCACGAAAAACTTCTTTTCTGAATGCAATAGATCAAAATGCTTTTGTAAGCTTGTAAATAATAAAATGAACTGTCACTGGAATAAATCTGTCAGCTGTACGACGAGTGGTTTACAAATGATAACAACCTGAAGTTGGTTGCAATACATATCAGCCACCCTGTATGTATGTACGTATGTATGTCTTTCGTCACAGAACCCAAAAACCCATTAAGAACGTTGAGGCCAACCAAACCACTCAATTATGACACCATAACACCAAACGAACCACGACTGCTACTATATACTACTGCTGCGACTAACAACAGACGTGACGCACTAATGTTATAATTGTCTCTTGTACTGTAATTTGTTTTATAGAAATAAGGAAAACAAAAAAACTAAAAACAAAAACAACAAAGTTGTCATAGTCATAGTGATTGTTGTTGTTGTTGTTGTATATTGGAAAACTTTAGTGTCTTTTGAAAAAGAATATTTCCTGGACTTCTTTTTTCTCAATAGAAAGGGTGGCCATTTGATGGTCAGTCAGTTCAGTTCAGAGTCCATGTTCATCAACAACAGTAATTTCAAGTAATTTCATTCATTTTAATGCCGAAACTTTAATGAAACTTTACTTTACTTTTAGTACATACACGGTGTATAAAAGTTTTTGTTATTGAGCAGGAGGAGGAGGTGGATGAGGACAGAAATAAAAACAAAACAAAATTACAATTTAAGGTTTCATAAGTGTATTAAAACATTAATTAAATGATGATTATTAGATAAGAATACAAATGTTTGAAATTAGATTTTCGAACAATAACAACAACAACAAAATTTTTTTTTTATTAATGATCATTACCGGTAAAAAAAAATAGAAAGTAATGCAGGGAAAGGGGAAAATTACATTAAAGTTTTGAAACAGCTTAAGCAGCGTCAAGAGATAGAGGCAAGTATGCCTATGAATTACTTGAAGAGAAAGGAAATTTTTATCAAATCGAACTTGAAAGCAATAATAAAAGGTAAATGAAATCTTAAACAAATAAAATCAGTTGAAGGCTGTTAGGTTAGGTTAGGTCAATTCTGACAAGTACAGTACTCGGTGGTCGAGTTGACCCATTGTACTACGTCCGAGCTTCTTACACCACTTATGTTGTGTGCGTTAATTTTATACATGAGTGGCGGGAC
The DNA here is from genome assembly GCA_014635995.1 of Sarcophaga peregrina. Lineage (NCBI taxonomy): Eukaryota > Metazoa > Arthropoda > Insecta > Diptera > Sarcophagidae > Sarcophaga > Sarcophaga peregrina. Next base: position 27,779,018 of record CM025789.1, on the reverse strand, counting down.
CTACAGTTTAAAGTCCGAACGACACATTTTTTTTTGAGAAGCATTCCATGTCAATTTTTTTACTCTCAGAGTTTTTGCCAGAAATCTGCTGAGAGGAAGTCACCGAAAAATTATTTTAAAATTTTTTTTCGTTTTGATGTCTGACCTGGGATTCGAACTAGGGTCTTTCGTCTAATAAGCTAACACACTACCTACTAGACCACGGCGGCCTCAAAAAGGCTGTTGAAGTTTTTAATTTACAAAAAAAAAATCCATTAATGAAGACACTAAATGCGTCCTGGGATTTGATTTACAGTATTCCCTCATTAACATCGTCTGGATTTACTTTGTATCGATTAACGTCGTCAAAAATTTTGTTCCCTTAAACTTCGATTTCCGTCGTTATTCGATTTACGTCGCCTTGTTGTTTATAAACAAAATCAGCGGACTTCCCTTTTAAAAGAAATTCAATAGCAGTCGAACTTCTATAATTTGAACTTCTATTACTTGAATTTTCTATAAGTTGAACCACAGCAACAGCACCTTGGAGAGAAATTCTATTAGGTTTTGCTTTTTTAACATGAAGTTTCTATAAGTTGAAGTTTTTTTCTGGATAATGGTGATTCAATTTATAGAAGTTCGACTGTATATGGAATAAAAATTTAATTATTTTAGTTTTTTTTTAATGTACACAAATAAATGCATCTGATAGTATGAGTTCTTTGAAATTCGATTTACGTCGTTTCGATTTACGTCGCCTTTTTCCGGAACATTCTACGGCCGTAAATCGAGGGAATACTGTACTGTATTAGTATAGATAACAAAAACAAATGTCTACCTGGCGTTAGTTGTCCCTTATAAAACTTTAAGTTTGGCCAAATAAATTGTAATCGTCTGAGGGCTTCTACTACTCTTCACCTGAATTATTACACCTTTGCACAGCGATTGTATACCGAGGAATAATCTGCTCACTGTAGCTTAACTATAATCATCGTAGTCTAGTAGGTAGTGTGTTCGCTTATTAGATGTGAGGCCACAGTTAGAAATCGCACAGGTCAGACATCTCCTACAAACTAAAGTAAGAAAAAGTTATTCTTCAGCGACCTCCTATCACCAGATTTCAGCCAAAAATTCTGAGAGTAAATAAAATGAAAAAGGTTCTCAAAAACCTAACATCTGTCTACGTTAAAATGTAGGTCCCGCTACTCATGTATAAAATTAAAGCACAAAACATAAGTGGTGTGAAAAGCTAGGTGGTAATCCCTAGTGAAGGGTTTATATGTGTATCATGAGAAAAGTCTGTTTAGAAAGACAACAGAGTGAACATGAGGTGTTTTATGCGTAGATAGTTTCTGCTGTCGTGGTACTATAGTGACAACCATAAACATGCCAACACAGAAATTTAGAGCAACAGTAGACTTGATAAAGCAAAAGCAATTTAAAATCTTCAACGCAGTAAATGGACGTGGATTTTTTGCGCCATTAAATATCACTTGAAAGGAACGCCAGGACTCCTCAAGACTCAAGAAACCTTAGACGATCAAAGAACATCTGAAGATATCCTACAATAGCTACGACAGTACAATCTTACATGGGTGGACGTGAGAATCGTTTTAAGATGGTAATACTTTGTGAAAGCCTTAAGCTAACAAAAGAGATAAGAAAAGGACCCTCTCTTCTTACAAAGATCAAATATGAAAACATTTGATTAACAAGTGTGTTTTTAATTTTATTATTCTCTATTGAAACAGAAGACTTTCTAACGTCTGGCCTGGGGATTACAGTCGTGCAGTGCCCTATAAATACTTTCGTGCTGTTTGCGTAGTGTGAGACCGATCCATCCTGATTTTCCTTTTGTGCATTTGCATATGTATAGATGCTTGAGAGTGGATATCATCGAAAGGTCTTCCTTTTGAAGATGGTGTCCGAAAGAGAATATGCGATCGATAACCTTATTAACAATAATATTGAAAAATACTTGCAAATTCTGTGTTAGGTTGGCGTGCGTTAGCCATGTGTTGGTTCCATACAATGTTGATTTTAAAAAGGCATCGAAAATTTTAGTCATAGACGTTGTGCAGCGTATTAATATCCAGCGGCTGTGCTGGCTCGGCTATGTCGTTCGAATGGAGCATCCTCCTCAAATGAAATGGGTATTTGATGCGGGAATCTGCAGAAGGACCAAGTAGAGGAAGCTTTGTCATCGTTTGGTGTGACCAACTGGCGTAGGCGTCCAAGAAGCAGAGGCTCCTGGAAGGAAGTGTTGCGGCAGGCCGAAATCCGTTAACCGAGTTGTTAATGGCCAATTAAATAAGTAAGTAAGTATACGAGTTTGGCTTGGAATTACTGCGTATAACATCATGGAAAGGTCAGGTTCTAACTTTTAAGATTATTTTCCAATTATTTTCTTTCATAATTCAATTGTAATTTCAATGCAGTAATGTTATCCTTAACAAAGTCTTGATAACAAAAAAAAAAATAATTTAAGGCCCTGGCAAACAAAATTAAGTATTTTACTTATTATAACATGAGTATACAAATACTATGCAATTACATTTAATCATATACAAGCCCAGTAGAGAAAAATGTTAAAATAAAAGAAACGAAACTCCTAAGTATAGACTCTAGACGTAAAATAAAAAAATAAAAAAAAAACTAAAAACATTTAATTTAAAAGGCGTGACTTAAGGCACAATACACACGGGTATTTTACCACCAGCAATTATAAAGAAATTAGTCTTTAGTTTTAGTATTTGGAATTGGAAAACTAAGAAGAAACAAAATAAGAAAACAAAAAAAAAATTATTTGGTATTGAAATAAAAATAAAAAATATTAAATTTTTTTGTTTTTGTTTAAAATAAAAAAAAATAAAAAAAAATAACAAATAAAATCAGAAAAATCTCATATAAATTTTGCGAACATGAAAACATGAAAAAATCAAACAAAAACGGCTGTCTAAATTGACTGTTACAGGTCGTTAAAGGTCGCCACCATTTAATACAACAATAATAATTACTGATTACTGGATGCTATAAATAATAAATTTTTTCTTTCGTTTTTTTTGCTACTAAATAAGCTTTTTAAATCACATTAAATCCACACTAAAATTGCTTGTTTCTTTGCACACAACACAGGCACACACAAATTTAATAATGTGCCAAGATGTGCCAGGGATGGGAGGTTTACAATACTACTAGCAGAGTACAAGTACAAGTACAGACGTACATATGATGGAATGTATGATTTTGTTGGATGGACAAAATGGACAGCTGAGACAGTTGAAATCAAGCACAATATTTCAAAATGTCGATCATGATAATTGCAGTGCGATCATTTATTAAAATGATAATAATGTTCATGATGATGATGTTAACAGGCATTATGGGTGTTCTATTATAATGTTAATGATGATGTTTAAATCTGTCTGTCTAGCTGTCTTTGAATTTAAAATGAAAAGATCAAAGTTTTGAGCGTGTCGTTGCGAACAACAAAAAAAAAACGCAAAAAAAATTAAATGAAATGAAGGAAAAATTAACAGCCGATAATTGTTGTGTTTATCATGGTACTACCAGGGGTGACCAGCAAAATGCAATACAAAATAAAATCGAAAAGAAAAAAATAATAATGAACCTACTTGATAAGAAATTGTGAAATTTGCAATAACAAATTGAACATAAAATTTAAAACATTACTAGGGGTAATGATTGTTGGTCTGTATCGAACACATTCAAGAGTACACTAATACCCCGGTTTGCATCGCTACGATTTTCCATACATTTGTATTGATTTTCATTTAATTGGTTCCGAGATTCATAATTTTAGCTGAAAAAATTGATTTTTCAATAAAAAAAAATATTTAATTTACTAACGACCTACAACTTGCAACCATCAGACAACATAAATACATATCGCTCCTTTATTGCAACATAGTCATATCTCAAAAAATTAAAAATTTTGTAGTTACTTAAGCAAAACTGCTCTTTTAGACCTTCTGTACATGTTGAAAAAAAAATCAGTTTTGTATCCCAAGCTGAACCGAAGTTATAGCAAAAAGTGTTTGCGGCAATTAGATCGTACCGGGGAACCTGTTCAAGGATTCTATGTGAAGCAAACTGTTAAACATGGCAGCGAAAATATAATTGGTTGTGGATGCTTAACATGGTGACATGTTGGCCCTCTATATTTAGTAGATGGTATCATGCGAAAAAAGACTAATCTGTAGATCTGCAAACCCATCTTCCGAATTTTAAGGACAAATGTACTTATACCGAATAAGAAATTGTTTTCCAACAGGATGGTGATCAGAAGCATACGGCAAAAATTGTAAAGATATGGAGTGGGAAATAAAATTTTCAATTGATGGAATGGTCAGCACAAAGTCCCGACTTCGTTCCGATTGCAAATCTTTGGCCATTTGTGAAAATCCGGCTCCGACAGTACGAAACAGCCCCAACAAACATGGTCAAACTTTGGGATCGTATAAATGCGGAATGGAATCGAATTCCAAAAGATGCTATTGATCATTTGGTAGAAAGCATCTCAAACCGTGTAAATCAAGCTATTTCTAATGAGGGTCTATGGACAAAATATTGAAATTGGGTTAGTTTCTTAAATTTTTTTGAAACGTGCAAAATTGAGTTTATGTGGGTTATTTTCGTTTTTTCATTTAAACTCATTAAATCCATTTCATTAATTATTGTTTTTTTACTGCTATTTGTTAAGAATAAAATAAAGAATTAAAATGTATTTGCTTGTATGGTTTTGTTTTTGTGGATGACGAAACTTCGTATTGTGAACATGCACTCACTTCTGCTCGTCACTGTATGTCTTGAAAACTTAAATCGCATTTTGCAAAGTTCAAGTAATAAATAAAGGAACGATATGCATGTATGTATTTACATTAGACTTAAACGGGAAATCCCCTTTTTCTGTTTTAGCTTTGTAAAAACATTTTCATATTAACGACGCAAACTGAAACAAAAACGACGCAAATTCGAAGTCACAGAAATTTTAAAAAAGCACAACTTCGAATTGGCATTAGATTTAAACGAGAAATCCCCTTTTTCTATTTTAGCGTTGTACAAACATTGTCGTATTAACGATGCAAATCGAAGCACTAACGTAACGCAACTTCGAAACATGCGATACAAACTGAAACAAAAACGATGCAACTTCGAAATCACAGAAATTTTAAAAAGACGCAACTTCGAAGCAGACGCAGAACAAGGTGACGCAAACCGGGGTATTAGTGTATTTCAAAGGCCTAGATGGAAGAAAAAAATAAAAAAAACTTTTGTAATGTTGCATAAAACATTTGTTTATAACTGAGCCATTCATTCATTTATTTTTCCTTCATTGATTTAAAAACTTTAATGGAATAGAATTTCCTTTTTTTTCGATTTTTCTTAATGAAACAATTTTTCTGCTTAAATACCTTGATCTTCAAAAACAAAAAAGTTTTTTTTTGTTTTTGTTGCGTATAATAAAATCAAGGAAAAACCTCATAAAAATACCAGAGTTTTGGTCATCAAAGAAGAAATCTATTAAGATTTAAACAAAATCTTAAGGAAATATGCTTTATAGACGAGCCAATAATTGGAAAAAAAAAGCACAAGCCATTCCATTACGTTACCAATCAAAACAAAACACGAAATCAAACACCAAAGAAATCAATTTTACGATTGAAACGAAAGAAAGAAAGAACAAAAAATACGTTAGAGATGTGAGAAACTATTAAAAAGTCATAAAATTTATAGACACCATAAACACGAACGTACACACTACTTCTTATGGCAGGCACATTGGACCCAGAGATAGGCATTGTGGCCAGCGAGCTTAAGGTACACAAATTACGTTTAGATTTTCTTTATAAAGATTTTGATCATAAAAAATGCCATGAAATTAAGAAAACGTATTTAAATTTTGGTCTTCTTTTGTTTCATCTTTTAAAAGAATTTTTTTCAAATTTTTGTTAAATTTTTTCCCCTTTTTTTTTTTGAAAGAAACACTTTCAATTTCTTTTTAGTTTTTCCAATTGATTAGGAAATAATATTTTTATGATTAATACAAATAAAAATCAATACTTTATGATTCAAAGGAAGTTATAAAAATTAAATTTTTTTGTTAAAAATTTTTTAAATTCATTTTGAATAGAATTCCTATTTTTCTAAGCTTTTTAGGCAATAATTGTGAAGGTGCTGAAAACCCTCTTATTAGATGCGAAGTTGTGATGTATACCTCTCAGGGCTCAGATATCTCAAACAAAACGAAATAAGAAAATTTTTTCTGTGACTCCCAGCATCCTTCTGACAATAACTTTGAGAATAAATAAAATTCCCATGAAAATTTTCTCAAAAATTTGTTGTTCGGAGTCGACTTTAAAACTGTAGCTCTCGCCACTTGGAATATATTTAAGTGGTGTGAGAAACTAGGTTGTGATCCTTACTAAAGAGTTATAATCACAGTCGGCACAAAGAGAACATGATAAAAATGTGAGGAGCATGTATATAACCCAATGGAAAATCGTTAGTAATTATTGTTTCAAGCAATGTTCGAACAAATATTGTGCTTTTTGATGCCATTTGGTATTTTTCGCACAAGTTTTTATGGATTTATACCAAAAGTCATCACTACATATTACATGTGCCTGAAATTCAATATATTTAAAGCAAAAAAAAAAATTCTGTTTGGAAGTTTTCTTCACATTTTCATTAAATTTTTCTTTGGGTGTATAATTGATACACAAAAAAATTTTAAAAAGAAGCAACGAGAACCTGCTTCACTGAAAGCTGACAGGCAACTGAATGCATTTTTACGCTTATTTTAACGAATATTCTTGATGTTCGTGTCCTATGTGTGTAAAAAGCCGGGCCCCCGGGGGACATAATGACATAATTATGTAAACAAATAGGAAGAGTTTAGTTTTGTAGCAATAAAAATTAAAAAAACAGCCTGACAGTGATTATAGAACAGTTCGTAATATGGAGATTATTTTTTAATTTAATGTTCAAAGACTTCGAAAGGGCTTTCTGGAGCCACTCAATCCTATGAATCGTATATAAATGAAAAAAAGAGTGTAGGATTGGTATATGAGTGCCACAAGCCGAGTTATGCAGGAAAACCATCTAAGTGGGAGAATTAAAATCAGCTCTGGCATATAACTCTACATATTACGATGACGATGATATAAAAATGTTCATTAGGGAATTATAATTTAATTAACAAAAACAAAAAAAAAAAATCACTCATGATCTAAAAGCTTCTAAACTTTATTAAAAACTGCTTCTAGTTAATGAGAAGCCCATCAGCATTTACTTAATTTTAATAGTTTTTAAAGCATTTCATTCCGATTTTACATTCATTCCTCCTCACATTTTAAATATTTCCATTCACATCTCATGCACCAGGAACACTTGTACCTTGAATTTGTTTAAAATATTGTGTAGAAAAGAAAAAAAACCACAATTTTTTGTTTAATTTTATAAAATTTTGTTTTGTTCACCAGTAGTAGTCAGCCCGTTTGTTCGTTCGTTCATGCATCTCTCTTTTCTACTATCGCTCTCTATCTCTTTCTTTCGAAACTGTCACAATTGATAAAAATCACATTTTCCATTTGAATAGAATTTTATGAATTCGTGCATAAAATTACACATACACACAGTCATACATACACATTTACAGGCATAGACATTCGTTTTGTAGAGTGCTACACGTTTCGTATAACCCAAGTGATCAGAAGGTGACAAGGAAGAGCTAGTAATAGTGGTGATAGGATAAGGATTTCTCTTATTAGATGTTATTGTAACGAACATGATTGAACAAACTATTGCGAGGAACTATACAGCATAGAGCACAGGCCTATCTTAACCCGTGGATATCAAGTATGTTCCTGATTCCTTGGTAGGACGTCAAAGTTGAACCTAAAACGATGCTTACAAATACCTGTCCGCTTGACTGTTAGTGCTGCCATGCGCACTACACCTTTGGTAGTATTGGAGATAATTTTATGCCTCTTTTCAATTGATTTTTATTCTAAGAGCTTGGCAGCTTAGGTTGTCGTCTCTGAGCGAATAGATAGTGACATGCACCGAATACCCAAAACTGCTGGAGGAATTTGAGACAACTAGGATATGATGCCGCCATGCGTCTTTTTCAAGCAAATTTAGGACATCGTTTAAGCATGAACAGTTCTGGAAAAATAATGCAATGAACCTCGTAAAACAGATCCTACTAATCTTCACTGAAGGCATTAAATTGAATGGCACGTTGGATTTATTTGTAATCGATGAGAACAAACAAGGCTATAAGGCTACCGAATCACTGTAGCGTCTTTCAGGAGAATGTATCAACAAATACAGGCAGCCGTGAGGATTATTAAGGAAGCAAATACCACCAGATTGGATGTTGTCCTACTTTTTGCTAGCCAGGCGGCTATAAAATTGCTAGAGTCCAACGTGATGAACAAATACCACAATAAGATGATGCCAGGACACAGAGATGAATTGGCCAGGTTAGCACAACCAATTCTCTCCAATGAATTTTTCACTTTGGAATTCGTTTTGAAGACCTGGCAGTCTGTAATTGACAATAAAGTCAACGCCCTTTATGCCATATAAACGGTTTTGGAACACGTAAGGTTAGGTTACACTAGCAGGAAGCTTGTCGTTCACAGGCAAGTTAACTCGGTGGTCTTGAATTCCCTAAACGTGATATAGGCGGCTTTGGACACGTAAGGTTAGGTTAGGTTAGGTCAGTAGGCAGCTTGTCGTTCGCAGGCAAGCTCACTTGCTCGCCTTTGCTTAAACTGCACTTTGAGTGCAGTTGTTGGAGTCATTGCTAAGGACTGAATTATGTGCTCTTATGTAAACAATTTCTGCAGAAGCTGTAAAGGAAGAAAGAGGCTTTTCTTCTCTTATTAGGTCAAGATATTGTCTCTTGCCTTATTATAAATGAATTTTTAATATGATCGACATATTTTATGTCTTTAAATGTAATGGCCTATTGGGTAGTGCTTGGCACATATACCCATACAGAGTGTATTACAATAAAAATTGCAATGGAATTTCAAGATACATATACACACAGATGAGATGTAAGAGAGGAAACTCAAATTAAGTATTACAATAAAAGCAACAACAACAACAAAAAAATTGATTTCATTTTTACAATGTTGTAACATTTACAAAATATTTCTTTTTTTTAAGAAGAACAAGAATGAATACAACAAAAAAAAAAAAAAATGGAACAAAAATATATGAAAAGAAGAGCCCATTAAAATATAGAAAAAGAAGGGAGGTAAAGATGAGGTAAAACGGAAGGCCTGTACTGATGCTATTGATGGTGACTGTGATGGTGATGGCAATGATGATGAGGATGCTCATGCTGATGATAATGATGCTGATGCTGATGCTGTACATGACGATAATTTTGTGGTTGATATTTAACATTAAATTATTGAGGTGTTAATAATTTTTATTTGATAAAGAACACAAACAAAAATAAAATAATTTTTGTAATCATCTGTGAAGAGCAAAAAAAAAAATTGGAAAATTTTATTTCAAAAACTATTCAATTAAACGAATTTGAAGTGGTTTTTGTTATGTATTACAACACAATAAACAATAGGAAAATGTGTCAAATTGAATTAGAAAATATCAACACAGATATTATTGGGAATTTCTCATGCACCATCTAGGCATTTGTACTGCATAAGAAAACTGCATTATCATGTTCGTTACGTCAGTTTTTTTTCTTTTTTTGGAGTTCAAATGGAAATAATTTTCATACGTAAGTAGTTCTGTTTTAGCTTTTGAAAGTAAAAAAAAAATATAAAAACAAAATCTTACAGCTTTTTAAGTGTTTCACTTTAAAACTAAAAAGATAAGCCTTACGTACGTTATTTAAAACGTAAAAACACCGGCTAAAAGTGTTAAAGAAGTGGCACTTAAAATGGCTTAAATACTTTATGACCAAAAAAAGAAAAAACAGAAAAAAATTAAACTAAGAAGTGCTCTTGTACGTTATGAAACTGTTTTCTCTCTTGGCTTTAAAGTCATTAAAACTTTGCTGCATTTAACGCTTAAGAAGTTTCAAGTTTCGTAGTTTTTTTCTTCCTTGTATTTCTTTCATAATTTTAAACAACATTATTATTAATAACTTCAGTTTCTCTTTTTTTATTTCTGTTTCTTACTCTTCCCTTTTAAGCTTCAAGTGCATAATTTTCAGTCAAAAACAAAAAAAAAAACAAAATCTAAAAGTCATTGGCGGGTTGTTTCAAAAGACAGCGTCTAAAAGTCTGTTAAGTTTCAAGTTTTTTTTTGCTCCTAAGTTAAGAACAGAATTTTTAAGGATTTTATGTGGATTTTGTAAAATATGTTTACAAAAGTAAATTCAAAATGTTTAATTAAGAAACAAAAATAAAAACAAATTAAATTTAATCGTCTTTAGTATGACATATGCGAGGAAGTCGATAGCAAATAAAAATTACAAATTTTCATTTAATTTGTCTCAGGTTCCGTTATTATACCTTCCAGTTTTAATCGAAAAGGAAGGCATCAAGTATTCGGCCGTTATCTCAGGAATAAATGCTTTAATGTTGTCTTCCAATGCGTCAATTGAAGCGGGCTTGTCTGTACAGACATGAACATTAACATAGCCCCACAAAAAATAGTCTAAAGGCGTTAAATCGCACAATCTAGGCGGCCAATTGACCAGGCCCGAAAGTGAAATAAAATGTTCATCAAACTCGCCTCTCAATAAGTCCATTGTTACGCGTGCTGTGTGGCATGTGGCACCGTCTGGTTGAAACCACATGCCACGCAAGTCAAGCTCTTGTATATTGGGCAAAAAAAAAATGTTGGATATCATCTCACGGTAGCGCTCACCATTCACTGTTACGTTACGATTCGCAGAATCTTTGAAGAACTACGGGTTAATGATGACACCAGCCCATAAACAGCACCAAACTGTGATTTTTTCTGGATGCATTGATAGGTTTTGCAATGGTTCTGGCTGATCTTCACTCAAAAATCGACAATTCTGCTTATTTTCGAATACATACATACATACATAATTGGCCATTACAACCCCTCAGTCAGGATTACGACCTAGCTTCTCACACCACTTATGTTATGTGCGTTAATTTTATACATGAGTGGCGGGACCTACAGTTTAAAGTCGACTCCGAACGACAGATTTTTTGAGAAGCTTTTCATGGCAATTTTTACTCTCAGAGTCTTTGCCAGAAATCTGCTGAGAGGTAGTCGCCGAAGAAATACTTTTTCGTTTTTGATGTCTGACCTGGGATACGAACCCGGGCCTTTTGTCTAATAAGCCAACACACTACCCACTAGACCAAGGCGAATTCTCGAATACATTGAGCCAAAAATGAGCATCGTCGCTGAAAACAATTTTTCGATAAAGCAGTGGAACTTTCCAAGAGCCCATTCACCAAAAATTATGCGTTGCAGTAGGTCGTTCGGCTTCAATTTTTGCACCAGCTTTATTTTGAAAGACTTCACACCTAAATCCTTCCGAAAAATTTTCCACATTGTTGAGTAACAGAGGCCCAATTGCAGCGAATGGCGACGAATCGATAATTGATGGTCATCATTAACACTGACCGTTACAGCTGCAATATTTTCTTCAGTTCGCACGCTACGTAAGCGTGTTGGTGGTTTAACGTTCAACAATATAAATTTGATTCGAAATTTAGTCACAATAGTCCGAATAGCTGATTCAGTAGGTCGATTAAACTGACCATGAAATGGAAGAAGAGTGCGATGAACTTTCTTAACAAAGCACTCATTTTGATAATGAAATTCAATGATTTGCAAGCGTTATTCGTTTGTAAGGCGATTCATGGTTAAATTATAGACCAAACTGAAGATGTTTGACTATGAAACAAAACACGAAACGTGCGTGAGCTGTTTAAACCAGTGTTGACAAAAAGATAATACCTAAAAATTAACCGTTACAATCCAAAAACGACATGACTATGTTCATCTAAACAGTAGAACACGTGAAAATCCAATGCCAAGCAATCTGTTTTTGAAGTCCAAATGCATCATGCATTTGCAGTGAATGCACTTCGGAGTGGATATAGGGACATCGGATAAATTTTTAGTGTCAAGGTTGTAAAACGTTTGTTGTTTCCAACCAACAAAGTCAGTACGCATTATTATAAAGAAGTTTTCAAATTTAAAAGAAAAATAGGTACCCAAGAATCGCCCAATTTTTATTAAAAAATACAAGGAGATTGGGCACCTCATTAGTTGATTTCGAGAGATATTGAAGGAACATTTTGCATGTTCAAAATCGTGTTTTATCGCTTAAAAAATATTGATCCATTACTGGTCTTAAAAAGTGCTCCATTGTGACTAGCTGAAGTGCAAGAAAGTATATTTAAATTTGTGCCAACCCTAAATTAATGACAAAATCAGATAACCTTGACGTTAAGGCAAAACATTGTATTTGTTATGAATTAAAAGCGTTTGTCCACCTATTTTGAGCCGCAGAAATTAAGCCAAATAATAATAAACTACGTTGTAATGACTACGTACGTAGGCTCAAGCCTTACCCAGGTTAACTATGAACCTTGTTTCAATCGCTCCAAAACTCTCTCATTACATTCCGCTTTATTTATTTTTTTGGTCCATACAGTTTATTGTTGACCAAACGTTGCCAAATATTGCTGAATAAATCGGAAAAAATATTCTTCTATACGTGCTTGACGTCAAGACTGTCTAAAGTTAATATTTTTTGGTTTTCAAGAGGAAAATCGTTCAGGCAATGAATTGAATCTCATATGAATACCACAGAAAGATCTGATCGCTTGGAAAATAAACGGATAGACGTGGGTAAGGATCATCTCACGAGAGAACTAAGAATACTTTAGAACATATATGCCTGAAGTAAACTTAACAACTAAACAGAATTTAACTGAAATTTTAAACCTAAAAAACGGAATAAATTAAGGAACGATGGCAAATATTTTGTTAAAACATATGCTTTTTTAAGATAAACAATTCATCATTATTTTCCTTTACACCCCCTGTATCAATAAACCTGTTGCCTATAAATATTTGAATTTAAAAACCAAAACGAAAACGCATATTCTCACTGCATTATCCTTTTGGTGTTTTTAAATAAATTAAAATTACCACCACATTGTTAAATAGATTAAAACGATTATTGTAAAGGACAAAAATAACTAGATTTGTAGCCTGGTGTGTAAGGAATTCAAACATCAATAAAAATTGTTAAATTAAGCATTAGAAACAAGCAAAAACAAAAAACACTTTGGCAGCCAAATAGAAAAAAAACAGCTTGAGATCGACCATTTTAAGCGCATTAAAATGCGCGTAAAATCAGTGACAAGGAACAAAACAAAAAAACCAAAATCGAAAACAAAAGTCAAAGGGATGTTAAGCAACACTCTACTAATGAAATCTAAAAAAAAAAAAGGAAAAATCTTTTCAAATCACAAATAAATGTTACAACAGTTACAATTTTATGGTCTGGTTTGAAAGTTAAAAAGATAAAAGATAAAACAAAACAAAGCAAAGCAAAAAAAAAATAAATTTTTTTAACAGATTTCCTAATAACAAGGGGTGGTAAACTGCAATTGTTTACGAGAGTCCTTCGAAAAACTAAAAAAAATCAGAACCAGATGATGAGGTTTGATTAGTTTGACAAACAATATAAGAAATGCATGACATTGATTGAAAATTAACCCCTCAAATGCCCTAAACCAAATCCAGCTTTGCTGGTAGAAGGTATTTGAATTTTACAATTAAAAAAACAAAAATTATTTTCCATGAATTTGTTTAGAGGGGTTAATGTTTTTGTTTTTAAAAAGCCAAAATAAATATTTATTTCATATAATAAACACAATAAATGCCTTTTAATTACTGTTTAACACTTTTAAATATTAAAACTCTAGGCCATAAATGTCAACTCTCTGTCATTATCGTTATCGTTTCATAAACGGGGGAAAACAAAAAAATTTTTGAATAGTTTTTCCATTGAATAGACGAAAAATATCCTCCACTTGTTGCAAGTTGTTGTCTTGTGGTTGTCGTTAAATGAAAACTACATTCTAAACTATAATTATAAAATTAAATTTAAATTGATATTATTTACGCTTAAATACAATATAGAAGCCAAAACAAAACAAAAAAAAAATACTTAATTTAGACAATAAAATCCAAAAAAATTAAAAAAAAAAAATTAAATTTCAAATTGAATTGATGAAATTCTAAAACTGACCATAATGACCATATTAAACCTAATGATGAGGGTCGTGTTTATTTTTTTTTGTTCTCTATCTTTGATGTCATAATTATAGGTTTCTAGTATCGTTTTCGTTTTTTCATTCTCGAATTTATTTTCTAATACAATATCGTTATTAAAATGTTATTAGAATGTTATTTGCTTGCTGGCTTGCTGCAAAGGCGTTTACTTCAAGCATTTTGTAATATTTTCATGGTACAATTTTGTAGGAGCGCTGTATGGCACACAGTTTTTAATTTCGAACACCCCTATAATTAACGAATTTAATAAGTGAACAGTTTATTAATTTTTTTAAATTCAACGACATTAGAATTTCTATTTTAAATGAAAATTTAATTTCAAAAAATGTTCGTAAATGGTATTGAAAGTTGTTGTCGAACACCAACTCTACATGTAATGGCCCTTGCCAGCCAACAACTAACTAATGGATGATTTTGTAAGAGCAATAGGAAATTTTTCAAAAAAAAAAAAAAAAAAACACATAAAATTCAGAAAAATGCATGAAATCTTTATTTCAATCGATAGTACGGTCCATATAATTTAATGTTTGAAGATTATTTCATGCAAATATTGAACGAGACTGTAACTCAAATAAACCATCCGCTTAGTCCAATTTTGGCATACTTTTTCCAACATTTCGATCTGTATCTCACGAATAATTGCTTTAATGTTGTCTTCCAATGAGTCATTTAAAGCGGGTTTGCATGTATAGACATAGCCTTTAACATAGACCCACAAAAAAAATCTAAAGGCATTAAATCGCACGATCTAGGCGGCCAATTGACCAGGCTGGAACGTGAAATAAAATGTTCATCGAACTCGCCTCGCAATAAGTTCATTGTTACGCGTGTTGTGTGGCAGGTGGCACCGTCTTGTTGGGTAAAAAAAAGTTGGATATTATCTCACGGTAGCGTTCACCATTAGGTCGATTAACTTTCTTAACAGATCACGCATTTTGATAATAAAATTCAATGCTATGCATGCGTTATTCGTTTGTAAGACGATTTATGGTTAAATTATAGACCAAACTGAAGATGTTTGACAGTGAAACCAAACATGAAACGTGCGTGAGCTATTTAAACCAGTGTTGCCGAAAAGATAATAACAAAAAAATCACCCGTTATAATTTATATAGTATAATCTGCTAGACTATTACGAATATACCTCATGTAATCGGTTTTCCATTATATTCGTTTAAAATTGTTTCTGCATTAGGAACGGCACCCAAATTCAGATATCCAGAAAATCTGTTTTAGGCATATAAAAACGTAGATTTAAAAAATTAGAATTACAAGAGTTCCGAAGGCGATATAAATCGCGGTTGGTGTAATTACACGTTTTTGAGTATTAGTACTTATGGGGTTAGAATACTTCCTAATTGTCAAAAAATCATTTTTTTACCGGTTTTAATTACCTTAGAGCTACAGATTTAAGGTAGAAATCTTCATAGGAAAAACGCAAAAGGGTAGAACGCGTTCAGGTCGCAAGTTTGAAACGCGTTTTTCTTGAAGTCACTTTTTTCGAAATTGCGACCGCAATTTAGCAAAAACAGACAAATTTCACTAAAATTGGAAGGCGCTGTACTACATAGTCATTTGGCTTATTAGAGTTGAGGCCACGCGATTCACACCCCAAGTTAGAATACGAACAACTCCAACTTCAGTGACTTTCTCTTAGCAGATTTCCTGCAAAAAAAAAACTTTGAGACTAAATAAAAATTCACATGTAAAGCTTCTCAAAAAAAAATTGTCGTTCGTAGTCGACTTTGGTCCCGTCTCTCATGTATAAAATTAACACACACAACACACGTTATAGCCCTGACTTAAGAATTGTACTGACCAATTAAGCATAGACGAGAAGACTAAATCTTTATCTTAAAAACTTTGCACACCTTTCTCTACTAATGAAAATGCTTTTTTAATCACTATCTTTAATATTTTTCTGCATTTCCAAATAATACGGAACAATTTTTGATTCTGACAAATTAGCCAAGATTTTATCAGCGGAAGTAGATAAACTTTCAGCGGTGTCTGGTTCTCCAAAAGTCTATTTTTGTTTGATTTGGTGAACTGTCCTGTTTAACTGCACTTTAACAATTACCACATGTTTCTCTACTTCATTTTCTATCTCTTAAAACAAATGGAGGTCGAATGATGGTTGCGCTAGTGCAAGCAAAATAGCTTTGTGTTATAATCGCTCTATGGTCCAAGTGATCATCTAGTTTAACCAGAAGTCACAGGTCTGATGCACTGTCCAGAAACAAGATCTCGTGGTTATAGTGTTTACTGATCTATAATTCATTGATATGAAACGGAGAAAATTTGGACATCCACTTTAATACTGTTGTCGGATGCATATGGGAAGGTCATGAATAAGAACATCCAACATAGATTTGTTAAGCTATGGTTATCGTTAGTCTCCAGGAATTTATAAATATGGGAAAATAAACTGAGTGCTATTAAAATAGTTGTACAGTCTGTTATATTATGTCACGGTTTGTTGTTATAGCTATTGATCCTTTTAGTTCATTGGAACTCTCTAAGCTGTTGCCTGTTGTCATTGATGGCAGTACAGCATAGAAGTATGTTCCTGACGTCGGATGGTTTCAGTCTATCTGCGACATTTTTTGAATGAAATACAGGCTTTTGCATAAAATTAATTTTATTTTGCCAAATAGTTGGACTTTGGGAACTTTATCTAAAGTTTTCACAAAAGCTTTAATATGAGTATTAGAATATGAGTGGATAAGGCAGCACTTAGTAGCATAATTTATAAATTTCTTTAGTATGAACTGAATTTATGTGCACTCATGCATTAACGTGTTGCGTTAACATGTTGCACAAAAAGCATTTTGCCTAAGATCATCTTGAGATTATTGGCCTTCTTTTGCATCTTTTCGAGCTGAGGAACCTAGAGCTGTTAATAATACTTTAAAAAAAGCGGAATCAGACAGTCTACAGCAAAATTTGAAAACATACTATTGACAACAGTGTAGATGAAGACACCGTAGTCTAGTAAATAGTGTGTTGGCTTATTAGACGTAAAAGCCAGGGTTCGAGCCTTTGGCCAGACATCAAAACAAATTACAAAAAGCGTAGATTTCCTCTCAGCAGATTTCTGGCAAAAACTCTAAAAGTAAATAAAATTGCCATGAAAAGTATCTCAAAAAAATCTGTCATTCGGAGTCGACTTTAAACTGTAGGTCCCGCCACTTATGTATAAAATTAACAGACACAACATAAGTAGTGTGAGAAATTAGGTCAATAATCCTGACTGAAGGGTTGTAATGACCAATTAAGTATGTATGTAGATGAAGACATTTCCAATCGATTGAGGAAAGCGAAATAATGTCATGGTTGCTGAATTGAAATCTCGACGGATACGCAAATATCCTAAGATCCCAAAACTATAAATTCATTTTATTAATTGTTAAAGTCCTATCAGCAGATTTCTGGCAAAAACTCTGAGAGTAAATAAAATTGCCATGAAAAGTTTCTCAAAAATCTGTCGTTCCGGGTCGATTTTAAACTGTAGGGCCCGCCACTCACAGATAAAATTCACACTAGGTCAATAATCCTGACTGATGACCAATTTTGTATGTATGTAGATGAAGACATTTCCAATCGATTAAGGAAAGCGAAATAATTCATGGTTGCGGAATTGCAATCTAGAGGGATACGCAAATATCCTAAAATACCAAATTATAAATTCTTTTTATTAATCGTTAAAGTCTACGCATTTGTGTAGGAGTTAAATAGATTTTGTTTAAAAATACATCCTAAAAATTTCCATTTTTATTACCGAATATGAACTTATGTATCGTAAGTCCAGTCTTATAACCTAAGGCCATCGTTGTGTCTTTTGTTCTTAGAAGGAACCACAGGAGATGATGTATATCGTGTATATTGTAGGTGTAACACCATCAGAATTCAGAGATATTAATAGATAGATGAACGAAGAGCTAATAACAAACCAGATTATTGGAAGGAAATTAAGGCTACTACCTACAGCATGATTTACGAAAGCCTGTAAGCCAAATCGTTAAGAATTCCAGTGCCTTGATGAGCTAAAAATTCTATGCTGAAGGAACATAGCCAATGAATTATAAAATTATATGAAATACAATAAGAAAACTACTTGTAGTGAAATATAAGATTTGAATCATCTTTGTTGAAGCCTGATATTCTGAATTGGTAGAATTTTCTTAACAGCTGTGATGAATTTTAATAATTTTTTTTAATTCTTTTTTAAATAAAAATTGTTTAAGCTGTTCAGTATTGGTAAACTTAGAGGCTCATTAAAAATTTTATTTTAAAAATATTTATGCAAAGCTTTACTTTGGCTATTAACCTAAAATGAAGAGGTAATTCCAGGCATTAAAAAGTTCTTAAAAGAAAAAATTTTTGTTTTGTGATTTTTATTTAATTTTCCTTTCGTTTGATTTTGTCATACATTTTTAATGATTTAATTTTTTTCTTTCTTTTTTTTTGTTTTCAAATAACATGTCATAAAAAAAAGTTCGTTTGGGTGGCTATTTATACTGAACAAATTTGTGTGTTTATAATACAAAACTCAGATAGACAATGGGATCTAGGCGCTGTGACTATGTATTATTATTTTGCTTGAAAATGTGTCGATATTGTAAGATTTTTTTATTGTTGATTTTTGTTTTTTTTTTTTTGTTTTATTTAAAATTTAAGTCTTTAACGCCGCAGCATTATTTTGGTGTCTTCATTTTTGTTTTTTTTTTTGTTTTTTTTTTTTAATGTGCGTCATAAAACTGAAAAAAAGAAGAAGAAAGAATCATGTCTTCTTTGACTTTTATTATTCATTATTTTCACATTTATTTTCAGACAATTTTATTGTCTTTTACCGAGGCGAAACGTATCGCTCATATAAAATTGATACAGTGATGGCCATAAACAAACGGACTATACCAAAGTAGTATGGTGATGATCATTTAAATGATTTAAAATTTCATTTCGCTTTATTAAATTGTCGCCATTTCAGTGGAGGGCTATTAATTTATTAAAAATAAAAAAAAACAAAAAAAATTTTTGAATTGTTTGTGTCTTTAATAATCTTCTTTCTGTCTTTCATTGTTTGCTTTCGTGCGGGGTTTACTTAATAAATTATTTATTATTATAGATAAAGTTTTAATTAAACAAAGATTTGTGTTTAGATTTGTATGAATAACAAATTATTTATAATTTATTTAAAAAAAAGAAGAATTCGAAACAAAAAAAATTAAAAAACGAAATTAGAAAAACTGGTGTAACTGGTGATGCTACTGCTGCCTGCTGTCTGCTGCTGAGTTGTGTTTTGCTTTACTTAGCCGTTTGGCTTTATAATTTCATGTCATGCCACGAACATATGGGTTTAACAGAATTTCCAAATTTGAAAAAAACAACAACAACAAAAAAAAAACATTTAAATGTTGGGATAATGCGTTTTTCTAGTACCAGTTTGGTTTTAAATTCGGATTTTTTTTTTTTTCTGTTAAAAGGTGGAAATTTGATGATGCCTTAGACAAATTTCAAAGAACACACCCCATTTGGCTTTGGCTTTATTTTTTTGGTTTTTTGTTTTTGATTATGATTATTCTTCTCTTTTCTTTTTTTTTTTGTAAAAATCCATTGTTTAAGTGTGGAAATATGATAATAAGCGTATATTTCATATTTGTTTCGGTGGTCGTCGTCGTCGTCATCGTCGTCGTCTCTTTTTTCCATTTCTATACAAACCAAGCAGGGGATGAAGATGAATTGCTTCATGTCTGTTTTGACGTAATCGTATTCTCTTTTCCTAAAACTCTACACTACCATGCCATGCCATGCCATGCCATTGCCATTGCCTATGCCATGCTATGCTATGTTATGTTCTGCTATCTTGCCCTAACGCTTTCCAATACACATACATTCTTACACCTAACAACAGCCATTGAATGGCTGGCTGGCTGCTGTTATTTTAAGGGTAGTTTTTTTTTTTCTTCCCGTAAAGGTTTCTAGAAAGGCATCCCAGCTGTATCCCATTGAAAATACATTTTCAGTTGAGTTTTCGTTTCATTTCGTTTCGTTTAATTTTTATCTTTTTTCCGTTTTTTTTCTTCTGTCTTCTTTCGCTTGGTTTTCCTAAAACAGCCATCCATCTATAAGCTGGTAGGATTAAAATTCAAGAAATGAGCAAATTGAAATTATTTTTACGTTAGCTCTCGCTCTATCTCTCTCTGACAGCGTTTGTTGTGGCATTAGAAAAACTGGCAAATGTAATTTAAGGTCTTAAAACTTAATAAACACCAAATGAGACCAGTTACATGCCCTTACTTAATAAGCCTTAGAGTTATGAAATTTGAAACGCCTGGGTTTTTTCCTTTTAAAAAAATAAAATAAAAATTTAATTCCTAGCTTTTCCATAAAATTGTAAGGAAAATTGTAAAGAAAACTGTTTAAAAATCTAAATTACACAGGCCTGAAACACTTAATCAACAAAATTCTTATAATTCTCCTTGACACTTTATAGGTCCATTGTGCTTATTTCATTACAATAACTTTCTTCAAAAGTTACTACTCTTGTTGAACGTAATTCTTTCCTTAGAACTCTCTCTCTCTAAATAATACGAAATATTACTTCATTTTTGCATATCACTTTACAAAATTTAACACACTGCATATCAATGCAATTTTTCTGAAAACCCTCCAGTAATGTGAAATAAAATATTTGAAAAGACTTACCAGGGTCTGATGTGTCTAGGACAGGTGGTTGTTGAGATAAAGGACCAGGTGTACTACCAGCGCCCGGCGATCTAGCATCATCGTTCATTGCTCCTCCATATGATAATGATGAACTAGGAGGCCGCTGTAAAGAGAAAAACCAAAAATAAATTATAAATTTTTGATACAATTTAAAATGGGAGGAGGGGAAATGTTTAAAACTAGTTTTCGTTTTTAAAAATAGATTTTATAAAAATTACCAACTCCAGTTCTTTTGAGAATTAAAGGCAAAAGGCATTTAGTTACGTCTTAAACTCTTTAATTTAATTCAGGAAGCGAAATGTTTTTGCCGAAAATTCAATTTTCTTCGCACGCCAACAACCTGAGCCCTTTGAAGAAACATTATGTTGTATTTAGGCTTGAGAAAATTCATGCCGGAAATCTTTACTTTTTGCTTGATACGACTTTGTCTCTGGTATGATGATAGTCCTCGATTGATAGTTTTATAAGACTGGTCTGTTTGCCAAACTGACGTTATATCAGGGAATTAATGGCAAACCAAGGCATGATGTAGATTAATTTCATAAAACTCTATAAACAAAAAACTGGACCATCACGTTTTACCTCGGGCAGATTCAGTTGAAATTGCAAATAAATTGCTAAATATAGTGTATTAGATAAGTAACAGCTATTCCATGGTGGGCCCTTATTATTACAAGCAAATTTTGTCAGAACTGATTCAGATATGCAGTGATGTAATGCAGCATAGAAATTGGAGATTATATCATTGAGGTTATTTCCTGAATTTATTGAATCCCAAACAACATTCAATAATGCTTTCTGAAAGGCAGTCTGGTTTCAGACCTAATCATAGCTTCATTTCTGCGCTCATTGATGTTTCGGACGAGTTACAATTACGTGCGGATGACAATTTGCCATCATTTTTGGTTTTACTCGATCATTCTAAAGCATTTGACACCGTTAATCATACTATTCTATGTCAAAAGTCAAAACACATGTGCCATTTCTCGAATACTGCTGTCAAGCTAATGTCGTCATATCTACGGGATAGAAGTCAATTTGTGTATCATGATGGTACTGCATTAAGCAATATTTTAACATCTAGAGTCGTACCACAGGGCTCGATACTTGGTCCACACTTTTATATTCAATTTATTCTAATGACCTGCAAAGTTAAGGTTTTGCAATGTACAAATGTATGCAGATGACGCGTCGATTAATGGTCTTTGTCTCCATCCAAGGAAATCAAAAGCCTTGATAATAGGCAAGGTAAACTATACAGCACAGCTTACACAATTACGGATTGATAATAACACTATTGAGACTGTACATAGTGGTAAGAATCTTGGAGTTGTCTTTAACAACAGTCTCAACTGGTCCAACCATATAAATGCTATCTATAGTAAAACGGTTGCCGTGATGCGCAGTCTTTAGCTAGCGCAATATTTTACTCCGTTTGATATTCTTATGCTGCTAGCGAAAACATATCTCATCCCCACTTTACTGTATGGATATGAACTGTTTTCTAGTTATGACTCAATAAGTAGGAACAGGCTTAAGGTCTCTTATAACACTTATCTGTGAGATACCAGCTGAGAGGAAGTGGCCGAGAGAAATATCTTTACATATTTCTTTATGTTCGGGAACGGTGGCTTTACGTCTAATAAACTAGCACACACTACCTACTATCCTACGGCATCTTTTTTTTGGCTTCCTTACAGTCAATAATAAACAATTTCTGCTCTCTGCTGAATGAAATGAGAACGTCCCAAAATATATCCCAAGAAACCAAAGAAAATCTTCAAATATACTCTACGGAACCAGCCAATAATTGAGCGCTTTCAGAGAACACTACGTTTTGGTTATTTGGACCACTGCGTACATAGGTAGTGATTGCTCTAAATCAGGGATTACCATTTCATAGCACAATTGTGCAAAGAGAATTCACACACATTGCTTATGCTCTTTTGTTTAGTTGTCGATCAGACTTCGGCAAACACACATGTCGGCGGATGCTCTATTTTTTTTTAGGTTTACACTCAAAAAATATTTTATGTTAAAAAAACTTTTTTTTTAAATTCAAAGTCTTAAATGTTCTTAAAACATTTTTTCATTGTATTGCTAGCCAAGTAAATAATTCAGATGATGCAATAATTCAGAACATCTTTTTTAAAGATGTGAAGCAATATTTTGGAAAAATTAAACGGTCAATTATTAGCAGGAGAGGAAATTTATGAAACAAAATTAGTACCCAGCAAATATCTAAAAAAGATTACCTAATTATTAAATCAAACATGTATTACTTTTTGTATGTTGATGAAATCAAAATCTGAATAGAGTATTTTACTAACATTTTTCTATGACTTTAAACTCTCAACGTATTTTCTCTCTTTCACTCACTAATACACAATCAAAAAATTTATAAATATTACTTATTGGATTACAGATGACATGAATTGAGGAAATAGGGGATTCTCTGAATACTAAATGTCAGAGGATCACTCCTGCATATTAAACTTTAACCTTCAAACTTGCTCGATGCTTGATAATATGACCAAGAAAATATGAATGACAATAATTGCTGTCGTCTGTTAAAGTGTATTGATAATTGAGTATGGGAAAGAGAAGATCATCTAGAAAACTGAAATATAGAGTTGCAAATGCAAGAGAATCTAGTGGTAACAATGAATTTAAATATTCTTTGAGTTTATG
This sequence comes from Sarcophaga peregrina, assembly GCA_014635995.1. Lineage (NCBI taxonomy): Eukaryota > Metazoa > Arthropoda > Insecta > Diptera > Sarcophagidae > Sarcophaga > Sarcophaga peregrina. Next base: position 27,755,306 of record CM025789.1, on the reverse strand, counting down.
CCGCTTTGCCAAACAAATTTATTTTAATTAATTACTAAGAAATTAATTTTTCTTAATTTGTATAGCTATTCTGCGATATTCTTTCCTTGAATTTTCAAAGATTACAGATTTCAAGGAATCAGCCAGCAGTGATTAGTCAGATTTGAAAGAAAAAAAAACAACAAAAAAATAAACAAGTTTATATTGGCAAGTACTTTAAGGTTAATTATTATAAATTATAAGCAGAAATAAAAATATTTATTTTAATTATAAAAAAAAAAATTTTTTTTTTTGTTTTTTAATTTATTGTGTGGCTTTAGTATGGAAATTTCATAATTTCATGGACTGTGTGTGTGTGTTCCGTTTTAATTTTATTATTTATTAATTTCAAAATCAAAATCAAAAAAAACAAAAAATTAATATTAATTTTTATGATTATTATTGTTATTATTATTATGTATTAATAAATTAAATTTATGGCTTTTGTACATTTTTATTAATATTTCTAATTTCAAACTTCATAAATTTATTTGCCTCCCTCGAAAATAAATTAAAAAAAAAAAACAAAAAAAAATCAAATCAAAATTTATTAACAAATTTCAATTTAAAGGCCATTAAAAATAAAAACAAATACAGAAAAAAAATTTTTTATATTTTATTGTCGGGGTTTTTAAGTAATTTTTTTTTGGTAACTGTTTTGCGTACTTTTTTTTGGGAATTATTTTTTTTTTTTTGTTGGTAAAAAAATAAACGAATTCGTATAGTAAGTAACTTTTGAAGACTTTTGAAGATGGCAATGGCGGTAAATGGCCGGTTGGTCGTTTGTCTGGCCGTGTTAAGTTAAGGTTTTTATGGTAAAATGTTGAAAAAAGCGTATGCAAATGAAAGCACGTTTTGTTTAGAGGTGTAATTAATATAATTAAAAATACATTATACACAAAAATATATACAAAAATACAACAACAACAACAAAAACCAAAAAAAATTTTTTTTTACAAAAATGGTTTTAAAAGAAATGTTTGGAGTTTGAAACACGTTAATATATTAGCTTAACTTGGCTTTTATGAATTTCAATTAATTTAAAGAATTTTTTTCCCCCTCTTAAGTTTTTTTCTTTCAAACGTTTATAAGTCTTCTTAACGTTCTTTTATGCAAAATGCCGCTTAAATGTCAAAATGTCATTTTCAAGTTTTTCTTCTTTAAATAATCATAGTTTTTCTTATTATAGAAACACTTGTTAGCATAGCATAGCATAGAAAAATATGTAAAGAAACAAAAACGAATCCAAAAAAAACCATCGTTTCTGTATGGCTTAAAGTCTAGACTTTTTGTCTATAAATGGCATATTTATTAGGAAAGAAATTAATGCAGAAAATTAATAAAGCAAATAAGCAACAAACACACATTCACACACACTCAGAACTCTAAAAGAATGATGAAAAAAGGAGAAAAATTAAAAAAAGTACGCAACGTTTTTAAACTTTGAAAAACGCACTCGCATACTAATTTACGGCCATCATGGTTAACAATTATGAATTATTAAAGAAGTCTGTTTCATTAAAACGAGTAGCAGCAACAATTTTCTCCCCTTTTGATGTAATGGTGTATGGTATTGGTATTGTAAGTATCATTGCTGTAACCCCCTGCAGTTAGTAAAGAACCTTCTTTTTTTGTTTTGAAATCATTTCTTATGTTTTAAAATAATTTACACCGCCACCTGCCATTGCCACCGCCACCGCCACTTTTACTGGCATTGCTATGTACATCCATCTTATAAGCCGCCTTTAACATCATACCTTGAGTACTATACCTAGCTCAGTATTAGTCTAGCTCTCTCTCCTTCTCCCTCTCCCTCTATCTAAGAAATTGTATTTTAAATTGTGATTATTTTTATACTTGAAATGGCTTAAAACACTCGTAGTTTTACACAAGACGCGTTTGCTTTGCTTTGCTTTTTTTTCCTTTTCTTTCATCGTCTTACCTTCCTTTTGATTTCATTAATTTCGTAAAGTATTCATATGAGCAGTTGCGTTGTTCAAGTGCGTGCTGTGAATTTTATTAAAAAAAAACAGAAAAAAACAGAAAAAAACTCCTCTGTAGACTTAAGGAATTTTATGTTTGGGATGACATTTTTCCCAAAGCCTTGAATTGTTAATAAAAACGATTTTTATTTTTAAAACAACTAAAAACTTATTTTTCTTCGTTTGAATAAATTGTTGTTTGAAAAACACTGTCTGCGACATGCAAAAGTCAATAAATACACTAACGAACTCATGCAGTTAAAAAGGGTTTTTTAAGAATCTCATCGTGAACATATATTCTGGAAAGGATGTTATTTGCGAATTGCATTTCATGGAGAGCATGGATTTCAACTTCTTTGTACTATAACCGCAAAACTAGGCTAGGCCTAAGGCTATTAATCGTGTAACCTAATGCTCTAGAAATTGTTATCAATTGCCACTTTCGGAAGCATGTACAGTTGAGCATTCTGTTTTCCAATTGTGGACCGTTTTTGCTGGCGTTGGTCTTTCAAAGATTGAATCAGAATATTCGACTTAATAAAGTAGGAAGGTAGATAAGTAGGTTAAAAGACAGAAGACCTACCAAGCATCGCATCCCAATTGACATCATGTACTCTTGTTGTGGCGGTTACTATTAAGAATAGTGCCTTACTTTCGTTTGGAAGTCCGTATCTTCTACACACTTTCTTAGCTATTTACCAGTCCATATGTCTGAGATAAATTACGGTTGGTAGACTGTCAACCCCGAAATATTGGACCACACTAGTCATTACAACCCTTCAGTCAAAAGTACAACCTAGCTTGTCACATCATCCATGTTGTGTATGTTAAGTTTACTCAAGAAAGGGCTATATACAGTTTTAAGTCGATTTTGAACGACAGATTTCTAAGGAACTTATCATGGCAATTTCTTTTTACTCAAAGTTTTTGCCAGGAGACTATGGAGAGGAAATCACCAGAGAAATATTTCGCAATGTTAGGCTTTTTATTTAACAGAGGAACTCAATGTTGAAAAGGCACTTACTATGCTATGTTGTAGTCGTCTAGTCATTTTGTTTTGTTCGAGATATTACATCTAATAAGCCAACTTACCTACCTATGGCGGCTTCTATTGTGAAACTTTTGTTTTGGAAATGGGAAACAACCACACATAATTGATCATTACAATCCTTCAGTCGGGATTATTGAACTAGTTTCTCATTCAATTTCTTTTTACTCGGAGTTTTTGACAGGAGACTGTGGAGAGGAAATCACCAAAGAAATATTTCGCCATGTTAGGCTTGTTATTTAACACAGGCACTTTGGACCATCATTTTCAATGCTGAAAAGGCGGTTTACTATGCCAACGAAAGAAATATTTTTTCACATTTTGTTTCGTTCGAGACGTATTGCGGCTTCAAATGTGAGAACCTTGTTTTGGAAATGGGAAAAAACCACACATGATTGGTCATTACAACCCTTCAGTCAGTTTCTCACAGCACTTATGTTATGTGTGTTAATTTCAATACATAAGTAGCGGGACCTACAGTTTGAAGCAGAGTCCGAACGACAGATTTTTTTTAGAACTTTTCATGGCAATTTTATTTACTCTCAGAGTATTTGCCAGAAATATTTGCTGAGAGGAAATCGTCGAAGAATTATTTTTTGTATTTTGTTTCGATGTCTGATCTAGGGCTTGAACCATGGTTTTACGTCTAATAAGCAAACAACATAGATAGTCGCCGTGGTCTAGTTGGTAGTATGTTGGCTTATTAGACGAAAGGCCAGGGTTCGAATCCCAGGTCAGACATCAAAACGAAAAAATATTTCTTCGGCGACTTCCTCTCAGCAGATTTCTGGCAAAGACTCTGAGAGTAAAAAATTGCCATGAAAAGCTTTTCAAAAATCTGTCGTTCGGAGTCGACTTTAAACTGTAGGTCCCGCCACTTATGTATAAAAATTAACGCACACAACATAAGTGGTGTGAGAAGCTAGATCGTAATCCTGACTGAAGGGTTGTAATGGCCAATTATGTTATGTATGTAAGCCAACACACTACTTGCTAGACTAAAACAACCTGTCCTTTGGACAGAACCAGCTCCATGCTCTTTTAGGACAAAAACCATTATGTGATCGACAAATAAGATAAAAGCATTTAGTGGATCAAGAAGAATAGTTTTTGAAACCTATGGTCGAACTCTCTGGTACCTTTCAAGTGGAAGTTTAGTGAATCAAGATGAAATTCTCTGGTATTTTTCAAGCCGAGGTTTACTTTTTCGAAAGTTTGTGCTCAATGCAACTTTGATAGGAAAAACGTAGAATGCAACCGAGCATTTAAATTCTATTTGATTAACTCGTACAGACAAGTCTGGTCAAGCAATATAAATTAGTAGGAGACTTATGAAGAATCTTAGGTCATAGAAGAATTCAAGGCAATGATCGGGCAGAATTACATCAAGTCCAGCATATACATTCCATAATGCGTATGATGTTCCACACATACTTGTGTGGGGTTAATCTATTATCAAGTACTAGACAAAAAGTTATACCTTATGACTCCGAGAAGCAGTCTGAACTTCTCCAAGGCAATAGAGAAACTATTATGAGTTGAGGTCTGTACAGCAGAATAAAATTTTTATTTTTATTTTCCTTTTTTTAATTTCTGTTTTAACTTTTGTTTTATATTTTAAAAACTAAAGCATATCAAGCAAAGAACTAAGCACAATATGTATATTGAAAATCAATTAAGGAAATATTTTTAAAATATGGATTTATTGGATTTATTTTCAATTCTGAAAACTACAAGTAAATGAGAAATATTTTATTAACGACCCCTGCATATTTATTTATTTTTGTTTTTTCTTTATTTTTGTTGCTTAGGATTATTAATAGCATCTGTACGTATGTGTATGTGTACATATAAATTAAGTTGCCAAGTGCCTGCCCTTATCACATTTTCCCCATTTTCTTTTTATAATTGGAAAAAAAAATAAAAAAAAAATAATTTTTAAAAGCATTTGAAACAAAAAAATAAAGAAATACTAGGAGAGAATCTATTTATTTCACTTAAAGCAATTTATTTTTATGAGTTTTCGTTTCAGTTTTTTTTTTTTAAATCTAAATGAGTCAATTGATTTCAAGTGACCTTTTTTATTCTTTGGTTATGTGATGTGGTGGTGCTTATAATAAACAAATAATTAAAAATCTATATAATCTTTTTTATGAGGTATAAAATGATCTATTAAGATGAAATAATTATTAAAATACAAACACTATTAAAATCTACTTAAAATGCCAATAAAAAAAATTTATAATTACGAGTATATGGCAGCTAAAACGAAAGCTACAATTATTTCTAAATCAAAAGAGATTAAATTAAAGTGAGAATTTAAAAAGAAAGTCACCGTAATCAGGAAATGTATTAGTTGATTAGACCTAAAGTCACGGTTCGAAACCCAGGTCAAATATCAGCAAGTAAAGCAAATATTTCTTCAACAACTGCTTCTCAGTAAATATCTGGCAAAAACTCTGTCATGTAAAGTTTCTCAAAAATCGACTTTAACTATAGGTCCCTTCATTTAGAAAAATATAACATACACATCGTATAAAATTAACATACACAACATAATTGGTGAGAGAAACTTGGTTGTAATCCTGGCTGAAGGATTGTAATGAGCAATTATGTATGTACAGTGAGTGTCAAAAGAAAGTGTACACTAAGGATAAAATTCTAACAATTATTAAACTCAAATTTTTACCACTTATCGACAATATTTCGAAATTTTTTGTATTTTTTTTTCTATTTTAAATAGAAATAACGGTAATTTATTGATTATTATTTATTATTACATTTTTTAATGTACAATTTCTTTTTTTTTTATTCTTCTCACTGTAATATATTTACCCAAAAAAAATTTATCCGTAAATATTAAAAAATTTATATCAAAGACTTAAATTTTTTTTTAGTAAAAGTCTGCTAATATTCTGTTTTTTTATGTACACTGACCATTAAGTCTCTATCTTCTCTTCCAATAACACTTTTACTTTACAAAATCTTTAGAAGTTTTGTATTGTAAATAACTTATCGGTTTATTGAATAACCATTTGCAGCAAAAAGCAAAAGAAAAGCAATTTATTAAATAATGACCATTTGTGTACACAATAAAAAAACCGAAAACTTTGTAAAAACTTTGTCTATTTTTTCCTTAAAAACTTATTACTTTTAAACTTTTATTTATGAGTTACATGGAGGAAATAACAAAAAAAAACAACAACAACGAAACCCATTTAATTACATTTAAGGCTTTACACTCAATTACATTTGAGATTTAAGCTTAGTCTGCTTTAAATTTCTACTGACCCTTAATTACATTACACACTAAATTTCCTATTGACCCTGTGTTCAATAAAGGATACAAAAGATGAGAATTTTTTCCAAACATTTAAATAAAGCCGGATTTAATGACCACCTATACCACCCATAATCATATACGGATTATAATAACACACTTACACTCACACACGCTCGTTCTGTAACAGCCATACATCCCATACATACAGTTAAATAAGATGAAATTATTTTCCCATACAATTTAAAAATTGTCACTTGAATACAATAATTTTATGATGCACTTACTCTCCCACTCTCTTTTTCTCTATTTCTATTGATTATAGTGTGTGTGTGTGTTTTTCTAATATTAATTATATGCTCTCTTCTTTCATTTTTAAGTACTCTGCTATTTACTCTCCCTCCCTTGTTAAACAACTTGAGAATATTGCCGAACAGAACAAAAACAAAAAAAAAAAAACAAACAAATTAACGGTAAAAATTGTTGTTTTTTGTATACCCAGTCTTACAAATAAATCCCTGGTAAGTAATTTCTAATATTGCTGTTGCTCGTGCAAAGCACAAAACAGCCCGAGTTGTATTGAGTAAGTGTGGGAAGAGAAAGAGAATGAAATGAAAATAATTTCTTTATTTGATTTTTTGATGTCACTTACACATCACACTCTTGTGCCATGTCTATCATTTCAGTGCGTACGTTTGCTTAAGCTTAAATCCCTCTGGGTAATATGCGTATGCCGGCTAAACTGTTTTCTCTCCGAAACAGCCCAGCAACACCACCCGCTCTCTTACATACGCAGAGTGCTTTGCTTCGTTTATTAACGTAACGAAAAAGAAAAAAACAAAATAAAAGTAAGGAAAAGCAAAAACAGGACTTTGTTCGTTAATTTGTTTGTATTTCTGGTATTATTTGTTTGCTTCTCTTATTGTTGTAATTGTAAAAGCACGCCAGTATTGTGGTTGTTGAATTCAAGTATGTTGTTATTTATTTTTGTTTTGTTATTTGAAGTTGTTGCTTTTGTTGTAGGCTGTTGTGTTAACACCCAGGCATATGTACGTCAAAAGAGGAAGAAACAATACAACACAGTACACCATACCATAGCCATACCATACCACACCACACCACACCACAGTAACAAAACAATGTAAATATTAAGCATATTGCAATGGGGAAATTTTCGTATGTGTGTGTGCGGAAAACAAAGGATTTTTCTTTCTTTATGCTGCTTTTAAGTATAGGTTTTATAATTGGCTAGTGTTACTGTTATTCCAATGAGAGACTGAGAGCCTGAGAGCTAGAGAATGTGTGTGTGAATGTAAGTAAAGATCTAAAGATTTATTAACGTGTAATTAAATATCAAATTTCTGCTTATTTAAGTATGGGAATTGATTTTGTTTGTGTGCTATTGCTGCTGTTTCCATTGCTGCTATTGCTGTTATTGTCATGAAAAGTGAAGTGTCTGTGTGGGTGGTAAATGTTATGATTGTTTCGTAAAGATTCATAAATGAGGGAATCACATAAAACTACAAAAGAATTTTCAAAATTAACCCTTTAGGAAATGCAAGGCAATTTGAAATTTTTTTGTGTTTTTTTTTCCAATTTAATTTGCATTTTAAATCGATGAAAAATTTAATTAATTTTTATAATTTTAATTCTAAAGGGTCCGCCAAATAACTTTTTTTTTTGAAAATGCTTTAAAAATAAAACTACTGAATATATTCTCAAATTTCTTTTTTTAGTTGAAAGTACAATCCTTTCGGTTAATAATTGAAAGTAATTTCATTCAAATGGCTGCCTTGGCTGGCCATGTGGTAAACTACACGATCGGTCCAATTTTTAAGCATATTATCGATTGTGTGCAGCTGTATTTCACCAATGGCATCACGAATATTGTCCTTTAAAGCGTCAATTATCTCTGACTTGTCGGCGTAACACTTATCTCTGACGGCAACCCACAAATAATAGTCCAACGGTGTCAAATCTCAACTTCGAGGTGGCCAAACGATATCAGTTCTGCAGCTGATAATGCGATCGCAAAACAGAGAGTGTAGCTTGAGCTGTGTGACACGTAGCGCCATCCTGTTGAAACGAAATGTTGCCAATATAATCTTCTTAAATTTTTGTGAATAAAAATTCGTTCAACATGGCCCGATAACGATCGCCATTGACTGTAACGGCTACTCTTTGCTCATTTTTGAAGAAAAATGACCCAATTATGCCTGTAGACCAAAATCCGCAAGCAAACAATGACTCGTTTGGGTGCGTTGGCTTTTCAATGTATATGCGTGCGGGTTTTCTGTCCCCGAAATGCAATAATTTTGCTTGTTTACATATCCGCCAAGATCAAAATGACCTTCATCTGAAAAATTCGCATCTGTAAGTCGATCGCAGGCCCACTTAGCGGAGCGGTTACGCATTGGATGGTCAATATTTGTTCAGCGGAAGGATAAAACTAATTAGCTGTCAAATCAAATATGACCTAAGTGTTACCATTCACGCAATAAGCACTAGTTGAATAAAAAACGTTAGATGGCGGACCCGATAGTGTAATAGCTGTGTTTTGTTCAAACCTTAGGTCATACATCTCCACCAAAACGAAATATAAAGAAATATTTCTTCGAATTCTCTCAACAGATTTCTGACAAAAGCTCTGAGAGTGAAATGAAATTGCTATGAAAACGTTTCTCAAAAATATGCGTAAACTGAAGTCGTCTTTAAACTTCAGCTCCCGCCACTCATGTATAAATTGAACATACACTGTATAAGTGGTGTGTGAGGCTCGGTTGTATTCCTAACTGAAGGATGGTAATGATCAATTATGTATTTACGTATATACATACATACACCGTTTCGGTGAGCATTTGAAACGTTTTAACGGGAATTTTTATTTAAATAAGAGATGAAAATCGATATTTTAAAGGCAAAAAAGAAAAGTTGATTGTTATTACTATTTCTGGGAGTGTGTTCCTGCAAAACACAATCTAAATGTTTCAAATAATTTTTATCAAAGACACAAACCACTTCCAACATTAGTAAACATTTGATTTGAAGCTGTATGTGTATTTAAAAACCTGTTTTCTTTTAATAATTCTTGATGTCAGTCTTATACTATGTTCACGTATGCAATTTAATTGAGGCAATATTCAGTTAATTGAGAACGTAATATTCAGCTTATTCAATATTCATTTGACAGCTGGTAAACAAACCAGCTGGTTGTTTCAAAAACATATTTTAGTTGTCAAATATCAACAGTATTGTATTTAAAGTTAGACTGAATATTTTAACATTTAATTGAGCAATAAGTAATTGAAATTTTATATGAAATATTGAAATCAATAATGGCGTTAATTGGGTTTTACTCAATAAAGGTGCATGCGGTGACGTAGCATTATGGTATGTAAATGAAAAATTTTCTATTTTTATAACAAAAAAAAAATATTTCTGCAGTATTTATTTGTAATATCAATTAAAAGATATGTTTGTACATGCAGTTCTGCATTTATGAAGCATAAAACTTTCTTCCTTATTTTTTTCTTTATTTTAATTTATGAATTAAAAAAAATTGGAATTTTTTTGTTTCTTTTTTTACAATATCATAAGAATTTTCTGTTCTGTTCTTCTGTAGCTGCATCTGATTTTAATGATCTTAAATTTTATGATTATTTAACACACTCTTGTGAGTTTTTATAGAGCGCAACGTTTTGCAACACCATGGAATAATATTCAAGGCATATTTGCGTTTTTTTTTTGTATTTGTTTTTGAAAACAAACATTATTTACTGCATGTAATGATTTGTAAAAATGTTACGCCTGATTTAATTTGGAAATAAATAACAAAAAAAACCCCAGAGAGAGAGAGAAAAGTAATACAAAAAAAGGAGATCCTTTTTTTATGATGAAATATTTTTATAAATTCCCTAAGTTCTTCGTCTTTGTTTAAGTAGAACAGCCAAACGTAATTTAATATGGTTGGCGGTAGTTTCCTTTAATACTTTTCGATTTTTTTTTTTTGCTTTTTCTTTTCATTTGAGAGAGCTTAAGGAATTTTTAGGCCTTCTGTAAGGCTTAGGTTTTTTCTTCCTTTTTTTTTTGTGAAATTCGGCTTAACACTTGTGCTTTTTTTTGATTTTGTTTTTGTTTTTTGTCTACAAACCCTTCTTAAAGTGTTACAAAGTCTCATTAAAGTTAAGCCTTGTCCAGTGCTGGCTAACATAATGAAATGAATGAAAGGCGGCGAATTTAAAATGCCCTGTTGTTCGTTGTTCGGCCAAGATATCGAATTTCTTTGGGAAAAAATATGTTGAAAGCAAAAGGATAAGCACGTGTTTGCTGGGATTTTTTGTTTTTTTTTATGTATTTCATATTTTAATTAATATTTTTTAAATAAATTAATACAAATTAAGTTATCAAATTGCATCTTTAGCTGTGTCCCAATATGATACACAAAAAAAAGTAACAAAAAAGGCAAAAAAATGCATTGCATGTTGCTTTAGTTTTAATAGGAAATTAACATGTAAACGAGAATTTTTTCTATAATTAAATAACAAATAAGCAATTTTCATTTTCATTTTCATTTTGTAGCAATATTGTAAAAGAAACAACAACAACAACACATAACACAAATATTTGTTTATTAAAACAGAGACAAGTACTTGGTGTACGTTGTTGTATGAAATGTTTCTCAACGTCATCATCTTTGCATGTTTCCGAGCAATTATTGACAGTCGCTATTAATCCACTGGGGCGTTAATGCCTTATTATTGTGGCCATAGTATGTACATACAGATATACTGACTGGCATTCTACTAAACAAATTAAAATGCATTACAATAAACAATTAGCAGAGAGAAGGAATTTAACAAAATCGAAAATGCTAAATAAATAATTGTTTTAATTATAATTGATTTTTATTTTGTTTTTTTTTTAGTACAACAACAACAACAATACTTTTTTCTATACAATTAAATTTATTATACAATATTACCCCTAGCAAAGGTCCAATAAAGTAATCAAAATGTTTTTCAATTACTTGGGGAGAGATATTTTTTTTCGTGTAACTCCTGTGTTCTTTATTTATTTTATTCCTTTGATACCACCTTTAAATTAAGGTTTCAATTTCATTTACAATTTCTATGCTTCTTTAAGAATTTAGTCACGTTTTGGTTTTTATTTTCTTTTAAGCAGAGTAGAAAAGCGAGAAGAAGTACCAACAAAAATGTTTGCAAATTATTTATTTATAAACTTTAAATGCTATGTTAAGCTAACATTACAATGCAAGGTGTCTGAGATGTTTACCTCTAGGGTTTTGGGACCCCAAAGGGACTTACAAAGTGTTTTAATCATTAAATGGTTACAAAGTGTTGCTATCAAGTCATGTTACAAAACGTTTCTCTTCAATTTTTTTTGTTTTTATTTTTAATCATTTGAAATGCTTAAAAAACTTTATTTATTAAATAGAAATTTTAATAAATTTATTAGTTGTAAACAATATTTTGTTTGCTTCTTAGAATGCCAAAATACTTTGTGTTTTTTTAATCCCAATATATATTATAAATCTTTCTGTAAGTCTGTTTTTTTGTTTGTTTGTTTGTTAGCCAATCATGCTTGAACGCCTGGACCGATTTTCTTGAAATTTTGGGCTTTTGTCGGTGCGGGCTATAGGCTATAAATGTTTTTAAAATTTTGACCAAAAGAGGGGAATCAATGGGACAAATGGGGAAAAAATGGTAATAGGTAATTTTTTACGATTTAGCTTGGTTAAGTTTTCCAAAAAGCTTTTGGAGGTATTCCGTTTCTAAAGTAGAACCAAAAGGGGTCCAAAAAGTGGAAAAGAGGGGCGAAAAACGGGAAAATTGAGTGCAGGTTATCCTAATCCTAAAATATTATAAATTTTTCTGTAGGTCTGTTTTTTGTTTGTTTGTTAGCCAATCACGCCTGAATATCTAGACCGATTTTCTTGAAATTTGGGATATTGATCGAGTTTTTGTCGGTGCAGGTTATAGGCTATAAATCTTTTAAAAATTTTGAATTTTGAAAATTTTGAAAAGGGCAAAAATTTGTACTTTATGCATAAATGCTGTATTTTATGGGTTTTAAAGGTATTTTTTTACGATTTAGCTTGGTTAAGTTTCCCAAATAGCTTTTGGAGGTGTTCTGTTTAAAAAGTTCGGACCAAAAGGGTTCCAAAAAGGGGAAAAGGGGCGAAAAACGGGAAAATTGCATGCATTTATATTTAGGACTTAGAGTATTCAAAAAACTGAGTTGTTTGATAAACCGGTTTCCAAATAATTTGAAAAATTGCATTTTTTAAGAAGCCGGTTTCGAAACCGGATTTTTATTTAGTGTTATTTTTATAACCCGCGCAACGCCGGATACAATCTGCTAGTCTATTGTATAAAATTCTCGTGTCACGGTGTTAGTGGTTAAGCTCCTCCGTAATGGTTCGCTCTGAGAATCAGATAACATCTATTTTTCATATCCCCAAAATGTTAAGAGGGCGTGGCAAATCGTTAAAATTGAATATGTAGGTACATATTGATCGTACACGAATAAAATTTGGTGAGTAAGTTCGTAGAGTCGATGTCGACAACCACAGTAAAAATGGGCGTGACAACCCTCCCCCTTCAAGTGATACCTATAACTCTTAAACTACTGAACTGATTTTAACCATTCTTTTTTTGGTCGAAAGCTTATCAGCTTTAGATGGTTTAAAAAAATAGAAATAAGTAGGCGTGGCAAACCCTTAAAATTTAAATTTAAAGACATAGTGATCGTAGACGAAATCTATATGTACCTTATAGAATCGTAAACTATGCATTTGATCATGTTATGATCTTTAACAAAATCGTTGCGCATGAGCCGACGAAGGTTTATAAGTTGGTATGACCAATTTAAGGCTTGAAGAATTGAATCGTTTGATTCAAGTGTTGGTCGGGCAAATACAATAATTTGAATAACATTTAGTCTAACTATTTTAGTTGGTGGCATAGCAACGCGCGCTAGTTTCTGTATAAAAACTTGCGTTAAAAATTAATTTCCAATACATACATAACACATACATATGTATGTACATAATTGGTTATTATAACCCTTCAGTGAGGATTACGACCTAGCTTCTTACACCACTTATATGGTTATGTGTGTGCTAATTTTATACATGTTTGTCCGGATCTACAGTTTAAAGTCGTCTCCAAACGACAGATTTTTTTTTTGAGAATCTTTCTCATTGCAATCTTTTATTTACTTTTAGAATTTTTGCCAGAAATCTACAAAGAGGAAGTAGCCAAAGAAATGTTGATAAGCCAACACCTACTAGACTACGGGTGTTTCAAGAGAAACGTGAATAACTCGTAATTATTCACCAAGAATATGCTCTACTACATGCAAGTACAGTTGAAAACTATTTAAAACCAGAGGCTAGGAAGTTTTATTTTACTACCTCCGACAAAACTCAACTTACTCTATCCAACTACCATTAACGACAATTAACATCACATCAGGCTAACCAGTATAGTCTTTAAAGTTCTTAGATTCAGAAAATAAGCAATCGAAAAAAATATACCTAAGGAATCATAGAATGCTAAAGAGGAGGGCAAAATTCAAAGCTAATAGTGGCCAATATATCGAAAAATTTCCCTTGGGAACAATATTTGCCTAATTTGCCGGAGATTACTTTAGAGAAACAGATTATTAAGTTTAAATAAATTACAAAATTCTGTATAAAAATATCTCTTTATCACCTACTAAAGAAGTATAAACAAGCTATTTTTTCAGAGCTATAGAAGCTAATACGTACTTCCCATTGCTAGGTCCCTGCATAAAGGATAGCCCAAATTGTTGGAGCTCCAGGTATCGACATTTTCTGAGAAAGCGTACCATCCAATAAATAAAATTCCTAATCAACTATGTTCAATATATTTTCAAAAAGAACGCTTTGTTTAAAAAAAAACTTAAATTTGGCAACCCTGTCATTCTAGACAATACAGCATTAAATGGAAGGATTTGATTAATGAAGTCGAAACAAATAGGAAAGAAAAACATTTTCCATAAAGAAGCTTAAGTGACACCATCTCCTAGAAATAATACAATTCAGCGAATAAAATAAAACGCTAACTACGTAAGCATATAAAACTAATAAAGAGTCCACCTAAGAACTTTTTTTTTTAAATACGTTAAAAACGAAAGACTTCTAATTATTTTCTTAAATTCCTTTTTTTATTTGAAAGTACAATGCTTCCGGTTATATGGAAAATAACTCATTAATGGCTGCTCGGCTACAAGTAAACGACTTCACATGTATCCACAGTATTTAATGCTTCCAGAAAAAGCAATTGTCTCTCTTTATAACGGACCCCCAATAATTCGTGTCAAGCATTCGGTGAAACGATACAGCTCGATCTTCAAAACACAATCGAGTAGCTTGGCTGTGTAGAGAAACGTTGTGAACCAAAGAATAGTCTTCAATTTTTAAACAAAATTCGTTCAACAGGCCGCCACATCGATTATTTAAAATTGGCCGATCGTGTAGGCTATTGCATGGCCAGCCGAGACAGCCATTTGAATGAAATTATTTTCCATTATTAACCAGAAAGATTGTATTTTTAAATAAAAAAAGAAATTTAAGAAAATCTTCAGAAGTTTTTCGTTTTTAAAGCATTTTGAAACAAAAAAAGTTATTTGGCGGACCCTTTATAATGTAAACAAGACTTTCTATTAGGAATCCCTTGTTTTTATATCAAAAATTTAATATTTTTGTTTGATTAGAGCTATGCTAACGAGTTAAAAAGAGTAAAAAACGTTTTTTTTTAAAGAAATGGAGTACTTTGGCCTTAAACAGCTGCTAATAATTAAACATTCAAATCATTTAAAACCAAACTCATAAATCTAATCATTCATTACACAGTCTTAAGCCTTTGGCCAGGATTAATTAATTTTTTTTTTGTTTTTGTTCCTCTTGAAAACCGAGATTTATTTTTTAAAAATTTTTTGAATTTTTTGTTTAAGGCTTAAAATTTCCATTTATTGTCTTCACTTTACATTTCCTAACGGCCCTTAAGGGATTTTTGCAATTACAACTACACTTGGAGAGATTATTTTAGGCTCATTTAATAGATAAATACCAATAAAAACAACAGAAAAAAAACCATAACAATGCGAGAGAAAATAAAAATCAAAAAAAATAAATCCCAAAACCACAAACAAAGCTAAACACACACATTGACACATACATGAAGGAAAAAAGCCTTTGCAAAAAAAGGAGAGTAAAAAAGGAATTCTAACTCTTATAAAGACAACAACAATTATTTGTTGTAAATAAATATGTAAACAAATAAAAGAAATGGAAAAAACATACGTTTTCTGGTTTAACTAACAAAAGAGAGAAAAATTCCCCCCTTAAGGCATACGTATGAATGTATGGATGTGGTTGGTATTAACAGCAATAGTAAGAGAGAGAGCGAGAGAAAGAGAAGTAGAAAGCAAGAGAAATCCCTAAAAACAAATAATTAAATCCTTTGCTTGTGTTTATGATTGCTAAACTCAACAAAAATAAAACAAAACACAATAAAAGAAGTATTTGTGCGTGTATACGTATGTGTGAGTTTTGTAAGTTTATTGTTTTGATGGATTTGTTTTTGGTTATGTATTGTTGTTGTTTTTATTATTAGTTTTTGTAAGCTTAAGGGTACTTTAAACAAAATTTTAAACTCGAAAGAAATTTTAAAGAAAATTCCAAGCAATAATGGCGTTTATAATGAAAACATCAAAACATGTACCTATACTAATGCAAGTGTATGTGTGTGTTTTGATATAAATACTCTTTACAATTATATGAAATTACTCCCTATGCGCTTAATTAAGGTTATGCTTTATAACGACATGCGCAAACTTTTTTTTGTCTTTTTTTCCTTCTATTTATTGTTGTTATTGTGTGAGTGTGTTAGTTTCTCTATTATTTTTTCATTTTGGTTTTGTATTGTATTTGATTACAATGCTAGACAGACGACAATAATAACAACATCAGCAATGACTCCACCACCTACACTCGCGCACACATTTGCACACAAACACACAGAGCCAGGCATTCATAAATATTATACTCGTACTCATACTCATATTTCAATTACATTGTTGTACTATTTCGTATTAAATTACACTTGAGTCTGTGTAATCAAATGGTTGGCTGAATCAATGAATGAAATGAAATGTCTTCTGTGTGTTGCCACTTTTAAGATTAATTTCCAAGCAAAAAAATAAAAAAATCAAAAGAATTTAAAGCAGGAATTTATAGTTTAAATTAAAACAATTGCTTTTAGAATTTTAATTCTTAATTAAACGTCTTGCAAGTAAAAAAAGACTTTAGCTTTTTAGTAATTGCTTTAAGCTTGGCAAACGGTAAGAAAAAAAAAACCTTAAAAAATATTTAAAACCTTAACTGTTTTACCCTTAAATCTTAATAAATAAACCGAAACCAAGAAAGTATTTTTTTTTTTTTTGGCTAAAAGAAAACTTCGTTTTGCTGTATCATGTAGCAAATGTCATAAGACGCGTCTGAAAGTCTGTGGAGGCAGAATAAAGAGGTGGTACTACGCTTTTAAGTTTCAAGGAAATTTGTAAGCAAATGTTTTACTTACAAAAATAATATGATCTGGCAATTCTTAGGAAAAGCTTACTTGCAGTTTTTTCAAAACCAAAAAAAAAAACATTTTTGTATTTTTTTTTTGTATTTTTTCTATGTTCTTTGTTTAGTTGTTTAAAAAAGAAAATTTCTGTTAAAATAATGACTTAACAATTCTTGTCTGTATAATTTAAGGGACGTGAAAAGCAAAAAAAAAAAAAAAAATATAAAATAAAACATGTAACGATTTTTAAGTTTATCAAAGTAAAACATCTTTTTATTATGAAAATTACCGGCTGTGCTAAGGAAAAAAACAAAAAAAAACAAAAACAACAAGAAGTATATGAATTTCAAATTACATACATATTGTAATTTTATTTTTTGGTAACAAAACAAAAAAAAAAACCCGAAAAAATTTAGGAAAAATGTTCGTGTTTTAGTTGCTGTATGTTGGAAAAGCAGAAAATAAAATCGAAAAAAAAAAATTGTAAAAAATGCTGATGTTAAGTAGTGTACATGATTCATCAAAATGTAAAAAACTAAAACGAAAAAAAAAAAATAAAATAAAGTTTTTGGCCTAAACATGATAAAGCAAATTGGTAAAGAAATGTAATTTTTTTTCTATGTTACCAGCAGCAGACTAAAAGACGTCAAAAAAACGCCACCGTATTGCGGTAGTTTTATATAATGGATAAAGAAATTAAAGACCAAAAAAAAAAAATATCATTTTCATTTAAAGGTGTTCTTTAAATATGACAATAATTTCATAATTTTGCTTAAAATTTTCACATGCTTTTTAAGATAATTTTAGGCTTTAAATATGTTAAAATTTTATAGAATTGCTAGAAAAAGAACATAATAATTATTAAGGTCATTACAGGCTTTATTTTGAAGAAGAGGGGGGGGAAATTTTTAAAAGAAAAGGGGGGGGAAAAAGAGGGGGAAAAGGGAAGGGGGGGGAAAAAGAGGGGGAAAAGGGAAGGGGGGGGAAAGGGGGGGGAAAAAAGAGGGGGAAAAGGGAAGGGGGGGGAAAAAAGAGGGGGAAAAGGGAAGGGGGGGGAAAAAAGAGGGGGAAAAGGGAAGGGGGGGGAAAAAGAGGGGGAAAAGGGAAGGGGGGGGAAAAAGAGGGGGAAAAGGGAAGGGGGGGGAAAAAGAGGGGGAAAAGGGAAGGGGGGGGAAAAGGGAAGGGGGGGGAAAGGGGGGGGAAAAAGAGGGGGAAAATTTAATTTTTTTTAAAAAATATTTTTAAAATTTAATTTTTTTTAAATTTTTTTTAAAAAATATTTTTAAAATTTAATTTTTTTTAAAAAATATTTTTAAAATTTAATTTTTTTTAAATTTTTTTTAAAAAATATTTTTAAAATTTAATTTTTTTTAAATTTTTTTAAAAAGTATTGAATTTTTGTTTTAAAATGTTATTTTTTTAAATTCCAAAATACATATGTAGTTGGATATTCTAAAAACAATTCCAAAATATTTCCAAAATTTTATTTTTAAAAGATTAAAAAATAAAATAAAAATAAATTTAAAAAAAAATTTCTAAAAATTTTCTTAATTTTCATAAAAAATTTTTCTTTTGATTTTTTCATTTGACTGTTAGACTCTACAAATAATAACTACGGAAATTTTTGTCCGATTTGATCAAATGATAAGTCAATCTGTTCACAAGGGAACAGACTTTAAGAATATTATCATTTATCCTATATTTTTTCATTAAAGTTTGCTCCTATGTATCAACAAACTTGAAAAAATATGAAAAAAATTCGAATATTCCAAGTTTACCTCATCAAATAACGTTTTAAAGCTCCATATCTCCCCAACAAAGTCGCCGTGGTCTAGTGGGTAGTGTGTTGGCTTATTAGATGAAAGGCCCGGGTTCGAATTCCAGCAGCAGATTTCTGGCAAAGACTCTGAGAGTAAAATTTGCCATGAAAAGCTTCTCAAAAATCTGTCGTTCGGAGTCGACTTTAAACTGTAGGTCCCGCCACTCATATATAAAATTAACGCACACAACATAAGTGGTGTGAGAAGCTAGGTCGTAATCCTGACTGAAGGGTTGTAATGGCCAATTATGTATGTATCTCCCCAACAAGATTTAAATTTTGGAAATCGGGTCAGAAATGTTTGAGTAATCCAGAATTTTGTAAGTAAAATCGAAAAAAACTGTTTTTGTCAAATAAAACAAGTTTGGAGGGTTCGAGAAATATAAAAAAAGGCAATTTTGAGTTCTACTCAACTAACAGAACAACGTGGACTATGTAGTTACTCAGAAGTATTTTCACTGTCGCACCGTGTTATTATTAAAGCCTGTAACAACCCTATGTGCAGACGTCATTTTTTTTATAATTAAAAGTAAAGCATTATTATTAGCTTATCTTTCAACATAAAATCATGAAAAAAAGCTTCTGTATTTAAAGTTTATTATCAAAAATCAACACAATTTTTATGTTTATTTGGTTGAAAATGAAAAAAAAGAACAGAAATTAGTAACACGTTATCAGAACTTCACTTTTCAAAAATGAAAAAAAGAAAGAAAGAAGAAAAAATTATTAACACACACAGGTATTTAAGATTTCTTAAATGAAAATAACAACATCATTATTATCATTATTATTATTATTATTAGATAAAGATAATTATTATAAACAATAACAAAAGGTAAATAATACAATAATAATCACAATGAAAACATGAAAATTATGTGTATTTTCAAATGATAAGATTTATAAACAAAACAACAAAAAATATAAAAAAAAAAACATTTTAATTCAATATGAAATTCGTTTTTTTTTAATAACAAAATAACAGTCATGCTCGATATTTTAATACCCTAATTTGGTGGCTCTCTAGCATTAGAATTAATATGAAACCATACTTACAAGAAAAAATCATTCTAATGCCAATAAAAAGGTGAATGAAATTTTTGGTGGTATACCCTCCATAATAGCTTAAAATACATTTGAACAAAATTTCATTAAAAAGTTCAGTACAATTTTAGCATCGCCAAAATCGAACATATTTAAATACCCTACACTATTCTGATTTTTCTTCAATCACAGTATATCCCTTTTAAAGAATTCTTTCTCTGAAGACGATCGTCTTACAGGAATAGGGTAAAAGAATCCTTAGATATAATAGGTGGTTTAATATAGCTGAACCTGCATCTCCATTATCTTACAACTTTTGCAATATGCAAGACGAACTAGACTATTTCCCTAAAGAATATAAAAGTTTTGTTACAAATCTGTTAGAAAATCTGTTGTTAGAAAATCTATCGCTCATATTTCTTTTATTTCTCTAATTTGCTTTACTTGCATTAATTAAGCACTTAAGCATACAGTAGCAGCATTTAAAGTGATAGGTATGCCGTCCTAAAACCAATGTCCTCAGTGATCATGTGTTTGGTTTAATAGTGAACGGCCTTGTTCCTAAGGACCTACTCTTCCTCAATACTTAGGTTTGAGGACGTGCACTTGTCGGTTAAGACAAGTACAGTACCCAAAAGTCGAAATTTACCCATTGTACTCCTCAATACTTAATTGCTACTACTTAACTTACTTAATTCGTCATTACAACCTAGCTTTTCACATCACTTATGTTGTGTGTATTACCTACATACATAATTGGTCATTACAACCCTTCAGTCAGTATTTCGACCTAGCTTCTCACACCATTTATGTTATGTTCGTTAATTTTATACATGAGTGACGGGACCTACAGTTTAAAGTCGACTCCAAACGACAGAGTTTTTAAGAAGTCGCCGCAGATATCGTTTTGATATTTGACCTGGGTTACGAACACGGGCTTTTCATCTTTTCGTAAGCCAACGCACGACCTTCTACGCTACGGCGACTACACAATTATTGTTTTGTGTGTATTAACTTTATAAATAAGTGGGAGACCTTATAACCACAGATTCTTGGGACAGTTTGCATAACAAATTTATTTTATTCTTAAAGTATTTGCCAGAAAACCAATAAGTGGAAATATTTTTTTTTTTGCATTTAATTTTATTTATTTGAGTCTAGGGCTGAACTACTAACGCACTACTTACTAGACTACGGCGACTTGCAATTTGTCATGACCGTAAAATATAGATGGTCGTTCTTGACGTTAATATTTCTGAGTACAGGGCACAAGAGGCACCCTGTACGGATTAAAAAGGATTGAAGCCACTTAATAAATACAATTTTAAAACAATGATGAACATTTTCCCGTTTTTTCTGTGCTTTAAATTACAATTGAGCACCTCAAAATAAACACCTCGAAAATCCGGCATTTACTTTTGAGGCCTCGATTACTAAATACTAGAGGTATGCACAAGACATTCTGCTAGCTTACCCTTCACCGAATGCAATACTGTAGTGTACTCTTTTCTATTGCTCTTGATTTTACGAGTGCACTGAAATGTGTATTTCTCATTTATTCAATGTATACAACAGCACTCGTTTGCCTGTGAAGTAACGGAACTATGCTTTGTATTGTAAGAGCATATTTTACTACTGAAGCTACATTTTCAGTATTGCCATATGAGTATCAGTACTGTAAAAAATGGCTTTTCGCCAGAAATAAAAAGTTTAAAAAAGTTACTGGCAATGCTGGCGTCGACGAAGAAGTTCGGTTGCCGAGAGAAAAAAAAAAGAAATGCACGTTGTGACTCTATGAAGAGTACAATATTTTTGTTGCACTCTTCACACAACTCTCTTTTATGTTGTTGTACAATGGTTTACGAGTGCAGTTGTTCTTTTGTACTCTATCTTATCTTCAGACTTATTTATATTTACAGCTAAAATCAATATTCGGTCTTGAGAAAAATGCACTTGAGCACACCTCTACCAAATACTTTCCATATTTTATAAACTCCAGCAGCAAGCATAGAAGGATTTTAGTAACTCAACAAAATAATGATAGCAGAACTCCGAATTATGAGGGCATTTGATTTATATGTGCATCTGCATGAGATATGACACGAGGATAGCGTAAAATCTGAAAAAATGAAATCCTGTGTTCTTTGTACTCTTCTAACAATTCTGATATTTGTTTACAATACAGGATATTCCTCATAGATATCCTATTAAACATTTTGGTGTTTATTGTCTTAAAATTAACACAAAAAAATAAAAATTAAAAAAAAAAACACAAAAACTAATTTTAAATGTCAAATTCTTATCTTATGGTTTCAATTTGCAAAAAAAAAAGAAGAAAAACACCAACAAATCCACTACTAAACATGATTTCATGATAAATTTTTTCGATTTCTTAACCATACACCTAGTCATTCGTCTAGTTATTCATTAGGCTAAAAAGGGTTATAAGGAGGAAGGAGGGCTTTAAGAGGAAATTTGTTTAAACCTGTATAAGGCTTTCGAAAAACTACATAAAACAACAGAGCAACATATTTAACATTTTGTAGATAAATAGATAAAAATAGATGATATCATAAGGAGAAACAACATACATCCAATATGGATACTATATACAGTCAGGAATAAAATGACTTGATATCCTGGTTTAACACCTTCTTTCAAAAAAGGTAAAAATTAAGAGATTTTTTTTTTGGTTTTTTTGTAATAAAAGACAGCATTTTTAAGATTTTTATCAAAGAAAACATTATTGCATGTCAGGATGGTTTGTGGAATTTTTTTTCCTAGTTGTTTTATATTTTTTTTTGTTGTAATTTTAAAGCCTTTTTCTGTGGCTAATGTGTCACCCGTTAAATCTTAAAAACATTATGAAATGATAACGCTTTTCTTGGATTTTTTTTCTCTGCAGCTACACTTTAATTTAAAATTTAATGGTTTTAAGCCTTTTTAAAAGTCTTTCTTTTTAAAATCTGATAAACATGTTGTGAATTAAAGTCTGCTGTTTTTTTATTTTATTTTGAATTTGAACAAAAAAAAAACAAATTTTTTTTCAGCTCTTTATTCAATGTTGTTGAGTGGTTTTATGGGTGTGACATGTTACACGAAATAGTTTGCATATGTTGCACAAAACTTTGTTAAAAAAATGGCAAAAAAATTGTAGCCCAACAACGTTGTCTTGGAAGTCTGTAAATGAACACATACAAACAAACATGCCTCAAATTAATTATACGATTAATGCTTTTCATGTTGCAAATGTGTACTACCCCATCTTCTGTTAACGTCTGTCTACTATATACTCTGCTCTACTCTGCTTATTTTTTTTAAAAAAATTTTTTTTTTTGTAATTTTTCCTACTAAGTAAGTGGAAAAAAAAAATTGCAAAAAAAAAAGCAGAAAATCTGTATTTTAATGTTTCCTTTTTTTCCTGTATGCAAATAATTTTTTTGCAATTTTTTTTCTTTTAAATTTATTTCTTGGTTTATCTTAATATCTTGTAGAGAAAAGCAAAAGAAAAAAAGAAACCAAATCTATTTAATTTTTGTTGTTGTTGTTGTTATTATTTTACTTAAAGATTGTCTTTTCATTAAACAACATCATGTTAAAACGACTCTCCACTCGCTATCTATCTATTCTAAAGCAAGTCTGTCTGTCTATTCAAAACTACTCCACATATTGTATGAAAGAAAATGTTGTTGCCTCAATCATGTAGGAAAAAAAATACAATAAAAAGAAGAAAAAAAAAGAATTGGAAAATATGCTGTAAAACATGCAATTTGAATAATTATCTTATTTGTTGTTGTTGTTGGAAAATAAATACACACTCAAACATACTCATAAATAAGTATAAAGATTTTCACCAACATAAACTTTAATGTGATGGAAATAAACAGAAGATTAAAAACGAAATAATTTTTTTGTTTTTCTTTTAGTTTTTCTTTCTTGCATAAAATGGCTTTTTAAAAAGGTAGAAAATTGACAAAAAAAAAACGAAAAAATGTATGACAGACAGACAGCACATGAAAATGCAATTTTCTATAAAAAGACTATTAAAAACAAGCATTGAAAGGCTTTAAAGCAATTTTTTTTTCAAATAAATAACAAGAACTTATTGTAAAACAAACAAATGCTGCTAATAAGTCTAAGGGCAGTTATCAATCCTTTGTACAATTAAAAGAGCATCTTGGTCTTGACATTGCATTTAAAGCATAACTCACTTAAAAACAAGCTGAAAACCCGCCTGAAAGTTGAATGAATTTAATGATCGATTCGAAGGTCTTAATAACTCCCCGTGAATAAGTGCTACATCCTCATAACGGACTTTGTATATACATAATTACAGGTATCCCTCGTATAACGCGGTGGTTACGTTCCAGAAAAATTCCGCGTTATGTAATTCGCGTTATAGAAGACTTAGTTTTCATATAAATTTAATAATAAACTTTTTTCAAAATAAAAGCGATACTAAATTAAAGGCGGATGTATGTTTACAACTCAAAACCAATATTCATACTTTATATAAAAAAAATTAAAAACATAATGAAAAAAAAAATCGGAAAACATAAATATTCACTAGCCTGTGTCACTTACTTCGAACATCATATTACGTCATCAGAAGAAATTTCATCGGAAAAGTTTTCATCATTTGCTAGAAAAAACATTTTGTTGGACGTTCCACCAGTGATTATACGATTGTGAAATCAGTTATCAGCCTTTGTTTGCTTTTTTTCTAACTGATTTTCGATTTTGTAATAAGGCACTAGTGGTAAGGCGCGTTATACAAGTCGAAATTTCGCGTTGTAATGAAAATGTTTTTTTCTTTTTTTAAATCGCGTTATATCGAAAACGCGTTGTAGGAATACCGTGTTATACGAGGGATACCTGAACGTTAGACGAACTATCATTTCATTTTACGTCTTGACAACTTTTGGGGCCTAAAGTAGTAGTAGTAATGATCGATGTGTTATCTAGTCGGCATAGAAGTCAAACCACATCCCCCCATCCCTTGTTTATCTAAAGAGTCCGCCAAATAACATTTTTCTGTTTTGAAAATGCTTTAAAACCAACTACTGAATATTTTCTCAAATTTCTTTTTTATTTGAAAGTACAATCTTTCCGGTTTATAATGGAAAATAATTTCATTCAAATGGCTGCCTTGGCTGGCCATGCAGTAGCCTACACAATCGGTCCAATTTTTAAGCTCATTATGGATTGTGTGCAGCTGTATTTCACCAATGGCTTCACGAATATTGTCTTTTAAAGCGTCAATTGTCTCCGGCTTGTCGGAGTAACACTTATCTTTGACGGCAACCCACAAATAATATTCCAACGGTGTCAAATAGCAGCTCCGAGCTGGCCAAAGGACATCAGCTTTGCGGCTGATAATGCCATCTTCAAAAACAGGGCGCAATACATTGAGTGTAGCTTCGGCTGTGTAGCACATAACGCCGTCCTGTTGAAAGCAAATGTTGCCAATGTCCTCTTCTTCAATTTTTGTGAACAAAAATTCGTTCAACATGACCCAATAACGATCGCCATTGACTGTAACGGCCACTCCTTGCTCATTTTCAAAGAAAAATTGCCCTATTATGCCTCTGGACCAAAATCCGCAACCAAACAGCGACTCGTTTTGGGTGCGTCGTCACTTCAATGTATACGTGGGGGTTTTCTGTGCCTCAAATGCGACAATTTTGCGTTTTTACATAGCCGCCAAGATCAAAATGAGTTTCATCTGAAAAGATGATTTTTTTTTTTGCCAAAACCGGCATCTTCTGTAAGTCGATCGCAGGCCCACTTAGTAAAGTGAAAACGCGTATACACAGCCATATTCGTTCAGCGGAAGAATAAAACCAATTAGCTGTCAAATCAGACATGAGCTAAGTGTTACCATTCACGAAATAAGCACTAGTTGAAAAAGAAAAACGTTAGATGGCGGACCCGATATTAAGCATTGATCCGTAAGGATAGAAATAGAAAAGCCTACCGGAATCTGCCGTCTTTTAGTTATTTGCATAGAAAATTAGTTAAAATTGCATTGGGTATCCCGAAGGTCTAGTTGATAGTGTGCTAAACTTTAAGTATCGAGGCCGGGGCTTCGATTTCTACCAGAGACTCTGGGTATTTGTGATTGCCCGATTGTTTTTCTGACATTATATGTGAACTCTTAGTATAAAACAATTTTCGAAAAAAAAATGTGACAAAGGCTAGTCATTCCTTTCTCCTACAAATTATCTTTCTTGCAACATAGTAGAATGCATAAACAGGGTTCATCCTCTGAGTGTTGGCATGAAAACAAAAAAATACTTAAAGCGCAGTCTAGAGACTGGGGACATCTAGTTCCCTATGGATATATGTAAAATAAAATCTGCTTGAAGCCAATAGAGAGATCATCTTACGATCTTTATTGCAGGATCTTCATAACAAGATGCTGTCTTCTTGCTGCAAAAACTCATGCGCTGGTAGTTCAAAACTTCAGATTCTTTGGTGATCGACTAAAAGTGAATTGAATTAAATCTAAGTCCATAAAATTAATCGGGAAATATCCATTAAAAGTTACATTTGAATGACTGAATATTTATTTCGTCTTCGCAATGGAATCGTTTTGAATTGAGCCAAGTGAGTTAGGCTTTAGAAGTTAGTGAGTTATAACTTGATTTGTATTGAATAATATTTTGTTTAAATTTGTTTTAATTTTTAATTTGTTTTTAGATTCGTTAAACAACAGAAGGAGATAATCAGATAATTGAAGTTAACTTTTTGATTCTAAATTTCTAACATGACTGGCATATGATTTGCGACTGACAAAACTCGTTAAACTTTTAAGCTGCACTACGTACATACGTTCCCAATTTCATTTATTTTTCGCAAAATAGTTTCTTAAAATTTTTATCTTTTTAGTTTAATTTCTTCATTACAACTGAGATAGGCATGAATATTTTTTTTTTTTAAATCTTTTGTTAAATAATTATCAGAAGGAAAAAAACATCAACTTTCTCTGGCATTGTTTGGAAATTTTTGCCAAAAGAAAAACACAAAAAAAAAGAAGAGGATAAAAATTAAAGCATTAAAGCAAAACTGCATTCGCACAGCTGGATATAAATTTAAAGATTGCTCACATTACAGTTTTGGCAGGCAGTCAGACAGTCAGTCAGTCAGTCAGTTAGTTAGTTAGTTAGTAACACAAGGCAAGGCGAGGTAAGAGCTGTATGGGCCAACAAAACAATTATTTGAGATTATATGCCGTTTGGTAAGCAAACTATCCATAAACACTCGTGCATATATACACCCTTACAGATGGATATAAAGAGAACACAGTTATCAGGAAAAACACCTTTTAAAAGGAAAAACGTAGAAATCCCGAAAATAAAAAAACAAAAGTTAATTGTATTGGACTCGCCTGGTGGTAGAAATAAGAAAAGATACGCTTCTTTACTTTTTCTTTTTGTGTTCTTAAAGGAAACATATTTTTTTGGCAAAGGTCCTTCAACAGAATGACAAACCTTGTAATGCCATTTTCTAAGAAACAAATTAAAAAATTAAAAAAAAATTTTTTTTTTTTTAAACTGAAAATTTTCCTTAAAAAAATAAAATTAAAATTAATTAAATTCCTTGTGCATTATTGCAATTGTAACAATAACCGAACATGTTATAAATATTGCTGCCATAATTATTTTGTCACATTGTTAGCCACGTAATGCAACAAAAAATTGAATTGAATTTAATGATTAATTTTGTTTTTTTTTTTAAATTTAATTTAATTTATACAATTGAAAGCCATAATTCATGGTTAAAATTGTCTTATATTTTCTTATTTTATGTGTTAATTACTTTAACAACTATTGAAACAAAAGAAAACATTGCAATTCATTGACATTTTTTCTTCCAATTTTTTTTGTTCGTTTTACTCAATAACAATCCATAAATCGATTCAATTTGATTGTTTGTTTTTAAGCAATATTTAATGAAGTTTGTGCAACAACAAACAAACAATTTAATTAATTTTTTGTTTTTATTTTTTTTTTAATAAAAATAATTATGTTGCTCAAACAATTTGTTGTAAATAATAATCATAATAATAACGACAACAATAATAATGAGAAAATATAAGAGAAAAAAAACAATCAAACAAAACAAAATTAGAAAAAGTTTAAAATTTTTATATAAACGGAGACAAATTTGTACAAACAAATTAACCCATAGAGGGGAGATATATAAAGCTAAACAACCTCAAACATAAATATAATCTCAAAGTGGTATGACAAGTATAAACACTCTCTTGTTATTCGAATGTCTTAGGAAATGCTGTCTTTTAGATGTCTTAGGGTAGGAGTAGTTGCAGGGAACGGGCAAAACTCTTGTCAAAAAATACTATTTATGGGCAGTTGATAAGTAAAGCAGTTGATAAGTGAAGCTTTGTTTTAGATGCCCTTAAGGCGCTTATCTTGCTCGATCCACTTCATTGCCTTGGAATATAACCCATTAAGCCTAGCAGTGTGCAAAAGTCGCCACCTAGTTGCTCTAGTAGGTACTAGGGATGCCAATCCGGAAATCAAGAATCCCGAAATCCCGGGATTTTTAAAAACTTGTCCCGGATTTTTTCGGGATTTTCGGGATTGTGAATTCATATGTATTTTGTCTCTACAAAAGGTCCTGAAAAAAATTCTATGTCACTTGACTTTGATAATAGCATCTTATAAAAAAATTATTTGATGGCATCGAAGAATGCAGAAGCTCCATAAAATAATTTAATAGGTAAACTGATTTAGATACACAACTAACCAAAGAAATAGATTTTGTTACATCAGGAGGATATTTACAAGCTGCATACAGCTATTTGGAACTATTTTACCAACAAATATTGATTGCGAGAAGTGTTTTTCAACGGCAGCGTATGTTGACAATATAATTCGTTCAAGCCTATCAGATCACATGTTAGATGTTTAATCTTTTTGTTGGAATCCAAATAATTTTCTTAAAACTAATGCATTTAATGGATTTACATCTAATGGATTTATAAAATCCCGAATCCCGGGATTTTTAAAATCGATCCCGTTTGGCATCCCTAGAAGGTACTGTATCGGCATAAATAACATTACCCTGAAAAAGTTTCTCAAAAAATCTGTCGTTCAGACTCCTCAGGCTTTAAACTGTAGGTTCTGAAACCCATGGATAAAATAAGCACACGCAACATAAATGCTATAAGACACTAGGTTCTATTCTGACTAAAGTACTGTGAAGACCAATTAAATGTTTCAGAGAATTCTTTGAAAAATCCTTGGCCTTACAACAAAAATTCTCATTAAACTGTGCATTTATTTGAAAACAACGCACGTAACGAAAAGTATTTCTCACTCGCTATATAACAGGCCCTTCAGTAAAATCTTCTTATCTTTAAATTAAACTAAAAAATGAAATTTTATTTTCCTTTAAAAGGCCTGTTGATGGCTTTATGTGTGGAATATAATATCGTTCAAATGGGCTTCACAGTGCCTGTTGTCTCAGATCTATGTCCATAAATCAAATATATTGGCCTAGACGTCTGCTGTGATTTGTGGCTTATTCTTATTCAACTGCGGCTTAAGAAAACCTCAGAAGAAAAAGTCTAAAGGGGTTAAAATTGTGCAATCTCGTTAGCCACTTCATATCCCCTTAACGGGAGAAGAACATGCTCTTAAAACGTTTATGCAGAAAGTGCAATTTGATATGAACTGAAGGGTACATAGAGCTTTCCCATTGAAACTAAATGTGTTTGGTGTCCAACTCAAGTCGAAAGTTGTTAGTCGTCGACTTAAGTACTCGTAGTTGAGGGTCTGATAGTCTGGCCAACGTCTTTCTCAAGGAAATATGGTTCGATGATGCTGACTGAACAAATTGATGCATTGAATGCTCTTTGATCTCATGTGGATTGGTTGGTATCGCCCTAAATTTTAAAATTTTATCTTGCACGCTGTCCTGTTGAAACCACATATCGTTGATGATTAAATCATCCATTTTAAGGCAAAAGAAGATGGTATTTATTAACCCATAGAGGCATTAACCTGGGCCCTGTACGTGGTTTTCAAGGAAATATGAACTAATGACGCCGATAGTCCAAAATCCACCCGGGAATTTTTTCGGTATTTATTGCACTCTCTTGTAACTTATGTGGATTGGAATTGTATTAAATTCTACAATTTTGTTTTGCACGTGTACTTGTACTGTTGAAATCACATATCGTTGATGATCAATGATCAGCTATAGGGACAGTAATGGCCTGTCCTCGTTGGCGCCAGCAAATATGGACTGATTTTTTTTCGGTTTATAATTTTACAATTTTTTTGTTCAATATTTTCAAATATTTTCTTAAATCTGATTGCTTTCAAAGTTGTTTGTTCGTTGCACTTAAAGGTTTAAGTTTTATTTCAACATTTTATGGCCATTTTATGACAATCTTGGCAAAACGAAATAGCATTTGAAAAAAGGCTTGTCATAATTGTTAGAGTCATTGTTAATTTTTATTTTTTTTTTTTCATTTTTTTGTTTCCTATAGAGGAAAAGTTTCTTTTGTTTTTGTTGTGTTACGTTTCTATGACAAAAGACGAAAAAAAAAAAATTTATGAAAATCAAACTGACAGAAAACCTGACTCAAATGACCTTAACTTTAAACTTAGAAACAAAACAAATGTTCTACAGTCAGTCATTCATAATATAAATAAAATAAAATATAATATAAATACATTTCTACATATAAAAATAAGTGATATTTTATACTGATAGCGATCAATCAAACTGCAAGCAAAACGCTAAAATAGCTGTCGTAACTGCACCTTATTTTAAGAGATAATAAAACGATCATAAAAAAAATCACAGGGGAAAAAAAATCAAATCAAATACATTTAAAACGTGTAAAAATACAGATAATAAAACAAATCTAAAAAACAAAATAAAATTTCTTAAATAAATGCATAAACAATACCTAAATATTTTTTAAATGCTACATTTAGGCGTTTAAACTTATACTTTTCTATATGTAACACTGCGTTGTGTGTTTTTCCATTTTATTATGCAAATCCAATTTATTAAAAATTTTTTATTCATTCCTTTATCTAATTTCCCTTTTTTTGATTCCATTTTGTCTTCTAATTTTAATAACATTTTATGCAAATCAAATCTCAAATCTCAGCGCTCTTTAACTCTCACCTTACACCAAAGCATCCTTAAAATATGCACCCTTTTCCTGTGCACTACTCTTTATCAAAATTCTCTTGGCGTAGTGTCATAAACTCATTAACAAATTTCTAACACAGTAACGGGGTAACTGTTAGTATTTAACATAATTTCTCTCTGAGAGCCAGAGAAGGGAGTTATGACTTTTAATAGCTTTTAAAAGCTTAATGGGTTTAAATCAAATTTTTGTTTATTCTGAATGGGGGGAGGAGTATATGTCAGTCTATGGAGTTAAATGTCATGTTTACAGTCTTAATAAAATCGTATAAAATTTTTAGTTTTTTTTTAAGGATTCTGATGTCTTTTTTTTAATGAACTTAAGATCTGAGAGAATCCTTATAGTCTTATTATCAATTTTATGGAATGTTTTCTGTCTTGAAAAGGGAAATTCTTATATAAAATATAAGTATGGGCTCTAAAATTTTTTTTAATACTGTTGTGGCTTATTTACGTGAGTTATAAAATACGGTTGAAGTCGCCATAATCGAAGAGGTAGTGCACCGGCTTATTATATTGCATAAGGCCCCAGTTCACACCCTATGGTACACATAACGAACGGTATATGAAAAATATTTCTTCGGAAGATTTAGGCAGATTTCTAGCAAAATCTCCGAGAGTAAATAAAAAAAAATTGCCATTAAAAGTTATCGACTTTAAATGTTGGTGAAACCACCCATGCACACAACATACGTGGTGTGAAAAACTAGTTCGTAATCCTGACTAAAGGGTTGTAATCATAGCTGCCAGATAAATAAAGCATCAAATCGTCAAAGCCATTCATTTAAATCATAAAAAATTGTCAGAAAATAAATAAATTGAAAGGCTTTAAAGACAAACACCTATAAAGCCAATGTTAAGCAGCGATATTATTGCATCACCTATACCTATGTGTGGTGTAAATATTAGGGAGACAGAAGATCTTGACGTTATGGGCATGAAATCTCAGTGTGATGTTCGCTAGAACTGAAGCACCTTTCATTGCCTTGGGGTCTGAAGATGTTGCAAGAAATATTTCATTTCATCTGATCTACTTACAAATTACACGATTTATAATCGACCGAAAATTTCCTATGTAATACCCGTCTATCTCGGACAGTCGGTTAACCAGTATATAACACTGTGTTACAGACAAAGTTAGTTTATTAGATGGACTATTCGTATGTGAAACTTGCTTCCAGCAAATATCTTTCCTGAGATCTTTCCTGGTATTTATCTTTCCTGGTACTTTCCTCATTACTAATAATATATTTTCCTAGCTCCAATAACAAAGGCAACACCTGAGGGTTAGTCGTGAAAAAAAATTAATGGCACTTGCCTTTGTTTTTCCAATGATGATATTAGAAGCTATAATTGAATTTTTTAAAAATGTCTGCAACGCCATATGATAATTTATGATTAACTACAACAATTTTTTGGCTTTGTAGGGAATAAAACGACATAAAATACAGAAATATCATCACAGGTATTCAAAAATAACTTAAAATTATAATATTTTACTCTTTTTTATTACATAAATGTCCAACTGTAACAGATGCAAAGCAAATACGAAGCTTAGGGCCATTATTACAATCTCCCGTTAAAGTTGGCTTTAGTTAAAGGTAACTTTGCCGTTCACTTTAGCTAAAGGTTATTTTGGTTATTACAACTTACAGATAAAACAAAATTAACTTTTTCAAAAATATGACAGTGCCGGAGCAAAGTCGATAAAACTGCTCAATTAAACAAGTTTTTTTTAACGCATTTTGTTTAAATTTGAAGTTGCCATATCGACAACAGTATATGATATGGCAACTTTAACCATAAAGTGAACTTTAAATGTTAAAGGTAGGATGATCTCCCCTTTATCTTAACGCTCGCTTCTAACTTATTGGGTACTCGTAATAATGAAAAACAATTTATCTCTCCGTTAAAATCCCCCCTTAGGTTAGAGGACGTGGACCTGTCGGTCAAGACAAGCACAGTACCCGGAGGTCCAAATTGACCCATTGTACTATACTCCCTTTAGTTAACGGCAAGTTGTAATAATGGCGCTTAATGTACTAAAATAAAGAAAATTATGTAAATTTTTAATTGCTGAAAATCAAAATGACATTTTTGCACGTCAAAATCGACAAAATGACGATAACTTGTAAATCTGGCAGCTATGGTTGTAATCACCAACGTTTGCAAATGAAGTTGCCTTTAAAAGTGCCTCAAAAATTCTGTCATTTAGAGTCAACTATTAAATTACGTATTAAATTAACATAGATAACATGGCTGTTGTGTGAAGCTAGGTTAGCAACGTGTGTATGTAACACAATAGCTCGTTTCATTTAGATAGTTTTACAAATCATATTTTTGATGTTAAAAAGGCATATCGGTCTGGTCGATCAATCACGAGAAAATTAAGAAATACTGGCAAAAAAAAAGTTATCAATCATTTGAAGAAACCAGGATACACAAAGACGCTCAATGTTAGTAGTAGAACAAATTTCTGTTTCTGTTTTTAGTTAAAATATAAAGACGAAAGCGAGGTGACATTAATGTATGAATAGAGGAGGTAAAAGAAAGGTACGCAGGCCTTAGCAAGACAAGGATTGATATTAAGAGAGGTAATAGTGGTGTGTCTTATAGGTTTACGAAGTAGTTACTAATTATAAGCTTCTATGGGCTGGCCAAACTCGGTTAATTTTTGATTAAGTAACAACAATTAAGAAAGGAGGAGGGAAGAAAGTCACCGTGGTCTAGTAGGTAGTGTGTTAGCTTATTATACGTAAAGCCAGGGTTCGAGCCCCAGGCCAGACATCAAAACAAAATACAAAAATTCATTTCTTCGGCGATTTCCTCTCTGCAGATTTCTGGTAAAAACTCTGAAAGTAAATAAAATTGCCATGAAATGGTTCTCATAAAATCTGTCGTTCGGTGTCGACTTTAACTGTAGGTCCCGCCACTTATGTATAAAATTAACACACACAACATAAGTGGTGTGAGAAACTAAGCTCAATAATCCTGACTGAAGGATTGTAATGATCAATTATGTACGTAATTAAGAAAGGAATTCTATTAAAGTGTCCACGATTAAATTTCTTATTTTGTTGATCTCTTTTTGCTTTCGAAAATATTTGTTTTTTTTATTTCTTTAATTTCAAAAGAATTTTCATTCATTATTTCGTTTGATATTTACGAAAACAAAACTTTTATTTTTGTAATCAAATAGGCAATCACACACACTTTTTTTTACTTTTTTGTTTTTTCTTTCGTTCTCTAATGCTTACAAAATTTTAAAGTGCAATTGCACATGATTTAACCCCAGAACCTTTAAGACAAAATTTACACGTACAAAAACAAAAACAAAAACGGCAAATAAATACGCCATAAAATCGCACGCCCAGCAGACGCAAAAAAAGTCTTGAAAATCTCGAGAAAAACTATTTTTGTACGCATTGTAAAGCAGCAGCCAGCAGACAATGATCGATGAAAATGAAAAATTAAATGCATGATCACGTCTAAAACAAAAGAAAAATCAAAAAAAAAAGGATTTTTAAGAAATTTGTTTTTTCTTTTGAATTTTTATTTTCATTTTTATTTTTGCTAAAGATTTTTTAAAATATTTTTCTGTTTTGTTTGTTTTTGTTTTTAGGTTTTTTAATGAATTTTTGTAAAACAACTTATATTGTTGGGTGGGTTTTATATTTTTTTTTTGTTTTTTTTTTTGGTAAAAATTCAGAAGAAGAAGAAAAAAAAATTATTTTTAATTATTATGGCGTCAATTATTTTTTAGATTTTAAAATTCTTAAAAAAAAAAATAAAAATTATTTTGTCTTGTTGGTCTGTCTGTCTGTCTGTCTGTCTCTCTGTCTTTGTGTTTCAAAAATCGTTTGGCTGTTTGACTGAACGTCCGTTTTTGATTCTTTTTTTTAACGAAATGTCTGTGTTATTGTCTGTAGACACAGTCAATGAAATCACTTTAACTCAGCGGGAGATGAGTAGAAGAGAATTCTGTTGCTTTTTGTATTTTCTTTATGATTTCGATTTTTTATTTACGTGGCTTAATTTTTGTATATTTTCAAAGGTTGCTGCTTGGTTGTCTTGAGTTTTTTTTTTTGGTTTTTTTTCGTTTTTCGTTATATTTCAGGAAAGAAAACCAAACAACACAATCAAGCAAGACAGACCACCGAATTGTCAGTTTGATATGCCTTAAATTTGTCAAATTCACCAAAAAAAAAACTAAGAACTACAACAGAAATAGACAGACCTGTGTAAGAAATATAAATTTAAAGTGATTTTCAAAAAGTCCTTTTTTTATATAAGAAAAGTTATCAAAAAATTTTTTTCTCAATTGACCACAATCATAGCCACCTTTCTTCTTGTGTATAGACTGTTTGACTACCTTTTGATTGAAGGCTTTAAGCAGAAAGAAAGAAAGAACTTTTTTTAATTAATTTTGTTTTATTTGTTCAATGATATTATTATTGATATTGTATGTTTAATGATGATGACGATCATGATCATAACAATGATAATAATAATGATGACGCTGGCATTGCTATGATGATCATGATGATTATAAAATCCATACTTTTCAAACACAATTCGACTCCGTTTCTCTACATTACTCTACGCTACTCTACTCTTCTACATATTAATTGTATGGCATTGTATTTTGTATTTTATTGTATTGTACAGTGTATATGAAAAAGATCATTTTTCGTTGTTGTTGGTTTTTTTATTTAAGCGTTTTTATTTTAATATTCCCCCTCCTTTGATTGTTCTTTGGACCGATTGCTGTTTTTTTTTTCTTCTTCTATAGCGTCGATATGTGTACACATTTAAAATGCTTTACCCAGCAGGGTGCCGATTTTTTCCCTCTCTTTCTTCTTTATATTATTGTATACATACATACATGCATATATGTATTGTTGTAGCCGTTCTGAAATCATTTACTTTTTAAAGATTGTTTTTAATCAAAGTCATTAAGGTTTGTTACTGGCAAGAAACAATATTAATATACACTCACACTCATTTATTTTCTGAATTGAAACAAAAAAAAGCAAAAAAAAAATTCTTTTTTCTTTCTTTAAATCTGAAAAAATAAGCTGAAACACACACTTAACAAAACGAGCTGAAAATTAATTCTTTGAAAAAGTATAAATTAAAAAATTAATTTAATATACATTCATACATATTAATACATTATATATGTATGTACATATGTACATAATATTGCATATATATTTTATATTGCATACATATGTATGCACATACATGATTTCATGCATATTTTTTTGTATACACACTTGTTATAAAATCAAAAACCAAAAATAAAGAAGGTTTAACTGTACTTTGAAATAAAAAGAAAATTCTGAAAAAAAAATCTCCATTATTCTTAGCCAACAACATCTCCATACAAACCAAAGTAAAATCTATAAAACTCTTTACAAATCTTGATAAAAGTTTTGGCATTTTAACCTTCCCTACAAGGTGGATTATGCTGTACTTCACAATTACTTAACTTACTTAATTGGTCATTATGGACCTTCAGACAGAATTACGACCTAGCTTTTTACACCACTTATGTCGGATGAGTTAATTTTACACATAAGTCGCGAGCATAGCTGCCAGATTTAACGATTTTATCGTCATCTTTGCCGATTTTGTGTTCTAAAAATATTCAGATTGACGCTTGTACGATTTATGCTGTTATTTTGACGATTTTTAAAAATTAAAAGTTTACATCATTTTCTTTAAAACATTACATTAAAAGCCACTTTAAGCTTTGTATTTACCTTTGCAGTTATTACTATTACTATTGCCAAATTTTTCTGTATCTTATATCCTTAAAAGCCAAAAAACTGCAATCTCTGCACGAAAGGAGTTCCACATACGAATAATTCATTTTCTTGCAGTAGGATCTTTGGCCATGGCGTAGAATATGATTGTCCCTTATTTCGCTTGAAAAAAATCCGTTA
Source organism: Sarcophaga peregrina (assembly GCA_014635995.1). Taxonomy (NCBI): domain Eukaryota; kingdom Metazoa; phylum Arthropoda; class Insecta; order Diptera; family Sarcophagidae; genus Sarcophaga; species Sarcophaga peregrina. The sequence goes on along the minus strand of CM025789.1, from coordinate 27,718,352 downwards.
AAATTCTGATACAACAGTGAAACTATGTCACATTGCATCAATGCTCCAGTGTATCAATGGAGTTCGATATCCTACCGTCATTAACGGGCAACTTCAACCTTTCTTCTAAACGGTCGAGAAGTCTCAAAATAGTCATTGAGGCACCGCCCTATACATGAGAGTAGTATTCCATTCGCTTTCGGATTTAAGAGGTGTAAATAGTACGAAGATCAAATGAAGGGAAGCATTTCTTACACTCTTTTAAGAAACTAAGGCACTGAAAAATGTGTCGGTTCTAGCGTACATCACACTGAATTTTCATGCCAATTTTGTTACAATTTGTTTGACGATTTCCATGAACGTGTTTGACGATTTTGATGATTTTTTTTTTTAATATTTGATAATATTTGATGTATCAGGCAGCTATAGTGCCGAGTCGTACAGTTTTTTGATAATTTTATTTACTCTTAGTTTTTTTTTTTTTTGTAAAAATTCAGCAGAGAGAAATTCGCCGAAAGGATTATCAAGATGTTCTGAGCCAAGGGAAGGTTGAAACTACGGGCCTCCGTCTAATAAGCCAATACACTACCTCTAACTACATTGAGACTTCGGCTAGAGTACCCAATGCAACTAATAATACAGGAGGTTTTAGGTTATCCATCTTATGGTTTTGAAATGGTGGGCTAGTTGTAAAATATTTTTCATTTGGTAGTCGCGTGACTTACGAACATGTGGACCAAAGACTTCGTAAAAATAGTGACACACACGTGACCACCTTTCAAGAATACAGGATGATCATGACCGTTATAGTTGGCAAAATTATAAACAACTTTGAAGAGATTAAAAGTGTTACAGATTTACTCTGGCCCGGATATTATTACAATATATTCAATACAATATATGTTTCTGTTAGCGAAAGTGTGGAGGATAATTCAAATTACAGGTATACCCCAACTCACGACCGAGATAGGTTCCTGGCCATTGGTCGTAAATCGAATTTCATATAAAAAAATTTGTTTTATTTAATTTTTGTGATGATAAAAAATTATTCACTTAAAACAATTCCAACCTAGCTAATGTAATGTATTATTTGTACTGAAGTATGTATGTAAATCGAATTTTTTTATTTTGTATCTTGTTTTTTTTATTTTTCTCATATGTTTAAAGTTTACCCTGCTACTACATATTTGTCTTCTTTAAGTATTTTCTATGAAAAAATTTGGGGAAAAAAAATGGTCGCGAATAGTCAGTTGTAAGTCGGGGACTACCTGTAATTGATTTCACAACGTTTCTCATCAATTGAGCCTATCTTACCGCCTTATTATGGCTATTTTGCATATGGATTTACATCTACGCCGTGTAAATTGGATTTGAAATCGACGTGGTCTAGTAAGTAGTGTATTGGCTTATTAGATGTAAGGTCACTGTTCAAACCCGCAGCAAAACGAAAATATGAAAAAATATTTCTTCGGCGACTTCCTTTCAGCAGATTTCTGGCAATAAACTCTGAGAGTAAATAAAATTGCCATGAAATGTTTCTCAAAAAATTTTTCGTTCGAAGTCGATATTATACTGTAGATCCCGCCACTCATTGTTAAATATTAACACACACAACTTAAGTGGTGTCAGAAACTGAATCCATAATCCTACGTATACTTAAAGATTATTTTACGCAACAACTAAAGGCTGCAGACTATTAATTTATAGTGCTTATGTGCTGGAACAATCTGCTTTCAATGCTTTCAAATTGTCGAACAAAATTCGATTCAACGATTTGGAGTTTATGGACCAAAAAGAACCCAGATGCAGTAATTGTAGAAAACCCATTGCATTTGCATAAGGGGAGCAGAATGATCTGTAGATGCCATTTCCAAATATTTTTTGAAAATGACTCTGGAAGAACGGCTTGCGTCAATTTAAAGTGTTATGGGCTTATGGTAAGTGGTTAAGTGCAAGTTATGCAGTTTCAATAGGACAATGCATAGAGTCGCACGCAACACGACCTATTTCAGCTTTTTTTATATGAAAACTTTCCAGATAGAGAAGTCAAGCTTTTAGGCAATGTCAATTAGTCAACAAAATAATAGTTTTTGTTGACGTTTAAGTTTTTGAAGAGCTTCGAGAAAAGGCATTTTAAAACAAAGAAATTTCTGAAACTTATCTTTTAAACTATTTTTGAAATTTTTGAAACTATTGAATCGCCGTGGTCTAGAAGGTAGTGTGTTGTCTTATGAGACGTAAAGCCAGGGTTTGACATCAAAATAAAATACAAAAATTATTTCTTCGGCGATTTCCTCTCAACAGATTTCTGGCAAAAACTTTGAGAGTAAATAAAATTGTCGCTCGGAGTCGACTTTAAATTGTAGATCCCGCCATTTATGTATAAAATTAACACACATAACATAAGTGGTGTTAGAAACTAGGTCCATAATCCTGACTGAAGGGTTGTAATGGCCAATTATGTTATGTATTGCCGATATATCATACGATCTATGCAATCGGATGATCAAAAATTATCTTAAAAGGATCAAATGTTGCAACTAAAACAGAATCTATTATGTTAGTGACATTGCATTATGTTAGTGACAAAAGCTAATGAAATAAAAATTTCAGGCTGGCTGTCTTGGCTGTCAGTTTCTAAAATGTAATACAAATTAATTAATTTAAAAGCTTTTCTTTCTCATTTTATTTTTTTCAGTTTAAGTTGTTGTTTTTGTGTTGTTTTAGAAAATTCCCAGCCAAAGAAACAGGATTTTAATAAAACTTAAAAAAAACGAAAAATCCGTCTTTAACTAAAATGGCTAAAATGGCTTAAATTGTAAATAAGAGAGAGAGAGAGACGCGTTATTTGTTTGTTTGCTGTTGTTGTTGTTGTTGTTTTTGTAAGCCAACAATATATTGTTGATTATTGAGCTTGGCTTGAGTTGCTAAAGCTAATAAAACTTATATAATAATTGTTAATAAACTATACAACATTATGAGTTTGTCAAATTGGTTTGTTGTGTTGCTTGTTTATGACATACACACGCATATGGCTTGGCTTGGCTTGGCTTGGCTTGGCATGGCAATTGGCAAATCAAGCCTATATAGTCAGCCAGCTCTAATGTTGCAACAAGGTATCAAGGAAACTTACTTACAAAAAACAGAAAGAAAGAAGGAAAAAAAAAGAAAATAAATTAAAAACACAAGGTAAAGAAAATGGAAATTTAAGCATCATATTTAGAAACGCTTGTGTTTTTGTTTCTTTTTTTAATTTAAGAATTTATAAATAACGAAAAAGAGTGAAAAAAAAGTTAAAACATCCGCATAATAAAAGGGTATTTATGCAACATGCAACATTTTGTATAGATGTTGCTGTTGTCTGATTAGTTTCTTAACATCATTATGATGATGTTGCAAAATATTTTTTTGTTTTTTTTGTTTTTGTTTTTCATTTTCTTGATGTTGAGATGTCAACTATTTTTTCGGCTCATAAAAATTGTTATTAATTGCCACTTAAATGCTTAAACGCCAAAATACAATATTTTTCTTCTCTTTGCCAATACACATACATGCCTACATACATACATACATATGTACATAGTACGTGTATAGGCCATAAACTTGAAGATAGAAAAAGTTTTGTTGTTTTAAGACAGCCAAGCTATTTAAACATTAGCTCAGGTTTTCATAAAAAAAAAATTTCTTTTTTTTTTCATTTTTGTTTCCAAAACAAAACTTTGCTTACATAAAACCATAAATGACAAGCCCCATATGTATGTATGTGTTGGTCTTGTTAATTATTTTAAATTATTTTTAATCAAAACAATTAAAATTCATCAATTTCGTACAAAAACACAATATACGAACGGAGAATGAAGAATTTTTACACTCATAAATAAATTTAATTCTCGCCTCGCTTCTGTTTAAATAAAGAAAAAACACAAAAAAGAAAATCGAGTGCGAGTACCAATTAAATTGTTACGAATACTTAAAATGCAAAATATAAAAAAACGAAAATTTTTTCTGTTTTTTTTCTTCATAAAAGAAAAACGATTTTAATAGCTCTTGCTACACTTACAGCCTCTTCTGTATAGACATTTGTAGCATGTTTCAACTTTTACGGCGCCTTGCCACAATTTAAATGTCAAATGCATAACAACAATTGCATACAAAAAAAAAAAAGAAAGAAAAAAAATGCCCAACAGAGCTGGACGCTTGCATTGTAAGTAAATTTACAACAGACATGAAAACAATCCAACAAAAAAATAAAAAACGAAACATTATTTCCATTAAAAAAATGTATGCAAACAATTTAAATTAAAAAAAAAAAAAAACAGAAAATTTAAACTCTAATAACAATCAAACAAATTAGTTTTGCAATTAAAAAAAGGTTTCCCATAATTAAAGAATTTGAAAAATTTTCACACTTTGTCACAAGCTTTGCATTCACAAAGGCAGACAAATCAATGAAACGTCAATGGCACACAAAAAAAGCTGGCCGAAAGACTTCAATTATGTTGCCGAAGCATGTAGAGAAAGCTGCATAAACTTTGTCTGAATGCAAATAATAACGGGCTTAAGATCAATATCCGTTAGTCTAAACGAATGCGAATATAACTTATGGTGCATGACCACGATCAAAACTGAACTGATCAAATATTTGTTTTGCTTAGCACTGTGCAGAAGAAAAGAACATTTGATTTATGCATCACAGGCAGAAGAATCAAAAGTATTTTGATATTCTTCAAACTCTTCTCAGTCTGTACGTATGAGGACAGTTTATTGTACGTGTGAGTACACTTTTACCAAAACAATCACAAAAATGCCAGTTTGATCAGTTCAGTTTGATCATGGCCATGCTACTTTAAAGCAGGGATTTCCAAAAATTTTTTGGTTAAGCCTTAGTGAGTAAGTGAGAGAAAATACGTTGAGAGTTTAAAGTCGTAGAAAAATGTTAGTAAAATACTCTATTCCGATTTTCATTTCATCAACATACATAATACATGTTTGATTTAATAATCAAGTAATCTTTTTTAGATATTTGCTGAGTACTAATTTTGGTCCATAAATTTCCTCTCCTGCTAATAATCGACCTTTTAATTTTTCAAAAATATTGCTTTACGTCTATAAAAAGATTGTTCTGTTTCCACATCATCTGAATTATTTACTTGACTATTAAAACAAATAAAAAGTGTTTTAAGATTTTGAATTTAAAAAAAAAAGTTTTTTTTTAACATAAAATATTTTTTGAGTGTAAACCTCTGACCTGTGTGCTTGCGAAGTCTGATCGTTAAATAAACAAAAGAGCATAAGCAATGTGTATGAACTCTATCTGCACAATTGTGCTATGAAATGGTAATCGCTGCTTTAAACTCAATCACAACATTACACTGTCATTAGCATTACAGGCTTCATAAAAATCTTTAGTAAACTTGAGACCATAACCATTAATAAAGATGGAAGTTTAGAAGTCAACACAAGAGAGAAATTGAAGAGAGGAATTATCCTGTAGCATATGATTGAATTAAGAGCAAATAACGGTATAGAAACAAATTTGATCTGTTGTAAAACGGAAATATATTTGTAAACCATGATGAAGCTCGCAAGTATCTTGTTATATTGTTCCAGCTAAACAAGAGGACATGTTCCCGAGAATCACATCCGTTTGTAATCGATTGCTCAGTGGATTGTCTACTGCATTACCGACAAATTTGATTCTTTAGCCGAACTATCCATATCTGCAATTCCCTTCCTGCAGTGGTCTTTACTGTAACTTATGACATAAAAGTATTCAAATCTAATGTCCACAAACACTACTCTTTTTGTCCCCCTTCCCATAATATATTTTCCGAGGTCCAAGAAAATGCACTGCATGCGTAGACGCCATACCTCGAGTATTGGTCGTAAAAAAAAAATACAATTACTTTTCAGTGGATCCCAGATCATTTGGCAATTTACTGCAATGAACAGGTGGATTAGATTGCTGTAAAAGTAAATTTCACATTGCTAATTAGCCTAAAACATTGCTTAGGAGTGGGAAGAGAAGTTGTAGAGTTGTACTCGACAAAACGGAAGATAGATAGAGAAGAATACTCTTCTATGGCTAAAGGGAAAATATTTTACGCTATTCAGGTAATTAACTTTCTTTCTAATCTGACATTAGAGACTCTAAGAGAGACTCACAGCAGAAATCACTTCATATCCATGCAGATTCTTTAACGAATTGAGTGGCTACTATGAGATAAATCTGTGCAAAAAAAAGTTGTTTGTAATCTGAAAATTCAGGGCAATAAACAGGTAGATTTGCTTGCCAAAAGAGGAGCTACCACATTGCTGATAGTGCAAGAATCTTTCTGTGCCATTGAGAAGAGTAGTTAGGAAGGAGTACACTTGTAAGAAGGGTATAAAAAAGGACATAAAGCCTTTTCTTATGCCAAATGTTGTTGACATAATCTAAATTAAAATAAATAATCTTATTGTCGGAGAAATTTTGACTCTTGCATCAGACTATTGAGAAACAACCGGATAGTATTAACGGGTTTGCTGGCCTTACATTAGAGACTCGAAGAATATTTGTACAGTCTAGGCAATGCGTAGTATGGCTTCTGTGGTGCCAAAACATTTCATGACAATATATTTTATAAACAGACACTAGGCAGCTTAAACAATACTGGAGAGAGAGAGTTATAGTTACTGACACCCAAGAGCACCCTGGCGTTCGGAGTTATAGGGAGATACTATATCGGTTGCGGGTTGTGCAAAAAGTAGTCAAACTCCGCTACTGTAAGCAGTGCAACAAATGCATTAACAGTAATAAAATAAGGAAAAAAATTTCCCTTTGAAAGTACGAGAAAAGTGCCAAAGTCTCAAATTACTCAAATAAAATAATTCAAAAGAATTTTAGCAATTTGCCACTTTGGGGTTCCTACACTGTAACCTCTTTCTCAATCCTACTAATTTCCTAAATCCAATTTCTCCATGGGAATTGGTCACATATAAATAGTATGAAGCAATGTTAAAACGTTTTTCCTTCCCATTTTAGGAACTTCTTATCCGTTTTTGAGATAAAAATAATCCAACATTTTTATAAAAATCAATATGGAAAAGTACCACAAATTGTAAAATTTTTGGGGACTTTTTAGGGACAGAAAAATAATCCATCAAATTTTTAAGAATCCATATAAAAAGGTGCTAAAAAAATTTTAAATTTTTTTGGTACCCTTTAGGTAGGTAGGTAGAGGTGGCCGTCCATCCAAGAAAAATTCTTAGATGGACTCACTTAGGCCGCATTGGGCCCACTGTGCTACCACAGTTATTCACTATACCTTAGTACGAATATTACCGATAAAGTACCAAAAAATGGTTGAATTATTTGCAGATAAGAAAAGATGAAATTTAAAATTATTTTTGATATACTTTTCGCTTTCAATGGCACTACCAATAGCCTTTAAAAATGAATGGAAATCGATTTTATAACCTTTTTTCTTAGGACTAAGAAATGGTACTAAATATCCACTTTTCAAATACGTTTCCAAGGCATTTCTATTTAGATTTCTTAGTTAACCTTTATTCTACGCTCTTTAACCGGAACTTTAATAATCAAAATCCGTGCTTATAATGGAGAGACATTTCCAGTTCAAAATTCAATTTCCTAGTTTACCTTACTTAGGCAGCGATTTTATGAATTAATGAGTGAATAGGAGCTGCTCCTATCTCACATTCCTAAATATTTAATGCCATTTACTTAGCACATGTAAGCCGTGTATGCATGGTAACCATAATTTATTACAACTTATAACTGCTTGCTTGCCATTTTACTTTTCCGCAATTTCTTCGTATTTTTTATTTTCGTTTTTTTTTGGTTTTTGTCTTACAAATTCCATTTCCAATTTATTCCATATAACCTTCTCTACGTCCGTCCCCCCACCTATATTTTCTGTGTATATGTTTTAGTTTTTTGCAAATCCTCTGTAAAGCTTGAGCAAATTATAGAAAATCCTTAACAAACGAAAATAAGTCACATGAAAATGGACAATGTCCTTAACAAACTAGAAAAACCCCCAACCCTGGCATATACATACGTATGTATGTATGGCATATTAGACAGTTTCCCTCTCCCTTATGCATATAAATAAAATCCCGTATTTATATAAGCATTGAATACATATATGCACACATAAATCCATACATACTTTTGCTTTTTATCTAATGGCCTTACATACGTATATGATGATGCTCTGTACATAATACATTTTCCTCTTAAATAGTCTTCCCTTTTTAGCCAATAATAATTGAAAATTTTCGTTTCTCCCAGTCTAATGGTCAATATCTAATGGCCAAATATGCTGGCCAAAAAGCAAAAAAAAAACCGAAAGAATAAAAAAAAATGATAGAATGAAAGAAAGAAAGAAACTAAAAGCTTTATATTACAATATAATGATACGATATTTAAGTTATAAGGGCAGAAGACTGACTACAGATATCAAGGGAAACAAGAGATACAAAACAAATACAAACAAAAAAAATACCAAGACAAGAAGGAAATGAACGAAATGTAACAATTAAGATTTATGATTAAGCATAGAGGACTTAAATGGAACACTATTATATAGACTCAGGAAAAAAACGAAAGTAAAATATTAAAAATGCATATCAAAATATGCTCTTTTTGGTTAAAATATGCTTAACAAAAATAAATTAATTTTTCTTTTCTTATTTCTATTTTTAGCAAAACTGCCTAACAAATATGGTGAGTACATGTTAAGCACACATTATGCCTTAATATGCCTTTTTATTTTAAAATATTCTAGGACTTCTATCAGACCGAAAATGGAAAACAATTCTTATTTATGTTCCCGATCCTTAAAGTTTATTTTGAGGCTTCCCGATGACGTACAAGAGAGGCCAAAAGTATCTCACTCTATTACTTCATTAAAGCATTGTCGCAATATGGCTTGTCTATCATTGTTCTAGTACTACTATAACGGATTTTGCTCTAACGAGCTAAAATCGTGTATTTTATTCGCCTATCTCGCAGGGCGATGAAGTTGCCGTAGTCTATTAGATAGTGTGCTGGCTTATTACACGTAAAACCAGGGTTCGAGTCCCAGGCCTGACATCAAAATAAAATTTTTTCGGTGATTTCCTCTCATCAGATTTCTGGCAAAAACAAAAATAAAATTGCCATGAAAAGTTTCTCAAAAAACCTGTCGTTCGGAGTCGACTTTAAACTGTAGGTCCCGGGGGCCACTTTATGTATAAATTAGACACAGCACAACATAAGTATTGTGAGAAACTAGGTCAATAATCCTGACCAATTATGTAATGTAATGACCAATTATGTATGCATGTATGTATGTAACTCGCAGGACACTTCCGTGTCTGGTTAACGGACCAGTAGATCGCACACTGCATTACGCACAAAATTCGTTCTTTTAGTCTACACATATGCAGTGGAATTTCCTACCCACTAAAATATAAGAGATTTAAATTTTAATGTCCACAAACAATACTCCCTCTATCCTCCTACGAACAACCTATTTTCCAAACTCCAATAACATTCGCTATATGAGTAGGGGCCATACCCTTATTGTTGGTTTATAAAAAAGCAAAAAAGCGATTAAAAAAATCGATAAATTTAGGTGAGGGAAGATTAAATCAAATAGCCTCAAGTCAGCAAAGCTTATGTGGGTGGTATAAGTATAAGCTCCATTGTATCTACTCTGTTATGTGACAGATCAGCCCTTTGGCTAGAAACGGTTGTGTCAATAAATTTCGGGTATTCATTGATTCCCCCGTCTCAGTTCACAGTGTTATGATAATAGCAGGAAAGATGCTTGTAGACTCATCGTATTTTGAAGGTACCTCCAATTATGTTTCTTACCCCAGTAATAGAAAGGACTTCCATATTAGTACTCACGTGAAAAGGCGCCATTGTACTTTGATCCTAAGACCTATTGTAATCCCCTCCAACTTCGTATTCCTTCTCAAAGACCATCGCCCTGACAAACTTCAGGATGCTGCTCGATATCAACAAAAACAATTCCCTGTTCAGCACCAGTTATGCATCCGGTTGTTTCCTACTGGAATGCACTATTGCCTCACTTGTTCCCAGAAGGTGATATGATGAATCATTCTCATCATCACAGAATTTTCATAGTGGACTTGAAATGCAACATTTTCGGGACAAATGTTCTTTGAATACACAGTGCCTTGTTCAAACTAACCTGAGGTTATCCGTAGGTAGTCTAATACATGACTCAAATTTTCTCTTCATGTCTGTATATTTCAGCATAAGGCTTAAGGGTGGCACTGGCTTATAGGACGTTGAAGATCGCTGACTTGGAGAGGAAACCAAAATGAACCGTCAATTTGTATTCAAATCAATATCATAAGCATCTATAAAGTATAAATTTCTAATCTTATTTTTCTACTTCCAAAAATGCAGGGACGTTATTGTTCTTCTTCAACTTAAAATGCCATTCGTTTTTCGGTAGCTTATTTCAGTGTTTGTAAGAAAGAGGATTTGAGTGCCGGTGATTTATTGGTTGTTTTATGTGGAAAGATTTCATTTTTTTTGTTTTTACTTATATTCTCTCTAAGATATAATGGCCAAAAAATAAGCAGAAATGATAAAGGCAGGGGTGGGGTAAATGCTTTATTAAAGTTGTACTAAAAGAAAATATTAAATAAAATTATAGGGGTGGTCATAGCAGAGATTTTAAAAATTATGGAGATATCGTCAAAAAAAAAATAGAAAAGAGGATAATCAAACATCATTGATTGTTTTAAAGAGACGTATTTGAATATTTAAGCGCATTAATATACTTTTATAAATGAAAATAACGAAAAGAATAATTTTTAGAGAGAAACGTTTTTTCTTTAAGATTGAGAAAATATTCTTCTAAAATATGCTCCAAAAATGTACAACAATTTCAGGAAACTTCATTATTGTTTTAATAAAAGAATAAAATGACTTTTAAACTAAGAAAATATTTAAGAATTACAAAAATATGCTTTTAAAAATTAAATATGCTAAAATATGCTCCATGTTATTACCGAAAACTTTGAAAGAGCTCCTTTTTTATTTAATTTTTGGAAGATAATTTATAAATTTTAGAAAATTAGATTTTTTAGGAAAATATGCATTTAAGAAATAAATATGCAAAATATGCTTAAACAAAGCATAATAGATTTTGCGGAATTATACTATAATTTTACTTATATAAGGAAATGATATTTTAATTTAAAATAATTTGACTTCTAGTAAAAACTTGCTTTTGAAAGATAATAAGCAAAAATATGCTCCAAAAGAATACAAACCATTTTGAAATGTTACACCATTATACTCTTAATCAAAGGAAATAAGGTTTTAAGTCTAGAAAATATGATTTTATGAGGAAATATTCTATAAAAAATTAAATAACCAAATATATGTCTTATTAATTTAGGGCAGCGGTATTGTGCTAACTTTTTTTTTTACCTGTACGCGTTCTGAACACCGGTTCACGATTCATAAAGATAAGCCGGTTCGTTCCAGTTCGGTTCAAGCCCTTGTTTATAAAAATACATGTAAAAATTCGTCAAAAATTAGAAAAAAAAATCAGCAGTTCTCGACAACACCACTAATTTATGGATATGAGCTTCAAAGTTTGATTAATTATGACTTTATGCTAAAATATACTAAATAAGTAAAAATATGCCACCGACAGAAACAAAGAAACAATATTTCATTAAAGGGTAGAAATGATTTATTAATTTGATAAAATATGGCTTTATGAGAAAATATGCTTTTAAATATCAAATAAGCAAAAATACGCTCTAATAAAAGCCAAAAAATTTTGAAAAACTGTGTAATATTTCGATTTATTAAACCAAAAATGTTGTTAAATCAAGATTTGTTTATATCGGAGGGAAATATGCTTTAAATAAACAGAATATGTTAGGTTAAAATCAAAAATTTAAAAAAAAAAATTATAATCCTATTAAAACGATTTATTAGAAGGAAATATGCTCTAAAAACACAAAATATGCTAAAATAAGCTTAAGAAATTTGTATCAGTTTTAAGAAAACATATTAACACAATTATTTAGGTTTCTAATACAAAAAAAGCTATTTAAAGATTTATTAAAGAAAATGAATGCTAATTGACTTCGTGAAAAGATATGCTTTTTAAAATTAAATATGCTTTAATAAAAATCAACCAATTTTGATAAAGTACATCATTGTACGATTTATTAAAGCAAAAATAATGTTAAAATCAAGAATTTATTTTATTAGAAGGAAATATGCTATAAAAATACAAAATATGCTAAAATAAGCTTAAGAAATTTTTATCAGTTTTTAAGAAAACATATTAACACGATTTATTAAAGAACATTATGCAATTATGAAGGCTAGTGTTTAGGTTTTTAATCCAACAAAATCTATTTAAACGATTTATTAACGAAAATGAATGCTAATCGACTTCGTGAGAAAATATGCTTTTAAAAATTAAATATGCTTTAATAAAAACCAACTAATTTTGATAACGTACATCATTATACGATTTATTAAAGCAAAAATAATGTTAAAATCAAGAATTTATTTTGTTAGAAGGAAATATGCTGTAAAAGCAGAAAATATGTTAAAAAATTTTTATACATTTTTTTTAGAAAACATATTAACATAATTTATTAAAAAAATTATGCAATTATGAAGGCTAGGGTTTAGGTTTTTAATACAAAAAAAAAAAGAAAAACTTTTGGCATACTGTAACGGCATATGTTTTATTTTAATAGCCTTAGATTAAAAAAACAAACATACCTACCAACTATTAAAATCTATAAAAACTATTTCATACTGTAATTAATTCTTTTCACCATTAACAATTTAAACATTAATTTCTTTAGTCGATTCTTGGGTTTTTTTTTTTGTTTTTCTACTTAGCCATAGCCATAGCTATAGACATAGCAAACGTTCAAGCATTTTAAAATAGAAAGAATGAATAGAATTAAAATAATTAAAAATATATATTGTATGTACACATGTATGTATGTACATATGTATGACAAGAGAGGCAAAAAATATATAAATTTAAAAATAAATAAGACGACAATTATTCTTGTACACAATTATTATAATTTCAGTGCAATTAACTATTTGACGTTTTGTAATGCATTTATTTTGAGTTGAGACATAAAACTTTTTCATTCTCTTCTGTTGTATTATAAAAAAAAAAATTAATTTTTTTTTCTTTATTTTGTAAAGACAGACAGACAGACAGACAACAGTAGTGGTGCATCGTATTGTAGAAACAGTAGAAATATTTCTACATATACAGACAGTGTAACAAAATAGCTCATGTTTATAGGAAAGAACAAAAAGTCAAGACAGAAAAAATAAAATCGAGAAGAGAAGAAAACAATGCCACGCCAAAGTGTTGATCATGACGATGACGATTGTAGTTTTAATAATTATTTTTTTTCTTTTTTAATTTTTTTGCGTTATTATTATTATTATTACAATAGTTTATATATTTATTATTGTCTAATAATGTATAGAGAACAGAGCCACAACAGTAGTAACAAAACTGCAAAAAAATTGTGGAAAAGAATGACGGACTTTTGTCCCTAGAGTATGATAAAAAGCACACATACATGGCATATTTAGTATAGACAATATACATGCGAATGGAGTGGCATACAACTAAATAAAGCTGTTGCAACAACGGCCAACTTTTGCAAAATTCCTTCGAAAATGAGGTTTTCATTCCACTCTTCCTTCTCTTCCATTTCATTTTCAATGGCCATAAGCAACAAATTGTTGCCTGCTTGCCTGCCTGCCTCATTGTCTGTCTTAATAGCTATTCTCAGAGCCCATTTACAAGTGAAAGAGCATTTTGTTAGCCACATATGAAACGAAATGAAATGCTATTAATGTGGACTTTGTCAGAGGCAATTATTAATTACAAACATGCATTTTTAATTATTTTATTTTAATAATTATTTTCAACAACAAAACAAAAGCAAAAGCAATCATTTCTATATTTCTTCTTATTCGTGTTGTTGTTTTTATTGCTGTTGTTGCTGTTGTTGTTATAAGCAAAACAATTAAAAAAAAAATGTTCATTTTTATTTTGCATTTAAAAGCGCTATTTTAGTATGATATTCCTACGCTTTTCATTTTTAATAAATTAAATGTGTGTTAAGATTGTTAAAATTGTAAATTGAGTGGAAGACATAATAATTAAATTATTTTATACATGATTGAGTATAAAATTTATAGAAAAATGTCTTAAAAAAAAACACAACAAACAAAGAAAAACAAAACTTAACACACTCATTGAAATATAGTATCCGCGTAACTAATTTGAAAATGAAATAGAAAGCAAAAGAATTGAATTAAAATATGCATCATGTAATGAAAGCATATTTCAGCATATTTTTTCTAATATTGCGGTAGCATATCTTTGCTTATATTTTCGCATATTTTGTCATATTCTAAGTGATTATGCCTGATTTATTTCATTATACTTACATGCATATGCGCTTGATTTACTTAATTGGTCATTTCAACTATTTAACCAGCTAGTAGCCTAGCTTTACAAACCACTTATATTGTCTATGTTAATTTTTTAAAAAGGTGCTGCCCCTTACTTTAAAGCGGACTTTGCAACACTAATTTCTTGAGAATTTTTTTTTTTTTTGAATAAAATTTTTTTTTACTCCCAGAACTTTTTCCAGAAATCTGCCGAAAGGAAGTTTTAAACTGCCGGTCTGTCAAGGCTCTTAGCTGTTAAATATCTTCCACTTGAAACGACATTTATTTCCTGAAATAGTGTCCTTTTTAAAATATGAAAATATGAGAAACTTTTCGTGGCAATTTTTTTACTTCCAGAACTTTTTCCAGAAATCTGCCGAAAGGGAGTTTTAAACTCCCGATCGGTCAAGGCCCTTAGCTGTTTAATATCTTCCATTTGAAAAGACATTTATTTCCAGAAATTGTGTCCTTTTTAAAATATGAAACACGTAACAACCTAAAAAAGTGTAAAAATAGTTAAATGTGGCCTCTTTTCGAGCACTTTACATCTAGATTCTGTTGATTATACTCTACCTACTGTGCAAGGCATTGTTAAATATTCTTTTTCTTCCGAATGTGGCAATCCTATTGCCGTTCTCAGTAATTGGAAGCAATCAATTACTGTGATTCATATTTCCCATTTGGACTTGCTCCTTCATCCATATAAAGTCCAATTCACCCAACTTCTAAAGCGAACTGGCCATACAAATTTCCATAGGTTGGCTGCTACGTACCTAATTATTATTACAACCCTTTTGTAAGGATTACAACCTAGTTTCTCACACCTCACATGTTAATTTTATACATGAGTGGAGGCAAGAATGATAAACTAAAGATTACGCCATCATGCACAGAAAATTAAAACTTTCTGCACATGTTGAATCAATGACGTCACGAAAATTGTTTTCATTGTTTTCCTATTGGCTAATGATAATGTAAGTTATATTGCAGGGTTGCCAACTACTTTCATGTAGTGCATACACTTTTCAGAAGAAATGTTAATTTTCACATATGAAAAAGATTTGGTAACCTTTAAAATAGCCCAACTAGGTTATCTAACGGGAAATCATGCGCAAGGCATAATCTTTAGTTTATCACTCTTGAGTGGAGGGACGTACAATTTAAAGTCGAATCCGAACAACAGATTTTTGAGAAACTTTTCATCGGAATTTTTTTTTTACTCTCTGAATTTTTATCAGAAGACTGTTGAGAGGAAGTCACCTTAGGAATATTTTTTCACATTTCGTTCTAGAGTTTACATCATAGCCTCATGTCTAATAAGCCAACACACTACCTTGTAGACTAAGACGACTAATCAATTCAACTGCCAAAGATTAAATGCTAACCTTTACCTTTATTGCGTAAACTGCAATTAACGCCAATATTAATCTCAATATTTTACATAAAATCTCAATTAATTATTGCTTAATTAAGTGCTAATTGTTATAATATTGAGTAAAACTTTAAATACAGCACTGTCATAAGTCTGTCTAGTGAGCATTATTATAAGTAACCGAACACTTCCTGTTGATATTTGAGTTGTCGACAAACAAAAAACAATCAAAAACAAGAAAACAATGATCAAAACAAAAACAATGTTGTTAAACAAGCAGCTGTTTTGTTTACCAGATGTTAAATGAATATTGAGCAAGCTGAATATTGCGTATATTTATTATATCTGAACGATTAAAATATTGTTATCAATTAATCGAACAATGATCAAAACAAAAACAATGTTGTTAAACAAGCAGCTGTTTTGTTTACCAGCTGTTAAATGAATATTGAGCAAGCTGAATATTGCGTATATTTATTATATCTGAACGGTTAAAATATTGTTATCAATTAATCGAATATTGATTCAATTTAATTGCATACGTGAACATAATATTATAGGCATTCAATAAGGATTGTTCAAACAAAATTTTCTTCTACAATAAAGTTTGTTTGGTCTTCACTATGCTTTAAAGATAACAATTTTGCAGATTCTTGGAAGATAGCACTGAAATTGCCGGATGTAAGAGAGTTTTGCGGCCCTAAAATAAACAATTCTGGTTTGCATTTGATGATTATGAAGTGTACGTTCTTTTTTTTCCACTAAGGCCATTGCACGAGCCCTGTAACACAACCGATTTCAGATTTTTAAAAATTTCATAAGTTTTTTATGAACATAATGCAGTGTTCCTAAAGTACTAAGGCTTCTTTTGATTTAAAAGAAAAAAAATTATAAATTTTATCAGATGTCTGATGGGTTTTTTATGCAAATTTCTTTTTTAAGGCCTTTACAATCAATAACAATTACAATAATTAGTCTGACTTGCGTTGTTATTAACTGTATGTGTACCATACCTTGCATAAATAATATGCCAAATATGCAAAAAGAAAACGAAAGGAAAATAACTTCCCTAATAACAAAATTAGGTTGGCTGTCATTTATGGCATCTAAAAAAAGAAGCGGGAAACAAGAGACAGAGAATGAGATTGGAAGGAGAGTGAGTAAAGCGAAAAATATGACACTAAACCATTTGATGACATTAATATGATTTAATGCATTAATTACCCGCCTCTTATGGAAGCCATATACACAACAATGAATTGACAAACAAACGTGTGTGTGTGTGGGGAGGGGGTGGGTGTGATAAAAATCAATTGCCAACAAAAAGCCATAAAAGCCACTCAAGTAAACTGGCAATAAGAGCAACAGCAGCAGCTAGAGAAGAAGTATGCTCTAGAATTTCTATTCCTAAACACAGCATAGTAATGCTTAAGAATTCCCCAAATCCCTGAAGAGGATTTACCCTTAACAAGACAGCAAAGCAGGGAAAAAAAGGTAAACAAAAAACCCTGAAAACACTAAGAATTATGACAGTTACCAACAAAGAAAAAAAATCGGCAGAAAAAAAGTTCTAGGAAGAATAACTTCATGTAATTGACGTCAATTCGTATTTCGCACAGTGAATATAAAAATAAAATTATAAGCAACACTTTCTCTCCCTCTCTTTCACTTTCTCCTGGTCTCTTTCTCTCTCTCTCTCTCATTCAATATTGCTTTTTCTATATGGTAAACAGTAAAAAGACATCCGTAATATATGCTCTAAACATTATTAGTGGTTGCTTGTGATTATTATTACCCATACATATACACGAAAGTATTTTGCAAGAGTATTTGTTTTGGGTTTGCCAATAAAGGATATTGAAAATTATGTTTATAGGTTAGGGAAGGAAAAACGAAATTTTTCCTGCAAACTGATAAAAAAAAAAAATACGAATTCCTTCTGTTGCTCTACACATTTTTCGCAATTTTGAGAAAACTGGCCTGGCCTGCCTATACTCTTAATAATGCGTCTGATAAAATGTAGCGATTGCCAATGAATTTTCAACACTGTGGTGGTGTCTAAGGGTGGCATTCAAAGGTAGAGGCTCATATTTCATTTTCATTTGGAAGCTACAGGCTTAAATCCTTAAAGTCTTTCACAAGGTTTTATGCTACATATGTTGCTTATATGGTGGGCTTAAATAGTCTACAAAATGGCATTTTTTTTTTGCTTTTGCTACTTGGTTATCGTGCATATAAGCATATTAAGAGCATATTTTTTTTTATTATTAATCATATTAAAAATTTAATTTCATTTTTTGTTTTTTATTTAAATTAGAATCTTAAAACATTAGCCCGTTTTAGCATAATAGCTTGAGTGTCATTTAAAGCAAGAAAGCAAGGAAAAAAGGGGTTCATTAATTAACTTTTTCCATCTTTGACTTTGGGAGAGCGTGTTGCGTTTAAATGCTTGACACTTTATTACCGTCTTTTTGCTTTTGTTTTTTGTTTCATTTTAAAAAGGAGCTGCTAAAATGACTTTAAAATGACAATTTCATTAACTTAATGCGAGTCACGTATGTCTCTCTCTCCCATTCTTTTGCTTCGTTTTCCTTTATTCATTTCAGTTTTTTAAGGGATTAAATTATTTTCTCGCAACGTTCTCGTTTTTCAATTTGTTGCCAGCAAGTCTCGCGAAAAAAAACACACAAAAAAAACAGAAGAGAAATACTTCTTCTATAGAGAGAAAAAGTTAATTAAAAAATGTTTTAATACCCCAAAAAGGTGTTAACGGCTTTCGCAAGCAAACGGTGTATTAAAAGAAAGAAAAGTACGTTTTACGCGTAATTAAAAACAAAAAGAGAAAATATTTTAAACATTTATGACAAAGGAATACGGGGAGATAGACAACATATGCTTTAGAATAAAGGAATTAAAGATTTTTAAACATTTTCTTAAAGCAATGTTGGAGAATTTAAATTCACATTCAATTTAAAACAAAAAAAAAAAAACAAAATTTGGTAGGTACCTTTTTACAAAAAAAAGTACCAAGGTAAATTTTTAAAAAAATTGGCAATAGTACATTTTACTTCCAAGGAAAAAAAAACAAAAGAAAATTTAGAGAGATTTTTTTTCTGGTATCAAAAAAAAAAGTACCAAGTTTGAGTTTAATGCAAATTTACAAAAAGTACTTTCTACTTTTAATGTCCTTGAGAATACCTATGAAAATTTATAATTTAAATTTTATCAAATTACTACATGTGTGATCAGGGTATACACCCTATTTCCTTGTACATAATTATTTCCCCAAAAGTCTCTTTCTGGTACCAAGATTTTCTTATTTGTTGGGATACCCTCTGGAGTAATATTTTAATAATCATTTAAATGATTACTATTTTTCATATACGAGTATACTAATTGCTTGGCTTTCATGTTTATAATTTTTAGGTACGACTTTCTGTACAACTTTTGTTCCTTTTTTTGCCTCTTAATTTTTATCATTTGCCGAACTTTTGTTTTTGGTTCATTTAAAGAAAATTTTTTGTACTTATTCGGATATTTTCATGACTCTAAAGAAAAGTTTTAATATTTTTCTTAACGATCTCAATTTTTTATTTCATATTTTGGTACCTTTTTTACGGCACTAAGTTTCCAAAATAAATTTTTATGTAAAACTTTTCTGACAGCTGCCTTAATGGACATAAGGTGCCGTTGTAACATCGATATTACCCATTACGTTTTCTATGTATGGCCTCCTGGTTGGCATCTCCCAACCATTCCATCTTCCCAAGTCTTGTAAAGGTGAGAATTATCTTCAAATTGCCTTCGACTAGACATAATTTCTCACTAAATTCGGTATGTCCAAAAATTATTTTTTTTTAGGTTCCTCAGCGTCGAACTATGACAAAGCAGATGTTCCGTGCTCTTCAAATTGTCTGTCGTTGCAGTTTCCACAGACATTGTTATGAGGTATTCCCAGCATGTACACGCAGAAGCCAGTGTACAGTAAGAGGAAGATTTCTTAGAAAGAATCAAAAGGGGGTTCAATGCAAATTTTGTTGTATATATCGGGTCCGCCATTCAACTTTTTTTCCAACTAGTGCTTATTTCGTGACCGGTAACACTTAGCTCATGTCTGATCTGACAGATAGTTAGTTTTTTCCATCCGCTGAACGAATATTGAACATTCAATGCGTTCTCGCTTCGCTAAGTTGGCCTGCGATCGACTTACAGAAGATGGCGATTTTGGCAAAAAAAAAATCATCTTTTCAGATGAAGGTCATTTTGATCTTGGCGGGTATGTAAACAAGCAAGATTGTCGCATTTGAGGCACCGGAAACCCGCACGCATCCATTGAAAAGCCGACGCACCCAAAACGAGTCACTGTTTGATGCGGATTTTAGTCCAAAGGCATAATTAGGGCATTTTTCTTCTAAAATGAGCAAGAAGTGGCCTTTACAGTCAATGGCGATCGTTATCGGGCCATGTTGAACGAATTTTTGTCCACAAAAATTGAAGAGGAGAATATTGGCAACATTTGGTTTCAACCCGCTCGCATACATTGAAAAGCCGCCGCACCCAAAACGAGCACTGTTTGTTGCGGATTTTGCTCCAGAGGCATAATTGGAACATTTTTCTTCAAAAATAAGCAAAGAGTGGCCGTTACAGTCAATGGCGATCGTTATCGGGCCATGTTGAACGAATTTTTGTCCACAAAAATTAAAGAGGAGAATATTGGCAACACTAGGTTTCAACAGGACAGCGCTACGAGCCACACAGCCGAAGCCACACTTGATATTTTGCGCCCTGTTTTTGAAGATCACATTAACAGCCACAGAGCTGATGTCGTTTGGCCATCTCGGAGCTGCGATTTGACAACGTTGAACTCTTATTTGTGGGGTGCCGAAACCCAGAGGGGATTGACGATTTAAGGGACAATATTCGTGAAGCCATTGGTGATATACAGCTGCACACAATCGATAATGTGCTTAAAAATTGGACCGATCGTGTAGGCTACTGCATGGCCAGCCGTGGCAGCTATTTGAATGAAATTATTTTCCATTATTAACCGGAAGAATGGAGAAAATATTCTGTAGTTTTTTTTGGAAGCATTTTCAAAAAAAGAAAACTTATTTGGCGGACCTTGTAGTATCAATTTCTAAATTTTTTTGGTGTTTCATTTACCTTTTGTTATGCATCTAAAAGTATTACTGTTTTGTGTTCGTTTTTGTGGTTTAAGGTACTAATTTAAAATAGATTTAGTACTTTATGTTAGTATTTAAGTTTTCCTTTATTTTATTCCTTCCATTTTGAAAATCAAAGTACTATTGTGGCATTTAAATGGTTTCTAAAACTCCTTGCTTTACCAATGCTACCATTAAGGTACTTTCTAAGATTAATTTGCTACTTTTTTCCAAAACCTTAAATTTTCATTTTTTCCCTTATTTTCCTTATTAAAGTGAAACAAAATTTCGTGTTTAAATTAAATATAAAAAAATCTAAAATTCTTAACCCACAAAAAAGTTATCCAAAGGACTTTAAGAGAAAATAAAAAGGAAAATAATCCTTTTTTTCCCATTTGAAAGGCACTAATCATGTGGCCACATTTGTGCACTCAAATATTCAATTAGTTATTAACCCTCCTCCACCCTAACTAATGGATGTCAAATAGAATGGCATACACAATGTTCAATAGAAAATACCGCCATATAATATAAAGTGATGGATTAAATTACAAGAAGAAAACATTTTACAAGTGGTCAATACAATTTTAATGAAACACTCTCTCCACCCACACCCACACATTTCATCCTGCACTTTTAACTGATTTACTACAAAAAATAAAAAAGGAAAGCCAAGGCAAAAGGAATCGTATAGCATTTAAAGAAAATAAAAAGTTAAAGGATAATTGTTATTGATACGTATAGTATGCCACAAATGTTAAAGGGGATTCCGAAAAAGGGGTTCTCATACGTTCTTAAGCAGGTTAATCAAAGATTAAAACAATTGTTAGTTTGTTATTAAAATTCCATTGATATTTGAGTACTTTTTTTCTTCTCCCCCTTACTATTATTGGTTTTTCTTAATTTCTTTTCCTTTTTGTGTGCACGTTTTCCGTTTAATATGAGATCAAAGAGGGCCAATAGAAATGACCATTAAGCTTTAAAGCTCATTGGCTTTTATGTAATTGAATGTAAATTCAGTGTAATAAGCAAGTACGTTTTTTTACGCTATTAAGGCAACTAAGTACGAAGTACTTTTATAAGGTTTCTTAGTTTAAATGCTAGGAAAATGACCCATTCATTGGCTACCTATGTTACATATTTAAAAAAGAAACAAAAATTAGTTTTACTTTTTAGTTTTAAGCTTTTAAGCCGCTTTAAAGCTTATGTGGTTAAATAAGGTAATAAAAGTAAAATAAAAAAAGTGCAAATTCTTTAAATGTTTTATAATCATTTTGGTAGGTAAATTCCTTTCCCTTTCCATTATAAATTTCCATAGAATTTTATCTTAATTTTTGTCTTTTTAAATATTTATTCTCCTTTCATTTTTGGTGCTTTTTTTTTAATTTAATACGCATTAGAAATCAAAATATCACCCATAAGCGGCTTCTGTTTGATTTTAGAATTTTTTTTTTTGTGTTTTGCCTTTTTTGTCTTTTAATTTCTGCCTTTTTCGGGTCCACTGTGTTAAGCTTTATTATTATTTGAAAAAAAAAATATCACTTCAAATGATTTTGAGTTGATTTTGTTACCCTCTCCTAATGGTTTTTGTTTCAAGAGACGTATACAAACTGATTTCCAAGAATTATTTAAGATCATGGAAAAAACAACAAAAAAATATTATTTAAAAATGATTCCTTTTCTAAGCATAAGATTCAAAATGAATTCTTAATTACATATGGATAAGCAAATTAAAAAAAAAAAAATAAATAATATTACGAAGGTACTATATTTGGTACCAAAAGGCATTACTTAAAATCTGGAAAATAAAACCAAAAAAAATTTTTTTAAAGAATGGAATTTTGATTTGAAGTTTTAATTAAAAAAATAAAAAAAAGTTTTAGAAAACTACTTAATATTGAAAACTTAACTATTAAGGTACTATTTTTGGTACCCACAAAATGTACCAAGTACCACTTTGCCTCAGTTTTATTTATTTAAATGCTTGCTTTCGTTACGTATACAAATTCTAAGTGCTTTTACTCGCTAATATTCACCATTAAAAATTCTTTAAAAATTAAAAGCAGAAAGCCGTGAAAGGGTTGTAAATGCTAGGAAGTTATTAAAAAAAAGTACCAAAAAGTCACAAATAAAATGATCTCTAGTTCTTTAATTTTTCAGAGATGCTTTAATTTTTCAGAGGTGCTTCTAGTCTGAGATATTTAAGTTGAAGAATTTTTTTTAACCTTTTCAATTAAAAAAAATTAAGTACACCACACAAAAAGTCTTACGATGAAGCTGAGGATTTACTATTACACTCTCAGTACTTTAGTTAATCAATTACGCCAGTTTAAGTTGTAGATTATTTACTAAACAGTATTTGAAAGATATACATAAGTTGGTAGGTAGGTAGATAGGTTAAAGGAGAGCATATCAATCAAGGGTCTCATGCCTATTGACATATGTACACCTAAGCCATCATCTAAGCTTGCTAAGAGCTCTCTAGTGGGTATATCACCTTTCTTTCTACACTTTCAGTTCCATTTATGCTGTTATTGCTTCATTCCTCCTATGTTCCTGTAGTCTTAAATCTGGTTTCTTGCTATGAGAAGTTTCCCACTTGAAAGTTTATTGTCCTAAGTTGAGGTTACATGTCTGGCTCTCCCTTTACTTTCTAATATCTTGTATTAATCACTCTAACTTCTTCCAGTGCACTCCTCTAAGGCGAGTTATGGCATTGTGTCATCCTTTGTACGGTACTTATAACACTTGCAATCAAGCACCATAAACATATTATTTTTAGCATGAAAGAATAAGGAAAACTGATAGAAATCTAGTGGGTAGTGTGTTGGCTTATTAGACAAAAGGCCCGAGTTCGAATCCCAGGTCGGACATCAAAACGAAAAATATTTCTTCGGCGACTTCCTCTCAGCAGATTTCTGGCAAAGTCTCTGAGAGTAAAAATTGCCATGAAAAGCTTCTCAAAAATCTGTCGTTCGGTGTCAACTTTAAACTGTAGGTCCCGCCACTCATGTATAAAATTAACGCACACAACATAAGTGGTGTGAGAAGCTAGGTCGTTATCCTGACTGAAGGATTGTAATGGCCAATTATGTATGTATGTATGATAGAAATCAAATCTGTTCAGTTTCATTAAAGATATCGTGGCTATTTCCCATCAGAAATTGATGAGTGAATCCACAATGTCTCCGAAATGTCGTAAAAGTAAAGAAATATAAAGAGATCGCCTGAGAATAAAATTTCCTTAATTTATGCAGAATCAGTGCAGGTCCTGCACTGATCAAATTCTTCGATTGGTTTAGTTGAATTCCGTTAGTACAGGGACTACTCTTGGCTGTTTCGTCACAAATGGCCACTATATGTGCTCAGGTAAACAATGCTACCACTTCACCTTTACCTACTTACCCTACCATGCATCATCATAGTCCCGTAAAACTGTAGATTCCTTCATATAAGAAGCTGGGTCATAAGGTGTATATCATTGTATTGATATTGAATAAGTCTATCAGAGTGTCTGCTGCAAAATACGGTCTCTTTTCGGAATTATTAGGTAATAATGATGTCGGAAAGTATGAAGGTATGCAGTAACATACCACAAAAGAGTACCATTTGTCTTGCATTTCTCATGTAATGAAACTATTGGCAGAGTTAGGTTAAGTTAGGTTAGAGGACGTGTGCTTGTCAATTCTGACAAGTACATTACCCGGAGGTCGAATTGTACAACGTACTAGCTTCTCTCGCAGAGTTAGCTAAACGTATTCTTTTTTATCGTTCGTTTTTAGCATATGAAATTCAATGCAAATGCTTAGCTTTCGATATTCGCTGTCATTGCTTTTCATATTCTAAAGACGAATGTACTTTCCGTTACGTTCCGTGAACGTTTGGCTAATTCTACTTTATGTTATATAAGACCTTCATTCTCCTGAAGCCTTTGTATAGCGTGGAAAAGTAGGTATGATAGAAGTATTAGCCGAACGTTCACGGAACGTAAAGGAATATTCGTTTGTTTCTAGAAAATAAAAATAATGCAAATCATTATAAAAATTCTATTCTTCTTATTACCTTTCATATGTTAGATACGAACGGACGTACTGTTATGTTCAAGGAACGTTTCTTGATATTCAGTTCAGTGCGAGATGACGTTCGACTATGAATTCAAACCAAGAATGAGCTTTTCAAAGTTCAGATGCAATGGTATATCCCGACAGAATGGGTATTTGATGCAGAGATGTTACAGAAGAGAATATAGTCTGCCTTGGAAGGAAGCAGAAAAGGAAGGAATTGTTAGTTAAAGCAAACCGAAATCTGTCAAGTGGGTTATCAAGTAAATACATAATCATTTAAACTATAAAGAGGCTCAAGTTAGGAAGAATTTTAATCCGATTACAATCGTTGAAGCAATTTCAAATTACCACTATATTGTAAATAACGATTTTATATTTTAATCGCTCTTTTTTTTAAAGTGACCTTAAAGAATTTACCAATTTGGCAAAAGGTATCACATTCTACGCTAAAACCGAAGTGTTGGTGAAACAAAAAAATTTTTCTAACAATTTTTTGAATCGAATCAAAACGACCGTTAAGCGAGTATAAAAATTTTAACATTTTGAACGCGTTCGCAAAACAATACAAAAATTAAAGTGAAGCAAAAAAAACTACAAAACAAAACTCCTAAGAAATCAAAGCCTTAAACTGAAAACAACGGAGAATTAAAAAGAAAACAACTGCTTGAAACTGGACTGAGCGAGTGTACTTGAAAATCGAATCGAAAAAAAGTGAAAAAAATTGCAATATTTTGAAGAGACAAAAGGCAAAAGCAACAGACACTAAAATGTTAACATTGGATTGCTCTAAAAATGATGACATTTTTGTGGTTTTTGGACTGTTTTTTTTTTTGAAAGACTCACTCAAACGTAAGAAAGACGGCAGAAAAAAAGTACCAAAAAAACAAACTTAAAATATTTGCAGACGCGACACTTCATACATAATAAAATCGTGAAATGTCTCCTCAAATGTTGTTGATTTCAATGATTGTCTCTGTTGAACTGATTTTAAACTGAAAAATCATACTAAAATTCTGTATATTTTTCAAGATTTTTTTTTTTTTGTTTTTGGACAATAATACCTATAAAAACGCAACAACACGTTTTTAAAGGTTCTAAAATTTATAATAAAAATATTTTTTTTTTCTTTGTTGTTATTTTCGCATTTCATTGCTACACTTTTAAGGCTTCTGATTTAACCTTAAACTTGGACATTGAAAAGTTGGGCTTCAAAAGCCAAAAACCAAAACTAAAACTAAAAAAAAAAAATTAATTTTTAACGAAAACAAACAACCAATACAACTGTTAAGAAAAAGTATCAAATATAATACATTAACAACAACAATATCTTGTTTTTATTATATTTTAGTTGGTTTTAAATTTTTGGAGTTTTGCGGTTTACGAATTTTCGGGAATCAAGGAGACCAACTGACCAAAACAGAAAAAAATCCGATTTTTTTGTTCGTTCTTCTCAAATGAGTGCACAATTTTTGGGGTTAAAATCACGATCACTAACATCATTATCATTGTCGTTAACATTATGATCATGATTGTTGCAATGATCATTTGTAATTAAAATAATCATTCATCAAATTATATCACCTTGATGTGTGTGCTCATGATAATGATGTTCAAAATGCTGTTGATTATAGTAAAAACTGGTTAAAAAATTGTTTTCATTTTATATTTTGGCCAAGAATGAGAACAACAACAATAACAACTATCTAAAAAAATAAAGAGGATATGTTTTGTGGTTTTCTGTGTCTTTATTTTATTTTTTTGGAAATTTTGTTGCCAGACAGCAAGACGCTTTAAATGAAATTAAGATCATGACCAGCCATATAAAAAATTGACACGAAAAAAAAATCTGGAAATTAAATCCATATCCAGTAGAGGATCATAATCGTAATATTAAAAGAAATTACAAAAAATTACTGTAAAGTCAGTGTTGTTTAAAAAGTTTTTGGCAAAAGGACGAAAAAAAGTGTTTTCGAATCTCCATAACACTTAAACTTAACTTAAAAAAATAAATTAGCTAAGGTTGCATTATTAATTTTTATGAAATAATAATGAAAATGGTTTTGTATTTAATTCTTTCTACAAAACACAATTAAAATATTTCTATGCTTTAATAGTTTTTGTTTGAAAATGATCACAAATTTATTAAAAGTACTTTTCAAACAAATTTTACACACGATAAAAGACCAACAGAATTAGAATTGTGTCCTGGCCAAACCTTACCGACGACCTTAACTAATGCTTAAGAGATAAGCTAAGTATTAAATATTATTACTTTAAATATTTTTACTTTTTAAAATTGCATTCATTTGCCTAATATCCTAGGAGTGAACTGTAAGCAGAGTAAACTTGGCTTCAATTACTGACGTCAGCTTTCTTATGCAAAAATCCCTGCCTCCCAAGTAATTCAGGTTGGACATAACAAGGCCACATGGGGCCCATTGTAATACCATTAAACTCATGAGATTTTTTTATTACGAATTTTAAAAATTAAGCGGCGTTATTATTAATCTGAATAATCAAAACATAGGCTCTCAGACAACCCGGAGTGTTTAACACCAACGACGAACATCACAGGAACACCATTTTGGCAACATGTAGGGCTAAATAAATAAATATTGTAACCACCATTCCAAACTCAACAAAACAGTTGGCAACCCTATGATCCAAGAAACTGGTTTAATTCTTTAATTACATACATACATACATAATTGGTCATTACAACCTTTCAGTCAGAATTATTGACCCAGTTATTTACACTACTTATGTTTTGTGCGTTAATTTTATACATAAGTGGCGGCACCTATAGTTTAAAGTCGACTCTGAACGACAGATTTTTGAAAAACTTTTCATGGCAATTTTTGTTTACTCTCAGAGTTTTTGCCAGAAATCTGCTGAGATGAAATCGCAGAAAAAATACCTTTTATACCTTATTTTGATGTCTGGCCTGGAACTGAAACCCTGGCTTTACATCTAATAAGCCAGCACACCACCTACTAGACCAAGGCGACCTCCAATTCTTTAATTGGTAAAACCAAAGACAACAAGAACCAAGATCTATTGCCCAATTAGCAAATGATTATACTTTGGGACTGCCAGATGCTTGCTAAGGGAACAAAAGAAAAAATCTCGTTCTTACAGCATTCTTTAGAAGCCTTTACCGTAAACTTTGGAGTCGTTATTTAAATTAAAACAATTCATAGGAATTTTATTTAAAGTTTATTACACTTCGTAAGAATTGTTACAAATTTTTGACTTACTTATGACCCATTAAGTCAAGATTTTTTACCTAGGTTTTTACACCACCTATGTTATGTGTGTTAAGTATATGTATGAGTCGCGAGATCTACAATTTAATGTCGACTCCGAATGACAAGATTTTGAGAAACTTTTCCTTTTTTATTTACTCTCAAAGCTTTTGTCAGAAATGTGCTGCAGGGAAGTCGCCGAAAGATTACTTTCAGAGCTTTTGTCAGAAATGTGCTGAGCGGAAATCGCCAAAAAAAATGTTCTCTCATATTTTTAACAATTTTAATTGCAAATTTTTTAGTCCTTCCCTTTCACGATGAATCTACATATCGCTCCTTTATTGCAACATAGTCATATCTCAAAAAAAAACTTGAACTTGGCAAAATGCGATTAAAGTTTTCAAGACATAAGTCCTATGAACTAATTGCCGCAAACACTTTTTGCTATAACTTCGGTTCAGCTTGGGATATAAAACTGATTTTTTTTCAACATGTACAGAAGGTCGAAAAGAGCAGTTTTGCTTAAGTAACTACAAATTTTTAATTTTTTGAGATATGACTATGTTGCAATAAAGGAGCGTTATGTAATCAATCCAACAAAAATAAAAAAATTTCAAATATTTCAAGAAAAATAAATTTAAAAATATGTTAACTTTTTTTCTTTCGGCTATACGTAGTAGGGCTTATATTGGCATAAAATTTTTTGTAAAAATAAATTTCAACTCCTACATTTTTTTTAGAAATATTTCTGATCATATACGTGTGGGTGTTTTCAAAACAAAAATTTTTTTAAAGCATTTTAATTTGTTTTTTTTTTCTTTATAAATTTTATTTTGTTCTGTTACACGCGAATATGTCTACAGTTACACAATTTGGTTGTTTCAGAAACAAAAAAAATTTTTTTTTTCTTCCCAACTAAATGACGACCAAAAGACTGACTATAATACACAGAGTCTGGTGGTAGATGAGAAAACAAAAAATTCTGAAATAAAAAATTTTTAAAAGTTGGAATCAGAGAAAAAAAAGAGATCCAAATAAACAGTATAACCTTAATGCATGGTTGCATGTTGTAAAACATGTATGTTTTGTCACACTTTTGCCAAATAACAATGGCTCTGGAAAACTATAATAACAAAAAAAATAATAAAGTGTACAAAAAATAATAAATTAAAATGAATAAAGAAAAAATTGTTTATGAAAAACCAAAAACTAGAAAAAAGAAAACAAAATAAAATCATAAAATCAACACCACCCGTTTATGTCTGTTGAGTTTTACTTGTTTTTCACACAATAGGCGTGACTCTCTTAAATCTCTGTGTCTATCAGTACAACCAGAGCCAACCAACCAACCAGCCAGCCATTTATTCATTCATTCACTCATTCATTCACTTATTTGTACATCCATCTGTATGTCAGTCTGCCTGTCTATCTCTGTAGCCAAATCTACTCTAGTAATTTAGAATCTATGTATGCAATTGCATGCCAGTGTATTTGGATTCATATAACGTTGTATCTCAAAATCAAATTTCGCTTAAACTATATGGTAACTGTAGATGACTGATGGTTATATGATCTGATGGATTTTGTAGTTTTTTTTTGTTTTTTTTTCGTAAATCAGCTTATGATTTTATAATTTTCATTCAATTATTCATTTACACTCGCACTCTAATATTTCTACGGTTGTTTCTAACTTTTGGTTTAAAAAAAAAAAGTGTGCCGAATACTCATTTAAATTTTTTTTTTTTTTTTGGTGTTATGTTTGGTTTTCGGTTTTTCTCTTTTAGAATATGGGGTTTCAAATTTATTTTATTGTGTTTTATTTGATTATTTTTCGGTAATTTGATTACACTTGCTGGTTAAC
Source organism: Sarcophaga peregrina (assembly GCA_014635995.1). Lineage (NCBI taxonomy): Eukaryota > Metazoa > Arthropoda > Insecta > Diptera > Sarcophagidae > Sarcophaga > Sarcophaga peregrina. Next base: position 27,688,166 of record CM025789.1, on the reverse strand, counting down.
AAAGACAAAACAAAACAAAGCTAAAAAAAAACACGAAATAAAGTCAGTTGACAGTACATTTAAAATGGTAGAACATTTATAGAATTTACGGAAATAACGAACGAAAAATATGTCATGTTTTGGTGGGTGTAAAGCATTGAAAAGCAGATATAAAGTTGCATGGCCACACATCAAATATGATAAATAATACTCTCACATATTTCTTAGATAGGCGAAAGCTGCTGAAATAATGTTTAGGTTTACCTAGAAAAATTTATTCAAAAAACCCATAAGTTCTACACTGAATGTATAATAACTTTACCCCCTAGAATGATGAAATGTTAACGTTAAAAATGAAACATATTTGCTTGAATAGAGCTCATCTCTTATATAACACAAACGTGTTTCATTTCGGTCACATTTTTTGAACAAAAAATATTTGCATACACTCAGAAAAATTATTTAGTTGAACACATAAATATCAATGTAATAGAACGTATTTTTATATGTAAGATATTATTTGTAAAAAGTATGTTCATAAATTATTTCTCTTTTGCCAAAAACTTGGCAAATATCATTTAATACACTCAAAGATATTTATTAGTAAAAAATTTAATATTAATTTATTGATCCCATCTCTGGAAACAAACGTATACAGAGAAATATATTAAGACCAAAACTCATTTAAATTGTCATACACTCATAAAAATTAATCAGTTTTAAATAAGCAACTTTCGTATGCTCGCTCTAAAGTTGCTTTAAAATTCGAAACAAAATTGTGAAAATAAAAAAGTTTTTAAACCATTTTTTAACAAAGTCAAAAAAGGTCAAGTAAAATTCAATATACTCCAAGTAATTTTCGTAGTTAGTGAGTTATTTGTATTGCTTCGTCGATTTTTTTGCTGTCTGGTTTTTTTTTTGCGTTTAACGGATGCTGCTGCTTTACGGCTGGAAAGTGTTGAAGTTGTAGTTTCGAATTATATTTCCGTTTTAGATTTAAACAAAAATGTCCTTTCATTTAATTATAATTATACCTTTCCATTTCATTTATTCTGTTTTGAATTTTTAGCAAAAATATTTATATTTACATTATAATAATTATTATTATTATTTTTTTTTAATTAAGTTGTAAAGCAAGCGAATTTTTTATAATGAAGAGAAAATGTTTTTCAATAATATTTTTTTATAGCAAATATTGTCCGTAAGTTTTTTTTATTTATAAATTATTTAATTATTATTTTTTTTTTTTTACTTTTTTTAAAAGCTTATATGGGCAGAATTACAAATAAAATAAAATTAACTAAAAAAAGCAATCATAATTTTTATTAGAGATTTTAAATTTAATATTGTAAATATTATTAAGATTATATTCTCCAAAGCTCAGAAATTTACAATCCACTTAAATTTAATTTTATAACGACGAGCTTCAGTATATTTCCTGCTAAAAGTATGGTCACATTAAGCAAATATTTGACACAACAAAAAATATCCCCTATCTTTGTATAAATCTACTTATTTAAAAAGAAGATAGAGTGATAGAAATATTTTTCAATAGCTTCAGTATTTTTTCCTTCTAAAGGTATGGTCACATTAAGCAAATATTTGACAAAACAAAATATATCCCCTATCTTTGTATAAATCTACTTATTGAAAAAGAAGATAGAGTGATAGAAATATTTATCATTTGTCAATCCGTCTTTTTGGATCAATGCAAAGTCTGCAAAAAAAGGTGAAGTTTCTTATAATATTTGCTTAATGTGAAGGTGTCTCATTATTACACATATTTTATGTGCAGCTTAAGAAATAAACAAGGTGTTCAGAAAATATATTTGCTCCTATCGCCCAGTTAAATGTTCAAATCTGTTAAGTTTAGAACTGGAACTAGTGTAAAATATTACCTTCTTCTTCACTAACGTTTACTCTTTCATTTTTATGAGAAAAGATGGGATTTCCGAAAAAAAAAAGATAAAGTTGATCAGGATTTAGATTAGGTTTAGATTTTCAACCTATTCATACAATTTTACAATATTCTTATAAATAAGCATATTGAACGAATTTTTGATAATGAATTCTGATTGTATGTCATACTTGTCTATAGACTTATCAGAATTTGAAATAAATTATTAAATTTCTAACTTTCTCTAACTAATCCTGTCACTAATTTAAACCCCCACTTTGTCTCTGGGCGGAGGGCCATTGAAAGTGTCCAATTTTCCATGTCTTGCGGTGCATTAATTGGGCTAAGTTTGACCGATGACATAGGTTATGTTGACGTTGATTATCGCCTTGGTTTGTAGCTTTTTCACATACACCTGGGATTTAAGATATTCCACAACAAATAGTCTAACCTGGTCAAACACACATTCTCAATTTATTCGTGCAGAATATTCAATGTGACATGCGCCTTGTAGCACTGGTGCCTAGATTATCTAGTACTGGCAAAAAGAAGCTGGTAATCATCGACCTGTCTGACGTTGTCCTTCCCAACGAAATACATATGTAGCGATGCCGCTGCCTGTTCAAAAATTTCACCAAACAATAATGCTTACGTGATGCAGTTAATCATTGCAAATTTGACGATTTTTTTTTTGTCAGGAACCTGTCATTCCAGAAATGGATCACAATGGCTGAAAATGATTTTTCAATGAAACCTAAGGCCGATTGCCAACGACTCCAAAGCCTTTTCAGTGAACACATGATGTACAAGATGATTTAGCAAAGCAGACTGAATAAATGCCAACTTATTTGACAGAGGTAGTTTATACCAAGAATGATAAACTAAAGATTACGCCTTGCGCATGATTTCCCGTTAGATGACGTAGATGGCATATTTCCAAGTCTTTTTCATATGTGAAAATTAACATTTCTTCTGAAAAATGTCTGCACTATGTGAAAGTAGTTGGCAGCCCTGCAATATAACTTACATTATCATTAGCCAATAGGAACACAATTTGCGTGACGTCATTGATTCAACATGCGCAAAAGTTTTAATATTGTGTGCGTGATGGCGTAATCTTTAGTTTATCATTCTTGGTTTAAACAAGATGTTCGTTATCAATAGTCAAAGCATGGAAGTTCTTGTTGAAAGATTTGATTGTATGTTGTTGTTTTTTTTTTTTGTTCAATAACCTAATAGAAGTTTATAATTCTAGTTTAATTCTAATGCGAGTTTATGTATTATATTTCGTTTCTGAGCTTTTTTTGAATAAAACAATTTCAATAATTTTTACAATTATTTTAGTAATTGAGTTAGGATTTTTAAGTTTTTCCTTATAAAAATAAAAAATAGACTTTTTTAATACAATTTTTTTTTTTTAATATTACATATAGGGCAGGATCCTCCTTTAGCTCCGCTTAATTTCCATTCTCCTTTATAAAATGCCATTGTTTGTAAGCTTCCTTTCATTGGTCCAGAATTTTGAAACAGCTTTTCTTATGTGCATAGTTAACCTTTTTCACCATATTTTCCAGTTTTTTTTTTTGTCTTTTCATAAATAACAAGAAAAGTTTTTTAAAATTTTTTCTTTGTTTTTTTATTGTGTTTTGTTTGTTTTTATTTTTGAAATATATTATTTTCATATATATATATCAATATACTTTCAATTATTGGCTAACCTTTTCATTTTATTTTATTTTCTGTTTTGTTTTATTTTGTTTCTTTCATTTCATTTTTTTTTTTATATTTTAATAATAAATTTATATTAATTATATTAATTATTTTTGTTTTTTTTGTATTTTTTTTTATTATATTTGTTGTTGTTTTGTTTAGTATACATACAAATTATTTAAAATTATTACATTTAAAAATGATTTTCGTATAACTTTTAGTGGGGGGAGTTGGTTTTGTTTTGCTTTTTGAATAATTTTTTTTTAAGGAAAATAAAAAAAAAAAATTAAAAACAAATAATTTTTTTTTTTTTAATTTAAAAAGGTTTTGATTGCATTTTATTACATACAATTTTGCTAAACATTAAAATTAGATTGTAAAATAATAATAATAATTAATTAAAGAAAAGCAAATAAATGGTATGGTATGGAGTGGTATACATACAGTATATAAAAATAAAAAAAATAATAAAATTTAAAAAAAATAATAATAATAATATAATAATAATAATAATTGTATATATATATATATAAAATATCACCTAATAAAAAAATTACGTATATCAGGATGTTTGATGTATTTTTGTATGTGTGTGTGTTTTTTTTTTAATTTTAATTTTTTTTTATATATAAAATATGTAACATAAAGACAACAATGAACAAAAGTTTTTTTTTAAAAAAAAATTAATAATTATTATAATTAAGTATAGGAAGTATTTAGATTTTTTTTAATAATTTTTTTTCCTTTTGTTATTAAAAGTAAATTAAAGCAAAGCTTTTATCGTATAATTTTTGTATGTTTCTTATAATTTTTTTTTTTTTTTTGTTTAAGTTTAATTTTTGTAAGGGGGGAGTAAGGGGGTTTGATTTTTTTCGTGTTTTGTTTTTACAATAATTTTTAAATTATTTTTTTTTTTTTTTGTTTAAGTTTAATTATAAAGTACAACAACTATGAATTTTTTTTTAGAAATTAAAAGCAAAAATAAAAGCAACTTAAATTATAAGCTTTTTAACTTAATTACAAAACATTTCCTTTGTTTTTGTTATCCTGCCCATATAGCTTTTCAAAGATTGTTGGAACCGTATTTCATTTCACTTTTTTTTTATTAGTTTTTAGTTTTTGTTTAAAGAGGCCTATCATCTAAAATGTTGGTTTTATGGTTTAAAAAAAGCCCTTTTTTAATTTAAAAAAAGCTTTTTTGGTTTTTATTATTTTTTTTTTTTTTTATTTAATTACCTATATTTATAAGAGTTTGTTTGTTTAGTAACCTTATTTTGTTTTTTTAATAATTTTTCTTATTTTTTTTTTTTTTTATTAAATAGTTTAAGTACTTTAGTAAGTAGTAGTAGTAATAGTAGTAGTAGGTAGTAGTTATAGTAAGTAAATCTTGTTGGTTTTTGTTTTTTAATTTTTTAAAAAAATTAAAATTAATTTCTCTGCTTTTTTTTTGTTTTTTTTGTTATAAATTAAGGAAGTATAACCTTTTTTTAAATATTTTAAAAAAAAGGTTACAAGTTCATTACGTATATCGTTTTCTGGTTAGTTAAAGAATTTTTAATTTATTTTAGTTTGTTTGTTTGTTTTTTTTTTATAATAAAAATACTACTTTTTATAGGACATTTTGTAAATGTAAAACGTTTAAATGTTTGTTTTTGTGTTTAAGAAATTTAATAATAAATACTTTTTTTTTGTTTTTTGTTTAAATATATTACACGTTTAGTTTTCTTTTGTTTTTATTTTTAATATTTATAATAAATTATTAGTTTTTTCCTTTCTTTTTATTTAATTATAAATATTTTTTTAAGAATATTCGTATACTTTTTATTTGAACTTAAGTTTTATTTTGTTTTTTATTTTATGTTTTATTACGTATAAGTTGTTGCTTTAATTTTAAAATTATAAAACGAAATATTAAAAATAAATTTTAAAAATTTTTAAAAAATTTTTGGGAACTTAAAACGAAATCATTTTTTAAAATGTAGTTTTTTTTTAGAAAAATCGTATACTTTTGTTTTGTTTTAAATGGACTTGCCTTACTAAAAATAATCAAAAAAAAAAAATAATTTTTAAACCGAAAAAAAATCAAAAAAAAATTTTTTTTTTTTAAATTTGTTAACAAAACTTAAAAATCGGTTTCATTTTTAATGCGATAACTGGCATAGGTTTGTTCCACCGGTTTAAAAGTTTGAGGTTGTGGTGGTATTTCCTTGTAGTATAATTTCAACGTTTAGAAAGAATTAATTTTTTTTGTTTTGTTTTTAAGAAAATATTTTTTTAAATATAAAATTTAAAAAAAAAAAACAATAAAAGAAAAAATATCAGGTTAGTTTGTTTAATAGTTAGTAAAAAAAATTTTTGTAAAGTTGTTTGTTGGTATACAAATAGTATTAGTAGTTTAGAAAAAAAAAATCATAATAATAATAAGAATAATAAAAGAGTTAAAAAATTTTGTTTAAATATATATCAACTATATATTGGCGAGCTATATGGGCCTCTTGCAAAAACGAAGTTTATCTTTTTAATTTAATTTCATTTTTTTTTTTAGTTTTAGTTGCGGTACTTTTTACAATTTCCTTCTTTTTTTTTTGTTTTGTTTTAAATTTTTAGAATTTTTTTTTAACATATTAAATGATTGTTTATTTTTTAATTTTTGTTTAAACTAATATTGTATATAAAAAAAAACAAAAATATTTTTTTTTTCTTTTCTTTTTTAATTTTCTTTTAAATTATTAAATAAATGGCTGGTTTTGTTTGTTTAATTAATTTATTTTTTTTTTTATATTTAAAAATGTTTTTTAATTATTGCCTTTAATTTCTTTAAAAAAAAAAATATTTTTGTTTTTTTTCTTGAAAAAAAAAAATCATAAAAATTATCAACCACTTTATAAAAATACTTTTCATTCTATTAACTTTCTTTCCAAAAAAAAAAAAAATTGCAGCACGTATAGTTTTTATTTTAAAAATAAAAAAAAAAATTTTAAACTGCAATAACTTAACACAAAAAAAAAATCTCCTTGTTCTTTAAATTTTCTAAACCAAACCAATTAATTATAAACAAAAAAAAAATAATTTTCCAAAATTTTTTTGAAATTTCTTTTTTTCGTTTAAAAACTTAAACAAATAAATGAAAAACATTTTGTTCGTTCAGTTTCGTTTTTTACGCACATTTTGTTTTGGCTGTAGAATTTGCGAATACTTTTTTTCTCGTTTTGTTCGTTTAAACAACGGCTTCGTTAAGAGCCATAAATCACTTGGAAAAAAACTTTTTTAGGTGGCCTGTTTAAATGGTGGTCATATTGGCAAAAGCTATACGTGTTGCAATCTTTTTCTTTCTTTTTGTTTTGGTTTGTGTTTGTTTTTGTTTTTGGATTTTTTTTTTTTGTATTTTTTTATATAGATTTTCTGTTTTGTAAATTTAAAACGTGGTTTTGTTTTGTTTTTATAATTTTCTTTTAAAAATTTTTGGTAATTTACACTTTTCAATCGTTTTTTTGTTTTTAATTTTAATTTTTTTATAAATTTTTTGTAATTTTTTTTCTTTCTTTAAATTATTTTTGTTTTTTTTTTAATATTTTATTTAATTATTTTAATCCCAGGGCATTGTGAGCACCCGCTTCGTTTTTGCAAGAAGGTCGTTATCGTACTACGAACATGGGTGCACCACCGCATTGTAGCTCGCCAATATAGGACCATGTGCTCCCGCGAAGGGGGTACTCACAACGTCTGGTGTACTAGCTCCATCGGTGTGTGATGTTGAATCGGCATTACTTCTTCCTTCACCATTAGCTGAACCCAATTCTGGTGGTTTGGTGGTGTCCCGTTCGTCAATTACTAAATCTATTGGCATTTTACCCTTTAGACATGATATATATCGGTGACAGAAATTGTCGCATAATTCATGTACCTTTTTTTTTCATATTTAATAACATTTTTTTTTTTGCATTCATTATTATTCATTTTGTTGTTGGCAGAGTGGTTGTTGAGTTGTTGTTGTAATTCAAGTTGAAGTTGTACAATGAAAAGAGATAAAAAAAAGAAAGAAGAGAACGGGATTTAATTAAGAGTTTCCTTTTTTTTTTTGGAAAACAAAATTTTTTATTTAAATTTAATTTTCTTAAAAAACTTAAAGTTTTTTGGGGGGTGGGGGGTAGTGTATGTTCAGGGTTCTTAATGGTGCAAACGGTTTAAATTTATTTTGCATATAATTTGTCTGCGTTGCTGCTTTAATAAATACATTATAAAATGAAATATTTTATAAAACTATATTTCAAATCAATTTTAAATAATTCATAACAATAATTTATAAATTTTGAAAAATAATTTTTGTTTTTTTAGTAAAAATAATCTTGTAAAATATTTTTGGAAAGTTAGAATTTTCGTTTAAATTTTTGTTTTTTTTTTTTAATATTTTTTGTTTTTACTAGAAATTAATTTTTGTTAAATAGGAATTAAGTTATACAGTCAAACATGTTTATAACCAACTCGGTTATAACGAATTCTTGGTGATTACGTACTTATTTTCAAATCTCAACGTTTTAATAACAATTTTCATACAAAAATCATCGTTAACTGGTTTATAACGAATTCTCGGTTAAAAGGAACTACTTTAAATGGTCCCAGTAATTAAATTTAATTTTGCCTTTTTGTAACGAACCCTCAGAAATAACTTAGGAGTGTGGCAATAGTCTTTACTTTTATTTAATATGGCAGCATTAAATTATAACTTAGCATCTTTAATCGGCCGTTAGATAAGAAGAATTAAAACCCATTTTTAGTTTTTAATAAATGAAAGTATTTGTATTTTATATTTTCTTCTATTTTTTTTTTTTTGGTCCCACGGAATTCGTTATAACCGAGTTTGACTGTATATCTTAATATAATTTTTCAATGTGTATATTTTTCAGGTCATTTTAACCTTTTTATATAATTTATATTTAAAGAAAAATGCCTTATAGATTTCTGAAAAGTGAAAGAAAAATAAAACAAATAAAATTATTTTTACGTTTTTCGCCTTTAAAAAATTAAAACTTTCTTTGATTTCAAGGATTTTTAGTTTAGAATAAAAGAAATTCTTAATTAATCTAGATTTAAAAAGTCCTCTTTAATAGATAACAAAACAGATAACAAGTTTTCTTTACTATTACCTTTGCTACTAGCTAGTTATCTTTCGTTTCATTTTTATCTTGCTTGACAATTTCTAGAAGTTACTTATTTTGTTCGCCTATGTCGCAGGACGATGAAGTCGCCGTAGTCTAGTAGCTAGTGTGTTGACTTATTAGACAAAAGGCCCGGGTTCGAATCCCAGGTCAGACATCAAAACGAAAAATATTTCTTCGGCGACTTACTCTCAGCAGATTTCTGGCAAAGACTCTGAGAGTAAATTGGTCCCGCCACTCATGTATAAAATTAACGCACACAACATAAGTGGTGTGTGAAGCTAGGTCGTAATCCTGACTGAACGGTTGTAATGGCCAATTATGTATGTGTGTACTTATTTTGTTATTACATATTTGTTTATCTTGACTTTCTATATGTAGTTAACATATAGGGTTGCCAGATTCCGATTCTCAAAAAGCTGGACATTGGGTTTTAAAAATATGAACAAAACAAAAAAAGCTGGACATAAAAAAATACTGAGAAAATGTTAATCGTAGCCCTGACTTGGAGAGTTGTATTTCAATTTTTGTCTCTATTGGGGCAATAAAATTCGAAATAGTTTCAGACAACTTCCGCGACATCTCTATTTTATTATGTTTTTTTTTGTCTGTCAATGTCTGTTTGGCACAATTTACACTCTGCCGTGTAATTATCTAGTTTTCTTATCCAATTAGCATATTCTGCAAACTCTTTCCATCTATCGCAGAAAGTTGTGCGATGTCTTTTTGATGGACCATCCATTTTAAGATTTTCTGCAAATTATTTTTATTTTCATGTACAAATAAAAAATAAAAGCTATACGTAAAGGAATTGACTATCGCTTGCAATAATATTTGCTATGACAAAGTAAAGTGTTGAGACATGTTGTCAGTGATGACAGAAGAGGAAAATCATAACTCAGTTTTGGCTAACATGATTTGACGAAGATAACATGAATATTATTGCCCATGTTATTCCAATGCAATAAAAAAATTCTATTTAGATGGACAAATTAAATTTTAGCTTGAAACTGGACTAGTATCAAAAAAGCTGAACAATCCAGCCAAGACCAGCTATGCTGGCAACCCTAGTAACATATAATATACTAAACTCTCCATGATAACAAGTATACTTTTTAAAATTTTTCAAGCTGCGTAGGATCACTGGCATTTGGAAATGTAATAGGCAAAATGATGGCAAACGAAGGCAATCGGCGCTTTGTGTCAGAACACTATGATTCGGAAAGCGTAGAACATATAGTCCTGCACATAAAAACTATGAGAAATAGCAGATTACCATGAAATAGAACTGAGACGATCACACTCCGTGATAAGATAAAAAAATGGTATTTAGACTACAAGTAGCTTGGTGTAGTTTAATACTGGCTTGTTCTCCTTTAAATCTAAGACAAGGAAAACGATATTTCATCCTGATTGAATTAAAACAAAACAATATTAAGAGACTTTAATAGACCACTATAAGAATAATAAAAGGAGGACATCTGACGCATAGACATAATAAAGAGTAAATTTAACAGCGAATATTATGTGAAGGGTATGAAATAAACATCACTTGAGAAAGAGTAGTTTCTTATCACAATACCCAATATCTGTAAGCAAAGAACGTTATTTCTAAACAAAACGTTACTTCTAACAAATCTGTCATTCCAGAACCTGTTAACTAGAAACAAGTGATACTGAAACTAAAACAAATTAAATAATGAAGGCATGAGGAAGATGCTTTTTAGCATTCCAATGTCGCTTAAAGAAAAATAAATGACAAATGTGATCATGAAGAATCCGACATATCCCTCTAAGTGACGGCATTACATTTTAATTATGAATTGGTCATTACAAGCCATTAGTCAGGGTTATAATCTAGCTTCTCTTATCATCCATGTCGTGTGTGATAATTTTATACATGAATGGCAGGACCTATGTACATATTAACGTTGACTTCAACCGCAGGATCCCTAAGAAACTCTTTAGAGCAATTTTATTTACTTTCGAAGTTTTTGCCAGAAATCTGCTGAAGGGAAGTCGCCTAGGAAATATTTTATTTTAATATTTCGTTCTTAGCCCAGATGTATAAGCTGGAGCATGAATCATGGCTCTTGGTCTAATAAGTCAATACGCTAACTGCTATACTACAACTAAGCTGAATGATTAAATCCAAAACATTTGAACTTACGTTCTCCTCTTCAAAATTTGTAAGGAGTTTTAAATTTGCCGGCCTTAAAGACATGATTTTCATTTTCAACCTTTCAAAAAGCTTTTCTCAGAAGTTTTCCGTTTTAAATTTTAATAGAAATTTTTTGCATAAAAAAGCTGTTACTTAGTAGCTTTCAGGCTTTAATAATTATTTACTTCAGGTTTTTTTCTTCTTATTTTTTTGTAATTTTAAATATAAATTCCATAAAAATTGAAAAAGCTGCTTTCCTTTAAGCTTTTTTTATAAAAAAGAAAAATAAAAAGAAATTTAAATAATGCATCTGAACGAAGAAAAAATATGTTTTTTGTGTGTAGATAACAGGCCGATCTTTTCAGGATCTGTTTCTTACTTTTCTTTCGTTTTTTTTTTTTTCAATTTTTATTTAAAAACCCATCAACTTCATGATAGGCATGCAAATTAGTTTTTGCGTATGCCAGGCTACAGCTTTTTTTTTATATATTTTTTATAAATATTTTGTTGTTGTTGTTATTTTAATATATTTTTTTTTAACACAGAAAAAATGGCGCATTGTTTTTGGCCAGTGAATAAACCCTTTCAAAGTTTATTTTGTGTTGTTTTTGTGGCACTGTGTATAGCAAATTAAGCCGGCCGGTTTGCTCAATGGCTGTTTGGCCGGCTGTAACATAAAAATTGGCATAAATATGCATCAGTTCTTTAACTTTTCGTTCTTCTTTTTTTTCGTTGCTGGCTGGTGTTTTTTTTTTATTTTTTTTTTAGAATATTGCAGCTCATATGCATATTGGCCTAAAGGAATTATTATATGCAGCCAACAATGGTAACCATGGCTAAACATGAATGTACGTACATAAACAGGCCATGGACGGGAGTATTTGATTCTTGAAAAAAAGCAAACAGAAAAAAATATGAAGAGTATGGAAAAAATGCGTTTGTTTTATGCAAAGAACAGAGTGGCTTTGCTTTGCTTTTTTTCTTTTAAGGCTGGTTTTCAATGTGTTTTTGTGATAAAAAATAAGAATTTTTTAAAGATAATACGCGAATATTTCTGGCAGTTAAGCATAAGTACCCACTGCTAAACGAGTATAACACTTATGCTTAAGAAAAAAAAAAGAAAAGAAAAAGTTTAAGCTTTCAATTGATAAAGAAAAGTTGGTTACACAAAAATAAATTTAAAAAAACTGTAATTTTTCTTCTTCTTTATTTTATTTTTATTATTTTTTTTTTAATTTTTTTCAATTTTTCCTATACCCATTTTATCAATGTTTAAGCTTTTAAGTGCTCAGGTATAGACTAGAGCCTGGCGTATTAAAAAAAATCATTTTTTTTTGGTTTTATTTTTGTTGCATTATTTTTTTGTGTCACTGTGAAATATTTTCGTGTGTGTATCATTTTGGACTTGTCAAACTGGTTTAAAGTAAAATTTATTTTTTTTTCTTTGCTCGTGCTTCTTTTTTAAAAGCTGACCAGTCATCCCGCCAAGCTGTAGTAGTCATAGCCTGTCGTTTTTCCAAACGCGGCTCAGTGCAGCTCAGAGTCCAGTCATACACACAATAACACTGTCTTACCCAAAACTTTGCGGTCAATGTTATTGTCAACGAAAATGTACAATAAAAAATGCAAAGAAAAAAAAAATTAAAGAAAAAACCATATGCCTGCCTGGTTTAAGCCAGGAGTTGTTTGTTTGTTTGTTTTTTTTTTCTTGCTACAGGTCTTAACTGTTGTTTAGCTTTTAAGACTGGTTTTTTTTTTTGGTTAAAAAGTAAGCCAGCTTCTACTTTTTAAATAAAAACAAACCCAAAAAAAAAAAAATCCTTTTTACCCAAAAAACAAAACACAACAATAAACGAAATCAATACAAAAATAGAAAATTGTCAACACTGTTGAAGAAAGTCACAACAACTGACTTACACTCAAAGAAAAATAATCACAAAATTAAGTGGCGAAAAAGAAAAAAACATAATTTTTTAAAGGGGACAAAAATCAGTGAAGTTCAGTTTTTAAAAACGAACTTCTTAAACATTCTGGACATGTTTGTTATGAGCTGCTGTAGTTTTGCCAGGAGTTGTTATGCATTTTATGAATTGTTATGTTTTCTTTATGGTTGTTATTGTTATTATTAAAATTAAAAAAAATCGAAAAAAAAAAACTCAAAGACCAAAACATGTCTGGCCAGTGTGAAAGACAGTAAAAGCAAAACCCCATAACCATTGGCATCATTGTCATCATCAACAACAACCTACAAAATACAATACAATTGCATACAGTCTACAGCAATAGCATCAACATCAACATCAGTATCGCACAGCACACAGCACAGCACAGCACACCATCATTGTCATCGTCATCATCATTGGCAGCATGGGCAGCATGGGCAACATGGGCAGCAAAGGCAGCAACATTCTCAATTCAGCATTATTACAGCTTGAAACAGTGTGTTGATGCATTGTTAATGATAATTTTGATTAATTTGTCAAGTGTTGAATTTGACATGTTAAGCGAGCAAAATGCTGGCTGGCTGGCTGTGACTGCCTGCCTCACTCGCTCGCTTGCTCGCTTTCTCGACTCACCATCTATCTCACGTTGTTGGAGTTGGCTGGCTGGCTGGCTGGCTACCAGGCTGGCTGTTTGCTTGTTTGATTGTTTGGCTTTGAATGTTTAAATGAATGACTCGTTATTGTCATTGTTGTGTTGTCTTGATGCATTACAAACGTGAGTATTTTGTATGCCACTTCAACTGACTATATGTCTGTCTGTTTTTGTACTTTTTTTTTTTGTTTGTTGCATGCCACATTTTCTTTTAATGTTAAATTTATGTATGTAAAGAACAACAACAACAACAAAAAAAAAAAACATCATTCTTCATACAATTTATAAATATGTATATGAACAGCGTATGTATGTATGTATGCATGTATGTGTGATTGTATTTTATAGGAAATAATTTCAAGTAAAGAAAGAAATTCCTTTTTATTACCAGCCTAACCAGCCATCAAGCCAGGCAGTAGTAGTAGTACATAGTCTGTCTTCCTGCCTCTGCCAGTCAATTCTTGGTCGTTTTTCCATTCAGTCCATGCAGTGTTTGGGTGGTATGTTAACTATTTCGTTCAAGGGAATTCTGCTGTATGCTGTACTGTAAAATAATTCTTATTTTTCTTCTCCTTTTTTCTTTTTTTTGTATAAAAATGCACTCAAAAAAGAAATCTCAAATCGAATTGTACAATGATAATTTGTGCTCTGTTATATGTGTGTCTGTCTGTCCATATAGTTAGTTTCACATCGTGATAAGTTAATAAGGAAAAGTTATGACAGAGTGGGGAATATTTACAAAATACCAAAGCTAATGAAGAAATTATAAACGCTTACGTTGTTAGTAGTAGCAGTAGTAGTAGCACAGAAGGCTCTGAAGGCTCTACAACAAATGAATGTTAAAAAGGTTTTCGATTCTTCTTTTTTAATAAAGAAATCATTTATAATTATAGTAAATGGCAAATAAAATTGTATTGATATCTTAACAATATTTATTACACATAAGCACACGTGTTGCTTATAACTATATTTGACAACATGTTGCAGCAACATAACAAAGGAAAATTAATTTTAGTAAAAAGAAAAGAAAAAAGGATTTATAAACCTGATTTCTTTTTCTTAGCAATCTTTTTATATGGCAACATGTTGCAGCAACATATAAGGGAAAATTAATTTACTTTAACAATTATATTGATATCTTAACAATATTACACATAAGCACACGTGTTGCTTATAACTATATTTGACAACATGTTGCAGCAACATAACAAAGGAAAATTAATTTTAATAAAAAGAAAAGAAAAGAAAAAAGAATTTAAAACCCTGATTTTTTCTTAGCAATCCTTTTTATGGCAACATGTTGCAGCATCCAAGGGAAAATTAATTAACAAAAACCTTGCAAATAAAGGCAGCTTAGCAATATTTTCGCCAGGCGGAATACAAGGGAAAGTTAATTTTAGTAAAGAAAAAAAAGGGATGTTAAAATCCTTCCACATATAAAATGAAGTGATTTTTTCTACAAATTGGTTAGGCAACATGTTGCAGCAACATAACAAGGGAAAATTTTAATAAAAAGAAAAAAATAGAAAGAATGTAAAAAATTGAAATGATGTTTTCTTAGCAACATTTTTATCAGGCAACATGTTGCAGTAACATATTAATGTAATGATTTTTAACTGAAACTAAAGTCAAAAACATGAGCAATTGAACAAATAATTCAATATATGCATATGGAAACATGTTGCAAACAAATTTTTAAAAACATATTGAATGCAATACATTTATAACACAGCAACATGTTTAGTACACATATGTACGTACATACATAAGTGGTCGTTGCCCCCTATTGGTCAGGATTACAACCTAGCTTCTCACACCACATATGTAGGGTGAGTTCATTTTACACAATAGTAGTGGGAACTACAGTTTAAAGACGATGTCAGATTTTTGACATCCCCTATCGCGTATTGTGTGAACGACTGAAGCCACTCGTCAAAACCCTGATTGGTCTTTATCATTGCGGCTACAGATCTGGTAATTTCACCATCGACCAGTTCTTACACTACGCCAAATGTTGGAAAACACCCAAGAAAATCAAGCCGACACACCATCTTTTTGTCGACTATAAGGCTGCTTTCGATAGCCCCATAAGGGTTTTTTTTGACGCAATGTCTGAGCTCGCTATACCTGTGAAGCTGATAAGGCTATGCAGAATAACGTTGAGCAATTCCTGCAGTTACGTCAAGGTAGAAATGAACCTCTCCGAACCTTTTGATACAATGCGAGGTTTCAGACAAGGAGATCCCTTATCATGCGACCTCTTCAACGTCATCATGGAGACTGTACTGCGAAAAGCGGGAGTGCATCGACATCATAGGGCGAACCAAGCGAGATATCACTGCTGCCTTTAGTGCTATTAAATGCGAGTCTAAGAAGATGGGTCTGCCAGTAAATGAGGGCAAAATGAAGTATATGTTATCGACAAGTAGAAACGTGCGGCTTATTGATTCTCAAATTACGGCCGATAACTATACTTTTGATACAGTCAAGGAATTCATTTATCTTAGCTCCGCCGTTACCACCAACAAGTTGGAGATCTAAGCGCAGGATTACTCTTGGCAACAGCTGCTACTATGGTCTCAATAGGCAATTGAGTAGCAGAAACCTCTCTCGTAAGACGAAACTAATACTCTACAAGACGCTCATCCTTCCCGTGCTTCTTTATGGCGCAGAAGCATGGACCTTATTAAGAACTGATGCTACTGCCTTGAGAGTGTTCGAGAGAAAAGTCCTAGGTAAGATCTCGGTCCAGTGCGAGTTGGCGATGATTTCCGCATCCAAACCACTACCTACTAGATTTTGGCGACTATGCAGCAGCATGCCATTACCTCAATTATAGGCCTAAGCAACATGTTAGGCAACATTTTTTGTAAAATGTTAAGCAACATTTTTTTTTTTAATTTTCAAACATTTTTGCTTTTTAATTATAATTTTCGAAATAGAAAAAATTTACTTTGTTTATTTGAATTTTAATCATTGATTTTTTTGTTTTAAAAAGAAAAATATGTTTAGATTTCCATTTTTAGATAAGATTAATAATCAAGACGCCGAATATGGCAACAATTACAAAAATTTATTTAAATTATTATGAAAAAAAAAATTTTTAATTAAAAAAAAAACAAAAAGAATGGAAAGCCATATTAAGAAACTTGCTGTCAGAGAGATTTTCAAAAATAAAATTAACATAATCAGTTATTTAAGTAAATTAGCTTTTAAATTAAGGAAATTAAAATATTTTTTCCTCTTTTATTTTCAGAGCGTCAAACAAGTGAAATGAAAATTTTTGAATTGAAATGGAAAAAAATAAATTCAAAAAATAAAAATTAAACTGAAAATGGTTTTTTTTTATTCATTCATTCATTCGGTCATGCTTTGCTAAGCAATGGTTTAATTAATTTCCTTTTTTTTTTTTGTTTTTGTTTTTTGATGTTAAAGACTGAGAAACAAATTTTTTTAAAGGAGGGAGGCTTGTATATTGAATTGAAACACTCACTGGCTGGATAGACAGACAAACACTATGGTTCAGATAAAGATAGAAAGATAGAAAGAAAGTCAGTTAGTTAGTTAGTTAAGAGAGATCTTTAATTTATAAACCGTGAAGTTTTTCAGTGCACAAAATTCTGTTAATTTGTATATTAATTTGTGTGATGTTTTATTACATAATTGTTGTTGTTGCTGTTGTTGTTTGTATTTTAAAACAAACACAAGGGTAAAGAAACGAACCCAACTTGTATTTGAATGGCGGTCAAGAAAATATAATAATTTTCAAATTAGTTGGTAAAAATTTTTAAATAGTTTTTAATGGCATAATAAATGGGAGTTTCTAGTGGTTTTCGAAATAGAAAATTATTTTAAATATCTTTTGTAATACCCTTAAAATATACAAAAATTTAAAGGAAGTTATAAAACGTAAAATATTTAGATTTTGATATTTCAGTATTCAAACAAAAAAGAAACTTACGAAAGAACTTGTCTAACTGAGGCTAATGTTCTATTTTCTGAGGTCAGATGTTCTATTTTTCGTGGATGCCAACAATGTTCAGCAATCTTGCTGGTTAATGATAGGGATGTTCAGTAGTATTCCCTCATATTTTATTGTCATATAGCAGAAGCAGTTGTATTTTGGAGAAAAATTACTTTCTCTGAATATCCTTATCTATCTAGAGTTATCTCTTGTCTTTACATGTTAATTATTTTGTCATTTGTCTTTAGCAGTTGCTTGAAATATGTATCAAACCATTCTTATAACTTTTAAAGGATAGTCCGTTATGATATTAGCCTCCAGATAATCGTGGGTTTTACATCACAAACTAGAGTAAGAAGATATTCATCTCTTGTTAATACCTATGTATACAATCAACATTCTTCGACAAATTTGAATGTAATACACAGCCTCCAGGGTCCGCAGATAACTTTTTTTTTTGAAAATGCTTTAAAAAAAAACTACAGAATATTTTCTCAAATTTCTTTTTTTTTAATTGAAAGTACAATCCTTCCAGTTAATAATGGAAAATAATTTCATTCAAATGGCTGCCTCGGCTGGCCATGCTAGCCTACACGATCGGTCCAATTTTTGAGCACATTATCCATTATGTGCAGCAGGCTACGTTGAACGAATTTTTGTTCACAAAAATTGAAGAGGAGGATATAAACAACATTTGGTTTCAACAGGACGGCGCTATGTGCCACACCGCCGAAGCTAAAGTCGATGTTGTGCGCCCAGTTTTTGAATATCGCATTATTAGCCGCATAGCTGATGTCGTTTGGCCACCTCGGAGCTGCTATTTGCCACCGTTGGACTATTATTTGTGGGGTGCCGTCAAAGACAATTGACACTTTAAAAACAATATTCGTGAAGCCATTGGTGAAATACAGCTGCACACAATCGATAATGTGCTTAAAAATTGGACCGATGGTATAGGTTACTGCACGGCAGCCATTTGAACGACATTATTTTCCATTATTAACTGGAAGGATTGTACTTTCAAATAAAGAAAGAAATTTGAGAAAATATTCAGTAGTTTTTTTAAAACATTTTCCAAAAAAAAAAAAAGTTATTTGGCGGACCCTTCTGTAACTTACTTATCTTACTCCTAATAACAACACAATAGAAGGAATTCAATTATTCTGCCACCTGGTTTGCACAACATCGAAAGACAACGTTGCAAATGGAAACGCTGATGTATACGTAAATAAAATTTGTTAGTCATGCATTCGCTGACCAGCACATATGTTAGCTCCATAGTATTTGAGGGGGAAAACTGCAGCCTGTCTTGGAACAATGTGTATATGTCGACTACCAATCTTTACCAACCATTGTTTACGATGTATTGCAGTTAAATACCAGAAATAATATTGATCTGTCATACTGCAAATTAACCATCGATCTGGTACAACATCTTGAGAAGAAACTTTACATGGATGGAATGGACGTTGAGATTATAGCACAACCCCCATAACGTAGAGCAGCAACTGACTGTTACAGAGTTTTCCATGGGACGATGCACTAGGATCTGAATCCAATGGAAATCAGGCAAAAAGAGAAACATAATGATTTAATATTTATCAGAAAGCTTTATCTCTTATCTTCCTTTACGAACGGCCAATGGCAATGCTATCATTCTAGATCGAGCGGGGGTAGACTAACCAGCTAATTAATGGAAAAAACTTGATTAATGAAACTGAAATAATAAAATTATAAGACAGATGCATGGTGGCATCGCTATGACAGTGAAAAAATAAATAAAAAAAATTCTCTTCTTTTGACATTCCCCTAATATTTTTTGAGTGAATGTTAGTTCAACCGTGGTTTTCCTGAAACTAATTTTTTGATCTGTTTGACGATATGGTATCTAACACTGGAATAAACCGTTTGGGGGATATGTACACTTCCTACGCCTTTTTTTCTATTTCTCAAAGGTAAAAAAGAGGTACAGGTTCTAGTCTCAAGTCCAAAACAATAGCCAGCAAAGTATGCAAGTGTCCTTGCAAATTCATAAACAAAATTGTAGAAAAATTTTGCGGTTAAAAGAACTTTTTTTTAATTAATTGAAGATTTTAATTTTTATATCTTATTTCGTTTTTGAAATTATTTTCATTAAAAGATTAATCATTTTCTGTGTACTAGAAGGACACTGAAATTTTAAGGCATTTTTCTTTAAATATTTTTCTTAGTTCTTAAAATAAATAAATCGAAATTCATTTTAAATTGTGAATACTTACTTTTTCTAATTCTAAAAGGTGAAACCGAAGTACTTGTATTGCTTGCACCATCTGTAAAGAGAAAATAAAATAAAAACATTGAGAATAAAAACACATTCAAGATAAAAATCACTTTTTTTTTGTTTAAACATAATCATACAGAATAAAAAATAAAAAATTAAATAATATAACATTTAATAATATTATAAAGCAACAACAACAACAACACATACACACAAAAACAAAATCACCTTGACCTCTAGTCGTTAACAGAAAAAAAATCTTAACAGAAAAAAATTTAAACAAAAACAAAAATAAAGAAACATTAAATCTTTAATTTAAAACAAGTAACACAGAGTTTTAAATAAAATACAAAAAAAAAATATACAAAAAATATGTACAAAAAGAAACAAATAGAAAAAAAGATTTAAAAAAATTTAAAAAAAAATAAAATAAAATTATTAACAAAAATTAAAAAGATGATGATCAAAACAAAAACCAAATAAAACAGAATTACAACCGGTTTTTGAAGAAAAAAAAAAGATTTTATAAAAAAAAAAACTAAAAAAATTTGTTTTATTTTAAAAGATGCGAGGAGTCAGTCAGTCAGTCAGCTAAATTAAAATATCACTTCACTTTTATTTGTTGTTGTTTTTTTTTTTTAAATTTATTTTTGGTCATATGTATTGAAATGTAAAGCAAAAACTTTTTTATTTTCTCACCGAAATGACATTTTTATGGGCCCTCTTACTTTTTTTTATGGCAACTTTACCTCAAAAACCTCAAATGCAGTTTTAGAGGGCTGTCAGATGTATTTTTTTTTATTTAACGAAAAACAAATGATCATTATATAGCCTTTTTAGCCACAAGTCATAAACATTCATTCATAGCTTTCCCCAAAACCCATAGCCACCAGCCAGCCAGCCATACACTGTATTTCAATAATTTTTTTCTCCTCTGGTTTTTTTTTTTTTGTTTTTATGACTTTAAGAAGTGTCATTAAAAATTGTTTCAAATACTCTATATGACACTCAGATTCTTTTTATTTTTATGAGCAAAAAATTAAAAAAAAAATAAAATCTTAAAATATTTGAAAAATACGATTGAAATAAGAAATACAAATATTAGCTTGTATTTATAGTTGTACCCTATTTGTAAAAATTTTTACTAATGTTTAAGCATAATTTAAGAAAACAAAAAATCACCGAAATGACATTTTTATGGGCCCTCTTACTTTTTTTTATGGCAACTTTACCTCAAAAACCTCAAATGCAGTTTTAGAGGGCTGTCAGATGTATTTGATTTTTTTTTTTTTATTTAACGAAAAACAAATGATCATTATATAGCCTTTTTAGCCACAAGTCATAAAACATTCATTCATAGCTTTCCCCAAAACCCATAGCCAGCCAGCCAGCCAGCCATACACTGTATTTCAATAATTTTTTTCTCTCTCTGGTTTTTTTTTGTTTTTGTTTTTATGACTTTAAGAAGTGTCATTAAAAATTTGTTTACAAATACTCTATATGACACTCAGATTCTTTTTTATTTTTTATGAGCAAAAAATTAAAAAAAAAAAAATAAAAAAAATATAAAAATCTATAAAAATATTTGAAAAAAAAATAAAATAAAATAAGAAATAATAAGGAGAAGAAGAAGAGAGAAAAAAAAGCTGAAAATATTTATGTAGCTTGGTATGTTATAGTATAGTACCCAGTATTTGTAATAAGTAACTATGTGTTACTAAATGTTTAAGCATTTAAATTTAAAGCAAAAAAATAAAAAACGACTCAAAACAACAGCAGCAGCATCGTCAGTCAGTCAGCATTAGCCACAGCTTCAATTCCAATGTACGGCTATGCACTGGTTTGTTGGCTGGATGGTTGGCTGGCAGCCTGATGATGTTTTACGACGACAACATGATTTATGAGTTAAAAGTACTTGTTATACGCAAGCGCATTTAACTCTGCTATATGCTTGAGTTTTACTACATGTTTTCTTATTTTTTTTTTTTATTTATTTTTTTTTGTTAACTTTATTCACATGCTACAATTTAATGCATGTTCTTGGCCTTTAAATTGGTAATAAACTAATAATATAAACCATAAATGGCGGGCTCTCCAAACTATATACATACACATAAGCATATATGTTGCAATACTTGGCATAGACTAACTGACTGGCCTGTTCTGGCCTGGTCTGGTCTGGCCTGTGCTGACTAAATGACTGACTGGCAAATAGCAAATATCACAGTGATTATGATGTAAAACATTCACAAGCCACAAAACAAAACATATATAAACTTATATAGACAAATAGACAGACATGACAGACAGTTAGTTAGTAAGTTAGACGACTTAGAGGGGCAGTAATAAAAAAAAAAAGGGTTTTCCATAAAGAAAAACTAACTAGAAAACTACAAGTCATTTTCAATTAATTTTTTTTTTTTTTGTTTTTTGTAGAAATAAATGCCATAAAATTATTATAATTGCGCTTGATTTGCATTTCTATTCAAGTGTTAACTTAATGACAATAACAACCAAAACAAAAACAATAACAAAATTGTTAAGCAATTATTTTAACAAAAAAAAAAACAAGAAACAAAACCTTCTCTAACTAACATTTTTTAATAAAACAAAACATTACAACAACAACAACAGCAAAATAAAATTATTTTAAAACACAAATCTTGTTAATTTAAAAACATTACACATCACCAACCAAATACGTTTTAAATTAAAAAATAAAAAAAAATCATTTTTTTTTATTATTTCGAATTTATCTTCTTTAATATTCCAATTCTATGTGGGCTAAACAACAACAAAAAGAAACATAAAATAAAAAAAAAATATAAAAAAAACAAATCTTTTAAATGACATTGAACTTGTTGTAGAATTTTTTTTTTACATTTTTCCATTAAACAAAAATTGTTTTTTCTTTATACAATTGCAGTTGACAAATGAAATATAAAAAAATAAAAAAAAAAATTGTAAAAAAAACCACTGTGACAAATTTATTTAAATTCTTGTTTAAGAAATAATTCTCTCCATATGTGTGTGAGTTAAATTGTTTTTTTTTTTATTAAATTTAATTGAATTAAATTTGTTTGATCGAGCTAACAAACAAATATAGAGAGAAAAAAAACCGTAAAAAAATTATTAAAAAAAATTTTTTTGTTTATTTGTGGGTCAAGGTGTTTTTGTTTTGTTTAGATTTATTCGGAAAATTACAATAAAAACAGCAAAAATCTTAGAGCAAAAAAAAAATTATAATAAAATGCCAAAAACTTACCAGTGAATCGACTTCGGGATCTGCTGTGTAGAAGGGTTTTTGTGATCTGATCTGGAATTAGAAAGAGAAAACATTCAATTAAAATAAAAGGAAGAAACATTTCAAATACATATGTATATATATGTTGCAGCAACATGTTGTTAATCTTAATGTTTTAGATTTTGAAAACTATTCCCAGTAAATCCTTGAAAATATTAAAATAATACTATCATAACAAAATGTTGCAGCAACATCTTATAAAATAATAATAGAAATGTGTTGAATTACATATTAATTCCGTTGCATAACTTATAAAAAATGTTTTGGTAACTAAAATTTTATACAAAAAAAATGTTGCTATAAAAAATTGTACAAAAATATAATAAAATCTAGCAACAACATTTGTAGCGTATAAAAAGAAAAGAATCTCATAAAATAATAACAGAAATGTGTTCAATTACATCTTTTTCATATTACATAACTAATAAAAAATGTTTTGGTAACTAAATTTTATATATAAAAAAATGTTGCAGCAACATGTTGTTAATCTTAAAGTTTTAGATTTTGACAAGTTTTCCCAGTAAATGCTTGAAAATATTACAATAAAATTGCAAGCAATATGTTGCTATATCAAAACTGAATTGTTTTACTAACAATATCAAAATATAAAACAATAAGTAACAAAATGTTGCAGCAATCATCTAATAAAAATTGCATAACTTATAAAAATTGTTTATTAAATAAAATTTCATGTATTAAAAATGTTGCAGCAACATAAAAATTGTTTTCATAACCAATACTATACTCATATAATAAATTTTGTTAAGAAATTTAGCAGCAACATTTGTTGCGTATAAAAACAAAAGAATCTCAAAAAATAGTAACAGAAATAAGTTAAATTACCTTTTTTTTGCATTGTATAACTTATAAAAAATGTTTTGCTAACAAAAATTTTATATATAAAAAATGTTGCAGCAACATGTTGCTATAAAAAATTGTACAAAAAATATAATCAAATGTAGTAGCAACATTTGTAGCGTATAAAAACAAAAGAATCTCAAAAAATAGTAACAATAATGTGTTAAATTTCATATTTATTCCATTGCATAACTTATAAAAAATGTTTTGCTAACTAAAATTTTTTATATATTAAAAATGTTGCAGCAATATATTGCTTACATTAAACCAACAACATTTAGAATTATGTCTTAAAAATTTCAATAATTATATAAACCATAAGAAAGAAATATTTCCTGCCATTGCAGTAAAAATTTATTAGAAAAATGTTGCTGCAACATTTTGTTTATGCCTATTATAAAACAATATGTTGCTGTATAATATAGCAAGAAAAAATTTGGAAATATTAAACTCGAAAGTAATTAAAAATAAACATTTTTTAGAGAGTAAACTTAGGTGAGACAGTTTAAGCAACATGTTGCTAAAAAAGAAACTGTAATAAAGTGTTGCTATTACAACATAGTCTAGTAGGTTGGCGTGGTAGAGTGTTGGCTTATTTAGACATGAGACCACTATTCAAAATCCAGGTCAAACATCTCCAAAAAAAAAAAAAAAATTTAAAAAATTTCTTCAGCGACTTCCTCTTAGCAGTCTTCTGGCAAAATCTCTGAGAGTAAATTAAATTGCTATTAAAAATTTCTTAAAAATTTGTTGTTCCGAGTTGACTTTAAACTGTAGATGCTGCCACTCGTTTATAAAATTAACACACAGAACATAGGTGGCGGTCTTAATGTCTCCCGGTGAATTGGTTGTTACATTCCTTAAACGGATTGCGTATGTAATTGGTTTACTTCCTAAAGATTTGGTGCCAATAAATTCGAGAATCAGAATACGTTAGACGAAATAGTATTTCGTTTGAAGCCTTGACGACTTTTAAGTTCTTAGTTAGTTAATATTTCTCGGATAAGCAAACATAAATGGTGTGAGAAGCTGGGTCATAATCCTGACCAATTATTTACGTGTGTATTTAAATATTTTTAAATAGCTTTTAATAGGTTTTTTTATTCCAATTTCAATTGAGGTAAGCTTTTAATAACAATTTGCTAAAATATTAGTAGTATTTTGCTAATTACTACTCAAAAAATTGTTAGCAACATGTTGCTGGAAAAAAATTTTTCAAAAATTTTTCAAAAAAAATATTTTTAATTTTTCTTGTGGTCACTTCTTGTTTTATTTGCGTTTACCAATGTTTTCCTTCCGAGTGTGTGAATTTTATTTATGTGGCTGTTAATTATTTAATATGATTTATTAGCTTAACACCAACAAAAATAAATTGTTGTTGAAGAAAATAAAAAACTTGAATCTGCAACATTTATTATGTGATACGCTGAGAGACATTTGTTGAATATGATTTAATGCGTTACTTTTGACAAATTACTTGATTAAAGGTTAATTTGTGTTAACAACAAAAAATGTTTTTTTTTTTGTATTTTTTTGAAAATTTTTGTTTAGAAAGAAAACAAGTGAGTTTTCGTTTCCTATAACGATACATACAAACGATATTTTTTTGATATTAAAAGTCCCCCATCATAAATTTTCATAAATCTTTAAAAGTAAAATAAAAATGCTAAGGCTTATGGCAAAAATCACAACACCATGTATAAATAAAAATAAAATTTTGAAAAAAAAAAAACAGTGTGGAGGAAACCAGCCACAATTATTATTATTAACTACTGGTTTAACATTTTATTTGACTGATATAATGTTTTTTTTTTTTTCTTATAATTTTTATTTTCATTTAGTGTGTGTTTTGTTTTATTTTGTTTTTTAGTGGCGAAATAAAAAAATAATTTTTGCTACCAAATATACTACGTTTGGCAAGCCATACCATACCACATACAGCCTGAAGGCTGTCAATAGACCATCATAAAAAACTTATAGTGAATGATTTTCGTGTATGGCGTGGAAGTCTGTATAAACTAATTAAACACGTGATTAAATGATAAGATTTTTTATTTTTTTTCGTGGAACATTTAAACAGAATTTGGTTTTTTTTTTTTGTTAGTGTGATTGCTTTTGAGGAAAACCTTTGCAAGTGGCGCCTTATTTAAGTTTTATTAATTTTCAAAAACAACGTAAAAAAGACAAGAAAATAATTTTAATGAAATTATGATGTTTTATTTAAAATGTTTATCTTTTATTTGTTAACTAACAAAAATAAGAAGTTAACAGTAATGTCCCAAAAACATTGAAAATATTATCTTTGTTACCAAAAAAAACAAAAAAAAACCTGCAACCTTTAGAAATAAAAAAAAAGAAAAAATTTGTATTGAAAATGTTTTATCTGCCAAATGTAGTGCATCATTAGTAGTTTATGGCTGATACTTTGGTTTACGTTTAGTATTTTTGGTGTACTTTTTACCTCATTCCAGTTATAAAATCATAAAGATAATGTTTAAGCGTTTTTTTTTTTTTTTAGATTTTATATGACGTTTTACGGTACGCAGTGCGCTTTTTTCCCCACATTTATGATTGTTTGCCTTTTGGTGAATATTTTATTGTAGTTTTCTTTATTATCGACACCAGTAAAACGACTCGAAACTATGCTACAAGCTATGATAATGGGGTCGTGCGAACAAGATCCATTATTGTATACGCAAATTAGACACAATAAAATGAGTCATTTGCTGTTCGTAATGTTCGGATCACCCTGTTTTCATAGTGATTTTGCTCTTCTTGATTCAAAACCCTAAAACAAGATAAAGAAGTGTGCCTATCGAAGGGAATTTTGTTGTTGTCGTATAGATGTCTAAAGACAAGTTAAGACTTTTGACTACAGAGAAAATTTTACGCAAGGATCTTTGCTAACATGCCTCTTAAATACATCTCCTGCAGGAATTGAAGTCCAAAGACCATCATTGGATTGTCGGATGGAATTCCGAAGGGAATTTTGTTATTGTCGTATCGATGTCAAAAGACAAGCTGAAACTTTGGACTACGCAGAAAATTTTACGCAAAGATCTTGGCTTACATGCCTATTAAATACATCTCCTGCAGGAATTGAAGTCCAAAGACCATCATTTCTGTCGTATTTTCACAAACTGGGCTCATTTGAAACTGATCGAAGATAAATACTTTTATCAGGATCCCGCCTATTTAGGAATTGTCTTAAAAAACATTACAATGGCAGTGCATTGCACTAGGCCTTATAAAAGGAGTACGTTTCTTTAGCACTTGTAAAGCAATTCTCCAGTAAAGGCTTTTCCTGTCCCTAAGAACGTAACTAGGTTGCTCATTGGCCAATTTTCTACTCAAAGGCAATAACATGCATGACTAGGAGCCACCTCGAGGGCGTTAGGAACACATAGAAATAGGCTTAAATTCAAAAAAACATTAAGCGTCTTATATTTCAATTCTAAAATAAACTATATTAAGCTGTAGGCTCTCTACGGTCATATTAATTCGTATAAAAACAATTATTTGCCTACCTAAAGGGCTAAAATAATATCAACATTATTATGTGTCTACTTTAAGGCTGAATTTGTGAACAAATTTGGTGTCTACTTTCAGGTGGAAATTTATAATCCTATTTCATACTAGGAAGCTTTAGTTATAAGGTAAGATAGGCTATAAAAGACTACTTTATTTACAACTATTTTTAATTTACCACAAAGTAATAACAATAATTGTCTTAAATTGTTGACAAAAATAAATTTTAAAAGGCGGATAAATATTTTATATCATTCCAGCAATTTTTCCCTACAAACCTTACTAAATCATACAAGAATTGATATTTTCACATTATCTTTAATACAGACGAATTTTATAACAAACTTTAGCACTTCACATTCTAATCGACAAAAATTGATAACCTATATTAGGGCTTAAAATTTTGAGGAAATAATTTAGGGCCAACTTTTAGGCTTAAAACTGACGTGTACTTGAAACTGAATGTAATTAGTACTTTTTTATTTATTCTCTTATAATAAAGGCAAGAACTTAGTGCATTTTAAAGATAAAATTGTATTTCTAATATTCCTTTGATAAAGAAATTCTTTTGTAAATTTTTGTGATCATAATGAGAGAGAAAAAATACCTAAAATAACCACAATTTGTCGAACATTTACGATATTTAAAATGCAAAAATAGTGCATAATAGCAAAATCATACTTCTAATGGCCCTTACACCCTTACTTCGATAAAGAAATTCTTTTTAAATCTGAAGAAGAAAAAAAAATACCTCAAAAGTGCCAACGAATCATATATAGGTGCTAGTTTGTTCATTAAAAAAAAATACTGATAATTATTTGCCTACTTTTAGGCTTGAAAGAAAAGTATATCAAATATAAAAGTACAGCACAGTTTTAGGCTGAATAACCTATTGTACATAATTAGGCTGCATAGACTGAAGTGCTACATATTCAATGTTTAAATGGTTTTAACAAAAAAAAATTTGTAATAATTTCTTGTTGTAATATTTACTTAAAGTGATATGCCACCAGTCCATACTTACGCACACACATACACACATACATACATATATGAACGTAGTGTAGAGAACAATATCTATAAACTTTAAAAAAATTATCTTTACAATGCCCTACAAGTAAAATGCTACCACCTATAATGTCTATAAACATTATTACTACAATATTATTATTGTTACTGTTATTGTAATTGTTATTATTATTATTTTTGTTGTTGTTGTTTTTTTTTTGGCGCGACAGTAAAAAACTTAGTTAAACATTAACCACCATAAAATTTCAACAAGAAGAAGAAACAGAAGAGGAGAAAAAAAATGATAATTTTTGTGTAACAATTCATTAGTAATGCTTGCTTGTTGTACTTCACTTTACTTTACAAGATACTCAACACACACTCGCTGGCGTTGTATTTAACAACAGAGAACCATTATGGACGGATGGATCGATGGATGGATGGATGGATGGTTGGTTAGTTGGTTGGTAAAAGCCAGAGCTCAAGACAAGAAAGAAATACTAAATAAATACGGCTGCCAAAGTCAATATTTATTTAAAAAATTTTCAAATCTGTTGAGTTGAGATTTTTTTTTTTCGTTTCGTTTTGTTTTGTTTTGTTTTAGTTTTGCAGGTAAATACGATCGTACACACTGGATTTTATGACTGTGGTAATATACGTATTTATTTTGATAAGCACGATTAATAATTGCTTTGAATAGCTAGCTAGCCTGCTATACAGAATTTCGAAAAAGAACGATGAACAAGAATAACAACAACAACAGCAATAGCAATAGCAAATCATAAAAACCAACTCATTTGAAATTAAAAGAAGAAAAAAAAATAAATACTTTCACTGTCACTGGGGCAGAAAATAGAATAGAAAACTGAATGTGTCGCATAGTGGTTTAAGTAAACATCCGGGAGTTGGAAAAAACAAATTTTTTTTTTTTTAGGAAAATATTTAAACAAAACGAAATAAAACAACAACGACAACAATTCCAAGGAAAAAAAGATAAAAGAAAATTACTTAAAACAACAGCATACAAGAGAGCAATGCGCATAAATAATGAAAAATATTCAATTTATTGGAGGAATAAGAATGCTTTTAAACCTATAAAAAGAATGTATGAAAATGTTGATGCAACATGTTGCTAGGAATAAATATTAACAACATATAAAATATGTCAAATTAATTCCAATATGCGAAAAGTCCTTTCAATTAATTTCAATGCACTTTAATGAAAACTATCTTGATTCAGCAACATGTTGCTAAGGTTAAAATTTAGCAGAACATAAACAGTACAATTAAATTAATATACTTTCTGCACTACAAAAATTGTCCCAAATAAATTTAAATACTTCTCAGTATCAAGCCGTTTTTTGCAACATGTTGCGAAGACTACAAGCATAGGAATTAATATCAATTTAAAGAAAATGTTTGCAAAACCCCGGAACTCTTGTTTTATGCTAGAAATAAATCGTAAAACAAAAGCTAAATACGAAAACACATTGCAAAACCATCACAAATGTAAAATCAATACTCCATTTTCCAGCAACATTTGGCTAGTAGTAATATTACTTAGTATTCCTTACTTTTAATTTTAGCAACATGATGTTTAGATACATATTTCAACTTATCTCCTGCATACGGACATAAATAATCCTATTCGAGTTCAGAATTAAATAATTTAAAAAAGTAATTTAGTGCAGAGACATGTTGCTTTATAGGTTATAAAGAGCACTTTTTGTAACAATAATCTGCTTAAACTGGATTTTATTCAATTTAATCTCTCATTTACATTGAATTTATAAGAAAACTTAACAAAATAACAGACTTACTTATGTTTCAGCAACATGTTGCTAAGGAATATTTGCTTAAATATTATTTTATTAATTGAAATAACTTAAGTTTGCAACAAATTGATAATTATATCAGCAACATGTTGCTAGACTTGAGTTATTCTAAATACGAATTTAGTAATGTACCTCAAATAACAACAGAAGTTATAAGAACATATTTGAAACAATTAAAAAACTTCAATATCTAGTGAATAATCTATCCTGGAAGATTCGTGTCACCGCCTAACATTAGCAACAACCATCTAAGAAAAGCCTGATCTTGGAATAAGTTAGAATTCAATATGGAAAATTCCTTTACCACGACAACCATTTCATGTTCACAGCATGCTCCGCTTCTAGACTATGACAGATGTCATTGCAGGATATGTTGCTATAAACCAATCACTTGCTTTAAACCCAAACATTGCTGGGAAATAAGAAAATGCGGGAGATCTTGAAAGGAGCAAAACAATAACAAAAAAACAAAAACTAAATACCGTTCAAGGACTTTATTTTGAAAATAATTTTTCCAATTTCCAAATTCTTTACAAGCCTAAAGACCGTAACAAACGTTTTTAAAGCCAAATCTACCTGGCAACATGTTGCTAAATGGTATATTGAGAAATTTGGCAAATAAGTGTTTAATTTTTTTGTTTTGTTTAAAAAGACCTCCCGTATAATAAGGAATAAAATTTCAAACTGGGAAAAATAAAAACCAGCAGGATACGCAAACAAGAAAATCTTTTTTGAAAGATTTCTTTAATTTCTGTAGATTTTTGTTTTTTTTTTGACTAGAAAATAAAGTGTGATATTGCAAGTGTGTAGGCCTTATAAACTAACTACCTGTTTAAAGATTTTATTATTTTTTTTTTTTTTGGCTAGAAAATATGTCACAACAACAATTGCTTGCTAGGCTGCTATTCTATAGAATGACTAATAATCTGGTTTGCTCTAGTCTGCTAGTCTTTCTTTCTTTTTTTTGTATAGAACAGAAGAGTTGGTGTTGTTGTTGTTGTTGTGTATAATACTATAAAATGTTTAAGTATGTGTTAGCTGGTACCCTAAAACAAAGAACACAGACAAAACAAAACAAGAACAAAAAAAAAAAGTAAATTCTGACGAAATCCCTGTCTATAGATAAGCCTTGTATAACAACAGCAACAGTAACATTAACAAATATACAGACACGGATGTTGTATGTATAAAGCTGACTAGTTTGTAGGTAAATGACTGCCCTAGTGCAGCCTACATACATTGAAAACAAAAATACCAAAGGGAAATTTAACATTTGTATACACTTGATGTCATAAAATGAAAAAAAAAGAACAACAACAAAAATGTTAAAAAAAAAGATTTTTTTTGTTACTCAACATATAGAGAGTTTTTGGTTTTTTGATTTTATTCATGTAAATCTAGTTCTTTTGTGCAAAAAAAAAATATAAAAAAAATATTTAAAGCAACAACAAAAGCCACACACTTAGATAAAAATCACTAAAGCAATAAATAGATAAAATGCCACCTAGAAGTTGTAGCAGCAAAAGTATAAACATTTTATGGCATTAAAACACTCTAAAAAAAAACAGCTCTTGTGGCCACATTTTAAAAGGAAGATACAACACAACTCTACGCAACACAACTCGGTGTGTTTATAAACAACCATCAGGCAATGCTATGCATGAAGGTGTCTACACACGTGTTTGTGAGTATATGTGTATGTGCATATAAACAAAGTATAATTTTTATGATCATTTCGCCAAAATAATCTCAACAATAATACCAACAGCAACAACAACAACCTGGAGAAAAACTGTAACCATAATAAAAACAAAAACCCCCAAAAAAAAGAGAAAAAAACAACGATTTGAGAGAGTAAAACACAAAAAACATATGGGAAACTAATGATGGGTCATAAATCATTAAAGGTAAGGTAAAGAACACATACATACATACATGCATACATATAACAACAACAATAAAAAATCAAGAAGAAAAATCAAAAGTATTTCATTGTATGTATGTATAGGTATATTATTTAAAAGAGTTTTATTTAAATTAATAAAAACAAAACAAAACAGAACAGAACAGAAAACATTAATCACATAATGTGCAACAACAATTTTAATGGCCAATGAGAGTAAAGCTTATTCAAAAAGAGACCATATTTGATTATAGGTTATGCCATACAAGCCTATAATTATTTATAATACACCCTGTAGTCAAGTAATTAGAGGAGATTTAAATAACAAACCAACACCAAGAAAGAGCGGGAGAGAACAACACAGCGAGATTACTTGAAATTTTGTTTGATAACAATGGAAGAACAACAACAACTCCTTCAAATAGTAAATAAAACTAATTCTTGATTAGTATTTTGGTTTTTTTTTTGTCTTTTTCTGCTTTGGCATGTTAGTTCGCTTAGATGTTTGAGTGGAAAACAACAACAGAAATTCAAAACAATAACACAGAGTTGAAATATGGTCGAAGGAAGATGATGTTTTCGCTTGGAAGCAGAACAAAAACAAAAGCGCTTAAGTTGTTCGAAACAGGTTTTCAGCGTTTAATGCAACGTGCAGTTATTGTTGGATTTTTTTGTCGTTTTGCAAAATACGCAATTTCCCATTTTCGTTTACAGATTTCAATGCATTTAATTTTTATTTTATTTGAAATTAAAAACAAAAATTTTAAAAAAACAAATGAAAATTAAAAAAAATTAGCCACGTTTCTAATAATAGGAATTTCAGGAATAAATATCGAGTGGATCTTCATACAGATGACTTTATAACGCCCGTATTGTTGAAGCTACATCTATCAAATTACATACCCTTCAGCCAGGATTACAACATTACTAGCTTCTCACACCACTTATGTTGTGTGTCTTAATTAGGTTAGGTTAGGTTAGAGGACGTGTACTTGTCAATTCTGACTCGGTGGTCGAATTGGCCCATTGTACTACGTCCTAGCTTCTCACACCACTTATGTTGTGTGCGTTAATTTTATACATATGAGTGGAGGGACCTACAGTTTAAAGTCGACTCCGAACGACACATTTTTTGAGAAGCATTCCCTGGCAATTTTTGACTCTCAGAGTTTTTGCCAGAAATCTGCTGAGAGGCAGTCACCGAAAAATTATTTTCAAATTTTCGTTTTGATGTCTGACCTAGTATTCGAACTCGGGTCTTTCGTCTAATAAGCCAACACACTACCTATTAGACCACGGCGACTTTAATTAAGTTGTAGAACCTTTAGTTTAGAGTCAGTTCCGGACAACAGATTTTTAAGAAATCTTTCACGGTAATTTTATTTTACTCTCAGAGATTTTACCAGAAATCTGCTAAAAGGAAGTCATGAAATATTTTTTTTCTTTTTCTGTCCTGGGGTTTGGAAAGTGGCTTGACATCTAATAAGCCAACACACTACCTACTAGACTGCCATAACTATTTAATTTATTCACTAAGGGCAATCATAGATAACAACATGATCGTTGATGCGTATTTCGGGATGAATAGATACGTAAACAAATAAAATCAATTAATTTAAGACGATACCAATCCACATGAGTTTCAAAAGTAGCCACTGCATCTGACACAACATCATTGTTTGGAATGGACTTTGGGATGACAGCGTCATCACCTGCCATTACTGCCAAAGGCCAGCTTTACAAGACGTTAATTTCCAACTGCTTCTCGTATGATTTTGATAAGCTGTACATCAACGACATGTGGTTTCCACACGACAGTGCTATGTTCCAAAAAGCTTACGTCACATTAGATATACTGCACGACTGATTGGAGGTTATATCAGGCTCTCATTTAGGTGATGTAAACTACCACTGAAATCGCGTGATTTGGCCTCGTTAGGGATAAGCCACCAACTACAGCAGTTTTCAAAAGCGTCATTCCCATTCCATCAGGCAATGTGCAGAATTGTTTTCTTTGCCAACCATGTTCGGTTTTATTTACTCATACTTAAAGTGATCATGCACAAGTTTCGGGTTCGAAACAGTTCAAAATGGCGTTCATTTTGCCTTAAAACTATTCCAAAATTTATTGTTTAGCATTCCTTTAAAAAGTTTGGATCTCTCTCCTATTGACACCATATCGTGAATATATTTAATTATTTCAATTGTAAAAACATAACCAGAACACTAAATATCCAAAAAAAAACATTATTTGAAAAAGTTCAGCAACATGTTGCCAAGAATAATTTTTTGCAGCTGCCTAGGCATTCCATGTTTCCATGTAAAAACTTTCAATTTCTATTCGATAAACAGCATAACGTGGGTTTTTTTTTCATTATTTAGAGTGTACAAACATAACCAGAACATTAAATGTACAAAAAAAAATAAATTGTTTGAAAAAGTTCAGCAACATGTTGCCAAGAATCATTTTTTGCTGCTGTCTTAAACATTCAATGTTTTTCCTTAAAAACTTTCAATCTCTACTCGGTAAACACCATATCGTGGCTTTTTTTTTTTGCATTATTTTGAGATTTGAGAAAAAGTTAATCAACATGTTGCCAAGAATAATTTTTTGCTGCTGTCTTAGACATTTTATGTTTTCCTCAAAAAACTTACAATCTCTATTCGATAAACATCATAACGTATGTTTTTTCATTAGTTAGAGTGTAAAAATCTGATCAGACCATTATTTCTACAAAAAAAAATTAATTGAAAAAGTTCAGCAACATGTTGCCAAGAATAATTTTTTGCTGCTGTCTTAGACATTCAATGTTTTTCTTTAAAAACTTTCAATCTCTACTGGGTAAACACCATATTTTGGCTTTTTTTTGCATTATTTTGAGATCAGACTCTTTCCACAAAAAAAAAATTTAATTTAAAAAGTTCAGCAACATGTTATCAAGAATATTTTTTTCCTTTCTAAAGTATAACTGAGTACAACCGATATGAAAGAAAAAAGAGGAATATGTTAGATGTGATATTGACATTGAAATTTTGTTTATGTTTGAAGCATTAAAATCTGAAAGCAACATGTTGCGAAACACTAAATTCAATTTCTTTAAATAAAATCAATACAATTTGTTGATTTGCCACATGTTGCTTTTTTTACAAAATAATTTTTCTTTTTTTCGGTTTTTTCTTTTTTTTTGTTCATTCATCATTCAAAAGAATTATTGTTGTTTGTATATCTTTGCTCTCGAATTTATTTTTATACTCTATTAATATTTATTATTCTTTTCGTCTTACTTTTTAAATTGCTGCTAAAAGTGTATGGAAAAAAACATCAACAACAACAACAACAAAAACAAATACAAATAACAGCTAAAGTAAACATACTTGCTATTAAAAGATTTGAAACGTTTTTTGAAAGATTTTTCTTTAGAGAAACAAAAGAAATCATTGCTGGCCTCCAACCAGCCAGTCAGCCAGCAGCCCACATCAATCAACACCAGTTTGTGGAAAGAAATCAAATACAAATCGTAAGCAAAAGTAAAAAAAAAAACAATAATTTTCTAAAGAAAATTTTTCATTAAAAAAAAACGATTTTTTTTCCAAAAGAACATGGAAAATATGTCGCTTAAAAAAAGGCGCCAAATTAAAAAACAAAAAATAATTTTTTCAAATTTTTTTTTTTACTTTAAGCTTGAAGCTAATGGCGGCGTTTAATATAAAAAAAAAAATTTGATTTTTTTTTAAATAAACAAATTAACAAAAGTGTGAATGATATGCTTTATTATTTCGAAAAAAAAAACCCTTTTTAGCTTTAAAAAAATAAGAAAAGAAAACGTGAAATGAAATGCTAACACATCAGCTTACACCTCCTTTTCATTTAGTAGGGAAAACTAAACAAAAGTTTATAAATGCGGAATTTAAAAAAAAACAAAAATTCCTCCCTATTTTATAAAATTAACAACAAAAATAAGAATAAAAATATAGAACTGTTGCATATGTTGCACATGGTGTTTGTTGTGTAAGGAAAGGTAGGCTATACTTACGAAAGAAAAAAAATTTGGTTTTAAAGAAATTAAAAACAAAAAACTGAAAAAGAACAATAGCTTACACGTATTGCTGGCTGCTCTTTTTACGGTTCAGAAAAAAAATCTTTTTTTGAAAAATTTTTTGCTTTTTTTCAATTTCCAAAAAAAGAAAAAAAACCCTGAAACAATAAAGGAATCCTGTTGTTTTCTGTGTGATTTAGAAAACAATGAACGAATGCCTTTAAAGAATTAAAAGCAAAAGAAATTCAAAACCTTTTTGCTTTAAGGGTTGTGTCGTTTTCTAAAGGCCACATGTGAGTTACGTACCAAAGTATTCCAAAAGCAAAGAACAAAAAAAAAAAAAATTGTACACGGAAAAACAAAGGCCTTACAAACACACAACAACCGTGAAAAAGAGAAAAAAAGGTTTCCAAAATTAAACTCATTTTTTATCATTCTGATAAAAAGAATCAAAAGAAAAAACGAATACGAAAACAACAACAAAACTCCAAATATTTCCAACAAGATGAAATTATTTTTGGCCTAAACAAAAGAGATTAAAAAGCAAAGCAAATGAATGAATATCTTTGAAAAGAATTTTTGTCAGTCTAACGACGCATTTAAAGTGTATCATCCATAAGCCCAAAACACAGCCAACACATGCACAACAACAACAACTACGTCATTTCAAAAAAAAAAGATCATTACGAAAAAAAAAACAATAAGAAAATTATTGTTTAAAGGTTGTATACCTGCTTTGTTCAACAATAAATTGTTTAAAAAGCAAAGCAAAGCAAAGCAAAAACAAAAAACGCTCAATAACAGCTTAAGACATATCGAAACGTTAAGCAAATCAAAATAAAAAAAAAAATTTATTTTCAATTCAACCTTTTAACATTTCAGAAATACTAAATTTTGTTAAATTTTATTCTTTATCTTGTGAATGCATTGATTTAATAATAGTTTTTCATTTTAATTGCTAAAGTTATTTGAAGGTGTTTTGTACAATAAATTGTACATTGTTTCTACGAAAATTGTAAAATTATTGTTTTTGAAACATAAAATGTTTCAGCAACATGTTGCTAATAGATTTTCTGTTTTTCTGCTTATGCAAATTCAAACTGCAAACCACATTGCTTTCTACATTTTTAAACCTTTTACTTACTTATAAAACCTTAAAAGTTGCAGCAACATGTTCCTAACAAATATTAATAGAAATAGACGATATATTAACCAAAGCAAAATGAAAGCAAAAACATTGTAAAACTATTAAATTTTATAATAAGAAATAATAGCAACATGTTGCTAACAAATATTCCGAGAAATATAGGATATAACTAACAATTTAAAGTAGAGGTGTGCACAAGACATTCTGCTAGCTTACCCTTCACCGAATGCAATACTGTAGTGTACTCTTTTCTGTTGCTCTTGATTTTACGACTGCACTTACGAGTGTATTTCTCATTCATTATTCAATGTATACAATAGCACTCGTTTACCTGTGAAGTAACGGAACTATGCTTTGTATGGTAAGAGCATATTTTACTACTGAAGCTATATTTTCAGTATTGCCATATGAATATCAGTAGTGTAAAAAAAGGTTTTTCCCCAGAAATAAGAAGTTTAAAAAAGTTACTGGCAATGCTGGCGTCGACGAAGATGCTCATGTTGTGACTCTGTGAAAAGTACAATATTTTTGTTGCACTCTTTATACAACTCTCTTTTAAGTTGTTGTACAATGGTTTACGAGTGCAGTTGTTTTTTTTTTTTCGTACTCTATCTTTGCTTCACACTTATTTATATTCGCAGCTACAATCAATATTCGGGGATGAGAAAATTGGAATAGTGTGCAATTTTATATGCACTTTAATTGAAAGAAATAATAAGAAATGTTTCGAAATCCAACATGTTGCGAGAAACATTTGTACCATATAGAACAGTGCAGCACACTGTTTTAAAAAGGGAAATACATTTTAAAATTAAAATAAGTTTTGAAAAGGATTTCAGAACAGAAATTTGTAATTAAAACTGCAATTTTCCTTAAAAATTTGAATATTTTAAAGTCACACAAAGGAAAAATAATTTTTACAATATGTATTACAATAAATTGTTGCTAAGACTTATTTCGCCCGCAACAAAATTGTTTTGTAAAGCAATACGAAATAATTACTTAAGCTTCTAATCTATAACACAGTAAAACTGGAATTGGGATTATTATACTATTTCTATTTAAATAAAATTTGTCCAGATTATTAAGAAAAAGTATGCATATATAATGTTGCAGCAACATTTTACAAAAAAGCAATATTAAAAGGAATTCTTCTTTTTTTTTTTGATATTATAAAAATTTTACTGAATAGATAGATGATGTACAGAAATATTTAAATTTTTATAAACGAAATATTTCAAGGTCATTGGAATTAAGACAAATTTTAAAGAATTTCAAACGAAAATAGAAAAAGCGGGTTTTTTTATTTGGAATTTCAACATGAAAAATTTATGTTTTTAAAGAAATATGTCAAGGACGCTAAATTTTACAATAAGAAAACATAAATAAGAAAAATGTTTCAGCAACATGTTTCTTATAAATTTAATGTAAAATAAATTCAAAATATATTTTTTTTAAATCATACCGAAGTTTTTTTATAAAATATAAGTAATACAAATTGGAAATATAAAATGTTTTAAATTTTAAACAGGTTGGCAACAACAAGTCGTTAAAGTTTAACAGTTTATCTTTGATAAATAAAAATGTTGCTAAGTATTGTATTCATGTAATAATAATATCCAAATGTTGGTGCAACTTGTTGAAGTATGTTGTGTTTTCATTTAACAATATACAAATGTTGTTTAAACATGTTGGTAAGAATTGTTTTTTTGAAATATTAAAAATTTGATAATTCCTACAGTTTTTAAAATGTTGCAATTGCATATTTATGTTAAAAATATGTACACATTAGCATTAGAAAAAGTATATCTTCACTTTAAATGATGGTAATAGCTAATTATACCTGAATGTATATAGGAAATATTTTCATCCATTTTGTATTATAATGTTGCTGAAATATGTTGCCAAGAAAAATTTTTGTTTACTTTCATAAAATGTTTAGTAATTTTTTTAAACACAACAAAACTAAATAATTATTTAAAATTTTAAGCAATGTTTTTGCAAAAAAATGTTGCTCGAGATAATAAACAAAAATATAAAAAATATTTCTAAGAATTTTAAACAGTTTTTTGGTTAAAAAAAACAATATTAAAAGCAATTGATTTTATAATAACTTAAGGGAAGTTCATTCAAATAAATAAATGATGATAGAGGACACTTAGATTCTGCGTGGCTGTTTTCAGTATTAAATTGCATCTTTGAATAAGAGTACGACTTTTTTTCGTCACAGGCTTAACGATCACCAATTATTAAGCTTGTTTATGGGTTTAACAGGCCACAAAACTCTGAATTGAAAAAAAAAATAAATTTTTTCTTGCAACATGTGTTGAAAATATGTTCTAAAACACTAATTACATTATGATGCCACAGAAAAGCAAACAAAAAATTTATGATGTTTTACTGTGAATGAAACACTTAAGAAAAGTTTAATTCCTTTTTAAGTTTTTATGATTTAAGCAACATAATAAAACGGATGATCATAATGATAATAATAGAAATTAAAACGAAGAAACTTAAAATAGCCAAGTAGTGCAACTATTTTTATAGGCAAAAAAAAAAAAACACAGAAAAGAAAATTAAAGAAATTATAAAGTGAATTATTTTTCTCGAGTGTAAGAAGAGTGTTGTAGATTCTTGTATTCTTTTTTTTTTTTTTCTTTGCAAGTATTTTATTGCAAGTCCATTTAGTGTTTGTAGTCTAAAAAAGAGTCAGTGAGTGAGCAAACGCGCGCGCTAAATCACATTAAAAACTTCATTATTTCAGGCACCTCATCATGTTATAAAATTCTTGAAATCTTTGCTTGTCTTATTGTTGTTTTTGTTGTTGTTGCCCTTCTCGGGCGTCTGTAAGCAATTCTGTTTCATTTTTTTTTTGTTTTTTTGTTGCAGCAACATTTATTTTGTACTTTAGTAGTTTTTTTCTGTTTTGTTTGGTTGCTTGATGTAGTTTTTTGCCACATAAATTTTATTCCTTTAGCCATTATAATGGGTATTTATTTGTTGCATTGCCAGTAAGGCATTTAGCATATAGTAATGCTGTTGCTTTTATTTGGCATCATCATCAGCAACATTATCGTCAACGTCGTCATTGTCGTCATCATCAGTGCGCGTAGATAGACAGAGTGTGGTGGTGACTATAAAAGGAAGTCTAAAAATGATGTTTTTATTTATGCATCATTTGGAATTTTGACAGCTTTGCCAAGAGACTTTTTCTTACCCCCTCAACCATAAGAATCATTCATTCATTGTGGCATATTTTAAGTGATTTAAAGGAATTTATTTTTGATAAAGTTTAACACAAAAAACAAAAAAAAAAAAACATTCAACAACAAAATATTGACAAATTTTTCAATAGTTTTGAAAATGAAAATGAAAAACGAAGAAAAAAAAATTGAAATCGAAATCAAAATCAAAACATATTAGAAATAAATTGAAAATGTTGCAGAGAACAAGAGAAAAAGGCAAATGTTGCCCACATTTTGTTAAGTTTCAATTTATTTTTAAATGACTTTTTTTTTCCTTTATTTTTTCTACTGAATTTGTATACAAGTTTCGTTCTTTCGTTTGTTCGTTCGTTCGTTTCTTCGTTCATGTGTCGATTTTCTTATTCTAAAAGGGGATCTTATTTTAGAATTTTTTATATTCATTCGTTTGGTTTTGATTTTATGCTGCCAATGAGTGAGTAAGTGAGTGAGCGAATAAGTGAGTAAGTGTTGTTGGTTGCTGAGTGTTGCCTTTACTAATGATGCATCGAAAAGACGAACAACAAAAAACCAAATGTTTTATTTTTTGAAAAATTTTATATTTTTAATTTCTTTAAAGCAAAAGAGAGGCCCTCTGTTTTCGTATGGCTTTTAGAACAAAACGAAACGAAACGAAAAAAAACAAAAAACGTAACAACAACAGCAAAAATTGTCAAGAGATTAAAATCGTATATATAAAACTCTTATAAACAGTCATAAAATTAGAGACATTGTACGAATATTATAGTCAACATTGCCACAGAGTGTAAAGAATTTTTCAGCCTCAATTGTTATTAACACTTGGCAAATAGATGGCTGTTTATATCATCATCATCTAGATCATCACGTTGATGATGCTGATGATGATGATGATGGCGATCATGTGTAGGATTATTTAGAAAATCTTTTAATGGGTTAATTTTTATTTCACTATTCCCTCTGTCTGTTTGACTCTCACACGCTTTATGTTGCCTACAACCAAACCGTCAAACAGTCTGTACGTCTAAGCAACAGTTTGTCTGTATCTTACTTATATGATCATGATTATATTCATATGTTGAAATTATTTTTCATTTGTTGCTGTTGTTGGTTTACTTTTTAATCCCCAAAAACATTTTTTAAAGGGGTTTGCGTATACGACCGAAAAACCAGAAGAAGAAGAAAAAATTTTAAACAAGAATCAGTTATAAAAAATTAAATAAAAAAAAAACATCACAAAAAAATTGTTTAAATGACGTCGTCGTTTTAGCTGTTTTGTAGCGATGATTAATGAAGTGCCACAAAATAAAGATCATCATTATTGTAAGATATTTAATGTATAAATAGTATATCGCCATACAGCAATCTTATGAATCATTTCGAAAAGTCTTATTTATTACTCACATAAGAACAACACAAATCTCTTAAAAACCAAAAAAAGAAACAAAAATAAAAAAACCAACCGGCGAAATAAAAATCCGACTAAAAACTTGTACATTTTCAA
This sequence comes from Sarcophaga peregrina, assembly GCA_014635995.1. Lineage (NCBI taxonomy): Eukaryota > Metazoa > Arthropoda > Insecta > Diptera > Sarcophagidae > Sarcophaga > Sarcophaga peregrina. The sequence continues at coordinate 27,646,099 of CM025789.1, read as the reverse complement.
ATCTTCATGTTGCAGCAACATGTTGCCAAATTTAATATTAATTCATTTAAGATTAGTTTAAACAAGGTTTACTAAATTAAATGTAGAATTACAAAGACAAATACTTTAAGTAATGTTGCTGCAACATGTTGCCATAATACATTTTATATTACGCCATAATCAACAATTTGTGAAAAAAATGTGCAAAGAATTAATATCTCAGACCCTCTCAGTGTTACTAATTTTAAAAAAAGAAAGGTATGAAAATCTTTAAAATTAAGTATTGCAACAACATGTTGCCCGCATGTAGCCCACCAACATGTTCCAAAAATTCAAAAGAATTAATGCTTTATGGTTATAAATTTCAAATGTTAATGCAGAATATGCGAAGAGCATAAGTAGACAATCTTAAAATTCAAATGTTGCAGCAACATTTTGTTTATATGACAAAGAGTAAAAAAAGAATGCAAAATAAAATAAGACTTTAAATAAAAGCCCATTCAAATAAAATTGTTGCAGGAACATGTTGCTATACATAATTATTATTTTATACAAGAAATTATATTTTCATATTTTTTTTTTCAAACTGAAATTAATAAATAAATGAATAAGAAATATAAGAAAAAGTTAAAATAAATTGTTGCAGCAACATGTTGCTCTATCTCAAACTAATTTTAAAAAAATTGTAAATAGCTAATCATTGACTTAGGAAGAAAGAAATCAAATACAATCAAAAATTTTATTTTTTAGCAACAAATTGCTAGACAAAGAACAAATGTTGCTATCATTTTTCCATGCAGATTTAAGCATATTTATTGTAACTTACCTGTTTACTAAACATTGCAATATCTTCGTTAAATGATTCTGACGAACAAACATCACCACCTTGCACACCAGGTTCTCTGGGCGTACATGTGGCCAATTCACATTTTTCAAATATTAGAGCCAACAGCGGGAATAGGGGATGTCTAGAAAATAGAAAATGAACAATTATAAAATAACAATTATGAAGTATTTCAATTTCTTTTACTTTTTTTCCTTTTCAATTACAAAAGCAAACAAAATCTCGCCGATAACTTTAAGCATCATGATGATCTCTTCCTACACTTCACACTTCCACATTGCCATACTCAGCAACATTCTGCCTATAAATATTACTGAAATTTGTTTACACTAATGGCGACACGAAACCGCCGTCATCATATAAGGCATACATACATGTACATACGTTTGTATATCTTTTTTTTTTGGTTTTTGATTTTTTATTTCAAATTTTGTGTTTATTTCGATCAAATTATAATAAAAAGAAAAAAAGCCTACAAAAATATTTCTTTTTCATTCTGTGGCGTTGTGGTGGAAGTGGTGGTGTATGATGGCATAGTGTAGAGTATAAACACACTCATTAAATACCACATACTTAGTAAAATTACGAAAAATAAAAAACAAAACGAAGAAAAAAAGGAGAAAAGTGTTTCTAATTTCTATTTTTCATTTTTTGTATACATAGGCCCTGTATGTATGTATGTGTGTATGTCGGGTGTATGTGTTTTGAACATTTGGTATTTTAATTAGAGCATAAGTTAAAGGAAATGCTATGCATTTCTAAAATGCCAATTTTAGATTTAGATTTTTATGAGTATATATCGTATATTGGCTTTGGCTTTGGCTGTGGGCACACAAGATAACACTCAACTATACACTATACATGTAGCAATCGCAATCACAGCTAAATGCAATAAGAAAAATTATCTACAAAAATAAATCTTTACCTATAATTATAGCATTTATGAAAAAGTTAATGAAACATATTAGGCCAAAGTGCCAGCGTATGTAGTTTTCATTAAATTTTTTATTTTCTTTTTTTAAATTTTTTTTTTGTTTGGCGCTTACAAAACAGCTGGAGTTTTGGTAATATTACAAAGTAAACAGAAATTAATTTGTATAATTTTCTATAAATAAAGATTTTTCGAGAAAAATTTTGAAAATTAATCACTTTTAATATATGTTGCAGCAACATGTTGCCTAACATAAAATGTTGCTAAACTTAAAATTTAGAACAAAAATCTACATTTCCGAATACTACATATAAGAATACATAAAACAAACGTTTTTATAAATTATGTTGCTGAGTTTAATTAAATAGTTAAGTTTGTAATTACATGCAACGTTTAAAAATCTATTGTAAATAGAAAAGATTTAAAAAAAGATTTAGTATTGCAGAAGTAGAGAATAAAACAAAATTAGAACTGAAAAGTAAATAAAGAGAATTTTATAAAAATTCATATAATTCACAAAGTGAAATGTTGCAGCAACATATTGATGAAACATAATGTGTTGCTAAGAACAAACAATCAAGAAATTTTGCATTTAAACTATAAAATACTGAAAAAATGTCTATTGAAACGATTGTTCAAAATGTTGAAGCATGTTGCTATAAATTTTAGAATGTTGCAGATGAAAAAAATAATAAAAATGAAAAGATATTTAATCAACTAATGATAATTTTATTAAAATTTATAATTTCTGTGAAAAAAAAATGTTTCGGCAACATGTTGATAAAATAAATATATAAAAAATTTATAGAACTTGTTATTTAAGCATTAGAACAGAAAATAAAAAATAAAATTAAACTGAAATCTTGTTGCAACAAAAATTGTTATTAAAGGCTAGTACTCTGTTCAAATTTGTGAAAAATGTTGAGCAACATTAATTATTACATGCGGAAAATTTGACGTGTAGCCAAGTAGAAAGTAAATATTTTTTTTTTCAATAGAAAAACAATAATATCAGATACGCATAAAGTTTAAAGTCAGCTGTTATTGAAAATTCCACTTGAAACAATTGGCACTTTAATTATTTCGCTGTGAAAAAATAATGTTGCCAGAAATATATCATATGTTTTTCACAAAATCAACAGAGTACTACTTCTGCAACATTTTTCCATGAAAATTTCATGTGATTTTTTTTAACATGTATTTTGACAGCATTCCACTTGAAATTTTGAACATAGTACTAGGCTTTAAGCTCTAAAACACTGAAAAAATGTCTATTGAAACGATTGTTTAAAATGTTGCAGCATGTTGCTATAGAATTTTAGAATGTTGCAGATGAAAGCAACTAAAGATAATTCTATTATTAAAATTCATAATTTTTGTGAAAAAAAAAGAAATGTTTCGGCAGCATGTTGATGAAATAAAAATATAAAAAATTAAAAGAACTTGTTATTTTAAGCATTAGAGCAAAAAATAAAAATTAAATTGAAATGTTGCTGCAACAAAAATTGTTGTTAAGATGAAACTTATTTCTCATCGTTTATTCTTTTAAGTACGCTTTGGCTTGTAATATATGAATATATTAGCCATGATAAAAAGAAAGGTTGCTGCAACCAAAGATGTTGCTAAGCTTAGATATTAAAAGGAAGTAAAACTTTAATTCTAATTTAAATTCCTAACAAATTATTTAACAGAAAACAATTTAAACACCATTGAAGGTAAGGTTTCTGATAATATTAAGAAAATTAAATTCCAATGTAAAAATGTTGCTAAACATCATACTCTTTTAAACTTAGTACAAGTATTTCCCGCCAAAAAATTTTATCACATTTTATATTAAATTCAACAAGTTTTTGGTTTAATTTATTTACTTTTTTTTTGTTATTATTTTTCTTTTATTTTTCTGCGAAATAAATAAATAAAAAGAAAAAAGAAATCAATATCATGTGTAAATTGTTTTGACATTTTTAAAGGAGGCCTGTTCGTGGCGTTTTTTTTCATAAATGTTGCTGATGTTGTTGTTACTGTAGTTGTTGTTATTGTATGTTTTTCACAATGCACGAAATTGTAATAAATCTTGAAATAAAATTTTGTTGCCGTTATTATTATTGTTGTTGTTGTTGTTGGTGGTGTTGTTGTTGTTGGTGTTATTGAATATATAAAAAGGCTACTGTATGTAGACGAAATAACACATGCGATTGAGTGAGTGTCTGCTATAAACACAGTGTTATGGTTTATTTTTATTATTTGTTGTCTTGTGTTGCTCACAGAGTCTATATACATTTTTTTTTTTAGTTGTTGTTCTTGTGGTTGTTGTTTTTTTTTTTGTAATTTATTACCATCTTTTTAACTGTCAAAAATTCAAAACCATTAACAACCAAAAACATACAAAAAAAAATCGTTTTTTTTTATTATTTTTTGTTTTTGTTTTTCAATAGTTTTATTTCAGCTGATTCTTCTTCATTTTTTATTTTTTTTTTTAATAAAAGAGAGTGTATTTAGTATTTTTTTTTCTGTTGTGTTTTAAAAGAGACTGAGAGCGAGAGTGTCTCGCTTGTCGGAAAAACGACAGAAGATTATAAAATTGTAAACATTTGCAATGTCATCGGCTGACAGTTTAGACACATTTGTTGATAGGGTTTTGACCAATTTATGTCAAAAATGATTTTGTGTGTCGTGTTTTAATTCGTTTTCTAAATTGTTTTTCAAAAACAGAGACAAAAACAACAACAACAATAGTAAATAATGACAAATTGTTTACAATTTTAATTTATATTTTATTTGATTATTATATTAAGAACGGCAACATCTTTAAAAATAATGTTTGCCTGTGGTCAAATGACAAATGATAATTCATTTATGAAAAGGGACATTTTGTAGCCGGTGTATATATACATACATATGTATGTATGTATACATATGTGGCTCACTGTCTCTCTCTGTTTCTGTTGTTGAACATATGCAAATATTTTTAAAAGAAAAACAAGGCCAAGTAAAAGAAAAAACAGCTGCTTAAACGAATTCTAAAAACTGACCATTTATGTTTCAACAATAAATGCTTGCTTTCCGGTTTTCTGTTTCATATGAATGGGTACGAGCCAGAGCAACATTTGAAGGATTATAAAACGCAACTAAAACAAATTGCACCTGAGAGTCTAAACGTCAATCAGCCAGGCAGACAGTTAGCCAGTCAGTTAGCCAGCCAGTCATTTTGAATTTAACCCCTGTGTTTATACCATAATTTTTCAATTAGTTTTCGTTATAGTTTTTCTAACATACATACATATTCTCAATATAATCATTTGTTAAATACCCCATAGAGTGCTCATTTTTAAGGCTAAATTTCTTTGCTTTCTAACCCCTAAAAACCATCATTTACAGGACCTTTTAATACTCATCGTCATCAACAAAAAATAAATGAAAATGAAAAAAAAAAAAAAAATGAAAACCTTTTTAATTAAATGACTGGCATTTTTGTTCCAATAATAATAACCAAGCACTTGTCGCCTTATGGCTTATGGAAAGACTTTTTTTAAACTCAAAGCAAAAAAGTAACAGAAAAAAAGTGTGATATTTTGCTTTACTCCACCACTAAAGCCCTAGAGAGTCACTTGAAACAGCAAAAGGTGTTAAGTTCTTAGTAGAGGCACTAAAAGAAGGCAAAAAAAAAGCAAAAAAAAAATAGGGAATGCATGCCAGCCAGTGTACAAAAATGTTATCTGCTATATGAGTAACAGAGTGTTGCATTAGTTTTATTAGGGGATTCTTCCGTAATTATTAAAGTTTGTTTTTTTACGATTATGGTCATAAACTATAAAGGTTTTCTTTCTGTCTTTCATTCTTTTGCAATCATATAAAAACAAGGTGTTAAATGATTACAAAAAAAAAATACTTGCACACACATGTCTGTTTGCTATAATTGATATAAAATCATTTGAAATTTTATAATAAAAATAAAATTATTTGTATTTGTGAGAAATTTAAAATGTTGCAGCAACATGTTGCCGAAACATAAAATGTTGCTAAGGTCAAAAAAAACTTTAAAATTTAAGGTTTTTGAAACGTAAAGCATTCAATATACAATTTTTATTAGTATTACAACATTTTGGACCAAACGATAATGTTGCTAAGAGTTTAAATAATAAAATAGCCTTTATAGCTTTTAGTTAAAGATTAATTATGAAGAAATTAAATCATTTAGTGATGTATGGAATGATTACTTACTTAATTATAATTACAGTTCTTCACTCAGGATTACGACCTAACTTGTCGCACTACTTATGTCGTATGTATTAGCTTTATGCACATGTGGAGGCGCCTATAGGTAGGTTACTTTTCATAGCAACTAATTTATTCCATATTTCGTTCTGTTCGAGAATTAACACCTTGGGTTTGAATTGTGGCATCACGTCTAATAGATCAACACACTACCAAAATTAATAATTTAGTTTAGAGATGTATATAACAAAACTTAAAAATATTTGAACAAAATTCTCTTTTTTATAAGGAAATTAAAAATGTTCTAGCAACATATTGCTTAAACATCTAATGTTGCCAAGGCAAAAATAAGAAAATCAAAAGAAATATGGTTTTTTAGTTATAAAAAAGTAATATTTTAAATAGAAACAGCAAATAGTTGATTGTAAAATTTAGGCAACAACATTAACCAATGCCTAACCTCTTTCTATACCTTAAGGATTTATTTAATCGTCAATATCAAAATGTTGCTAAAGATTTTTTTTTTTTGTAAAAATTTTTATTGATTTATTTATTACTATACACAATTCCAATACATGTTGATAAACTAATAAATGTTGCTAAGCTTTGAGACAGTCATTAAAGCATCCTAATCAAATAATTGAAAAAAATTTTAAAATTATTTTATGTATATTACAGCATGTGTTCATCCTTGATATACTATATAATATATTTTGAACAATTTCGCTGCAACAAAATATGTTGCTAAGCAACAAAATATTTTCATAACTAAATTATCCGTTGCAATTACTTTTAGTAGCCTTTTCTAAACCAATGAAACCATTATTTAACTATGCTTCTAACAATATCAAACAAAGCATGTTTGACTATAATGCTCTGTTAACAATGTTGCTGCAACATATAAAGTTGCTAAGCTATAAGATAGCTTCTTATCATGAATAATTTGTTGTCAGAATTCATTTAATAACCTCTTATGGACTATAAAACAAAAAAAAAAAACAATAAACTGTGAGTTAATAACCTCTGCGAATATTGTTAACCTCTCAAGCACAGTTTAAGTGTGTTAAATCTAGTCTTGCCATTTTAATCTCTGTAATTACTTTAACAACCTCTTTAAGCCACCTCTTTAAGAAAAACTTTACGATTATTAACAATTTCCTGTATTTATATCATTCATATGCTACACATAATTACAATGAAAAACGGAATTATTATTTATAATTATTCCAGACAGACAGACAGACAGACAGACATGCGTACATTTCAATAATTTCCATCTGTTTTGTTGTCTTGCCATTATGGCATTTCAAAAATATGACAAATATGTCATAAATGTCAATAATAACTGACAAGTATTTAACACTCTTTAAGATGTTTGTTAAGTGGTTTAAATTAATATACAAATAATAATCATATTATTATTTATTTATTTATTATTATTTTTTATTTTTTCTTCTTCTTCTCTCTTTTTTTTTTTAATCATTCTTGGCAGTTTAATTTCTTTTTTTCTTTTTAAGGCAGTACCAAGTAAAGCAAAAAAAGGGCAACTTGGGTTCCCCGTTCATTATTTGTTTTTGTTTATTTTTTTGTTCTCCTATAGCAACACATCAATTAAAAATTAAAATGATTGATGCCTTTACTGTTCATACAAAAAATATAAAAAAAAAATTCCACAAATAAAATGAACAACGTTTAGGAAATCAATTCTTTTTTTTTCCATTCGAAATTATAAATTCTAAACGCATTAAATTAGCACAACGTCCTGTGAAATTTCTAATTTTTTATTAAAAATAAAAAAAGGCCAAATCGTATAAAACAAACCCCTAATTTAACGTTTAAAAGGCTGCATTTTTTTTTTTTTATTTAAAGTGTAAACAACGCCTTCTAATTATGGTAGCAAGAGACCTCAATTAAAGAATAAAAAATACGAACTTAAGCCACACGAGCGTTAAATTTCTTTTATTCCTTCCTTCTTTCTTTCTTTTCTTCCCTTTTTGGAGATTCTGTTTACTTTAGGTTTTGATTTTCGCACGGGAAAAAGAAAGAGAGAGAGAGAGAGAGTGTGTGTTTGGGTAATACTTACTCATAGATCGCATCCTTATCACGTTTATGTACTTCGGGTATTGCACCCATTAAATGATTAGTAACCGGTGATACATGACTAGGGGTACCATGGCCACCAGCGCTAGCTGTATGATAGCCATGCATTCCAACTGTGGCCGCTGCTGCAGCAGGATGTGTCATGTGTGGTGAATGATGTGATAGGCCTTGTAATCCAGGCGGCCGATGACCAACATGTGGATCATACATGGCAGCTGCTGCAGCACCCGAATCCATACCATAGCCATGCAGGCCATCATCATACTGGAAAAATAATGAAATAAAAAATAAATACAAATACAAATTATTAAAAATTTTATAAAGCAATGTTATTTAAAATGTTCTAAAGAAAACAGTTATGAAATGTTGTAAAATTTAAGAAAGCAACATGTTGCAATAAGTGCCCATGGAAACTAGTTTTATAGTGTTCTGAGTTTAAAACAGCAACACGTTGCCAAAAGTAGTCCTAGAGAAAAGTGATTTGAAATGTTTTACAACTAAGTTAACAACATGTTCTCAAATGTGTTTCTAAGAAACCAGTAAGTCCACGTAAGCAACATGTTGCAAATTAAAAATCCTATTGTATAGTGTTCTAAAATTAAAACAGCAACATGTTGCCAAATGTATTCCTAAAGAAAAGAGATTTGAATTGTTTTAAAACTAAGTTAACAACATATTATTAAAGAATACTGCTGTACTGTTTTATACCCAAGTAAGCAACATGTTGCAATATATTTTTACAAAGAAAAATATACAGAAATGTTGTAATTCCAATGCAACAATATAAGGTTAAAAGTATTTCTATTGGAAACAATTATATAGCGAAATAGTAACAGAACTAACAAAAATGTTTCCAACAAAAAAAGAGTTATTAAATGTTTTAAATGCAAATCATCACTAATATTTATAGCGACAAAAGTTATAAAATGCGTTATATCATGTTGCCAAGAGTTTTTCAAGGAAAAGCAACATGTTTCCAATTTTTTCTTGATAATAAAATAAAATTAAATTCAAAGTTTTATAAAAAAATGTTGCTGCAACATTAATTTTGTTTACAAAATGTTGCAAACAACAATACAAATTTCGTAATCAAATTTAAAGTGTTTCTTTGCCGTAAAGAGGGAAAAATTTAATTATTTTTATGTCTTGGAATGTTGCTGCAACGCATAATGTTGTTTTTAAAATGTGGCTAAAGGACAAGACAAATTTTGTAACAATTTTTAAGGTTTATCTTTTTAAAAAAACGGAAAATACTTTTATGCAATGGAATGTTGCTATTGCAATTAAATTTACAGAATGTTGTTAAAGGATAACACAAATTATGCAAACATTTTTAAAGTTTTGCTTTGTCAAAAAAAGGGAAATTTAAAATTAAGATGTTGCTGCAACTTTTATTTACAATAACATTCAATAAAAGTTGTAAAAATTTACAAATATTTGTATGAATTTTAGAAATTTCGTTTTTTTTTTTTAATGCAATAGTGTTGCATAATGTTGCAACAAGTGAAGACTATGTATGTTCTTATGTCAAATTTTTGTTTGTGCAACAACATGTTGCTGCAACATATAAGCATTGTTTTGTGCCAATCTCTCATTTAATCTATTTAAAATGTACCTGATTTAAACAAAACTTTTTTAAGCCAATTCATTTGAATACCGTTTTCTTTGACTGTTTAGAAAAAATTAACAACAACAACAACACTAATAATAATAACAAAAAAAAAAAAAAAAAAAAGAGAATAGCATTGCATTTCCTGTTTCCTGTTCTAAAACCATTTGTTTTCAATGCATTCTCTCACTGGATTTTTACTAAAAATTTTCCCAATATATGTGAACGATTTCGTTTTAAGCTGGCCTTTATCTATGCTTTTTTGTTTTTGCCTTTTTTCACGTTGTGTTTATTATTGTTGTTGTTGTTGTTGTAAATGAATTTAATGAAAAAAAAAAACACACACACAGAAAACAACAACAAGAGGAGAATAAAACAATATATAAGCGAACAACAAAATTAGCATAACAACTTTATAGTTTAACTGCTTTTAGACAATCTTTGCAACGATTTTATTTTATTTTCGGATTTTTTTCTGTATTTTTATAACGTTTCTCTGGGCAAAGAAGAAAAAAAAATTAAATATAAAACGTCGTCTAGATGATATACGGAGGAGAGGAGAGGCGAGGCGAGGCGAGGTGATATTGTTGTTGGAAATGACAAATATCTGAACCGCGACTTTAACCCACAAAACTTGAACAATAAACAACAGCAATAGCGCAACAACAACAAGTTGCCAACTTTAAAAACAACTGCACATGGTGGGACTTGAAGAATTCATCGTCAACTGTTTTTTTTTTGTATGTTTTTTTGAGATTTTATTTTCCAGATTTTTTTTGTTTTTTGTTGTATTCTTTTGCTTTAGTTTTGCGAAACAGAGAGAAAAAAATTTTACTTGTATGTGAAATGAAGTCTTTTGCTAATCTTGTGTATGTATCTGGAGGACAATTTTTTTTTTCCCTAAGCTGCTGCTGCTGCTGTTGCTGTGACTGTGGCTGTGGCTGTTGTCTTCCATTCATTTCAAGCTGGTTGTTTAAGCAGCACATACATGTCTAGATATTGAGAAAGGTTTCTTAAAAAGTTTGTTGTTTTTTTTCTGCAAACAATAGCTGGGTACAAAACCTTTTTCAGTATCGTATCGAGCTGGTCTGGGCTGTCTTACTTGACAGAGTACTTGTTGTGATCTCGTTATATTGTATGAATTAAAGCACACAACAAAACCCGATATCTTCCGTCTTTTTTATGAGTTTTTTTTTTCGATTTTTTGTTGTTTTTTTTTTTGCAATTTATTCCACATCTCATAAGCATCTTACGAAAAAAACAAAAAAGTGCAGGTGGTTTTAGATCAATTTTTATTTTTATTTTTTGTTCGAGTTTTGTTTTGTATTTATTTAAGGTTTGTTTTATTTTTATATTTAATAAAATATAAAAAGGAAATATTCTTAGATATTAATCATTAACACTTAACAGTGCAACCTCTCAGGCAAAATCCTTAACTTAGGTTTGTACACAACAACACTTGACATTTCCATCAATAAGTCAATTGCTGTTTAAACGAGATTTTTTTTTTTTGTTTTGAATGATAAAAATCTACGAATTTTAACAAAACGTATGTAAAATATCTTTGACAATTAAAAAGCCAAGTAAAGTAGTGTTTAAAATGGGTAATAACCCCTCCCGATGTTATTAGTCATTCAGAGTATAGAGGCAGCAGCCAGCAGCAGCTTCTTTCAACCTGCTGGCAACAATGTTTTGTCAAACTGAACGATAAAACGAAAGAACCCAGACCAACACATACAACACAACACAGTACTACAGAGTATAGTGTGAGTAAAATAATATGCAGTGTGAACTTTCAAGTTTTGAAAAAGTTTTTGTATTTTTCTAAATGATAAAAATCTTAACAATCATCATCATTTTGTTTTTTTTTTTTTGCTTCTCTTCTCTCTTAAAACATTGACAACAACAACAGTTTTGTTTTTGTTTTATTTTGTAATTTTTTTGTTGCTTTTTTTTGTTGTAAAAACTTTTTCTTTAAAACATTAAAACGTGGTTGTCATCGTCAAGTAAGTAAGCGTTTAGGTTTGCTTCATACTCTGTTTAAAATAATCATAAAAACTGCTAATGAATAAGACTTAAAATGAGTTAAAAAACAACAACAACAACAACATCAACACTAAAAAAGTTTTGTGCACTTTTTTTTCCATTTTTATAAACAAAGTGGCGTTAAAGAAATTTTTTTTTTTCGTTGTTTGTTTGCTGGTTGTCGTCCCTTATAATAGCACAATTTGATCGTGGTGTTGATGTATTACGGCCGTAGAAAAACGCAGTTTAAACAACATAAAAAAAAAGTGAAAAAAAAACTTATAAACGTTTAATACGCTTTGGCTTTGGTTGGGAGTTTTTTAATTTTGTATGCAAAAAACGTTAAGACATAAAGTTAAGGCTGTTATTACAAGGTCAAGCTTATTATTGTTGTTATTTCTGATTGTTTTTTCTTTCTTTTTTTTCTCTCTGTTTATTCTGTTAAACGTTGATGATCATGATATTTTGATAAAAACACACGTTTCAGCGACAATACAGTCAACAAAAAAAAAATTTGAAAAAAATATCGAAAAAAACCGAGCTGTTTATGGGTGACAAAAGAATGTTTTTTTCTTCTGTTTTGCCCCTTTTGTTTTTTTGGTTTTATTAAAAGTGTGGGAATATTTTTAAAAATATTTTAACGTTTTGAATGAAATTCAATTTCAAAGAAAATTTAAACTTTAGTTAGTCTTAGTTTTACTTTTATGCAATTGTAGATTGTTTTTCAAAATGACATTTTTAAACCCAAAATAAGTCCTATAGGACTTAACTTTAGCAACATATTGCTAAAACTTTTTTATCTTTACTGGCCTATTTGCTATGTAAACAGCCTATGCAGTTGTAGGTTTATTTTCAAAAAGATATTTTTAAACCCAAAATTCCTATGGGACTTATCTTTAGCAACATGTTGCTAAAACTTTCTTTATCTTTCTTTACTGGCCTATTTGCTACCCTTAGATTAAATAAAAATGCAGTTTAATATAATCTACATACGTGTTTAATATTATTATAAATATTTTGCAATCTTCTCAAAAGCATCTTCCTCTCTCAATCCATTCTATATACCTATCAACACCTGTATGTTAGTAAGCCAAGTGATTTCTTTTATTCTCTTGTAGCATGTCCTTTAACATACAAGGATAGTATTGCTTATGACAGCTAATCTTATCGAATTGTCATGAATACAGCCACTGTCTTAGCAACATGTTGTTGCAACACACTTTTCCTAACTATAAGCTGCGACTTTTTCTTAGCATTATGTTACTGCAACGTTTCTCTAACCAGCTAATTTGTTTATTTTTATTAATTCAAATTAAAAAAGTACTTAAAAGCTTTAAATAAACATTTATTAAATTATTTGTTTGCAACATGATTCTGCAACATATCAGAAACTAACTAGTTTGTATGGCTTTAAATTTATATTTAAACAAAATGGTTCGATGATCCATTTCTAAGCAGTATTTCGTAAATTTAGCTTAGCAACATGCTTTTGCAACATGTTTATGCAACATGTTTCTGAAACATGTTTCTGAAACATGTTTCTGTTGATTTTTTATTTGAGCTTTAAATGTTTTAAAATGAAAATTTAAGCTCTTTCAAACATGATATGTATCTTGTATTTTTTGGTTTAAGCAACATGTTGCTGCATGATTCAGAAATTATATTTTTTTGTTTAATTTGTTTTTTTTTTATTAAGACTTACATTCATTTTACTTAGCATATTTAACTAAATTTAAAGAAATTAAAATTATTAGTTATTGCCTAGAAGTTTATTTTTTACAAAATATTGCTGCAACATTCTTACTTAATGTAAGATTGAGTTGTTATATTAAACTTGCAACTTAAAATGAATTTAAGTTTCACTCTGATAGCCATTTTAAATTCTATTCAAAACAGTTTAGTTCTATATTAACTGTAAGATGTTATTTTATACATCATGTTGCAAGCAATAAATTATTTAAATTGGATTTTAAATTTTATGAAATGTTATAGCAACAAAAAGTTATGTACCAATATGTTAATGAAACAACATAAATCTAATTTGAATAAAATTTATGCTAGATTAATTTAATATTGAATTATAAGTGCTTTTGAATACAAAGGTCTTAGCAACATGTTGCTGAAAGCTTATTTAGTTGTTTATATTCAATATAATTAATTCTACTATCTGAAATAGATACATAGATAAACTTTCCTTAGCATTATGTTCCTAAATAAGTTTGCTATGTAACAAAGATTTATTTAACAAGTACTTAGAATTGAATTTTAGGCAATTTAGAACAGCAACATTTAATTATAAAAAATAATGTTTTTCTTAATTTACATTTAAATGTTCTAACCATTTAAAAAGTGTTGCTGAAAAATTATGTTTTAGCAACATGTTGCCGTAATGTAATACTATTTTATTTCCTTAATCAGTCTTTCAACAAAACTCCCATAAATTGTAATCAAAAATTTCTTGGAATTTATTCTTTAAAACAATATAAACAAATAATAAATCGCGTGTTTTCTATATTTTAAATAAACGCTTTTAAAGCCAACATACATACATACTATCTTTGTTGTTTTATATAAAGATTTTATTTTATTTTATATACGTATTGTTGGTAAACACAAACCAAAAAAAAAAAAAACGAAATTGAAAGAAATTCTTGCTAAAAACAAAAAGCCAGGGAATAAATATGGAAAAACTAAAGCTTAATAGACGAAAAGCACGTCAATATTTATGTTTGTGAAAAAACTGAAAATCATAATCAGCTGAAACGTATGTAGACGATGTGTACAGGCACCCGGTACACCACCAGGTACATGATTATTATGAATTCTATTTTTTGTTTTGTTTGTGTTTTTGTGTTTTCATAAACATGTTTAAATAAAATATTGTGATTTTCTTTATTTGTTGTTGTTGTTGTTTTTATAAATATTCCCTTGAATTATTTTACATGAATTTTTTTTTTTTTTTTTCTTTTGAAATTGTATTCACGTGTTTAACTCTACTCTACTCTACTCTATTGCTGCTGCTGGTGCTGGTGCGGCTGCTAGTGCTTTTGTTAAAGATTTTCTGTTTCTATGCTATTCCTGTTCATACCGTTTCTAAGTGGGGGGCGTACCACCAGCCAATTTCAATTCATGTTTTCCTCTCTGTCTCTCACTCTCCCTCTCTCTTGTAAGTTAAAGGAAATTCTTGGGCTTTACCCACAACAACAGAAAAAAATAGGAAAAAAAGTATCAGAGACTGGTTATAACAAAAACCGAACAATAATATATGAAAAGTTGCATAATAAGTTTTGACGTACTAGCTGCTGGTGTTATTGTTGTTGTTGTTTTAGGTAACATGGTTAGTGAATGTTATTTGTTGTTAAATAATCCACCATATAGAGAGAGTAGAGAGTAAAGAGTATTGTGCTGTTGTCAAAAACATTCATAACATTTAGGAAATTATTGCCAAAAGCTATTTTTCCCTAACTTGGCCTTATAATGCTTCTTTGCGTACACACAGACACACACCCACACCCAAGTCGGTGGTGTTGACCCCTTCAAACAGACACCAAACCAAACCAGAGAAAAATCAATGAAAAATTGTGTGATTTATTTAAAATGATTTTCAATTATTAATGTTATGATATTCTACCATAAATTTGTTTTTCTCTTCACCATTTAAATCAATTTTATGTTATTTTTTATGTTTCGTTTCATTTTTCGTTGTTTGTTGTAAAGGTCATTATCTCAGTTTCTTTTCTAGTTTAGCTGAAGCGTCTCTATAAAGGGTCATTGCCTATAAACATTTATTATTTCTTATGGAATTTTAGTTTCTTTTTTTTCCGTGTTTTGATTTTTTTTTTTTTATAAAAAAAAAAACTAGTTTTATTTTTAGCTCTTCTTTTAATTTATTTCTTTCATCTTCAAACATATTTGATAATAATTATGAAAATTCAAACCAAAAATAGAAGCACACCACAAACCAGAAACTCATACTTTAAGGTTAGACGACTAGAGATAACATTATAACAAAAAAAAAAAAAATATTTTCTATTATAATATGGATGCATACAGAAGATATAAAAATCTATTTGAATAAATTATCTCTTAAAACAAAAACAAAAAATACAATGAAATATAATAGATTAAAAATTTATTAAAATAAAATTAACAGAAAAAAAAAACACAAAACAAAAGACAACATTTTTTGAATACCAAAAATAATAGAAAAATATTTGAAAATGAATTTAAAATTTTTATTTTAAATAGGAAAATATTTAAAACGAAATTAAAATTTTAATAAAACATTTCTTAAATTAAAAATTTCTTACAACTCCTAATGTATGGCAACATGTTGCTAAAGTATAACGCAAGCAGAAACAAGAAAAGTTTATTAAATGCTAATATAAATGCCCATAACTTTGTTCCTATCGTCATTTGTATCAATCAATAATATTTAGCAATCTCAACATGTTGCTAAAACATTGCTTATATAAAAAGAAACCAAAGACCTCAAATTTTAGTACTTAGTTACATATACATAAACTATCTAATGTAATAATTCTTAAATACATAAATTTCCATATGATTAATCATAAGCAACATGTTGCCAAGTCATTTTATTCACAAAAAATATTATCACTTCATTTTAAATAAACAAAAAACTGAACACAAAAATATATGAAAACCATTCAAATTTCATTACAAGCATAATATTACAATATTCTGCTAGCAACATGTTGCTGCAACATTAAAAATTAAAAAATTTTCCAATATACAATAAAATAAACAATTTAAACTGAAAGCGACTATTAAAAATTTCTTTCTCCCTAACTCAATTATTCTGCTGGAATGCGGTACAGTGTTGCTGAAACCTTTTTTATACCTTGTACACAAGAATGATAAACTAAAGATTACGCCATCACGCACACAAAATTAAAACTTTCTGCGCATGTTGAATCAATGACGTCACGCAAATTGTGTTCGTATTGGCTAATGATAATGTAAGTTATATTGCAGGGCTGCCAACTACTTTCACGTAGTGCAAACATTTTTCAGAAGAAATGTTAATTTTCACATATGAAAAAGACTTGGAAACATTTAAAATAGCCCAACTACGTCATTAATTGGGAAATCATGCGCAAGGCGTAATCTCTAGTTCATCATTCTTGCTTTGTGCATGCTTAAAAAGGAAATTTTGAACATTAATAAAATAAATAAAGATTAAAACAATTAATAAAATTTATTACACTTTCCATTTTCCTACGTATTTCAAAAAATATGGTATTCTACAATTTTAAGCAACATGTTGCTTTATAAAATTTTAAAAGACAAAGTTTTTTATTTATCTAAAAATTCTATTTAAACAATTCTTTTTTCTTTTGTATTCAATAACAACAATCTGTTCCAGCAACATGTTGCTGAACTTTATTGTAAAGAGTAAATTCAATAAAAATATTGTTTTAATCAATTACTATTGATTATGAAAACAAAATGAATTATGGCCCTACTTTTTTTAATTTAAAACTTTTTAATATTATCAAGTTCCTATGGTTGTGGAAACAAACAGCATATCTCGGGCAATCCAATGTTACCAACATGTTTCTTAAGCATGTTACTGTAGAAACATTTTATTTCAAAGCTTAAAACGCCTTCTTAAAATTTTAAATTCTAAAAATTGTTCTTAAAGAACTTAATTCGTTAAACTTTTGAAATATGTTTCAGCAACATGTTGCTTCGTAGAGGTATTAGACCTAGAACTTGACGATTGCTTTAAACGATTTCAACTTCTTTGACTCTTGTAGATACAATTGTTAGGGAAAGCGAAATTAGCCAGTATGTCCTTGCAACATGTTGCTTAAAACAAGTATTAACCATTAAAATTTAAAATTTTTATTACAAATGTGCTAAATATTACAGATACTAATGTCATGTAATAGCAAAAATGTTTTCGCAACATTTGACTGGAGAAAAAATTTTCTCTGTACTCTTTTCAAAATTTCATTGCTGTCAAAATACATGTTAAAAAAATCACATGAAATTTTCATGGAAAAATGTTGCAGAAGTAGTACTCTGTTAGTGCAGCCCTTGCGCTGATCAACTTCTTCCTTCCCTGATTTGGCGGAACTTGGTTAGTACAGGGACTGCGTTTCACCCGTGGCATTACAACGGGCCGCCATGAGTGCTCAAGTGAGCTTTGTGTTATCAGAGCTACCACTACGACCTAACCTAACCTAACCTAGTACTCTGTTAATTTTGTGAAAAACATATGAAATGTTGGTGGCAACATTATTTTTCACACCGAAATAATCAAAGTGCCAATTGTTTCACGAGGAATTTTCAATAACAGCTGAATCTAAAATTTTTGTGTATCTGCTATTATTTTCCTATTGAAAAAAATATTTACTTACTACTTGGCTACACGTCAAATTTTTCGTATGAAATAATTAATGTTGCTCAACATTTTTCACAAATTTGAACAGAGTACTAGGCTTAAACTTAAAAAATGTTTTTAAAGCCATACTATTTTAAACATAATAAACATTGTTGTTTCAATTATTCATAATTTTAATATATGTTGTAGCAACATGTTTCAAAAACAAATATTAAAACAGAAAATTAAAAACTAGCTTTATTGATTGCAAAAGGCTGGCACTATAGCTAAGGAAGCAAAAGAAAATAAATGGCACCTTTATTTAGCAAATATGTCTCAGCAACATGCTTTAAAATTAAAAAATGTTAATACATAAATTTTATTAAAAAAAAAAATAATAATAAATGTTTCAGCAACATGTTGCTAAAGAAAATTTTCTTTAAAAATTATAATGAAATTTTAGCTATTAAACTCACTTTTCTTTGATTTAAAATGAATATTTAAATTTTCTTTTACTGTGTTTATTTAAATGCTTGACTTTTTCTATTTTTTTTTTAAATTTTTTTTCTGTTCCTTGCCTGCAACATAGTATTGCATTGTGGCATTTCCGTTAATATTTATGTGTTTTATATTAAACATTCATTTTTGTTTGTGGTGTTCTATGCAACTAAAACTATTTTGTAGCCATAAATCATTTAATCACTTTCATCTCATTCATACAAAAAAAAAAAAAATAATAAAAAAAAACCAAGAAGAAAAACATTTGCAACACAAAAACTTAACATTCTTGCATATTCTTTTTTTATTTTTTTTTTGTTTAATGTTGTAGACAATTTTCAAAGTGTTGCATGAGCATATAAAAGCATTTTTTTTCTATCATCTGATAGGCCAGCAGAAATATATGCAATTTTATTATAAAAACATATTTTTGTGGCTGGTGTTGTTGCTGGTAAATATTTATGAAAGAAAACAAAAAAAAAAACAAAAACAAAAAATAAATCATTTTTATGAAAATTATTGTTGCAAACAACATGAACTTGAAAATAGTATTTATTAGTATACAAGTAGAAGAAGAAGAAGAAACAGCAGCAGCATTATGAAAACAATGGTCAGCAACATTAGTTTATAGGCAGAAAAAGCAGGCAGGCAGGCAGACATACAACGTATGCATGTATATACGTTTTTATGTGCCTTGGATGCAACAATATTGCGAATTGTTGGCAATTTTTGTGGCAAAAATTCAAATACCAAACAAACACCATGTGTTTCGTTATCATTTACATATGGAATGGAATGTATATAAACAAATATATGTATGTATGTATACATATGCATACCTATGTGGTAGTGATGGTATATAAAAGTGACAATGAATGCATGTTAGTGCTGCTGCTGCTAATGTTGCTGCTGTTGCTATTAGAATAGAAAGTCAGTCTGGTATTTAAAACCGAAAACCATAGAGAGGGAAACAGAAAATAGTAAAATTTAGTAGAAATACCATTTTGAAAGGCTTGATGTTGAAGGTATTTCTCGCATAACGGTATTATACCACAGTAAAAGTATGTATGTATGTTTACTTTTGTGAGAGAGTGTGAGTGTGAGTATAAATGCGAGTGTTGCACTTTTATATTTTGGTTTTTAGGTCGTTCAATGTTCCTATTGCTTTACGTATACGTATATACATATGGATATGCATATGTAGATGCAACAGCACTAGTATTAGTTTTAAAAACTACAAATACTAGTGGCAGTGCCAGTTGTTTTAACATGAAACATACTAGGCAAGTGATAGGAAGAGTATTTCCTATTTGCTAATGCTGCAACCATGATAAAAATTGCATTCATATTATCTATTTGGTATTTGCTTTGCTTGTATTGTTGCATATACAATGAATATTTAAAGGCAAATAGTTGTTGTTATATGTACGTATGTATGTATGTATGTATGTATTTTACCCGTATGCAAATTTTCTATATTTTGTTTGGTTTTGTTATTTAAAAAAAAACACAATTTTTATGGATTTTTTTTTTTAAAAAAAAATTTTTTTTTCCAAAAAGAACTGGGTGAACCTTTAATGGCCTTAGATGACTTAAAAAAAAATTAGAAAAAAATACATACATATCACATATGTACATATATATGCATGTATGCATTAGAGTATATATACATAGAGAAAGAGAGATTTTATAGGGAATTTGTTTTTATTTCAAAACCAGACACATTTACAGACAGTTTAGAGTGGTTTTAATATGTATTTTCTAAAACTCTGTTTTTCTTTTTTTAATATTTGTTAGTGTAAATAAAGCAACAATTTGCCTTTTAACATAAATGTAGTATGGCTCACAAATTTTTTAACCAACAAATAATATTAAAAAAAAATCAAATTCGTTTCTTTTTTTTTAATTTTAAATATTTTAAGGTCATTTGTTTTCTTTTTTTTCTATTTTCAAAAATATTAAAAAAAATGAGTCTTCTTTTAATTACAACCATATTTGTGGGTGTTTTCCTTTATAACTTAGACAATATATTTTGATTTCTTTTCTTTTTTAATATTTTTGTTGTTCCTTATTTCTTAACTTTTCAAAGACAAATGTTTAACACTCCCATAAATTTTAAAGGCTTGATTTGTTTAACATGCCTTATATTTCTTTCTTCTTAATTTTTGTTATCGCTATATACATACATAGGTTTTGAAAATATATACATACATAGCTTTGAATACAGACATATCTGGTGTTAGACAATTAATTTTTAAAGGCATGTTAAAACAATATTTATAAATTTCTTTTTGGGTTTCCTTTTCATTTTGTCTTGTTCAAAGGACTATCAGAAATCAATAAGAAATACAACAACAACAAGAAAAAAGAAACCACAATTTTTAATTTTGTTTAGTAAAACATGATTTTTATCGTTTTGTTAAAAGAAAAAATATTAAAAATTTTTAATAAAAACATTAAAATTTAATTATTTTCAAAGTCTAAACGAATTATAAACCTTTCCGACCTTTAACTAAAATTAAAGAAAATTACCCCCTAAAAGTAGGCTTAAAAAATAAAAAATAAACTCTAAATTACTTGCATATTAAACAGGCGCTGTCTGAACTTGAAAATCGTTAAAGACTTTTAGGCCGTGGATTATTTTTATTATTTTCTTAAGTTTTAAAAAACAAGTTATTTAATTAAAATATATTTTATTAAAATATTCTATCAAGTTCAAGTTTCTTTTTATTGATTTCTTTTGTTTTTATCACAAAATTAATTCGCTTAAAAATTGTTAAAAAAAAAAAATTGACTATCCAGCTGAAGAATCTATGATAACAGCGTTTGACAAATTTGCGATTATATTTCGTTGGTAAAATTGTCAAATTGGAACTGGAAGAGATAATTTATTTAAAGAATTGAAATACCTCAACACTAAAACCTACATGTACCCGTCGGTGCACTAAAAAAATTTCATTGCATTGCATACCTTAAAAATACCTTAAAAAGGGAAAACGAAATGCATCAACTGAACAGCCACAGTGGCAATTTGAAGTGAGACTTTGACACATGAGTACTTCAATTTGTACTAGAACTTAAATTAAAATACCACACCTTATATTAGATTAAATTGATAACTAAGCATAGCACATGTGGGTCTTATCGAATGTATTGTTAGTATATCACTTTGCCTATAGTACCATATCGACGCCTCCATTCTATAACGTTCTAAGTATACTTAGAACGTTTTTACTGTTCTTGCGTTTTTAAATTCTACGTTCTCTAACTTAAATACTGTTAAAATGTGGTTAAGATGCGCCTATCCGTTCCGAAGTTATAGGGAAAAATCTACTTAGAATACACATACAGTCTTATGGCGCGTGAAAACTTTGAGAGCTAATAACAGACTTTCTGGACTTTGATTGTTATAGAACGGAGGCGTCGATATGATCTATAATTCCTGGCTTATAGCACTCACAATTTTGGGAAAATTACTCTATACAAGGCTTTAATACTACTCGTGCTACTATATATCCGAGAAGCATATTAGCTTATGCAGGGAGAAGTATTTCTTCTTAATTTTTGAGGTTAATGAGTATCGACGGCTATGCTTGAATGCATCATGGCAACATAGATGTATGAATGTATATTAAATCACGTTCAATTCGAAGTTTTTAATTTGTGATAGCATTATGTATGCGACGTAAAAATTTATCGAAAAATTTCCTGAGGAAAAATGTCGAAGAGGAAAGCAGAAATTTCGGTAATAGAAAAATAACCTTGAAGATGATCTTCTTAAACTTGTGGTGAAAAATTGAAAAATAAAGGATGAAAGTACTTGGTATTCATTTCCAACTTTTTGTTACGAATGAAGTTCAGAATAATTTGCTGCTAAAGTCGACAGATTTTACGAGTTATAATGAAAGTATTCTAAAAAACTTAAAAGAATTGTGCATATTAATGTTAGAAAACCAAGCACAATTGACATTTAAAATCCGTTAAATTTAAACAAAATAATTCAAAAATTTCTAATTATCAACAAATTAAAGAAGCGGCGGCTTAACAAAACGAATTCTTAACAAAGGAATTTAAATTTGAATCACTTTCAATCAGAGAGTTCTATTTGAAATTTTAAAGTGCTATATATTCGGGAGTATAAAAAGATTCGTTTCCTTATTTCATAGAAATTTTGCTGATTTTACCCAACTTCTTTCGATATTTCCCATAAAATTTTAAAGACTTTTGCTGCGCGTTAAAAGAGTTTTAATTCCGATACAAAGGAAGTTTATTTTTGAAGAAGTGTTGCAAGTAGTTTTTTCGAGTTTAATTGAGTTTTGCATATTTTTTCAAATTGTTTGCAATATTTTCAGTCGCTTTCAATCGAAGAATATAATATGGAATATGACGTGTGCGAGTGTTAAACTTTCGAGAGTTTTAAAAGAGTTTTATTTTATTCTGTAAGAGTTTTAGTGATTGTTCTTAATTTTTTTTCTTATTGTTTATTTTAAATGCTAAGCATTTTTCTCGATAGATAGATAGATAGCAGTTATTGTAATGTTTTCCAGTTAAAAAAAGCTGTAAATAAACATTATTTGATTTTTCTATTGAAAAACTGATTTTCAGTGCTAAAGAGTTTAATTTCTAAGGAGTTAAAAAAGAGTTTTTTCTATTTTAAAAGAGTTTTTTTCTATTTTTTTAAAGTTTTACCTATTATTCTTAAATTCATTAGCGTTTGCATTAAATTTTTAACACATTTTCAATCACTTCAAATTAAAGAGTTTTATTTTAAAATTTTTCGGGAGTTGAACAAATTTTCGTTTTTTGTTTTCTATTTTACAAGAGTTTTATTAATTTTTCAAACTTATATAGCCTTTAGAGCTCACTTATTATTCTAAATACTAAAAAATACTAAATATACTAAAAAAAAATAAAGCATTTAAAATAGCTAAAATATTTAATTTTGAGGAGTTTACAAAAAGATTTCTTTCTGGCATTAAAAGAGTTTTATTTTCAGAAATGGAGAGTTTTTTTAATTTAAAAGAGCTTTTTAGTTTAAACAAATTTTCTGTACTTTTCTTAAATTTTATTTTTTGGCTTTAAATCCTTTTCTCATTTGTAATTACTTTCAATCAAAGAGTTGTATTTCAATATTTCCGGGATTTTGTAAAGAGTTTTATGAGAGTTTTTATTTTATGAGAGTTTTACTGATTTGTTTCAATTCTTTAAACTTTACTACTCACTTGAAAATGTTTTTATTTAAGGCACTAAAGATTTTTTTCGAGAAGATTGAAAGGATGTTTTTCATAATAGAAGAGTTTTACTTTCAATACTAAAAAGATTTTCTTTTGGAAATTTATAAATGGGAAGAGTTTTACTGATTTTATTCTATTTCTTTAAATGCTTACAATCACGTATTAATTTACAAAATTAAAAGAGTTTTAACAGTGAATACTAAAGCGTTAAATGTTCGAGAGTTGAAAAAGAGTTTTATGAATCTTTCCAAATACTTTTGGTGTTTATTGTTAAATTCTTGTTACATTTTCAATCACTTCATGTTATAGATCTTTCCACTTTTTATAATGCGGCTATTTGTTAAAATAATTCACACTTTATTTGAAGTATGTACACACAAATAAAATGTAGAAAAAAAGGGAATTTTTTTTTAATAACAAACATAACAATTCAATATAATTTTGGTATTATTTTCTTCCAAATAAATCATAAAACCCTAAACATTTTAATGCTACTTAAAGTTTATGAAAATATTTATTTAAACAATTCACACTTTAAGGCAAAGTATGTGAATGAATGAGAAATTTTTTTGAAGCCAAAATATTAAATGTTTTGTGTAACAAGTTTAAACGGTTTAACTTTAAAGAGGAGACTAAATTAAATGGAATTTTTTTTTTTCTATCTTTAATGTTTTATAATCATATTAAATTTTATTGTTTAATATTTTTAACAGGTCATCCAAATAATAAAATTTTAAAAGCAAAGCCGAAAAAAAAATTGCACATTTTGGGGCCAGACGCTGCGTAACAAAGGTTTTTCACAGCAGTTTTCATTTAATGTTTAAATTTTGTTGTTATTGTTGTTTTTCTGTTACAATTAATTTGTTTATTTGTTTATAGTTTTTATATGGACAGAGAGCGAGATGTAGGATGAAAAAAAATTGAAAATGAATTGAGCAAAAATCATTAAAAATTATGACCAAAAATATTTAAAAACGTTGGAGGCCATAAAAACGGATTACAGAGTTGGGAGTTTTTGTTAAAAGCAAATATTTTTGTTTTTTATTTTAATATTTGCATAGTTGTTAAGAAATTCTTTTCATTTGTGCATAAGTGTTCAGAAAAAAAATATTCTTTTTGGTTTTTGCTTTCAAGATAATGTTGCAATTGCGTGTTGTATAGCTGCAAGTGGAGTGTGTCTTTATTTTGTTATTATAATTATGTTGCAGCACAGTATTGTCTCTAACAATTTGCCACAATTGTTTGTTGCATTTTTGCACAATTTTTCGTACAAGTTTTTTGTTTTTTATTTTTTCTTTTAAGAAATTCTTAAGAAAATTGCTTAATATGAACGGCCGGCCTGCAATTGCAGGCTGGCAGCAAGCAGCAGGCAGGCTGGCAAGTAAAAGTAAGTTTTTATAATGATGATGGTGGTTTAAACCAAACAAGTGTTTATGGCCTCAAATTTACAACTTAACATATAATTTAGGCCAAAGATTATTATAACGGCTTTAAAACTTCAGATATATTTTCTTTTTCTCTTTTATTTTTCACAAAAACCAAAAACCAAAAAAAATTCAATTTTTTTTTTAAAGAATTTCAACTCATTTGTTAGTTTAATTTTTATATTCCGTAAATTACTTTTAATTTAAGAAAACATTATGCTTGTGTTGCTTTTATAAAACACAACAAAAAAAAAATCAACCAAAGAATAAAAAAGTATAAATTTTGTTTAAAAGAAGCTTTAAAAAAAATGTTTGTTGTTCGAAAATATTCGTTTAGATAAGTTAGTGCTGCACGCCGTTGCTCATTAAATTAAATGAACCATCAGCACGCAATTTATTTTCTTAATACACATTTTCTTTCTTTCAATTTTTTTTTTAACTTTTTTACTTTTTTCTTATTTTAATTTTCTTATTTTGTATTCTTGTTGTAATTGTAATTGTTAAGGTTTTAAAAAAAAAAATCGAAAAAAAAACGAAAATTTTTTAAAAAAAAAATTTACGCAAACACTTTTCATGCGTCTGTACACACAACACGCACTCATTTAAAATAATTTTTGCTCATCTCTTTGCTAATACAGCTTATAACAACGGCCAATGTTAATTAAATTAAATATTATTTCCGTTAAAAAATAAATTAAATTAATTTAACACCAGGAAAAATAACGTAAAAGTTAATAAAAAAAAATTAAAGCAAAGAAAGAAACAAATTTTACTAACAGCACAGTCAGTCCCAGCTCTGTTGTATAAAAATTTTGTTTAAAATTTTTTAAAATAAATCACAATCATTTCTATTTCACTTTAAAATTGTTTTAAAAAGTTTTTTTTCTAATAGGAAACTAGGTCTTAAAACTAGGCCTTAAAAACCCTGACACCGCAGAGTATTAAACAACAATGCTGAGGATGTATTGGCTAATGCGGAATTCGTAAAGTCCTGCTATGCAGCACCGCTTACCACTATTCTCAAGCTAAGCAATTTTCATGATGACTTTAAATGGGTTTCAAAATCTTTGTCAAACGTTTCTTGGAGAGAAGAAAAGAACATAAATTGCTTTCTTGAAAGGCACTTTTGAAGACTTTCGCTAGAGATTTTAGATATCTGAACACTGACACCATATATGGCCTTCAATACTATTCGCAACCTAATCAAAGATTGGCCAATTGTTTGGGACATTTGATCACTTAAGTACGCAAGGCCGATAATAAGACGCATTGGGGCAATCGCTTAGATTTTCTTAAGCTCAACACTAGCGACCAGGATCTCTAAATGGATTTTCCTACGAGTCTATGTAATTAGAGCACTTATCTAAAAAGGATGACAATCGCGAAGTGCATTTTTGCAGATTAAATTTGTTGGTACCAGAAACAATGGAACGCATATACTGGAAATGTGGAGTGTTGTATGTATATAGGGAAACGCAGTGTCTCAACGAAAGACATTTCCATCACATTTCTCCACTAGTAGCTTTAACACAAAGCCTTAAAATTCCTGATAACAACGACAGCCCGTAACGTACAGTACATAACGTAAGTCCTTCTTACCTATCTATTAAACAAAGGACGGTGGAAAATTCTGGATTAAATTATTTGAGAGATTGAGAGACTACGTTCACCTGGTAATGGCTTTTGAAGTGGTTGTATATCGTTGAAGTGAATAAAGACTAAAGTGCAGGAAACTTATCTTATTAGGCTCACTCTTTGAACTGTTTGGATTTTAAACTTAATGACCCCGAGCCTACAGCATGGCATGGTAAAACTGATTCTGAGGCTAAATAATCGGAACTTATCCATTAAGACTAGAAGTGCACACAAGATTGAGGAGAGCGATAATCGCTTATGTTATTTCGTATACGTTTTATAAATTGGTAGGAATAAATGTATGTTCTTGGCCAATTTTATATGAATTTTTATTAACTGGGTCTTCTACACGATAACTTTTATTATGTACCGAAAGCATTTGAAATTTTTCTTACACTTTAAGAGTAATTTTATTTAAATTCTTTATCAAATTCTCTAATTAAAAATCTGCTTTACACGCATACATACATAATTGGCCATTACAACCCTTCAGTCGGGGTTACGACCTAGCTTCTCACACTACTTATGTTGTGTGCGTTAATTTTATACATGAGTGACGGGACCTACATTTTTGAGAAGCGTTTTCATAGCAATTTTATTTATTTTTTAGCCAGTAATCTGCTGACAGGAAGTCGCCGAAGTCGTTTTGATGTCTGACCTGGGATTTGAACTCGGGCCTTTTGTCTAATAAATTAACACAATAAATACTAGACTACGGCGACTTAAATCTGGTTTACACTTCATCATTAATACAGAATTTATGTCACTCAAGGCACACAAAATAATTGATTATTTAAGTGGATTTCTGTTATATTTTTTTTTAGAAAATCAACTCTAAAATTATTTAATACAACTCTACTCCCGGACCTGTATTTTATATTGCATGAAGGTATATTTATATGCATAACATTCTAAAAAAAACTCCAGCACCTTTTTTAAATTTCTTTTTTATATTTTTATTAAGGAAAGAATAATTTTCTCACAAATTCACTGTTTTTAACACTTTTTAATCACAATTTTTTTTAATAAAATTGGCCGAAACAATTAATAAATTTTTATAAACTACTACATACTCATAGCTGGGCTTTAAATTGAATTATAAAATTTTCTTTACACAAATAAATAAAAATTATTAAATATTTTAAGTTTAGTTATTAAATTTTCTACTTCAAAAACAAGTATAACACAAGTTTAATAATGTTTTCTTAAACAAATCATTGATGTACCACTGCTGTACAGTGCATTATAAAAAATTTCCCTTTTTTATAAAAGATTTTATAATAATAAGAGAAAATATATTATAGCTCTGAGCTGTATTATGCAAAAAATTTGCATAATAAAACCGATAAAAGTCATAAAAACTTGTCATTAGAAAATTACTATCTTCCTGGGAGAACCAATAAAGCAATATAAGTTCACGGAATTATTTTCTTAATTCTTTAATGATTTTCAGTTTAAAACCTTTTCATCTAATTTATTACTTCATTGTGCTTTAGAGTATCCTGACAATATATCATTTAAAAAAAATAATTAAAAAATTCTCCTACACAATTCCGATATATACAACTTATTAACTGATGTTAGAAATAATGTTTTAATTATTTTCTTTATTTTTGTTATCACATATCGCTCTTTTATTGCAACATAGTCATATCTCAAAAAAATAAAAAAATTATTTATGTACACACATAATTATTGAAAAGTTTAAAAAAAGGAAAAAATATTATTTAAATAATTAATATTAACGTGTTAAAAAATATAGAAATTCATAAGAAAATCAAATGAATTGCCGTTAAATGGATTAAAAACGAAAAATTAAAATAAAAAAATACAAATTTCCTCTAATAAAAAACTGAAATGAATTTTTATAAATAAATTCGGAAAATTTTTCACATACTGATGTGCGGTAATTTATTTCCAACTATCTTTTTAAAAAGGCCGATCAATTCAAATTGATGAGAATAATATTTGAAATTAGGAATGTTTTCATTACCAGTAGAGTTAAGGACATATCGAAACAAGTATATCCAAAAATTAAAAATTTGTAAAGCAAAACTGCTCTACTGTACATTTGCAGTTTGGCATTATACGAAAAATTTCGGCATAGATAAACTATGTGAAACTTAGATCATTTGAATTCAATTTTTTGCGATATGACTATGTTGCAATAAAGGAGCGATATGAATTGCGGGAATATTTATTTCAGAGAAATTTATTCCAGATAAATTCTGGCGAATGTTGAGACATCTTAAAAAAAATGTTTGCCTTCTTACGAAATCCTACATAAATAAAACATGATTTATAAAACGAAAAAAGAAATATTAAAATATGCATCTTATGCCAATAGCGTAAAGTTATTTTAAATGTTAGTTCACTTAGTTAGTTCACTTTAAGCGATATCCAAAGAAATATCGTTAGCGGTGTAATAAAATCGTTTAAAGATTAAAAACATATTTTATATCGTCCCCTGGAGGACCGCTGACAACAAAATTTTTACAAATAACAAAAATTCTTTCAAAGCTGTGATAAATTGCAATAAAAATGTCAGCATATTTAGAATTTTAAACATGAACTATCCAGTATTTACTAAAGAACGAGATATGAAACCGGTTATTTTTATTTGTAAAATTTGATCCTTCGATTTACGTCGAAGTGTGTTCCAGAAGAATGCGGCGTAAATCGAATTTAAAATAACTCATATTATCAGATGCATTTGTTTATGTATATTTTACGAAAAAAAAACTAAAATAATTAAATTTTTATTTTATGTATTGAATTTTTTTTTAAGAGGGAATTCCCCTGATTTTGTTTAACAAAACAACAGAGGCGACGTAAATCGAATGACGACGCAAATCGAAGTTGAAGGAAACGTTAATCGAAACAACGTAAATCGGGGGAATACTGTAATTCAAATATTTTCAAATGCAGAAATATCCATGGACATAGTGAAGTTAGATGCAAGTAGGTGGGTAGTTTACTAGATCATTAGCATGAGGGTCGTGGATAATAAAGGTAGTATATTACATATTACCAGGTAGGGAAATGTACATAGCACTGTTAGTAATGGAAAAATGTTAAAAAAAATTTAGATATTAAAATAGAAAAATGGTAATGATCGTAGTAAAATTTAAATTAATTATAGGAGAGTAAAATGCATGAAATTTCGAATAATTCTACCATCCTAGAATACGCTTTTAAAATTCGATAAGAATCACAGGAATCTCGCCTAAAAACTAGGATGGAGTTATATACGCTTTCAACTTCTAATAATTAGTCAATTCACACAAGCCCTTGTATCGTTGTATTAAGTGTATTGTTGTATGATAATACAACAGTGTATGCCAGTTGTTGATAATTTGTATGTAAAAATCCAATATGGTTTTCAAAAGTTGTATTGGTTTTGCGCTATCAAATTGTTTGAATGCTAAAAATTTACATTTGGAATACGAAATACACAATACAGTATAGCATTTAGCATTCACAAACAAGCAAGTGTATTCAGTACAACATACACGATACAATGACGTGTGAATTGCCCAAATAAACAAATCTTTCGAAATAATTAAGCCACTAGACTAGGGTATAGTAGAGTAAACTCTGATAAAGCGTACAAAGATCTTATTGACTCTCTTGATTTTTATTAATTATTTAATATTTCTGAATTTACAACAAAGATCCGGTGAATGTAATGAGAACAAATCTAAATAAAATAAAAAAATGTTATTTTTAACAGCATTACAGAAAAAAAAGAATTGCAAACTATTGCAATTGAAAAGTGCATGTTAATGTTTCTTATATTTTTTTTAATTTGTAAAGACAATCTGTAGATAGTTGCAAAAACAATTTTCCATAACTCTTTAATCCTTAAGTCAGGTTTACGAACTAGCTTCTTACACCATTCTTGGTGTTGTATGTTAATTTAAGCCATGAGCCATGTAGCCTACAATTTAAATTCGCCTCTTAACGACAAAGTTTTTAAGAATCTATTCAATGGAAAATTAATTTTCCTTACAAAGTTTTTGTTAGAAGTCGTCAACAAATCAAATAACTGCTAACGAAAGATTTTACAAAGCTGATGTGGTTAGAAAGTACAGTCGAACTTCTATAATTTGAACTTCTATTACTTGAATTAGATGAATCCATCAGGTTTTGCTTCTTTAACTTGAAGTTTCTATAAGTTGAAGTTTTTTTCTGGATAATGTTGATTCAATTTATAGAAGTTTGACTGTAAATTGTTAGAATTTTCTTTTTGCTAGTAATCAGTAATGTTAAGCAAAATATATTCAGTTTCCTAAAACATATTGCCACTGGGAATAGGTTTAATAGAAAATATTTCAGGGATAGGTTTACAAAAGCAAGCAATCAATAGTTTATTACATGTAAACCAGTTAGTACACTAAGGGTAATGATAGCAAAAATTTTTAAAATATTTACTTGAATTTATTTGTTGCGGAGTTGTACGTAAACATGCTCAAAATTGTTTTCATAAATATTTTCAAATATTTTTATTCTAATTTTCACTTTTTTGAATTGTTGTTCGCCTTGCAGTAATAAAAATTTTTATTTTAATTTTGCAAAATCTACAAGTTAATGCATAATTATAAAATTCATTGATGAATATTTTGTAAAACATGGATATGGCCCAGGCATTCAAAACCAATTTTTGCACAGAAAAATACAAGATGGCTTACAACACAGATTGAAATATATCCAGGTAAACATTGAATTATTGAAGAAAATTCTGTTTTATTTACGACCTTAAAAGTTATATCGATGAGTACAAAGGATTAATTTTTGTCGTTTGATTTTGTGTCATTCACACTTTGTGTTGGAATTTATTCTTTCGGTCATGTTACACAGTTAGGTTACAAAGTTAGGTGCAAACGAATTGTTGCAAAAATGCAGAGCTGGATGTTAATAATTTCTTATGAAATTCGACAATTTAATCATCTATATTATTTCTAAAGCACTTTTTTTGTCGGTTGCAAATATCTCCGCAAATATCACCGCATCAAATTTAATGAATGATATCTCATTTTAAAGCTTATATCTAACACTAATGGCAAAAAAATAATTGGAAATTGAAAAATTAATATTTTCATTGATAAAAATTATATTTTATATGGAACAACATGTTGTCATTGTGATTATATGTTTTAAAAATGACAACTAATTGTATTTATTTTTATTTGCAAAATTGCTATGTAATCACGTTTACAAGAACATAATTTTCATCACGATTTCCACTACATGTACTGCCTTTTATTTTACCACGTTTTATTATGCTTTCGAAATATTTTCAATCCCAGCCTATAAATTCTTTTAAAATCCAAGTTCCAAAGGAACCATTTAAATCTTTTGTTGCCATAAATCAATTTGATTTTCATAAAAAAAATAACATTTCAAACACTTTCCTTTAAAAACTTCACTTTTTGCTTTTAGCCGACGCCAAAAAGAAATTTTCCAAAAAAAAAAATTTTTTTTCTCATTTCCATAACATGTTTTCCTTAGAATTTTCCCTAGATTTTCTTACAAGAATTTTGTTTTCTTTTTATTTCTATTGTATTGAATGATTTTACTTACCCTAGGTTGAGCCATTAATGCTCTGGGAGCTATGTCCAACCCGATTTGTGCCACTTTTTAGTGAAAACGTATTTGAAAATGAATTTTTTTCTGGATTGCAAAAAACCTACACTCACAAATTTTGCTGCACTCAACGACGGGGCACACACAAATTTTGAAGAGTGTAGAATTTTTTTTTCTTGCTCAAACACAATTTAAATTGAAAATATTTTTTAATTTTTTTCTTTTTTGCTAAATTTTTATATTTTTTTTTTATTTTATTTTTAAAAATTAAATAGTTAATCTTTTGCACTGCTACACTTTAATTTAATTTAATTTTAACTTTTCCTTTTTTTACAAATTACCAGTAAATTTTTGCTTTTCTTTTTCGTAAGATTTTTTGGTAATTTTTTTTCTTCTTCTTTATTTTCTGGTTAAATTTTTTATTTTATTTTAATTTTTTTTTATATATATAATGAATTTGTTGTTGTTGTTGTAGTTGTTATAAAGAATTTTGTTATTATGTTAGGCACATTTAATTTTTTTTTATTTTATTTTTAAATATTTTTTTTAAAAGATTTTGTTTTAAGAAAAAAAATTTTTTTTTTTTATTATTTTGTTTCAATTTTGTGTTTCGTATACAAATTTTTTTGTTATTGAATATGTTTTAATAAGATTTTGTTTTGTTGGTTTTTTGTATTATTTTTTATTATTTTTACTTTTTAAAATTATAAAATGATGACTACTTTGTGTAGGTTGTTTGGAGGTTCTTCTTTGCTTGCTTTGCTTGTATAAAGAAATATTTTCTTGGCCAGTCAGTTTGTTTTCTTTCTTTCGTTTTTTTATTTGTAAAAGCAGCTGTCATAAATCCATTTTTCTAAGTTTTTCTTTTTTAGAGTTCTTGTTTAAAGAAGAATTTCTTTTTTGGTTTTACTTATTTGCTTAGAATTTTATATTGTTGTTGTTGTTGTTGTTGCAGTTGTTAAATCGTATACATAGTGAGTTTGTTTAAAACAAAAACAAAACAAAAAATATATTTTTTCTTCCTTTTTGTTTTTATTTTTTTGCTTTTTTCATTTAATTGTTATCACAGTTCCTCTAAAAATATTGAATTTTTAAAGAATTTTTTTCCATTTTTTCAGACAAAAGAAAAACAACAGAAAATAAAATTTTCAAAACAGTTCTTTGCAACACAAAATATTTTTTGTCTTTCAAAAAAATTCAATCTTTTTTTTTTGAAATTTCTTAACAAAACGTAACGAAAAAAAAAAATTCGCGCGCGCATTTAAAGCGACGGCTTTCTTACTTAGTTTTTGTGTTTTAATTTCAATGATTTGGTAACACTTTTACGTACGTTTGTACGATTCCTTGTTTTGGTTTTTAATTCTCGTTTTCCTTAATCCTTTATACACTCACACGAAAAAAAAAATCACACACACACACATACTTAAAATCCATACCGTTAACCGTTAAGTTTGCGCTGAACTTGAACAAACCAATGCTGTGTTATTTCATTGAGAAAAAAAATTTACAAAAAAAAACGAAAAATTAAAAAATTTTTTCTGTTTTCAATAATTTTCCAAAAACCATAAATTTGAATTAAAAACAAATTTTGCAAAAATCTTTTTGCCGACGTTATTTTTGCGTTCTTCTTCTTTTTTTTATTTTATTTTCTTTCTATTTCTTGTAATAATTTTTGACTGCTGGTTGTTTGGTTTTGTTTTTTTGGAAAATAATTTTCAATTTTTTTAACGTTTTTTTTTTAACACTTAATAAAAGTAATTTTATTTGGGTTTTCTTTTTGAAATATTAAAATTTATTATAATAATAATTATTTGTTGTTGTTGTTATTGTTATAAATTTTTATTATTATTATTGTTTTGTGTTGTCTTCTTGTTGTTCTTTTTGTTACTCGTCGAGTGTCGTCTATATAACACAGCACAGCACGTCGTACGCGTTTCGAAGGCAAATACACACTGGGCTTGTCAATCAATTCGAAAACTAAACTTGGCGGGGGTAAATAAACGACCAAAAACACACACACACACACGAAACTAACTATACTACTCTTTAGTAGAGGCAACTACAACAACAACATACATAGCTAGCAAGCAGCAAATTGTCTCTCATAAAATTTCTTCTTTTGCCAGTTTATAATGGATGGATGGTTGGTTGGATGTTGTTGGCTGTTGTTGTTTGTTGTATACGTCGCTCACTCACTCACAGTCGCTAGCTCGTTTCATTTCGTTTCGTTCGTTTTGTTGTTGTTGTTTGATTCTTATATGCCATATATTACACTAACAAAGTGTACGAGTGTGTGTGTGTATGTTGTGTTGTGTGTATGGTAGGTAAGCAACAATTGTGCCATTAAAACTGAGATATTTTCAAATAAATTTTATGTTTTGTTTTGTTTTTGCCTTCTCCAACACAGGCTGCGTGTGTGTTTAGCAAAAGTAAGTAAGACAAGGAAGACTACCTGTTTATGAGTGCCATAAATTAATACATTAGAAAGAGACAAGAGTTATAATAAAACCATTCACATACCACTCACTCATCAAAACCAAAAAAACAAAAAAATTGTTTCTGTTAAACAACAACTACCAACAATAAGAAGAGAATTATAGCGCATGTGTTATAATTTAGTGGGAATTCAATTCACTTTAAAAATTTGTGCTCAAATTTAAGAGAGTCTTCAACATACTCTTGCATACTCTTACAAATCAAACAGAAATTTACGGCGAATATAATATTTCTCTTAAGTTTATCGAAACAATAAATAAAAATTAAAAAAAAGAAAATATCCTAATAAACCTAATAAGGAAATAAATGATTTATTTCCTTAAATTAATTATTATTTTATTTTTAAAATAATTAAATAAATTTTTTTAACATATTTTAACAATCTTCTCTTATAAATTTTTCCTTCTCTTTAGCCGTTATACTCTATTTTTAAGAGTTTTTTATTTTTGTTTTATTTTTATTATCCCCCACACATATATTTCTTTTCTATTTTTTTTTTTAGTATTTATTTGTTATTATTGTTGTTGTAATTTTTTTATTTGAAATTTATTTGTCTTTAGATGAAATGAGACGGCTTATAATCACTTCATATTCTCAGTGTGTTTAACGAGAAAGACAAAAAAAAAAAAAGCAGCAACAAGAATAGCTTGTGTCGGTTTTAAAAGTATTTGCCATTGTATGTGAAATGAAACGCAAGGTATAATGGCATATGCACTGTTATTGTTGTTATTTGTTGTATTTTTAGCAGTGTTGCCACTATTTGCAAATAAGTAATGCATGTAAAGGAAACTAGTTTCATGAAAATCAAAGGAAATTTATTGAAATTGCTTGAAATTTGTAATTAAAACTGAAGGCCGTGGTATATTTGTATACCTTAAATAGGACTTTAGGTTTAAGTTAAGGTTGTAGATTAGGAAAAAAATAGAATTAATTAATTTATGACATAGAAATTTGAATTTAAAATTTTTTCAGTTTTTCTTAAACAAGTTTAAATATTTAATTTTAGATCCTCTTGCATTGCAACCTCTTTCTAAGATATAATTTCACAAAAAATAGAATCTTAAAATGGTAAAAAAGTTTGTTAACCGGCACCAGACGTAATGTCAACCTAGTTTTCCACACCATTTATGTTGTGTGTATTAATTTTATACATGAATGGCGGGACTTACAGTTAAAATCCATTCCGAACGACGGATTGTTTTTCATGGACGTTTTATTTTTGCTACAAATCTTATAACACACTACCTCCTAGATAACAGCGACGAGTCACATAGAATCCTTTATGTGTTGTTGTTTAGCATTTTGAACTGACATTAAAAGTAATAACGTTTCAGGTTCACACTAACCATACTTCGTCTACACACAAGATTAAATCTTAAAAAAAAAAAAACACATCAGGTGATAGTCGCTAAAGAACTCAACTCTAACCAAAAGTTAAAATTTGCTTCACTTCATACACATACATAGATACATAATTAGTCATTACGACCCTTCAGTCAGGATTATGACCTAGTTTTCTACACCACTTATGTTGTGTGTATTAATTTTATCTATGACTGGCGTGACCTAAAGTTTAAAGTCTACTCCCTCAAAGTTTTTGCCAGAAATTTGCTGAGAGGAAGTCGCCAAAGAAATATTTTCATATTTTCGATTTGATGTCTGACATGGGGGTTGAACTCGAGCCTTTCGTCTTATAAGCCAACACACTACTTACTAGACTACAGCGACTAGATTAACGAAGAACTATTGAATCAAAGAGAGCACAAATGAAAGCATGTATTCTAACTCTGCAGTTAATTGGAAAAGTTAAAGATTAACGTTTGCGGCCGTTCTACATGACTCGAAATGAGCATTCCATACAATAAAGAAACCGCAATCAATGGGTTTTCAAACAACACCTGACGTAATTAACACTAAACCTACCGATACTTCATGTATTCCTATTCCTACCAAAAGGGGGTCAAATGATCGCTTGCGGTATTTAAGGTAGATTACATATATTTCTCGGTAAAAAAAGATAACAAAAGAGGGAAAACATTCAATTTATTTTGTAATAAAAGTTGTAAAGACAAATGGCTATGTGATGATGTTATTTTCAAGAAATTCTGACAAGAAGTTCAAAATGGGGCATTTAACCCGTCCACGGTTGATTTAGTGTTAAAAGAATTGTTGTTGGCCACTATAAAACAGAAATGGGTACATTTTTCGGAATACTAAAGTGCAGCATCGAATCACTCGACAAAGGATCTCATAAATTACATGAGTGGCGGGATCTACAGTTTAAGATCGACTCCGAACGGCAAATTTTTGCGAAACTTTTCATGGAAATTTTATTTATTCTCACAGTTTTTACCAGATATCTGTTGAAAGGAAGTCACCAGAGGATTATTTTGTTTTTGTATTTCATTTTATTGAAGATATTTGACCTGGGATTTGAACGGTTGCCTTACGTCTAACAAGCCAACGCACTACCTACTAGACTAAAACGACTGCCACAAATTACTCGATTAGTACCAGTACCAACAAAATCTTTGGAAGCATGAAACAAACTGTATGCTGAAGTATGTAATAGAAACTACTGAAAATAATCTTTAAAAATTCAAAAATTCACAGAGTATTACATTAGAAATTATAAAACTTATTGAATGAAAAGTGCTTTTCAATTTATTAAATAATAAAAAAATAAATTTCCCTTTTCATAATAAAAAAAATAAAAAGAAATTTTTTTTTAAGTTAAATTCCCATTCCCATTGTCGCAAATTAGTTTTAAACAGCCTAATAGGATGGCAACACTTTTTATATTGCCAAAACAACAACAATAGCAACAGCAACATAATGCCTAACAACAACAAAAATAACAATAACATTAGCGTTAATCAACAACGTCGTCGACATGAAATAAATACAACAGCAACAAGCGTTTTATAGCAAAAACCAATCCCCATTTGTTATATTCGCTTGAGTGAGTGGCAGTTTTGCATCACAATTTTGTGTGTTTTGTATGTGCTCGTTTCAGTGTCGTTTCGGTTTCAGTCAAAATGTTCCCTAAGAAGAGAAGAAATTGTTGTTATAAAGCCATACAACAACAGCAAAGCAATATTAACGCTCTTTTTTTTTTGCTCATTTTTTTTTTGGTGAAAAAATGAGGCAAAAACTTATGAGAAGAAGAAGAAGAAGAAGAAAAAAACAAAAAAGTTACGGTGGGTTGGTTTGTTTAGGTTTCTTTAACCTGCTTCGTGAAAAAAGTGGGTGGGATTGGGTTGTTAAAAACAAAACAACAACAACAATAATAAAAAAATATAGAAAAGCAAAAACAAAAA
Organism: Sarcophaga peregrina; assembly: GCA_014635995.1. NCBI lineage: Eukaryota > Metazoa > Arthropoda > Insecta > Diptera > Sarcophagidae > Sarcophaga > Sarcophaga peregrina. The sequence continues at coordinate 27,607,851 of CM025789.1, read as the reverse complement.
CAATAAAAAAAAGGAATTTAGTTATAAAGGTAAACGGGAATTACACTCATTTCTTGGCTTTCTTTTTATTTAACAGTAAGCGATAGAGTGTAAGAATGTGTGTGTGTGTGTGTGTTTGTTTGTTTATTTTGTTTTTATATTAATTTTATGCTCTCTTCTTTATTTTAGATTTTAAGAAACTTTAGGTTTTTTTTGCTGATCATTTACAACAACAACAATAACAACAAGAAAACACACTGTATTTGTGCACAATGTTATGCTATTTGAGAAAGTAAAATATGCAAGTAAACTGTAAAAGTGTGTTTGTGTGTGTGTGTGTGTGTATAATAACAACGGAAATATTTTTAGGAGAGCTACATCGCTAGTATAACACAACACAGCTTAGAGAGTATTTGTTTGCATTTGTGTTAAGGTTTTGTTGTTGTTGTTTTTGATTTGCAAGGAAAAATTCTTGTGCTCATTTATTTAACTTTCTTCGCCTTGCTTCACCACTACTACTACAACTACGACTGTGTTCTTCTTTTACTTGCCTTTGTTGTGTTAGATGGATGCGCAATAGTTGCAAAATAAACAACATAAAACAGTGGTGATTTGAGTGCTACTAGTACTAGTAATAATGCTAGAGCTAGCCAACACTGGCGGTAGTATATGTATGTAGTAGGGGTAGTGTTAGTGGCAGTAGTGTTGTGTTATATTGTGTAGTGTTAGTGTGCGTGTGTGTAATGGTTTTTGTGTGCTAATAGAAGAATTGGTAGCAGTAGAGTAGTGCTGTTTTAATAGAAAATATAGAGATTTTGTTTAAAGAGAAATTTTTCTTCTACTACTTCGGCTTCGTAGATTTCTTCTTCTACTTTATTAACGTCTTTGTTAGTAGCATTTGTATTATAAGAGTGTATGTGTATGTGTAAGTGTGTGTGTGCTTGTGTATGGGTTTGTTTGTTTGTTGTATTTTGGCCATATAATAATGACAAAAAGGTAACGCCTTCAATATTTATAAAATTTGCAATTTCTTATGAAATGAAACGAAAATGCAAACAAAACAAAAAAAAAATTAAAACAAAAATAAAACATCTTCGCTACAAACACTACTCAATACAAGATTTCTTTTCTTAATTTTTAATTCATGAAAAATGCGAATTTAATTTTAATTTTAAAAACAATTTTTCAAAAAAAAACTTGAAATAATTAAAAATTAAAAAACAAAAACAAAACAAAAACAACTAAAATTTACACTTCGACCTTTTCAAAGTCCCCTCATTAGATGGTGTTTTGCATTTTAAATTAAATTTTTTTTTCAATTTTTTGCTTTTATTTGCACTATTTGTGCCATTAATTAACATGATTTGCAACAAATACCGTCTATAACAAGAAAATCAAGTGATTTCATGTGTTTCGAAAAACAAAATCTAAAAAATCTTAACGTTAATCAGCATAAAATTTTGAATAAAAACAAAACAAAGAAAAAAAATGAAAATTAATTTTTTAGAAACAGTGGCAAACAAAAAAAGACAACAACTATGCATATTGCTTCCTATTTTAATAAAATATTGTGTGTTTATGACCATAAATCATGCAAAACCTGTAGTCCTTAAGATGATTTAAAAATGTTGTGCATTTTTAATGGGTTTTAGAATACAATTACGAACATGGTTTCAGTCTTAAATTTAGATAAGAAAGTGCATTTTGTGTTTTTTTCTGCAGAAGCTTTTAATGCCTGTTTCAATACGAAATCATTCAGATTTAAGATCCCAGGGTGGGCTTAATATCTTTACCAATTTAGACTACAATTCACAGACTGAATAGAGGACATTGAAGTCACCGTAGTCTAGTTGACTTATTAGGCATAAGACAACGGTTCAAATCCCAGGTCAGACATCAAAAAGAAATATAAAAAAATAAATTGCGATGAAAAGTTTCCCAAAAATATTTGTCGTTCGGAGTCGACTTTAAACTGTAGATCCCGCCACTCAAGTACATTAATACCCCGGTTTGCGTCACGTTTCTTCAGGCCCTATTAGCGACGCAAACCGGGGTATTAGTGACGCAAAACAAGGCACGATTTTCCATACAATTGTATTGATTTTCATTTATTTGGATCCGAGATTCATAATTTTAGCTGAAAAAATAGATTTTTCAATAAAAAATATTTAATTTACTAACGACCTATAACTTGCAACCATCTTTTACATGTATTTACATTAGACTTAAACGGGAAATCCCCTTTTTCTTTTTTAGCTTTATACAAACATTTTCATATTAACGACGCAACTTCGAAGTCACAGAAATTTTAAAAAGACACAACTTCGAAGCAGATGTAGACCGAGGCGACGCAAACCGGGGTATTAGTGTATAAAATTACCACACAAAACATTAGTGGTGTGAGAAGAGCTTGGCCGTGATCCTGACTGAAGGGTTGTAATAACCAATTATGTATGTATGAATTCAGGGCATTTCCCAAGTGTTATTAAGCAACATAATCTCGGATCTCAGTCTACAAATGTTTATACACTAATACCCCGGTTTGCGTCGCCTCGTTCTGCGTCTGCTTCGAAGTTGCATCTTTTTAAAATTTCTGTAATTTTGAAGTTGCATCGTTTTTGTTTCAGTTCGTGTCGTATGTTTCGATGTTGCATCGTTCGTCCTTCGATTTGCGTCGTTAATACAAAAATGTTTGTACAAAACTAAAACAGAAAAAGGGGATTTCCCGTTTAAATCTAGTGCAAATTCGATGTTGTGTTTTTTAAAATTTCTGTGACTTTGAAGTTGCGTCGTTTTTGTTTTAGTTTGCGTCGTTAATATGAAAATGTTTGTAGGTATAAAGCTAAAACAGAAAAAGGGGATTTCCCGTTTAAGTCTAATCCAAATACATACACACATATGTATGTATTTATGTTGTCTGATGGTTGCATGTTGTAGGTCGTTAGTAAATTAAATATTTTTTTTCGAAAAATCTATTTTTTCAGCTAAAATTATGAATCTCGAAACCAATTAAATGAAAATCAATACAAATGTATGGAAAATCGCGCTTCGTGTTGCGCCGTTTCGGTTTGCGTCGCTAATAAGGCCTAAAGAAATGCGACACAAACCGAAACGGCGAGTTAATGGTTTGCGTCGCATTTCCTTAGGCCCTATTAGCGACGCAAACCGGGGTATTAGTGTATATGATTCTTACTAAGTTATGCTTTCATATTAAGAATATAAAGTAGTTTTTATCACATAAAAACTTAAATCATATTTTAATGGCCACAATAATAAATATCCTCCGGGAAAGTGGACTAAAAAATACTTTTCCTTTGCACAGTAAACAAGAAGTGATAGAACATCTAGATCGTTAAAATTGGCATTTATGTGAACTCTGTTACATATTGTTGTTGTAATATAAAATGTTCCATTGATTACAATATTAGTAATGATGATTGATAATCCTAGAGGAGTAAAAGGAACATAGAGGAGTAAAAAAAACATATATGTACCGTCAAACTCGTTTATAACGAACTCGATTATAACGAATCCTTGGTTATTACGTACATATTTTCAAGTCCCATCATTTTAATATCAATTTTCATACAAAAAACTTCGTTTATAACGAATTCTCGGTTAAAAGGAACTACTTTATATGGTCCCAGTAATTAAATTTCAAACATTTTACCTTTTTGATAACGAACCCTTAGAAATAACTTTAAGATGTGGCAATAGTCTTTACTTTTATTTAATGTGGCAGCATTAAATTATAACTCAACATCTTTAATCAGCCGATAGGCAAAAAGAATTAACACATATTTTTTGGTTTTTAATAAAAAAAATACTTTCTGTTTTTAATAAATGAGAAAAATTTTTTGTATTTCATATTTTCTTCTACGACTTCACCACGTTTATTACGAACTTTGCCTATAACGAACTATTTTTTCTGGTCCCACGGAGATTGTTATAACCGGGTTTGACTGTATTTTTTTAATTTGTCTATAAAAAATGGTACAAGACTACAAAAAATATTCAATAAACTTGTCATGCCAATGGAACTCTAAATGAACGAAATAGAAATCGAAAAATTTATGCAAGTTGTTGCAATTACAATTGAATTGCTTGCTATTATATAATGAATTGTAGACTGTAAAGATCAGATTCAATTTTAGACAAAGCTGTAGAAGCTCATAATGAACAATTCCCTTGCAAATCCCTTCTGGTACTCACCACTAATTCTCTTAGTGTCAACGTAAACTCTGCTATTGTCTGCGTAGTATATGTCTGACCTCTGGAATAAACTTTTTTAAACGTTACTGTATTGCACGAGATCCACTTTTCATCTTCCATAATTATTCGCTTTAGAAACATTTTTAGTGATGGTTTGAAATTACAAATTCGGCTCATTAAAATTTACGTTGTGAATTCGGGTGATAGCACATATTTATTGAGCATCTTTGTGCATTCAGCTATCTTGAAATAGATGCCAAATACCAAAAGCTCTGTTTATGCTGATTTTATCAACAATTTAGTCATTGATTGACCAGAGGGATCAAAATTATCAGATTGAAAACGAGGAAACCAAACTTTTAAAATTTTTCTAGTAGCCCAAGGAATATTTGAGGTCGCCGTGATCTAGTAGGTAGTGTGTTGGCTTATTAGACGAAAGACCCGAGTTCGAATCCCAGGTTAGACATCAAAACGAAAATTTTAAAAAAATTTTTCGGTGACTTCCTCTCAGCAGATTTCTGGCAAAGACTCTGAGAGTAAAAAATTGCCATGGAATGTTTCTCAAAAAAAAAAAATGTGCCGTTCGGAGTCGACTTTAAACTGTAGGTCCCGCCACTCATGTATAAAATTAACGCACTCAACATAAGTGGTGTGAGAAGCTAAGACGTAGTACAATGGGTCAATTCGACCACCGAGTACTGTACTTTTCAGAATTGACCTATTTAATTGAATAAACCTAACCAAGGAATATTTTTCCATTTTCTATTATTGCAGAGGAAAATATTGGACGTAGATAACCGACTTTCAAACGAAGAAGAACTGCTCACAGGAAAATTTGTCTTTAAGAATGTTTTCTAATAAATTGAACCCTAAAATGTCACCCCTTACAAACAGGTTTTAGTGGTGCCTAATGCAGTTAATATGTATTGCTAAAGATATTACATTTTAGATCTAGCAATCTAGCCAGAATTTATAATTGAAATGCTGCAAGAAATATCAACGCCTAAGGCTAGTGATTCCCCACGGCTATAAAAGCTGAATTGGCAATAAACGAGACAATGTACGGTATTTGGTGGCAATAAATGTAGCAATTCTAACTAAAGTGAAACTGAAAATTAGACAAGCAGTATTTTGTTCTAAGAATCTTCATTTGGTAGGACTATTACAAGGAAATCATCGCTTATGAGTTGTTTTAACTTAGACTAGTCTAAGGTAACGTATCACAAGTCTACTGCTTGATTTCGGTAATAAAGAAAGATCGTCAGACAAGCCTTTATCTTCCAAATTACCTTTGAACAACCACCAAATTAAATAGTTTTAAATAAAATAAGCCACCCGTATATGAAGAATTTAATTTTCTTTAAATTGTAATAATCATGATCCATGTGATTATACCCAGTATTTGTCGTTTAAATTCTCAATTTAATAAGATTTTAAACATGTTTGCTGAGTTTAATAAAAAAAAAATCAATAAAACCATACAAATTAAAATTTAAAAAACTTTTTCTTTTGGGGAAAAAGACAAAATGAATAATGAATGAATGATTTTCCAAAAATAGAAAAAACCAAACAACAACAGCAGCACAATAATAAACCAAGTAAGAAAGAAGAACTTTTATAATTGAACTCTGTCTGCAAGTATTTGTTTTTATTTAAACAACAACAACAACAAAATAAAAATGAAAATCAATATTTAACAACAATATTGTTAAATAATGTAACCCAAATACATACAAACATAAACACACACACATACTACGTACATACATACATATACGGAAAACCCTTTTATCAGACTTAACGAGACTTTCATCAATTGTGTCTAAATGTGTGTGTATTTTGTAATTTCCAGTGTCTGTGTGTTTTAGTGGCACCCAATGTTGCCGCAATTAATCAAAACTTTTTTGTATTTTTCCTTTCCTAATGTTGTTGTTGTTGTTGTTATTGTGATTTTACCATTCCAAAATAATGTGAAAATCGGAAAAATAAAACAACAAAACAAACAAACAAACAAAATAAGAACTCATGGCGGCCCTTAACATGGAAAATAGGAAAAAAAAAGAATTTTTCCCGCTTAAAATAAAAATAGAACAACAACAACAACATAAACTGAAAATAAATTTAAAAATATTTGTGTTATTGATTTATGCAAAACAACAACAACAACAACAGCAAACAAACAAAAATCCACTAAAAATCATAAAAACAAATAAATTTTTGAGAATATCCTTCTCAATTTCGATTTGATACGCTTTAAAGTCATATTTTTCACGATAGTTTTACTGCGATTATGGGGAGAAAATATTGTCGGCATAAATTCAAAATCAAAATCAAACCAAACCACACACACATTAGCAGTGAATAGGAAAATAATGAAACGAAATCAATCAAAAACAAAATATTTTTGGATTAAATGATTGGAAAAATAAAATTAAAACAAAATTTCAAAAAAAAAAAACGTTTTTTTTAAGAGAAAATTATTTTAAACGGCAGTTGCTTTAAGACAAAACAAAAAAAACAAACAAAACGTGACTTAATAAATCAGATTCACAACGAAAATGATTTGAATTACAATAATGAAGTTACTTAGGATTCCCGTTTAGTCTTAAAAGATCTGCTAAAAAATTTAACACCTTTTATGGCCTTCAGTCAGGATTACAACCTAGTTTCTCACGCCACTTGTGTTGTGTGTGTGTTAATTTTATTTATGAATTACGGAACCTAATTTAAATCGTCTCCGAGAGACAGATTTTTAAGAAATTGAGAGACAATTGCCAAAGAAATATTTTCAATTTTTCATTTTATGTATGAGATGTTTGACCTAGGGTTTGAACCCCATGGCCTAACGTCTAATAAGCCAACACACTACCTACTAGACTACGACGACTACAACGATTTCATTGTGCCATTTTAAATTCATAATATCAACGTAGAGTCAGTACAGGGACTGCGTTCACCCGTGGCATCACAACAGGCCGCTACTATGCATACTCAAGTGAGCTTTTTAATATCAGAGCTACCACTCCGACCTAAACCTAAACGTAGAGCCTTTTCTTAGCTACGAAGCCAATTGCATTTTGCGTTCAACGGAATTTAGTCCGTAAACCATCAAAAGAGATTTGCATAGAGTTCGAAGTCGCCGTCGTCTAGTGGATAGTGTGTTGGCTTATTAGACGAAAGGCCCGGGTTCGTATCGCACGTCAGACATTAAAACGAATAAATATTTTCTTCGGCGACTTCCGCTCAGCAGATTTCTGGCAAAGACTCTGAGAGTAAAAATTGCCATGAAAAGCTTCTCAAAAATCTGTCATTCGGAGTCCCGCCACTCATGTATAAAATTAACGTACATAACATAAGTGGTGTGAGAAGCTAGGTCGTAATCCTAACTGAAGGGTTGTAATGGCCAATTATGTTATGTATGTATGTCGAAGCAAATTATAATTTGAAGGTTGTAGGTCCCGCCTTTATGGCATTGTTGCGGCGATACAAAATAAATTTTTCGTGGATCAAGTCTAGTCATTTTAGTGCTCAATTTCATTATTTGATTCCATTTCTATTAGATATTTCCATCAGATATACAGGTGATGAACTAAAGGCTCTTGTTCTACCTACTTTATTGAGGCGACTTCGCCGGTCTTCCACGATATTTTCCCATTTTTTCATCCAGTTTTTTTAATTATTGGATAAGAACGAAATGCCTTTTTAGCATTAAAATTATGAACTGTCGTACTCTAAGGACTGTTTAGGCTTGTAAAGTACTTCGGGAGTTCAAACCTCAGGTCTGAATATGAAAAACGAATATTCCTCTAAGCAACTCCTTATAAAGTTTTCCAGCAATTCTGTCCTTGATTCCTTTGGTTAGTCCCTGAGGAAGGAGATCATTGTATTCATTCAGTTTTTAAACTCAAGCTGAACTTTAAAAAATCTTGAAGCTCAAGTAGTAAACCTAATCCAATAGCAAGGTAATCGGGTACAGTAAGACCCCGCTTATCGCGGCGGTTACGTTACAATAAGTTCCAGCGCTAAACGAGGCAAATCAGCACGGCGACGGACACTACAGTTGGAATCTTTATTATGGACAGACTAACAGAAAAGCGTTGAAAAAGATACCTACATAGTATACACCTTTCCTATGGTTAGTGCATGGCCGCTTCATTTGCAAACTTATACAACAAGTATGAACACAGTGTTGCGATTTGGGGAAATCCCAATAAAATCGCGTAATATTGAAACAGCGTTAAGCGGGGTAGCGTTAAGCGGGGTCTTACTGTACATATAATTGTTCGCCATGAACTTGAAACGTAGAACGTTGAAAAACGATTTAACATGCCCGAAATACTGTTTGAAAGCCATTAAGATTGTGATTTTTGAAATGAACCACTACTAGCGATAAAAACAAATGGAACTTTAGGACAGCGGTTCGTATTTGTAACTCGGTAAACGAACCGAATCAGTATAACAGTATTTAAGACTGGAAAAGAATGTTTTGTAGTTTGATAGGACCAAAGGCAGCTACAGAAATCAAACCAAATGATCAGAGAAAATCTATAATGAAGGAAAATAACTCGTTTGAAGAGTTCACTGTTAAAAAACGCCAGCAATATGTGAAGGAAAAAGCAGTCCTAATATTTTATGATGGCATAGATTGAGAACCAGGTGTCTAAAAAGTGTTACCTCACCCGTCTAGCAGATAATATCTTTATGGTATTAAATTCATTCTTTGCCTCAATCAAATTGATTGCTCTTTAGAGGTGGATTAGGAACATCGCTTGAAATTGCTTTACTGTTAAGCTGGATAGGGCCGTTACGGATCTCGAAATCTTAGAGATATTACTGGGCATTCATGTGCATTCCGATTACGTTGGTTTACGAGGAAGCTGAATCTCGTTGGCGATGGAAGGGGTACTCTGCTGGACGCGTATTGACAAGAAGAGGACCGACTTAGTTCTGTCCTTAAGTCGCTTGACCATCTATCGCACAATGGCGATTCTTACGTGTTACTTTCCTTTTGGTAGGAATTGTCAAAAGACTTTACTGTCAGGCAAATAACTTCTGAGTAGCTGTGGGTTTGAGGAGGGGGATGAGACTGTCTATCACCTCACATGTTAGAGCCCTGCTCTTGTCATGAAATGTCGGATGTTTTTAAGCTCTTACTGACATCATTGATCGCGCTCTTTAATATAAAGATGAGATGATTTCCTTCTAGGTAATGTTTGATTCCCGAGTATAATTGATTATGGTACCACAATGGGCCTAAATGTTGGCTTAATTTCTTTTTGTTAATTTTTTATAAAACATCCTTTCCTTTTTACTATTTTCCTGTGTTGTTTTTTTTTTTTAACAACTCCAAATTTATTTCCAATAATTAAACTCCCTTGTATCACGATGTCTGCCTATGGCCTCAGCTCATGTCATTTGAAGTCTTTAAATTTTTTTTTTTTTGTCTAACAAATCCTGTCTATGTTAAATTGTTAGTTTTTTTCCCCCATTGTTTTTGTTGTTACTGTTGGTTGCTATTGCTATTGCTGTTGTCGCCATTTATTATTGTTTGCTGCTGCTGTTGTTGTTGTCGTTGTCGTTGTTGTTGTTGTGCTTGTTCTAATGAAAAATTGCTACAAAATATGTGTTAACCACTCTTTTAAAACTGTCATCCATTTATTCATTTGTTGTTGTTATTTTTACTATGAGTTGTTGTTGTTTTTGTTTTTTATATTTGCCACATTGAAATGTTGCAGCCATATTAGAACCAGGCAATACACAAAATAGACGAAAACAAAAAATTTTTTATTGAATTTGCAAAAAAATTAAAAATTTTAAAAATTTGATTTAAAATTTTCGAAAATAATTTTCAACCAAAAGGTGTTAATTTTATTAGAAAAATTTATTTTATATTTTAAAAATAAAAAGGAATACTGGATTTCACTTTCCATTTTCACAATAATTTATAAAAAAGTAGCAAAAAAAAAAAAATTCTTATAAAATCTGGTCCAAAATGTTTACGAAAAAATCCGTTTTTTTTAAATTTTATTTGGGAAGCCATTAATTACATTCTGATCTGACCAATATTCTGAAGGTCTATTTAAAGAGTTTTAGACGTTGAAAAAGAGTCCTAACGAATCTAGTCAAATGTGGTACAGTAAGACCCCGTTTAACGTTGCTTCGCTTAACGCAGTCTCAGTATAACTCGGTAGTATTGAGATTTCCCTTAAACGCACACTGTATTGATACTTGCTGTAAAGGGTAAGCCAAAAACTTTTATTTTTTTGAAAATGCTTTAAAAAAAACTGCAGAATATTTTCTTAAATTTCTTTTTTATTTGAAAATACAATCCTTCCGTTTAATAATGGAAAATAATTTCATTCAAATGGCTGCCTCGGCTGGCCATGCTGTAGCCTAAACGATCGGTCCAATTTTTAAGCACATTACGCCTAAAACTCATTAACGCTGTCTCAGTATTACGCGGTAGTATAGAGACTTCCCTTAAACGCACACTGTATTGATACTTGTTGTATTTGAAACGGCCATGCACCAACCAGAAGCAGTGCTCTATATAGCGGCGATGTATACTATGTATCTCCTTCAACGCTTTTTTTTGTTAGCCTGTCAGGAATAAAGATTTCAAATATATTTTCAAGTCCCAATTGTCTCGTTTAACGCTGTTTGTGTTTAGCGCTGAAACTTATTGGAACGTATCCTCCGCGTTAAGCCGCGTCTTACTGTATTTGTTTGGAGCTGTTGAATCTTAGCTTGTTCTTTAAATTCCTTGTGTTAACCAGGTACTGTAGAACTATTGTGACTGAAACAATATTTATTACGACTGTTGCTGCTTTAATTCAGCCTCATAGTTTATATAAATTCACGTATCCAGTATATTCCCGAACGTCTAATTTTGCCTATGAATGGTTCTTGACAAGTTTAGACGGACTTCTATGGATTTCTATGTACAGAAACTTTAAACGCCTAGCCAGAAGAATGGGTTAATAAATCCAAAATTGGGTCTCTGTGGACATCTATAAACCATCATTTGCTTTAAACTTTAGGATCATTATGGCTATTATAACATGCTCGGATATATTCTTTTCGATGATGTCCTATCAGCTGTGATCTGAGAAAAGCTCTGAAAGCAAATTATTAGCTCATATTCGACCTTAAGTTGTATAAAAAGTGGATAAAATTAACCGTCACTACCTGATGGGTATAAGAAGCCTGACCAGGTAATTGGGTCTAAAGCTTTGTAAAGTAATTGAAAAACGTCTACAGTTGTCTATTGTATATACAGGCTTATCCACAATTTTTTTTTTAAATTTTCTACAAAAATTTATTTAATAAATAGAGATAAATGACCGCTTTAAATTAAATTCATTCGACTATTTTACAAACATTTTAACAAAGAAAACCAAAAAAAATTTGAAGAATATTCACGTAAATAACTGACAATTGAACAATTTAAATGTTGGTTGTATCCTGTCAAATCAAAATTTTATATTTGACTCGTAAATAAAATCACAATTTTAAATCTGAAGAATATTTTAATACAACATATCAGTGGAATCCTGTAGTTTATTAAATTACTCGTATTTCGAAGCAAAAAAAAAAACAAAAAAAAAATACAAATTAAATTTGAAAATTTCTCGTTAAGAAAATGGCAACGAAACATTGAAAACGGAGTGAATCTAATAAAGTGTGTACAGTGGCGAGCAAAAGTGAAGTGAGAATATGGTAATTGCTTTCGTTGTTTTATGTTTGTGTGCTTACAATCCTGCTCAGTCGTAATATTCTTGTATGCTCTTTAAAAACGTAATTGCACTGCCATCAGACTAACATAGAATTTTCGTCTTTATATAGTGATCCGCTCAGAACACATCAAAACTTGTTGGTCCTCATATACTTCGACCAGCGTTTATTACGTGAGTGTTTGCGAGTTGAAATGAAGTGTAATAAATTAAGATAAGCCTGGGTTCACCAAGTTGAATTAACCAAATGTTATATTGACCAATTTCTTTGTTGAATTAAGAACTATAACGAACACACATCAGATCCTAAAGTGTTCATGTGCATGCCAAAAAAGTAAACGTTTGGTGTGGATTTAAGGCTTGCAGTCTCATCACTCCATATTTCTTTTAGAACAACAACTCTTTTGAACTGAATTAGATGATCTGGCTTAAAGTCGCCGTAGTCTACTAAGTTGTGTGTTGACTTATTAGACGTAAAGCCGGGGTTCGGGCCCCAGGGCAGACGTCAAAACAAAATACAAAAAGTATCTCTTTGGCGATTTCCTCTCAGCAGTTTTCTGGCGAAAACTCTGCCGTGAAAAGTTTCTCAAAAAAACTGTCGTCCGAAGTAGACTTTAAACTGTAGGTCCCACCACTTATGTATAAAATGAACACACACAACCTAAGTGGTGTGAGAAACTAGGTCAATAATCCGGACTGTAGAGTTGTAATGACCAATAATGTATGTATGTAGATGATCTGGCCACGAACGACAAGTGGTTTAAACAGAACAGGGCTACGTACTACATACTTTGTTTTCAAAGCCAACATACCAAGGGCCTTCCTCAAATTGAGACTGATTTTTGAGCCACCGTCATGGAAAATTGAACATTTCGTATGCGCTACTCTCTCACAAGCCGTGACTGACATGTAAGCGATGTTCCATTCCGCACTTAATAACATCAGAAGGTTTTTCAAGCGATTAAAATGATTTCGTTGGATGGAAATGTGTGTGAGATTTTGTTTGTTTTTTTTTATTTTAAAGATATAAGCTTATATTGAAAAACCTGCGATATTTTGCTAAGAAGTGTTTCATTCACTTAGAATTTTTAGGATCTGTATTCAGATGAATGTGTGGAAATATAATGCGTTTGTTTAAAAATTGTCTTAGGTCTTGGAATAGCTGCGCCTCAAACGGTCCATTTTGGTCTGCGGATTTTTAGACAATAAATCTTAAAACCTCCTTTTCAAGAACTCATACGAAATCATATAATCGACCCGAATGTGTCCATATCTCTCCAGAATAGCACTTAAATGAGGTTCAATTAAAAACTTTCAGGAATATGTGTTTGTGTTCTAGTGCCGTTTGATTTGCTTTATGGCTGCACATACTGTATATACTGTATGGTGTACAGTGAATGATAGATGAATTCATAAAAATCGTGCTACAATTACAAGGACAATATATCCATTAGACGTATTACTTACATGTGGATACCCCTGATACTCTATTTTTTCAAAAAGCAATGAAATTCATTCGCCGTGGTATAGTGGGTAGTGTGTTGGCTTATTAGACAAAAGGCCCGGGTTCGAATCCCAGGTAAGACATCAAAACGAAAAATATTTCTTCGGCGACTTCCTCTCAGCAGATTTCTGGCAAAGACTCTGAGAGTAAAAATTGCCATGAAAAGCTTTTCAAAAATCTGTCGCTCGGAGTCGACTTTAAACTGTAGGTCCCGCCACTGAAATTCATTACCTCCCACTTCACGTTCTCAACAACAAGAATCCGATAAAATCTCTCCTATAATCCCTGATTGATTAGCTACCACTTTATGCCCATCACTGTATGCATCTTGTGTATGAGTATTTTAGCTGTTGTTCTTCATTAAATTGGAATTTCATGAATAACTAATAAATTAAATTCTAATAAAATAAAAAAAAACTCATACTAACACTCACACTCACACTAACACCAAAACTAACACACATTTAACATCATGACGTTGTACAATTTTACGTACATGTGAATACACACGTTCACTACGCTTTTTATTTCGATTTAAACTGAAACAATTTTTTTTTTTGCTTTGCTATGGAAAAATAATAAAATAAGACAAGACAAGGACGCAAAGGAGTAGCAATAGTAGCAGCAAAACAACAATAAAAACAATGGCAACACTGACAGCAATGACAGCAACCGCACTAAAGGACTACAACAACAACAACAACAACAGCAACTGCATGTACAACTACAACAACAGCAATAAAATAACACACAGAATTTGAAAATTTGATCAAGTTTTTCTTTTCATCATTTATTTTATCCTTACAGCTGTTGTTTTTGTTATTGTTTGCATATAGAAAAAAAGGACAATAGCACTAAAACAACAACAACAACAACAACAATGAAGACAGTAACAACTATAGAAAGTTTTCAAGAAAGAAATATGCACTCTAAGGAAATTTAAATGAAATGAAAAGAAAAAATCACAAAAAAAAGCAAAACTACCAAGAAAAACTAATCAAATGATACTTTTGTGATACACTGTGAGAACAAAATGAAATAAAATTTAAGCAACAACAACAACAAGAACCAAATGCATAGCTAAAGCCAAAGCCAGAGTGAAATTTATATTTAAAAAGCAATGTTTTGTGTAAAAGTATTGGGCGAATGTGTAGGTTTGCATGTGTATTTGTAAAGTGGGAGGAGTGCTACTGCTACTGCTGCTGCACTCTATTGCATACCAAGAAAACTTAAGAAAAACAACAAAAAACAAAAATAAAAATTAAAAAAAAAATATTTTTTCTTAAAGAAAATAAAATTGCAAAAAAAGGAAAATTTGTTTTTCAAAAGAAAGAAAGAAAATTCGTTATTGCATTTGGAAAACTTCCAATCCCAGGTCTTGCTTTCAAAGAAAATCATTTTCTTTTTTCATTTTTCTTTTCAAAATTTATAAAATTTTTCTTCTTCTCCTCGTAGCTTTCACACAACATGCGCGCGACAATGAATTTCTTTTTCTTGAAACCATCAAAGAAGAAAAAAAACTCACACACAACACACACACACATACACGAAGAAAAGGACGAAATTGTTGCAAAGAAATAAAGCATGAGCAACAAAAACCCCCCCCCCCCCACCCCAAAAAAAAACGGACATTCACTCAAACTTTTTCTTCTTAACAAAACCAAAGAAAAAACAAAACAAAATCAAAGACAAACAATATTGGAGAGTAAGAACAATAACAACAGCAACAGCAACATTAAAATACGACCAACTACTACGATGATGACGATGACGACGACGACGACATCATCCAACACAAACGATATTATGATTTATACGAAGAGAGTCTCAAATTAAAACAACAAATAAAACATCGGCCCAACACAATTGTAGTGTTGTGTTGGAGCATGTATAGCAGCATAAATGCATGTGTGCACACAATTGAATGAGAAATTGTTTGTGTTGTAAGTAAAAGCTGAATTTGCTGTTTATTTGTAAATATTTTTGTACAGTGTCGCCAATTTGGCATTTTCATTTTATGCTTAGGCAGGCAAAAATGTCTATGATTGCATAAAATTGTAGGGAGTTTAATTAAAAAAGGATTTTCATATTTAATATGCTAGTATTTAGACCAAATGAAGCAAATATTTTTAATAAGGACTAAGAAATTCCTCGATTAATTAATTTTATGATGAATAGACTCCACTAAACTTATTTAATAATTGAAATTCATATGTTAAGGTAGTATTAGTCAAACGTAATATGTATAACGTTTCGGCTGATCAGTTTCTTTTCAATGAAATGCAATGAGAACGGGGTACCCAATTGTAATTTAATTTGGCTAAACATTTGCATTGTTACGAATGCTAGAAATCAATAACGTACGTTCCATTAAAATAACGTGAACGGTCGGCTAATCGGATCTTTATTTTTTTTCCCTACGACTAGCTGTACTGATCATTTTTAATGGGTATATGCTTTCATATTCCCCGCGTTTTTGAATTGAATTCATTGATTATAATGTTATTGATGATTTCAGCCTCCATAAATGATTCTTTAGAGGGCGCCTTGATAAATGGCAAAATCATTAAAAAGTTGTAGCCACAGTCTAGAAGTCAAGGATGAAATTACCACACACAACATTAGTGGTATGAGAAGTTAAGTTGAAATCCTGACTATACTGTTGTAAGGTCACAATTCTATAAGCTTAATCAGAATCAGAACAGTAATTAACCATCTTCTACAGACTTTTCCTTACAATCGTGCACAAATGGCTAGCAATTGGGATTTGATCCATTAGAACAACAACAGGCAACCCTATCAAGTTATATGAAATTCCACGAATTCGATGCAGAGATTATAATTCACCCTATCATAAAGACTGGACCAAATTTACCAAATTTTCCTCATTTCAATGAGTAATTTCCATCCAATTCAACTTTACAGTTTCGCTTTAAAAACGTTTTATTGTAGAAGATAAGATCAAAGTAAATTATTGATGGTTAAATGTGTCTGCTAGATACTACTACATACATAATGGGCCATTACAACCCTTCAGTCAGGATTACGACCTAGCTTCTCACACCACTTATGTTGTGTGCGTTAATTTTATACATGAGTGGCGGGACTCCGAACGACAGATTTTTGAGAAGATTTTCATGGCAATTTTTACTCTCAGAGTGTTTGCCAGAAATCTGTTGAGAGAAAGTCGCCGAAGAAATATTTTTCGTTTTGATGTCTGACCTGGGATACGAACCCGGGCCTTTTGTCCTAATAAGCCAACACACTACCCACTAGACCACGAATGACTTCGCTAGATACTACTTCACGAGTTTAATTGCTTATCATGCTGGAGGTATGGGTTTAGAGGAGATTGAAATTGTCTTAAGCTCTTCAAAATCGAAAATTCGTATCTTCGTAGTTTGAAGTAAGATTTCTCGAATTTATCGTGAATTATTTTCAGCCAAAGCATAGAAAGAAGTCTTTCTAAGAAATGATTTTAAAGAGGTTTTACGAAAATCGTTCAATCATTTTGTGTTACTTTGCCTTACTCTAATAATTTAATTTACAAAAAAAATAAAAAATTCCATTAAATTACAATTACAAGGATATTTTGCTTTCTTATTTCAAAAAAGCGTTTTTTTTTTAACATAACAGTTGGCAATGCTGTTTAAAATTATTGCAGAGTGTTGATAATAAGACTGAAAATATTAACCCCCCACCCATAAGAGCAAAAAAACAGAAAAAATAAGCACAACACACAACGTATGTGAATGTGTGCATAAGTGTATGTGAGAATGGTTGAAATGAATGTTCAAACCCCAAAAGATAGACAGACGATGCAAACAATAACAACAATTTGCACCATTATTTTACAGAGAATAATTTCTCATCTCAAAATGAAACGAAAACCTACAAAAAAAAACCAACAAGCAAAAACAAAAACAAACAAAAAACAAAAACAACCAGCATTCATGCTTTACTGTTCATACTTACGTGTACAACAGAAGAGTATGAATGGGGATGGATGGATGGATGGTTGGTTGTTTGGTTGGATAGATGAGTATTATGGACGACAACATCAACAGCAGCAACAACAACAACGACAACAATAACAACATTAAGTAAGAAGAATACAGTTGTTGTTATTTTTGCTTGCTATTATATGATGAGGATGATGTTGATGATGACGACGATGTCGAAGTCGACAAAGACGACTACTACACGTTTACGACGACGACGAATGAATGAATGAAGGAGTGTTCATGACGACAATTCATCTCTTTCTTATAAACGCAATTTATCAAATGGTAAAAACGACGAAAGCGACAGCAAAAGATGAAGACGACGACAAGCTTTTACAAACTTACACACACTCACACTCGCACACATACTCTCTCTCATATACACTTGAAATAACTACAGCCAATTCACTCACTAGAACTCTGCATGAGTATTCTTCTCTAGCTCTAATTGTTGTTATTCTATGGGCAACCATTCAAAACACTGAGTAGCAAAAATAAAACAAAAACAAAAAGTTTTTTTTTGTTTTTGTTTTTTTGTTTTCTGGCTTTGTTCGTCTTTGAATGCGTCTTGTTCTTCTTACAACACACTGTGTTGTATTGTGTTGTTTAGTGTGCCTTTTCGTTTCATTTCATTTGGATTTGTTTTGCTTTTGTTTTTGCTTTTTCTATTTGGCATTGACGTAAACGTCAACATCACTGCCTGGGCAGTGTTGACTATTAAAAGCTTTTCATGTGCGAATTAAATGCGAATTTTTAGTTTTGTTTTCTTGTTGGCGAAAAACGACAACGGAAAATAATTATTCTTGACAAATTAATTACAAAATTTATTAATTTGTACGTTATATGGGCTTGTGTTTAACACAAGTTTAGGATTTGATTTAAAATTTTAAGCGTTTTTTTTTTGTTGGTCTGTAAATCCTTACATTGTTGTTGTTTTTTCTATGCAGAATGCAATAGGAAAGAGAAAGAAAATTGATTAGCACCACCTATTTGTTAAGAAATTTTGAAATGAATGAAGCACAGTGGGACATGGTGGTGAAAAATAATCAAAGAAATATTTTTAAAAATATTTCAAGTTAAATAGGTTGCAACGGGTAGTGTTCTTTGAGCTTTAATTTGCCTTCTAATCAAGGATTTTACGAGATATGGTTGAGCGTTAAACATTTTAAATAAAATTTGAAATATCGGCCGTAGTCTAGTAGGTAGTGTGTTGAGTTATTAGACGTGAAGCCACGGTTCAAACCTCAGTAGATTTCTGACAAAAACTCTGAGAGTTAAAAAATTGCCATAAAGCCATAAGCCTGGCCACATGGATGTACAAATGCAATCCAAACGCAATAAAATTGTTTCAAAACATGATCGATTGCTACAAATACCGTAGAGTTTGGCGAATATTTAAGCGTTTAATATCATATTAGACTAATTCCTGCAAACCCCAACAAATCCGGTAGAAAGCAATGAATTTTTTCGTGGTTTCTGTATTTTAACAATTAAAAGGCTTTCATCGTTCTCCTAGTAATCCATATAGAAATCTGACTGATTTCAGATTCTCCAGAGATGTGTATAAAGTTCAGGAAACTTAATTTTTTAAGACTCACTGCGCAATGTTCCTCACCACAATACCAAGCGACTCAATACATTTTATCAAAGAGTCTTATTTCTAATCAATTATGCTAGTACTTACTACAGTCGAAAAATTATTGGAAAACACTTGAGTAATGGAACGAAAATAAGTCAAAGCTATAGTAAGATCATGAGGAATAGACCTTAAGGCATACCAACAAACAAAAACGATTTCATTATATCTATAACCGATTATTATCGTATTAACTGGATTGGAATACGAATATTTAAAGTGGAACACAAAAATTATGGACAAACACACAGTGTGTAGCGATAAAATTAGAAGTAGAAACGCTGTTGGTGGTCACATTGAAGTTCTCGAGGCATACACATGACACTGAAGAGAAATATTCGAATTTTAGTTAATATATTGGACTGTAGCGCCTAATATATATGGCTCAAGAAATTCCTGGAAATTTTTGTAAATATATTGCTTATCTCATTCGTTACTTTTTAATTCGTTAATGCAGTTAGGATTATTAGTGTCTCTGTTTTTAAAGTTAAAAACCTGTTTTATCGTTTGGAATAAATAAATTTGTAAATAGGCTCTTAATTATGAAAATAAATTGCAGTTGCTTAGCCATGCAACCAGTCGTCAGCTCTCAAGTGTTCGTAAAAACAAGCCATTGTGTTTATAGAGATGTAAACTAAACATTTTTTATCTAAAAGTTATTGAAAGCAAAATACAGTCTAAGGTCTATAAATTGAATCACCATTATCCAGAAAAAAATCTTCAACTTATAGAAACTTCAAGTTAAAAAAGCAAAACCTGATAGAATTCTCTCCAAAAAGCTGTAGCTGTGCTTTAACTTATAAAAAATTCAAATAATAGAAGTTCAAATTATAGAAGTTCGACTGTATATCAAAAACTTTGAATTTAAATGGGAAAACACCAATTTTTTTCACTAAATTACGGTCTACGTTATGTATTTAACACCTTATAAGCAGTGGTGTTGTCGAGACGGACTAACTTTTTGGCACAGGAACACGTGCCGGAACTGAAAGATGTTTTCAGATAACGAGAATTGGGCGAAGTCTTGAAAAAAAAAAATTTAAAAGAATTGCTGATTTTTTTTTCTAATTTTTGACGAATTTTTATATTTATTTTTATAAACAAGGGTTTGAACCGAACCCTAGCTAGAACGAACCGGCCTGTTTTTCCGAATCGGGAACCGGAGTCCAGGATTATCATGGAAAATCACCCCCGTCGTTAAATTTAGGACATGAGACCGCACAGAGCGGCCGCCTACCTAGGATCGGTCCTCCTGTCTGTATTATTGTATATACCGCGTTTCGGTTAAAAAAAAAAATTAGCACAACACCACTGCTTATAAGTGCAATTTTTGTGTTTACATATTATTATTGACCTAGTTTCTCACACTACTTATGTTGTGTGTGTTAATTTTATGCAGAAGTGGCGGGACCTACAGTTTAAAATTGACTCCGAACGACAGATTTTTTTTTTTGAAACTTTTCATGGCAATTTTATTTACTCTCAGAGTTTTTGCCAGAAATCTGCTGAGAAAAAACCGCCGAAGAAATATTTTTTGTATTTTATTTTGATGTCTGACCTGGGACTTGAACCCTGGCTTTTCCGTCTAATAAACCAGCACACTACCTATTATTTCCCACCAAACTTTTAATTCCTACAAAACCTTTAACTAATTAAAGATTTCCTTTCAATTTTATTGAAATTTCCCATCAAAAAACCCACTGTTTTTGATGTCTTTCTCTTGTGTGATGGAGTCTTCATAAGGTTGCCATACGTGCATTGACGAGTGCACAACAACAACAACAGTAACGACGACGACCAAAAATGATGATGTGAAAGTGAGCCAACATTTTGCATGTCCTCTTCAAAGCAAAGCAATGCCGAAAATGATGAGTGACTTACAAAAACAAAATTCTCTGCTCTTAGCCAACAGCTTCAAAAGTTTCTTTTCAGTTGAACATGATGACGACGACGACGACGACATTTATTCAACTCTCACTCTCTCTCTCTCTCGCAAAAAGAAGACGACAAAGGAAAAGAAAAACGACTCAAGACGAGAAAGGAAATCCTTCTAAAGAATATACAACAACAATAACAACAGCAAACATTAGCAATAGCAATGTTGGAGCTAAGCATATCAAAAGATGATGAAGAAAAATAGGTGTTGCCATTATTTGACTGTTGCTCTACTACTGTGTGTAAAATGCAATCGTAAAATAAGCAACAACAACTAGACACATAAATACTCTTAAATTATAAAACACAGACTGATTGTATTGCATTTATTTAGAAGAGAATTATTAAAATTTTTATTATTTTTGTTTTTGTTGTATTAATTTCCAATTATTTAATAAATTTTTTACTTTAAATTTGTTATAATTCTGTTATAAATTACACCCTCTCTGTCTGATTTCAAATTCAATTTTATACTCAATCATGTTTTGTTTTTGTTTTACTTTTTGTTTCTTATTGAGGTCTCTTTGGCTCAGACTCTCCCATTTATCATTATTTTGTTGGGTTTGTTTTTGCTGTTTTGCAAAAACAAAATGTAAACAAGTGCATTTGTTTTTTTCATTTTTCTATAAGAGAGTATGCAGCTACATATATGGGAGAGCATGTATGTTTATGTGTGTGTGTGTGAGTGTGTGAGAGGTTAATGTTTTGTTTTGCTTATATTTCATTTTATTTGATGGCAGAAAAACGAAAAAACCAAAAACAAAATGAGAGTGAGAGCCGTAAAACTTTTGCTCTCTCTCTCTTATGCTGTGTTATTTTTATGTTAACGCCATGGCGTAGTAGTAGTAGTATGCTTGGCATGAATGATGTTGATTTTATTACGCACACACGTGTTTAACGTCAAGTTTTATGGTTTGTTTTTGTTATTGCGGCATTTATCACCCAACACTGGCAAAATCTACAAATCTAAGCGGGTTTTTATTTTTGTTTTGGTTCATTATTTAACACATACTCGACAAAGGTGCGAAAGAGAAAACTAATGTCTGCATTAATAGAAAAAAGGAAAATGAATGTGCTTTGAAATTTAAGAGTTTTTACTAGAGAAAAGAGCATTATTTAAAGAGAAATTTTAACTCGTAATTAATAAATATTTTTCAAATAAAAATAAAAAGAATTCTTTATTAAAGAAATAAATTAAAATAAAAAAAATTGTTTTTAAATTTTTATTTTTTTTTCATATTTCTTATGGTTTCTATACAAAAATAAAATTATTTTGTATTGTTAAGTAAAAAAATCTCTTTCAGAAATTCTCTTTTTCCTATTTCTTTCCTTTTCATTGAGTGTTTTTTCTCTTTGATAAAACGTTTTTTATCTTATTTTACGGCGAATTTGTTCTCTTTCTTTACAAGATACATTTTTAAAGAGAATTCCATTTTTTTATAAAAAATTCTTGTTCTTATTCTTATTCTCGATTGTTGTTGTTGCTCTTGTAACAGTGTTTCAACTTTTTTTTCCTTTGCTGTTTGAAATTTTGTAATGGAAAATGTTTCTGTTGGGTCTGGCAAATGACGATGAATTTTTTAGAACAAGTGCGTCAAAGAAATTTTTACGGAATTTTTTTTTTTCACGAAACTTTTTAACATAAGTTTTGTATAAATTAAAAATATTAAAAGAAATAAGATTTAAATAAAAAAAAATTTTTAAAGTGCTCAAAACAATATTTTTAACCCAAAAAAAAAAAAAATTAAAATTTTAAAATTTCTTAAAAAAAAAAAAAAAAAATAAAGAAGCCGTCGGTTTAAATATTGCCATGTTAAATACATAACTTTGCTTTGGGTTCTCCAATATAACAAAATGTCTTAATTAATAATATGAAAAGCAACAATAAATGACCTTAAAAGTTAAAGATTTTTTTTCTTGTATAAAATTCCTATTAAAATCATGCTTTGTAGAAGAGGAAAAAGAAAATAAAAATTCATGAATTTCATTTCGAAATAAATTGTAATTTTATGTAAATTGTTTAAAGTTGTTTTAAAACAATATAAAACATTTTTTAAATATTTTTTAATTAATATTTAATTTAATAAATATGGAAAAATGATTTTTTTTTTTAAATAAATTAAAATTTTTAAAGTGCTCAAAACAATATTTTTAACCCAAAGAAAAAAAAATTAAAATTTTAAAATTTCTTAAAAAAAAAAAAATTAAAGAAGCCGTCGGTTTAAATATTGCCATGTTAAATACATAACTTTGCTTTGGGTTCTCCAATATAACAAAATGTCTTAATTAATAATATGAAAAGCAACAATAAATGACCTTAAAAGTTAAAGTTTTTTTTTTTGTATAAAATTCCTATTAAAATCATGCTTTATAGAAGAGGAAAAAGAAAATCAAAATTCATGAATTTCATTTCGAAATAAATTGTAATTTTATGTAAATTATTTAAAGTTGTTTTAAAACAATATAAAACATTTTTTAAATATTTTTTAATTAATATTTAATTTAATAAATATGGAAAAATGATTTTTTTTTTAAATAAATTAAAAATTAAAAAACTACTACAACGTTTTTCTATTTGAATTTGGAAAATCATAAATTTAAAAAATATTTTTTTTTTGGAATTTTGAAATTTTCAACCGACGGCTGCATTTGAAAAATTGTTTTGATTTGAATTTTTTTTTTAAACCGATTAAAATATTTTTAATTTTTCTTTTAAACTTTTTATACCCGGAAAGGAAAAAGATTTTGTTTTTGAACAAAACAAAAATTATAATTTTTTTTTTTTTAAATTATTCTTTCTTTAATTGTTGTTTTAATTAAAAATGGAACTCAAAATGTTAAAACTTTTTTCAATGTAAATAACATGCAATGATAAATATTAAATGTGCCGTTAATAATGAAAGTGGACTAAATCATAAGTCTGGAATGTGAAACGCCTTTAGGAAGATCAAATGTTTTATTGTCTAAATCGAAAGGAGTTTCAAATGAATTTGATTTTGAACTCCATTTTTTAATTACGCAATACCTTGAATTGTATATGATGTTAACGAGATCTAATTTTTTTAAAACAAGACTTAAACCAGCGGTGTTGTGCTAATTTTTTTTTACCGGAACGCGTTCCGGACTCCGGTTTACGATTCAGAAAAACAAGCCGGTTCGTTCCGGCTCGGGTTCGGTTCAAGCCCTTGTTTATAAAAATAAATACCATAAAAATTCATCATAAATTAGAAAAAAATCAGCAATTCTTTTTAATTTTTTTTTTCAATGTGTTCCTGTCTAAAAAGGTAGTACCAGAACGATATTCCGGAGCGTTCCGGCTCGACAACACCACTGACTTTAAATATTTTCATAACTACCAATACAAATATACATAATAAGAATGATGACTAGCTAGTTTTTGTCTTTTTTGCGGTAACAAAACAATTTTTAAACCTGATGACAAATAATTTGCAATAAAAATAAACTAATATCGTGGTTAAGGAAAATAATTTTTCTTTAAATTCATTGCCAATTGACTTGAATACTTAAACGAAAAAATTTTTGTTTTTAATTTTTTACGAAATTCAAACCTTACACACTACGTACCCTATAATGTGTAGCCAAATATTTGCGTTTTGCGATCAAATTTTGGTGTAGGAACAATATAACAATTAAACGCTTTGATATCCTTTAAATACCGAGTGTAAATGTTAATATGAATTGCCTTTATTTTTGAAATATGAATACAAAACTATGATTCTGTAATGAATTTTTTTCATTCTATTTAAGTAAAGTTACAATAATGGCTTCCAAAACAATTTTCCCAGTTGGATTACTTGGCGGAGTTCTAGAGCCGCTTAATTTTTTGAAAATTTCAAAGCCATGATATAAATTATGGTGAATCAGGATTACTAGAGTGTGAAGTCAAGCATCTTAAACATTATACCAAGCTGATGTAAATAGTAGTGACCTAAAGTTCATCTGGAAATAAAAATTTGTCAACTGCAAATTAAAGTGTGACAACTGAACTGAGGCAATCATGGACTAAATATATCGGTTGACAAATTTGAGCAAAGCTATTTGATGTCATTTAGGGAAAGTAATGCCGACGCACCATGTGAGAAATACAGTGAAACAAGACAGTGTAGAAAGTTTGTTAAGATTTTTGGGTGTTAATGGTATTTTCGTTTAGAAATAAATATTAGAAAAATACTTTTTTTGTGTTTTAATCCAGTATAACGACTTAGCTTTTTACACCAGCCACGTTGTGTGGTTAAATTTTCTCAATGATTAACGGAACCTGTAGTATTAAAAACTTTTCAAGTCTCCTAATTTTGTTTATAAAAAGCTGAGGCGATGTAAATTGAATAACGACGCAAATCAAAGTTTAAGGGAACAAAATTTTTGATGACGTTATTAGAAACAACGTAAATCTAGGCGACGTAAATCGAGGGAATACTGTACTCTCAAAGAGGAACACCGAAACAAATATTTTTTATATTTCGATTTCTTCTAGACCCCTGTGCTGCAGTTTGAATCACAAGCTCGCTTCCAATAAGACAACAAATTACCTACTAGGCTACGGCAACTTCATATGCATTTACAAAAGATCATCAGAAATCTATGTAAATTGCTGCATTAAAGATCAGCCGAATAGTTTCGCTCAAAAAATAATTTTCATTGAAAAAATTTCTTTTTCATTTGAATTGGAATGTAAAGAAATAAATTTGTCCCGTAGGGTTTCTGGGCTGTAATCGTAGAGGCTTGTACTATTTTCGTATTGCCTACCAACCAGCCTGCTTTTGTTAATCTTCGTTCATGTTCCTATTAGGCGAATGAAACTTATTCAAACTTATCTTTTCTTTATTTTTTCAGTATTTTCTGTGTTTTTAAATATTTTTTCTCTAATAATTTCTCTCTAGAGAGCCTTCCAAAATTGATTAAAAAAATTTTTTTTTGAAAATTTCCATTTCTTTACTTAAAACAAAATATTTTGCACGTTTTTCAAACAATTTTTTCAAATATTTGTCATTGAATGGAATTTTTGCAAAACTATTACTCTGAAACAAAAGAAGAGGAAAAGTAAAGACGTTGTTTATTTAATTTTTTTGTTTTAACAAATTAAATAAAATGTATTTAAAACTTTATAAAACATTTCCATAAATTTCTGTTGAATAATAATGATAAGACAGGGAAGATATTATAATTTTAGTCATCACATACATTCTTGCATACATAAATACTATATTTGCTAATGAAAATGAAACAACAAAATCTATATTGTTCTGTACTGACCGATTACTGTCAGTAAATACAAACTTAACAGTTCACATACAATTTAAACGTATAGCGACTACAAACAACAAATTTGAATTGGTTTCCTGTAGTACCTGTGCATAGGCAAACGGTTTTGGTACAGTAGTAATAACAGTAATAACAACAATTAGTTTGTCAATAAGATTTTAGCGTCGTCTGTATGTACACGCATTGATTGACGCACTTGCTGGTAGTTTTTGAACTAATTTTTCTTGACTTCTTCAGTTTAAAGTCACACGGAAATATATACTGAAATCAATTGTTAATGTTGAGGATTTACCGATACCTCAAGGATCTCAACTATGTTGTCTGCATAGATCCATTGGCTTTAAAAAAACGGGACATCCGTGAAGATTTTAGGACAAAAATTTAGAAATTTATCCACTGATGCCTTACAGATTAATACCCTAAAAACTAAGGAATGCATCATTAAAACATCTCATATACGAAGGGGTCAACAAGTTCGTGGTTTTTTAAGCACAGAAAATTGCATAAAAAATCTTTTCATTTTTAACTCAATCTGTTTAAGGCGACTAGGAATAGTCAGTTGAAGCTAAAGTCGGAAAATAGGATGGATTGTCTTGGATGTTTTCAATTGAATTTTCGCATGCCCATAGCCGTTCATTGCCTTGGTACAAAAAAACTTTTGTCGTGGCCAAATGTGGGCGTTTTTCTTTTAAAGCTTCATTAAAGGGATCCATTAAGTTGGCCCTTAATTGTTGTATCCTTTTTAAAGGTGATAATAAGGATTATACTACGTGTTCATCAAGACTTTATTGGTTTACAAACCCATCTTCTTTTGCATCGATTGGTCCTGTTAAATCCACGGATAGCTATTTGATCTCCGGTATATTGTAAAAGAGTCATGCTTCATTTAGTAGAAAATTTCGTCCTCATTGTAGTTGAACAATGCAAAATACTTTATGAACGTGATTGCCGTCAGTTTCTACGGGAAATATATTGTTTTCTCTATTGTTTAGTTACTAGTGCATAATGGTGGATCCACATTTTGTCCACGGTGAGTAAGCGACACAAAAAATTATTATTATCGTGAATGAACAACGTCAAATGCTATAGGGAAGTTGTCACATGATTGCAGGGAATCACCGATCCAGAAAAAAATTTCCTCTTATCCAAACGATGTCGCCGTAGTCTGGCTATGTTGGCTTATTAGACATGAGGCCAAGGCTTAAACCCAATTGAATAAAACGAAATATAAAAAAATACTTCTTCGGTGACATCCTCTCAGCAGATATCTGGCAAAAACTCTTGACTGTTAAATTAAAATTACTATGAAAAGTATCTCAAAAAAAATCTGTCGTTTGGAATCGACTTTAAACTGCAAGTCCCCTTCACTCATGGGTGAAACTTAACGCACGTGTGTGAGAAGTTAGGCCTTAATCCTGACTGAGGGTTGTAATGAGACATGTGCGTCGCCACAAAATATCAGACGAACTTCAATCTATGAATCGCTGCTGTTTCCACAATTTTAAATGAAAACACTAAATAAGCCTGTACAGAAATTCCCAACGGAGAAATCCCGGTAGGTCCCCAATATTTCACTGTAATTTATGAACAAGAACTTGGTTACTTCTGACTGACCAATAGTGTAATGTATGTCACACCCATATGAACAGTTTAAAATTGAGTCACTGAGTCAGGTGAGGTGCCAATGGCTACCAAGCTTTGTCACAGTTTTTCTTAGCCGTTTTTTCGACACCATATTGTGTATCATTTTCATTTATTTCATATTCAACGGAGCAGTCAACATTTCTACTTGACGCGCCACTTTTTACCAATCAAAATAGGCAATATTCTCTCCTGGTGTATTGCAATGTATTTAAGCTAGGTGGCCAGGTTATAGAAGGGGAACAAGAGGGTTCAGGCTTATGAATATTAGTCTTCAACTCTTTTCTATTATAAGTGACAGGGAAACCTTATGCAAAAAAATAATATTGCCTCTAAATACTGAATTCACTTTGTAAGGTATTGTGAAGTTCACAGGTCCAATTGATAACGAACGGATATGATATGCGGGACAGGCGAATAGCACGTAAAATATAAGATTTTTGGGACTAATTGAAGGTGCAGTATTTTCATTAATAATTATTAATCCTAGTCCTTAGTTACAGTGCTGGTCATTGGGTGAAAAAACTAACTTTAGTGAGCCTACGAAGTTTACTTTCAAATGACGCAGCAGCGTGCTATTAATGGCTGTCAAGTTTGAACTAAAGGACGACTGTTGCTCAAATTCCGACAGCAGTCACCTGACAGATAGCTCTTGACAAGAGCAGTGTTGACCTTTCATTTACTATAAAAGACGGGAAATTAATTTCTCATATTTTAATAAAGCAACTCAATCTTTACTAAAAATTAAAACTTCATTTGATTACTAAAGTAAAACTGAATATTCAGAATATTTCTCATATTGATATAAAAAAATAATTAAAATAATAAATTGATTAAATATTTAATTGAGATTGTTATGGCAGATCTTTCTATATGTATTGACGGAGTTAAAATACAAAGACTACAAAGTGTTTAGACGCGTATACCTAGTAATTTAAGTCCATTAGTTGTCCCATATATTATGCGAGTGTTATTTAATTATTAAAATTAGCATAGGTTCTCATTATAAGAAATTAATTACATGTTAATTGTGTATTAATTTTTAAATATTTGTATGCGGTTTTGATCGTTTATTTCCTTTAAGTACAGCCAGCCAGTTAGACAGTGTAATGCCAAACAGAGTTTCCATTTCCGTGAAAAATTTTAACGAATTGCGTGTTTTAAAGAAATAAATTTCCATTTCCATTTGAAAGCAATTATTGTATGGATTATTTATTGTTTATTTTAGTTTAATATGTTCAATTTAATTTATTAATTATTTATTAATTTATTACTATATCGTTTTTTTGTTTTTGTTTTTATTACATTTTGAATGCATTTCGACGCGTGTTACATGTCGTTTCGTTTTGTTTTTTTAAAAATTTAAATTAAAAGAAAAAAAACAAACCTGCAAAGAATTTGAAGAGAATTGAAAATGAAATAAAATTATATATTCAGGAATTTAAAGTTAAATACCAACCTTTATTTACTACTTAATTAACTTAAGCTGTAGTTAAATTTTGTAACTTCTTTCTTTACTTAAATAAATTAAAAAATTTGCTGAAAAAATTTTAATTTTTTTGAAATTCCTAGAAAAATATCAATAAAATCCCCATATTTTTTAATTGCTTTATGGTTTGATTTTTATGGCAATATTTTATGAGATTTTTGCCATCTTCGCATACTTACTTCATTAACTACCTGTCCTTAATACTTACTTCCCGCATCTTGCTTTCACAACATTTCTTACCTTCTTTTTTATTCGTTTACTTCAACACTTTCTTTACAAATTGTCATGTCGTTGTCGTCGCCTGTTTATTTTCAAAACGCCTCTTGATTGTCAATCTGTTTAGGCAATACAAACCTAACGTTTCCGTTAATCCATTAAGACGATAATCCGTTAATAACTCTCCGTCGTACGCAAATAACCAGACAGCCGTCGTTGAAAGCAAATAAAACATCAGTTTTGTTGGTAGTTTTTTTTTTGTGGCGTAAATGGAAATTAAAATCCTGTTACAGGGTCAGACGAATCCGAAAATTCCCACGCAAATAAAATTATTGGAAAAATATTTTAAAAGCCTTTGGTGTTAAGCCGCAAAGCTAATAAAAAATGAAAACCAAACATGACTCTTCGCCGTTGGCATAATTTTCAAGAAAATCTGATTCAGTTTGTTTAAGTGTTAACACGAAATAGAATGACTTTTTGCAAATTATGTCAATGGATTCATTAGGGTCAGCAACTGAACTCCAGTTGCATTGCCAGCTGGCAACTGTTGTTGCCGAAAAATGTTGGTTGTCAGCTGCCGCTTATAAAATAATTTTTTGTCAACTGGCAATGCAACTGAGGTTAGTTGCCATCTATAATCCACACCTCTTAAGACAGAAACGAAAACGTTTAAGATAAGGAGTGCGCACGAAAAAAATGGGCCTACTCTTAAGCCATCTGTTTCAAAAGTCATCTGTTTCAAAATCCACGTGCTAAATTTCATTGTAATAGCAATATTAGTTTTTTGAAAATGGACACCCAACAAGAATGTCGTAAAAAAATAATTGAAATTTTCAATGAAGAACAGCGCCGCTTACAAAAAACGATTGCTAGGTTCGCAGATGTTAACCAAAAACAGTTTCTAAGGTAAGAATAAAACAATATAAGGTCTTTGAGTATTGAGAGAAAGCGTGGAAGGGGAAATGGAAGAAAAAAAGGATTTACCGACCAAAACAAAGCTAGTAAAACACACTAACATGTCTGGAAGAAAAGTGCCTCAAAAAGTTGGATGCTCTGAGACCTTGGTCAGAAAAAAATTTTATACACAAAAAGAATTCAAATATTATTTACTTTAATTGAAATATAAAATGAAAAAAATCCGCTACTTAGTTTTATTTCTATAACGAAAAGTGTAAGTCCAGTTTTTTTTGTGCACACTCCTTTTTCGATGAAGACAATGTCATCACATCTGCCGTGATCTGTTCAAATTCTCATGTTGAGTCTTCTATCATAACTTATTGTGGCATAAGTCTAAAGATTGCTTCACATTTTACTTTTCACACCATTTCCAAAAAAATTTTTGATTGAATTTGTGCGTATAGTTTCATTTTGCTTCTTCGGTTTACAGCTTGATTCTGAAGCAGCCTATCTTTAATTCACACTCCTTTGGGAATATCTTCATTTCACATGCGCTGCTATAAGAGCTTAAATGAGGTTTTCTTATTTTGCAGGCGAAGTGTGAAACACTGTCTCGCAACGTTAACACTAAAGAAAAACCTCAAATATAATTTCCTAAAGAGAGTAGTACTGTAAACACATTAGACGGAGCACTTGCGGCGCGGCAATATATTAAAAATAGAATAAATGTTGTTGCGGCGTCCTAAGGTTAATTTCTATTTTTCCTCACGGCAGTGAGGAAATTAGTGTTTGCAGTGAAAAGTTTTGTACGAGCAATGAAGAATTATGGTCCGATTAGTGTAAGGGCTACTTCAATACTGGCGCCTATCCTTTAGTATAGGCGTACATCTTTTGCAGGCGAAGTACAAGAACTTTCTCGTATGGAGGAATGCAGCTGCAACAAAAAGCCTCAGACATTATTTCCTAAGAACTAATGTTATAAAAACTTTGAAGCAGCACTTGCGGCGCGGCAATCTGCACGTACTCACGCAGACTTTTGCCGAGTTTCAGGTAAAATCAGTGACTGTTGATGCGGTTACATATTTGATGGTTAGAATGCCCAATGCTAGGAAGCAGTACTGCTGACCATGAGAACAGGTTATGAAATATTATGGTCCGATTAGTTTAAGGGCTACTTTGCTACTGGCGCCTATCCTACAGTATAGGCGTACATCTTTTGCAGGCGAAGTACAAGAACTTTCTCGTATGGAGGAAAGCAGCTGCGGTTAACAACAAAAAAAACCTCAGACATTATTTCCTAAGAACTAATGGTTATAAAAACTTTGAAGCAGCACTTGCGGGCGCGGCAATCTGCACGTACTAACGCAGACTTTTGGGCGAGTTTCAGGTAAATTCAGTGACTGTTGGCGGTTACATATTTGATGGTTAGAATGCCCAATGCTAGGAAGCAGTACTGCTGACCGCTGGAATAGATTTTTGTGTATATACACTCTAGGATTGCGTATGTGAACAATAATTTATCAAAACATGCAATTATTTTTATCAAATAATTGTGTTTAGTGGTGAAGTTCGTATCTGGTTAAATTACTGCACTATGTCAGTAAGCGAAATTGCCGTATTTATAGAAAGTTCTCAAGCCGTTAACCAAATCACCACTAGACCCATTAAAACTGATTGTTTGATGCGGTCTACATGCTGGCGGCATTATCGCTCCATATTTCTTTTGAGAAAAAAACAAGGAGCTGCCATTCTATTGAAAGGCAAACGCTATCGAGTTCTCGTTACCAAATTTTTGTTTCTAAAAATTTATCAGCTAAGCATCAATGATATTTGATTGCAACGAGATGAAGAAACTTGTGCGCGCTGTAGCCTATCAATCGATTTATTGCAAACTCTAGGTGATGAGAACTTTTGAGTTTACTTGTGGTTTTGTTCAGGCGATATAATACCTCAGGATAACTGTTTATGGGACTTTGGTAAGTTATTGGTGTGTGCTGATTAACTAGGAACTTTTGACGAATTGGCAACAATATTCAAGGTATCATTGATGTCACACTACCCGATTCATTGGAAAAAGTAGCTTAAAGTTGGACTTAGTGTATGGACCATGTAACTTATGGTCGTGACAGTCATATGCCCTCAAATACATCCAACAAATAAGGGCATTGATATTATTTCTCAGAATATAATGCAGAAAATTTCACTCCCACAATATTTCTGTGTTTTGTTAACATTGAAAGTCCTTAACCTCTTACAGAATTAAACGATGTTTCCTTAGAAGTTTTGCGAAGTGTTCGATTATTTCAAAACAATTTTCATCAACGAATTTAGGGGTTAATAGTGCTAACATTTGTTCTAATACAATGGTGTTATCCTCAATGACTTATAAGAAGAATTTTCATAGAAAAAAGGGAAATATTTGGAAATTCTAGGTAGAAGCTGCAGAAATACTCCCTTTAAGGCGGGAGCCGTGTACGCAATGTTGTGAATTGAAATTTAATTTTCGTATTGAAAGACTCTACAAAATTATTTGAATTTCCTGTTTGTTATTCTGCATTTTATACCTGCTTTTTAACCACATTTTATGGCCTACACTTACTTACCTTTTTTGAGACAAAAAGCAAAAAGAAAAACCGTGTCCACCTATCACCACTTGAAAATTCAGCAAACAATACATAATCAATTAACGAATGTTTCCTGTGTTCCTAAAAAATGTTGCAAAATTTCTTTTGGCCATTAAGAAGGAATATAAACGATTTCCCTATAAAAGGATTACAGTGGGATGTTGTCTAAGCGCATTACAGGACGTCACAACAGTAACCAACTAAACAAAAGGCAGGCGATAAAAGGCAAAAAAATTTAAATCCCTGATGTCTTCTACAATTTCAGTTTGTTGGACAATAAAAACCAAAATTGTTGTTGGAATTTTATTGGCAAAATCTTAACAACAAAGAAAATGTAGAGAAATTTTCCTTTTCCTGGAATTTTTTTTGAAAATTGTGGAGAAAGGAAGATTTTCTTAAGCCTTAAAGCATATGCCTACTAAGGCTAAGGCGTAGAGACGTGCGTTTGCATTTCCTTAAGATAAATTTCTTATTTGTTAACGATAATTTACTTAAAAAGAATTTATTTTCAATAAAACCTTATTATTGATGTTGTTGATGTTGTCGATGACATATCAACAACAACAACAACATCATTCATCGACAGCGAAAGCGAATCACATCACAATCATTAGTTACAGAAAAACACGAAATTTTTGTAAATTTTGTGGTTTATTCTGCTGGTTTTAAGGTGTTTATTTACACAAAATCTATACTCTCTGGTGAAATTTTCAATTCTCAATCCATGGAATTCCTTTCCTTTCCTTTCGCTGTCTGTTTGTTTGTTGGTGTTTTCAAAAGATTGATGATTGCCTCGCTTAAAGGTCAATGTCATAATAAACATGACTTGTGAGAAAAAGAATTAAGGATCTGGTATCGTTCTTTCTCCTTCGTCTCTGTATCATGCTTTCAACACTTAACACCAAACTGCCTATAAATTTTGTCTTTTGGTTTTGTTGTATAGGCCACTATATGATTTGGCCTGGACTTTAAAATCAACCAAACCGAATACAGAAAAAAAAAATTGTGAAATAAAATCTTACGCGAAACCATTTACTCTTATCGTTTGGTTTGTAAATAAATTAAATGCGATTTTTTTTTTTTACTTTAAGATGAAAAGATAATTTTTTTTAAAAGCACAAAAAAATTATGGTTGAACTTACCTTATGGTCGGGAAATACATTTTAAATCTTGTTTGTTGGGAATTTAAATGTTACTTTACCTGCAAGGAGAGAAGAGAATGAAGAGAAGGAAATTAATTTGAATTATTTTATAATAAAAATGCTAAATTAATAGGAATTGTATTACAAATAATTTTATCCTAATAATTACATCACTGGCAAATTATGGTTGCCAGACTCCCTCCTAATCTGCAATTGAGAATTTATTTAAATATTGGCTTAGAGAAGCGTTTGTACTTTCAATAGATTTTTATTTTAGCTTCCTACCTAGTCTTTAATTTAAATAAAACAAAGCCAAAATATGTAGTAGGAAAGTGTATTATTTGTTTGAATTCCTATATTTTGAAAAATCCTCTTGATTCCTTTATGTGTCGAATATACTATCGTTGAAAGGTTTCTATGAAGAACTCTTCCAAAATGTCTAATTTTGCGTAACTCTGGCTTATAAAATGACAGAATTTAAATCATAACATGGATTATTTTGCTTTGGAAGGTCGTTATAGTTTGTAGCTTATCCGTATACAGGGTGGCTGATATATAATGCAACAAAGTAAAGCCCTCTCTTTTTTTTAATTTTTTGTTCAAAAGCAAAAAATGTTGGAAATACCATCAAATTTTACAATCAGTTTAGATTTGTTCGAATTGGCCACCTTTGGTATGAATTATGGCCTTCAAACGGCCGACAAAGCCATTACAGGCTGCACGAAAGTGGCTCTGCGGTATTTTGTCCCATTCCCGGCGAAGCGCCTTGTTGAGATGATCGTCATTTTGGTATTTTTTAGTGAGAATCTTATTCTCCAGAATGTCCATGGCGCAAAAGTCCAACGGCTTGAGATCCGGAGATTTTGGTGGCCATTGTTCGGTAGAAATGAAGCGAGGAACCTCCTTTTTAAGCCATTCTTGGTAGACGCTTGCTAAGTGCGGTGGTGCTGAGTCCTGTTGGAATGTCCATAGTCTGCAGACGAAATGTTTGTCTGCCCAGGGGTTCAATACTGTCTTTAAGATATTTTCCCAATAATATTCGGTATTTATTTTGACTCCACGGTCGTTGAATACGAGCGAAGAGCGACCATCGGCCGTTACGGCGGCCAACACCATTACCAGCGGCGGCGTTTGAGTTTTGCTGGCCAATCGCAGGTGTAAATTTTCATCTGACCTCTTTGGCTAATAAACCCGATCATTTTGTTTATTCACGAACTACTCAATTTGCAATGGCTTCTCATCGGAGAAAACCAAATTCGGTAACTGGCCACTTTCGTGCAAGCACAGTAACTTCTTGGCTGTTTCCAGTCTAACTTTTTTCTGTCCATTGGTGAGCTCTTGCAGTTTTTGGAACTTCAATGGCTTTTGTCCAAGTTCATTTTTCAATATGTGTTGCATCCGTTCTTGCGATATGTTCAGCTTACGAGCAATTTTTCTACTACTGCGGGGTGGATTTCAATCAAATCTGGCCTTCACTTTTCGGATCATTTCTGGTAATGTTACCGTTTTTTTTTCGTCCACTTTTTGGACGCAATGCAATACTGCCAGTATCACGATAACACATTTAAATCCTGGAACGCTCTAACGATAGCCACCTGTGGTTTTTCAGCCAAATTTAAACCATCACGCTTGAATTCCATTACGAATAACTTTTTTTCTGAATGCCATAGATCAAAATGCTTTTGTAAGCTTGTAAATAATAAAAATAACTGTCACTGTAATAAATCTGTCAGGCGAGCGATTTACAAATAATAACAACCTGAAGTTGGTTGCAATACATATCAGCCACCCTGAATAACTGCGTCTTAAGAAAACTACACAAATAGTCAAATCCCTCGGATCATCTCCAAATGAGATGCTCAGGCCATCAAATCTCTCATACAGAATGTTCAATGTAGTATGAGCTGCGTCTTCAGTGCTCAGATCGTTCTATTTAGGAAAAGAAAAGAAGATGGAGCTCAGCTCAGGTAGCGTGTTGGCTTGTTAGACGTAAGGCGAAGGTTCAAACCCCAGACCGAATATCTCTAACAAACCGAAATATGATAAAATATTTGCAGATTTCTGGCAAAAACTCTGAGAGTAAATAAAAAAATTACCATGAAAAGTTCCTCAAAAATTTGTCGTTCGAAGTTGACTTGAAGCTGTCCCACCACTTATGTATAAAATTTAGCTTACATGACATAAGTGGTGTGTGAAACTAGGTCGTAATTCTGACTGAAGGGTTGTTATGAACAATTATGTATGTATGCACCTTAGTGCTCGTTTACAGGTCTAAACTTGTGTAAGTAACCATGACATGTTCATAACAATGGAACATCACTGGTATGTCAAGATTGAATTTAAGTCCAGTACATTATGTCTCTGCGATTGCGGAGGTATTATGTAGGAGATCTTCTCCAAATATTGTAGCACCAATAGCAAGTGTTTGCCTTAATTTTAAGAAACGCTTGGCAGAATAAATACGATGAAAAGACTGCGAAATAACTCATTGAAGAATAGTTCACGGATGGATGTGCTCTGCGAGAAAATATGGTATTATTAGGGAACACATAGGGATGCACCGCTGGCTTTATAAATCAACGGACTGGAGGAAACTGATGCACACAATCAAGAATCCTCCGATCCATACATTCGATTCTCTTTTTACCGCTAACTGTTAAACACAAATGTATGTTGATCCGAGAAGCCGTCACATCAGATTTATGCAAGGAACAGATGATAGATTCATGCAAACCACACTGAGACTTATGGGTCTTATAATCCAGACTATTTAAACGAATTCATTTGCAGATTGTTTGTCAGAAGGTTCACATTTTTTAATTCAATTTCTAGAGAGTTTAAACTTATGTCAGATGAATCTGAATAGAAGTGAAAGTACGATTAAAAGATAAAAAGATCAAAGGAAACTCTCAATATAATATCATCTGATGAGACCACCTCACACATAATTGGAATACAAATTACTCTCCAGGAGATCAAATCAATATTTTAATCGTTTATGTATATCAGCCTAATCGGTACTCAGGTTGTCTTCCAAAGCATTAGAATTTACCTAAGATTCCTGTGTTTAACAATTTATACCAGTTTGACATGCCTTTTCAAATTTTTTTAAATTGTTTTGTGTTTCAAATAAGAAGAGTGTTTTTATTGGATTTAAAATTTAAATGCGAAACATTTTCAGAGGTATTTAACCATTCTTGTGGTCACCATTTGAATGGTTAATCCTAAGTCAAGGCTATTTTTGTAAAACGATTTATTTTGTGTTAAAAAACTAAACCACTTAGATGGTCCTTTTTCCAGCCTTCCATTTCATTTGTTTGTTTCTCTTCTTCTGTTAATATTAATCCGGGTGTCATTAAATCCCTATGCTTTAATCTCTTACATATGCACCATAAAATACGGACAGCAACAACAAAAAAAAAATACTTTTTTTTTGACTGTTATTTGTATAAAAACGAAAAGAAGACGAACAACACGGACCATATGATTAGCACCCCCAAAAAGATACACAGCACTTGTGAACACTTTATTTTTACAGCTCTAAGCCTCTTTAGGAAACCGAGAGTTTAAGTGGCAACTTTGACTTTTCGCTTCATTGCATATGCCAACCATCGAATGAAAGAAGGGAGGGACAAGAAAGGGGGGGAAAAACATTCATCATTTAATTTAGTCATACTCTGATTTTAAATATCCACAGTGTGCCCATCGTTGTTTTCTTTTTAAATATCGATTTTCATTCAATTTTCTAAATTCTAGGAAAATATTCTTGAAATTCTTTTGGGGAAAATGAAAAAATAAAAATAAAAACAATTTAAGAAATTAAGGAATCAAACCATATGCAAATGAGTATTGAGTGATCATGGGTTCGTTGCTTCGATCTTTAAGGAAGCTGAATTACAAGCCAAAAAAATAAAAGAAATTTAAAAAGACAACTACAAAAACAAAAACAAATATGTTTTGGATTAAAATAAATTAAAAAAAACCCAACAGAATTGTAATTGATTTCATATTTATTTTGATATTTTATGGGCTGCTTCTTCAAAACAAAATAAAAAAATTCCTGCACAAAGTTATAAGCAGACTATACGATGCCCTATTCCATAAATTTCCAATCAAACTTAACCTTAAGTAGCTTCATCGGATATAAAACACAAACCAAATGGGGCAGCTTCTCAGATTTTAACAGGCCAGAGCAACAAATAAATGTAATCATGGAGGGGCATGTAGATTTTGTTTAAGGACTTTTTAGGAATCGCATAACTCTATTGTATACTCGTTTAGACCCTTGTAAACCTTATTCAAACAATCTGATTAATTACAGCTGCCTTGAAGTATAATATACAGTAAAAGAAAAAAGTCTACATACAGTGGTAAATAAATTTTAAAATTTTTTTCCTTATACATACAGTAGAGTATGTTGACTATACATTTCCGAACGCATACAAATCCGGTGTATTTTGATGATACAGTGGAACTTCTATAATTTGAACTTCTATTGCTTGAATTTTCTATAATTTAAAGCACAGCAACAGCATCTTGAAGAGAAATTCTATTAGGATTGCTTCTTTAAGTTGAAGTTTCTATAAGTTGAAGTTTTTTTCTGAATAATGGTGATTCAATTTATAGAAGTTCAACTGTATTTAGGCATAACTGTTGGCTTTTCTTGTAAATTTTATATAGACCTCAATAACGTCTGGTATATTTCAATCAATCCATTGGAATATACCCACGAAGATGGTTCTTACTTAGCTTACTTAATTGGTCATTAGCGAGGATTATAACCTAGCTTCTCACACCACCCATATTGTGTGTGTTAACTTTATCCACCAGTAACGAGATCTATAGTTTGAAATTTGATTCCGAACGACGTATTTTAAGATACCCAGAGGAAGTTGACAAAGAAGTACTTCCTTGAAATTACATTTTGTACAAGATGTCTGAGCTGGGGTTTAAACCACGGGGGTTGAATTTTTAAAGCCATCATACTATCTACTAGCCTAAGACGACTTGAAAGTAGCTTCAAAGGTTTGTCAAAGCGGAAACTTCCTGAAGCTCCAATACTAAAGTTGTAATTTAAATAGTCCCTGCAGGAACCTATCGGGTCCGCCATCTAACGTTTTTTTCTTTAACTAGTGCTTATTTCGTGAATGGTAACACTTAGCTCATGTCTGATTTGACAGATAATTAGTTTTATCCTTCCGCTGAACGAATATTGACCATACAATGTGTTTTCACTTCCCTCAGTGGGACTGCGATTGACTTACAGAAGATGCCGATTTTGCAAGGACATATGAAGCTCATTTTTATTTTGGCGGGTATGTAAACAAGCAAAATTGACGCATTTGGGGCACAGAAAACCCGCACACATACATTGAAAAGCCGATGCACCCAAAACGAGTTACTGTTTGATGCGGATTTTGGTCCAGAGGCATATTTGGGCCATTTTTCTTCGAAAATGAGCAAAGAGTGGCCGTTACAGTCAATGGCGATCGTTATTGGGCCATGTTGAACGAATTTTTGTTCACAAAAATTGAAGAGGACGATATTGGCAACATTTAGTTTTAAGAGGTCGGCTCTACGTGCCACATAGCCGAAGCTATACTTCATGTTTTGCGCCCTGGTTTTGAAGAACGCATTATCAGCCACAGAGCTGATGTGGTTTGGCCACCTCGGAGCTGCGATTTGACACCGTTGGACTATTATTTGTGGGTTGTGCCGTCAAAGATAAGTGTTACGCCGACAAGCCAGAGACAATTGTCGGTTTAAAGGACAATATTCGTGAAGCGATTGGTGGAATACAGCTGCACACAATCGATAATGTGCTTAAAATTGAACCGAACGTGCAGTCTACTGCATGGCCAGCCCAGGTAGCCATTTGAATGAAATTATTTTCCATTATAAACCGGAAGGATTGTACTTTCAAATAAAAAAAGAAATTTGAGAAAATTTTCTAAAAAATGTTATTTGGCGGACCCTTTATTAGTGCCCTTGACGTAATTATTCAGATTTCTCAATGATACATCCTTAAGACAATTCACATCATAGGTTTCAGAATCCATGCATAAAATCCATGTACCTAGCCCTAGCTCCTATTTAAAAAAATATTATTTTAAATCGATATCTCGACGTGCTCATCCTGAAGTCCTGCAATAGTGCAAATTTACAGTGACAGATTGATGATGTTTTAAATTCAAAAACTACTATCAGCCTTGTTTCGCTCAATTCTAAATCGAATGTGGTCGTCCATGAGAGTGAAGGGATGGTAGATTTGCTGGATCTCAAGTAGATATTGTAATAGCGATGAAAGATTAAAGAAGTCCAGAAGTAGATGAAACTATAAGATTCTCTAAGCCGTTACAAACATTAACTGAAATGCATGTGCGTGTTATGTAGGGTGCAATAAAGAAAATTATTTTCGTTTTTTTCTTCTTCTTTTTTTTAAATTTTTTATCTTCATTACATGTGTTAAAAATATGTTTTAAAATATTTCACTCGCAAACGCCAAAAAATTATGAGAATGAAAGGAGGAAAACAAAAAAAACTCAAGAAAATAAAATGAATAGACATTTAAAGTCATTTTAAATTAAATTGAAATACTCGTACAGGCCACATATTCACTCAAACGACAATTTTGTTTTAAAAAAATTTTTAGATCGTTTTATGATTAATTTTAAAATTAAATATCAAAGAACAAAAATATTTTGTTTTTAATAAATTTTTTCAATTTGTTTATGTTTTCTTTTTAAATAATTTATTCAGAAATATAATACAATTTATGAAATATTTGCGTGGGTTGCATATTTTGTTTGAAAAAAGAATATTTTTTTCAAACTTTTAAATTCAAATACGCTTCTTAGATTTAATATGAGAGTGAGAAAGAGCGAGGTTTTATTTTAAAGAAAAAAAATTTTTAATTTAATCTCTATTCAACTTTATTTCATTTGCTTATTAATATTTTAATAATTCTTTTTTTGTTCTTCTTCTTCTTCTTCTTTTTCAAATTTGTTTAAATTTATTTCCTAAAGTTTTTATACGAATTTTGTTGGATTCTTAATGACCACCCACGTGAGTTTTATTTGGTTGAAGCCAATCTGTGTCATATTTAAGCCATATTTGACGTTATAATAGCCAACCAGCCAGCCAGCCATCCATCCATCCATCCAACCATACAACAATAGTCGCATTAATAATAATAATAATTTAAGTTTTCTGTTGTTATTGTTGTTTGTTTAAATAATAAATTCTGAAAGTGTTTGATTTTTTAATTTAAATAACCTGGTAATTTGTCAAAAAAATAAAAATTCAAATAAAAAAAAATTTAAAAAAAACGAATGTTTATGAAACCTTTATTAATAATTAATTAATGAAATTATTATTGTCATACGAACAAAATTATATGCAAAATAGATTTTTTTTTCTAAACGAATGGCATATTAAAATCGACTTATAAGCCACATGCATAATATGTCTTATGACGTCTACATTGGTTATACAAAATAGAAGGAAAAGAAAACTTTTTAATAAAATGCCATTTGATTTCATTCATTATTTATAATTGTAATCGAACCCATATGATTAATTAATTTAATTGCTATTAAATATAATTATTTGCTTTAAATAGAGGACTAGTGTAACCTTTGGGGTCACATAGAAATGGAAATTTATAACGCAAATCAACACTGTTTACAGTCTGTTCCTGGTTTATAATAAGGCCGGTTTCTAATCAAGCAGTCAATAGAGGAAGTTCAAAGTGCTTTAAACAAGCCTGATATTTCAAACAGTTCATTCGATAGATCTCTTCATTTAAAATTCAAAATCTGTATTGACAATTGGCAAAGTTTTTTTTTTATTGCAATTAAAGCTTTGGCCTGCTTTGGACTGCTGAGAGGTAGAAAAAAAAATTAATTTGGTATTAATTTTCAGCCTAGAATTATCACACACAACATGGGCCATAATTTTGATTAATTGTAGCATAAATTCCTTATACTTCTATAAGAAGTTTTGGGTACCAACAATCGAACTTTATTCCCTACTATCCACTGCAAATGTTTTTGTTTTCATTATTTTCTATTTATTGACCTTGCTCAGGCTCTATTTCGTGGTCAATCCATCTCCATTTTAATAATACAAAAAGTATTTTTTTGGCTATTTCCTCTCTTTCTCTTCTTGAAAAGTTTCTCAAAAATCTGTCGTTCGGAGTCGACTTTAAACTATACGTCCCGCCACTTCTGTATAAAATTAACACACACAACATAAGTGGTGTGAGAAACTGGGGTTTCTTAAGGGACGATTGCTGTAGACTATCTAATGGTAAAGGTATAGCACTGGCCATTTTATAGTCACCAGCAGTGACTCATTGCCTTACCGTTCGCATCTTCCCTCTTTCCACCTTTCCTAAACCTGCACAATGCACTGCATGAGTAGGGGTCATCCCCTGAGAGCAGGTTTAATAAAAAAAAAAAATCCATCTCAATTTTCGTTACACATAGAGCTGAGTTTTATGTACTTACATACATAATTGTCCATCACAACCTTTTAGTCAAGATTACAACCTAGCTTCTCCCACCAAAAATGTAGTGTGTGTTAATTTTTATCCA
Organism: Sarcophaga peregrina; assembly: GCA_014635995.1. Classification (NCBI taxonomy): domain Eukaryota; kingdom Metazoa; phylum Arthropoda; class Insecta; order Diptera; family Sarcophagidae; genus Sarcophaga; species Sarcophaga peregrina. The sequence goes on along the minus strand of CM025789.1, from coordinate 27,564,959 downwards.
TAAATGGCGGAATATACAATTTAAAGTCGACTTCGAACAATAAATTTTAGAGAAACTTTCCATGGCAATTTATTTTATTTCAGAGTTTTTGCCTGAAGACCGCTAAGATAAAGTTGCCGATAGAAATATTATTTGGTTTTGTTCGAGATACCTGGCCTTGGGTTTGATCCACGGCCTCATGTCTAATAAGCCAACGTACTACCTTCTAGTTAAGATAGAATTAACCAAAACAGAATGAGAGGAAAAAGGTTATAATGGCCATGGGTTATAATTGATTCTAAAAGGATATAGCTTTGGCGTGCCCTTCCCACTGCTAAGCTGAAGATTTCAGTCAATTACAGTCTTGGATGTAATTAGAAAGATAGGGCTGTTTAGAACATGTTCAGCTAATTCGCACTTTCATCTTCGTACTTCGATCTCAATTGGCATTATACTTATATGACATGAGCAATATTGATGGTGATTGTTTAGAAATTCTGTTAAAGTATCAGTTAAGAAGTAATTGAATTGTTCTGAAGTCGTAACGAACAACATCCCATGCGTATAAGACACCTGCCTTCACACAGCAGCTTAAATATTCTGATTCTAGCTTAGTGAGATGTGATTCTCCAGTTCCAAATACATTTCTCATGGTTTGCTTAGAACCCTGAACAGTACTCCTAACTAATCTTGTCAATTTCGAGAGTTTTACACATCCCAGGAAGCCTGTTCCTGTAAACTAAATGTACCGATGTGGTCCCTTGCAGCCTATAGCATGCGGAATTTGTTTTAAAGTTTTGTCCAATCATGAAGGGTCTATTAATTAAAATCGCAAAGAAGTTCCTTGAAGTCATGTCATTGGTTAGCTAGAAGAAGTGATTTAAACTCTATTTCGTACTCCCTTATAGTCCTTGGGAGAGCCCATTTCAAAATTATAGGATTTGTCAGTGACACATTCATGGAAGTGATATGCACTAAACTGTAAGCTTCTATTTAGCGTGAAAGTCATTCGATTTTACTCTTGTACACTCTCTATTGAGGACTGCTACAATAGCACACATACGTACATATATGATTGGCCATTACAACCCTTCAGTCAGGATCACGACCTAGCTTCTCACACCAGTTATGTTGTGTACGTTAAGTTTACGGGACCTACAGTTTTAAGTCGACAACGATGACAGATTTTTGAGAAGCTTTTTCATGGCAATTTTATTTACTTTCAGAGTTTTTGCCAGAAATCTCCAGAGAGGAAGTCGCCGAAGAAATATTTTGAGATTTGAACTCGGGCCTTTCCACTAATAAGCCAACACACTACCTACTAGACTAGGCAGATTATACTAATAGCCATAGTTTGGGTAACTCATTTGTTAGATTGCATGCACTCAAATATTCGATTCCCTGTTATTATGCTCGTTAGAAGGGTAATTGAATCACTCCAAAGACAAGGGGAAATCTGCACTTTTTCGTGTCTAAAAATGGTTAGAAGGTTTCTGTATGCTCTGCAAGTGTTAATATTTGCCCACATGAGTTTCATCTTCCTCATAGAACTCTGAAATTATTTGATCGTGTAGCTGTCCCCTCAGGAAGTATAAAAGGCAGACATTTATGCCACGCTAGTCATAGCTTCCGATGAACTACTCAGACTGCCAACGGTTAAGAGACATATTAAGGGACGAATACTGCCTACTTTCTTTATCATTCTTCAAATAATCTGGGCTTATAATTCGTTTTTAAATTCATATTTGAGTAGTAAAACATGTATAACAACAAATAATCTTTTTTCTATGCTTTTTAACTCGAGATCTGAAATTTTAAAGACAGCCCTTGAATCATTCAATATTTTCAAAATTATTTATTTATTTATTTATTACAATACAATTACAAATTATATTCCAATTTTATATGAGCAGAGTAATTTCGACCATACGCTTGGTGTAGTATCACAGACCAGAGCCTCTGGTGGGAATCGAACCCACGACCCTCACGCTAATAGTCTAGCACACTATCCACTAGACTACCAGGGCGCTCAATATTTTCTAAATGAATATTTTCAATTTCAAGTAAATATTCATGTTTGCGTTCTCTGTTCAAAATTTCTCTCAGTGTATATGCCTTATATCATCAATTTAATTCAAATGAGTGGCACCCAAAAAATTTTGTGTAAAACCCTAGATTGACAGAATTATTGTGTGCTCGATATTACCTTTCGTTTAACAAAATTACAATATCTCCTGGCGATTAATTCTCTGTTTCAGTTCAGGTAATTCATCATTTCTTAGGTGTCGCATCAGACAGCTCCCCCCCCTTATAAAGTACGAATATATTTCAAAATCGATTCATTATGATAAAAACAGAAAACAGAAAACAAACAAAATAACAAGAAGAAATCAAAATCGAAATCAAAATCAAAATCGAAATAAAAATCAACAGGTTGTTGTTTTGTTTTTTAATAAATTTCGATAAAAATCTCATTCATTATAAAATATGTATGTACGTACATAGGTACTCCTATAGAGAGAAGTAACAGAAATATTTATGAAGTCATCCGATTATTCTTCTCTACACAACTGCAATCGCAATAAATTTGTTATGGCATAAGAATTGGAAACAGAATAATAACCAAGCAAACAACCAAACAACCAACCAACCAACCAGTCAATATGTCTAGACGCAATCAAATGGTTTCTTAGAGACTTTTTCTCCAGCCATTTCTAACCGCAATCATTGTGGACGACAACAATTTAACAAAAGAAATGTAAAGAAAAAATTTGTTGGAATATTTAACAAAATAATGTAAAATATCAGGTCATATCTGGGGTATATGTTATCATCCTCATCAAGAGTACACAAGAGCCGTACAAAAAAACCAACAGAAAGAAAGAATAATGAATGAATGGAAATGGCTAGCAACGCATATATTCAATACACTTTTCCATGTGAATGTACTTCCTTACTTATGGTATTTATTTGTGTATGTACATATATACTATACTTATGTAGTATATATTGCTGTTTATATATGTACATATTATATGTTAGAGTTGTATGCCAATCCAAATGAATTGTAAACGAATTGAAATAGTTTTTCATTTCTTGCTTCTGTTTTCTTTGTTGCTATTTTCTTTTGGTTAGTTTTTCTATAGATTTTCCCCTTCTTTTTTTTTTGCTGGCCCAACACTAATGAACTAGCAAATATGGCGACATTATTAAAATGAAAAATAAAATTAAGAAAACAAAAAAAGTAAATAAAATAGGTATGGAATTATCGCAAAATAAGCGACAATTCCACGCGGACTGGCATTGTCCGATTATATAATATACCCTACCGTTATGTGGCAGAAAGTATTCCTCAAGTCTTTGTTAAAAAAGTAAGGGCTACTACTAGAATTCCTAACATCTACTACCCATAGTGGTCATAAGTTTGGAAAACAAGTTTCTCAATAAACCCCTTCTTAGTTTAGTTCGAAAATGTAAGTATCAGGTTCAACAAAAAGCCCATCTTTATGATACTCTTATGCGATCTATTGTACTGCCTTCAATCTAAAGGGTAAGCCATTTAATAGTTTACATTTAAAAATGTAATATGTAAGTCAAAAACGTTTTGAAATTTTCTCAAATTTCTTTTTTAGTTGTGAAGTAGCATTGTTACGGTTGGAAATTGAATACAGTAAAACCCCGCTTAACGCGGTGGACGCTTTCCAATAAGTTCCAACGATAAACGAAACAGCGTTAAAAGAAGCAACTTAACAGGTACATAAGTAAAGGATTTAGTAAACTTGATGACAACTTATAAAAAAGACTGTTATGCGGGAAAGATGCATTCAGACTGTGATTGCGACTTCAAAAAATACAGTTGGAATCTTTTGTTCTGAACAGACTCACAAAAGAGCGTAGAAACGGATACAAAGTATACCTCGTCCCTATATAAAGCACCGCTTTTGGTAAGTGCATGGCCGTTTCACTTGTAACCACGTAATTCCGAAACAGTGTTAAGCGGGGTCTTACTGTATTATTTCATTCATATGGCTGCTGCGGTTGGCCTCACAGTACCTTATTCGATCGGAGCAACTTTCGTGCACACTTTCTCGGCAATGGCATCATGAATGTTAGCCTTAAGATATTAAATTGTCTCTGGTTTGTTAGCATAACACTTTCTAAAACGGCGCCCCACAGAAAATTGTCCATTGGAGTCAACTCGCAATTGTCCACCAGTCACCATTCGGGCTAATTAAACGGTCATCAAACGTTTGACGCTATTAAATTGATTGTGGCATAAGATGTGTGGCAAGTTACACCATCCTGTTGCAACCAAATATCGTTCACATGCCAGATTTGACGATTTATCGTCATTTTGACGATTTTGTGCTCCAAAAATATCATATTGACGATGTGACGATTTATATCCTTATTTTGACGATTTTTAGAGATTAAAAATTTACATCACATTCTTTACTTTAGTAAATTAAAAGTCACTTTAGGCTTTGTATTTACTTTGCAGTTATTATTGCAAATTTAAGTGAGGATTTTTCTGTATCTTCCTTAAAAGCCAACAACTTACAAACTCTGCACGAAGGGAGTTCCATTCGAATAGTCCGACTAAAGAACGAATATTGTCTGTAATGCAGTGTGCGATCCACTGGCCAATTGACCACATATGTATAGATAGAACAGTGCAACACAAACCAAATTGCAACGATGCTCCAATGTATCAATGGAGTTCCATACCTACCGTCATTAGAGGGCAACATTGCTCTCTCCTGTACGCGGTCCAGAAATCTCAATTTAGACGTTGAGGCACCGGCCTATACATGAGAGTTGTATTCCATTTTCTTTCGGATATAAGTCGTGTAAATAGTAAGAAGATCTGCTAAAGTAAAGTATTTCTTGCATTCTCTTAAGAAGCTAAAGCACTGAAAAATGTGTTGGTTCTAGCGAACATTACACTGAATTTTCATGCCGATTTTGTGACGATTATTTTTACGATTTCCATGAACGTCTTTGACGATTTTTTTTCTAATATTTGACGATTTGATACTTCATTTATCTGGCAGCTATGTTCACATGAATACCATGAAGAGAGGATACAAAGAGGCATGAAATCGACGTAGTCTAGTAGGTAGTGTGTTGGCTTATTAGACGTAAAGCCTTGGGGCTCGAACCCAAAAGCCTGACATCAAAAATAAAATACAAAAGTATTTCTTCGGTGATTTCCTCTTAGCAAATTTCTGGCAAAAACTCTGAGATTAAATAAAGCCTGCCACGAAAAACTTCTCAAAGAAACCTGTCGCTCGGAGTTGATTTTAAACTGTAGGTCCCTCTACTCATATATAAAATTAACACACACAACATAAGTGGTGTGTGAAACAAGGTCAATAATCCTGACTGAAGGGTTGTAATGAACAATTATGTAAGGAGTGCGCACAAAAAAAACTGGACTTACACTTTTCGTTATAGAAATACAACTAAGTGGCGGATTTTTTTCGTTTTATATTTCAATTAAAGTAAATAATATTTGAATTCTTTTGTGTATAAAGGTCTCAGAGCATCCAACTTTTTGAGTCACTTTTCTTCCAGACATTTTAGGTTGTTTTAGAAAAATACGTATTATTTTACTTGCTTTGTTTTGGTCGGCAAATCCTTTTTTTCTTCCACTTCCACGCTTTCTCTCAATACTCAAAGACTCCTTATATTGTTTTTTTCTTACCTTAGAAACTGTTTTTTGGTTAACACCTGCGAACCTAGCAATCGTTTTTTGTAAACGGCGCGGTTTTTCATTGAAAATTTCAATTATTTTTTAAGACATTCTTGTTGGGTGTCCATTTTCAAAAAACTATTTTTGCTATTGCAATGACATTTAGCACGTGGATTTTGAAACAGATGACTAACAAAAACAATGTAACGGTATTCATTTTTTCAATTATGATAAAAGTTTTTAAGCTTAAAAGTAGGCCCATTTTTTTTCGTGCGCACTCCTTATGTATGTATATGAGGGTACATAGAAATCAGCTAGCATGTTGGCTCCATTGACCGTAATTGTTGCGCCGTCCGTCCGTTTTCAAAGAAATATGAGCCAACAATGCCTCCGCTCCATAAGCTGCACCAAACAGTAACTCGCAATGGGTGTAATGGGGCTTCTGTAAGACCATGAGTTGGTTTTCTGAGCCCAAAATACATGCAATTTTGTGTATTAACGTACCCACACCAATATAAAAATGGGCTTCATCTGAAAAGATGATTTTTTTTTTTACTGAATCGCCATCATCGAGCAGTTTCTCGTTGGCCTAATAAATCCTAATGTTGCTTAAACGTAACTCGATTCTTTACGTTCAGTGGAGATAATATACTGAATTTTGTGACAGAATACAAGTCAATAAGTCGATGGCATAGTTAAAGGGTGAATTGAATTCGGTTATAATAAATATTGTTTTTATAATTTATATGTAATTACAGTGTTTGCGAAAAGTAGAACAACTGTTCCAATGGAATTTTTTTGGCAGACTAAATTTCAAATCATTATAATAAATCATTTAATTTTGTTTGTCACTGTATAATGATTATAACAGTGTGTAAGAGAATTAATGTATACACACGTATACATAAATGTATATAGTGTGAATATGTATGGGGGGTATAGACCAATAATCAAATACAAATACAACAACAACAACACAAAATATTATATGAAAATGGAGAAAATAAATTTTATGTGCATTTCCGTTTTTTGTTTTTCCTTCCTTCCGTTTAAGTAAATAACAAAAATATTATCGCACAAAACCGCAGCTATTTTGTATATATGTACATTGTACATATGTGTGTGTGTATATACATATATAGTATATTATTTACATAATAATGTTGTTGTTGTTATTTAAATACATAATATAGTAGAGTATTTGGCCTGCTGTCTGTCCATTTAGATTTGTTTTGATTACAACTGTAGTCGGTCGTTAATATAAAATTTGTGTATCTACGTATTGCTTTCCTCAAGAAAAACCTATCCAGTTAAAGAAAACTAACCTATCTTCCTGTAGATGTGTGTCTACGTGTGTGTGTGTAAATGAGAGAAAAAGCATATTCAGTTTCAATGTAAAAGAAGAGTTTTGTTGGCCAAGAAGTCTATCAAATGCTGAAATAAAAACAAACAAAAATTACAAAACATGTTGACAAAAACAACAGCAACAACAACAACAACAACAATAATATTAATGACAGCTACAAATAACAACAAATAGGAATTCAAACATTTACATGAACAACAAATTTTGTACGTTTAAATAATCGAAAAAGAAAATTTAAATAATATTTTAATGAATGGACTCTAGGGTTGAGACTCGGTCCCTAGGTTCCGTTTTCCGATACACAGTGGATTTGAAGGTGAAATAAATTGTTGAAGGCATTTATTTCAAATATTGTATCAAAATTCTCTTTAGGGGAATCTCAGAAACCCCTAGAAAATCGGTGTCTAGGTGCAGTATAAGGGATATAAGCGGTAGAAATAAAATTCTGAAGGCTCCGTAGACCAATAGGAATACAAGGCATCTGTTCCTGAGTTTAGTAGCGGTTGTTAGACTTCTGTGGATTAATCTTGGATTAAAAATTACTGAGTAGCAAAGTGAATAGTTTGGAGAGCGTCAGTAGCACTATAGAGGCTGAGAAATACAAATGACTACAGCAGGTTGAAACCCCTAAGCTCTTTAAAGAGAGATACCATCTTGTGACATGTGTACTGGTCAAAGATAAATTGGCGGACGATAGCAATCAGTTCTTCTGAGTTTACTTTGATAATCTGTATCAGATGGGAAGGAGTCTACCATTCTGAGTGAATTTAGGACAATAAAGAGGCAGATGGATTTACCCAGAATTTTCTTTGGAGTCAGAAGAGAAGATAAACGTAGCCAAAGTCTACGCTCAAGCTATTCAAACTGATCTCAAGTAAGATGGTTTGAGAGACAGTTTATGCCGCGTGTTTATTTAGGTAGGAGATCTGATTAGATTTTGTATCACTGGTCATTGGAGGCTCCAAGGATATGTATTCAGTATAGGAATTGCTTCAACCCCAATATGTAAAATTATATTGTGTTTATAGTAATTGGGTATATCTGTCATAATTACAAGGCAAATTTACGTACATTTTGATTTTCTAGCTGCAAAACATTAAACATCATTTGCATTTTAAGAAGTACGCGTACAAAGAACACCTTTTTAAGGGTGAGAAATACGCCGGCATGAGGAAAAAACTTTAAAATTTTAATCATTTTATTATTTGGATAGACTCGGTCAATTATCTTTTAAAATCAGGCATGAAATCTATTTGTAGTTATGATTATAATGCCTTAATGGTCGATTATATGAATGAATGGCGACAACCTGTCACTAAAATTTTGCTGCATGGAACTCACTCAACTTATTAGACTCGCGATCATAATTATAACGACCTGGGGCGTGTGATTGAAATAATTTCGATCAAATTTGGTACAAATTAATTTCGATTGTACAAAGTTTTCGCACAATGTTTTTTCACTACTTTCGGAATCCTCTTTAATCGACTTGACGATGCCACTTACTTTGGTGATGCTGGCCATTGCATGGATATTTTTTTGAAACCCCAATCTATCCTGCTCTACCGCTCATTTGGCTCTCGATAGATTGAAGGTGCACCAACCAGTTACTCGTTACGTCATTTCGAACACAGTGGCCATGCTTACAGGTCATTGTGTTATGGGAAGACACGCGGAAAGAATACAGTTCCCATTTACCAATTTCTGCCGCGGGTGCAGATCCGCTAAGGACGAGGAGACTGTTATCCACCTACTTTGTTAATGCCCATTTCTTACGAGGTGTAGATATAGGTTATTTGACTCTCTAATCCTTTTCAGCTTGATGGAGTTATCATCCATTGATATCAAGGACAAAGGATATAGCTTCGTTTATCAAACTTTCGGGTTGGTTTTCCAACTTGGGAGAGTCCCGCTTCTCCTACTTCTCTGGTTTGAAGGAGCTTGGTCAATACAGAGACTGCATACACTTGTGGCATCACAACGGGTCGCTATGCGTGCTCAAGTAAGCTTTTGGTATCAAAGCTACCCCTCCAACCTAATATAACCTATCCTGGCTATAATTAGCACCCTGGTTACGTATCGAATATAAATTGCAGAATACCTATCACATAATAATGATTTCCCTGTTAAACTGCATATGCATACATACCAGTGAATCGTTTTTCCACTGCTCATAAGCACTTATGCAATTTTGAGTATGAATGAAGCAACAGAATTGAAATTGATTCATTCGAACTTGCTACAACATTAATTTATAAGTATAAGCAGCAATGAGTATGAGTACAACGCCAACATCAAACTCACAACATTCGAAATATGTTTGATTCATACGCCTACTCATTCTGATTCATAAACTTAGAAAAATACTATAATACTTATAATTGATTCGAGTGCTCAAATCATTCATCAAAATTAACAGCCTTTGTTGTTGTTGCATATACAAACAAAGAAGAAAGGAAAGACAAAGACGTTAAGCAAAGTGTACACACAATCTTCTTGTGAGTATAGCAGTGTTTGTAAGCGAATCATACTTATTTTGTGCTTCGTGTAAATGTTGAGAAGAGACGAGTCGAAGTCAACGTATTGTTAAGTATGAATATGACGAGTACTTCCAACTTTAAGTATGAGTAGTATGAGTATGATATTACAATAAGTGTGAATGCGTATAAGTATCTGAAATTTTAAGTATGACTCGAACCTAATCATCGTAGTTATTGCTGATCTCTGATACACACATACATGATTGGTCATTACAACCAATCAGTTAGGATTATGAACTAGATTCTCGCACCGCTTATGTTGTGTGTGTTAATTTTATACATAAATGGCTGGACCTACAGTTTAAAGTCGACTCCGAAAACCGATTTTTTTTTGAGAAACTTTTCATGGCAATTTTATTTACTCTCAGGAAGTCGCCGAAGAAATATTTTTATATTTTCGTTTTAACGTCTGACCTGGGGTTTGAACTCGGGCCTTCAGTATAATAAACCAACACCACTGCCTACTAGAATACGGTGACTTCGGAATATTTAGTTTGTATTTAAAAAATGAAACTCGAACTTGAAAGAATCCATTGTTCTGTGTATTTTTTAACCACTTCTTAGGCATTCTAAACCACTGTGGGTGAGTGTATTAAAATAAAAAGTAGTGCAAATGACTGACAAGCTGACAAACACTGCATTCTAGTCTAGTAAACAACAACAACAACAATAATAATAAATAATTATGGTAAGAACTTATTGTATAACATTGATAAGCCACCATTGACAAATAAAGTCTGGATGGTTGCTTAGGATGGTTGGTTTATCCTATTGTTTGTCTGTTTGTTTGTTTGTTTGTTTGTTGGTCTGTCATAAGAAAACAGAATTGAATTGTAAGAATTTTGTATGAAAATTTCTGTTTCTTTTCGTGATGTTGGTTGTTGTTTTTGTTATTGTTCTTACAATGATTTGCAAATAAACATTTCTTTTGCTGTTGTTGTTGTTGTCGATATTTATTCTTCGATTTTTTGTTTTTTTTTGATTATTTTTCTTATAATTTTTTTTTTTGGTAAGCGCCATGGCGCAACAATGTCCCTGTTTATAAACTCTTTAACACATCCACTCCACTTCACTTCACTTCACTTCACATTACTTTACTTTACTTTACTTTACTTTACTACCATAAAGATATTGTTTGTATTTCATTTGTTGATGTTGCTGTTGTTGTTGTTGTTATTAGTTTTGGTTTTTAGGCGATACGGTGCACTCTAAACAGTTGGCCATGGGTCCCTCTATTCCCATATGGTTTAGTGAGACAAAGACAGAGCGAGAGAGTGCGGTGTAAGCATTTCATTTAATGTTGCTGGCGTTGCGTTGCGTTAGGTTGCGTTGCGTTCATATCTTCTTGATTTTCATTTTTAATTCGAATACAATTCGATACAAAAATTTATTTGTTTATTTGTTTTATTATTAAAACAAAAATTATTGTGTGTTTCGTTTTCATTTTATTTATTTTTCGTATCTAAACAATACAACGTTTTCAACAACGTTTTTCAACCCACCATTCTACATATCATTCTACATTCTACAACACGTTCCATTCGTCCGCACGTTGTATCAGTTTTTTTTTCAATTTCGTTGTTTTTTGGTTTATTTTTGGCTTCATTTCAATTCAATTCTTGTATCATTTTCAAATTGTATTCGAAATTGTTTATTTACAATTCAATTTAAAAATTTCAATATTTCTTAACCATTATTTGTTGTTTTAATTTGATTTGTACATGATTTTCTGCTTAATTTTATTGTTTTTCTTGCAGTTTTTGTTAGTTCTTGCTCTAAATGCGCAAAAAAAAAGATGAAAAAAAATTTATTTTTTTGGAAAAAATATTTTCGTAATTGATAGTCCAGTCCAGATAAATTGTATTCCCCATTACAATTACAAATTTGTTTAAGAAATTCTAAAAATATTTCCTTTGGAAAATTTTTGAGGCTTTTGGATGCAACTTTTTATACAGGAGATCACATTCAATACAGTACACGTGTGGCTGGCTATTTATGACGGAATTTCTGTTGCTTTTACTGCAGAAACTAATGCCAGCGTTGGAAAAACTATTTACAAACTGTGAGGAATTTATTCGTTTGTCTTTTAATACATAATATTTTTATTTAATAAACTCGATTATAGTAAAATCATCATACTTAATTGGTCATTACAACCCTTCAGTCAGGATTACGACTTAGCTTCTCATACCACTTATGTTGTTTGTGTTAATTTAAACGTAAGTGGCGGAACCTATAGAGTCAACTCCGAACAACAGGTTTTTGAGAAGGTTTTCATAGCAAAACCAGCAGCAGTTCTGATGAAATCAAGGTACCACATCGTATCTACATAATCTGATCTAGTAATAGCTGAATGATCCCCATCCAAGCTATGAATTGTCGGATAATAATCAACGTCAGAGGAAACACAATTCAGGCACGTCGTAAAGTCTTTCATACATACAAACATAATTGCTTATTACAATCCTTCACTCAAGATAACTATCTAACTTCTCACACCACTTACGTTGTGTGTGTTATTTACAGATTGGTTGAGAGACTTTTTCATGGCAATTTTATTTAACGGTCAGAGTTTTCGCAAGGAGACTGCTAGGAGATTCTCTTTTATTTTGTTGGAGATGTCTAATCTAGGGTTTGAACTGTGGTCTCACGCTTAATAGGCCAACACACTACCTACAAGATTACGGCGACTCCAGAAGACATTCAAAAGTAGAAATTTCGTTAGAAAGCGAATACCGTGGCATTTTTATATACAACGACTTACAAAACGAAAATAGCAAAGTAAACTATTACATAACCTCGAAGGTCATAGACATTTACGTATTTCTATTGGAGAAATTGGACGAGGAAAAAGAAGTGCTTCTTTTCGGCTTCTGTCGTTGGATTTAGTGTTGTAAAACAGAGATAGGTGTTGCATGTGCCACAAACATACTTAAGTGTCAATACAACCCTTCACTTATGATTACAATCTAGCTTCTTATTAATAAGTAGCGGACAATTTTAAGTCGACTTCGGAAGTTAAATTTTTGGGAAACTTTTCGTGGCAATTTTATTTTCATTCAGAGAGATTACTGAGAGGAAGTCATCGACTAAATATTTCTTCACATATCGTCCTTGTTCTAGATGTCTGAAGTGGGTTTTGAATCCACTGTATTATCTAATCTAATCTTCTAATCAGTATTATTTGGCAATTAAGTCGATATTCGAGCACTTGAATTTTATAAAATTAAATCGGGGATGGTATGGGACTGACTGAAGAAGCTGAATCGGCTAAGAAGAGATATTAAGGTTACTCTCAGCTGGTTGGAATCAAGCGCGCTTGCGATGAGTGTTACCCCTATGTCGTTGATGGGCCCAAAACCTTTCTGCGGATTGCACCGAATGCTTGTAGAGGTGTGCTCTATGAAAGTGAAGATAAACCTTCTATGTAGGTTAGTAGTTAGTGTAATGGCTTAATGTAATGAGTTCTAGGAGTGAAACCACGGTTTTAATGAAAACAAATATATTGGCTCATTAGACGAAAACCGAAATGTGAAATAATTAATTCTTTCGTCGGCTTTCTCTTAGCGGTTTTCACTCTACGAGCAAAAAAAGTTGCAATGAAAAGTAGCTCAAAAATCTGTCATTAGGAGTCGACTTTAAACTGTTGGTTTTGCTACTCATGTATAAAATTAACATACACAACATAAATAGTGTGAGCAGCGTTACCGTTGAGCGACTAAAGTCGCAATTTGACACTTTTTCAGCGACCCCGCCACTTTTTGTGCGCCCTTACTAAAATGAACTAAATCTGACACTTTCCAAAATTGTTGACCCTTTTTTCCCCTTTTTTTAAAAAGTATTTTTTCTAGACTATAGACTAGATAAAATAGATTAGACTATAGACTAGACTATAGATTAGACTGTAGATTAGACTATATAGACTATAGACTAGAGCAGTGGTTCTCAACCGCCGTTCCGCGGAACACTGGTGTTCCGTGAAGCTGTACCATGTGTTCCGCGAAAATTTATTATTATTTTTATTCTTATTTTTTTAAAAATTTTTAACTGTTAAATATCAGTTGACACTATATATATGTATGCATATAATAAAAGACACCGTATTACTACACTTCATAAAACAAACAATGCCATGACAAAAACGACATTACCAAAATGCCTTTTACAACTATATATTATTATGTGGAATAGCATTATAATTAAGCGACCCTGTTTATCGCACTTGATCTAACAACAATGAACTATATTACTATTAAACGTCCCTGTTTTAGCACACTTAAACAAAAACATATAATCATAATGAAAACAGTATTATCTTGCAGTTCTATATAAAATATAATTTTTATCAATGTAAATATTAATTTTTCAATTTCTAATTATTTTCTTTGATTAGTGTTAGACATAAGCTTTAAAATGAGATATCATTCATTAAATTTGATGCGGTAGTATGGGAGATATTTGCAACCGACAAAAAAAAGTACTTTAGAAATAATATATATGATAAGAAACAGTAAATTTTTTTATTACTATAAAATAAATACTACAATTATTAATTATTTGAAATTTAGCGAAAATATTCAATATTATTCTAAATTTTCGCGGAACAGTCAATAATATTAACAGTGTAATTATCGAACGACGCAGTTACGTCGTTTGGAGTTACTCCGGGGAATACCACTAAATTTCTAGTGTATTCGATAACGCAGGGAGCGCTACGTAGTGTTGATTTCGTGCTGTTTCTCTTTCTTCGTACGTAAATAACAAAAGCGCAATTTCGATCTGCGGTTCAGCCATAATTTAATATAAATATCTAGTTTTCGTGAGTGTGTTTTTTATTGTATATATATATTTTATATTGTTGGAAATTGGTAAGATGAAATGCAAATTGTGTAGTTTTAATAGTATTCTTATCTTTTTTAGTTGCTTATTTTTGCATTTATACAAGACTTTTAAATCTGAAATATGGACAAATTTTTGAAAAGAAAGACTGAAAGTGAGGTTAATGTTGGGGCGAGTACAAGCAGGTCTTCTTCAATTGAAGGAGATATGCAAGGCAACAAAAATGCCGAAAATAAACGTAAAAAGATATCCGAATCAGTTCGGCATTATTCGGAAGAATATCTGAAGTTTGGTTTTACATGGAGCGGTAGTCAAGATGTTCCTATTCCGAGATGTATTGTATGTGGTGAAAAATTGGCTAACAGTGCAATGGTCCCAGCTAAGTTACAGCGACACCTTTCAACAAAACATTCTTGTCTAACTTCGAAAGGTAAAGATTATTTCGAAAGATTGCTGAAAAATCAAGAAGTGCAAGTAACATGCTTTCGAAAGAGCGTTACAATTTCGGATAAAGCGCAAATCGCTTCTTATAAAGTGGCAGAACTAATTGCATTGAAGCAAAAGCTGCATGATATCGCAGAATCGCTAATTTTGCCCGCATGTTTAGAAATTGTTAAGATTATGTTTCGCAATGAAGCGCAGCGAGACGTCCTAAAAATTCCCGTTTCGGACGATACGATAAAAAGAAGAATTATATGTCAGGTTTTATAGAGAACGCAGTGACGGCGAAATTAAGTACAAAAAATTTTGCGCTGCAAATTGACGAATCCACTGACATAAGTGGCAAAGCCCAATTAATCGGATTTATTCGCTTTGTTGACGACACTGAAATAATAAATCAGTTTTTATTCTGCAAGGAACTTATTGGTCACGCAACTGGAGTAGACATATTTAATTCAGTATCATCTTATTTGGAAGAATGGAAATTATCCTGGGAAAATTGCGCAGGAATCTGTACTGATGGAGCTCCAGCCATACGTGGCAGTATTAAGGGATTTTGTAGTCGAGTTAAAGCAATAAATTCAAATATAGTCTCTACTCACTGCTTTCTGCACAGGGAATCTTTGATTTCGAAGAGTCTACCAGCAAACTTAAAGTCTGCTTTGGAACAAGTCGTACATATGGTGAATTATATTAAATCGAGACCATTAAAAACCCGTATGTTCAAACAACTTTGTAACACCATGGAATCCAAATATGAATGTTTGCTTTTGCACTCTGAAGTGAGGTGGCTCTCAAGAGGAAAAGTGCTAACCCGAGTTCATAAGTTGAAACAGGAATTGCTAGTTTTTTTTAGACAAGAGGGTAATGATGTATACGTAAAATATTTGGAAAATGATGCATGGTGTACTAAGCTAGCATATTTAGCCGATATCTTCAGCTACTTAAATTCAGTCAATACATCTCTTCAAGGAAAAAATGAAAATATTCTGACATCCACAGACAAATTGCTAGCTTTCCAGAAAAAGCTTTTGCTTTGGAAAAATCGTATTGCTCAAAATCGCAAATTTGATATGTTTCCGTTATTAGCAACGGAAAATATTGTTAACATTAACGAAATGATTTCAAATGTGGCAGAGCATTTGTCAATATTGCAAGACAAAATAACTCATTACTTTCCATCTCTTAATATTGAAGACTTTGATTGGGAGCGAAATCCATTTGGTGAATTTGATATAATGAACCAAGATTTTTCTATTCAGGAAGCAGATGAGTTTATTAATATATCAACGGATCGAACGTTACAACTAAAATTCAAAGAAGAAGGAGTGGAAAGGTTTTGGATTTCCATCGAGAATGAACATCCATTTATTGCAAAACGAGCGTTGAATATCTTGTTGCTCTTTTCGACGTCCTATCTGTGCGAACTTGGATTTTCAACTCTAACAAATATTAAAAGCAAAAAAAGGGAAAGACTTACCAATTTAGAAGAAGAAATGAGAGTAGCGCTCTCTTACATAAGACCCAACCTTGAGGAAATCTGTAAAGGTCGTCAAGCGCAAATTTCTCATTAAAATAAGTTACCATGTAATATATATCTTTATTTCAATTAAATATTAATCTTCCAATTATTTTGTGTGATTTACATTAGATTTACAAATTTTATGATAATGGTGTTCCGCCAAAATCGAGACCACTTAAAAGTGTTCCGTGATCCCAAAAAGGTTGAGAGCCACTGGACTAGACTATAGACTAGACTATATACTAGACTGTAGACTAGAGTATAGACTAGACTATATACTAGACTATAGACTACATTATAGACTACACTATAGACTAGATTATATACTAGATTATAGACTAGACTATAGACTAGATTATATACTAGACTGTAGGCTAGACTATAGATTAGACTATAGACTAGACCATATACTAGACTATAGATTAGACTATATACTAGACTATAGACTAGACCATATACTAGACTATAGACTAGACTATATACTAGACTATAGACTAGACTATAGACTACATTATAGACTACACTATAGACTAGATTATATACTAGACTATAGACTAGATTATATACTAGACTGTAGACTAGATAAAATAGATTAGACTATAGACTAGACTATAGATTAGACTATAGACTAGACTATATACTAGACTATAGATTAGACTATAGACTACATTATAGACTACACTATAGACTAGATTATATACTAGATTATATACTAGACTGTAGACTAGATTATATACTAGATTAGATACTAGGCTATATACTAGGCTATACTCTAGACTACATACTAGACTATAGACTAAACTGGAGACTAGACTATAGACATTTTCTTTTCTTTTAAAAATGTTGCCCCTTTTCACTGCCAAAATACACTTTTTGTGCGACTTTTTCTTCAAAAATCCCCTTTTTGTGCGACTTCTTAAAAATTTCCAGCGGTAACGCTGGGTGTGAGAAACTAGATCAATAATCGTGACTAAATGGTTGTAATGACCTCTTAAATAAGTAAAGACACAGACGAAGTGAATTTGAGATAAACAAGATGTTTATTGGCGGGAAATATTACATACATAATTGGCCATTACAACCCTTCAGTCAGGATTACGATCTAGCTTCTCACACCACTTATGTTGTGTGCGTTAATTTTATACATGAGTGGCGGGACCTACAGTTTAAAGTCGACTCCGAACGAAAGATTTTTGAGAAGCTTTTCATGGCAATTTTTACTCTCAGAGTCTTTGCCAGAAATCTGCTGAGAGGAAGTCGCCGAAGAAATATTTTTCGTTTTGATGTCTGACCTGGGATTCGAACCCGGGCCTAATAAGCCAACACACTACCCACTAGACCACGGCGACTTCTTAAATATTAGTCATGCATTAAACTATCCAGAAATAACCTGAGGTTGATAATCGGTCTCTTTACAGAGCTCTTTAAGCTCAAAGATATTTTATTCAGAATGGAGGTTTTCTCCAGTCCAACATTAGATTCCTAGCCGATGAAAATTGCTCATCGCAGCGCATTCTTGAAGGACACACTTGGATGCATACCAGGTGCTTGGCAGGGAACTGGCATTGTTGCGACTGAATAGCATGCTGAGGTTTGCGACATTATAGGAATGTCCTAAGAGTATGAAGGAAATCCAATAGACGATAATATGGCTGCAGGCCTAAGGTACATTTTTACCATAATAGGAAGCAGCCAAAAATGCTTTAAACAAAGCAAGACGATGGCCAAAACTTCAACGAGACCATGGATGGAAGAAAAAAAATTTTTAAATTTAAGGAAAATTTTTAAATTTAAAATTTTAAATGGAATTTATACCTGCTATGCGAAAATAAAAAAAAATTTTTTTATTATTACATATTAGTAGTATAGTTGTTATTGTTGTTGTTGATATTGTTGTTAAATAAAAGCGTATAAATAAATTAATAAATAAAAAGGCAATGAAGTGAAATTTATGTCATACGCATAAAACAAATAACAACAATTTTTATAACGTATATTACATACATACATACATCCATACATATATGTACGTATGTATTGTTTATTATGGAATAACAATAATAAGAACAACAAAAACACCTATGTACATACATACGAGTACAACAAAAAAGTTGTAAATTTTTTGAATTTTAATAAAAACATTCCTTTTTTATTTGTTAAATTTTTTTTTTTGTTTTTTGTTAAACCAGATTACAACACAAAACATTTTGTAAAAATCACTGTAAAAATAAAAAAAAATTTGAGGGAGGGAGACAGAGAGAGAGAGAGGGGGAAAAAAGCTGACAAAAAAATAAATGCAATTGGTTTGTTTAAAAGAAAAAACAAAAATTAACAATAATTATGATTGTGACTGTAGTGAGTGGACAACAACAGTGTGTTCTTGTGTTGTGTTGATGTTTTATAATTATTTTTACACCAAAAAACAACAAAAACAAACACAAAAAAAATAAATATTATTAAAACAATAATAATAACAACAAAAAAAAAATAAATAAAAAAAATTGTCCATGTTGTAGTTGTTGTTGTTGTTAAAAACATAACATAACAATTTCATTGTTCTTATTATTATTGTTGTTGTTGTTCTACTTGCTGTTAAAAATGTTGTTTTTAAATTTTCTTTTTTTTGCCTTTTTAAATCAATAAAATTGTTTTTCTTTTATTTTTTCCACATTTTTTTTTTTGGTTGAATGCGTTAAAAATGAGTGGCTAAAAACAAAAATTTATGTTTTTCAACAACAACCAGCCAGCCTCCTCCCCTAAGGCCTTTTTCTCCTATCATTTGAACCGCTTGTCTGTCTCCCTGCCATGGATGGCATTGCATGATTTCCGAATTATGAACTCCTGAAAGAAAAATAAACCAACTTTGCTTGCCGTTGCTACTTTTGTTTTATTTTTATTTATTTATTTTTTAATTTTAATTTAAAAATTTATTTTCTTTTTCTTTAACACTCTGTTAAAATATCTTTTCAAACATTTGTTTTGAAAGTGTGTTAAGAATTATTTTTCTAAGAAGATTTAGGAAATTAGAAACAATGTTGTGAACAGATGCTGAATTTTAGTAACAAATTAAATATTTTTGTTGCCATTTTCAACAATTTGGATTTAAATAAAAATCTCTTCATTATTATAAGGTGAGAACCTACTTAACAAATTTGCTTCAAAGTGAATTTTATATCTCCCCAACTTTTGTGGCTCTACGGTTTCTTTGCATTCATTTTTTTGGTGATGTTGTTTGAAGATCAGCGTAGAATATGGACATCTCTGTTCCAACCCGAATTAAGCTGGAGGGAGTTTGCAAGCTCTAAATGGATTTCGAGCCACTAAAGATTTGTCTTGAACTCGTACCTCCATTTTCAATATCGTCCTTAGAACTAGTAAACTTTTTTATAACGATAATCAAAAATCCTCCAGATTTTTTACACACAATTTGTCTTGCTTGTAATATTTTTGTCCATCAATGTTTGTCCTCAATCCAGGAGTTTGATGAAGATGTCTGCGTATTCAAGATCGTTTAGATTTCCTTATAGACCTCACATCTGCTATCAAGAATTGCTCTAGTCACAGTACATACATATATAATTGGTCATTACAACCCTTTAGACAGGATTGCGACCTAGTTTCTCACACCACTTATATTGTGGGCATTAATTTTTAAACATAAGTGGCGGGACCTACAGTTTAAAGTCGACTCCGAACGACAGATTTTTTGAAAAGCTTGTCATGGCAATTTAATTTACTCCTAGAGTTTTTGCTAGAAATCTCCTGAGAGGAAGTCGCCGTAGGAATATTTTCATATTTTTGTTTTGATGTCTGACCTGGGGTTTGAACTCGGGCCTTACGTCTAATAAGCCAACACATTACCTACTAGACTACGGCGACTTCTAGCCACTATACAATCAAGCAACATATTAAAGAGAAGTGATATCAGAACAATTCCTTGGTGTATTTCAACATTGAGTGATTTAGATCAGTTTAGCCGGAATACTTTTGCACGGCATAGTAGCACTCCTTGCGACGTTAAGATCCACAGTGTCGAATGCTTTTTTAAAGTCGGCAAACAGGCTGCTCCTTTCTGATTCTTAAGCTATTGACGAGGTTAATGTAGGACTTATGAGGCCAATGTCGGAATAACTATTTGATTATATCAGAAGATATTTATCGTTTCAGTTCCCTAGTTCGTTTTTCTTTCAATTTAATGCATCAAACTCTGTTTAACTTACGAGGTAACGATACAATTGCCCAAAAACCTATAAAAAAGGCAGATTAATATGTTCACTAAATTTGAATCAACCTTTAGCGGTATTTCGTCCTTTGCACATTAATTATATGCTGGTAGTTGTTTTTGGCAACGTTTTTGAGTAAAATTCTCTACAGAAAGGTGTTCTGAGTTCTTCGTTATTATTATGCAGTGTTCGCATCAACGTAACTGCTCTATATAAGTAGACTGGAACTTCCCAAATCTAACTATGTAGGAGCTAAGGTATACTGCACATTATTTCCATGGGGTTTCGCATAAGAATCTGTCACTTTCCGCCTGTTAAACCAATTACGTACATCAAATTGTTTGTGCTCGAAAGTCATGAATAGCAGAATAGCGTTTGATTTGAGGAGTAAATGGAAAAAAGTAAATTTCATGTGCTCTTTAAGCAATATTGTTTGTGAAAAAATCATCATTCAAACTGAGACTAGTCATGAAAATCGGGTGTGAAATCGGGTCCATCAATTTCAATGGTAAAAATATGGAATTGATTATGGTCATATAAGCACGTATGACTACTTAAGGCCAGTATACTGAAACAATTCAGAACTATTCACGGTATAGTGTTGACCGATTAGAGATTGTAATAGCCACAGACATTACATATGGGCTAGTGGTTATAGTTTTAAATGTTGACTTGAAGAAAATACAGGTTGGCTGATATGTATTGCAACCAACTTCAGGTTGTTATCATTTGTAAACCACTCGTCTGACAGTTGACAGATATATTCCAGTGACAGTTAATTTTTTTATTTACAACCTTACGAAAGCATTTTGATCTATTGCATTCAGAAAAAAAGTTAGTCGCGATTGAATTCAAGCGTGATAGTATGATTGCTTTATATTTGGCTGGCAAGCGTCAGGTGGCTGTCGTTAGAGCCCTCCAGCATTTAAATGTGAATAAATCTTTTGGTTTTCGTACCATTGCTCGTTACCGTGATACTGGCAGTGTTGCATCGCGTCCAAAAAGTCGACAAAAAGAGAAAACGGTAACAACACCAGAAATGATCCGAAAAGTGAAGGCCAGATTTGATCGAAATCAACGCCGCAGTGGTAGAAAAATAGCTCGTGAGCTGACCATATCGCGAGAACGGGTGCAGCACATATTGAATGACCTCACGTATGGACAAAAAAAAGATATACTGGAGAGAGCCAATGGGTTTCTTCCCTTGCACAAAGGTGGCCAGTTAAGCGCCGCAGATGGTAATGGTGTGGGCTGCCGAAACGGCCGATAGTCGCTCCCCGCTCCTTTTCATCGACCGTGGGGTTAAAATAATATTTGGGCTGAATATTATCGGGAAAGTGTCTTAAAGACGTTATTGAAGCCCTGGGTAGACAAACATTTCGACCACAGACCATGGACCTTCCAACAAGACTTAGCACCACCGCACTCAAAAGACGTCAACCAAAACTGGCTTAAAAAGGAGGTTGCTCGCTTCATTTCTACCGCACAATGGCCAACAAAATCTCCGGATCTCAATCTGTTGGACTTTTGCGCCTGTGGCATTTTGGAGACTAAGTTTCTCACTAAAAAAATACCAAAGTATCGATCATCTCCGGGAATGGGCCAAAATACCGCAGAGCCACTTTTGTGCAGCCTGTGATGGCTTTGTCGGCCGTTTGAAGGCCATAATTCGCACCAAAGGTGGCCAATTCGAACAAATCTCAACTGATTCTAAAATTTGATGTTATTTCCAACATTTTTTGCTTTTGAACAATAAAATTAAAAAAAAAAAAGATAAAATAATATAGCGCTTTACTTTGTTGCATTATATATCAGCCACGCTGTAATATTTTGAAAAGATTTGAAGAAAAACTATCACATTTGCTCTAGAAAAAAATTTCCAGGGCATTACACGCAGAAATTGCAAGAATAATTCCGTGATGAAAATTCATGAATTCGGCTACGAATTGTTGTCTTATTTACCTTATTCTATGGAATATGACTCCAACGAAGAAATTTATCTTACAAACAAATCTGTGTGGATAAAGTCATGTTTTTTAGAAGCGATAAGAAATCAAAAAAAAAAAAAAGAAATAAAAAGAATTTTTTGTTATCAAATGCCTGTAATTTCTTCAAAAAGCCAAGAACTTATTGAGTGTCTAGAGAGCACACTGTTTAATGAAGTCCTTGAGATCTCATACTGAGAATCGATAGTTATTTTGTATGGAAAGGTTTTTGTATTGACTTTTTCGACCTGCTCTTCGTTTGGAAAGGTTACGCAGACGGTAGAGCAAGAATGTAAATTTTGGAAGAAATTGAAAATCAAAAAAATTTACTCCTTTGATACTAAACTACGAGAAATTTTTGATTTTTACAGAAAATCCTTGAGTATTAGCTCATTTCAATATAAAAACATTTGTTTGTGTATTATTAGGTAATGATATAGGGAATAGATTATTTACAAGCATTTTTATTTAAAAAAAAAAAGTATTTCTTGTAAGACAGTGTATGATTTTGTTTTGCTTTTAAAAAGTGTTTGCAAAGAATTGTTTTTCAAAACTTCCGAGTGACATTGCAAAATGCCACAACAACTGCATTAAATAACATCAACAGCAACGACAACGACAACAACAACAACAACAAAAACAAATAATGAAATATTTAAAGACACTCAATAGACAGACACTATGATTGTAATGCTATAGTGCTGCTGTAACTATTTGTTATAAATGTTGGGGTGTCGCGACGACGACCATCAAAAATTTAACCTAAAACTGACAAATTCATGACAACAGCCTTCAAAAAAGAGAGAGACAGAAAAAAACATAAAACCGGCGACGGCAGCAGAAATAATGACAGCAGCAACATTAAATACAAAACAACTGCCATATCCGCATACATAGTATTGTATAAGGCGCCCCCTATTGGCAGTAGCAGCAACAAAATACGAGTACACTTGAATTAAACAAAACAACCAAACAACCAATATCAACAACAACAACAATGTATGTAAAATGTAAAATGACTGAGAAAAATGACAGCGCTCATCTAAATGTCAGACAGTTAGTCAAAAGTGCACACACACACAGTAGAACAGCATACAGCCAGAGTTAAGGCAGTCAGTCACACTGTTAAGCGTCTCCCGCCCCGGTAATCAAGAGCAAATATTTTGCACACAATGATTTTTCATAAAACATGGCATTTTTGATAAATATTCTCGGCGTTTTTTTTTTTTTACGGAAAAATAACAACAAAAACTGGCGTACACATATACCAACCAACGCATAAACAGATTAACAAACTGTCATTTAGTGACATAGACATAGTGACAGATAGTGAGACAGAGAGACAAATTTGTCTAACGTTTAAATGTGGCTAAAAACTCGTCTCGCAATAATATTTCTGCTCATCGCGTCTCGTCTAGCCACGTCTGTGAATGACTGATTAGAGTTTAAAAAGTGAAAGAGTCACTTAAACACTCACCAAAACAGTGTTGGAAATTGTAAAGGACATGCTAGAGTAAAAGAGTGAGAGTGAGGGGGAGAGGGAATTGTTAGGCGAGAGATATTTAGTGAGAGTTTTATACAAGTCATGTGGATTTTTTATTTTTTTCTCTTTGTTTTTGTTGTATTTTTTGAATTTTAGGTGTCAAAATAGGGATCAACAGTCAATAAAATTGCGTTTGACATGTCAAATCACTCTGAAACACTCACACACACACTACACACGTTAACACATTAAATCACATGACACGGTTAGACTGTCTACACAGGCAATGTGTACAGCCACAGGGAGAGAGAACGAGCAAGCGAGTGAGCGAGCGAGATTATGTGTAACACAAGATTATTTTCATATGATGTGGGAGAAAAATGACAGCAGCAACAACAACAACAACACCAACAACAAGGACAACAATAAACAACAACAACAAAACTTTTGTATAAATAATACAAAAACAATTTCTGTCTGATGTCTAGTCATTTATAATATTTTTTTTTCATTGCTGTTGCTGTTGCTGTTTACTCTCGTTGGAAAATCTGCTGTTGTCATGATGACTTTTGAAAATTTGTCAACAACAACAACAACAACCGACACACATTCATTCTAAAACGTAACATGCCAATCAAAACAAAAACGAAAAACAGAGAGAGAGAGAGAGAGAGAAATTTAATAACTTTGGTTAAGTTTTTAAAGGATTTCAAACTAAAGGCATGACATTACAACAATAACAATAGCAACAAATAATTTCAAGGTCAGATTTGTTATGAAAAAAAAAAGAATTTTTTTTATTTGAAAAATTTGTTTGTCTTTGACAGGCGACTTTACTGGCAGAGAGGCAATAGAATGAACACGTTCTAAATGTCAAAACATTAATTTTTATACACGGTATTCCTTTTTTTTTGTTTTTGTTTTTGAGAGGCTTTTAAACAATAACAACAACAACAACTACAGAAATAAACATCTTTTTCTTGTTTAAATTCTGGCAGAAACAATTTTTCATCGAAATTGGGTGAACAATGCAAAACAGTTCGCACGTGATGACCAAGAGAGAGCAAGAGAGAGAGAGACTTTAAAGGTCAATATAAATTTTGATAGGCAAACAATTGAATAATTTCACTTGCAATTCATCAATCGAATTGTAATATCACCAAGAAAGAAAAGGAAACCGGCAGCAATAGTACTTAATCAACTACACTTAAGGAACCACACTGAAAAATATAGCCATGCTCTCGGATTTAGGTTCAAGGAACGACATACTTTAATTTTTCAAAATTTGTGTCTTTTTTTCAATACTTCCTTCTACTTTCTCTCGGAAAATGAGGAAATATAGTGCATTCAAATAGAGTTTTTCAAAATTATTTAAAGAAAGTTCATGCAGTGTCCTATCTATAATGACTTCAGCAGGCTGTAGTAGTTTAAATAATCGAGTGATGCCTGTAACTAAATAAATCCCATTATAATGGGAGATGATATGAGATATACAGTCGCGGTAGTCTAGTAGGTAGTGTGTTGGTTTATTAGACATGAGGCCTCAGTTCAAACGCCCGGTCAGAGATCAAAACGAAAATGTGAAAATATTTCTTCGGCGACTTCTTCTCAGCAGATTTCCGGCAAAAACTCTGAGAGCAAACAAAATTGCCATGAAAAATTTTTCAAAAATCTGTCGACCAGACCCAACTTTAAACTGAAGCTCCCACCCCTTATGTAGATATAATATTAACACACACGACATAAGTCGCGTGAGAAGCTAGGTCGTAATCCTGACTGAAAGGTTGTAAGGACCAATTATGTATGTATGTATATATAACGGGAGATTTATTAGCCGTATTAATTGGTCATTACAACCCTTTAGTCAGGATTACAACATAGCTTCTCACACCACCTATGTTGTTTGGGTTGATTTTATCCATAAAAGCAAGGAAAACCAACACTTAAATCACCCGTCATTTCGTTTGTTCTCGGACACATCTTAATCAATGCCAGTAGCAGCAAGCACTTGTTGTAAAGATGCTGTTCTGAATGCCATGCGATCGTAATATCTGCCATCTATCGTCGTGGATCGTAGCAAACCCAAGTCTATTGAAAATATTTCAATGAACATGTCAATTTTTTGTATTGAGAAACCATAAAAGCTTAGAATCTATAAAAAAATCTCATTTGAATAATAAATTTCAACTAAAAATGTGTATACAGTGTCGTTCAAGTTCATGTTTCTTATTCGAACGTAAATTGAAGACAATTCCGTACTATCCGTACTATCGTGGTACCGTAACATCTTCTACGTTGCTATAGAACATGATCTCATAGCCACGTTTATACCAATGCACGTCAATCTCTATTTCGTATTGAACTTCTTCTGAGCTTTTGAATTCAAAATTGTTCTGCCTGCACAAACAATAACCTCACCATCATGGTTTACATCAACGTGTACAGTTCATAGATTGCACCTTCAGATATTACTGCAAACCTTTTGTAAATCACTACTTTAAGCTAGGCATTCTTTGTCCTTTATGTGCCTTTTTCATAAAAGTTTTCTGTGCACGATTATCCCTAGATATGTTGCCTCCATTTTCTGTCGCATTATCTCAACCAGGAGCAGATATTTATTCATTTAAGAAGTTTTCTTCTGCCTTTGTGAGTAGGTTTTGCTCAAGTTTACCCACCATACCACTGTTATGTGCCATATGGGGTCACCAGTTGTGAACTGTTTGGAGTTCAACTCGTAGTAATCGATTTGATTACGAGGTCTGATTACGGGAGTTAGGAGCCTCTGGAACCTCGGTTCCTGCCTGGTTGTTGGTGTGGCCCCTTTTGGGAACATCGTGGTGGCTGTGGCTTGGACCCAAATCGCGGGAAGAGTCTAGTTAATGGACTCGGTGTGGAGTTGCATTTTTTCAACCGGATGCCGTGACCCAAAGATCAGAATGAGTTTTAGATAAGCTCCGCTCGTAACCAAGGGGGAAGTCATGTCCAAATACATGGCTTCGAATTGGTACTCAGGTGTAACAGTCTATTGGGGGCGTTAGTAGACGCATTGTATTTCACCCTGAGCGAAGAGCATCGTGGGATTAGGTCCTCGCGGACAGGTACCCACGTAAAACCCATCCAATTCCCCAGGCTATTCCATCAAGAGTTCATGTATAACAAAGCCTCACATTATTGATAAAATAAGTCTACCTTGTGGGGAAACTCTTCTACCAAAGCCTTATGATTTGCTTTCCTGTTGTTGCCGTTACAGATCATGTCTATAGGACCTCTGCTATCCATTCCGATTTCACAAGATTTCTAACGCTTCTGGTTGTGGTATTAGGTTGTGGGTTAGCATACTAGACATGAAACCGCGTTTCAAACCCCATCCCAGACATCTCGACTTAAACGAAATATGAAAAAATGTTTCTTCAACAATGTGCTTTCAGCAGATTTCTGGCAAAACCTGTGAGAGTAAATAAAATTGAAAAAGTTTCTCAAAAATCTGTATGTAGTTCGGAATCGACTTTAAACTGTAGGATCCGCCACTCATTTATAAAAATTTACGTACAAAAGGTAAGTGGCGTAAGAAGCTAGGCCGTAATCCTAACTAAGGGATTGTAATGACCAATTATGTATGTATGACCGTGTGGAAGCTTTATTACATGCCTGGATCGTGTTGAGTATCATTCGAGACTACATTGCTTGGAAGTCTTTGGCGATCATTCCAGCTATTGCTAAGGCTTAGGTTAGAGGACGTGCACCTGTCGGTCAAGACAAGCACAGTACCCGGAGGTCGAAATTGACCCATTGTACTTGCTAAGGCTTAAGTAGCTAATTTTGAGTGAAGGGTCATAATGACCAATTATGTAAGCACCGCTTCAGTTCAATGCGTTATATATGACCTTGTGAGGAGTGCTATCAAATGCTCCCCCAATATTTGGAATGGCTTCTCATCGGAGAAAACTAAATTCGGTAACTGGCCACTTTCGTGCAAGCGAAGTAATTCCTTGGCTCTTTCCACTCTAACTTTTTTTGTCCATCGATGAGCCCTTGCACTTTTTGGAACTTCAATGGCTTTAGCCCAAGCTCTTTTTTCAATATGTACTGCATCCGTTCTCGCGAAATGTTCAGCTCACGAGCAATTTTTCTACCACTGCGGATTGGATTTCGATCAAATTTGGCCTTCACTTTTCGGATCATTTCTGGTGTTGTTACTGTTTTTTTTCGTCCATTTTTTGGACGTGATGCAACACTGCCAGTATCACGGTAATGAGCAATGGTACGAGAAACAAAAGATTTATTCACATTTAAAAGCTGGAGGGCTCTAACGATAGCCACTAGGGGTTTTCCAGCCAAATATAAAGCAATCACACTATCACGCTTGAATTTAATCACGAATAACTTTTTTTCTAAATTCAATAGATTAAAATACTTTCGTAAGCTTGTAAATAATAAAATGAACTGTCACTGGAATAAATCTGTCAGCTGTTAGACTAGCAGTTTACAAATCATAACAACCTGAAGTTGGTTGCAATACATATTAGCAGAATACTATTGAAGAAAATCTCAAACATGAAAGTCTCTGTAAAAACTTAGCTGAAAAAGATGGTAAAACCCCATTACAATCAAAATGAATTGAGGTTTGGCAAATTTATCTGGCAAACTTTACGTTTCTGTCATCCATCGTTTGACCGCCTATTGTGTCATTTTGCGACACGCAATTCGCAATTTTAAGTACCTGCTTAACAGATATAAAATATTGAAAATTCTGCGAAGTGCTACAAAAAAATTTTAATTTATTTATTATGTTTACGCCCTCATCTGTACATACGTATACCCCCCCCCCCCCAAAACGTAAATTCTAAGAGAGATAAACAGTTTAATTTGCAATATTTCTTACCCTCAATTGAATTTCGTTTTTGTTTTTTCCAATTTTTTTTTTTTTTAAATTTATTGTTGAAACACGTTCGCTTTGACTGCCACCGCCTGTTACGGCTACAAAAACGGAACATGAATTATTTTTATTTAATAGAGAGCTGCTGCTGCTTTGCAGCTCCGTCTACTCCTGGCTCCTTATGCCCCGGCTGCTGTCCTATACGTATGTGTTATACGCCAAGTATTTTATTTCAATTTTTTTTTTATTGAATTTGGAAAACGATTTACGCCTGTAACGTTCGCACCATTTACAAACGTTATGTGTTCTGCTTGTTCGCAACACGTTACAAATCATTTCAAGCGTTTATATTTTTATTTTCAAATCTTTTCGAATAATTTTTTTTTTATAATTTTTTACGATTCTTTTCAACTGGAAATTAATCACAATTATAGTGGGGCCAACCAGCTAACAACAAAGGTAGAAAAAAGTTAATTTTTTTTCAATTTAATTTAATATTCTGTCCTCTGTTTATCATTTTATTTGCATTGCTTGGCATGTTTTTTTTTTTTTTGCTAAAGATTTATTTCAAAACAGAAACTATTTGCCATTTTTAAGATTTATGACTGTGTTGAAAATAATTAGAAAAAAATTTAAAAAAAAAACTGTAAAATTGAATTAATTTATGGTTAGTGAAACCTGAACTGGAACGTAATGTCCGTCGTTAGCTCAAACAAAAAAAAAATCAATTTTAAATGGTACCCCGTACATGATCACTAATTAAGAAAGAATTATTGAAAGGGGAGGGCAAACAACCCAACAATTAATAAAATTCCATAATTTATAGCCAATTAAATGGAAAACATTATTTTTAATTACATTTTAAAGTGATTCAGATTTCAATTAGTGTGGATACTCTACACCAGTTTTAAATTTGTTTTCCGTAGCTCCACCGAGCAAGTATGCCATTCCAAAGTGGCACAATAGTTGTCACACGTTGTATATAGATTGCGTTACTGGCTTGCTTATGCATGATATCCGATTTTCTTCTATACCATCACTCTTGCCAAAATAATATTCTCTTTAAGCACTTGATCGTAGTCTAGCTAGATAGTGTGTTGGTTTATTAGACGTAAAGCCCAGGTTCGTGTCTCAGGTCAGGGCATGAAAACGAAATATGAAATAAATATTACTTCGGCGATTTCCTTTAAGCAGATTTCTGGCAAAAATTCTGAGAGTAAATAAACCTGCAATGAAAAGGTTTCTTAAAAATCTGTCGTTCGAAACCGAGGTTAAACTGTAGGTTCCGCCACTCATGTATAAACTGAACGCACACAACATGAGTGGTGTGAGAAGATAGGCCGTAATTCTGGCTAAAGGCACCGAACGACAGATTTTTGAGTAACTTTTTCGGGACAATTTTAGTTTCTTTCAGCATTTTACCCAGAAATCTTCTAAAAGGAAGTTGCTGAAGAAATATTTCGTTTTGTTGGTGATGTCTGACCTGGAGTTTGAACCGTCTCCTCATGTCTAATAAGTCAACAACTACCTACTAGATTACGAGGACTAGAAAGCAGACTTCAGTCAGTAAACGCAAGCTTCAGAAATTCGGTTGTAAGTCACACAATATAAGCTGCTGCTCCCTCCTCTTGAAAGTCTTCGAAAATGCCTCTTTAGCTATCGTCTTTTATAGTAATCTCTTAGCACCCACCGTTATCGAAAATCTGAAACCTGATGATGGCTTCGCTGAAAACCATACACCATACAATAACTTTAGGTGGGTATACTATACGGGGGCTTTTGGTGGTCTAGAAGCAATGATTCCACTGATGCACTTATCTGCATACATACATACATAATTAGTCATTACAACTCTTCAGTCAGGATTACAGCCAAGCTTTCTCACACCACTTATGTCGGGTGCGTTCATTTTATAGATAAGTAGCGTGACCTATAGTTTAAAGTCGACCCAGTACGACAAATTTTTATGAAGAAACATTTCATGACGATTTTATTATTTTCTCTCAGAGTTTTTGGCCAAAAATCTGCTCAGAGGAAGTTGCCGAAGAAATATTTTCATATTTTGTTTTGATGCCTGACCTAGGGGATACCTGACCGTGGTCCTACGTCTAATAACCCAACACACTATCTACTAGACTTCGGCGACTTATGTATCCACTTATCTACCGTGTTATAAAGGAGTATTGAAGCTCATGGCGATTTTCAAGAAAAAGTTATCTTTTTATCTGGCTTAAGTGGAGAAAACATGGCTTTAACTATTAACGGGTGGCAGCTGATGCTTTTTCAATATTTTATGGGGGAATATCTTGAAAACTCTGCTCAAATTTCAGAGAACTACGTTCAGCATGTTCAATAATAGTCTTTGTATTATGGGCACTCATGTGAAACGAATTGTCCTTGGCAGATGACTTCTGTACTATTCCTTACCTATTAGGTACAAGTCCAGCGCTATGTGGTAGAAACAGATTACTCTTTGATTTCTACTATGCAGACGATCCGTTTAATGATCTGTCCAGAACGGACATTAGGATTTCAAGTCCCTTCATTAGAAATTCTATATTGTTTCTGGACTAGGGAAAATGGCCTATGTAACAAAAGGCTCTATTTTCTCAGCATAACGGCTAATTTCAGGCCATTGAGATCTTACAGCATTTCGTGTTGTCGTTAGTATTCTAGGAGATCAGCTAAACAACTCACTAACGCTCATATGTATTTGGCAAAGAACATACCACTGTGCCCCTTAGAAATGCTTTCAATGCTGATCTGAAGTGCAATTTCCTACGATATCCTTGAGTCCAAAAACCCTATTCATTCTTAGTTTATTATACATTACAATCCTTTAGTCAGGTTTACAACCTAACTTCACTCACCAATCGTCTTGTGTGATCTAGAGTTTATTTAAGAAGCTTTTCATGGCATTTTTATTTTGCTTTCAGAAATTTTGCCAGAAGATTTCGACAAAATATTTCTTTATATGTCGTTTAAGTCTAGATGTTGGAAGTTGGGGTTGAACCATGACATCTTATTTAATATGGCAACACACCAGCTACTAAAGGGTCCGCCTAATAACTTTTTCTTTTTTGAAAATGCTTTAAAAAAAAACTACAGAATATTTTTTAAAATTTTTTATTTGTAAGCACAATCCTTGCGGTTAATAATGAAAAATAATTTCATTCAAATGGCTGCCTCTGCTGGCTATGCAGTAGCCTACACGATCGGTCCAATTTTCAAGCACATTGTCGATTGTGTGCAGCTGTATTTCACCAATGGCTTCACGAATATTGTCCTTTAAAGCGTCAATTGCCTCTAGCTTGTCTGCGTAACGCTTATTTTTGACGGCACCCCACAAATAATAGTCCAACGGTGTCAAATCGAAGCTCCGAGGTGGCGAAACGACATCAGGTCTGCGGCTGATAATACGACCTTCAAAAACAGGGCGCAAAACGTCGAGTGTAGCTTCGGCTGTGTGGCACGTAGCGCCGTCCTGTTGAAACCAAATGCTGCCAATATCCTCCTCTTCAATTTTTGTGAACATAAATGCGGTCAACATGGCCCGATAACGATCGCCATTGACTGTAACAGCCCCTTCTTGCTCATTTTCGAAGAAAAATGACCCAATTATGCCTCTGGACCGAAATCCGCACCAAACAGTGACTCGTTTTGGGTGCGTTGGCTTTTCATTGTATGCGTGCGGGTTTTCTGTGCCCCAAATGCGACAATTTTGCTTGTTTGCATGTCCGCCAAGATCAAAGTGAGTTTCATTTGAGAAGATGATCTTTATTTTGCCAAAATCGGCATCTTCTGTAAGTCGATTCACTTAGCGAAGCAAAAACGCTTATACACAACCATATTCGTTCAGCGGAAGGATAAAACTAATTATCTGTCAAATCAGACATGAGCTAAGTGTTGACATTCACGAAATAAGCACTAGTTGATAAGAAGTCGCCGTGGTCTAATGGGTAGTGTGTTGGCTTATTAGACAAAAGGCCCGGGTTCGTATCCCAGGTCAGACATCAAAACGAAAAATATTTCTTCGGCGACTTCCTCTCAGCAGATTTCTGGCAAAGACTCTGAGAGTAAAAATTGCCATTAAAAGTTTCTCAGAAAATCTGTCATTCGTTGTCGACTTAAAACTGTAGGTCTCGCCACTCATCTATAAAATTAACGCACACAACATAAGTGGTGTAAGAAGCTAGGTCGTAATCCTGACTGAAGGGTTGTAATGGCCAATTATGTATGTATGTTATGTATGATAAGAAGACGTTAGATGGCGGACCCGATAGATTACGACGGCATTCTATAAGAAAGTTTAATGTGAGAATCCAAAATAAATATACCACAGCCCCGTCTGTCTGGCATACACCTTTAAGTCATCAATATAAAACTTCAAGCGTTCCATTGGAAACCTCCAGATCTTTAGATCAACCGTAAGTACTTATGTTTTCCTGCGATTAAAATACGTGCATACCTCAGATTGTATTAGTTTTAAACTAAGTCCTCTAAACGTATGCATTTCCTGCAAAAAGATGTTTTTTTGTTGCTATAAAAATAATCTCCCCTAACTTTGTCCATAAAGTGCCCAAAATACCCCACTGCTAACGACAAACAAAGAACAAAAAACTGACACTCAGAGAGAATTCAAACGGAAGCTGTGTTGGAGAAAATTTTGTTTTCCATTTTGTACTTGCGTCTCCTGTATGTACCTCATGGTGATGGGTTGTTTTCAACAAGAAAGGAGAAGTTGTGCATGGGAATTCGATAGTCTAGTAAGACTGCCATGGTTTGGCTAGTGTTAAGCAATTTGATTTATTGCCGACCTTGTTACATTAAGGCTTTACAGACCATCTATCTCTATTTCACTTTTACTACGGCCATGGCGCATAAAAATAAAAACAAAAAAACAATGGAGAGAGTAAATATAAAAACGATAAAAAAAAAAAACAAAAATTGACGGGGGTTTTACAATTACTTGAGCTTATTTGCCAACATACTGATAATAAATGCTGCAGTTATTGTTGTTGTTGCTATTGTTTGTTGTTTTTTTTCTGTTTTCTGTTATGGCATCAAGATGATGGCTGCTGCCAACCTTATACACAATCATGTTGGTTTTGTAAATCGAAAAAAAACACGAAAAGCGAAAACATTGTGAAGGGGAAAGCAAATAAACAATGACAACAACACTGCTGTGAAGCAATAAAAAAGTTTAGTCAAGCATAACTCGGCATAAGTTAAAAAGAGAAGGCCTATGCTTAGAGTACTGTACTCGCATAAAATGAAAAGGAGAACACAACTCAACAACAGAGAGAAAGTTGAAGCTTTTTTTTTGTTTTGGTTTGATTGTTGCTGTTTTGTTGCTGCTGCTGTTGCTCTACATATTTTAAAAGGGAGTTGAACATAAATTTCATAAAAACAGAATGAAAATAAGAAGACATCAGTCATGTATAGGTTGCTGGCTGGCTGGCTGGCTGCTATATTCATATCGCTCACTCACTCACTCATTCATTCATCCATTCGTTCAGTCAGTTACCCATGCATTCTTACTCTCTTTTGTTTGATTACAGGGGTGGCAATGATGAATTACTATTGTCGTGTTGTAGAGATGTAAGTAAAGCATGTGTACGTGTATGTATGCATGCATGCATTGTGCGTAATTGCCAATAATAAACATCAAGAATTTCCCCTTTTTCGAGTATTCAGTATTCGAATTGCCCCTTTTTTTACTTGCATGGGGTATTTGCAGAATTTTTTGTGTTGAAAAGGGGAAAATTATAGCAAAACTTTAAGGGTTTACAGGAAGAAAGGAATTTTTAAGGGATTTTTTAACGCAACAAAAAAAACAAAGAACTGGAAATATTTTGTTTCATAAAAAATGGTTCCCATTTTAATTAAATTAAATCGTTTTTTTTTGTTTTTATAAAAAAAATAGAAAGAATATGTTGTTGTTTTATTTTGTATTATATTGCAATTATATTGCATAGCCGTTGCTGTTGTTGTTGTTGTAATTGTTGCAATTTTAATTGTAATTTAGCCTGTCATTTGCGGTTTGGTTACGTTTTTAATTCTTTTTTTTCTTCTCAAGTTTTATTTTCAAACGTTTTTTATTTGATTTTCTTTTTTTTTTAATAATTATTATTGTTAGCTTGTTGCACAGTGGGACAAATGAAAAATTTATGAAACTATGATGTGCAACGTAAAAATACGGATTTGCACCTGGCATTGGATAAGACATTAAGGAGGACAAATATCTAGGAATTGGTCTTATTTATCACAGCCTCTTCAGAGGCTGTCTGCATGCAATAATGTAAAGAAGAGTTAAGGTTCAACAATGTTTCCTTTATGCCAGGTTTTGCTTCAATTTATTTGAAAAAGCGGGAAACTTCAAAAATATCATTTGAGTTTGTCATTTGACTGCGCTACTCTCCTCAAGAAGTGTTGCTATTTGATCTCATAATGATGTTAGTTGTTGACTTTATTAACTTTAAGCGGTTAGGGCTTTACCAAGGCTTATTTGATATACAGTCAAACGTTATAAAAAGCTCCGAGGGACCAGAAAAATAGTTCTTTATAGGCAAAGTTCGTATTAAATGGGGTAAAGTTATAGAAGAAAATATAAAATACTAATAATTTTTATCATTTATTAAAAACAAAAAGTATTTTTCATTAAAAACCAAAAATGGGTTTTAATTCTTTTTGCTCATCAGCTGATTAAAGATGCTGAGTTATAATTTAATGCTGCCATATTAAATAAAAGTAAAGACTATTGCCACCTTTTAAAGTTATTTCTGAGGGTTCCTTATAAAACAACATTGTTTAAAAATATGCTTTTACTGCACAAGTTATGCTTAAAACCACTCGATGATGATGACCGGGTGATATTACTTCCTCTAAACTCTTTTCATACTCAAGCATAATGTTTTCTAGCAGCATGTCTTACTTTATTAGTCATGATTACAACCTAGCTCCTCATACTGTGCATGTTGTGTTTGAAACTTTTCTAGGCATTTTTTTTTTATTTTCAGAGTTCTGCCAGAAGTCTGGAAGTCCCCGAAATTATTTTTTTTTAAGTGTTTCGTTCTGTTCTAGCTGTCTGAACCGTCTATTGAACCACAAGCTCTCATCAAACAAGCTAATAAACTTCCTACTATACTACGGAGATATGCAGGCGTCAGGATTCTTTATTCTAAAGCTTGAAACTTGATTACCGTGCTATTTGAAGTCGATAGATGTTGTCTAACGGCTGTGTTTATTCGAAAAACGGCTTAAATACAACAAAAGGAAGCTAAGTTTGCTTTGATTACTGCAATCGTTGAGAAATTATTTCAATTCGATAACATGAAACTCAAGAAATTGTAGGTAAAACCCAGTAGAAACCCGGTAGTATATTATGATGCTGATATTGGGACCTGTAGCGATACAATAGCTGTACAATAAGCCTAACCTTATAAGTCTAAACTAACGAATCCAATTAATTACATTGAAATATGCACTAAGCCCAAAACCATTTCCAACTAAATTGGTGTTTGATTAACTGTCGCATGCTCTAGGATGATAGGGTTGCCAACTGCCATTCCAAGAAGCAATAATCTCTGCGGAAAATCTACTGAGTTAAGTGGAGAGGAAGTATCCTTTAAGTGTCTTACTGTCAGGTGGCGCTACATAACCTTTCTATGGTGTTTGTTGTGATGATTTCATTTTGGGAGGGTATATGGTTCAGGGGAATGTTCAGATGTATTATTAACTGATGAGGAACCAAGAATGATAAACTAAAGATTACGCCATCACGCACATAAAACTAAAACTTTCTTCAATGACGTCACGCAAATTGTATTCCTATTGGCTAATGGTAATGTAAGTTATATTGCAGGGCTGCCAACTACGTTCACGTAGTGCATACATATTTCAGAAGAAATGTTAATTTTCACATATGAAAAACACATGGAAACAATTAAAATAGCCCAACTACGTCATCTAACGGGAAATCATGCGCAAGGCGTAATCTTTAGTTTATCATTCTTGATGAGGAACTATGTATGTTTAACTGTTTTGCGCTAATTTGGCGTTGCTTATCTTTCCTGTGCTCTTTCCTTCGTTTATGGTGTTTTATTCCTTTCTGGGATGGCAAAAGATTTAGCAGACTTCCCAGATCTATTATTTAAAAGGCGATTGCAGACTTTTAATTAAAGAAAAAATCGAACCTTAACTGCTCAAAGCTGTAGTCAAACCCTCAACTTATTACATCATACCTGCTTGAAATTTAAACTCATTTTATAAAACCAGTTAAAGACTAGCTAGAAAATAGTAGAGTGTTAAGTTTTTTCTCATTCGACTTATAGACCATGTCTCGTTTGACGATAATTTATTTCGATTGATGCGCAGTAGCAACAACTCTTTACTAAAAATGTTACCTGAAATGTTGTCTTTTAAACATATCGTTGTATACATAATTGGTCATTACAACCCTTCAGGATTATCGACCTAGTTTCTCACACTACTTATGTTGTGTGTGTTAATTTTATACATAAGTGGCGGGACCAACAGTTTAAAGTTGACTCCGACGACCGATTTTTGAGACGCTTTTCATGGCACTTTATTTTTTATTCACAGAGTTGTTGCCAGAAATCTGCTGAGAGACAGTCGTCGAAGAAATATTTTTTTTTCATATTTTGTTTTGATGCCTGACCTGGGATTCGAACCCTGGCCTTACGTCTAATAAGCCAATACACTACCTACTAGACTACGTTGTATAACACAATCAAATTAATGCTACCCGATTGAAAGACATCAGCTTTAGTATATTTTTTGCTTTCTTTGGCAGTTTTGATAAAGAAAACTTTAGAATTTTGAGTTACTGGAACTCATTATCAAGTGTTTGAAATTTAATCCGGATTCTTGTGCTAGGTTAGAGCCACCAAAGCGACTCCAAAAACGTAACAATTAGATGAATGCTTGGGTACACTTTTAACCTCTTTAGTCCCACTGTAACGTTTAAATTTCGTGTGTATTCCTGTGCATTTTTCCCAATTTTTTGTGCTTTACAATGCCAGCGTATTTTATTTTTTCGTTGAATTGCAATTTTTTTTTTCGTTAATTTTTTGATTTTTTAATTTGTTGTATTGAGTTTATTTGTTGTTATTATTTTCTTTTTTATTGTACTACAGTTGTTGTTTTTGTTATTTTTTAATAACAATTAAATTTAATTTGACATAAATGTCAACATTAAAAATGCAATAAATTGCTGTAATTGCATTCGTTTTTTCCTCTTTCGTTTCGTTTCATTTTATTTTTTTGTTTTTTTTATGTATGCCGTTGTTGTTTTACATTCAAATGAAAGCAAAAAAAAAAAATGCGATTTTTTGTTGTTGTTTGTGTTGTATTCATTACAATTATCTGGCGGTTTTTAATTTTAATTTCTGCAATATTTTAGTGTTAATTAAATTCTTTTTATTATTATTATTGGTGTTGTTGTTGCAGTTGTTGTAACATTATTGTATTGAAAAATGTCTTTTTTTTTTGTTTTCAGCATTTTAAAAAATTTGAATTTTTTTTT
The DNA here is from genome assembly GCA_014635995.1 of Sarcophaga peregrina. Lineage (NCBI taxonomy): Eukaryota > Metazoa > Arthropoda > Insecta > Diptera > Sarcophagidae > Sarcophaga > Sarcophaga peregrina. The sequence continues at coordinate 27,526,463 of CM025789.1, read as the reverse complement.
TAAATTTTTTTTGAAGAAAAAATTTGGTTTGTGGTCACAGGAGAAGCAAATGATGAAGCTTATGCTGAAACCTTCAGCAATTAAAATTTGAAGAAAACATAGAAGAAGTAAAGAAAATAGCGTCAAGAAGTCAGAGAATATGTCCTGTTCATCTTTTCAATGACAAGGACAACGCAATGAGGTGTAATCTTTCGGATATTTAAAGCGTGCCTGTGAATTATTTTATCACAAGAACTGTTGTTTGAGCAATACTTAGAAGATGCTAAAGTGCTTCAGTGAGTTATATGGTTGGGAAGTCAAAACTATGTCACAATTGTAGCCTCAACAGAGCCTTAATTCCACATGACAAAAAAAGACTTCAAGATCGATTAAATGTTTACGATTTAATCAATGTTTGCATTAGGATTCTGGCTTCAAGAGTCCTTTCCCAAGGTCGTACATAAGCAAGGCTTATAACAAAGAAATTAAAAGACAAGAAATATAAAAGAACCCAAACGAAAATAACTCACAGAATTGTCATAGTTTTTTGGCTATTGCCTGAGCCAATCCTCTCAATAAATTTGTCCTCTGATAGTTTTTTCTGTTCTAGTTTATTAACGCCAACCCATTTAAGTTTCTTAAGGAATAAGCAGTATAGTCTAGGGTGTACTGAACTGGTACTATCTGCAAATGAAAAAGATCGGAGGGCTATAAAAAAGGTGTTGTGAAAAAAGGCAATGGATCGTATATGTAATGTAATACATTCTTGGTAGGGCTGTGAATTATAAAACTGGAAACTGGATTGTTTGACCATAAAGATCGAAGGCCAAATATTATCTCTCCGCTCTAAAAAGCCTTAGATGCCCGTTTTCCCGACTAATTGGGCATCGTAAAGTATACACCGAAGGACAGACTTTTACAATTACATTCTGACTAATGGATCTGTGTTTTAGTAGGACACTACAGATAGTAAAAATCAATAGAAATCAGTACTGCAAGATGTGTCTTCAGTGTCTTCAAAAGTAATGTTAAGCCTATGACGACATTTCCTCGTAGTCTTACATTATAAATCGAGCGTAAGATGCTTGATAGGCCTTGTAACCACGTAGGAGATATTGGATATTTTAAATAAAAGACAATAACAACAAAAACCTTCAGTTAGGATTACGACCAAGCTTTTCACACCACTTATGTGGTGAGCATTAATTTGATATATGAGTGGCGCGACCTACAGTTCAAAGTCGACTCCGAACGACACGTTTTTTGAGAAGCTTTTCATGGAAATTTGATTTACTCTAAGAGTTTTTGCCTTTGCAGAGAGCAAGTCGGTTACGATCTAGCTTCTCACACCGCTTATGTTGTGTGCGTTAATTTTATAAATGAATGACGGCACCTACGGTTTAAAGTTGACTCCGAAAAACGAATTTTTTTTTTTTGAGAAACTTTCATGGCAATTTCCTTTACTCTCAGGAAGTCGTCGAAGAGATATTTTCATATTTTCGTTTTGATGTCTTATCTGGGATTGAACTCGAGCCTTCGGTCTAATAAGTCTACACTCTCAATTGAAGAAGAAAATTAATAACTTTCTTAGTAAATTGTTGGCAATCCATCCTAATCATGCAGTGCAGGACAGAGGATATATTTCCCTGCTGAGCAGACATTTAATCGGCATGAAAATAACCTAGACGTCTAGTCTGAAGGACACTGGATGTCTGTATGAGTCTACGATATTCAAATTTTCAGCTAGTAAATCTCCAGTAGTTGCCTTAGTCTAGTAGTTAGGGTGTTGGCTAATTTACCATGGTGCTACGGCTCAAACTCCACGTCAGACAACTCGAAAAAAACGAAATATGAACAAATATTCCTTCGCCGGCTGTCTCTTAGCAGATTTCTAGCAAAACCTCTAAGAGTAAATAAAATTACCATGAAAAGTTTGTATAAAAATCTCTCATTTGGAATCGACTTTAAAGTGTATGTCTCGCCACTCGTGTATAATATTACCACACACAACTTGAATGATGTAAGAAGCAAGGACGGAATCCTGACTGAGGGGTTATAAGGAAGAATTGTGTATATATGCATGTAAGCCTGCATATAGGTTAAAGTGATTTTACTAAAACAAAAATCTGGAATCTGTCAGGAAAAATCAGACATTAGTATACTTTTTACTTTTATTACTTTTACGATATCCTACTTGGCCATGAAAGGGTTGGCAATCTCTGAATAACATACGGAACACTTTGACTCTGGACTGGACGCCAGGGGCTCCAAGGACATCAAGCAAAGTCTAATAGCTGCATAGTTGACACAATAATGCATGTGTGGTTTAAAAAAGAAAAGTTTTTTTAAATGTAGAAGGAAGTATTACTGGCATGCTGCATATCTAGAATGAAGGTCTGAATACATGGAACAGCTTAGAAGGCCTCTATAGTTTTGTACCAACTTTTCTGTATCTACCTTTGTCTCATAGGCCTTCCAATAACATGCTGGGACATTGAAAAATGCTCTTAATGCCCTGTGAAAGAATATAGTTAAACAGTTGTTCCTATTCTTATGATGTTATAGCATGGATCGCATGGTTCTCTTTAGTGAAACCCTGCCACAATTTTTTAAACGTAATTCCCGTGTTTTGCTATTAATGTAATGAATAATTAATTATCAGGATTTTGTATTTAATTTAATTGAATTTAATTATTTATTAATTAATTTTTTTGGCCACTTCATTTATGTTTTTTTTTTCCTGCCGTTATTTCTTACATTTGGCTTTAAAATGTCAAATTTGTGTTATGGGCCCGAGAGTGTTTGGCCCATAACTGTCATTTGAATTTTAATTGATGTTGCTTTAGTTTTTTTAACCTGTTGTAGGTACAAACCTTTTTTTATTTATTTTAATATTTTTTTTTCTTCATTCATTTTATTATAATTTAAGTAATATTTTATCAATTATTTAATTTCGAGAAGGTGATAAACAAAATATTTTTTTTCTGTTTTTGATTGTGTTATCAGTCCTTGGTTTCGCTGTTAATGTTTTTAAAAGATATTTACGGTGGAGTTTATTAAAATTTTTATTTTTTTTTATGGAATTTCATTATTAAGTGGCGTTATTTGGTTTTTCAATTGAATATTATCAAAAAAACAAAATAAGGCTGCATATTTCACATTTTGTCGTCAATTATTAACGCGCTTATGTAAAGAAGACCCACCACAGTGAGTCATTTCTTTGCATGACTTTTTTTCTTTTTTTGGGGATATTTTTTTGGAGCAGTATTAGACGATATACACTGGGTTTGAAAAGTAAGAGAACGAATTCTTTGTGAAATTAAAGAAAGCGCATACAAACGGTTTATGGCTCTAATCTGATCGCTCATGAAATTTTCCAATTCCCATCGACCTATAAGGTTCCTAGGGTCTCAGCAAAACAAGAGAAAAAGATCCTGCTGCCCCTTAAGTCAATGTCCCTCCCACACTTCCCAGGAATTCAGCCATCCGTCTTCTTCTTCGGCTGACTTCTGGATTCTATTCTTTGCCATTTCTTGTGCTGTAAACGTGGGTATTTATAAATGTGTGACCTAACCCTTACCACGGCTATAGGTTGGATTGCGACATTACTCTGACGTTAGAAATAAAAAACATTTCCGTTTCCTGTTCAAATTGAAAAGGAAAGGCAACTGAAATACATAGTTTGATCGGTGAAGCATTATCTGAATATGTTCAACTACACTTTTTAAAAAGTACTCTTGCAAAACATAATTCTCTGCCCTAAAAATATTCAAAAGACTGGATTGTCTGACCATAAAAATCGAAGGCCATCGAGGCATTAACAGGGTTTTTACTAGAAATATAATCTCTAAAAAGGCACCGAAGGACAGACTTTCACAATTACATTCTGACTAATGGATCTGTGTTTTAGTAGGACACTACAAACAATCAAAATCAATAGATATTAGCACTGCAAACGAGAAAGAGACGTTACTGCGTTTTAAAAGTGTTGCAGGAGCTATAGGTCTAAGCAGGAGGAAAAATTCAAATTTCACCTCATTTGTTTGTGTCAGGCTCTTGCCATGAAGAATCTGAATTCTTAATTTCCGCTCTTAGTGTATGCAACATGCATACATACATTCATAAAATAATTCGTCATTTCAACCTTTAAGTCAGGATTACGACCAAGTTTCTTACACCACTTAGATTGTGGATGTTAATTTTATCCTACGAAAGTTTAAAGTCGGCTTCAAATGACAGATGTTTAGTGATGTTCGTTTTGTTGGAGATATCTGACCTGTGGTTTGAATCTTGGCCAACACACTACCTACTTGACTATGCGGACTACGAGAACTTTACTGGTTGAAAACTGAGATATCGGGAACACATATATACATCCAGATTCCGGACGGTATTGTCTAGGCATCGAATATTGCTTTTATTTCGAATAGCTTTTTTCCCTCGATTTGATATTTATTATAATAAACTACGGCAATAATTAGTAACAGCAAGATTTGTAGGTAATGTGCTGGCTTATTAAACAACGAAACCTAAGTGGGACCTTCTCCTTTAATAAAAGTGTCTTACATAAGCAAACATAACCTAACCTAAAGTTAAAAATTATGCCCGATTTTAAAGTTTCATATTGTCCTGACTTTTAACATTTACTGTGGCCAGTATCCCAAACCGTGTGAATTGATTTTGAGTGCAAGTTCTCTAATACGGTATTCAGTTGTGCACCTAAATTGCGTAAATTGCAATAAACGCCATTATTGAGCTCAATATTTCATATAAAGTTTTAATTAATTATTGCGTAATAAATACGCAAATTGTTATAATATTGAATAAAACTTAATATGCAACACTATTATACTATGTTCAGACATCCACTTTGGTTTATTGAGAACAATATTTTTAGCGTTCAGACATATAATATATGAAAATTTATTTGACAGCTAGTAAACAAAACAGCTGTGTGCTTCAACAAAACTGCTTTTAATTTAATCGCGAAAATTAGTGGCAAAAATAAATTTTAGAAAAAAATGGAAAACAATTTAACATTGGAAAAGGTATTGCTAATGATTGACTACTACTATCGGACTACTTCCGATTCCAATGTGGCTTTCCACAGAAGGATGCGAAATAAAAATTTGATAATACTGGATAGCTAGCAGAAAAGAAAGCTTTTGCTTATGGCACTGTCGTTGTTTACATTTAAGTTGTCAAATATCAATAGAAAGTGTTCGGAAAAATGTAATATGCTTACCGAACGTACTTATGACAGTGCTGTATTTAGAACTTTCCTCAATATTATAACAATTTATGAATTTATTGACCAATAATTAATTGAAATATTGAGATCAATAATGCCGTTCATTGCGATTTTCTCAATATAAGTGCATGTCTGAACATAGTATTATAAGTGTGTTTATTACAGTTTACCGAACACTTACTGTTGATATTTGACAACCCGGATGTCAACAAGGGTTGTAATGTCCATTTATGTATGTATGTAAATGGTCAAATGAATATTGAGTAAGCTGAATTGCGTGTATTATTATGCCTGAACACTTAAAATATTGTACTCAATTAAGCGAATATTGACTCAATAAAAGTGCATATTGGAACATAGTATAAGTTTAATTAATTTCTTTCATTTTCTATCAGTTATTTACAACAACTTACAGTTTTAAGCGAAACATATTGAAAAAATTGTTAATTTTTTTTATTATTTCCCACATTAAGATGAATGAGTTTATTCTTAACAATGAACCACTCTATGCTTGGACACTGTGTATTAAAGGCGTTCATTTACACTGTATGTATAGCTTGTACGGGCAGTCAGTTAGCCTGTGGTATTGAACAGTTAAGTGCCAACCTTACTCGGCAATCTTATTTAACCACCCATCAGTTGATTACGATTATTTTTAATTCTTTTTTTTTGTTGCTTTTTTTTCTATAAATTGATTACGTAAATTAACATGCAAAAAAAAGAAAAAAGAAATAAAAACTTAATACTTTAACGTCAAATATAACTAAAGCTACTTTAATTAATGCAGACAAAAAGGCAAAAAAAAAAAAATGGAATAAAAATTATCGCTTCAGAAATATTAAAAAAATACAAAAAAAAATTTTATGGAAAAAAATTTTTTTAAATTTTATTGTTGGAAAATCCCCCCCTTTTTAAAACATGTCACTTTAAAAGAAAAAAAAAAAAGAATTTTTTCTTTTAAAAAAAATTAGAAAAAAAAGAAACGAAATCCACTCAATCATTTTTGTTGAACATTTTCAAAGAAATTCGTTTCGTTGCAACAATAATCTCACATGCGATACGATACGATACGATACGCTACGATAGGAGTATAGACAACCCTAGAATGAGGCATTTCTACGATAAGTGGTCTTCTTTTTTCGGTCTCTTGTTCATTTTCGTCATCATTTTCGATATTTTTTTGTTTGTTTTTAAATTGAAAAAATTTGGAAAAAAATGGTTCTTAAGAGCTTAAAATAATTTAAAGAGGAGGTTCTATTTTTGTTTTAAAACTAAACAAGAAGAAGAGGAAGAGATAAAAAAAAATACCAAAAATTCTATGAAGTTGTTGTACATCATTTTTATAACCTCCTGGGTACATAAATATTCATTATACGAGGGTTGGAAATTAATTATAGAGAATAAGTCAAATTATTTTCATTCAATGAACAGCCATAGAATGTTGTGTCACTCAGAAGACTAGTGTTTGAATACCACTATCCAATGTATAAAATGATTCCAAATGAGTGATAAAAACACGCTTTATCACAATGCTTTGTAAAACATTCCCATGAAGATTATTGCAAAGAAATTATAACATAACATAATTGCATATTACTACAACCCTTCAGTTGGGATTACGACCTGGTTTCTCACACCACTTATGTTGTGTGTGCTCATTTTATATCGCGACATACTCCAGTTTAAAGTCGCCCCCGAAAGACATTTTTTTTTGAGAAACTTTTTTTGTCAGAAATCTGCTGACAGGCAGTCGCTTAAGAAATATTTCTTCATATTTCGTTTTGTCTGACCTGGGGCTTGAACCTTGGCCTCACGTCTAATAAACCAACACATTATCTACTACTCTACAGAGGCGCTATAGAGCTATTGAAATCGGTATCGGGCATATACAGGTTCTATACACATGATCTGTAGCCATAGTTGACAGATTTAATGATTTATCGTCAATTTGACGATTTTGAGCTTCAAAAATGTCATTTTGACGATATGACGATTTTTGCCCTTATTTTGACGATTTTTAACAATTAAAAATTTACGCCATTTTCTTTAGTTTAGTACATTAAAGCCTTTCTTAAGCTTTGTATAATAAGATGTAAAGTATTATATTTTTAAGTTATTTTCGAACATCTGTGATGATTTTTCTGTATTTTATACCATTTCAATCACTTAAAAGCTAAAAAATTTCAAGTCGTAAATAACATCATAGTTGATAATAAATTATCATATGCCGTTGGAGACAATTTTAAAAATTCGATTATAGTTCTAATATTACCGTCGAAAGAACAAAGGCCATTATTTTTTTTATTACGGCCTACACTCAGTTGTTGGCATTGTTTCTGGAACTAGGAAAATATATTATAGGAATGAGAAAAGAGGGAGCAGTGTTTATGGAGACTAGGCTTGAATATTTTTATACCATAAGTAATAGATCACTGCTGGAAGGCAGTTACACATATGAATAGTTCGTCTAACAAACGAACTTTGTCATACGGATATGTCGACCGAGAAAGACGAGTGTTACGTAGGAATTTATGATTTTCATAAACAACTCCTCTTATTTCGCTCGAGCAATATCGATTGTGTGTGAAGTCGCCGTGGTCTAGTAGGTAGTGTGTTAACTTATTAGACGAAAGGCCCGGGTTCATATCCCAGGTCAGAGATCAAAACGAAAAATATTTCTTCGGCGACTTCCTCTCAGCAGATTTCTGGCAAAGACTCTGAGAGTAAAAATTGCCATGAAAAGTTTCTCAGAAAATCTGTCGTTCGGAGTCGACTTTAAACTGTAGGTCCCGCCACTCATGTATAAAATTAACGCACACAACATAAGTGGTGTGAGAAGCTAGGTCGTAATCCTGACTGAAGGGTTGTAATGGCCAATTCAACAATAATCTCACATGCGATACGATACGATACGATAGGAGTATAGACAACCCTAGAATGAGGCATTTCTACGATAAGTGGTCTTCTTTTTTCGGTCTCTTGTTCATTTTCGTCATCATTTTCGATATTTTTTTTGTTTGTTTTTAAATCGAAAAATTTAAATCAATAAAAAAAGTGGAAAAAAAAATGGTTCTTAAGAGCTTAAAATAATTTAAAGAGGAGGTTCTATTTTTGTTTTAAAACTAAACAATGAAGAAGAAGAGGAAGAGATAAAAAAAATACCAAAAATTCTATGAAGTTGTGTACATCATTTTTTATAACCTCCTGGGTACATAAATATTCATTATACGAGGTTGGAATTAATTATAAAGAATAATTCAAATTATTTTCATTCAATGAACAGCCCATGAAATGTTTGTGTCACTTCAGAAGACTAGTGTTTTAATAGCACTATCCAATTTATCGAATGATATCCAAATCAGTGATATAAAACACGCTTATCTACAATGCTTTGTAAAGGATTCCCATCAAATTCAGGCCATTCTATAAAGCTACCTACATAACATAACATAGTTAACTACAACCCTTCAATTGGTGATTACGATCTGGGCTTTCTCACACCACTTATGTTGTGTGTGCTCATTTTATATTCAGGACATACTCCAGTTTTTTAAGTCGCCCCCGAAAGACAGTTTGGTTTGAGAAACTTTTTTTTTGTCAGGAAATCTGCTGACAGGGTCGCTAAGAAATATTTCTTCATATTTCGTTATGTCTGACCTGGGGCTTGAACTTTGCCTCACGTCTAGTAAACACGAAACATTATCTACTACTCTACACCGTCTACAGAAGTGTTATAGAGCTATTGAAATCGGTGTCGGGCATATGCAGGTTCTATACACAGGCAGCTATGGTTCAGATATAGCTGCCAGATTTGACGATTTATCGTCATTTTGACGATTTTGAGCTCCAAAAATGTCAAATAACATCATAGTCAAATAATAAATTATCACACGCCGTTGTAGACAATTTTAAAAATTCGATTATAGCTTCTAATATTACCGTCGAAAGAACAAAGGCCATTATTTTTTTTACTACGGCCTACCCTCAGTTGTTGGCATGGTTTTTGGAACTAGGAAAATATATTATAGGAATGAGAAAAGAGGGAGCAGTGTTTATGAAGACTAGGCTTGAATATTTTTATACCGTAAGTAATAGCTCACTGCTGGAAGGCAGTTACACATATGAATAGTTCGTCTAATAAACGAACTTTGTCATACAGGTGTGTCGACCGAGAAAGACGAGTGTTACGTAGGAATTCATGACTTTCATAAAAAACTCCTCTTATTTCACTCGAGCAATATCGATTGTGTGTGAAGTCGCCGTGGTCTAGTGGGTAGTGTGTTAGCTTATTAGACAAAATGACCGGGTACGTATTCCAGGTCAGAGATCAAAACGAAAAATATTTCTTCGGCGACTTCCTCTCAGCAGATTTCTGGCAAAGACTCTGAGAGTAAAAATTGCCATGAAAAGTTTCTCAGAAAATCTGTCGTTCGGAGTCGACTTTAAACTGTAGGTCCCGCCACTCATGTATAAAATTAACGCACACAACATAAGTGGTGTGAGAAGCTAGGTCGTAATCCTGACTGAAGGGTTGTAATGGCCAATTATGTATGTATGTAAGTAAATAACATCATAGTCAATAATAAATTATCACACGCCGTTGTAGACAATTTTAAAAATTCGATTATAGCTTCTAATATTACCGTCGAAAGAACAAAGGCCATTATTTTTTTTACTACGGCCTACCCTCAGTTGTTGGCATTGTTTTTGGAACTAGGAAAATATATATTATAGGAATGAGAAAAGAGCGAACAGTGTTTTATGGAAACTAGGCTTGAATATTTTTATACCGTAAGTAATAGATCACTGCTGGAAGGCAGTTACACATATGAATAGTTCATCTAACAAACGAACTTTGTCATACGGATGTATCGACCGAGAAAGACGAGTGTTACGTAGGAATTCATGATTTTCATAAACAACTTCTCTTATTTCGATCGAGCAATATCGATTGTAGGAGCGATAGAATAACCACACTAACCACATTGCAACGATGCTCCAATGCATCAATGGAGTTGAACACACTATCATGATTAACGCGGTACTACGGCCTCTCCTGTACATGGTCGAGAAGCCTCAAAATAGAGTTTAAGGGCCTGCCCATACATGACAATTGTATTCCATTTTCGGTCGGTTATAAATGGTGTAATTGGTAAGTAGATTAGATGAAGTGATTTATATATTACATCGTTGGAAGAAACCAAGGCACTAAAACATCTGTTTAGTTTTAGCGAGTATCACACTGAATTTTTATGACCTTAAAATCAAGGTCCTCTGCCGCCCTAATATTCATACCATACATGGGTATAGATGATGAAATATTATTGCTGCTTATCATTGATTTTATATGTTTTTGTGTTTAGAACCTTTCAATTTATAAATTTATTTTTTCTGAAGTCGTCGTGGTCTATTGGGTAGTGTGTTGGCTTATTAGACAAAAGGCCCGGGTTCGTATCCCAGGTCAGAGATCAAAATGAAAAATATTTCTTCGGCGACTTCCTCTCAGCAGATTTCTGGCAAAGACTCTGAGAGTAAAAATTGCCATGAAAAGTTTCTCAGAAAATCTGTCGTTCGGAGTCGACTTTAAACTGTAGGTCCCGCCACTCATGTATAAAATTAACGCACACAACATAAGTGGTGTTAGAAGCTAGGTCAATAATCCTGACTGAAGGGTTGTAATGGCCAATTATGTATGTAATATCGATTGTAGTAGCGATAGAATAGTGACACTAACCACATTGCAACGATGCTCCAATAAATCAATGGAGTTGGACACACTATCATGATTAACGCGGTACTACGGCCTCTCCTGTACACGGTCGAGAAACCTTAAAATAGACTGTAAGGGCCTGCCCTTACATGACAATTGTATTCCATTTTCGGTCGGTTATAAATGGTGTAATTGGTAAGTAGATTCGATGAAGTGAAATATTTATTGCATCGTTTGGAAGAAACCAAGGCACTAAAAAATCTGTTCAGTTCTAGCGAGTATCACACTGAATTTTTATGCCCATAAAGTCAAGATCCTCTGCCGCCCTAATATTTGTACCATACATGAAGTATAGATGATGAAATATTATTGCTGCTTATCATTGACTTTATATGTTTTTGTGTTTAGAACCTTTCAATTCATAAATTTATTTTTTCTGGCGATTTTTTTACGATTTCAATGAACGGCTTTAACGATTTTGACGATTTTTTCTCAAATATTTGACGATTTGATGCTTCACTTATCTGGCAGCTATGTCTGTTGCATCAGAAGTAGCTAAGGCATAAGAGTTTCACCACAATATGGGTATTTTTACATCAGAATGGCGGTACCAACAGTTTTTGGGGAATCTGAATATTTTTGTTTTTTTAACATTCCCCTAAAAGATGCTGGTACTAATTGCTCTATTGCAATTGCCTAACATTTCTTAAGAACTCTATTGCATCTGTAAATGCGCCGTGACCTAAAAACTTCCCCCTGAAAAGTGTTATTTTCTTAACAAAAAAAAATTGCACTTGACTTACAGCCAACGGGTCAGTGCATGAAGGATAGGCAACAATTTCCATAAATTAAACATTAACACCTTCACACCTTCAGGGCATGCTCTGGCAATAATTTTAATTGGAAATGATTGTTTGGCATACAAGAAAACTGAATTTCTCTATCCTTGACATTAATTATGGGTTGGGAAGAAGAAAAACAAAATACAAGAAAAAATTAAAGGCGAATCAACAAAAACAATAAAATTTTTAAATTATTTTGTTTTTCTTGAGAATGGAAGTGAGACAGATAGGCAAACAGACAGACAGACGGACTCACAGAGAGTTAAACATGCAAGGCAATCGAATGTATCTCTATATATACGAAGCGATATTCCCTTAAAGAAAAAGTCCCACTTCCAAGTTATACATACGATGCGATAACATGAAGGCGCATGTGAATGTGAATGGGAATGGGATTGTGATTATGAAATGGCAACGTATGGGAAATGGAGATGATAATAATAATGATGATGATGACCGGTATTTTACACTAATGCCAATATTGTATTATTGTTGTAGTTAAGGCCAGTGCTGCAAAACAGCAAAACAGCATTCAGCAAACAAATGAAGAGGAAGAAGTAAAAAAGGTGGCCCATAAATTTGTTGATTTTATGACAAAATAGTTGTCATAGTTGTTACTTTTTAGTTGTTCCATGTTGTTGTTTGTTGTTGTTGTTTATTTATGTTTCTTTACCTTCTTAACACTGCGAGAATTTTCAGTTGCCATTAAATGAACACTGTGCTCGTCAAGTGGACAAAGGGTTAACGGTGTAAGCGCAGGATTATAGCACTGTCAAGCTAGTATTTGAATTTAAAGAATTTGTAGATAATTTTTTTGCAACAGCCAATGCCAGTAATAATAAAATAGTTTGTGTTCGTGTTTTTTCTTTTCTTGTTGCTTTTCAAACTAACAAGTGCAGCTGTTAAGATGCTGGTTTTTTTTCCTCTCATTTTTGTTTCGCTTTAAAATCTATTTTAAAAGCCACGTATTTCATAGCATTTTCGTATCGCTTACCCATATAGCCCTGTATTGAAAGGTGTGAAATGGTCAATTATCGTAAAATTTATTGTGATGGTTTTCTGTCCAGGACAGACAGACAATTAGACAGATAGACGAATAGATAGATGAACATTCTTTAAAATGTTTTCAAATGTCATTGGAAAAAGGGTTTTTTTTCTTCTCTTCTCTTCTCCTAAATTTCAATATTTTTATGACTGTTGTGTTAAGGAGTGATGTAAAATTCAAGTTTTAAAGCAAAACAAATTAGCTTCACTCAAATGATTACCCCGCAAATGGCCTTCGTTTGATGATGTAAGAAATAATAACAAAACATTGCTTTGGACCAACTGCCAAAGTACTTTGGTCATGTAGGAAAAACACTTGATGAAGCAATCGCCATGTTAACGTTAAAGTAACAAAAAGTATTCAAAAAAAAAAAAATCAAATTAAAAAGACAAAAATTACTATGGCCTCTAAATCCTTGTTGAAGATCAAACACAGGATTACTCTTGCCAACAGGTGCTATTATGGTCTCAATAGGCAATTGAGTAGCAGAGACTTCTCTCGTAAGACGAAACTAATACTCTACAAAACGCTCATCCTACCCGTGCTTCTTTATGGCGCAGAAGCATGGATCCTATTAAGAACTGATGCAGCTGCCTTGAGAGTATTCGACAGAAAAGTCCTACGTTAGATCTTCGCTCCAGCGCGAGTTGGCGATCATTTCCGCATCCGATTCAACAGTGAGCTGTATGAGCTCCTCAATGACATAGACGTTGTACAGCGTATTAGAACGACTTAAGCTGTCCTCTTTTTCATATGATATTGAGATGAACTCCAATTTTCCATTAAGGCGTCCTTAAAACATTCATTTTTACCAACAGCGATCACCAAAATTCAGTACTCTAATTAATTTTGTTTTATTTAAAATATTCAAAGTGGGGAGAACACTTCAAATGTTGAAACTAAAAATCGAGACCGACTTTCTTATTTAATTCCATTACTCAGAATTACAATCTAACTTTTCATATCAACCACGTTGTGTGTGTTATTTTTATCCACGACTGGCCGATTCTGAACGACAAATTTAGTAAACTTTCATGCCAGAAGACTACATACATACATAAAAGACATACATAAGACCTAGCTTCTCACACTACACACTATGTACACTACTTGTGTACCATAGATCAGCGATGAATCGTTTTTCCGCTACTCATAAGCACTCATGCAATTTTGAGTATGAGCGAATCTCGTACTCTCGTACTCGCTTCAACATTAATTTATAAGTATAAGTAGCATTAAACTCACAACATTCGAAATATGTTTGATTCATACGCAGACTCATTCTGATTCACAAACATAGAAAAATAATTATAATACTTATAAGTCATTCGAGTGTCTCGAATGATTCATCAAAATTTACAGCCTTTGTTGTTCTTGAAGAAAGGAAATACAAAGACAACAAGCAAATCATACACACAACATTCTTGTGAGTATTGCAGTGTTCATACGCGAGTCATACTTATTTTGTGCTTCGTGTAAATGTTAAGTAGAGACGAGTCGAAGTCAGTAACATCATGCGTATTGTTAAGTATGAATACGACGAGTACTTCCAACTTTGAGTATGAGTAGTATGAGTATCATATTAAAATAAGTATGAATGCGTATAAGTATCTGAAATTATAAGTATGACTCCAACCTAATCATCGTTTTGAATACTTATTGCTGATCTCTGTTGTGTACATGGGATCTACAGTTTAAAATCGACTCCGAACGACAGTTTTTTGTATAAACTTTTTATGTAAATTTAATTTATTGTCAGAGTTTTTGCCAGAAAACGTCTGAGAAGAGATCGCATAAGAAATATTTTTTCATATACCTTTTCCTTGGAGATGGCTATCCTGGGGTTTGACCTGTGGCCTCTCGTCTAATAAGCCAACATACTACTATGACTAGACTAGACTATCAAATTATGTCCTTAGAAGTAGCAAACTTATAAAATCAAATCACATGTGGCTGTTACGTAAATGTATCTCTCGGTTTTTTCTCCCTTAAAGTCTTTTCTTAATTTCATAAGAAAAAGTTTTGAGAGTAAAGCCCAACAAGGAGTGGAATAGTCTTTTCAATTCTATGACAAATGCAAGGTGAGCTCAATGATGCGATTCCGCATTGTAGTCAGGCATAGACTCAATTTGATTTGAAATCCTTGTACAATAAGTACAAATTTCCTAGAATGTTGGGAAGAAAAATGATTTCGTCGATCTGATGGTCCAGTAATCATGATAATTTTATAATCGGAAGTTCTTTCAACTGTAACTACAAAGTATCGCGTCCGCCATCTAACGTTTTTTTTTAACCAGTGCTTATTTTGTGAATAGTAACACTTAGTTCATGTCTGATTTGACAGATAATTAGTTTTATCCTTCCGCTGAACGAATATGGTTGTGTATACGCCTTTTCGCTTCGCTGAGTGAGCCTGCGATCGGCTTACAGAAGATGACGATTTTAGCAAAAAAATCATCTTTTCAGAAGAAGCTCATTTTGATCTTGGCGGGTATGTAAACAAGCAAAATTGTCGCATTTGGGGCACAGAAAACCCGCACGCATACATTGAAAAGCCGATGCATCCACAAAGAGTCACTATTTGGTCCAGAGGCATAATTGTGCCATTTTTCTTCGAAAATGAGCAAGGAGTGGCCGTTACAGTCAATGGCGATCATTATTGGCCATGTTGAACGAATTTTTGTTTACAAAAATTGAAGACAACATTTGATTTTAACAGTACGTCGTTACGTACCACACAGCCAAAGCTGCATTTGATGTTTTGCGCTCTATTTTTGAAGATTGCATTATCAGCCGCAGAGCTGATGTCGTTTGGCCAGCTCTGAGCTGCGGTGTCGTCAAAGATAAGTGTTACGCCGATAAGCCAGAGACAATTGACGCTTTAAAGGACAATATTCGTGAAGGCATTGGCTGCACAACAATCGATAATGTGCTTAAAAATTGGACCGACCGTGTAGGCTACCGCATGGCCAGCTGAGGCAGTCAATTGAATGAAATTATTTTCTATCATTAACCGTAAGGATTGTACTTTCAAATGAAAAAAGAAATTTAAGAAAATATTCAGTAGTTTTTTTTTAAAAGTATTTTCAAAAAAAAAAAATTATTTGGCGGACCCTTTACATGCATACAAGTAAAGACATGTGGCCTAGTAGTTAGTATGCTGGCTTATTAGACGTAAAGCCAGGGTTCGAGTCCCAGGCCAGACATCAGAATAAAATACAAAAAGTATTTCTTCGGCGATTTTCTCTTAGCAGGTTTCTGGCAAAAACTCTGAGAGTAAATAAAATTGCCATGGAAAGTTTCCTAAAAATCTGTCGTTCGGAGTCGACTTTAAACTGTAGGTCCCGCCGCTTATGTATAAAAGCAATCAAGCAATCTTTTCTTATTGCCATTGCTAACAGATATATCCTTGTGATCTTCAAATCGACAGCGTTCTCACCATACCGTAAAATTGAATTTGATTCTAACATTTCCTTACAAACAATTTACCTCGTCTAACAGCAAACAACAATAACAATAACAAAATAACAATTGCCATCATTGTTGGCCAATTGATGCTATAAAACATACCTGTTGCTGATGCTGCTGCTCCTGCTCCTGCTATAGACGATGTTTACCAAAAATTATCAGCCTGGATGAGTGAGTATAAGTGGTGGTGGTCATAAAATTTTACAACTTATCTGTGAGAGTCATAAACTTTGTATTTAGGAGAGAGAGAGAGAGAGAGGACCGTGTTAAATGTTTATTAACAATTCAAGGACATTTTGCCTCAACATTTTGTTGTAATTGAATGGTTTTGTTAAGCCATGTAGAACTTTATGCCACTTTTCACACTTATTTTGATTGTTGTTGTTTTTGTACTTTCTGTGTGTTAATAATCAGTTTCAACAAAATAAACAAACGAAACCGTTTGTAACGCCAGCCAGCCAAGTGGAGTCAAAATCATGCACAAATATTTGAAAGGAAAAAAAAAGTCGTAAAAACGTATAAATCTCGTGAGTAAAACTCACTCTCATTCTCTCATTTTCTCTCCCTAGTTCACTCACTGTGTGAACTGTTTTTACGACTTTCTAAGTGCTTTAGAGATATAAAAACTAAAATAAAATCAAATAAAAAATGAGCATGAAAATGGAATAGAAACGGACGGGAGCATAAAGCCAGGCAGGCAGGCAGTCAGGCAGTCAGTCAGGCAACTACTCATGAAAATAGCTTCATTTAAAGGCAACTGAGAGACAGGCTATCTATCGAATGATGGGGTCTTAATAAAAATCTATTTTTAAAGAGGGGCCAACTTCCGTTATTTTCTTGCTGTCACTCTCTCTCTCTCTCCTCTCTCTTTCAGTTAATACGGGTGTAATAATGACACTTACAAAACTGTCAAATTGACAGCATGAAAACCAGAAAGAGTTTATAATGAAATGAAAATCAGGAAAAACCATTTTATGGCCCCTCTTTTCACTCTCTTTCTCTCTTCCTCACTCTCTCTTTGACTCCCTGTTTCTATTTATGATTGTTTATTTAGTTGGGAATTTATTTTTTGTTTTTTGTGTTCTGTTGCATGGTTTCATGGTTCTACAGTTTGGTGGTACATTTCCGACCAACGTGCCTTCTTTTATTTTCGTTGTTGTTTTTTATGATATTTTTACAGCTTTACAGAAACAACAACAACAACAACAACACCAGTAACAACTAGAACATTATATGAGCAACAAATACTATAAAATGATATGGAAAATAACAACATGAACAATGTCGTAGAAAAGTCGTAAAACTGAACTCGAACGTACATACGAAGCAACCAACCAACGTATTGAAATGAATTGAAATTGAACTGAAAGTCAAGTGATGTGATGTGATGTGTTCTGTTCTGTTGTGTTGTGTTGTAAAGTGAATACAATGATTGTCATAATTTCTATTTATCATGTAATTTGTGAAACAATTTGTTGATCGTAAAATTTATTGTTTGCTGTTCTTGTTGTTGCTGTTGTTGAATTCTGTTGCTTTTATATGGAATATGAATACGAGTACAGATTTTTTATCGCCAGACATGCAAGTATTAATGAGCGTATGAGTATACATTTTATTGAGGTTTTAATAATTTTTACGATATACTCTACAAAAAATATTGCACCCTACAGTAGGCATATTATGTTTTGGCTTTCTAAACCGTTTACATACCCATACATACATAATTGCTCATTACAACCTTTCAGTCTGAATTATTGACCTAGTGTCTCACACTACTTATGTTGTGCGTATGAATTTTTATACAGAAGTGGTGGGACCTACAGTTTAAAGTCGACTCCGAACGACAGATTTTTCTGAGAAACTTTCATGGCAGGTTTTTACTCTCAGAGTTTTTGCCAGAAATCTGCTGACAGGAAGTTGTTTTTGCCAGAAATCTGCTGAGAGAAAATCGCCAAAGAAATACCTTTTTTGTATTTTGTTTTGATGTCTGTCCTGGGGCTCGAACCCTGGCTTAACGTTTAATAAGCCAAAACACTACTTACTAGACTACGGCGACTTCACCGTTTCTAAACCGTTTAACAACCGAAAACCAGACATTTAAAATGGGCGCCGCAATTTGCCTCATGGCTCTCTTGAACTGATTTACATTGCTTTGAATTGGATGAGCGCCAGAGTAATGTTTAATACTAATCACATGCTTCAGAAGAGTACTTCAAACCTATTGGCCTTCTAATCTTTCTATTAAACCCGTTGTAAAAAGTTTTTGAGTTTCATACTCGGAATTCATTTAACAAGTCTTTATTGTTTGTTCCTCAGCAGGCCTTGATACTGCTTTCCATGTCTTTTTCTTAAGATTTTGTCCTGGTGAGGTTAACTAGATTTACATTCGCCGTAATCTAGTAAGTACTGTGTTGGCTTATTACACTTAAGGTTACGGTTGAAACCCCAAGTCAGACGTCTTCAACAAAATGAAAAATAAAAAAATATTTCTTCTGTCACTCATCAGATTTCTGACAAACACTCTGAGAAAAATTAAGAATTGCCATTAAGAGTTTTTCAAATGTCTGTTATTCGGAATCGATTTTAAACTGTCGGTCCCGCCACTCATGTGTTGAATTAAACCACACAACATAAGTAGTATGAGAAGCGAGGTCTGAATTCTCACTGAAGGATTGTATTGGTCAATTATGTATGTATGTACTTATGTAATGTGGAATAGTCTTCTAATGGTCTATATTCAACAGAGACCAGCAATGAATCGTGTTTTCGCTACTCATAAGTACTCATGTAATTTTGAGTATGAGTGACTCAACAGAATTGAAATTTAACTACTCTGATTCATTCGTACTCGCTACAACATTGATTTATAAGCATAGGTTGCAATGAGTATGAGTACAATGTTGACATCAAACTCACAACATTCGAAATATGTTTGATTCATACGACTACTCATTCTGATTCATAAAATAATTGTAATAATAATATAATAAAGATTCATAAATTTAGAAAAATGCATATAAATGATTCGAGTGATTCGAATCATTCATCAAAATTTCAGTTTTGGTTGTTGTTGCATTTACAAACAAAGAAGAAAGAAAAGACAAAGACAGCAAGCACACTATACACACAATCTTCTTGTGAGTATTGTGGTGTTCGTACGCGAATCGTACTTATTTTGTGCTTCGTGTAAATGTTAAGTCGTGTAAACGAGTCGAAGTCAATAACATTATACGTATTGTATGAGTACGACGAGTAGTTTGAGTATAAATAGCATGAGTATGATATTAATATAAGTATGAATGCGTATAAGTATCAGAAATTATAAGTATGACTCGAATCTACTTATCGATTTGAATACTTATTGCTGATCTCTGATACTCAATAAAAACTTCAATGCAAAGTTTCTTGATAAGTTGAAGAGATAAGCTACAGATGAGCTGAGCATTATTCCAACGCTAGTTTTCATCAAGGTTATGAGTCAGATAAAAGACGGCAATTATTGCAATGTCATACTCATACGTAATTTAATACTAGGCAGTGTATTAGCTTATTAGGCGAGAGTATGTGATTAGACTTCTCGTTAAACATTATTTCGATTTATGTCGCCTTTTTTTGGAGCCAATTGCAACGTAAATCGAGGTATTACTGTAAAAAGAATATCTTTGTCGATTGCCTCTCAGCAGATTTCTGGCAAAAATTCTAAAATAAAAATAAAGTTGCCATGAAAAGTTCATCAAAAATCTGTCGTAGGCCTCCTCGCCTCATGGATAAAATGGGTGGTGTAAGAAGCTAGGTTGCGATCCTGACTAAAGGGTTGTAATGAGCAGTGCGAACAGCTTGGTCGTGATCCTAACTGAAGGGTTGTAATGACCAATTATGTCTGTATGTACCTCAACAAGGTAAAAGTGATTTTCGAATTTTTTTGGTCGTGTCACTAGAGAAGCAATTCATTACTCAACAAACAGTGTCGTATTAAACGCATTGGAGTAAACTTGCAAGGAACACATTAGACAGATCGGCTTATAATAACATAGGACACTATTTTACTGAAACAAACGTCTCCAAATCGTTTAGTGGCATAAGGTAGAAATTCCGTAATAGAAATTTGTTGTAATACTTGTCTAAAATCCTCGTATGAATTGCATATTCGTGCGTTGTAGTGTTTTTCGCTTTCAGTAATCGCAATTCGGGGAGTAGGTGTTCTAAACCATGTTAATATTTTGTCTTTTAAAACCTAAGCTATAACGGTATAACCTTTTTATCAATCTTTTCAATTAGTATTCACTTATGAAATGCAAGTAGGGTACTTTACAAGTAAGCTTTACCTTCATCAAAGTGGAAAAATCACTTGTTGCTTATTTTGTATTCTGTCACTGGCTAGGGTTGTAAAAATCAAAATATTTCCCGGCCTAAATAATGATGAACAGAAAAAAATCGTAAAATTTTTGACACACAAAAATATGACAACAACAACAACTTGTTGATTAGAAATTCAAACCGAAATAAACTGAACTCTATGTGGCTGGCAAAAGGTTTGAATTTTTTTGATTTTTTTTTTGTTTGAAAATGTTTGACATCCGACAATCATTGGCTTGACATTTATGATAATAAAAGCCTAAAATGTTGCCATGGCTAATACATACAAATAAAGTTGACCATACGTGCTACGGGAAATTATTTAAAAGAGACCAGGGCAGTGATTTGAAGAGAAAAACAAAAATCATCATAAAAAAATGTAGAGCCTTTAATACCAAAAACTGCTTGAGGTAGAGGGACGAAGTGTTAAGGTTTCTTTTGTTTTTTTTTTTTTTTGATTTAATTTTACAACAACATTTTAATGTTGCTTTTGTTGTTGTTGCCATTTAATTTTTATGACTTTTAAATAGACTTGTTAGACAGTTTTACGATTATGAACATGTTCTCTCTCATACTTCAGATTATTTTCTTGAAATTTTTATGGTTTTTATAACAAAATTTTGTTGCCTATTGCCGTTACTGTTACTGTTGCTCCTCCTGCTGTTGTTGTTATTTTATTATGATTATTTGTTAAGAATAATAATAATAATAATAACAACAACATTGTTTGTTGTTTACTGTGCTCTCTCTCTCGCTCTGACTGACCTTAACTAATTGCTGTTGATATGGAAACACTAAAGCCAAGACCAAGACCAAGACTAAGACGTTTAAGTAGACTCTGTCAAGTTGGTTTTGGTAATTAGAGAAGGACATCTCTTCTTATCTATATTCTGGTGGTGAGATGGGGGGCAGGTTAAACACACAGTTTTTGATTTTATGATTTGATTTTGGATAAAATATGGATGATGATTGCTTTCTTTTTATGGCCATCTTAAATGCTTATGTTTTATGTACGATTACCACGTTTATCACCACCATTTCGACCACCATCATCATCATCACCATCACCATCACCATTATTGTGATCATCACTTGGTATCACAAGCCTAATCGCTGTTCTTCTGCGTACGTGTTGGACTCATAAAAAGTTTGTTTTGTTTTTACAACACTGGGCCTAGTCTGTTCTTTATTTTTTTTCTTTGTTGTTGTTTAATTGTATTTAATTTTCTCTCTTCCCCCCACACTCCTCATAAAAAGTATTTTAATGATTACAATTTAATTGTTTTATTTGATTTCTATTTGTTTGGTTGCCTGTGGATTAATTGTTTTCTATTTTTTTTTTTATAAATATTTTGTATTATAAATAACGCAACTGTCATAAAATTAACAACGTGTGATCGAATTGTAAAAGCAAATAAAAATTGTTTCACAGTTTTATATGCCACCAACCCACTGTGTTTGCTGTGACAAAATTAAATTATTTTTTCCAATGTTTTATCGCCTTCAATAAGGTGTGCAGAGAGAGTGAGTATTATTTATAGCGTGTGGTAAGGATCTTGACTAGTTAAGATCACATGAGAGATTTTAATGACTTCATACAAACACATAAAGGGTCATAAATTAACAATGAACTATAAAATTATATTTTATTTCGTTTATGTTTCTTTTCAGATCAGATTTTATATCAATCTTTGATATGAAAGAGTTTTTTTTACACTGTCTTACAGGGATATTTATTGTATTGATGTTTGTTTTTTGGCGCCTTTATAAGCTTAAATTTTTACGTTTCAGATTCTTAAGCCTTGTTGACTGAGACATAGATAGATTCGTGTTGCTTTTAATTACTTACTTAATTGGTTATTTAGTCAGGATTACAACCTACCTCCTTAAACCACCCATGTTGAGTGTATTAATTTTATACATAAGCGGCGGAACCAACAGTTTAAAATCGACTCTGAACGACACATTTTCGACGCTTCTTCTGAAAATTCTTTATTTAACTCTTCGAGTTTTTGTTAGAAATCCGCTGAGAGGAAGTTGCCAGGGAAATATTTTTCCATATTTCGTTGTCTTACCTGGGGTTTGAACCGAGGCCTCTAGCCAGCACACTATCTAGTAAAAAACGGCGACTTTCTTAATTAAATAGTAGGCTTACCGTCGCCGTGGTCTAGTAGGTAGTGTGCTGGCATATTAGACGTAAAGCCAGGCTTAGAGTTCCAGGCCAGACATCAAAATAAAATACGAAAAGTAATTTTTCGGTGACTTCCTTTCAGCAGATTTCTGGCAAAAACTCTGAGAGTAAATAAAACTGGCATGAAAAGTTTCTCAAAAAATCTGTCATTCGGAGTCGACTTTAAACCGTAGGTCCCGCCAATTAGGTGTAAAATTAACACACACAACGTAAGTGGTGTGAGAAACTAGGTCAATAAGCCTAACTGAAGGTTGTTGTGGTTGTGGTCTAGTGGGTAGTGTGTTGGCTTATTAGACAAAATGCCCGGGTTCGAATCCCAGGTCAGACATCAAAACGAAAAAATATTTCTTCGGCGACTTCCTCTCAGCAGATTTCTGGCAAAGACTCTGAGAGTAAACATTGCCATGAAAAGCTTCTCAGAAATCTGTCGTTCGGAGTCGACTTTAAACTGTAGGTCCCGTCACTCATGTATAAAATTAACGCACACAGCTAGGTCGTAATCCTGACTGAAGGGTTGTAATCGCCAATTATGTATGTATGTATGAAGGTTGTTGTTCGTACATTTCAGTTATTATTCCCACTGTTTCCCCTCGATTACGCAATGGGTAGAGATGCGGAAAAACTTTGTTTAGCTGCAAATGATTTCTGCAGAGGGGAATATGTTCGATTATGGTTCGATGCAGATTTCTTTCATTTGTTGGGGCTACAAAATTCGAAATAGTTTGAGACAACTTTTGCGACATTTCCTTTTTATTATGTTTTTTTTTTGTGTTTATCAAGTGAGCGGCTGCGGCTTTTAGGCGCTCTTTACATTCTGCCATGTAATTCTCTTTTTTCTTATCCAATTAGCATATTTTTGAGAGACGTTTTTTAAGGGTCCAGCTTCTTCATCAGTAGTCATTTCAATAGATTTTCTGCAAATTATTTTTATTTTCATGTACAAAAAAATAAAATAAATTGACTATCGCTCGCAATAATATTTACTATTCAAGTGTTGAAACATGTTGTCAGTGATGATAGAAGAGGGAAATCATAACTTAGTTGTATAAAAATTGTACAATCAGTGTTGGCTAACATGATTTGACAAAGATAACACAAAAATTATTGCCCAAGTTATTGCAGTGTAATAAAACAATTTCTATTTGGCTGGACAAATTAACATCAAAAAAGTTGAACAATCCAGCCAAGTCCAGCCAGGGTGGCAACCCTAAGTCTAACACAGTTTTCCTTACTGGATATTAGAACGATCACTGATTTCAGTAGATTATTAAGCTTGATTCTTAGGTGTCATGCTGTGTTGTCATTCGCTAAGTTTTCCCTTTTTTTCTAAGTTTTTTGAAATGAAAGTAACACCACGAGAGGCAACGGTGATCTTTCAAAATTTTGATTCTTTTGTAGAAAACAAGTTTTTATTTATAAAAAAAATTTTTTCCCCCAGAAATAAAAAGTTGTTATGAGAAAATGTCTCAAATACGAAACTTTTATTATTACATACATACATAATTGGCCATTACAACCCAATTATAGGATTACGACCTAGCTATAGGATTACGACCTAGCTTCTCACACCACTTATGTCGTGTGCGTTAATTTTATACATGAGTGGCGGGACCTACAGTTTAAAGTCGACTCCGAACGACAGATTTTTGAGAAGCTTTTCATGGCAATTTTTACTCTCAGAGTCTTTGCCAGAAATCTGCTGAAAGGAAGTCGCCGAAGAAATATTTTTCGTTTTGATGTCTGACCTGGGATTCGAACCCGGGCCTTTCGTCTAATAAGCCAACACACTACCTACTAGATCACGACGACTTCAACTTTGATTATTAAGATCTTTTATTCCGAACTTGTGGGTTAGGTGTGAAGCATCAATGTATGTGCTGTGTATGCCTAAATGAGCTTTGACTTCAGATAGCCTATCCTATTCTTCTAATGTGAACGATTTCAAGAAATGAAAAGAGCTACTAACTTTGCTTTGATAAACATAACGCCATCTAACGTTTGTTTTTTTCAATTAGTGCTTATTTCATGAATGGTTAGACTTAGCTCATGTCTGATTTGACAGATAATTAGTTTTATCCTTCCGTTGAACGAATATGGTCCAATGTGGTTTTGCTTCGCTAAGTAACCCTACGATCGACTTACAGAAGATGCCGATTTTGACAAAATAAATCATCTTTTCAGATGAAGCTCATTTTGATCTTGGCGGGTATGTAAACAAGAAAAATTGACGCATTTGGGGCAAAGAAAACCCGTACGCATACATTGAAAAGCCGAGTCATACAAAACGAGTCACTGTTGGGTGTGAATTTTGGCCCAGAGGCATAATTGGGCCATTTTTTGCGAAAATGAGCAAGGAGTGGCCGTTACAGTCAATGGCAATCGTTATCGGGCCATGTTCAACGAATATTTGTTCACAAAAATTGAAGAAGAGAATATCGCAACATTTGGTTTCAACAGGACGGCGCTACGTGCCACAAAGATAAGTGTTACGCCGACAAGCCAGAGACAATTGACGCTTTAAAGGACAATATTCGTGAAGCAACTGGTAAAATACAGCTGCACAACAATCTATCGATTATCATGTGCTTAAAAATTGGACCGATCGTGTAGGCTACTGCATGGCTAGCCGAGGCAGCCATTTGAATGAAATTATTTTCTATTATTAACGGGAAGGATTGTACTTTCAAATGAAAAAAGAACTTTGAGAAAATATTCAGTATTTTTTAAAGCATTTTAAAAAAAACGTTATTTGGCGGACCCTTTACGTACATATACACATTATAAAGGAATATTGCAAAAAATCTTATAGGCTTCCATCTACGGTGGTCTACTACCACTAAGCTATTCCAACACCATAAAGGGAAAACTAACAATTAAAAGAAAAATATGATCTTGAAAATTGAACCACTAAAACGAATTGATTTCCAACTGAAAAAACAAAAACACAACCAAAATAAATTTCCCCTCAAATTCTTAAACGATGTAGAACAGAAACAAAATTTTTCTATTAAAATGATGGATTTCGTTTAGTTAAAATGACTTATGGGAGTCAAATGTGGCTCTCAAGCACATGTACACTAAAACAGATACTCTCATATTGAAATTGTTCTAAAATTAAATCCTCCTTGGAAAAAAAAAGTACAGCCTTTAATGCAGTGACTACTGAGAGCCTGCGAGCCTGAGAGGAGAGAAAGAGGAAATTGCCTTTGATTTCAGTGATCATATGGGCACATATCCGACGATGGTAGTTGTTGTATAGAGAAAAAGGTGTTCGATTTCATGTGTACATCAGCACATGAGACAGGACCCTTGCCAAGAGCACTGTTGAGTAGCAGCAGAAACAACAAGAAATAACAATAAAAGGGAAAATTAACTAATGAAAGAAGCGATAAGGCTTGGCTGTTATGAAAAGAAAAGTGAAAGCGTTTTTCCATAAAAAGACTACAGAAAAACGAGAAAGAAAGAACAGAAGAGAATAGTTTTTGTGTAAAGAAAAAATTGGAAACAATCAAATTTAAATGCGTAAATGGCATTAACCACGCTCCTGGTCGTTTTCTAGCCTTTTGGTTGCGCCCTCCTTTTCTTACGTTCAACACGCTGTAGTGTTTTGTCCGTTCAATGGTTTGTTCTTGAATTTAAATATAAAAGAGAACTTAAAACAATGCCAACTAACAGCCGGGCAAATGGACAGACAGACAGACAGACAGACGAAGACTTTGTCTTCAAATATTTTCTTCAGAGTATGTAACCATAAGAGGAAACAAGATCCTTTTTTACAATTACGCTTCAGAAAAAAACGAGAAAAAAAACACAAAATAAAATTAAAGAACCTTTTTTTCTTGTTGTTGTTATTGTTCTCGTTCATCTATGCATTGTTTAGTGTGTCCTTTTTTTTCCTCGACAATAAGTGAATAATTCGTAGAATCTTACACACGGTGTTACAACAAAACATTTTGACTCTTAAAATTGAATTTTCGGGGTATTTCATCATCATCACTAGCACCAGCACCATCACCATTACCATCGTCAGCATGTCCTCATCATTCTCATCAAAAACAGCACTTTACTGTCGGGGTACCTGAATTGTTGTAATTTTTCCTTTTGCTGGCAATGTAGTGGTACTAGTGATGATGATGATGATGATGGTGGTGGTAGTTTGTTGGTGAATAAGAAAACTGTAACGTCCTGGTTTTTCTTTTTCAATGCCAGTATTGTTGTTGTATCTTATTGCTTTAGCTTTAATGTTTGTTGTTGTTGTTATTGCCATTCATGATAATAATGTGTTCACATTGACGACAAGAAGTCAATTTTCAATTTACGACCATTTTGAAATGAACAGAAACATTAGGCAGAACTGGAAAAGTATGAATTCTTTTGTAAGAACATCAAACATTTTTTTTTATTAAAATTGCGAATTTTTCCATAGAGGCGCCTTGTTGTTGTGGAAAAAAGATCTTGATGACACACCAGTTGATTGCAGAACAACTCTAATGCAATATTTTCTCATTGTTTTGAAGTGTTTACTTTGCAAAGTTACATCAAATATGCACGGTTGTGGTTCTTATCCTTGTTCTCATTAAAGCTGTTATCCTTATTGGAATGAACCATTTAAGATGAATTTATTATTCTCCATGGACCAAATCAGATCGTAAATGATCAGTATTGATACTGGCTATTACGGCAATGCAGAACAACCTTCCAGTCAAGTTCCTGAAAATATGTATGTTTCAGTTGTTATGATGGAACTTAATTCCTTTCCTATTGCCCTAAGTTGTGTATGGTAGAGTTATTCTTTCACGAGCAATTGATTTCTTCGATAATGACGTTGAGCCATAACTTATAGTTCCCCAATTGTAGACCAGGTTTTATGACAGTGTGTTTAAGACGGTATTGCGGTATTTGAATGCAAAGGAGGCCACTCGGTTGATTGAACGCTAAATGGAGCAATTGAACCTAAATCTGTTAGAGCATAAGACTAAAACTGCCTTCATAAGTGAAAAAACGCTAAAGATTCCAGTTGGTGCAAGCAATAAAAGCTCCTTTGAGAGCAAGCATAATGATTGACAATTGAAAAATCTGTTAATTGGATACGTTCGCGATATGGGTGCACAGCACCTTCATCAGTTTTGTGGCTATGGTAATGTGATAGAAAAGAAGTCAGTCAAGCCCTTTCTTTGTAGTTATCGTAGTTAATATGTAGTGTGTTGGCTTATGAGACATTTCTGGCAAAACTGCCAAAAAAAAGGTCGCTCGGAGTCGACTTTAAATTAAACGTACCGTCATTCGGGTATAAAATTAACACGCTCAACATAAATGGTTTAAGAAGATAGGTCATAATCCTGAATGAAGGAATGTAATGATCCATAATGCATGTATGTTTATGAATTTTTAAAATTGTGCAATCTAAACGCATAGATATGGAACCTCAGTGTTCTCTGTCCTGTCCCTGAAAAAGGGAAACCCTACGATATGCGCCAACTACAGGGGTTTAAGCCTTCTCCCTATCGCAGTATAAGGTATTGTATGGCGTATTGTGTGAACGACAGAAGTCACTCAGTCAAAACACTTGATTGGACCTTATCAGTGCGGCTTCAGACCATGGCAAGTCCACTATCAACCAGATCATCACACTACGCCAAATCCTGGAAAGGACCCACGAAAATCAAATCGACACACACCATCTTTTTCTCGACTATAAGGCTGCTTTTGATAGCTCCATAAGGGATCATGTTATTGCCGCAATGTCTGGGCTCGTTATACCTGCGAAGCTAATACTGCTATGCAGAATAACGTTGAGCAATTCCTGCAGCTCCGTCAAGGTAGGAATGGACCTCTCCGAACTTTTTGATACCGTGCGAGGTTTCAGGCAAGGTGATCCCTTATCAAGCGACCTCTTCAACTTCGTCATGGAGTGTGTTTTGCGAAAGGCGGGAGTGCATCACAATGCTACTATTTTTGAAAAAAGTGTCCAGTACGTCCAGTGCGCGTACGCTGACGACATCGACATCATAAGGCGTACCAAGCAAGATGTCACTGCTGCCTTTAGTGCTATTGAACGCGAGTCTAAGAAGATGGGTCTGACAGTAAATGAGGGCAAAACAAAGTATATATTATCGACAAGTAGAGATGTGCGGCGTATTGATTTTCAAATTACGGCCGATAACTATACTTTTGATACAGTCAAGGAATTCATTTATCTTGGCTCCGCCGTTATCACCGAAAATGATATCAGTCTGGAGATCAAGTGCAGGATTACTCTTGCCAACAGCTGCTACAATGGTCTCAACAGGAAATTGATTAGCAGAGACCTCTCTCGTAAGACGAAACTTATACTCTACAAGACGCTCATCCTACCCGTGCTTCTTCTTTATGGCCCAGAAGAACTGATGCAGCTGCCTTGAGAGTATTCGAGAGAAAAGTCCTACGAAAGATCTTCGGTCCAGTGCGAGTTGGCGATGATTTCCGCATCCGATTAACAGTGAGCTGTAGGAGCTCCTCAACGACATAGACGTTGGACAGCGTATTACTATCCAGCGGCTGCGCTGGCTCGGCCATGTCGTTCGAATAGAGGAGAATGCTCCAGCGAGACGGGTATTTGATGCGGGGATGCGGATGTCGGCGAAGAGGACGACCTTGTATCCGATGCAAAGGCCCCAAATCGAGAAGGCCCTTTCATCGATTGGTGTGATCAACTGGCGTAGGTGCGCAAGAAGTAGAGGCGACTGGAAGGATATGTTGCGGCAGGCCGAAATCCGTTAATCGGGGTGTTATGACCAATTAAGTAAGAAGGAAACGCATAGATAAACCTCGAGTGGAAGATTTGGATTTCTTGCAACAGAACCTAACATTCTTAATGATTGCACTCCTTTAAATCTCATTGATTATGATGAACTACTGGTACTTGTTAATTTAGGAATCTTTCAAATGATGATTGAAATGTCTGTGTGCAGATGTGAAAATAGTTTCGCGTCCTGTTCTTTTATTTTTATTTTTCAACACACATACTACCACATTAACACAAACACACAGCCACATAAAATACCCCGGGTGCATTGATGCGCATCTCTAACAAACTGTTACAATATTCCTATACAAATTCTGCTGTACAGTTGGTTTCCTTTCGAATACATACGCGTAGATACTTGGGTTAGAATTTCAATTATTATATTAAGTTATTGCGTGTGTGTGTATGTGTGTGAACGTGTATATGTGTGAGTAATTGTTGTTGTACTTTTCATTTTGTTAATGATTTTTGTTATTGTAGTTTTTCAAAGAGCCAAGTGTGCAATCTTATTTCTTGAATTTTGTGTTTTGTTTTTCAGATTTTACTTGTTTTGAGTATCCATGCGAGGTTAACAGTTCCTTGAATCTGTAATAATTTTTCATAAGATGCTGTACTTTTTTCTTTTTTTTTTGTATTCTGTTTATCTGTCTCTCCTTATGTTATGTTACTTTAACATTTTCGTTGTGTTGTACTCCAATTTGGAACATTTCGATGAAGAATTCAAATTTCGAATTGGTTTTCCCCCAAATGCGCATGTTTAGAAATTTTCGAAAACAGTGGTTTAGGTGGCAGTAAATTTAGTGAAATTAATTTCAAATCGATTGAAAGTTTTTTTGTACGAATATTCTTAAATCTTTGCAATAAACTGTTCATTCACTTTGATGAATACGTAAATACTGGCTTCTGCACTTTATAAATCAAGATTTGGAACTGTTTATAGCTTTATTGGTTACCAGTTATGACATGTCTTGACAAAGAAATTAAAGAAAATTATATAACATCTCAATATTATTTCGTGCTCGTCAGGAATTAAGCTTAAATTCTTTCGCGAGAATGTGCTTATAGTCAAATTAGACTACTCCGAGCAAAATAAAATTATTTTTCTTGGTAGCACAATTAGGTCGAGGACCCATAATATGCCGTACAAATGTCGTGCCTCACGCTGGACTTAATAGTTCGTCAATACATATGTACATACATAATTGGTCACTACTTCACACTACTTATATATTGTGTGTTAACTTTATCCATTAGCGGGAGACCTACAGTTTACCGAGTATTCCGAACGACATATTGACAGATTTTTGAAAAACTTTTCATAGCAATTTTACTAACTTCCACAATTTTTTCCGAAAATCTGCTGAAAGGAAGTCGCCGAAGAAATAATTTTTCATTTCGTTCGTTCGTTTTGTTTGAGATCTGACCAGGCGTTTGAGCCCTGGTCTCACGTTTATTAAACGAACACACTATTCTCTAGACTATGGCGACATCAACGTCAATAATCGGAGAAAATGTTGAGGGGGTAATGAAAGAAATGATGAAAAATGATCAAATCTAGCATTGCACAAATTATTAACGATGCCATAACAAGTGACTTGTTTAGCCATAAAGACCCTTCACATAAATTCGGATAGGTTAGGTTAGAGGACGTGTACTTGTCGGTTAAGACAAGTACAGTACCCGGCGGTCGAAATTGACCCATTATACTAAATTCGGATAAGAAAACATTTTTTTTGGTATTATATTCGAAACGCACAAAACTTTAGCATAAAGTGCTCAGGGGAACAATTGATGTTCCCAGGACGTTAATTTTTTCTTTGGGGAAATTTTCCATACAATAAAGCGAAAATCGCTTGTGTTGTAACCTCATTCCGCAACAATCGTCCACTATCCTACTATCATAGTGCTCAATGTCATTGTCTTCAAGTCTCATAAGCAACGATTTCATTTGTTGGATTTTTTTTGTCGAAGAACCAATTAAAAGCCTATTGCTCTAGCACTTAATCGGGCAATGTAAGGCGTTGTAAATGATCAAACGACTTTATGGTTGTAAAATTCAAATTCAAATTCGAATGATGAACTGTTAGCTATTCTCAATTACTAAGAATGCCATGAATTCCATAAATTCGGACAATTCGCTACGCTCTCTGTAACAGGCGGCTAAATACGGGACGAAGAACTTGTACAATCGAGAGTAATGTGTTCGCGATCGTGTCGAAATAAGTTCGATTACGTAATTAACTACAAGAAGCAGTGCTTACATTGAGACGATAGCCAGGTCTGACCACATTT
Source organism: Sarcophaga peregrina (assembly GCA_014635995.1). Taxonomy (NCBI): domain Eukaryota; kingdom Metazoa; phylum Arthropoda; class Insecta; order Diptera; family Sarcophagidae; genus Sarcophaga; species Sarcophaga peregrina. Next base: position 27,494,545 of record CM025789.1, on the reverse strand, counting down.
GCAACGATTTCACTGTGATGTTTCTAATTTTGAAAATTCCTTATAATGCAGATCGATTATGGCGTAGCCCTCTGCTAGTGGTCATGTTTGAATCACCACTCTTGTTGTCACTTATTGAAACTATTTTTCGTGATTATCAGTTGCTGAAGGATTCATATTCGTCTTTGGAAAATCTTTTACTAAATCATTGGAGTCGCTGTAGCGTGATGGCTTATCAGACGTGAGGCCGCGTTTCAAACCCCAGGTCAGAAATCTTCAACAAAACGAAATATGGAAGAATCTATCTTCTGAGACTTCCTATTAGCAGATTTCTGACAAAAACTCTGAGCGTTAAATAAAACTGCCATGAAAAGTTTCTCAAGAATCTGTTATTCAAAGTCGACTTTAAACTGTTGGTCCCGCCTCTCATGTTAAAAATTAACACACACAACATAAGTGGTATAAGAAACTGGGACGTAATCCTGACTGAAGGCTGACACCTTGATAGATCGGCGGTTTTAAGGCCATAAGATGGATAATCCGATACAAGCATAAATTCTTACTTTTTTGTGACTGCAGGACTATTTATAGGAATTTAACAGCGATGAAAGGGCAAGAAATAAGAAAAAACGTTCGTAAAGACTAGACATTTGCTTTCATTGATTGAGTTTTTTTATCAGTAAAACGCTGAAGTCTAGTAGGTATGTTGGCTTATTAAGCAAGAACCTGTGGTTCTAACCCTAGCTTAGATATCTCGAACAATACAAAACATGGAGAAAAAATTTCATTCGGGTACTGTCTCCCTGCGGTAGTATGTTGGCTTATTAAGCAAGAACCTGTGGTTCTAACCCTAGCTTAGACATCTCGAACAATACAAAACATGGAAAAAAAATTTCATTCGGGTACTGTCTCCCTGCGAACTTCTGTCAGAAACTCTGAGAACGAAATAAAAATGCGATAAAAAGTTTCTCAAAAATTTGTTGTTCGTAGGCGACTGTTAAACTGTATGTCCTGCTACTCCTGGATAAAATTAGGTCGTAATTTTAACTAAAGGGTTGTATTGATCAATTAAGTAAGTAAGTAAAACGCTGAAATGCTGATTGAAGAATAGCAAATGAATGCGTTGTGTTTGAACTCCGGGAAACAAAAATTGAAGTGCTAAACTGGTGTTGAGTTATAAGCAGGAGTTTTTTTTTTTGAATACGAAACGATAAAAGGCCATTAAATGTAATTGCAAATATGTACTTGACTTCAGAATTAATGATCCTTCAAAGAAATTGGCAACTTATTTATGATGTTGTAAGCAATTAGAGAAAATACTAACGACGGGTGATCAATAAATTTAATGGCAATTAACAGTACCTTGATGACTCTTTAGATCAACGATGTGTTGATGTGCTGGAGTAAGCATCATGTGGCTTTGATTTCCAATGGAGTTTAGAAAAATCTTAGAATCCATCTTGTGATTCATGGGCTTTAATGCAGATATTAAGCTTAAGCCATAAGTGGGTGTTTTCAAAGCAAGACAAAGAAATAAAAAAAATAACAAGAAAAATTTTATAATTTTTATGAGCGACTATTTCATGATAAAAATTCTTTTAATTAGACACAAACAAACACACACACACACACACATACGATAAAAATAAATTTCCTGATAAAAGAAGCAAATGAATTTTATGTTCATTTAAATTAAAAGAAAATTTACAAGCCTTCTTCGATGCCATGCCAAAGAGACAGACAGACAGACAATCCACTAATCCATATGGTTTAACGACATCAAAACTAAGATTTCTTTTGTAATTTAATTTTTAAATTTAATTTTTTCGTTTTTTTTAAATTTTATTGTAAAAAATATTAAACGTACGAGTACAGAGATGGATAGATATCTGTGTGGCTATTTTAAAAGTCAGTTAAAATGTCGTAAACCACCACAGTTTTTTTTTTGTTTTTTTGGGTAACAATTGTGTGTGCAAATACGTTGCGAAATGAAGTAAAAAAAGGGGGAACAAAGGCACGGAGACAGAGTCGTTAAAAGCAATCCTACTCAAAGCCAATATAAAAAAAAAACGGACAGACGACGGTGAAGAAAAATCTCTATTTTTGCTTTTAAAAGATGGATGTTTTGTTGTTGGTATTTGTAACTGGCCGACCGATTGTGTTGCAATAACACTAACAACAATATGAATAGTGCCGGGGTTTAAAAAATTATTTTTCTGGTAAGAGGGTATGGCACGAAGTTATGATCTTAGGCTGCTGGTGCTAAAGGTGGTATAAAATGATTATAAAATGAAAAGCAAACTGTGACGAGATTTAATGTTTCACAGTTAATGAGATTTTGCGATGTTTTTTTTTTTTTTATTTAATTTTTGACCATTTTAATGAAACCCTACTGTACTAGTGAAGTGGTGTATTAAATAAGTGGTAAGGTAAGAGTGTCGTAATAAAAAAATTAATATTTCGTGGTTAAATGTTTAAAGTTTGATCATAAAACCAAAGAAAATTTGCTAATTTTTTATATGATATAGTCACTGTTTGACTTCTGTACCCTGTAGGACGCGATATGATGGATATCACAAGTAATTCCTGCTGAAATGCATTAAGACCCCATAGTTTTCAAGACTATGTTCCATTGATTCGTTATCATCTTTTCTACATGTTGGGCTCGATACAATCTCCATTCTGAGTAAATGTACTTGGGGTCTATAGTATGAAATTAATGTTGAAAACTAACACGTACAACATATGTAGTCATAGAGTCATAATCCTGACTGTACATACATATATGTGACCTCTGAAAAGACTGACAGTCTAATGCACAACTCAGACCTCATGTTATTTATAATTTCCCAACAAGAAAACTTTTGATTGCTACCAAACTACTTGATATGACTTTCTTTATCTTGCTTTTCATTGGGTATACCCTTCCAAGCACCCGATACCACTCTGAGTCCATCAAGCTGCGTGGAAGCTAAACTTCTCACAAGATAGTCTGCTTGGTTATTTCCGAGAATTCCCACTTGACCTGGTTACCAGCAGAACGTAATCCTACTTTCCCTATTCAGACGATTCAGTTTCTCCAGACGGTCCCATACGTACATACATAATTAGTCATTACAACACTTTGGTCAGAATAACAGCCTTCTCACACCACTAATTAATTTTTGACATGAATAGCAGCATTTACAGTTTAAAATCGACTTCGAACTACAGACTTTTGGGAAACTTTTGAAACAGAGTTTTACCAAGAATTCTGCTGGGAAGTAGTTACCGAAGCAATATTTTTTCATATTTCGTTTTGTTTGAAATATCTGACCTGGGGTCTGAATCGTAGCCTCACATTTAATAAGCGAACACACTATCTACTAGACTATGGCGATTACAATGCGTCACATGGTATCTGCAATTAAACCTCGTAAGAGCCGAGTGTTCGAATGGCGACCTAATGGGTAGATAGTATTGCTACGGCCTGTCTTTTGTATACCTCATCCAATTTGAATTGAGCAGATCTTTCGACTACACAGACTTTCTGAACAAGAGTTTCTTTTTTGAAAGAGTATGCAGCTACCAGGTTACTCTATTCATTTTTGTTAATAAGTCTCATTGCGAAACGCATCTTAAAATCATACACAATTAAGCAAGGAGTTGTAGGCCACTCGATTCATTAGGTCACTAAATAATTTGAATCGCCAAAGCTTAAGTCTTTATTACCATGTGCAACGGACTTAAATCGAATAACACTTTTAGCGCTTCTCTAGGACAGACACTCATTGCCTCTATTGTGCCAACGCATGTTGGGCTCTATGTCTTGTTCAACCCTATTTGAATTCGTTTTCAAATTCGTTTTATCTGCTCAGAATATTGCCTTATAGGTCGAATTTAAATTTATAAAGCCTGCGTTATATCCCCAGAATTTCCCTGATCAACTACTGCATATTATTATGGCATGTCTACCCCTCCCTAAGATGTTCTTTGGGTGAACTCAAATCAAATCACATCAATTTACTATCCTAACGTTATTTCTTGATATTTTACTTCAATTTTCTGTGACATATTATCCAAGAGTCAAATATTATTCCAGCATGTTTTTTTCTTCTTGTAAATAGGACTACTATGGTCTTGAACGGGCTTGACGTCAGGCCCACTGTAATGCTTGAAGATCTTACAATCTTAAAACCTTTTTGAATGATGCTGCAGAACGTCTTTTTTTAGAGGGATTATATACTCTCTACAGAGCGGATGATTTGATCAGAAAGGGCACGAACGTCGAGCTTTCGGATGAATTCTCTACATTGGGAATCCCTTTAAGTACCTGTGGGCTTATGAGTGACAATGCAATCGTGGACAGTAGGTGTAGGACAGCTTCGGATAAAGGCAGACTGGCGCATAAAATCTGGCCAAGGCTGGATAAAAAGCGCACGGCGACTCTGCTTAACCTCCAAAGAATCGGGGTTATTATGGGGCATTGTATTATAGGAACACATGCGAGGCGTATTGATCTTGGACACCTCGCGAATGATTTCTGCAGAAGATGTGAGATGAGCGAAAGAGGATGAAACTATTCTTCACCTACTGTGCACATGCCCGGCACTTGATCGGAAGAGAAAGAAACTCCTGGGTGCCTACTACATGGAAGACCTAGATAAACTGTCATGCATGGATATTGGCAGTCTGAGTCGCTTCATCGGAAGCTCCGAGTGGTTCCTGGAATAGGGGAGAGGTTGAAACTGTGGTATGTCAATGGGCCTGTATGCCGCATAAGTGCATCCGCTTATCGGGTGCACAGCCACTTCTACCTACCATACCCTCTGTGTATCCTTTTCTGTGACTACTCGTTTGGCAGTAAAAACGTGTAAGGTCTGGGGTACACAACACCCACATCTCTTGGTTATTTTTGATCGCTTTCTTGATTGTTGCGTGAGAATGAGTTGCAATCAGTTGAGGTCAGAGTTAACCATTTCGCCAGATTATAGCGGCTTATAATGAACAAATATTTTCTAATTCCACCAATTATTCAGCATAACCTTGTTAAGCTTCAATTCGAGGCTTTAAAATCATTTAAGGGTGGCCATGTAATTATGCAAATAAACGTGTAGCGTGTCATCAATTCGTGCATTTATTACCAACACATGTTTTCCATCATAATTTTTCTCTTTCCTTAATAAAAAGGTTTCCTTTTAGATTTTATTTCTCAAGAAATTACATACGTTTTCAAGAACTTTAGGTTTTTTTTTTATTATTTTTTATTATTATTCTTATAAATTAAATGAAATGAAAAGGAATTATAAAATTAAACCCATAAATGGTAATTGTGAACGGCGGTGAATAGTTGTGTTATGGTCTTATGTGGCAGCATGGACTACTTGAAAATGGCCTTAATAGTTCGTTATAAAAGCAATAAAAACTGTTTTTATAATCAAATAAAAAAAATAAAATTAAAATATAAAATAAAAATTAACAAATAAAAAGCAAAAATGAAAAAAAGAAGAAAAAATTGCAAAAAAAAAGATTAAATAATCGGCAATCTCTGTCGCGTATATTTTAGTATCAAATTAAAATTGCATTTTTCCACGACTTTTATGTGACAATAAATATTTAAATCTTTAAGATGCGTTTCCTTTCTTACCCCCCTCCCCTCTCTGTCTTCCTACTTTTAGTGGATTTGAGTGGTAAGAAACTTCATATAAAAATTTTAATTTTTTCTGGTTTTTATTTTTTATTTCGTTTCTGAATATTATGTTTTCGTAATTAACCCAAGTTTATGGGTCTAGTAAATTTAAAAGTAAAAAAAAAATTTTTTTTATATTTTAACATGGTTGATGGTAAGAGATAAAAGATATTTACATGTTGGTGGTATTTTTTTCTGGTTGATTAAAATAAAATATTAAAAATTTTTACAAAATGCTTTTTCCCAGAGTTGAAATGATAAAAAATAATAAATCTGTGCTCCTTTATTCCAATATCAAAGCAAGATCTTAAATAAGATAATGACAGATAGGTTGAGATCCTAGGTTAGAAATTCTATCCACATTTGTATTGCCATAGACTTCAATAAAGTCATGCAATTGGAGCTACATCTTAAGTCTATTTCATTCAATATGCTGTTACGTTAGGTTAGGTTAGGTTAGAGGACGTGTACTTGCCAACTGTGACAAGTACAGTACCCGGAGGTCGAATTGACCCATTGTACAACGTCCTAGAAGTCGCCGTGGTCTAGTAGGTAGTGTGCTGGCTTATTAGACGAAAGCCACGAGTTCGAATCCCAGGTCAGACACCAAAACGAAAATATGAAAATATTTTTTTGAGCGACTTCCTCTCAGGAGATTTCTGGCAAAAGCTCTGAGACTAAAAATTGCCATGAAAAGCTTCTCAAAAAAAAAAAAATCTGTCGTGCGGAGTCGACTTTAAACTGTAAGTCCCGCCACTCATGTATAAAATAAACGCACACAAAACGAGTGGTGTGAGAAGCTAGGACGTTGTACAATGGGTTAATTCGACTTTCGGGTACTGTACTTGTCACAGTTGACAAGTACATGTCCTCTAACCTAACCTAACCTTCTGTCGTTCGGAGTCGACTTAAAACTGTAGGTCCCGCCACTTCTTTATAAAGTTAACACACACAACATAAGTGGTGTGAGAAGCTGCGGGCTTCTTGGGGTGAAGGAATAACGCTGGCCATTTTATAGTCACCAGCAGCAACTCGTTTCCTTACCGTTCGCATCTTCCATCTTTCCACCTTTCCTAAACCTGCACAATGCACTGCATGAGTAGGGGTCATCTCCTGAGTACAGGTTTAATAAAAAAAAAAGAAAAACTTAGGGTGGTTTATGTTAATTTTTTCTGTCACAAAATTCAGTATATTATCTCCATTGAACGTAATGAATCGATTTACGCTTAAGCAACGTTGGAATTTATTGCGCCAGCAATAAGAAATTGCTCGAATTCTTCTTTTCGAATGAAGTTCTTTTCCAGTTTGGTCGGTACGTTTGTTAATAGGCAAAATTGCCGTATGTGGGACTTGGACTCAATGCACCTATTACGAGTGACCGTTTGGTGCGGCTTGTGGAGCTGAGAATAGGTCATAACAACTCTTTAGTTAGGATTACTACCTAGTTTCTCATACCACTTCTGTGTGCGTCCATTTTATACATGAATGGCGGAACCTACAGTTTAAAGTCAACCCCGAACGACAGATTTTTTTTGAGTAACTTTTCATGGCAATTTTATTTACTCTCAGAGTATTTGTCAGGCATCTGCTGAGAGGAAGTCGCCGCATAAATATTTTTTTTCATATTTTCGTTTTGATGTCTAATAAGTCAACACACTATCTACACGACCACGCCGACTTCTAATCGGAACATATTTCTTTGAAAATGACGACGGCTCAACCATTACGTCCAACCGTCAGAGTCACCTATTGCACCATAATAAATGATTTTGTGTACCCGCTCTTCATGGTATTGATGTGAACGATGTTTGGTTTTAACATCATGGTGCAGTTTGCTACACAACTAATGCCACAATCAATTTATTGCGTAAAACGTTTTATGGCCATTTGGTGATTTCAATTAAACACCAAGAAGCTACGATTAACATCGTTGGACTATTTTCTGAAGGGCGCCGTTAAAGAAAAGTGTTATGCTGACAAACCAGAATCAATACAGCATTTGAGGGCATTTGAGGGCCAACATTCGTGATGCCATTGCAAAGATACACCATCGACTCGAAAAAGTTTATAAAAATTGGTTCAATGGAATGAGGTACTATAAAGTTAGCTGTGGCAGCCATATAAATGAAATAATGTTCCAATTCTAATCGGAACAATTGTTCTTCAGTTTAATTTTCAATTTAAACTTTTTAATTGGCTTACCCTATATTAAAACCCATTTTAAGATCACTTATTTTTAAACACCTATCGGAAAATAAGATTGATAGTGATCACATCATAAAGATATACCCATGGTCGGTTTCAATGGACCCCATAGTATGCGATATAATGTTTGTTTACTTCTTTGTTCAACATAACTTCAATAATGGCAAATATATCCTATGATCTATGATCTTTTAATGGTCGCAATCGCCGTAGTCTAGCAGGTAGTCTGTTGGCTTATTAGACGTAAGGTCCGAGCTGAAATTCCAGGTCAGACATTGAAAATAAATAAAATTGCCATTAAGAGCTTCTCAAAAAAAATGTCGTTTGGATTCGTCTTTAAACTGTAGGTCCCACCATTTACGTATAAAATTAACACACGCAAGTGGTGTGAGAAGCTAGGTCGTAATTCTGACTGAAGGGTTGTAATGATTAATTATGTATGTAAGGCTCAGACATTTGCAACAAAGCGAAATATAAGAAAAAATATTTCTTAGCAGATTCCTGGCAAAAACTCTGAAAGTAAATAAAATTGCCATGAAAATGTTGCTTAAGAATCTGTCATTCGAAGTTGATTTTAAACTAAAGCTCTGGCCATTCATGTATAAAGTTAATACACACAACTTAAGTGGTGGCAGAAGGTAGGTCGTAATATCGACTAAATGGTGGTAATAATCAGCGTTTAATTTTATCTCACATGCATGTTACAATGGAAACCTCTCAGTGGCATCACTCGAGTTGAGTCTGACTTAATAATAATTTTTTGTTTTAAACATTTGTTTTAATTTTTTTGGTTTCTTTTTAATTAATCTGAATTGAATTTTCTTTGAATTGAATTGTTTTTTTTTTTTAATTTTTTCTTAAATCTTCAATAATATTTGCTGCCTTTGATTTGAAATAAATTTAAAAATTTTTTCTTGTTAGTGTTAGTGTTTGTGATTTTTATTTTGTCGTCAGAATTTTAAATTTTCTTAATATTGTCTGATTTATTTTATTTTTGTTTGTTTGTTGTATTTTTTTTTTAAATTTTTCCTTTTCATCTGATTTTTTTTTTTTTTATTCTCAAACAATTCATTTTGAAAATTTCATTTCTTTTGTTCTCAGATAAGGAAAAATTATGATTTATTGTCTTGTAACCTTTATTTTCATTTTTCCATATTTCTTTTGTTGTACTAGATTTTATTATTTTTTGTTGTTGTTGTTGCTGTTGCATATTTGAAAAAGACTTATGCATGCTTTTTTTTCTTAATAAAATTGTTTCTTTTATTGTTCTTTGTGACTTGAATCTCTATATAGACAGAATATTTTCTTAAATCTTGTATTGCAATTGTCACATAAAAAAAAATTAAATGAAATGAAATGAACAGCTTGTTTTTGTTGTTACTTTTTTTTTTTTTTTTGTTCTAAAAGGTGATTTATTTCATGAAATGTTAATAAGTTTTATCACAAAGCCTTTATCATGAGAAGATACAAGAAAAAAAAAAAGAAAACAAGAAGAGACTAAAAATGTTAGGAGCCTTTAAGACATGATAAGTCTTTAGTTTGAGGCGTTTCAATTGATTCCTTTGAATTCCTTTCAATCGCATTCAAAAATATTCTCCACTAAGAAGAGTATGTCAAAGTCTCCGTAGTCTAGTAGGTAGTGTGTTGGCTTATTAAGCGTAAAGCCAGGGTTCGTATCCCAGGTCAGGCATAAAAACGAAATATTTCTACGGCGATTTTCTCTCAAAAGATCTCAAAATCTCTGAGAGTAAATAAATCTGTCATGAAATATTTTCTCAAAAATCTGTCGCCACTTGCGTATAAAATTAACGCACACAACATGAGTGGTGTGAGAAGCTAGGTCGTAATCTTGTAATCCTATAATGGCCAATTAATTATGTATGTACATACGTTTGTTGAAGTAGCCCTAATCTTGTCACAGTCTTGTGGCAAAAACTGCACATACTCACTTAGATGTTTAGACCTCATTCGAATTAGAGGCTCTGGATTTACGAATAATCTGCCGTATTCGGCTCAAGATCTAAGTAATTAGGCGCGAAGTTCAACTTAGTTAACAGACCTCTTATAAAACTATCATACAGACGTTGTGCTGTCAATATCATGGTGATTTCCATGATTGTTCTGTGAATCCATAAAGCAATGAATAGAAATTCAGTGATCTAAAGTCAAAAGTTTAATATTATTGATACACTTTTCAATGATAAGGCAATTTATGTAGTCGCCATTGTCTAGTAGGCGCGATTCCGAGGTTCAAACCACAGCCCAAATATCTCGAATAAAACAAAATAACAAAAAATATACTTTCTGTGCACTTTCTGAAATCGATTTGGTCTTGTTTCCTCAATTTGCTACCTCTATGGCGTCATCGCTGATTGGGGCCGGCGAGAAAACCAGAGGCGTTCTGTTTAGGTGTATATGGCCTGCTGTAGACAGTAATAGAACAGGTTTACTTCTGGGTCTAGTTAAGGCCAGTCGGAGGTTAGTTATTGGTTTCATTACATATCTCTGCGACATTAAATCGGTGATAAGGATCTGGAACAGATCCCAACCGAATTATTGCAGGATATGTTGCAACAGGAAGAAGTTGGAAAGTATTGAACATCTCCTCTACAACTGTCCAACGTGTAGTAGATTGATGGCTTAAACCAGCGGTCGGGGAACCGGGGTAAATTACCCCAAAGTTGATAAAAATGAAATTTGTACCTTTTTATACATTTAGAATATGAGTTCGTTGATTGCAAACAAAGTAAAAACAAATTTGTGTTTATTTTCAATTAAACTTTTCATTGTTCACACTACTTTTGTGTGCTACCGTTACAACTAGATCTTGTTTGCTATTCTTCTCTGCTCAAACTTAACGAATACAACAATTGCTAGTTGTAATTGTCCTCTGTTCACACCGTTTGCGTAATCAATAACACTGTATAGCGGAGATTCTCAAACCACTACTTCATATATAATTGGCCATTAGAGGCCATTAGAACCCTTCAGTCAGGATTACGGCCTAGCTTCTCACACCACTCATGTCGTTTGTGTTAATTTTAGACGCAAGTGGCGGGACCTACAGTTTAACGTCGATTCCGAGCGACAGATTTTTGAGAAAATTTTTCATGGCAGATTTATTTACTCTTATAGTTTTTGTCAGATATCTGTTGAGAAGAAATCGCCGTAGAAATATTTCGTTTTTATGCCTGTCCTGGTTTTCGAACCCTGGCTTTACGTCTAATAAGCCCACAAACTACCTACTAGATTACGGCGACTACTACTACTTCTCACAAACGTTTTTTTTTGTTTTTTTGCTCTTCGCCAAGGGATAACAGCAATTTACACAAAAATATTTTGGGGTAATGATGGAAAAAGTTCTCCGACCGCTGGTTTAAACTGTTTGTCGTGGGTTGACGTTAAGACTCTCCATGAATTTATAAATAGGTTGAGCTGGTTAAGAAGTTCTGGGGCTTTAGGATTCTAGTCACGTGCTCTTCCGTCCTTGTGGTATTTTCTCCCTAATGTCGTTATCCTCCTTTTCTTGCGTCTTCTCCTTCTTCCATTTCCCTTTTTGCTTCACTATCCTGTCTTACTGTCCTCTAGGACGGATTACAATGGCTCATTTCGACCTATCAAACCTAACCTCCTTTCGGGGACTACTAAGAGCTTTTCTGAGAGCAAATAATATCGTCATGAAAACCTATTCAAAACTCTGTCTTTCAAAGTCGGCTTTAAATTATAGGTCCTGCCTTTTATGTATAGAATTAACCCATACGTTATGAATGATGTAAGAAGCTAGGTTGTAATCCTAGCTAAAGGGTTGTAATGATCAATTATGTATGTATGGAAAGGTATTAAAAATACAGAAAATCTATCACATTCAAATGGTTTTTAAATGGCGTTTTCTTTCTCTTCACAAAGATTATATGATTGTTTATGTTTTTCACTGATTCACTGGTAGAAAGTGCGCAATTTCACTCGAGACTCAACAAAATTTGGTGGTGAATCAATAACATTTCCTTCTCGAGTGCTGATAAAAATTTGGGCATAAATTTTTTGGATTTCATACGAACGATACCGCCATTAAATAAAATCTATTTTAATACCCTGTTGCGAAACTTATAAAAATAATTTAAAAGACTTGGAAATAGAAAATATGTTCACTTTGAATTGATTTTTCTTTGGGTTTTTGTTTTTATCAATCACAACATTTGACTTGTGATAGATAGGGGAGTGAGTAAGTGTCATAAAATAGAAAAAAAAAATTTCAAATAAATAATCCCGCCTAATAAATATTGACAAAATCACAATAAAACAATGAACTTTTTTTCTCCGCCACAATAATATTTACTAGACGACTACGACTAAGTCTGGGGAGTATTACTATGGCAACTTGTACGCTTCGTACATACGTTGGCCGTGGTATCAGTCATAAATCTTGTAATAAAAATTTATATTCCATGCCCTCATGTCTATAATAACTCGAGTATTTTCTTACTTTATTTTTATGGAGAGAGAGAGATAGAGAGAAAACGTATGTACATGGATTTACAATTATAGTACCTACAATAAATAAATTGTGATTTGATGAGAGTATTAAAATTGAAATTAAAAAATAAAAATAAAAATAAAAAAAATTTTTGTTACAATTTAACCAACAAATAAACGAACCAATAAACCAGTGAACAACGTATGTATACGAGTACAGCAGTAAATGAAATGCAAATTTTTATAATGGCACTCCGAATGATGATAATGACCTTAAAAAGTAAAACAACACCAAGAACATACGAATCCGAATGCCATATAAAATTCAATTTGAATTGTGTTTGCAACAGAAAACCACTGCAACCAGGTGACAGCCAGTCAGTCAAAAAAATAAACACGTCGTCGCATTGCTGCATAAAAGTAAAGAAAAACAACAAAAAAAAACAAATCGAAAAAAATTTTGTTGTTTTTCTAAAAATAAATTTTTGCAGTTGAAAGGGAACGTGCGTCAATTTATTTGAATGCGTCATAAAATTGTTGAAATGAAGTGATAAGCGTTTCTAACACCTTATTTTTCTTCTAATTGTTATTATTATTATTATTATTGTAGTTGTTGTTGTCAGTTTGGCTGGTATTGATATTGTTAAGTTCGCGTATATGAATTTATACCGATAAAGGAAATGAAACGTAACCGATATAACAATTTAACAACTATGTACGTTGGGTAATATAATGCACTATGGGCCAGTGATGAAACAAAATGCAAGCAAATGATTTTAAAAACTAAATTTTTAAATGTCTACACATTTTTATGACTCCTTTCCTTACATAATAATGCCTATGCACACAAAAGTATTCTAAGGCCATTGCAAATAATCTGCAATGAGATCGCGAACATAAGTTTGCCTTCACATACATACGTATACATAATTGGTCATTACAACCCTTCAGTCAGGATTATTGACCTAGTTTCTCACACTACTTCTATTGGGTGCGTTAATTTTTATACATGAGTGGCGGGACCTACAGTTTAAAGTCAACTCCGAACTACAAATTTTTTTTGAGAAACTTTTCATGGCAATTTTATTTATACTCTCAGAGTTTTTGCCTGAAATCTGATGAGAGGAAATATCCGAAAAAATACTTTTTGTATTTTGTTTTGATGTCTGGCCTGGAACTCGAACCCTGGCTTTACATCTAATAAGCCAGCACACTACCTAGTAGACCACGGCGACTCTAGTTTGCCTTCAAAGCCCACTAAATACATGTCGATAGAAAGCTAAAATCAATCTTATTTGCTTACTAGAGGTGGCATAATGTCTTTGGCTAAAAAGTTTGACTATAAATCTAAGCATTCTAGATTCGAATCTGAGAAAAAACAAACAAAATTTTCATTTCAAAAATCAAATAAACTCTCTAGGGAATCCTTATATAAACATACATACATAATTGGCCATTACAACCCTTCAGTCAGGATTACGACCTAGCTTCTCACACCACTTATGTTGTGTGCGTTAATTTTATACATTAATGGCGGGACCTACAGTTTTAAAGTCGACTCCGAACGACAGATTTTTGAGAAGCTTTTCATGGCAATTTTTACTCTCAGAGTCTTTGCCAGAAATCTGCTGAGAGGAAGTCGCCGAAGAAATATTTTTCGTTTTTTGATGTCTGACCTGGAATTCGAACCCGGGCCTTTTGTCTAATAAGATGATTTTTTTTTTTGCCAAAGTCGGCATCTTCTGTAAGTCGATCGCAGGTCCACTTAGCGAAGCGAAAACCATATTCCTTCGGCGGAATATGTCTGTCAAATCAGACATGAGCTAAGTGTTACCATTCACGAAATAAGCTGAAAAAAATTAGTTGAAAAAAATACGTTAGATGGCGGACCCAATACATAATTGGTCTGTCAGGAGTTAGCCCCGATTCCTTCGATATATAAAATTAATAACGAATGTATAAACAAACGAAAGATCATGGAGAACCTTCATGAGAGTGTGTAGAACTGACTAAATTTTCTCACTATTTTTCATTCAATTCAAAGACCTAAAACTCTTTCCCTGAGACCTGCTATACCATACCAATCACCTGATTAGCTAGATCAGCATGATCAATTAGATTGAAAGGAAGCAAAGAAATAATTGAAAGATGGTTGGTCATTAAAAGTTTTGTTTACAATTTTAGTTCTCACATCACTTATTCTGAGTCTGCAAATGTTATTCTTAAGTGACAAGATCTACATTTTATTGTGGACCCCGAACGACAGATTTGCGAAGCTTTTTCATGGCAATTTTATTTATTTTCAGGGGTTTTGTCAGAAGAATTTTTGTAGACACTGAAAAAATAACTTTGGTTCGTGATGTCTGAACACGGGCTCACGCCTAATAGGGCCACACTCTACAGCTTATTGTCGCCTCCGAACGACGGATTTCAGAAACTTTTTCATGGCAATTTTGTTCACTTTCAGTGCTTTTTTTAGAAGACTCTTGGCAGGCGCCACATAGGTAATATTTGTTGGAGATGTTTGAACACAGACTCGGATCTCATAAACCGGCATACTATCCATTCGATTTATGGTGACTTCATTACTTCTAGGATACTGAAGAGCCGCTTATAACACTTGAAGCATTGTTACAGCCTCATAACTTACTGTATAGATTACATTGGGCCTTAGGTTTTTCAAAGTAGCGATAATTAACGACTATTGTAAGCAGCTTATGCTACACAGCAATGCTAAATGACTTTCTTTTACATTTACTTTGCAAATCTAATATAAGATAACGAAATTTCAGTTGCCTGCTTGTTTATTTAGCCAGATTGCACTGACTAATGTTGCGAATCGAAATCAACACAAGCCTCAAGCACTTGTAGTTTTCGAAGTAGATATCACTGGAAGTTTCATATGCAAAAAATCGGTCCCGTACCTTATTAGAACAGGTTGAAAGATTTCAATGGGACAGCGTTATACAGGTACATATAAATTATTTTTCACGACAAATTACTTAATTTATAACATGTTCAGAGAAGACAAGGCCAGACAACGAAATATATCAGCAGAGAAAATGGCCACTTAGTTATCGTGCGAAGTTCGGAGCTCGTTAGGCACAAATAATCTGATCCGTTAAAATAACGAACGGTTAGGTTAGAGGACGTGTACTTTTCAACTGTGACAAGTACAGTACCCGGGGGTCGAATTGACCCATTGTACAACGTCCTAGCTTCTCACGTTACTCGTCTTGTGTGGATTAATTTTATACATGAGTGACGAGACTTACAGTTTAAAGTCGACTCCGAAAGACAGATTCTTTTGAGAAGCTTTTCATGGCAATTTTTACTCTCAGAGTTTTCGCCAGAAATCTGCTGAGTGGAAGTGGCCAAAGAAATATTTTCATATTTTCGTTTTGATGTCTGACCTAGGATTCGTCTAACAGGTCACCAAACTACCTACTACAGCACGGCGACTGTACTGTTTGTGCACTGATTGTTTTTACCAACATAGTGACAAACAAGACATCGAACTATTTATGTGGGGTTATCGCTTGGTCCGGCTTAAATCTGGAGTGTTTTAAATCAACCATCTCGTTGATGTAGAAAAGATATCTTCCGGCCACCTCTGTATGAATAAAAATTTGTATGAATTAGGCTTTGTATCCAACGGAAACTGAATTTGGATTCACATGTGTGTACGAGTATCACTTCCACAGAAATTCAGTAATTTTATGTTTACATGAGCTTGTTTATGAATACTGGCCCCATTGTGCAAAAAGTGGGATTCTGAGAACACTTTGTTAAGTAATAACGTGTAATAATCGTTTAGTTATCATGATAAATACGTCGTTTTTTATTTAATTTTTTATTTCTGTCTTCTTAATAAAAATAAAAAACAAACACTCAACATTCACACAATTTGCTGCATCATAAAAATAAAAATGTTCATGAATTTAAATCAACATTTACTGCATGCCACATTATAATGCATGTACTTACACGTTCATACATACATGCGTTTATATATGAGAATGCAATGCATGGGAATGCATTTCGATGATGATGATGAACATCATGAATTTATGAATTTTATTACAATGAATTTGACAATTGTTTGAATGAATGAATGAATGAAATATAAAACGTTTTCACACTCATCCTACACCGTAAAGGGGTTTCTTTTTGCATTTTCACCAATAATCGCGAGTACTTGTACAATGATTCACTACGTTACGACACAGTAATTTTTTATTATCCTCATACCATCATCAGTCAACATTCAACATTACATACATACTTACATACGTATGTACACAGTGAGTATCGATATTCAAATTTAATGTTTGAATAAGCGAAATAAGCGTTAAACTATGAAAATGAAAAAAAGGAAAAACGAAATCGTTTTTCTTTTTATTTTTATTTTTATGAACACCGCGGGAATGGTTACAGCCTGTATGTGAGTGATTGAATCTATTTTGAATGTCATCAAACTATTGTGGAAAAAAAAAAATCGAAACAAAAACAAAAAATACCAGAGAAACTATTCAAATCATTTTGTACAATAAACTTCAACAAACAATAGAATTCGTCGTCATAATAACGAACCATCAAATCAAGCGTATGCCATTTATGAGCTCATATCTGTTCATATTCCCATACTCATACACCATAAAACTCAGTAATATTGCGAACAATACTTATATCCCTACGCAATATTACAACAACAACAACTACAACAACAATAACACAAACAACAACAACTCCAACCATATTGCAATTATTTGTTAATCATGAAAATATTGTTTTGGGCTCCAGTACAATAAGACCGACCATCCGTCTCCAAATGTATGCAATTTTTGGAAAAAGCTTTGTTAGATTTACAACAATAACAACAACAACAACAAATAAATAGTTTTACTATGGCTATGTGGCTTATAGGGTTATTTGTTTGGCATAATACACTCAACAAAAGATATTAATTTTACAATAGGGTCTATCAAGTTTGAGTTTTTTTTTTTCATTATTCCGTAATTGGTTTAAAAACTTACGTTGCACAGGACAGGAAACATATAGGCTAGTGGCTTCAGTTTGAATAAAAAGTAACTTTCAATTTTCGCAGTCTTATATAAGCGGCGTCGTCTAATAGGCAGCATATTACAGCTGGTGTATAACACAAGCTCGGGACTAAGGGTGAAACATATTACATCAGGAGCGGCACAGGGATCTATCCTCGGCCCCGACCTATGGAACGTTAATTACGATGGTATATTGAGAGAGGATATGCCAGAGAGAACTTTTTTAGTTTGATACGCAAATGATATTGCAACTGTTATCACGGCCAGGACTATGGAAAAGGTACAGCGAAAATTGAGACATGATATGCTAAGAACGAAAGCATAGTTGGATTCCCATGGCCTAGACCTGGCCATGCATAACACACATACGTATCCTCTTGCAGGTGAACATGAGTATTGGAAACGAGGTAATTAGAACCAAGAGCTTGGTAAGATACTTGCGAATAAAGCTGGACCCAGACTAACATTTTCGTTTCAGATTCAGTACTTGGCTAACAAAGCCCAGAGAATCGTTGGACAGCTCAGCAGATTAATGGCGAATTTTGGAGGCCCGCTAATGGCAAGACGGAGAGTTCTGATAGAGATTGGACGCAGCATTATGCTCTATGGGAGCGAAAATTGGGCCGAAACGCTTGAGGTTAAAAAGCAGGCAAACTCACTTATATCGGTACAGAGAACGGCTGCATTGGGTATCGCGTCGGCTTACTGTACAGTGTCCGCCCCAGCCGTACTTGTGATAGCAGGTACAATCACTGTGGATCTGCTGGCATCAGAGCGGATGGCGAAATCGGCTGGAAATCATATAACCGGTTACTTCAGGGAAAATATCATTTCAAAATGGCAACACCGATGGAACAATGAAGATAGAGGAAGGTGGACGGCGATATTTATTCCGGACATAAGGCCATTGATTGATCGAAAATTTGGAGAGATAAATTACTACGTTACATAGATGCTATCTGGACACGGATAATTTAGGAAATATTTGCACAAAATGGGCAAGACCGTTTCCCCTGACAGTCTTTGCGAGGAAAGTCAAGCAATATATGATGCAGAGCACACTGTTTTCGAATATGCACGCATGCAGAGCCCTCGCTTTGTACTGATATCAATCACGGCCTCTAACATTGTTGGAGTTATGGTTCCGAGTAGAGTGGCGAATTACGTGGAGCGAATTCTAAGACTGAAGAAGGGAGATCTTGAGGCTGCAGAACATGTAGGCACGCCAGCATAGATGACACTGGCACTCGTGTCAAACGAAATTCCAAATAGGAACCCAGGGGAATACTGGAGACTGTCTCTTCAATTTTCAATACGCAATCCGGACACGGATATGAGCACGCAGGGACCAAAGGGCCAAAAGGACTCCACTCCGAAGTAACACTACCATAGTTCCGGAGTGGGTACAACAAGTCTACAAGACGAGGAGGATGTGACTCCTCCTCGGCGTAGAAAAGAAAATATTAACTCGACTTCTTCTCAGCAGATTTACTCTGAGAGTAAATAAAATTTTCAAGACAAGTTTCTCAAAAATCTGTCGTTCGGTGTCGACTTTAAACTGTAGGTCCAGTTCCTCCACTCATGTGTAAAATAAACACACAACATAAGAGGAGTGAGAAGCTAGGTTGTTATCCTGACTGAAGGGTTGTAATGGCCAGTTATTTATGTACGTACGTATGTACTTATACATGCAGAAATCTAATTTCTATGATTTCTGGTTATAAATTTAGTGGTTTCAAAACTGCCGACCTCCCAGGGCTGTTAAGTATTAAGTATCGTCGTAGATATGCTGATAGGACAGAACAACAACCTTTCAATGCTAATTATGCAGATGAAATTTTCTTTAGCGACGAAATTAATTTGTTTACGGTACGGTGAATAGTCGGAGATAGGACCCGCAGAAACCTGCATTGATTCTAGTAAAGTTGTTAAACTCGGAAAAAGTGTTTGTTTGAAGCGCGTTATGGTTTAGAGAGCCTTACTTTTATTCGGAGAGGAGTGTAGAAGGATTTTACATCAATTCAGAGCACTATGGACGTATGATAATCGATCTTTTTAGGCCTGCAATTGAAGATTATGAATCGAGGGTATTTGGTTTTAATAACGACCACGATACACAGAATACGACTGTTTTTAGCTTTATTGTATGACAAGAAATCTGAAAGAGTAATTTAACGTTTTGCCAATCCTAGTTGGCCATGGGATTTGAGCGTTTGAAAACCAAAATTCATTAAATTTTCGAGAAGGAATCGCCTGCTGTAACCACTCTATGGTGGTTAATTAAAGTTCTATGTCCCAAATTATGGCAAGATCCAAGAAATTGCCTGCTTTAATCACTCTATGGCGGTTAATTAAAGTTCTATGTCCCGAATAATGGAAGATCTAAGCATTGTAATGAAATAAAATTGTTGGGCAATTCACACAAGCCGTTGTATCGTTGTATTCATTGTTGCTTGTTGTTGATAATTTTCATGTAAAAATCCGATACACTTTTACACATTTTTTTCATATGTTTTTCAAAAGTTGTGTTGGTTTCGTGCTATCAAATTATTTGAATGCCAATACAATACATATGGAATACGAAATACAGCATAGCATTAAGCGTTCACAAACGTTATATTCAATACAACATAAACGATATAAAGTCGTGTGAATTGCCCATATATTTTTCTGGGCTGCGGTTTTGAAACCAATAAAGGGCTAACCCTTTATATATACATAAAGTATTGTAATGAAATTCTTTATTGCAACAACAATTCTTTTATTTCAATATCAACTGTTGATTGCATTACATGCCATAAAGATTGAAAGGATATTGTTGTTGTTATGCTTGATACTCCATTAACTACGTTTCATTCATGAATTCTTTCATTCATGCATTCATGCATTGCAGTTATAAAAGACCATGTGTTTCTAGGCTTCCGATTATTGGGTCATGACTGACGTTGCAATTATAAATGATAATTTTGTTGTTGTTGTTGTTGCAATTCTTATCATTGTTATCGCCATAAACATCAAAAATCATTGCAATTGTCATTGATGTTATCATTGTTATCAAGCATTTAAGAACAGTATACGTACAGTCAAAAAAAAAGTATACATACATTGCAGTTTCTTCGATTGTAAGTACAATTCGATTGTTGAATTCCATTTTAAATTTTGAATATTTCTTCAATAACTACGAATAAATCGTAGATATTTTTACATACAAAATATCATTTGAGTTGAGCTACATGCTCAGCACTGTGCACAAATATAACTTCGTGAGTATACTTAAATCTTCTGAAGCTATTTGTCAAACATAACGATGCAAAAATATTTTTTTTTCAAATTCATGGTCCATGTACTGTCCACTGTCATCCACTTAAAACAAATAAATCCTGCCCGAGAATTCTTATGGCCATGAATTTTACGCAAAATTGTAATTTGACAAGCGGTACAGATTAGATGGTGCCATAGTAAGCGACCACATGGCAAGAACGGTAAATGAAGATGATAAAAACCACTCGATTATCTAAATTAATCAAGTGACGAAGAGTGTGGAGTGTAGATTCTTGAATTTTATTTATTTGCTTATGGAAATTTCCCAGTGACTTTGGGTTTGGGTTCCCCTGGTTACTATTACCATAAGCTTGGCTTTGGCATTCACCATACACAGACACAGACACAGCCACGGACACGGTCACTTTAAAGTGCATGATTGCTTGTTGGTATGGTTTGGTGGTTTGGTTTGACTGGCTTGTTGGCTACATTTGTCTCGTCATCATAGTCATAAATCTTCACAGCAGAGTTTATCTCGTTTGTGGACGAAACAAGAAGAAAAAAAAATTATGTGCGCATGCGCTTAAAGTTGCATATCAAAGTTAAACAAGTATTGCTCTGATTTCGTGTTGCTGTTGTTGTTGTGGTGATACCTAAAAAATCTTGGCTTTCAAACACACAAACAACAATAGCTCCCTTTCTTCTCAAAAGGGTTTATCTCACGGCCAAGTTAGCAACCTGTTCGTCGCTTAAGAAAGGCCCTCCAAGCCGATGATTGCTATGCTGTGATGGTGCTGGTGACTGAAGCAACAACAAACAACAAAAACAAAAAATAATGTTTTATAACCGCACGACGACTAATTATCGAAGTTTAAATTATAATTACGCTTGCGCGTGCTTTAACAAAACGTAGATTCTGCTGTTAAAAGTTCGTTTATTTCTTGAGCAGTTTGGCGTAGATCTCACGCACATCTTAAGGCGGCTTTTGCAGAGCGCAACAAAACAACATGAATCTTGTTTAAGCCACCGTTCTTCCCAAAGAAAACAAATGTTTAAACATTGTCTACACTACCCATATTTATTTAGATGTTGCAGCCTTTATTTCATGCCTTTCTGCTATGTACTGTGCTGGTGTACTGTGGTCCCAAAATGAAGCATGGCGCGTTATGGCATTAACTTAAGCATCGATTAACTAGATTTTCAGACTTTTGGTTTTGTTTTTGTATTTTTTGTGAATTAATTTTGTTTTATTGTTTAACAGATCGTATATTGTTATCATCCATACATAAATAGTTGTAAAAGTAGTAGTTCGTGTTGTTGTTATTTCAATTTTTCATCGCTCATACGATTTATTTTTCAAACTCGTAGCATTTCATTTGGCGCCATAAATCTATCAACACCGTGTAGAAATGATCACTACACTCGCGTACCATTTTAAATGATCTGCAAGTAGGATCATAGAGTAATCAGGTACGATTTTAACTATGCATTCGGGCATAATCATACATATGAAGACAACACAGCCGTGCTAAGGCAGTCGACTGACTTTGCCTTGAGAAAACCTCATGTTGAGAAAGATTTACTGCCTTTACTGATTCGGTTTTTTTCCTGTTTTTTTCCTTCATCTTTATTATTTCATTTATGCGCTAAGGATAGAATTTCTTTCTTTTTTTAATTTTTTGAATTGCACTATGGGGAAAAAGAGAAACAAATATATAGGCTTTATAGGTCGGTTTGTATCAACGGGAAGACGAAAATATTAAAAAACGAACTCTTAATTTATATAAAGTGAACGTATGTAGTAGCCGTAGTCTAGTGGATAACGTGTTGGCTTATTTAACGTGAGACCAGGGTTCAGACACCCACTTAGATATCTTGAACTTATTTTGTCGGCGCCTTCCTCTCAGCTTTCTTCTGGCAAAAAACTCTGAGAATAAATAAAATGGCCATGAAAAGTTTCTCCAAAATCTGTTCCTCTCATGTATAAAATTAATACACACAACATTAGCTGGTGTGAGAAGCTAGGTTGTAAGCCGGACTAAAGTGTTTTAATAGCCAACAAACTTTCCATTATTTCCTTACTTCGTTTCAATGCTTCTTTTTTGAGAGAGTTCTGGCTCATTGTGCTCATTAGTAAGGAGCTTTGCTCAGTCCTCCCTTTTCTCACAAAAGGTCTGCATGACGTTCCTAAGATATCCGTTATTCATTTTATTTATCTAGGAAGTTTGGAGGCTTCCCAGACATTTTATTTGATGTTTAAAAAGAACATTTTGTTCGTTTCGAACCTGGCTTGCTTAATCATGGCCTATGCCATCTCTAGTAAGTAATTCAAGAGAGACACTTTCAACGTGTGTAAGGAGCAACTCATTATAGGTGATAATCTGGTAAACCCAATAAATATGAGTTCAAAATACTAGCAATAGAGTCTTAGACCACACTAAGACTGCGCAATCCGTTTGAAATATAAAAGTAGAGGGTCATGGCTGAACAAGTGAAGTGGACATCCGCTTCTTGCTTGCAAGGGCTGACTTATCTAAAAGACTTAGGGACCCTTACCTGTAATTTTTATTTTTAATTCAAAACAACACCGAGTAATAGAGAAAATATTTTGTGGTCTTTTCTTTCTACAGAAATCATTGCGAGGTATGTATTCCCAACCAATAAGCATATGCACCCAGAGGCCACAGTCCCTTTATATCCTAAGATTGGTTTTGGTTAGGTTTTGATGCCCATTGTGTACTAGATTTTTATCGTGTGCTCGTCTGATGGAATACATTTGTTTACAAATAAGTACAGGATGGCTGATATATAATGCAACAAAGTAAAGCGCAATATTTTTTTAATTTTTTTTTTATTTTATTGTTCAAAAGTAAAAAATGTTGGAGATAACATCAAAGCAATCACAAGCTACACGACTACACGAAAGTGGCTGTACGGTATTTTGGACCATTCCCGGCGAAGCGCCGTCTTGAGATAATCAACACTTGGATATTTTTTAGTGCGAACCTTACTCTCCAAAATTCCCCAGGCGCAAAAGTCCAACGGATTGAGGTCCAGAGATTTTGTTGGCCATTGTGCGGTAGAAATGAAGCGAGGATCCTCCTTTTTAAGCTATTCTTGGTTGACGCGTACTGAGTGCAGTGATGCTGAGTCCTGTTGAAATCTCCATGGTCTGCGACCGAAATATTTGACTGCCCAGGGTTTTAATACTGTCTTTAAGACATTTTACCGATAATATTCGGCATTTTTTTTGACCCCCACGGTCGATGAATACGAGCGGGCAGCGACCATGGGCCGTTACGGCGGCCGACACCATTACCATCGGCGGCGCTTGAGTTCTGGTGGCCAATCGCAAGTGTAAATTTTCAGCTGACCTCTTTACCAAGTAAACTTGATCATTATGTTTGTTCACAAATGGCTCAATTTGGAATGGCTTCTCATCGGAGAAAACCAAATTCGGTAACTGGCCACTTTCGTGCAAGCGAAGTAACTCCTTGGCTCTTTCCAGTCTAAATTTTTTTGTTCATCGGAGAGCTCTTGCACTTATTGGAACTTTAATGGCTTTAGTCCAAGCTCAATTTTCAATATGTGTTGCATCTGTTCTCGCGATATGTTCAACTCACGAGCAATTTTTCTACCACTGCGGCATGGATTTCGTTCAAATCTGGCCTTCACTTTTCGGATCTTTCTGGTGTTGTTACCGTTTTTTTTCGTTCACTTTTTGGACGCTATGCAACACTGGCAGTTTCATGGTAACAAGCAATGGTGCGAGAAGAAAAGATTTATTCACATTTAAATGCTGGAGGGCTCTAACGATAGCCACCTGTGGTTTTTCAGAAAAATATAAAACAATCACACTATCACGCTTGAATTCCATTACGAATAACTTTTTTTTCTGAATGCAATGGAACAAAATGCTTTTGTAAGCTTGTAAATAATAAAATGAACTGTCACTGGAATAAATCTGTCAGACGAGCGGTTTACAAATGATAACAACCTGAAGTTGGTTGCAATACATATCAGCCACCCTGTAAACCCTATTTGCTTCTCTAGAGAAATGTCAATCTAACATTCATGAATTCATTCGAATGTTCTATTGTGCTGGCATTTGCAAGAGCATTAGTACTTATTTCCCTGTGCGGAAAACCCTCAGTCTCCAGTAACGTACAGAATTTTAATAACAAAATTTGTATAATCAACAGCCCATTGTGCATTTCATATTGTAAACAAAAAAGCACTTTTTCATTTCAAAAGATGATGAAAATTTTCTCATTCGGTACTCGTGGTTTTTATGGAAGTGAATTTCGTTTTCTTATGTTTCCGTTCAATTGGTTTTGTTTGCAAATTTTGCTTTGGTTTTTTGGGCGATAAAGTGCTTTTCAGAGGAGGGTGAAATAATCCTATCCATGGAACACAACAATTGTTTTTAAGCAGTCATTGTCGTTTTTATGCATTTTTTTTTATAGTGTTTGTGTTTCGGTTTTGGTTTTTTCGTGGTCTTCGCTGAAAAACTGTGAAAATGCAAAATTGTTTTATGATCTCTTAATCTTAATCGTGCTGCAACATGTCTTATTTATGATTTGTGAATTGGTTTTAATGCAGCCAACAACAACAACCGACATCATTATATACACTGTAGATACAGATATTTCGATATATTATTGTTGTTGTTGTTGTTGTTGCTGTTTAACTACCACAATAACAATCATAATCGTTAAAATAATAAAAAAAGAAGAGGGTTTTTATACCATCCACACCGAACCATCATCATCATCATCACCGACATCGTCATCGTCATCGTCATCGTCGTCATCATCAACATCATTATTGCCCGTTTGGGGCAACCAAAAAGCAACCTGGTCATATAGCAACTGAACTGAACTGAACTGAACTGCTTCGCTGGCTGACTCTTTGGCTGACTGGTCATTGGAAAGAAAATACAATAAATTTTCTTGGTCATTCCTGTTCTGTTCTGTTCTCTTCTGTGTTGTGTTGTTGTTTTTGTTTATGTTTTTTTGGGATTTAAAAATTGAAACGAGTGTTCATTTGCCACTTCATTTAATTGTATTCACATTATCGTTTCAGTAATAAATCATCAAAGCGCGCGTTTTTATATTTTTTTTCTTTCGTTTTCTCCCGGCTTTTACTTCATCGGTTCTCACTCACTATAGGTTTTAGTTGTTTGCTTGAACGTGTGTGTGTGTGTGTGACTGAATTATATTGTTGTTGTTGGGATTTTATTTCGTTTTTCCCACCAGCCTAGCCAGTAAGCCACTCAGCCAGCCAGCCAGTTGGTCGCATTTTAAATGGTTGGTGGGTTTGGAGGTAAAAATGGTTTCATCTTCTACTTCTCCAGGTTCACAGGTTGTTTTTTTCAATCTTTGTTGGTTTTTTTGTTTTTTTTTTGGTAGGGTTGTGATCATTTTTATTGTTGTTATGTTATTGTTGTTTTAACAACAATTTTAACAAGTTATTAACAATTGTAATTAAACACTTGCGTACATAGTTAGCTACAAACAAGCCCATGGGGGAAAAAAAAATCTTGTATTAAATCGTTAAAAAATTTAATGGATTATACGGTGGGATACTGTTATCATGAACTGTAAGATTAGATGTTAAACAGAAGCTGCACAATGGGTTCAACAAGGAGGAAAGTTATGCAGGTGCAAAAATTCGAAATTTTTGTGAATAACGATGGTAAATCTGAAACGAAGACAACTCTTGTTAAATAGCCAGACAATTTTGTTTGTGCTCTACAGTATAATCAGAGTTTACTGTACCGAGTTCTAACATAAGGTTGATTAATTGCCGTTGATGAATTGAATAGTCGCCGTATTTAGTAGATAGTATGCAGGCTTATTATAGTTCAAACCCCCAGGACAGAAAACAAAACGGGAATTTAAAAAATATACCTTCAGCGGCTTTCCTAGAAACTCTGAAAAAATATTCCCATATAGGTTAGATTAGGTTAGAGGACGTATACTTGTCGGTTAGACAAGTACAGTACCCGGAGGTCGAAATTGACCCATTGTACAATGTCCTTAAAGAAGGAAGGAAATAGAGGATATAGGATAAAAGCAGGGAATGTAGCTAGGGGGGAGAGAAGAATGGGAATCAGAGGAATTACACAGAAAGAAACAGACACAAAACAAAAGAGGATGAGAGCGCGACTACACTTATGAAGCCCTACCACCTCTCAACCAGCTCAAGCTGCCAATGAATCTGTAGAGAGCCTTGATGTCGGCTCTCGATACAAAACTCAAGCTCTCAAAGAAGGCCCTGCCAAGGGTCATCAATCTCAACCTACCAAGGGCTGGGCAGTTACAGAGGAGGTGTTCGAAAGTCTCGCAACATAGCCTACAATAGTACCAGATCCCCGTCAGCGATCTAATTTCGCAGTGACCCGTGATAAAACCGACAACCAAGCCCAACAGCCAATCTGTTCTCTTACTGTCCACAGCAGGCCATAGACGTCTAGAAACAGAACAACACGATCTGTTCCCCCAACGTCTCTGCTTTTCCTCCCTGACCCATCATCCATCGATGAGGCCATAGAGGTGGCGGACTGGGGGGTCAGGTCCAACTATCAAATCGCCCTCTGAAAGCGAACCTAACCTAACGAGGTAATCCGCCGTCTCATTGCCGAGTATTCCGCAATGACCCGGAACACAGCATAGACGGATATGATTCAAAAATCCTCAACGACTCTTTGCACTCGGGAACGAGCCGTGATTTGCACCAGACCCACGCAATGGCTCTAAGGGCAGCCTGACTGTCAACGAAGATTATGTAAGATTTCGAATCCGAAGATGAGCCACCAGCTATGGCCTCAATAGCCTTCTGTATTGGGAAAATCTCCGCCTGAAAAACGTTGCAATCATCATTTAACCTGAAGTAGAGTTCAAGACCGAGTTCCTTACAGAAAATCCCAGCACCTGTATATCCGCCTAACCATGTAAGTAAGGTTTCACAAAAATCTGTCGTTCGGAGTCTGTTTTAAACTGTAGCTCCCACCACTTATGACTGAAATTAACATACACAACATAAGTAGTGTTAGGAGCTTGGTTGTAATCGTGATTGAAGAGTTGTAATGATCAAGTATGTATGGTTACAAACAACGGCCTCTGTGAAAATTTATTTTGTGTGAAGCGTAGTTGTAAAAAACTTTGTTCATTGAGTCCTACTCTTTCCCAAATGGTGATGTTGGCCTAATGATTGGATGGATAAAAATTCCCCAAGCTAGGATAATATTTACCCTTCTTTCGCTCATATTTTAATCTGATATACTAGGACGGTACCAATACCAAATCAGCATACATCTAAGCTGTCATGTCGGTATGCTATGCGCTCACCTAGAAAAATTATTAATGATGTAAAATTCATAGAAATTTTCTATGAATATTAAAGTTATTTTCTTTCCAACTATGACCGCCGGTACTGCTTTTTTTGGGGACCACATTGAGAACCTGCAAGTTTAGATTTGATAATTACTAAAGCATTGGATTTGGTTAAGGCTGTATGGATAGCTTTGGATATGGAAATCTACATAAACACTGCACGAAAATTCTGCTCATACTCTAAAGGTGTTCATTTTGCTTAGTTGTCGGAATCGTAGCTGGACATGGCAGTCTAGATAGTCATGCTAGTCGGATTGATTTTGACCAAGTGGGTACAGCTTTAGAAGCTGCAAAGGCAAAGAAGAAAAGGAGGCTATTCTTTACTTCTCTTGGGACTATGCGGAGTGGCATATTGAAGGAGAAGGCAGCAACACGGTCATCGATAAGGCAGATAATCTCGCTGATCTGTAGGTAATTTAGAAGAAGCTTTAGATGGTTTAAGTTTTAGAAGAATTGAAAGACTATGGCAGCAACATGGGCCACACATACAAATTCAATATTCAATTTCAATATTTTGGAACTTTGTTTATTTTGTATTTCGAATCGAATCTTAATTACATTTTGAAACAAATTTTATAGAAAGTTTTTTTCCCTACCATAGTCAAACACTTTCCTTTAAAACTTTACAAATAATTTTGATGCAAATAAAAAATGAAGCAATTCTTTAATTAATTTATGAGATTATAATTCTACATTCAAAGTATTTAATGAAACTGGTCTTAAAAGTCTTTACGAGTGTTTTTTCATATAAAAACACATGCAAATTGCCTGACAACTTAACACAGCATTACGGCAATAAATCAATAAATCAAGCGGAAATGTTGCAAATCACTTGAAACATGAGTTTGTGTATGAAAATAAAAATAAAAGAAAAAAAGATTTTTTTTTTTAAATGGAAATCGAAAGAATATAAAGAACATCCCTATAAAGTTAAAAATCTCTATGCAATCGCAGTATAAGCTTAAGTGAGTGTGCTTATGTTTCCATCTATTTGGAAGAAAATTTATTTATTTTTTATGGATTTTTTCATTTTCATTACAAAATGAATTGGAAAAATTAAGAAACAAAAATGTACTCAGCCAGACAAATTTGACGACTTAAGCTTGGGTGATGTATCAAGATTCCAACTCAACGAGCATTCTAAACAATTTGTATTAAAATTTTATAGCCCATCGCAGTAAAAGACATTTTTGAGATGTCTGACAATATTTTTTAATTCATTTAATCGAAGAACGTTTCAATTTTCTAACACGAACATTTATGAATCATTCATTTTAATATGCAATTGGAATGGAAATCAAAAATCGAATGGTGAATCGAATCAGGTGATATATAAAACACGTGTATTTGCCATTATCTCTCAATTTAAAGTTTACGCCATTACAAAAGTATCATCAATTTAACTTGAATGGAAATCACGCTCCTAGAAGTTTGACTGGTGAATGGTATGAGACTGTCAGCTGGCAGTTGTGGTCACTTCAACTTGAGCAGGTAGTATGGAGAACGAGATATAAAAATACAATCCGACTGCCGGCTATTTGGCTTCTAGAAGTTTCACTGGAGATTTGTATCAGAGATCAGCAACGAGTATTCAGAACGATGAGTTGGTTCGAGTTATACTTATAATTTCAGATACTTGTGCGCACTCATACTTATTTTGACATCATACTCATACTACTCATACTCAAAGTTGGAAGTACTCGTCGTATTCATACTTAACAATACGCATAATGTTATTGACTTCGACTCGTCTCTACTTAACATTTACACGATGCACAAAATAAGTATGATTCGCGTACGAACACAACTATACTCACAAGAAGATTGTGTATGCTTTGCTTGTTGTCTTTGTCTTTCCTTTCTTCTTTGTTTGTATATGCAACAACAACAAAAAGCTGTAAATTTTGATGAATGATTCGAGTGGCTTATAAGCATTATAAGTATTTTTCTAAATATATGAATAAGAATGAGTAAGCGTATGAATCAAACATATTTCGAATGTTGTGAGTTTGATGTCAACGTTGTACTCATACTCATTGTAACTTGTATTTATAAATCAATGTCGTAAGAGTACAAATGAATCAGAGTAGTTGAAATTCAATTCTATTGATTCACTCATACTCAAAATTGCATGAGTGCTTATGAATAGCGGAAAAACAATTCATTGCTGATCTCTGATTGGTATGAGACTGTCTGGCGGATTTGGTCACTTCAACTTGAGCAGGAAGTATGGATAGCGAAATATAATAAGGTCTGTCTGTCTGTCGTTCGGAGTCGACTTTAAACTGTAGGTCCCGCCACTTCTGCATAAAATTAACACACACAACATAAGTGGTGTGAGAAACTGCGGGCTTCTTGGGGATGATTACTGCAGACTGTCTAATGGTGAAGGTATAGCACTAGCCATTTTATAGTCACCAGCAGCAACTCGTTTCCTTACCGTTCGCATCTTCCCTCTCTCTTTCCACGTTTCCTAAAAAAAACCTGCACAATGCACTGCATGAGTAGGGGTCATCTCCTGAGTGCTGGTCTTGTCTGAGAAGTAAGGTTATTATCTGCTGGATCTCAAGTCATGTAGATGATCTTCGTAACAGAGAATCTTCCACGCAGCTGTTGGATCCAGAATCTGTATGTATAGTTGGAAGAGGAGCCTGAAAAGGTTTGCTAGGCTAAGAAGGAAATGATGGGAGTAGAATACTCTTGAATCCAAACGATTTTTAGACAATGTAAACTTTTGCTGAAGTTGCCATAGTCTTGAAGTCGCCGTGGTGTCTAGTAGGTAGTGTGTTGGCTTATTAGATGAAAGGTTCGAGTTCGAATTCCAGGACAGACATTAAAACGAAATATTTCTTCGGCGACTTCCTCTCAGCAGATTTCTGGCAAAAACTCTGAGAATAAAAATTGCCATGAAAAGCTTCTCAAAAAAAATCTGTCGTTCGGGATCGACTTTAAACTGTACGTCCCGCTACTCACGTGTAAAATTAACACACACAACACGTTGTACAATGGGTCTATTCGACCTCCGGTTACTGTACTTGTCATAGTTCACAAGTACACGTCCTATAACCTAACCTAGCCATAGTATTGTAGCCAGTATGTTGGCTCATTAGACGAGAGCCCGTGGTTCTAACCCCAGTTCAAATATCTTTAACAAGACAAATTATAAAAAAAATATTTCTTTCGGTGATTTCCTTTTATCAATCTCCTTCCCTTTGTAAGAAGCCCTGTAGAAATGGTTTGAGGACAATTGGGGGCAATACACTGTATAGTGACTTGTCGTAACAATAATGACATTCGGGTCACTATAAACCATTCTATCAGATTTCAGTTGTTCAAACTATCCGTCCAGATTTATAGTAATGGGGAAGCAGGGGCATGATATATCCTCTCTGCCTCCGATTTATGGCAATATTC
This sequence comes from Sarcophaga peregrina, assembly GCA_014635995.1. Lineage (NCBI taxonomy): Eukaryota > Metazoa > Arthropoda > Insecta > Diptera > Sarcophagidae > Sarcophaga > Sarcophaga peregrina. The sequence goes on along the minus strand of CM025789.1, from coordinate 27,463,085 downwards.
GGAAGCAAAAGATGTCGTTGTGAAGTTTATTTTCGGACTTTTTGTCCATTAGTTTAATGCAATTAGTAACTTATGGCGGTACTAGAATGGCTTCCGTAATAAAATTTTGCAGTATTGGCTGAAACGTTTTTTTTTCAAAAATTTTATGAAATAATTTTCAAAATGGAATTCATGCATGTTTTTAAAGAATTTGTTCTTTCAAAATCTGTAAAATATTTGAAAATTTTTTTTTTAAATTTTTCAAAAATGCATTACAGATTCGTTTCACCAGCAAGAGCAACAGCAACAATAACAACAATGACAACCGCTGCAAACGAAAAAAAAAGAAAAATTTGAAGTGAAGTGAACAATCAACGAACGTTTTACGGTTGACAATACACATGACAGGTTTGTAATGCGATTTAGCCAGGATAAAGGCAGGATTGCCGCAATAAGTTAAACCAAAATAATAGAGTGTATACGTTTGTGTGTGTGTAAGTGGAAGAGAAAACACTATCGAAATTTAAACAAAAAAATAAAAAAAAAGCAAAAAAGTAAAGAACAGTAACACTAACACTGGATGTAAATGTGGCTCAAACAAAGAGCCTTTGAAAAAGGAAAACCAAATGAAAAAGGCAACAAAAAAAAAAAAAAAGAATGTCAGAACAATTGCAACAATTCAGGGCACAGCTGGATGAATGTGTTACAGTTAATACGCTCCAGTACACCACTACTACTATCCACATACAAACATATTCACAATGTATGGGTGTGTGTTCTTCTCTTTTTTGTTTTTTTGTGTTTCATATGATGATTGTATTGCATGCAACACAAAACCCGACCAAGCCAGTCCAGGCCAGGCCAAGCCAGATCAGCCAGCCAGCTCAGCTAGCAAGCTAGACATACCAACCGACAACCGACCAAAGCTGAATTAAGCGGCATACAGATAAACCAACATTTGTTTTATTATTATTGTTGATGTTGTTGTTGTTTTTGTTATTGCGATTTGTAGTTGTAAATGGTGTTGCTGGTGCTGGTGCTGTTGTTGTCATTGTGTTTGTTACAGTTGAAGAGAAAGTTAATTAAAATAATGAGTTTTTATGCAATTGTTGTTGTAGACAAAAATGGTTGACGAATGGCACAATACTTTCACATATTCAACAGCGTATATGTATGTATGTATGTATGTATGTACGTATGTATGCTTACATATGCATACATATGCGTATTCTGGCTATAAACGAGGGTAGTTTTAAAAGTTTTTGAAGAAATTGCTACTAATTTCTATAGAAATGAGAGTTTAAGGAAAACCAATATGACCGGTCTAGTGTTTAAGGAATTGTCAAGATTATAAATAAATTTAAAGGGAAGGAATGTGTTAAGAATATGGTCAAGCCAGTGCATCATTAGAATTCATTTACCTTCGAAAATGTCGCTTCTTTTAGAGAATATGTGTTGGATAATCTAAATGTGTGGTTTCATGGTGTTCTCAGCAGTTGGGCGCCTATCTAACGGCTGATTATGGTGAATTTTGGAATTCGAATTGGTTCTTCATCCATAAAAAGTCAAACTGAGTATCCACAATACCAAAGAGGTTCTGATTCCATGCTAGAGCATCACGGCCTTCTATAGTGATTTAAAAAAAATATATTTCCGCGCAATTAAACTTATTTTCCAGTCACTAATAAACAAAATGGAAGTCGCCGTGGTCTAGTGGGTACTGTGTTGGCTTATTAGACAAAAGGCTCGGGTTCGAATCCCAGGTAAGACATCAAAACGAAAAAATATTTCTTGGGCGACTTTCTCTCAGCAGATTTCTGGCAAAGACTCTGAGAGTAAAAATTGCTATGAAAAGCTTCTTAAAAATCTGTCGTTCGGAGTCGACTTTAAACTGTAGATCCCGCCACTCATGTATAAAATTAACGCACACAACATAAGTGGTGTGAGAAGCTAGGTCATAATCCTGACTAAAGGATTGTAATGGCCAATTATGTATGTATGTAATAAACAAAAAAGTCACATGTGGTAGTCAAAGAATACAGAAGTTATTATGGAAAAGGAGTTGCACAAACTAGTTGATCTCGAGGCAGTGTTTTTTTCAAATATGACGCCGGAAGAACATTTATCGTCAACGTAACAGGCCATGTGATTAAAATTTTTAAACTAGAAGATACCATGAGCCTTACAAAATGACTTTTTTTGGCTCCATGGCAAGAGAAGTTTCCAGAAAAAGTAATTTCAGATTTTAGCTGTGTCGGTTGATTGCCAAGATCAGCTGACAATACGTCCTTAGATCGTTTTGGAGGTTTTACGTAAAACACCGTATCTACGCGGATAACCTCCTAATGTTGGATCATTTAAAAACCAACATTCGTGAAATTATCGCTGAGATATCATTCTCAAAATGATATACTTAAAGGAATCTTACCTGATTTGAAGGTCTGATATGAGTCGTTCGTATTAAGCCTTTGTGGCACAATAACTACAGAAAAGATTGATGTTAAAACGTGGAGTTCATTAAGAGAGAAACGTGAGAGACTATTGAATAAGGAATATGAAATTGTCGTTAGTGTGGAGGCTTATTAGACTAGAACCCGTGCCTTTAATCTCAGCTCAGACATCTCGCGCAAAATATAACCCACAATTCCTTGCGCTGACATTCTCCCAGCAGCACTCTGGCAAAAACTCAGAAAGTAAACGAAGTCATCATGAAAAGCTTCTGAAAGCTTCCCAACTATTATTATTAGACTTGAGATCTTGAACCATAATTCCAGGTCAAACATCTGAAACAGAACAAAAGATGAGAAAAATATTTCCACGGCGACTTTTTCTCAGCGGACGTCTGACAAAAATGCTGATAGTAAAAAAAAATTGCTATGAAAAATTTTTCAAAAAAGCTGTCGTTCGGAATCAACTCTAGGTCCCGACACTTAAGTGTAATATTAACGCACACAACATAAATGGTGTGAGGAGCTAGCCCGTAATTCTGACTGAAGGGTTGTAATGACCAACTTCATAATATATTTTGTGTGAAGCGCAGTTGTAAGAAACTTTGTTCATTGAGTCCTACTCTTTCCCAGCCAGTTTGTAATACTGATTAAAGAGTTGTAATGATCAATTAAGTAAGACACACGTTCACTATTGTATACAACATAGAGAAGTGACTGACAATTCTATGAGAACGGAGCGCCGTACATTATTGAATGTTTTCAACAGTTTTCGGAGTTATTAGAGGCTCATCTATTGTTGAGGAACGGTACACAGTAGACTTTCAGAGAGGCAAGTACAAACAAAAAAATTACAAACATAAAAAAATTACAAACTTCTACCCCACAAATGTTCCAAAGAGCCCTCGTATTCATAATAGTTTATGTGTGTTTTATTCCTTGACTTGCTTGCTTTTAATATCTCTTTGTTTGTCATGAATTAAACAAAAAAAAAAAAAAAAACCAGCAACACCAGCAACAACAACATTAACAATAATAATAGTATGTTGTTGTTGTTTTTTTTTATTATTATAAAAATATTTTTTAATTTCTTTGCAATTTTAATTAAATGCATATAAAAACGCCATTTTATTTTAACATATGCCTGTCTGTCTATCTGCCTTTCCTTTCCTTTCCATTCTGGCTGTATGTCTGTCCAATCCTTTCCTCTTTATGTGTTTGTGAGTAGTTTTTTCAAGAAAATGCAAAAGCATTGTGTTAAATAAACATTTTAATTATTTTACGAGAATGAATTCAAATTAAAATTAAAATTTACAAATAATTTCTGCACTGCTCTGCCCGGTTCGACTTTGTTTCATTTCAATTCGAATGGCAGTTGAAATTAATAAGACACAGAAATTCTTTTCTGATTCATACAAAGTGAAGGACATAAAGGAATTGTAATTTATGGATGAATTTCTTATGAATTTTTATTTAATTTTTTTTTTTGTTTTTGTAGAGAAAATACATAACTTTGAAAATGATTAAAAATGGAATAAAAATCAGTATAAATTTGGGAAATCAAAGAGGACAAGCATTTAGAAATACATGCACAGATCAGAGGTTATTCTGACCTAAAAAATGGTAAAAAAAGGACTGCTTTACAGGACAGATTTACATACATACATACATTCATAATTGGCCATTACAACCCTTTAGTCAGGATTACGGCCTAGCTTTACATGCCACTTCATGTCGTCTGCATTAATTTTACACTTGAGTGGCGGGACCTACATTTAAAAGTCGGCTCCGAACGGCAGATTTTTGAGAAGAATTTTATGGTAATTTTATTTACTCTCGGAGTTTTTGCCAGAAATCTGCTGAGAAGAATTCGGCGAAGAAATATTTTCATATTTATGTTTGATGTCTGGCCTGGGTTTTGAACTCGGGTCTTACATCTAATAAACCAATACACTTCCTACTAGATTACGGCGACTTCAGAACAGAATTGTAGTCATAAATTCACATACATTGGTTATTACAACCCTTCAGTAAGGATTATGATCTAGCCTTGCACACGACTTAAGATGTATGCGTTAATTTTACGTGAATGGCTGCACCTACAGTCTAAAGTCGACACCGAAGGCTAGGTGTTTTGAGAAACTTTTCATGGCAACATTATTTAAGCGTATTGGGTCGTGAGATACACATGAGGTTTTCAAAAATTTTTTTTGTAAAATACACGATTCCTAAAAAGTTTCTTCAAAATTGGTTTCTTTTTTTAAACTTACTTCTCTTAGGATCAACTTAAACTGAATATAAGTCCAATTAGATCCATTCATGTGTCCTAGCTAAGAATTATTTCTAAAAAGGGGGCTATGAATACCGACAATGTTGTTTTTAAACTTGACTTTAAGTATAAATATTATAAATATTTCTAAATCTCGCATACTATAGTGAGAATATTTCGAATGCAAAAAGCACAAAAGCCCTTGTTTTGCTAGACATTATTTGTTGTCCTGCTTTCCTTGTGGATTATGGTAGAAGATCTTATATAATTGGTCATTACAACCCTTCAGTCAGGGTTACGACCTAGCTTCTGCCATCTCTGATGTTCTAGTGAATACAGCTCGAGTGAAACGATGCCCACAAACATTTCTGCATGATAATCATGCGACATTATTTCGTAGGTTGGGTAGTCTTCCATTACATATTCATATTCATATACATTACAACCTTAACTGACAGTATCATTAATGGAAAATTTTAGTTCCATATACTGTCCTCAGGATCTCAAGTGCTAATAATTAAAATACTGCTTACTTTTGGGTTCATCTGGGGATTGTAAAGCGGCCGCCAAATTACTTTTTTTTTTGAAAATGCTTTTAAAAAAAACTACAGAATATTTTCTAAAATTTCTTTTTTTATTTGAAAGTACACAATCCTTCCGGTTAATAGTGAAAGAAAAATTTTATTCATATGGCTGCCTCAGCTGGCCATGCAGTAGACTACACGATCCTATGTTTAAGCCAAATGTCGGTTGTGTGCAGATGTATTTCACCAATCGCTTCACGAAAATTGTCCTTTAAAGCGTCAATTGTCTCTGGCTTGTCGGCGTAAAACTAATCTTTGACGGCACTCTACAAATAATAGTCCAACGGTGTCAAATCCCAGCTCCAAGGTGGCCAAACGACATCAGCTTTGGGGCTGATAATGCGATCTTCAAAAACAGGGCGCAAAATATCGAGTGTAGCTTCGGCTGTGTGTCACATAGCGCCGTCCTGTTGAAACCAAATGTTGTCAATATCCTGCTCTTCAATTTTTGTGAATAAAAATTCGTTCAACATGGCCCGATAACGATCACCATTGACCGTAACGGCCACTCCGTGCTCATTTCCGAAGAAAAATGCCCCAATTATACCTCTGGACCAAACAGTGATACGTTTTAGGTGCGTCGGCTTTTCAATGAATGCGTGAGGGTTTTCTGCGCCCCAAATGCGACAATTTTGCTTGTTTACACACCTGCACACAATCAGTAGCACACAATCGATAATGTGCTTAAAAATTGGACCGATCGTTTAAACTACTGCGTGGCCAGCCGAGGCACCCATTTGAATGAAATTATTTTCCATTATTAACCGGAAGGATTGTGTACTTTTAAATAAAAAAGAAATTTGAGAAAATATTCTGTAGTTTCTTTAAAGCTTTTTCAAAAAAAAAAAAAGGTTATTTGGCGGACACTTTAGTTGTTTTGATAAGTTTTTCTGTCTAAAAGAATGTACAAAACTCTTGTAAACACCATGTCCTAACTGTCGTAATTCGTAACTCTCACTCATCCATCCTTAGGATGGAATTTATACCGTGTTACACTTCTGTTTTCTGTCTTTTGCTTTCTCAGATCTAGGTGGTGGTAGGATCAAGTTCACAAACTTTTAACTGATCACAGAAATTACACTCAAACTCAAATACTCAATACATATTGCAGTGCATAGAGATGCCAGGTAATCATTTCGGAACATGGACAAGTTTATTTAAAACAAATTAAAGCAATAAAATAAATTATTTTATGTGGGTTTGTTCGTTACTTTATGTGAGTGTATGTGTGGGTGTGTGTATGTGTGGGTTCATTTAATATCTTTAATTCTACTATTAACAGGAGTGATATATTTTCTTATTTTAACACACACACACACACATACTCATACTCATACTCTCTCAAATGGAGACATTTTAAGGACAATTGATTTCGCATGTTACAGGATAAAACATACACAAGCACACATACAACTGACACTTACATACAAGCATACATACAGACACAAACGCACGTGTTTAATGGCCATTGTTTTGTTAATTTATTTTCTAAATGTTATTGTTTTTCTTCGTCCTTTTCTTTGTCCTTACTTGGGATTGTAGTTGTAGTTGTTGTGAAAGCTGTCAAGTTTTTCTGCTCTCTTTTTTTTTCTTCCACTACGAAAGCGTTATTCCCAAAGGTGTAAAACGCAAAGTGATTAGACTTCAGGACAAACAAACAAACAAACATCCAAACAATAACGGAAACAACTAAAAACGACATACATACACACACATTCGTATGGAAAAGTGTGGTGTATGGATATGGGTTTGCATAGGTGTGTGTGTGTGTTTGCAGTATATTAAGGGGCCAAAGCAAAAAATCAAATTTCGCTATGGATTAGGAAAATATCTTCTCCTCTCTGTATTAAAATTTAAGAAGATGAACTGCATAGATATTGTATGTGTTTCTTCCTTTTTTTGGTTATACCCTACAGTTGCTGAAAGTTGGTACAAATTTTCTAACCAGTTGGAATCCTTAAAAGTCGATTTACGGTATTTCTACCCCTCTCAAGAATATTTCCAAGAACTTCATATTCTTGGCACACAGAAATCAGAAGCCTGACATCCAATTAAAAAATTCGAAAAAATCTTTTCCTTCAACCGTTGATCTTACTTACTTAACGGGTCACTACCACCCTTTAGTCAGGATTACGAATTAGCTTCTCACATCACCCATATTATTAGTGATAGTTTCAGCCATGTGGGGCGACCAGTTTTGGAAGATTTTAAGCGTTTAAGCTCAATAGCTACAACAACAACTAGTATACTGGGTGGTTGATATGTATTGCAACCAACTTCAGGTTGTTATCATTTGTAAGCCGCTCGTCTGACTGCTGACAGATTTATTCCAGTGACAGTTCATTTTATTATTTACAAGCTAACAAAAGCATTTTGATCTATTTCATTCAGAAAAAAAAGTTATTCGTGATGGAATTCAAGCGTGATAGAGTGATTGCTTTATATTTGGCTGGAAAAACCCCAAGTGGCTATCGTTGGAGCCCTCCAGCATTTAAATGTGAATAAATCTTTTGTTTCTCGTACCATTGCTCATTACCATGATATTGGTAGTGTTGCAACGCGTCCAAAAAGTGGACGAAAAAAAACGGTAACAACACCCGAAATGACCCAAAAAGTGAAAGCCAGATTTGATCGAAATTCACGACGCAGTGGTAGAAAGATTGCTCGTGAGCTGAACATATCGCAAGAACGGATGCAACACATATTGAAAAATGAGCTAGGATTAAAGCCATTGAAGTTCCAAAAAGTGCAATAGCTCACCGATGGACAAAAAAAGTTAGACTGGAAAGAGCCAAGGAGTTATTTCGCTTGCAAGAAAGTGACCAGCTATCGAATTTGGTTTTCTCTGATGAGAAGCCATTCCAAATTGAGCAGTTTGTGAATAAACAAAATGATCGGGTTTACTTGCCAAAGAGGTCAGCTGAAAATTTAAACCTGCGATTGGCCACCAGAAATCAAGCGCCGCCGATGGTAATGGGGTGGGCCGCCGTAATGGCCGATGGCCGCTGCCCGCTCGTTTTCATCGACCATAGGGTCAAAATAAAAGCCGAATATTATCGGGAAAATGTCTTAAAGACAGTATTGAAGCTCTGCGCAGACAAACATTTCGGCCGCAGACCATCATGGACATTCCAACAGGACTCACCACCACCGTGCTCAGCACGCGTCAACCAAAATGGCACAAAAAGAAGGTTCCTCGCTTCATTTCTACCGCAAAATGGCCTCCAATATCTCCGGATCTCAATCCGTTGGACTTTTGCGCCTGGGTCATTTTGTAGAGTAAGGTTCTCACTAAAAAATACCAAAGTGTCGATCATCTCAAGACGGCGCTTCGCCGTGAGTGGGCGAAAATACCGCAGAGCCACTTTCGTGCAGCCTGTGATGGCTTTGTCGGCCGTTTGAAGGCCATAATTCGTACCAAAGGTGGCCAATTCGAACAAATCTAAACTGATTCTAAAATTTGATGTTATTTACAGAGAGCTTCTAGACATAGACTGGTTTTCACCTTACTTTTCGAAGAGTTTCTAACGATTCAGAAAGGGTTTAAGATTTGATAGGGACGACATATCCAGCCCACCCAGAACTAAACGAACATGTAATGTTTGGACGTTAGAAACCAAAAAAACTCATAATTCTTCCGACAACAATGTATTGTAGGGTGTTATACAGTCGACTGTAATTGGCTGTAATTATTCTAAAATATTTTTTTTTTTTTTTGCCATTAGAATGAATGAATTTGTTCTAACACAGTATATTAATTGAAATGTTAGAAAAACAAAAAATGTTTTTGTTGTGGTTATTGTTGTTGTTTTTAACTTCTTGTTGTTTATTGTTTGGGTGTCATTTGTTTGCTAAGCTGGTTGTTGGTTTGTGGGTCGATGCTCTGTGAATAAAACATAAGAAACGGGAATACGAGACATTTGATGCTCATTAAATAAAGTGGATTTCTATGGCACAAGACAGAAAAAAAAAACAGTAAAATAAGGAGGGGAAAAAAGATAAAACATATACACATACATACACATGCATACATACGCATACACCTACATACCTTATTTCTCTATACCCACCTCAAGGAGTAATATTCTACGATCTTAAAACATGGCTGTGTGAGGCAGAGGTATGCTTCAACAGGTTCTTTATAGTTTGAGGTTTATGTTTGCTCTTTGCTTTAGTTTTTCTTTTATTTTTCGTATTTTTGATTTAATCGTTAAACTAAGAAAGTCTCCACATCCTAGGAAAATATTGAATTTATAACCAAACAGTGAATTCTGTGTCTTTAGTCTTACAAGCGAAGTCGCCGTAGTCTAGTAGGTAGTTTGTTGGCTTATTAGACATAAAGCCAGAGTTAAAGTTCTAGACCACACATCAAAACAAAATACAAAAAAAGTATTTCTTTGGCGATTTTCTCTCATCAGATTTCTGGCAAAAACTCTGAGAGTAAATAAAATTGCCATGAAAAGCTTCTCAACAAAAAGTCTGTCGTAAGGAGGCGACTTTAAACTGTAGGTCTAGCTACTCATGTATAAAATTAACACACACAACATAAGTGGTGTGAGAAACTAGGTTCATAACTCTGACTGGAGGGTTGTAAAGATCAATTATGTATGCATGTATCAGATATCAGCAATAAGTATTCAAAACGATGAGTAGATTCGGGTCATACTTATAATTTCTGATACTTATACGCATTCATACTTATTTTGATATCATACTCATACTACTCATACTTAAAGTTGGAAGTACTCGTCGTATTCATACTTAATACGCATGATGTATGCTTTGCTTGTTGTCTTTGTCTTTCCTTTCTTCTTTGTTTGTTTATGCAACAACAACAAAGGCTGTAAATTTTGATGAATGATTCGAGCCACTCGAATGACTTATAAGGTTTTTTCTAAATTCATGAATCAGAATGAGTAGTTGTATGAATCAAACATATTTCGAAGTTGTGAGTTTAATATCAACGTTGTACTCATACTCATTGCTACTTATACTTATAAATCCATGTTGTAGCGAGTACAAATCAATCAGAGTAGTTGAATTTGATTCATTCATACTCCATATTGCATGAGTGCTTATGAGTAGCGGAAAAACGATTCATTGCTGATCTCTGGTATGTATGTCTTACAAGCTTTAGTTTGTGTATGAATTAAACGCAAATGATTGCTACTTAATTTATTTGATTATTACAACCCTTTAGTCAGGATTACAACCTAGCATCTCACACCATACGAGTTAGGGGACTTAATTTTATGGATTAGTGGCGAGACGTACAGTTTAAAGTTAACACCGAACAACAGATTTTTGAGAAACTTTTCACGGCAACTTTATCCAACATTTATGCAATAAAAGAAATATTTTTCTTTGAATATATTTGAACCACGCCTCCTCTTCTAATAAGATAACACACTGCCCACTAGACCATGGTGGGTTTCATGTGTGTTAAACTTTCATTAAAGAAAAAAGAAAACTCTTAACTTGAACGACCCTGTTCAATTGTATGAGTGTATTCTTACGCTTATGTGAAACAGCGTATATCTTCGTATGTATGTATGTATGTGTGTGAGGACATTAGAATAATTAAACAAAAATTAGTATTTCTTTCAATGGGATTTACAATGTTTAATCTATGGGGTAATCTGGTGGTTTCTACGTTCTTTACTTTATCCCCTCTCTAGAAAATAAATTTAATAACATTGATAATGACCGCTGGTTTTATTGTTTTAAAATATTTACAATTTTGTTTATTGTTGTTGTTGTTGTCGCTGTAATTTGTTTATTTGCAAACAAAAGTGTCAGGTGCAAAGCAAAGAATTCAATTAGAAATTCAAATTGAATACGAAGCAATCAAAGGAAAAGATAGGGAAAGTATAAGCTCAGTTAAGAGCTAAGTACTGTAATGAACCTCAGATTCAAATCTTAAAATTTTTACGCACTGTTTGGTTTAGTTTAGTTATGTAACATACAAAATCAATTGCAATTTATACGCTGTAATCCATTATGTTAGTTAATAAGCTAATAAGACGTTAAGCCTCGGTTCAAACCCCAAGTCAAGATATCTCCAACAAAACGAATTTTTCTCAACAGATTTCTGGTAAAAAATTAAAATTGTCATAAAAAGTTTCTCAAAATATCTGTCGTTCAGCGTCGACTGTAGGTCCCGCCACTCGTGTGTGAAACTAACACTTACAACAGAAGTGGTGTTAGAACCTACATAGGTCCTAATATTGAAGAGTTGTAATGACCAATTATTAAAGTCTACATCGAGCGGCAAGTTATTGAGAAATTTTTCATGGCAATTTTATTTAACGCTCAGAGTTTTTGCCAGAAATCTGCTGACAGGCAGTCGCCGAAAAATATTTTTTCGTACGTTTTACTGTAGAAGTCTGACCTAATGTTTGAACCGAGGTCTCACGTCTAAAAAGCCAACGCACTACCTACTAGACTACCCAGTAGACTGGTCCGATACCTTACTAAAATATTTTTCTAAAATTTTTTGGTGTATTTATACTTAGGTTTTAACCTATCAGTGAGTGTGTTAACGATGGGCACGTTACATTCAAAACTTTTCTTAAACTTTTGTAGGTGATATCTGTAGGAATCATTTTTAGTACACCAAAAACCTTTGGAATTATAGCATCGATATTAGGTTATCAATCTAAAGCATATAAAAAATTCTCTTGTCACGGTGTTAGTGGTTAAACTCCTTCGAAATGGATCGACCGATTTTCGTAAAATTTTGTGTGCATATCGGGTAGGTTTGAGAATCGAGCAATATCTATTTCTCATATCCCCTAAATTTTAAGAGGGCGTGTCAAATTGTTAAAATTGAATATTTGGATACATTTTGAACGTAGATGAAGAAAATTTGGTGGGCGAGTTCGTAGAGTCCCACCAAAAATGGGCGTAACAAGGCTCCCCCTTCAAGTGATACTTATAACTTTTAAACTACTGAACGGATTTTAACCATTCTTTTTTTTGTTCATACCTATACGGGCAGAAGTACGTAGATATTCTAGTCTAAACTGTATAGAAGGTGTACAGTGAAGTCTGGGGTAGCGTTGTCAGTATCATTACGCGGCGCTGCATTACGAACACGTATGCAAAGCATTTCTAGCAAACGATTTCTGTAGAAGCTGTACATTTAAAGTGATACTTATAACTCTTAAACTACTGAACGGATTTTAACGCTTCTTTTTTTGTTCGAAAGCTTATCAGGTTTAGCTAGTTTAAATACATTCGATATATCAAGAAGTAGGCGTGGCAAACTTTTAAAATTGAATATTTAGGTATATAGTGATCGTAGACGAGTGCAATTTGATATGTAAGTTCGTAAAGTCGATATCGACAAACTCACCAAAAATAGGTGTGGCAACCCTCTCCCTTTAACAGATACCTATAAGTCGGCAAATTCGATGGTTTATAACTACATACATATGTATGTATGTCTGTTAGTTTTTGTTTTGCAGCGGGTACAACAACTACAACATCGTCAGCGGTTTATGCAGCGTATTACAATAAATATATAAAGTTTGGGCCTGTTTTGGCCAATAAAAAAAATCAATTTTAAGCGGGACGAAGATCGTCGGGTCAGCTTGTTTTTTATAAATGTATTGGCCTGTTTAATTTTTGTTGTTTTGAATTTGAATTTTTGAAAACAAAAAGAAGAGAAAACAAGGGATCAAAACCGTGTCATAATATTTTTTATCATTTTTAAATAAAATTTAAATTTCGTTTTTTTTTTTTTAATTTGCTATCACAAAGATTAATTGTAGAATATTAATAATGATTACCTAAATAGATAAGAAAACCGTTACTATTTTAATAGAGGCATAATAAAATTTTAAATAAAAATTCATTCATAAAAATCACCGCTTTTAAAAGCAAACAGATCGATCGCAGAAAGTCGTATGTCTTATTAACGTTTCTTTAATTCAAATTCAATAGTTTTCGATTGACTGGCACTGATATTAATTGCAGATTATTAATAATGATTACAGGGACATATTAGAAAGCCATTACTGCCATTTTGAAGAGGGGCATAAGGAAATAAAATAAAGAAAAAATTCATTCATAAAAATCATGGCTTTCAAAAGCACTTTGCATGCAAAGCCATCGGCTATTATTAGAAGGAAGGGATCGATTAATTACAGTCACATTTGCTATTAAGATTGTTGATGTTTTATGCATAATTTTCATTAATAAAATTAATAAATCCTTGGTTATATTGAAAGCAAAATATAATAAAAGAAAATAAAATTTAAAATTAATTATGATTTAGAAGAATTTAGAAGAATAAAATAAAACTCAACTTAATATTATTAATACGAAAGCTATAATAGCACTCAAGTTAATGTGTTTAACATTTATTCGTATTGTATGGGAGCATAATAATATTTTATAATAATGGAACGAATCATTTGAATATTAAACAGAAAAACAAAAAACAGTTCATTGACTATAAAATTCAATTCTTTTCATTTCTTTTAATGGCTTAAAACCTTCTTTCATTTCCAATTTTTTTTTAATTCACATATTATACGTCTTAAAGAAAAGAAGAAGAAAAAAACCCTAAAAAATCCAACCCGTTTTATTACAATAATACGATGATGTGACATCAACAATTAATCTCAACTTATGACTCCCAAAAGCAAATCAACAGTAAAAGAGAAGAATACCAAGACACCCCTGTATACACCGCTTACAGGTAAAATTTTAATACCCAGAGTTAAAGGTAAAAAAAAACTATTTCTAATGATTTCATACCGCCTAACAAAAAAACAAAAGAAAACAAAAAATCAACCAAAACGAAATAAATCAATTTTATCGAATTTTTAACACAATAATTATAAAAGAAATTAAACCGAACCAAGCCACCAAGCAATCCAATGAAAAAAAAGAATTCCCTCCCGATAACAATACCAAAAGATAGGAGAAAAAAGACCTGAAACTGATTTAAATATTTGAATACCTAACGATTAAAAAAAGACAATGGCAACAACAACAACAAAAAACACAAAAAAAAATTATTTTACATTTACAAACAAGCAGGGTCAAGAAAATATCTTTTTTTTTTTAAGAAACACAAGAAAATGGCAGCGAAACAAATCAATTCCATAATCAAACAATTTTAAAGGTTAACATTTAACCTTAAGAAGGCTCTCATATGCATGCATACCCTTTAGTCAGACTTATCACCTGGTATCTTTTTTTTTTCAGGGAATGACCCCTACTTATGCAGTGCATTGTGCAGGTTTTTAGGAAAGGTGGAAAGAGAGAGGGAAGATGACTATAAAATGGCCAGTACTATACCTTCACCATTAGACAGTCTACTGCAATCGGCCCCAAGAAGCCCGCAGTTTCTCACACCACTTATGTTGTGTGTGTTAATTTTATACAGAAGTAGCGGGACCTACAGTTTAAAGATAACTCCGAACAACAGATTTTTGAGAAACAGGAAGAGAAAGAGAAGAAATCGCCGAAAAAAACTTTTTTGAATTTTTTTTTTATTTGTGATGTCAGGCCTGGGACTCGAATCCTGGCTTTACGTCTAATAAGCCAGCACACTACCTACTAGACCACGGCGACCCCAATCACATCATTTCTGTTGTAAGTGTTAGTTTCATACATGAGTGTAGGTCACCTACAGTTTGAAGTCTACTGCGAACGACAAATTTTTTTGAGATACTTTTCATCTCAATTTTATTTCATTCACAGACTTTTTGCCGGAAATCTGCTGAGAGAGGAAGTCGCCGACAAAATATTTGTTTATATTTTTGTTTTGTTTTGTCTTAGCTGGGAGTTGAACACGAGTTCTTATCTAATAAGCTAACCTATGGTTATTAAGGTTCTGACCTGGGCTTTGAACCGTGGCCTCACGACTAATAAGCATACACATTACCTACTAGACTACAAAAGACTTTGAAGGGTCCATTAATATGAAAACTTAAGGACCCACAACCTTTCGCAACATTGAAAGTGCTACATCACGCGATGGTTTTTAAGATGGGGTAGGAGAAAACTGTTTTTGAAGTTCACTTGAAGATACAACAATTGAAATGTTCACAGAATATTGAACTTTGAGAAACATTTTAAAGGCAGCCACCATTGCAGTCATGAATTCTGTGAATAGCAGACGAGCGGCTTCGGATACGGGCAGACGTAGATATTCTAGCCTAAACTGTATAGAAGGTGTACAGAGAAGTCTGGGGTTTTGTTGTCAGTATCATTACGCGGCACTGCAATATGGACATGTTTGCGAAGCGTTTCTAGCAAACGATTTCTGTAGAAGCTGTACATGTAAGAAGGAATAGAGGACGCTATGTATTGGAACACGAATGCAAAGCTTAGTGATTTTACATGCTTAGCAAACGATTTCTGTTCGCCGTCTATCGTGACTCGCATGCGAAGCGTATTAGTGTTTGTATGAAAAGGAGGACGAAGAGACTATTCGACTGTACATATGAAAAAGAGGAGGGGACTGTTCGCCATCTACCGTGACTCGCATGCGAAGCGTATGGGTCTCAGAGAGCTTGCAATCGATTTCGGTTGCAGGTGTTTATATGAAGAGTAGGACGAAGAGACTATTCGTCATCTATTGGGACACGCATGCGAAGTGTATGGATCTCAGAGAACTAGCAAACGATTTCTGCAAAAACTATATGTAGGAGGAGTAGTGGGCTGTTCATCATCTATTGGGCCAAGTATACAAATCTTATTGGTCTGAGACGCCAAGTAAACGGTTTCTGCAGTAGCTGTAGATATTAAGAGGAGGCGGAGATTGTTCATCATCTCCGAGGTACATGCCCAGCTCTATTTTGGAGGAGCAAAAGGTACCTACTGATAGAGATGATATCAATGAAGTGTCACACATGGACCTTATAATAAGCTCTAGGAAATAAAGGAAAAGTGTGGTAACACAATGGCCCCTATGAGGCGTAAGTGTACCTTGTCTACTATAGTGATGATATCAATGAAGTATCACGTATGGACCTTATAATAAGCTTCGGGAATAGCAGAAAACTGTAGCATAAATATGGCCCCTATGAGGCCTAATTGCGTTCAACAAACTTCTTCAAAAAACTTGTTAGCTGTATGTGCAGCTTCAAAGCGACTTTTATTGCTCAGATGTTTTTTTTGGGACAGGAAACACTAGATCTATATGATTTAGAAAACAAAACAAACTAAAATTCTTCCAACCGTTTAAGGGTTAAAGTCAGATTACTATTGAAATACACAATTTGCTGAGAAAAAAACAAAAAACAAAAGAAAGAATTTCTAAAAGACATTCTGAATAGACAAATGCATTGGGACAGACGAAATGATACATAAAGAGGGGACAGAGACTACTCGTATGGTGGGTATAAAGTGTCCGTTGATATAATAACCCATTAAAAATTACTACTAATGTGCACCTTACAAATAAAAACACAATAACAACAACAACAACAATAAAAGAAAAGAAAGTTAAAAAAAAAAATATTGAAATTCCTATGCAATGATGTACACATACGAGCATATGTACGTACGCCTATAATACGATCATGGATTAGAAATCGAGACTGCAAATGAATAAGGAATGAATGGATAGATGGATGGCTAGATGACTGGATTATAGCCGTGTGCAACCAGTAACAACGAATATGAGAAACAAAGTCACGATTTTACGTTTGTTATTAGAATGGCTTGAGAAAAGAATAAAAAGGGCAAAACGAAAAAACCAAACGAAAGTTTAGAATAGAAAAGGTTTCGTTTCGTTATGTTTTGTTTTGTTTTCGCTTCACTTTCACAACCTAAAGCAGGCAGTTTGTTTCACTAAGCCAATGTCCAAGTTGAGAGTGTTGCAGGCCGCATATTATTCGTTTGATGGCGTATGTATTGTTAGCCTCTATTGTTACTGCTTTTGTTGGAGTCCATATTATAGATTTCGGTGACCAAATTAAATATTAAGCAGTGGGTTACCTACTCCAAAACTACTTCTATTCTTATGTGAATATTTCGACCAACTGTGGAGACAAAAACATTAAAATAAACGATCGCCAATCCATCTTCTTTTTTGTCTATACGAACGGCGATATGGCATGTAATACAAAACCCCAACGATTATATTGTATCAAGAAATCAAGAAAAAACGTCGAAGGAAAAAACGTCATCTAAACAAAGGGGGACAGACATACAAAAAGCACTGAAAATGATTTAAAATGGATTTGTGAGTGTGTCTGTGTGTGAACGATTGAAAATAATATTCAATCATTATAATATGCAGTGGGTTTGTCTCCTTTTTTTTTTTTGGTTTTTTGGTAAATGACTTGAATTCTTAAAATATACTCTGGATACACCACAAAAGTGGTGGGTTTTTCACTCACTCATAAAGTGTATTCGATCGATACGTTTATAGCTTCTCTTGGTTCCTTGACAGTCCTCTCGAATAGAATTAGATTGGAGCGTGCAACACTTGTAGTCAAAGGGTGGATTATGCATAATCAGAATAAAATCCTGGGCACATTGGGTCGAAAAAATATAGATGAGGTCGAATAAATACAGATGAGGAATCATTTTCATGACTTGAGGTCAATTTTGTTGTACGAAAATACAACACCATGAGGATGCTTGGACACGAGGTGTATTTGCAACAATTTGCTACAAAGCAAGTGCCTTATGGGGATTCTTCGAAAATTTTATGTCTACTTCTGTTATTGCAGACATATTAGCGTTGGAAATGAGTTTACATTTTGTTTAGTATTCCAAATTATTTTCGACTAAAAGCTTCTTTATCCTTAAAACCATACTCTATGGAACTACGATATGGCAGAAGTCTTTATAAACCAATTCCCCGTCTTCCTGTTTATACCTAAAGTCTGCATTTGTTAAAACACAAACACTTGAACAGCATGTGTTCCACAGTCCGAAATTTATTGAAGATATGGAGGTTGAAGTCGAAGTATATCAGAAAGTAGAACGATTAGACATGAAGCCACAGTAAAATCCCCAGGTCATACAACTGCAACTCAACGAAACATGAAAAAATACATTTTCGGCAAATTCCTCTTAACAGATTTCTGGCAAAGATTCTGGGTGTAGAAAAAAATTGCCATAAAAAAGATCCCAAAAATTTGTTATTCAGAAGCGATTTTAAACTGTAGGCCCCGCCACTTATGTATAAAATGAGCACTCACAACATAAATGGTGTGAGAAGCTAGGTCGTAATCCTGTAACAACCAATTATGTATGCATGTAGAGGGCATGGCGGTGAGCTGACGATAACTTCTTAAGGATTAATCAACAAAGACATCCCAACTTCAAGAGATCTAAATTGTCATCTTATTGAAGCTACATCTGTCACAAGTGTTTGTTAAATAGGTTCTAGAGCAGTTGTTAAGTGATCATAATTTTCATCGAAAAATAATCTTCAGCGATGTGGCCAAAATCTGGATGAATGGGTACAAAATTGTCTAATTTAGGACGAATCAAATTCAAGTGCGCCCAATGAATGCCAAAAAATTTACGGTTACGTGTAGATTTTAGGCTGGCGGCAGCATCATTCCATACTTTTTTGATAAAGCCGTTGGCCAGGCCATCACTGTCAATTGCAAGCATTACCGATTTCATTTGACCAGAGCTCGATGATATGCTTATCAGATATATGGCTTCTGCGAAACGTCACTTGCGTACTCATGTCACATTGCATATTCTACATGGGCGATTTGAAGCTAAAGTCATCCTACTGGGAGGAAATGTGACTGAAACTGATCACACTGATCATACGATTTGACCACGTGAGACCTTTTCTTTTATGTTTTTCTTGAGTTGCATGGATATTCGGATTAACTACAAATCAAAGCTGCCCTCAAAGCCAAAAACGAACAGAAGCCATCAGTCAAATTTTACCTGTTTGATGCGCTAGAGTCGGTAAAAATTTAATTTATACGATACGCTTCGTATTCTATACAGCTTGGCTGATATATAATGCAACAAAGTAAAGCGATATATTTTTTTTAATTTTTTTTTTAAATTTTTTTTTTAAATTTTTTTGTTCAAAACCAGAAAATATTGGAAATAACATCAAATTTTAGAATCAGTTTAGATTTGTTCGAATTGGCCACCTTTGGTACGAATTATGGCCTTCAAACGGCCGACAAAGCCATCACAGGCTTGCCGAAAGCGGCTCTGCGGTATTTTGGCCCATTGCCGGTGAAGAGCCGTCTTGAGATGATCGACACTTTGCTATTTTTTAATGAGAACCTTACTCTCTAAAATGCCCCAGGCGCAAAAGTCCAACGGATTGAGATCCGGTGATATTGGTGGCCATTGTGGGGTAGAAATGAAGCGAGGAACCTCCTTTTTAAGCCATTCTTGATCGGCGCGTACTGAGTGCGATGATGTTGAGTCTTGTTGGAATGTCCATAGTCTGCGGCCGAAATGTATGTCTGCTCAGGGCTTCAATACTGTCTTTAAGACATTTTCCCGATAATATTTGGCATTTATTTTGACCCCACGTTCGATAAATACGAGTTGGGAGCGACCATCGGCTGTTACGGCGGCCCAAACCATTACCATCGTCGGCGCTTGAGTTCTGGTGACCTAACCAAATTCGGTAACTGGCCACTTTTGTTCAAGCGAAGTAACTCCTTAGGTCTTTCTAGTCTAACTTTTTTTGTCCATCGGTGAGCTCTTGCACTTTTTCGAACTTCAATGGCTTTAGTCCAAGCTCATTTTTCAATATGTATTGCATCCGTTCTCACGATATATTCAGTTCAAGAGCAGTTTTTCTACCACTGCGTCGTGGATTTCAATCGAATCAGGCCTTCACTTTTCGGATCATTTGTGGTATCGTTACCGTTTTTTTCGTCCACTTTTTGGACGCGATGCAACACTGCCAGTATCACGGTAACGGGCAATGGTACGAGAAACAAAAGATTTATTCACATTTAAAAGCTGGAGGGCTCTAACGATAGCCACCATTGGTTTTCCAGCCAAATATAAAGCATTCACACTATCCGTTTGAATTCCATCACGAATAACTTTTTTTCTAAATGCAATAGTTCAAATGCTTTTGTAATGTTGTAAATAATAAAATGAACTGTCACTGGAATAAATCTGTTAGCTGTCAGATGAGCGGTTTACAAATGATAACAAGCTGAAGTTGGTTGCAATACATATTAGCCACCCTGTATGTAATGGGGGGGATCAATAAGTTTTCTACAACGATTGTATTTTGTAATTAATAATAATAAGTTTTCAAATTAATAAAAATACGAAAAATACTAAATTGTAGATGGGGGTTTACTACATGGGTTATCTATCGTTTACCCATGAGCTTTAAGAGGACCAGTATCAATTTCAGTTTCTTTCAAACTTTACAAAAAGGTTAGGGCAATCAGAGTATGAGTGTCAGACTTTGAGTTTCGATATTCACTCAACACTAAGCAGTGGCAGAGTGACTATATCACAGTAAAACTAATTTGAAATATAAATCATACATAATGCCTTTTAAACAATCTACGACTTCCTTAAGCTTGTAAATCGTATGAATATTACCATTGACCATGTAAAAGTTGGCCACTTCCATTAGCCATTAGCTGCTAACGCAAATGCATTTGACTATTTTTGCTTAAAGAGATCTTTAAACGCTTTGCGTATAGCATGACGCAACGGATATGATAATATTTCATTATAATGTAGCGAGAGAGAGAGCGTATTATCATCATACATCATGTGGCAAGATATGACCTCAATTACTGACTTGAAAATCAAAACGTAAATGCACATCAATTCTTTACCTTCAAGCAAATCCTGTTGATTATAAATTTAAAAGAAGAAGAAGAAAAAAACTCATTTTGTTTTCTGTTTTTATGCGTGCCTTTTGGAATTCTTGCATTCTAGAGATTTCCTGTCCATCTTAACATTCATCATCTGTACACGTGCGCTGTTTCAGTTACTCACTTATTCGCACGCTCATTTGAAAGAGTACAAAAAAACTGTGTTTCCTTGCAATGGAAAAAATATTGAAAAATTAAGTCCAGAAAAAAAGGTGAAGAGTAAGATAGAGAAGAAAAAAAAACGCATTTTCTGAAGGTTTTCTTTTTGCAATTGTTGTTGTTGCTGTTGTTGTTGTTAATGTCGATTGAAATAAATATAACGAATTATCTTTGTATTCATCTTGAAAATAATCCACAATACAATTAACGATAATTGCAAATATTCATACAAACCAAGACCGAGACAAGCAGACAAACAGACAATCAGACAATCAGACATCAGAAGATGTTCATGCGAATACAGGCGCAGACATTCGCTCATTCATTCTTTCATTCAGTCAGTCGTTTGGACGATGTAGTTAAACATGAAATGAAAAATGGTTGTTGGGCAAAAGTTTAAAGGTCGAAATTCCTAAATTATATACACACGCACAAGCTCATACACATACGCTAACGAAAAGATAAAGATCACTTGCATATGAACCTTTAAGACAGATTCACTTCATACTCGTGTGCATGAACACGCTTAACAACATGAAACTGGAATGCAAGGCATTCATATAAGGCAGACGAATCGTATGGTTGGATGGATGGATGAATGGATGGATAGATGGATGGATGGATAGATGCATGGATGGATGTATGGAATATGGGTGATTTAGATTTTGTCTACAAAAAAAAATAAGAAAAACAAAAAACATTGAAAATAATGATACACACTCTCTGCCAACGCCTTAGCGAACCAACTGGCTAGTTGCATGGCTCAAATGTTCGGTCATCCATTGCTTAAAAACAAAGCTAAACAAACAAAAATGACGACGAACATCATCAGCATCCACATCAACATCAACATTAGCAAACAACAATATTACATGCAATCCTTTGCAGCTAAAAGCATTCATTATTGCATTTGGCCTGCTCTGCTCTCTCTCTCTCTGTTCAACGTTTTGTTGCAACAATTTGTGTTGCATTTACCATTGGCCTGAAATGCTTGGAATGGTTGTACGTGTGTTTTTGGTTTGTGGCATGCATAGAATGTTTTCTGTTTCTGTGTTTCTCTGTACGAATGCCTGAACATGCAAATGCCAAAATGTATCAAATTTCACATACAATCGTCATAAGAATCAAACAAAGATTGTGTACAACATTAACAACAACAACAATGGCAACAACAACAACATCAGCAACAAAAGCAGCAACAACGCCAGCATTTCATCAACACTGCAAACTACAACATTACAAAAGATTTCAATGTTAATGAAGAACCAAAAGACTTCAGAGTTTGAAACGAAATTTTTAATCACTACCCTCCACAGAATGATATTCATGTACAGAGGACCTAACCATGGCTCGAAGGGATAAGGAATTCTAACTGTGACCGGGTTCATCAATGTTCAAATGGATCCACTATTAATACTACATACAACCCTTCTTCAGTCAGGATTATTGACCTAGTTTCTCACACTACTTATGTTGTGTGTGTTAATTTTTATACATAAGTGGTGGGACCTACAGTTTAAAGTCGACTCCGAACGGCAGATTTTTGAAAAACTTTTCATGGCAATATATACTCTCAGAGTTCTTGCCAGAAATCTGCTCAGAAGAAATCGCCGAAGAAATACTTTTTTTGTATTTTATTTTGATGTCTGGCCTGGGTCTCGAACACTGGCTTTATGTCTAATAAGCCAGCACACTACCTACTAGACCACGGCGATGTCACGTAATACCACTATTAATACTGCTTTGGGAATATAAAAGTTTTACTGGAGGTTTCATTGGAAATGGAATCGTCATTCCGATGACAATGCCAGACAACGACATTTGGAATATCGCACATAGTTAGATCGCTTTCAAGATCTTAAATTCGTGTTATCGATTCATATAAGGTTATTAAAGGTATTCGTAAAACTTTTGCTGGGGCTGTGAATCAAGGAAAGAGAACAAGTTTATCTTCCTCCTCACATGTCAATATTCATCGCTTGCCATGAAGAGACAAAAGTACGGCATTTCTCCCATTTTTTGCCATCTTTGACTGAACTTTTCAAAAGAAAAATTCCAGCAGCAGTTGCTGGCATTGAAATCCTTATGGTGTTCTAAAGCTATCTCCAATCCTTCAGTTAGGATTACGACCTAGCTTCTTAAACTGCTTATGTTGTATGTGTTCATTTTATACACAAGTAGCGGGACCTACATATTGACAGAATCTTGAGAAACCTTTTCATGGCAATTTTATTTCATTCTCAAAGATTTTGCCAGAAATCTGTTGAGGGAATATAGTCGAAGAAATATTTTTTTCATATTTTGTTCCGTTGAAGATGGCTGACCAGAGGCTTGAACTAGGTATCCCAATCGGGAAATCCCGAAATTCCGGGATTTTCGGGATTCACAAATCACGAATCCCGAGATTTTTAAAAAACTTGTCCCAGGATTTTTGGGATTGTGAATTCATATGTATTTTGACCCTGCAAAAGGGCCTGAAAAAAATTCTATATCACTCGACTTCGATAATAGCATCTCAGATGAGGAAAACCCTACTTTCATTGATAAAAAGTTATTTGATGGCATCGAAGAATCCAAAAGCCCTAGGGTAACTGGTTTAGATACTCAACTGTCCAAAGAAATATGTAGATTTATTTACATCAGGAGGTGGTAGAGGTGAATATTTACGAGCTGCATACAGCTATCTTGGAACATTTTTTACCAACAAATGTTGATTGAGAGAAGTGTTTTTCAATGGCAGCGTATGTTGACAACAAAATTCGTTCAAGCCTATCAGATCATATGATAGATGGTTTTAATTTTTTTGTTGGAATCCAAATAATTTTATTAAAACTAATGCATTTGCATATCGCTCATGCATGCATTCGCATATCTCAAAAAAACTTGAACTTGGCAAAATGAAATTTAAGTTTTCAAGACATAAGTCATATGATCTAATTGCCGCAAACATTTTTGGTATAACTTCGGTTCAGCTTGGGATATAAAACTGATTTTTTTTTCAACATATGTATACAGAAGGTCTAAAAGAGCAGTTTCTCTTAAATAACTACAAATTTTTAATTTTTTGAGATACGACTATGTTGCAATAAAGGAACGATATGTATTAATAATTAATAATTTATATTTTTATTAATTTACGCTTTTTTGTTATTTTTTGTCTCGCTTTTTTGATATTTTCTGTTTAATGGCATATAATTCTGATGTAATTGGAATATAATTTTGTTAAAAAAAATATATTTTTTCATTATTATTAAAAGAAAATCGCGATTTTTCCCGAATCCCGGGATTTTTCAAGATCAATCTCGTTTGGCATCCCTAGTTTGAACCCTGGCTTTACATTTAGAAAGACACTTTGCTACTAGACTTTTAGACTGAAGCATCTTACAACTATAATTACTTAACAAAAGTTTGGACTATAAAGTCTGAAACGTGTGGCTTGAAACGAACTGCGATCTTTCTTTGTATTCTTTATCGTCGACTGTACATTTTCAAGGTGATGTCTCTACATCATATAAAGATATTGGGCACTGTTTAGGTAAGTCCTCTCTTGGTAAACTCATTTGCCAGACATTTTTCTTAGATATGTAGAGGAGAACCAACAATGCTTTGTAATGCTTATTCGACTTTCTTAGTACGACTCATAAGTTCGACACATAAGTTCTATTTAATAAGTCGGTTGCAAATGTTTGACAAATGACCTTAGGGTGAGAAACTATGTCGTCTTTATTTGGTTCACTGTTGCAAAATTAAAATTTGGAAAATAGTACTGAACTACATATAACTCAAAGAGTACTTTCTTGCATCAAATTAAAAAATTATTCATAGACGTACGAATAGAAAAACTAACGAGTCAGATGCAAAACAAAAACAGCTTATTCGGAATGCAACAGAGCTTAAGTTAAACGTCGAAGGAACGTACATTCATTTCAGCATATCGATGCCTCTCTTCTAAAACATTCCAAGTCGAAAAACTGTGTTTTGAGTTATGAGCCCTCATAGTATTCACACGATATACGACTATATGAGTATTCTAAGTGGATTTGTCCCTATAACTTCGGAACGGATCGGGGCATCTTAACCAAATATTGGCAGAGTTTAAGTTAGAGAACGTAGAATTTAAAAATGCAAGAACATTAAAAACGTTCTAAATGTACTTATAGAATGGAGGCGTCGATACATACATACATAATTGGTCATTACAACCCTTCTGTCAGGATTATAGACCTAGTTTCTCACACTACTTATGTTGTGTGTGTTAATTATTATACATAAGTGGCGGGACCTACAGTTTAAAGTCGACTCCGAACGACAGATTTTTGAGAAACTTTTCATGGCAATTTTATTTGCTCTCAGAGTTTTTGCCATACATCTGCTGAGAGGAAATCCCCGAAAAAACACTTTTAGTATTATATTTTGATGTCTGACCTGGGACTCGAACCGTGGCTTTACGTCTAATAAGCCAGCACACTACCTACTAGACCACGGCGACTTCAGGCGTCGATATGTAGATCAAATTAACGGAATTACATTACGGTTCGGCGAACGTACGTTCCGTGGACGTTGAGTTAAAAACTAATTCCGCCTTTAGCATTACGTTGCATTAATAGCGCAACCATAAAAATATGTACTAAAAAAAAGTACTGAAAACGTTGCGGGGGTACTGCGGTATTTTTGAAATGGAAAAGTACTGAAAAAAGTACTAAAGTACTGAACTTTTCAACACTCATTTAGTTGCTCTGAATAGTACAGCTAAGTAACAAAGCTTTCAACTCAATCAAAATGATCTGTAGGGCCTATAATGAACACCATAAAAAAAATCACAAAATGCGTAGGTACATTTGAAGAAAAGAAGAAAAACTCTACAAAATGATAAAGGAAATAAGAAATTCAGCAAAAAAAAAAAAAAACTAAAATGAATGAAACAAAATCAGTATCTCATCAGTAAGGCCAACAATTTGGAACAAAAGCTTCAAATAAAAGAGAAAAAAACCACGCTGTTGCAAAATCAGCAACAAACGAATGATTTCACGCTGACAATGATATCTTAAAAAAACGAAAAAGAAAAAAATGAAAACAACACTTCAAATTTTATTTTTTGGCCCCAAAACACTTCTAGCGTGATACTTGCATCTAAGCATACGAGTTTGAATATGGCACCGAGAGATATGAACAACACCAAGGCTTTTAAATGTTGTTGATTACACCATGGATAACAAAAGCCTTGAAAAAAAAAATTGTAATGAAGAGAAGGAAACTCTAATGGTTATTGCGTATACGTATGTACGTACGTATGATGCCACGCATACACAATGAAAACTGAAGACAGTACAGGCTAACAGGTGGGCTTTGTATTATAACACCAGGTCTTATGAAATACGAATAAAAATTCTTGAAATTAAGATTCTATTCTAGGCTGTGCATACTTTCATGCATGGCTCTCTCTATTCGAGGCTTTTATCAGAACTTGAAGTTTTCCGTTGATTAGCGATCAAATCTAAGCAAATCTCAAACTATCTTCAGCCACAATACTCATAGCATTGTAACAACGTGTGCCAGCAACACATTATCATCACTATCACCGCCTTGCACTTTTTGCCTGCAATGGCCATGTTGCATACCTTTGCGTACCTATGATTGTGGGTGAGAGGCTGTGTGTGTATAGGTGTGATGTTTTTATCAAAATCGATTTTTATTTATTTGATTTTAAATTTAAAAAAATTCTAGTCAAACCCACATAATGTTGCTGAATATTCACATGCATTTACATGATGCCCGAATGTTGCACGTGTGTGTCCTTCTACAATATTTTATTGCAGTTTTAATACCGTGTGTGGTGCATTGCTGTGGCATGGCTTGGTTTATTTAAAATATTTTATAAGCTTATGCAAGGATTTTGGTTGCATGTTGATGGGTTTCTTTTGTTGCCGTCGATGACGACAATGTTGATGTTGTCGATGCCGATGATGATGATGATGATGTACTTACCATAGCCATGTAAGTTTATATTTTTATTTGGTTTTTATGTTGAATATTTTGACCCAATCCCCTATTGTTGTTGTTGTATTTAATTTTATTTAAACAAAACAATAGTGTTACCTTTTACTGTTGTTGTAATAATAAAATAAACAACATTTTCATTTTGCAGGCATTTAAACATGCAGATGAACAACATGCAACCTGATTGCATTGCATTAGAATTTCAATTATTTAATGACTTTTGATTTGTGTTTTTGTGTGCCACATATGGATTGCATAAATTTAAACAAGAATTCCTTGGGTCAATTAGAATTTAAAATTTTCCAAATAAAACAAACAAGAAACATATACCACGAGTTTCGAAAATCGATAAGGTCACCATGTTGTAGTTACAGCAGTGGGTTAACATTTATACAGTATTGACCACAAAAGGCCCACAACATAGCTTTTGACATTTCAGCCTATATGTGGCAATTATATTTAATAAAGCTGGTATCATAAGCTGGTATCATATGTTCACTGTGTTTGGGTATACCATTTACCACGGCAATAAATTTTTTGGTATGCCAACCTATCCTGGGTCAATGAAGAATCTTGCATTGCCAGAAATGCTTGGTTCACAAAGGATAGAAGCAGTGCTAAGCACCTACTCAAACTTGATCGCAGTGCCTGACATGCTTACAAGTTATTGTGTTCCATTAAATGCCTTTTGGCATGTTTGTGAAACTGTTATCCACCTTCTTTGTTAATTTCCATCTCTTGTGAGATGCAGTTATCACTCATTGTCATCATTGCATAATTATTTGCTATGACTCCTCCAGGAAGTTCAGAATGCCCAAATCCAATAGAAAGGAAAGCAAAAGTGATGTGGCAAACCACTGGAACAATTCCATAAAATCTTTACGGATGATTCTTTACTGAATGGAGTTGTATGAGGAGGTATATTTTCGGTGTCAGCAGGTGGAGCTTATTCGTCAGATTTCTGGCAAACACTCTGAGAGTAACAATTGCCATGAAAAGCTTCTCAAAAATCTGTCGTTCGGAGTCGACTTTAAACTGTAGGTCCCGCCACTCATGTATAAAATTAACGCGCACAACTTAAGTGGTGTGAGATGCTAGGTCTGAATCCTGACTGAAGGGTGTAATGGCCAATTATGTATGTATGTAATCAAATTATTGTAAAGCGTTTTAGGTGGCAGTATTGGCCAGACGACAATAATTATTCCTGGAATAGATATTTCCAAACAACTCGCAGGGCATTGCGTTCTCCCATAACGACCGCTACTATCTTTCACATCACTTGGTTACCGAAACATAGTGGTTTTTCGGGCTATTGAATAGCAGATAAATTGGCAAGATATAGTACAACCAGTGAGTTTCACACTGAGAATACCATTGAGAACGTGCAAGCACGCTGTTATAGATTTCACTAACTCTGCACAAGTGGGAACGGATAAAGGGAAGATATTGACATAAAAGTGCAGCAACTGCGTTTATAGGTGGCGTAAATGTTAGAAGTCGCCATGGTCTATTAGGTATTGTGTTGGCATATTAGACGAAAGGCCCGAGTTCGAATCCCTGGTCAGATATCAAAAACGAAAATACAAAAAGTATTTATTCGGAGTCGATTTTAAATGTAGGTCCAGCCACTTATGTATAAAATTAACCCACACAACATAATTGGTGTGACAAACTGCGGGCTTCTTGGGGACGATTGCTGTAGACTGTCTAATGGTGAAGGTATAACACTGGCCATTTTATATAGTTGCCTAGCAGCAACTCGTTTCCTTGCCGTTCACATCTTCCCTCTTTCCACCTTTCCTAAACCTGCACAATGCACTGCATGAGTAGGGGCCAACCCCCTGGTTTTACAAAAAAAAAAAGAAAATAATAGTGAGACAGAAGCTCTTGATATTCTGAGCATGAGAGCAGAGGTATTTCCTGCCACTCATAGAGATTCATATCTAGTACCCGCAAACACTACTCCCTCTTTCCTCTTTACCAAAACATATTTTCTGAGTTTAAACAAAATGAGTAGGGAGCATTCCCTGAGTGTTCTTCGCACACAAAAAAAGAGAAAACAGAAAATCTGTTTAAGGCCAGTTTCATAGTGGTCACAATAACAATGACTTCTGCAGAAACTATAGAAACATTTTGTCGTGGGAGAAAAAAGCACTTATCGGCTTCTATTTCCTAAATAATCTCACTGATCTAATAAAGATAGGCATTGGAAGCCTGAATGATACACGCACCAGGAGCCCGGAAGGTACTAGCGTTAGTCATAAATTGAAAGGCTGTGGTATCGCAATGGGCCACACGTTGCCTAAGTGTGTATAACACCTAATTTTACCGAAATTCTTACCTTTCTAGGACTTGTAAAATATATTTTAGTCGCAATGAATATGGCATTCTAATGAACTTCTTATTTCCTAATATTAGAATCACTTTGATGTATAGATCAGAGATCAGCAATAAGTATTCAAAACGATGAGTAGGTTCGAGTCATACTTATAATTTCAGATACTTATACGCATTCATACTTATATTGATATCATACTTATATTACTCTTACTCAAAGTTGAAAGTACTGGTCGTGTTCATACTTAACAATACGTATGATGTTATTGACTTCGACTCGTCTCTGCATAACATTTACACGAAGCACAAAATAAGTATGATTCGCATACGAACACTGCAATACTCACAAGAATGTTGTGTGTATGCTTTGCTTGTTATATTTGTCTTTCCTTTCTTCTTTGTTTGTATATGCAACAACAACAAAGGCTGTAAATTTTGATGAATGATTCGAGTCACTCGAATCACTTCTTTATTATATTATTATTATAAGTATTTTATGAATCAGAATGAGTAGTCGTATGAATCAAACATATTTCGAATGTTGTGAGTTTGATGTCAACGTTGTACTCATACTCATTGCTACTTATACTTATAAATCAATATTGTAGCGAGTACGAATGAATCAGAGTAGTTGAATTTCAATTCTGTTGATTCATTCATACTCAAAATTGCGTGAGAGCTTATGAGTAGCGGAAAAACGATTCATTGCTGATCTCTGGTATAGATGACACATTATAATGTATTGCCCCCATAGACGTTATTCACGGCCAACTATTTTACTGGCGATTTCAATAAGCATCTCTTAATGGATTCAGTTAGACCAGCCGTTTTAATGTGCCAACTTTATGTGCGTTCCACAGTACAGATCGGCTTTCTTCTTTTAGTTCAGATGGTAGTGGATAAAAGGACAGAATGTCCTTAAATGGAAGCTCGTTCTATCAGTAAATAGATAAATGCCTAGATAACTCCATCCAACATCATGGAATTCAATTCTAATTATCAGAACGATTGGATGACTTGCCTCGATCATTTCAGTTTATTTTTGGTTCCTTAAATTTCTAAAACCTGTTAAAATTTCGTGTGACGAAAATGAATAAAAAAAGCCAGACAAGCTCCAAACTGTCTGCTTTGAACTGTCAAATTGAATGCGAATCAAATATTTTATTTTGACAATTTTTTGCGAATATTTTTGTATCGTTTTTGTGGTTAAAAAATATTGAAATTTTGAAATTTCATATTCGTTTCACTTTCAATTTGTGAGAGCCTGTCATTTGAATAAATACACCAGCGACAACAACTATAATAAAAACAATAAGAAGAGAAGAGAAAAACAAAAAAAAACTAAATAAAGGTGTTAAATTTTTTAAATAATAAAAAGAAGAAGAAAAAAAAAGTCCAAAAAATATTTGACACTTTCAACGAGTATGTCCGCCAACCAACACACTATGCCACATCACATCAAGCTATGCTATGGTACGAGTATGCCACACATTAGTCCATAATAAAGCCTGTGAAACAAGGAATCAGTTGAGGTATGACAGGGAGAATACAAAAAAAAAAAGACGACAGTTTGGCGGTACAATGAAATTGAGATGCCACACTCTGTGTGTGTGCATTTGAAAGATGGAACAACAAAAAATGAGACACTCAAGTGTGGACAACATCTGAAAAAAAAAAAAATTAACAAACAAACACCAACGACAACTCTAACGACAACAACAAGAGTATCATGTTGTTGTTTTTTGTTTTGTTTTTTTTTTTAAATTATCACTTGAGCTGTACTCTTGTACGTACGTCTGATACTCTTTTGGCCACATTTGGATTTGGTTTTACGTTTTCATTTCATTTGGATTTCGTTTTAAAAGCCAAAAAAACACTAAAGAAACTGAAAAAAGTTTGATTTATGGTCAATTGTCAAATTATCCTTGATAAGTCATTAATATTTTCTACTCTCAAAAGTTTTTGGTTGTTGTTGTTGTTTTTCTGTATTCACATATTAAATTATGTTGTGGTTAGATGAAGTCAAAACAGAATATGAACGAAGGAGTAAAAAAAAAAGCAAATATTTTTAAAGTGTCATTTAAAGCAAGTGAGACTTCAGGTTTAAACTTTATTTAGACTATGTGGTGCCCTACAATGCCTTAAATTTAGGAATAATAAGGCTACCGTAAGCTAAACCCTTCATAGGTCTATATTCTGTATCGTGGTGGAGTAAATAATCCTTAAACCTCAGCTCTAAGCAATACGATGCCTGTAAGCAACATTTGTTAACATGTTTTGAATACTCTCTCAACGGCAAAAAATCTTAAGCTGTCAGCAAATTTTATAAGAACAAGCCGGAAACCAAATACAACACGCTTTTACTAAATTTTTTTGCTTCAGATATCAGCTTATGTCCATTTAGATTGATTTTGAAATATTTCAGAGATCACTTTTAGTTTTCGATGATACTCATTCAGCTGATATCCAGGGGTACCAAAAGGTTTACCAACACTATTTCATTATACTTGATGTCCTTTAACCATAATTTAAGAATAAGAGAGACAACAAGCTTAAGCAGGACGGTTCAATCACTTTTGTCCTAGAGGCAAAAGTGAGATTCTGAGAATAGAGCTGATTACAGTGCTGTACATCGACTTACAGGTGTGGTATTATTGACAGAGTGAGTTTCACAATCCCTGTAGTCTAATAGGTAGTATGTTAACATATTAGACGTGAGACCTCAGTTCAAACCACATCTCAGACATCAAAGCGAAAATATGAAAAAATATTTCCTTTGCGATTTCCTCTCAGCAGATTTCAGGCAAAATCTCTGAGTGTTAAATAAAATTGTCGTGAAAAATTTTCTGAATATCTAAAATTCAGAATAGACTTTAACCCTTCAGTCAGGATTATTGACCTAGTTTCTCACACTACTTATGTTAATTTTTTACAGTTTAAAGTCGACTCCGAAACTTTTCATGGCAATTTTATTTACCCTCAGAGTTTTTGGAAGAAATCTGTTGAGAGGAAATCGCCGAAAAATTACTTTTTGTATTTTATTTTGATGTCCCACAACTAAGGTATAAGATTAACACACACACACAACATCAGTGGTATGCGAAATTAGGTTGTAATCTAGACTTAAGACAGTTTTTGCCAGAAATCTGTTGAGAGGCAGTCGCCAAAGAAATGTTTTTACACATTGCATTTTATTGGAGATGTCTGACATGGGGTTTGAACCATGGTCTCAAGTCGAATCCATTAGATTACTGCAACTAATGGTTGATTTTTTAAGAGCGATAGGAAAATTTTCAAAAAAAAAAAATTTCAGAAAAATGCATGAAATCTTTATTTGAATCGATAGTACGGTCCATATAATTTAATGTTTGAAGATTATTTGAAACAAATGTTGATCGCGACTGCGCCTCAAGTGCTCTATCCGCTTAGTTCAATTTTGCCATATTCTTTTTAACATTTCGGCCGGTATCTCACGAATAAATGCTTCAATGTTATCTTAGAATGCGTCAATTAAAGAGGGTTTGTCTGTATAGACATGAGCTTTAACATAGCCCCACAAAAAATAATCAAAAGGAGTTAAATCGCACGATCTAGGCGGCCAATTGACAGGTCTCGAACGTGAAATAAAATGTTCACTAAACTCGCCTCTCAATAAGTCCATTGTTACGCGTGCTATGTGTCATGTGGCACCGTTTTGTTGAAACCACATGTCATGCAAGTCAAGCTCTTGCATTTTGGGCAAAAAATCATTGGTAGCGCTTACCATGCACAGTTACGTTACGATTCACAGCATCTTTGAGGAAGTACGGTCCACCAACCATAATGCCACCAACCCATAAACCGCACCAAACTGTGACTTTTTCTGGATGCATTGGTAGCTTTTGCAATGCGTCTGGCTGATCTTCACTCCAAAATCGACAATTTTGCTTATTTACGTATCCAGTGAGCCATAAATGAACTTCGATAAAGAATTGGGTCTGCGCCCAACTTTCTAAGAGCCCATTCACCAAAAATTCTGCGTTGCGGTAAGTCGTTCGTCTTTCATTCTTGCACCCGCCTAAATCCTTCCGCAAAATTTTCCACGTTATTGAGTAACAGAGGCCCAATTGCTGCGAACGGCGACGAATTGATAATTGACGGTCATCATTAACACTGGCCTGTACGGCTTTAATATTTTCTTCAGCTCGCAGTGTTGGTGGTTTAATGTCCAACAATGTAAATTTGAATAGCCAATTCAGTTGGTCGATTAAACTGACCACAAAATGGAAGAAGGGCGCGTTTAACTTTCTTAACAGAGCACACATTTGATAATAAAATTCAATGATTTTCAAGCGTAGTTCGTTTGTAAGACGATTCTTGTTTAAATTATAGATCAAACTGAAGATGTTTGACAGTGAAACAAAACACGAAACGTGCGTGAATTACCCGTTACATTTACCCGGCAGAGATCCATGGTCGTGAAGAATGTTTCAGAGAAATTATTCAGAGGCAAGGCTTATGTGAATTGTAGGGGGTATAAGGATATCTTCACAAATTGCACTGCTAATGAACTGGCCAGGTCTGGTACGTATCCCATAACCTCTGACATGTTACGGGGTTCAGTGGAACTGGATATTCTCCAGTTGTTGTAGAATTATACTCAAATGTCTTGCCAGCAAGATAGCAGCTGCATATAATTCAAGACTCTGTTGGCCAGGTATGTATAAGAAGAGAACTCATTCTCTTCTTTCTTCTGCAGAGCATCAATTTCATTATTGCGATCTTACATGCCACTAATCTATTACAGTTTGCCAATAAACTTGACATTTTATTAAATAACTTTTACAGGAATTGCACATATGATGAGGAAAAAGATACCATCCTGTACGGCTCTTGCTATGAAAGGGCGAGGGTTCTTGACTTTTACTTTTCTGTCTTCTTAGGCTGAATACACTGAAAGCTACCTAAAGGGAATGTTTAATTCCCAGTTAGATGTTGATTAGTAGTATCACAATCTGCCAGCCTAGGACAGAAGTGAGAACTTCTCTTTTCGCTCCACCTAACCTAATACTATCCCGTGAGGGGAATTTTAAAGACTTAAATGAGTGTAATGCCACACAATTAAGGGATGTGAACAGCAACCATTTCACCATAGAAGTCAGGACCACCATATTATGTGTCTCAATTTTATTCACATGAGAACAGAGTTACAGTTTAACATCGACTCCGTGTAATAGATTTTGTAAGGTTTTCCTAAGGCATCCGTTACTCTTACAACTTTACAGAAGGACTATTTAGAGGAAGTCATCCAAAGAAATCATTTTTTTTTTGGCAATTAGAAGATAATTAAAATTGTTTTTTATTATATTGGAGTAGTATTGGAGTTTTCGAGAGAAAAGTCCTACGTAAGATCTTCGGTCCAGTGCGAGTTGGCGATGATTTTCGCATCCGATTCAACAGTGAGCTGTATGAGCTCCACAACGACATGGACGTTGTATAGCGTATTAATATCCAGCGGCTGCGCTGGCTCGGTCATGTCGTTCGAATGGAGGAGGATGCTTCGGCGAGACGAGTGTTTGATGCGGGGATCTACGGAAGTCGGTGAAGAGAACGACCTTGTATCTGTTGGAAGGACCAAATCGAGGAAGCCCTGTCATCGATTGGTGTGACCAATTGGCGTAGCCGCGCAAGAAGCAGAGGCGCCTGGAAGGATGTGTTGCGGCAGGCCGCAATCGGGTTGTTATGGCCAATTAAGTAACTACAAACTTATGGTCATATTGAGCATGCCTAACATAGCCTACATTTTAGCAAAAAAAAAAAACATAAAAAAGAAATGGAAGATCGGCCATAAAAATTACAAGAAGAAGGTGTCGGTTGTTTAACATGAAAATGAGACTTTTCGTCGTGTATGAATTTCATTTCATTTGAATTCATTTCATTGCAATTCACATTTTTGTCATCTTCTTCTTGGGTATTATTCAACTACGAAATTCTGATTAAAAAATGTACGCAACTTCAGCTCTGTTGTAACAGAAACAGAATTTATTTGGCTTTCAGAGACACCACACCAACAGATTGGTTTTTGGTTATTTTCTTCTTTTTTCTGTCTTGTTCAAATCATTTTTAAATCTTGGTTTGCATTCTTTTTTTTTGTATTTTTTGGTATGCTTTTGGGGTGGGGGCATCATTAACTTGTTGATTTTAAGAATTTCTCCATTGATGCTGCATAGATGTTGTTGTCAGTTTCATTCACTCATTTCTTGAGGCGTCGTCCTCTTTTCAGAATTCTTTCTATCTGTCTGTTGGTTGGTTTGTTTGATATTTTGTGTTGTTGCTGTTGTTGTTGTTGTTGTTTTTATATTATTTTTCATATCTCCATATCGTTTCATTTCATTTCAGTTCCATTTGATTTGTTGTTGCTGTTGTGCTCAAGATGATTATCTTGTGATTATGTTTACTTTTATTGTCTTAAGATTTTCAGATACATTTTCAGTGTTCTCCAAATAAAATGCATAACGATAATGCAGATGCAGATGCAAATGATGATGATGATGATGCAGCTGATGACTGCCAAACAAACATGAACACACATAAGTACGTAGACTAAAGTAAATCTTTCTTTCAATACGTATGAATATCTGTGCATAACTCTTCCATGTTTGTCTGTCTGTACGATGATAAAGGTATGAATATTTATTTATTTGTCCGTCCATCCGTCCGTCCGTCCGTCTGTTTGTCTGCATATAATATTTTAACATCTGTAATGTGATATTTACTTGTCTCTGCTTGTTTTCTGATTCATGTTTGATTTGTTTATATTAAAGCGTACCAAAAAAAAAGGACCGAGAGAAACAAAAAGTTCAACAAATTTTTGAATTTTTTTTCTTGTTTGGCTGGTATACCATAGCACCACAGCCAGCCAACCAACCAGCCAGCCAGTTAGTCCATCAGTCAGTGCCAGTATATTTTTGTATTGATATTGTTTTAAGATAAATTATTAATTTAAAACAAAACAAAAACAGCAACAACAATAACAACAACAAAAAAAAAAAATCAAATTGTTGAATAAATATTTCATTCGTTCACAAAACAATACATTTCATTTCATTTCATTGATTCTTATAATAAATAAACTGATTGATATCGAATTAAATTTGAATATTAAATTTAATTAAAAACAAAAAATTTTTTTTGTTTAAATTTTATCCCCAGAAAAATTGTGGGAAATTTTATTCAAAAAATTGTCATTCACTTAACAATATTCGGGTAATACTTTCAACCTTTACGATCAGCGAAAATCATTGATCAGAATAACACTCCAGCAAATTCAATTGAAGATCAATACTCCTTGAATGGTTGAATGGTTGCTTCACGTGACCGTGCACTGCATTACAAGCTTCAAATATTAGGACGATGCATCGGTTTGTGTATTAATGCTACAGAAATCTAGTTTTTTAAAATGCCGTGTAAATCAAAACTTTGCATCAAATAGATTTAAAATTGGAATAAATCCAGCATAGGCTTATGCGAAAATGGTTCAACCACGTACAGTGACGAGCAGAAGTGAGTGCATGTTCACAATACTGAGTTTCGTCATCCACAAAAACAAAACCATACAAGATATGGGGTGGGAAATAAAATTTTCAATTGATGGAATGGCAGACACAAAGTCTCGACCTCAATCCGATTGAAAATTGTTGGTCATTAGTGAAAATCCGGCTCGGACAGTACGAAACAGCCCCAACAAACATGGTGTAACTTCGGGATCGTATAAATGCGAAATGGAATCGAATTCTGAAAGATGTTATTGATCATTTGGTAGAAAGCATCTCAAACTGCGTAAATCAAGCTATTTCTAATAAGGGTCTATGTTAGTTTCTTGAATTTTCTTGAAACGTGTAAAATTGAGTTTATGTGAGTTATTTTCGTTTTTTCATTCAAACTCATTGAATTCATTTCATTAATTATTGTTTTTTTACTGCTATTTGTTAAGAATAAAATAAAGAATTAAAATTAATTTTTTTTTTGTATTTGCTTGTATGGTTTTGTTTTTGTGGATGACGAAACTCAGTATTGTGAACATGCACTCACTTCTGCTCGTCACTGTATATACTGGGAAGTATTCAGTGAGCCAATTACTGTGATATCCGACTTTGTAATACGCAAGGGACAGTATCGTCGCATGAACGGAAAACAGAAGACTGCTTGGAATACATTTTTTTTTTTGTATTAAACCAGCACTCAGGGGTTGACCCCTACTCATGCAGTGCATTGTGCAGGTTTATGAAGGATGGAAAGAGAGAAGATGCGAACGGTAAGGAAACGAGTTGCTACTGGTGACTATAAAATGGCCAGTGCTATACCTTCAGCATTAGGCGGTCTACAGCAATCGTCCCCAAGAAGCCCGCAGTTTCTCACACCACTTATGTTGGGACTCGAACCCTGGCTTTACGTCTAATAAGCCAGCATACTACCTATTAGACCACGGCGACCCGCATTACGGAATGTATAAAGTTATAAGCTATACCATCTCATGTCAAAATGTGCTTTACAAGACCGCAATAAAAAGTGTAATTATTGCCTCCCACTTGACCTATCTGACCACTTGCGTTTCCAACAATATTTGCATCGAGTTAAGCTATCACATAGTCTTACATATTGTTCGATTCATTCACTGAATATCAAAGTGCAAAGTGCGTTAGGGTGAGAACAGAGTGAGCGCAGATGCCGAGCGGAACCGAGCTTATTTACATGCGAGAAGTAAAAATTTTTATGAAACACAGTGAATGCGAGAATCAGCGCTGAAATTCTGTTTATTGCAAGTGTTTTGCTTTTATGTCATTAAGTCTTGTTGTTTATATAATTGCTGTACACTGCAATCGATTCCTCTGATGAAGAGTATTTTGCTTTTCTTAGTATGATTAATGCATTTATTAATACAAAAGAATTTGGAAACCATCCATACATACATACATAATTGGTCATTACAACCCTTCACTCAGGATTATTGACCTAGTTTCTCACACTACTTATGTCTCCATAAGTATCGGGACCTACAGTTTAAAGTCGACTCTGAACGACAGATTTTTTTGAGAAACTTTTCATGGCAATTTTATTTACTCTCAGAGTTTTTGCCAGAAATCTGCTGAGAAGAAATCGCCGAAAAAATACTTTTTGTCTGACCTGAGACTCGAACCCTGGCTTTACGTGTAATAAGCCAGCACACTACCTACTAGACCACGGCGACTTCCACACTGCTTAACAGTTCCACAAAATAAATGCCAGACAAATTTTAGTAAAATTTTTCGAACATGATCTCTAATTATCAAGTGACCATCACTAGTTTGGAAACATCTGCGCTATGATTTTGAGCTAAGTTGTTAGCTCTGCAATTTGTTCTCTTTTGCGAAAACATAGGCAAATCAGACTCAAACCAAAACGACCTGCCCGGAGTTCTTTTGCTTATAAAGAACAGACTGAAGTATTTTACTAACGTAGAGTTGATTAAGTGCAATCAAAAGCCAAATAGGCACTTGACTGTGGAGAGATATACTGAGGGGCCTACGCCCTGCGACCTGTATATGACACAATGCCTAATGGTCAATAGAAAGGCTGTATGGATAATTTCGTTTGACCTAGACTGAAGACAACTTCACAATTCACCTATGAGTGTTTTTTATATCTTAAATGGAATTGCTCCGATTACATTCGGAACGTGAAGAAATTTTCACTTCGAACCAAACATCTAAGCGAAATGCGTAAGTACAGTAATCGGTTGTTGATTTTGCCAAGAAACCTTGAAGAATAAAGGCCTCACAATATACGACTTGTTTGGAAGCCGCTCTTTGGCTATACAACATTCTGATATTCTTGATTGTCTCAAATGGAGGCCACAATACTCTTTTCATATAATTGAATAGAGGTTTTATTATGATCTTCAACATTTAAAATACGAGTATGAATGATGCATAGTTGGCTTTGCTATGATCAAACGATTAAGAATTTGTTAACAAAAATTGGCTAGATTGCTTTAAAACTTATTAAACTCAAGTTGATTGAAATCGATCGTGAATGCTTACATTTTTAGTCAAAACTTGGTTCAGAGGAATACTCCCCTCAGCAAGTGATGATTTCAAATTATCAACACAATACAAAAAAAAAACTTTTTGTCATGATCTCTGAGAGACATGAATAGGCTTTACAAATCATAGTTACGAGAAAAAGATAAATTTATGATTCCTTTCGGCAATAATTTCTAGAGAATAAATTAAGAAATACCAGAGAGATAGATATTCATTCATAAGATGTCATGTCAGTCAGCCTATCAAATTCAACTCTTGTAAATGCATAGAAAATTGCATGTCAATCATTCAATAATAATTCATTGTTGTTAACATTAGACATCATACAGGGTCTTCCACATTATAAGTTTCTTTTCATTTGTGTTGGAATTCCTTTGCAAGACTATTTAGTGTTGTTGTTCTTTTTTATAAGCAGAAGAACCGGAAAATTTAATATTTTTTTTTCATTAGAATCCAAATTATTCAAACATCGTTCAAATTTAATGCTTTTTGCCATTAAAAATTTAATACAACTCCTATAAACAGATGTCGGTATTTCGAAAATCGTCTTTGTTTCACAGCTTTCAAGGGTTTGGATTTCAGTGCAAAAATGATGTATTTTTTGAAAAGTCTTACTAGCCTTTCTCTAATAGCGACAGGTTAGATAATGTGTTGGCTTATTAGACTGAAGGTTCGAGTTCAAACCTCAGGCCAGACATCAAACTGAAAATATGATTTACCAGATTTCTGGCAAAAACTCTGAGAGGAAATAAAATTGCCATGAAAAGCTGCTTCTCAAAAACATGTCACTTATGTATAAAATTATCACACACAACATAAGTAGTGTGAGAAGCTAGGTCGTAGTTCCTGACTGATGGGTTGAAATGACCAATTATGCATGTTATGTACATAGACGACTACATAAAATATTAAATATATTTCAGTAAAGATAATGGAACCTTATGCTCAGCCTAGAAGCCTTAAAAGTGTTAAATGTTGATTATATGGCATGTATGCCCATTAGAAAATGGCGGATATATCTTCATGAGTTACATTTTCGTCCTTGACTGACAGAATTATTAGTCTTTGAATGGGGAATCCTACAAATTCAAATGTTTCATTCACCTTTTTTTAAACTGAAGTAAAATAGAAACAATCCAGATTAGTGCAAGGCAAATGGAATACAAAACCTAAGGAGTGCGGACGAAAAAAAATGGGCTTAATTTTAATCTTATAACGTTTATCATAATTGAAAAAAATGAATACCGTTTCATTATATTTGTTAGTCATATGTTTCAAAATTCACGTGCTAAATTTCATTGCAATAGCAAAATTAGTTTTTTGAAAATGGGCACCCAACAAGAATGTAGTAAAAAATAATTGAAATTTTCAATGAAAACCCGCGCCGCTTACAAAAAACGGTTGCTAGGTTCGCAGGTGTTAACCAAAAAAAGTTTTTAAGGTAAGAATAAAACAATATAAGAAGTCTTTGAGTATTGAGAGAAAGCGTGGAAGTGGAAGAAAAAAAGGTTTTGCCGACCAAAACAAAGCAAAGAAAATGATACGTATTCTTCTAAAACACCCTAACATGTCTGGAAGAAAAGTGGCTCAAAAAGTTAGATGCTCTGAGGCCTTTGTAAGAAAAAAATTTTATGCACAAAAGAATTCAAATATTTATTTTAATTGAAATATAAAAATCGCTACTTAGTTATATTTTTATAACGAAAAGTGTAAGTCCAATTTTTTTCGTGCGCACTCCTTACTTGTGTTATAACACTGCAAATATGACTACTTTATGACCATAACGAATTCGTTTTTGGTAAGATAATCGAATCTAAGTAGTTTGTTGGCTTATTAGACGCAAAATTAGGGTTCGTATCCCAGGTCAGGCATCAAAACGAAATATGAAAAAAAATATTTCTTCGGCGACTGCCTCTCAGCAGATTTCTGGTAAAAACTCTGTGAATAAAAAACAAACTGCCATGAAAAGCGTCTCAAAAATTTGTCGCCGGAGTCGACTTTAAACTGTAGGTCCCGCCACTTATCTCTAAAATTACCGCACGCAACATAAGTGGTGTGAAAAGCTAAGTCGAAATCCTGACTGAAGGGTTGTAATGTCCTATTAAGTATGTATGTTCAGCCAATTCCTTTGCATTAGAAGACTTTGCTATACAGTTTCATTAGAATCTCAAAACTTGACTAGTATTACTAAGTTTATTCCAATTATAATATGATTTAAGTCTGAATCGATCCAGAATATCTTTTTTTCATAATATTCTTAGGAAGCTAAATGATGATTGAGTTGTGTTGTTTAATACTTGGTTCACGGTGGCGTAAACAGTTGAATCACTTTTTTGAATACAAAAAAGCGATCTTATCATATTTCTGTTTTCACACGTTCTAATAACTTTCACACATAATCTGATAAACTCTGCAACTGAGTGTATTAAGCTTTGCATTAAGACCAGAGCGAAAGTTACACACAAATAAAAAAAAACTTATTATTACCACTAACCTATCCCGCTTTTTACTATTCCTATCCTCCTTAGAAACATGTCCTGAAGTACATCTACATTCCTTATTATTTCTTTAGATTGTGAAAATAATTGTTTTTCTGCCCATTATAAGATAAAGCATTACTACTTAGCTGGGCTCACACCAACCTTCATCATGATACCTATTTAACACCATTATGTGGTACTTAATTTTTAATGAGTTTGACTCCAGATCTACTGATTTTTGAGATGCTTTTCACGACAATTTTATTAACTCTCAGAGTTTTTGCCAGAAATCTGCTGAGAGC
This sequence comes from Sarcophaga peregrina, assembly GCA_014635995.1. NCBI lineage: Eukaryota > Metazoa > Arthropoda > Insecta > Diptera > Sarcophagidae > Sarcophaga > Sarcophaga peregrina. The sequence continues at coordinate 27,420,652 of CM025789.1, read as the reverse complement.
CTATCGCCGAAGAAATATTTTCATATTTTCGTCTTGATGCCTTACCTGGGATACGAATCCGGGGTTTTCGTCTAATAAGCCAACACACGACCTACTACCCTACAGCGACGCGACTGTTGTTTGGGCACAACTCTCCCTTTAAACATAATTAGATGTGAGAAAAAAAGGATCTCAAACTTGTAAAGTCAGTGTAAAATTGCATTAAAACTGTTTTGTTAAAAACAAAAAAAAACCTTCTGTCAAATAAAAATGCCAGAATGGGATTTCTTCTTTTTTTATTACAAACAACAGACAATTTAAATATTTTAAATGTTTTGTTTTCATGTTGTTGTTAAACGTTAATGTTGCATTATAGTTTAACAATTTGATAAATTATTTGAATAAAATTAGTAATGCCAGTCAATTATGCATTTTTAATGAAATACAATGAATGCGGCAACTCGTCAACTGCAAACAACATCAACGCCAAACAACTCTAATCATAAATGGCAATTATTATTGTTGTTGTTGTTGTTATAACCGACATAATACAACAATACAAACATAAAATTCATTTTATTATAATAGAATACTTAAGGAGTGCGCACAAAAAAAACTGGACTTACAAAGTGGCGGATTTTTTTCGTTTTATATTTCAATTAAAGTAAATAATATTTGAATTCTATTGTGCATAAAATTTTTTTCTGACAAAGGCCTCAGAGCATCTAACTTTTTGAGCCACTTTTCTTCCAGACATGTTAGGGTGTTTTAGAAAAATACGTATTATTCTTGCTTTGTTTTGATCGGCAAATCCTTTTTTCTTCCACTTCCATTCTTTCCCTCAATACTCAAAGACTCCTTATATTATTTTATTAGAAACTGTTTATTTGGTTAACACCTAGCAATCGTCTTTTCTAAGCGGCGCGGTTTTTAATTGCAAATTTCAATTATTTTTTTACGACATTCCTGTTGGGTGCCCATTTTCCAAAAGCTATTTTTGCTATTGCAATAAAATTTAGCACGTGGATTTTGAAACAGATGACTGAGAAAAACAATGTAACGATATTTATTTCTTTCAATTATGAGCTTAAAAGTAGGCCCATTTTTTTTCGTGCGCACTCCTTAATTATAATAAAAAATAATTAAAAAAAAATTTAAAAAAAAATAATTGCAAGCAACAGAGAAATTAAAAAAATCCTCATGAAAAGTAACAAGCAGAAGCAGTCATAATACCAGGGTTTACTCGTGATTGTAATTGTTTAAACTACGCATGTGTAGCTTGTCTTTAATAATAATGAGGCCCTCTCACATACATATCTATACACACATACATACATACTTAGTTGATTAGATGAGCATGTGTACGTGTATCTCTATATAAATATTAATTTACGAGCATTTATGTTTAAAAATTTTTTCTTCTTCTTCTTCGTTTTTTTTCCTATCCAACAATAATTTTTGAAAAGACCCCCCAAAACAAAAATCTGAAAATTTTCCTTTAAAAGCGACAGACACAGCGAGTAGTAGAGCCATGCAAGCAGGCAGGCAGGCAAACAGGCATGCCAACAAATATTCAAACAGCCAAGTCAGCCAAGTAGAAAATAAAATCAACAACAACAAAACTATATAAGACAGCAACAACAACAACAACAATAAAGTTTCTAGATCTTTACTTAACTAGACGCGCATGTGCAATGAACATGATTTTAATTGCAATATAGAGAAGCAACAACAACAACAACAACAAAAGCATAATAAAAGCAATTTTAAGTTAAAATTTTTTCCTTTTTTTTTTGATCGAGATGGAGAACGAAGGGAGTTACGTACGTACGTACGTACAAACATATGGTGCAAGTACAGGAGGGCAGCTTAAGAAAATCTTAAATATGCCTACAAACACGTTTCTTAACAACATTGAATCAGGATGGTCTTCTATCTCTAGTGTGTTTCGGTTTTTTTTTCTTCTATTTTTTTGGTTTTCTTTCTGTCTGTCCATATAAGATGCGACATCGTACATACATACGTATGAACTGGTGGACTGAGAGTGGAGTACAATTCTTCATGTTTGTATGCCACCTAGAATGTCACCTTTGTTACAACTTTTTAAACTACAACTACGACTACAACATACAACTTAAGAGCCATAATAACTACACAATATAAACAGCAACAGGACGATGCAACAACAATATCATACAACAAGCATCATGTTTTATATGCACAGTGGGTTAGGATTTTTTAAAAAGTAAATGAATTACATACATAGATAATCAGCCATTACAACCCTTCAGTCAGGATTACGACCTAGCTTCTCACACCACTTATGTTGTGTGCGTTAATTTTATACATGAGTGGCGGGACCTACACAGTTTTAAAGTCGACTCCGAACGACAGATTTTTGAGAAGCTTTTCATGGCAATTTTTACTCTCAGAGTCTTTGCCAGAAATCTGCTGAGAGGAAGCCGCCGAAGAAATATCTTTCGTTTTGATGTCTGACCTGGGATTCGAACCCGGGCCTTTCGTCTAATAAGCCAACACACTACCCACTAAATGAATTACACTGATTCAATAATGTTTGTGACTCATGGAAAAAACTACACCCTCTATTAAGCCTACTAAGCGTTTGCATCTTAAATACAGTTGGGTCCTCGAAGTTTCTCCGTCGATCTAAACGTTTTACACTGTGATAGTCTATTATTATAATTTCAAGGATTCTGTATTTTATTTCCAACAAGAAAGTTTGAATTATTGTCTCATTCACGAGTATAATTTCCTCCCATCCATTCCACTGTGCACGTGTACACTTACGAGTACGTTTAAGCGCTTACCATGCTTGCCGCTGTACACATATGCATGTATGAAGTACTTCGCATACGTAGTGAAGTAAATAAAATGAAAATTAAAAGGAAATAAATAACAAAATACTCTGAACTTTTTTGCCACCATCGGACATTTTATTTACAAGTTACATGAAATTGAAAACTCTCCATCCTTTTGGCATTTAGCATTTGTCGTTAACGTCGTCGTTGTCGTTGTCTATGCCCGTTCCACATTGGCATCGTCGTCGTCAACGTTTATTCAAGGCGGTCTTTCTTTTTTTTGTTTTTTTTGGTAACAGGCTCATAATGTACGAGAGTCATCGTAAACAAATAAGCCACTTTAACAAACTGCAACAACATTTACAATAACAAAAACAACAAAAAGCAACAAAAAAAACCAAAACAACAAACAATCAAGTTAACGAGTTCAAATATTTTTCTGTTGTTGTTACTGTCTCCCGAAAACATGGATCTTTAAGGTGACATTTAATGAAAAAACAACAACAAAAAAAAAAACATCACAAAATAAAAGAAAAACACTGTGCAACAATATTAAAAAAAAAACAAAGAAATTCAAATGAAGTTGAGCAGCAATAGCAACAAAATAAAACAAACGCAGAAGTTAAAGTGCGAGGGAGTAACCGAATAATCTACTTTAAATTATTTCATTACATGGTAGGAGGTTTAGACCATTAGAAGCATTTTAGAACCAAGAACAAAGGCCACTAAGCAAAGCGAGTTCTAAGCAAAGCTCTTTAGATTTCTGCGAAATCTAATCAAACAAAGTACTGGAAGTCGCCGTTGTATAGTAGGTAGTGTCTTGGCTTATTAGACGTAAAGCCAGGGTTCGAGTGCCAGGCCAAACATCAAAATAAAATACAAAAATTATTTCCTCGGCGATTTCTTCTCAGCAGATTTCTAGCAAAAACTCTGAGAGTGAAAAAAATCTGCCATGAAAAGTTTCTTAAAAATCGGTCGTTCACTTATCTATAAAATTAACACACACAACATAAGTAGTGTGAGAAACTAGGTCAATAATCCTACTGAAGGGTTGTAATGACCAATTATGTTTGTAGAGTACTGAGACCTCTAACGCAACTTCTTGTGCTTACGTTTCCTGTGTTAGTTCTGTTGAGAGCAGTTTTATGACGGTAACAACGCTTTAAACTCCGGCTGAATTCCTAGACATTTACGAAATTTCATTTAACCCAAAATAGGAAAGCTTTCTTAAATTTAATAACAAGAAATTTTTTACGATTGCCTCTGTTAGAAATTGGCACAAAGACGGAGCGTTACTGACTTTGTAATCCTTAACATAAATTGAAATTTTTTACTAGAGGCTGACACACCAAGAGCAATAATAGCCTAGGTACTGTAGTCGTTTCATTCACAAACTTTTTAACAAAATTACTCTCTACTGATATGTACTGCTACTATCAGATAGTTATTCCTGCACATCTAAGATTATGAGTTTTTAGTTGGTAGAAAGCTAATGATGGAAAATCGCAATATTCTTCATTCGCGCTCTCCTCGATGTCTACCATTCGAGGACCATAACCAAAGAATTGCTACAACTTAAAAATGTCGTAGAATGATGGACGAACGAAATAGTTAGCATCCTTCGGTAGTTACCATCCTTCTTTGAAAATCTTTACGGAAATGAAGCATTTCGATCATGGTTCACGTTATTAATTATGAATTTTAAAAGCCCTAATTTTCGCGTGTGTTGGACACACACATACATAATTGATCATTACAACCCTTCAGTCAGGATTATTGATCTAGTTTCTCACGCTACTTATGTTGTGTGTTAATTTTATACATAAGTGGCAGGACCTACAGTTTAAAGTCGACTCCGAACGACAGATTTTTGAGAAACTTTTCATGGCAATTTTATTTACTCTCAGAGTTTTTGCCAGAAATCTGCTGAGAGGAAATCGCCGAAGAAATACTTTTTTTATTTTATTTTGATGTCTGGCCTGGGACTCGAACCCTGGCTTTACGTCTAATAAGCCAGCGCACTACCTACTAGACCACTTGCTGTGTTGGACACAGCAATTTTGAAATTCGGTTACCAGGTACGTCGGTTTGTTGAATGCCATGCTGCTTTTTCTAATTTGAAAAAGTATTCCTGTAGTGTAAGCATATATCCCCTCTATCGTCTTCTCTTCAGACATCTCCGATTTCTTCCGCGCCAGTTTGTCAGCCTTTTCGTTTCCCTCTATAGCACAGTTATCCGTAATCCGGTTGAAGCGGGTATTGTGCTGACGTATAGGGTGTAGTGAGTCCATGCAACTCCTGATGCTCTTTGATTTTCGGGATTGATCCCAGCGCTGTGATTGCTGTTTGACTGTATACACCTTTGATCAAATTCGAAGGAAGTAGGTCACCGATTTCTCCGTCTGCAATACGCTGGCCTGGTTAGGTATCCTGTATGACCTTTTCAGTGCCTGTTTAGCGGAATAGAACCCAGTTCCACATTCCATGCGATCATCTAGGATGTGTAGCAATATTTTGCTTGTATGAGGTATCAGAGCCTTAGTATTGAAGTGTGAGGAGGTTCTTTTTTAAAATAAGTCCTTAGTGAACCTTATAATTCGGCTTTAGTATGACTTTATTGCTAACTTTTTCACTAAGGCTACTATTTCTTCATTATACCATGAGAATTTGCTGTTCTTGAACTTTTTTTAAGCCAATTAACTTCTGATCTTAATATAAAGATATCTAAGTCTCTGGATAAACAAAGATAATATCACAGATTTCCTAAAGTCTGAAGTTCGCTGTGGTGTTGCAATCGGAAACAACTACACTTAATGATAAATTTCGAGGGAACAAGTCTTTTATTAGTAACCTATATAACCTTTAACCATAACGAAATGTTTGGTTTTTTAAATGGTGGATAAAAACGGAGTCGCCGTGGTATAGTAGGTAGTGTGTTTGTTTATTAGACGTAAAGCCAGGGTTCGAGCCCTAGGCTAGACATCAAAACGAAACACAAAAAGTATTTCTTCGGCGATTTCCTCTCAGCAGATTTCTTGCAAAAACTCTGAGAGTAAATAAAATTGCCATGAAAAGTTTCTCAAAAATCTGTAGTTCGGAGTCGACTTTAAACCGTATGTCCCACCACTTATGTATAAAATTAACACACACAAATAAGTGGTGTGAGAAACTAGGTCAATAATCCTGACTAAAGGGTTGTAATGGCCAATTATGTATGTGGGGATGTATGTGGATAAAAACGATTTTGAATTTTTTTTTTTGACAATTTCGTATTGGTAGTCTGTCTGGCTAAAATACTCATGCAGAATACAATTTTCTAATATTTACAAATTGTATATTACGGTCTACTGAGTTAATAAAATAACACTCAGGTCCTTTAAACCATTCTTGCGATTAATTTCCAAGTATTTTTTTATTTCTGCCTAAATAATATAATTAAAGAGAGAGAAAATTTTCGTAAGATTTTCAAGAAAATCCTTCGCTCATTAGTTAAATCTTAAAATATTACGAGTAAGAGTTTTCAAAATTGTGTAAATCTTGTTTAAACGATTTACATGCCAAGTCATTTATAAACAAAAGACTTCTAAAGACACATACATATGTACTCTATTAATACGCACACAAGTAAACAAATATTTGAAGAGAAACATACAAAAAAGAGAGAAAGTTTCCATATTCGTAATTCGTAAGTAAAAGTAGACTTTTTAATTAAAATTGCATAAAATAAGTCCTTCTGTCTCTCTCGCACACAAACAAACTGTTCTTATGTTTAAGGATTTATGCGAGAGTGTATGTGACTGTAAATATTTACTTATAAGTTTGTAAATTATTATGTAAATATTCATGTAAAATATGTATGTAACGTAAGCATTTAATATATTTGCGTACTTACCACTTAATTACCATATTCCAGTTGAACCTGTTGAATATTGAAGAGCAAGCAACGTCATCCAAAGCGATGCAATATGCCCATGAGTCAAGTCATCTTTAGAGTGCAACACACACACACACACACACTTTTAACAACCATAATAGTTCGTAACTGTGTCTGTGTACATTTCTTTAGTGGTGGTCCATCACTGTATAGCAGCACTTCTATAGCATTTATGCGTTATGCTGTATGAGTGTATTGGTAAGTATAAGTAAAAATGCATACGAAATACAAGTAAAATATCATTTTAATGCATATACATGTGGTTGTATGCAATTTACAAGGTTATACTACGAAGGACAAGAACAAGAATACTATGATAATGCACAGGTTGTTATTACACTCACCACATACAAACACATACGCATTCCCAATCATTTATGGGTGTAAGCATGATGAGTATAAATAATTAAAACAAAAACAAAAAAAAAAAACAAAACGAATTCTCACTTAAACTCTTACACATTCCAACAATTATGTCCGAGAAATAAACAGTTAGAATGTAGAGAGTACAGAGAGAGTAGAGAGAGAGAGAGAGGATAACACTTGTTATTACACGTTATTTTTCCAAACGTAAATTTATGAACCGACAAGGCTCACGTGTGTTTGTATAGAGCTCAAGTAGAAGTAGTAAATCACAACAATAATGTAAGAGATGTAAACAAACGTATTCCTCTTTATTTATTGTTGTTCAGTTTTTGTTTTTCTTGTTTTTTTGTTTTTTTTTCTCTGCTTTCTTTGAAGGACAACACACCGGAGCAAATAATTGTGCTGGTGTGGAGATTGAGTGTGTATGAATTATTTTTGAATGAATGAAAATGTAAGAAAAAAAAAACAAAAAGCATGAAAAGCATAAAAGGAAATAAAAAGAAGAATTTGCATACGAAACAGAAAGATTGATAAAGATTTATTGATAAAAGAAAACCGTAAGAAAAATAACAATTACTGTACGCTCTCTCTCTCTATCTCGCTCTCTATCTCTCCTTGCAAAAAAGTACGTTTTTGAGAAAATAAGTAAAATAGAGTAGGGACGAAGTGTAAAAAGTATCCTGTGTGAAATGGTACTTTAATTAACGTCAAAATAATGTGCAATTTAGTCGTTACTTAGGGTCATTGGAACTTATTATTTGTGAAGTTTTTTGTCGAAAGAACCATCTTTTTGTACCGGAATTCGTATTTCCGAGAGTAGAGAAAATTGTGAATAGAAGGAAGGCAAAGTTTACAAAATACAACAGGGACATAAGAACACAAATGTAATGAAATTAACAATTTCCGAGAACAAGGAAGCTTTTACCATAGCTAACTTGGACATATGCGAACAGGAAACGTCCATAGAAGAGGCCTTTCATGAAGGGCCAATCTAACCGCAATGATATCTAGGTTAGAGGACGTGTACTTGTGGGTTAAGACAAGTATAGTACCCGGAGGTCGAAATTGACCCATTGTATGATATCTAGAAGATATTAAAAAAATCTTGGAGTACAGCTCACAACTTATACGTTGGATTTATACAGTTATTGCAGTCTGTGGAGCATTGTTTGTCCAGTTAGACCACATTTCAACATAGTCCTAAAAGAATTAGTAAAAAAAACTGAAACTGAATTTGAGCCCGTTTTACATGACAATGAACACCAGAGCTAGCTAGTCTATGGGTTAGGTTTAAGGTTTATCTAACATAAAATTAATTCGGGGGCATTGTAACTCGACAAATCCTGCGTTTGACAACGAAAACTCTATACTTTTGGAAAAAAGGTCGTAAAGAGACTGAGTAATGGAACAATTTGGAGGTTTCATACATAATTGGTCATTACAACCCTTCAGTCAGGATTATTGACCGAGTTTCTCGCACTACTTATGTTGTGTGTGTTAATTTTATAGATAAGTGACGGGATCTACAGTTTCAATTTTTGAGAAATTTTTCGTGGCAATTTTATTTGCTCTTAGAGTTTTTTGCCAAAAATCTGCTGAGAGGAAATCGCCGAAAAATTACTTTCTGTATTTTATTTTGATGTCAGGCCTGAGGCTCGAACCCTGGCTTTACGTTTAATAAGCCAGTACATAACCTATTAGACCACGGCGACTTCTTTAGGGGTTACACACCCTTTTAAGAGACGTAGGAAAGGTGTGGAGATAATTGGGAACCAATGGGTATATCGAAAGATATGCTCCGGGAGGTTCAAACGATGGGAAATAACAATACTAACTGCCAGTCTGACAGTTAAGAATCTAATGGCATAGTTTGTGCAAGATCGTAAGTTATATGGGAATTGATGGCAATAACAAGCAGGTATAGTTAATAGAAAAAGGCTTTTAAATGGCTGATAGGTTCAATAACTTACCGATGGGACCTAAACTTTGCTCGACAAAAGGGAAGATTGAAGAAAGCACACGATCACACGTTTGTTAATCAATCAAATTAATAAAAGGCCTTCTGAATGGATTGTGAGAGACATTACAGGCAGATAATAACACACTGACACTAGTAAAGCTTAGAAATAGTCAATGCCCTTGACTTACATCGGCTGAACATTGTTTATCAACTTTCGGCCTTGTAATCAAGCTGAATAAAAACACAAAACCTGACATTGAAGTCGTTCTGTGAATTATACCAGCTTTGGTACTAAAAAAGGTACCAAATGGTACCAAAACTGCTTTCGTTCCAATAATCAGACTCCTTACCACATTTATTTACACAAAGAGACATAAGCAGCAGACAGAGAGAAGGATGGCAGGGCGGAAAGAAACAAGAGAGAGAGAAGAGAGAAAGAGAGAGAGAGTTGCTACAAGTATAAACAAAGAATTAAAAAAAAAATAAAACAAGTTAAACAAATAAATTTTAAATAAAATAAAGAATATTTTAAAGAAAAAACAACAATTTCCAATAGATGATTCCATATATTAACAGGAACAAAAAAGAAAAACAACTCCAGATGATGCTAATGTTGTGACTGGACCACCACAAAACGCGCATTTATTGTTGTTCTTGTTTCAAGATAGTATCCCCGCACTCATATTTCAACACCCAAAAACAAAAACCAAAAAAAAAACATTCGTTCACTTCTGTTACGTTTGGCATTTGAGTGGTGACACCATAGACAAACGGCAACAACAATGTCAATGACAATACGAGTAACAGCAGTAACAATAACAACAAACCGTTACCGACTCCAGCGAAACAATACAAACGACATCAAACGAACCACAAATACGCGACACCATAAATTTCTAATTGCGAGACAATCTAGAATTTTTTTTTGTCACTTCATTTCCACTTTTTTTTTGGGGGTTTTTGCAAAAAAAAAATTTTTTCTAAAACATTTTTTATTTTTTTTTTTTAATGAAAAACACCGTTTTGCTGTAGATTTAATTACCGTTAGATTACTACACACAATTTCACTGCACTTGTTTGCAATTTAGGAACATTAACGGGATTTGATTTTGCAAAAATTTCTTATTTTTTTTCTCTTTTCTCTTCTTTCTTTCAAAAATTATTAGAAAAATATCACAAATTTCGTTCGATTTGGTCAAAAGTCAAAAAAACTCTCATTCGCGTTGCGTGACATTTGTCAACACACAATAACATAAACGCAACACACAAGCACACACACACACACACACTCATGCTCATAAAATTCTATATTTACTCTCGCAAAAATACAGGATGAAAGAAAGTAAAACACAGAAAATATTCACGAAAAATAGGAAATAGGGGAGACAAAATAGCGAAAAAAAAAAATTGAACAACAAAAACGAAATGAAAAAATTATGACAAGCGCAACGAAAACAGCGGTGTCAACAAAAATAAACGGAACAATTGAGAGTAACAACAGAAACAACAACAAAAACAATAACATTTCAATACAGTACGTACGTATTGCTCTGTAGTGTCACTTGCATAAGCCCTTGTGGATGGATGATGGCAGTAGAAAAGCATAGTAAAAGCGAAAACCAAACAAAAATGTCTATGATGCTCCCCAAAGCATAAACGAAATGAGAAAAACGAAAACATTAATGGAGAGGATAAGCAAAAACAACCACCCCACCAGCTAAACAAAGAGATTTTTTTTGGAAATGCTTTCACTGTGTAGTTGTCATTCGACGACTGTTCGAGTTGTTGATGTTATTCTCGCCAATTTGAAAATGTCAAAGAATGTAGAATCAGGAATAAAAATAAGAATAACTGGCTGGCTGCTCTCCAATAGTCCCAAATGGTGTATTTTAGACAGTGATGACAACTTGTGTGTTTTTCTTAACAGATTTTTAGCAGGACTCTTTTTCCTTTGAAAGCTTACAAAACTTTTAATAAAACGACCAAATGAGAGATATAGTGAGGAGTTACAGATATGTGGGGGCAATTTATCTGAGGTTGGTAAATCAACAGTAGACTTAAACACCGCTGACCACGATTTTAATATGAAATTTACTAAGGGATCATGTGACCTAAGGAATCGATCCCTTAACTATCTCCCGAAAAGTAACCGAAGACTCTATAATCTTTGTAAAAGCTTCGCAGCGAGACTTAGTAACAAAAATGGTTTGTGCAATCCGGAATATCTTAAAAGCGGGACTATTTCCTGGTATACATAATACATAATTGGTCATTACAATCCTTCAGTCAGGATTATTGACCGAGTCTTTCACATAACACAGTTTCTCACAAACACACATAAGTGGCGTGACCTACAGTTTTAAAGTCGACTCCGAACGACAGATTTTTGAGAAACTTTTCATGGCAATTTTATTTACTCTCAGGGTTTTTGCCAGAAATCTGCTGAGAGGAAATCGTCGAAAAAATACTTTTTGTTTGTATTTTGTTTTAATCTGTGGCCTTGTGCTCGAATTCTGGATTTACGTCTAATAAGCCAACACACTATCTACTAGACCACGGTGACTTCAACTATTTCCTGGTATACAGATAGGCCTAGATCAGCATTAGTGACCGAAGCATAAGTTTTTGATCCCAGAATAAAATATTACGAGACCATGAGATAAAATTCACGCTTATTTTCTAAGCCAACCAAAAGATGATCTCAATATAATCTCGGTATGAAAAAGACAAGACATAGCCATACTTTTTGACAGTCTGGTCAGCATTTGAGTTACTCTGATTTTATGAGATTAAATCCAAGGTAGTATGGGACTTTGTTAGCTAAGTAGGCTAGAAATCTAAAGTCGTGCTTCAGACTATCTACGAATAATCCGAGGTTTTTAACTGGTCAGGGCGCTGTAGCTCAGTATACATTTATTCAGAATGGGGGCCAACATGTAGATTCTTTGACAGTGGGGCGAGCAATGCGTCCCACATATAAACAACTGGATGTATGCCAGTTGCTAGGCAGGGAATTGGCATTATTGACTCCAAACCAAATCCTAGAGTTTGTCAGGCCCATAGTTTTGGAGGAGACATTAAAGGGATATCATATCAAGCATGAAGGCAGTGCAAAGGATCGTATGGTACCAGCCTTAGTGCTCCTTTCCTCTTCTCCGGCATTATAATATTGACGTGTCTGGAAACCTAAATTTTTTTTTTCTTAAAAATTAAACTTAATTTTTTTTTTTTTTGATAAAACCAGCATTCAGGGGATGGCCCCTACTCATGCAGTGCGTTGTGCAGGTTTAGGAAAGGTGGAAAGAGGGAAGATGCGTGCGGTAAGGAAACGAGTTACTGCTGGTGACTATAAAATGGCCAGAGCTATACCTTCACCATTAGACAGTCTACAGCAATTGTCCCCAAGAAGGCCGCAGTTACTCACACCACTTATGTTGTGTGTGTTAATTTTATACAGAAAAAAATTTAAAAAAAAAAAACTGTGAAAGGTAGTCTTTAATGTATTAAAGAAAGTGTCTTAAAATATCTCAAAATATGGAGTTAATTTCAGATTCTTTTAACCTAAAACCGAAAATACGCACCAAGTCGTTTCCAAATATATGCACTCATAACTGTAGCCCTAATGGAATATGGATGCCATTTAACATGCATATGCTGCATACATCAATTATCAATTCTTATTCGATTTTTAACATTTCATTTTACAGTGTCACTGTTATTAACATAATCGCTGTTTTCCCTTTATAACTGTTCGTTTATCAACGGAAATGATGGCATCATTTTATAACAGTACAGTCAACAAGCTTGACAGTTTAAATCAAAGTCTCATCAATAAACCCCACAGAACATAATTTTCTAACAAGTGTAATGTAAAAGAACAACAACAAATAATGTAAACAATTGAAGCTTTTGCCAAAGCATCTTTAATTTCGGCAGCTTTTTATGCAACATAAGCATGCACTTGCACACACACACACACACACATACACTAAGTAAAACTCTTGATATTAGAATATCATGCTACCGCTATCATCTACCCAAAGAACAGAAGTAAACAACTTTCAACTCTCTTTCTTGCTTGCTCTCTCCCGCTGTCACATTTTCTAAACACGAGGAAAGCTTTTCCTTGTGCATGGAAGTTTACTTTGATGCTGCAGCTTCTTCTATGTTTGTTGTTGTTATTATTGAGAGACTTTTATTGATTTTTCCCGCTTTTGTCATCCGTTCTTTTTCTTCTTTTCTGACAGTTTATCTATTTTGCATGCATTAGTCGGTTGTCATTTAAGGTTTTTTCTTTTTTTGCATTTCATTGTGAAGTAAAATGTTTAATTTTGTGTTTTATTGTTTAATTTTATTGTTTTTGTAATAATTTTTGGTTTTTAATTGTGCAAAGTAAAGTGTATTGTGTTGTGTTGTGTTTTATTTGTAGTTTTTGTTTAAATTTGTGTTTTAATATGTGGTTTGCTTGAAATTATAATTTTTCGCCAATCATTTTAATATGGCGTCTGGCTGTGTGTGTGTTTAATTTCATAATTTTTCTTTTGCTTCTGGTTTTTATTAATTTAAGGTATGTTTCTTATTGGTTTTTTTAATTTTTTATTTAAATTTTTTATTATTTTATTTGCATTTCATTTGTTTATGCCGTGGTTTCTTACAATAACGCTAAATGTTGGACAAAAGAATCTTTGCAGCGCTTGTCTCAATTTTCTTTTCGCCTTTGGTTTACATACACACACATACCCATGGTGTTTGTGTTCTTGAACTTTATAGCAATTCAGTATTTTTAAAAAAGTTAGGTTAGAAAGAGATTTTTTGCTTTCGTTAAGATTTTTTTCAAGGAAAAGTATGTTGCCGCAATCATGCTTACTTCCGTTACAGGTTTGTTGGGAGGCGGGTGGTAGGTAGAATCTATTGGCAACACGTTGACGTTTGTGGTGGTTAATAAAATATTTCGTTTTTCTAAGTCGAGCGTTGTTTTTGAATTAAAATTCACTACGTTTTTTAACAATTTTTTTTTTTGTTATTTGAATTTAGGTGGGTCCGTAAGTCTACGACTTTTTGAACATTAGCAGTTTTTGGACCAAAACATCATTTTATTTCTTCTTTTAATTCTATTTTGTTTATTTGAGTGTCCGAGTAGTTTTATTAGCAACTAGATAATCTGTAAGTGAAGTCGCCATAGTCTAGTAGGTAGTGTGTTGGCAGACATCAAAACAATACTCAAAAAGTATTTCCTCGGCGATTTCTTCTCACCAGATTACTGGCAAAAACTCTGAGAGTAAATAAAATTGCCATGAAAAGTTTCTCAAAAATCTGTCGTTCAGAGTCGACTTTAAAACTGTAGGCCCCGGCCCTCATTATCATTACATTACAACCCTTCAGTCAGGATTATTGATCTAGTTTCTCACACCACTTATGTTGTGTGTGTTAATTTTACACATGAGCGTCGGGATCTACAATTTAAGGTCGACTCCGAACGACATATTTTAGAGAAACTTTTCATGGCAATTTTATTTACTCAGAGTTTTTGCCAGTAATCTGGTGAGAAGAAATCGCCGTGGAAATACTTTTTGTGTATTGTTTTGATGTCTGGTCTGGGGCTCGAACCCTGGCCTTACGTCCAATAAGCCAACACACTACCTAATAGACTACGGCGACCTCATAGTAGATAGGCAGTTTAAAATTACTGGAAATGCTTTAGTTGTCTTATGTGCCTTAAATCCTGTCACCACCACTAACATCAAAATGATGACTGCAGTTTGGATAGCTTCCGGTCTAGGACTTCCGTAATGTTTCACTGAAGGTCTCACTCTTTTCTCTCATTACAGCATATTGAGATTGAAGTAGTTCAGTATAAATGTTCTTAAAGTCTACTTAAGGTTTTCTTTATATTTTTATCATAAACTCAAACCTCTACATACTGTAATTGCCTTGCAATGCTTTAAATTGTTCCAAACCGTCCTTTACTAAAATCTTCTTCTATCTACATCTTTTCCTTCTCTGAATTACCTTTCCAATATTCTCTTCCCATTAGACAGGAGCCGTTCTATAACATTCAAAGTCGAAAAAGTGTGTTTTGAGTCATGAGCTCTCAAAGTTTTCACGCGCCATAAGACGATTTGTTTAGAATTCACAGATTTTTCCCTATAACTTCGGACCGGATAGGCGGATCTTAACGAAATTTTGAGAGTATTTAAGTTAGAGAGCGTAGAATTTAAAAATGCAAGAACATTAAAAACATTATAGCATTGAGGTTTCGATATGTAATGTGAAAACTGCATTTTTGGTAAGTTCATCTGGCTACCATTTGCCTTAAATTTCTAAATAATGGGAGATAATGTAGTGGGGGACTTTATTTTATCTTCCAAACTAAATCAGTTCGTTGAGGCAGTCATATGTTCTCTTAGCAGATTTCTGGCAAAAACTTTAAGAGTTAATAAACCTTCCCATGAAAAAGATTCTCAAAAAAATCTATCTTTCGGAGTAGACTTTAAACTATAGGTCCCGCCACTCATGTATAAAATGGACGCACACAAGGGAATGGTGTGAGAAACTATGTCAATAATCTTGAGTCAGGGTTTGTAATGATCAATTATGAATCTAATGTGAAAATGTAAAAATGTAAAAATTGTAAATTATTAAATAAAGATTGGCGCACACAATTTCCTCTTTACCTCCCCTTATAACTTACTTTCTGGTATTCCAACACAAGGTATTGCATGTGTAAAGAACATAGTCTAAATATTAATCCCTTTACCATTTCAAGGTAACCAATATGTAATTCGTATCCTATAAAACGAGCCTTATGAATTTACAACCCTCCCTCACAACAATCTCAGTTTGGTCATCTTTGGTGCTGATACGCCTCGGGGCAAGTGGAGAACTAAAACTATCCCAATCGAGACTTTATTATACCAAGAGTTGCCTATATTTATCTCGATGTCTTTCATTTTCAAAAATCTTCCACAGAAAAATATAAAAAAAGATCTTTTGGAAAACACTAATACAGAAAACACGTCCCCATTAACTCCTATAAGGGTGTGTATTTAGTGTGTGTATATATGATCCGTAAACCCGTCATCTAAAGTTGAACAAGTTTACTGCATTGCCTTGTCCGTTTTGGAAACTTTCTATGCAGTATCAACAGAATCTATTACTGCCTTCTCAATTCTGTCCTCGAAAATTCTACCGTATCTAGAATGTAAATATGACATGAGGTGTAAAAAGTGTATCGCTCTACCAATACGTTATTTTTTCTCGTTATTTTTTTTTTACGCCGAGGTGGGGCAAATGTACCTAACCACACCATAGAGGAAGTCGTCACGTCCTCTGTGTGTGGGGTCCTCACCCACTAAATCCCCCCTCGTACCGTGGACTGTTGTGCCCACTGCGGAACTACGGTGGTATTACTTCGGAGTGGAGCCCTTTTGGCCCTTTGGCCGCCTTCATGCTCATATCCGCGTCCGGATTGCGTATTGAAGGTTGAGGAAACTGCTAAGTGTCTCCACTATTCCTTTCGTCCTGGCTCCCAGCTGGGACCTCATTTGACACGTGAGCTCGTGTCATCTATGCCAGCGTGCCTACATGCTCCGCAGCCTCCAGATATCTCTTCTTCAGTCTCAGAATGCGCTCCATGTAATTCGTCACTGAGGCCCAATTCTCCCTGCTCGCATTCATAACCCTGAAAATGTTAGCGGCCGTTATGGTTCCGATCATCGACGTCAGTGTAGAGCGATAGCTCTGCCAGCGTGCACATTCCTCGTAAAGGCAGTAAGTGTAGGTGGTCTTGCCCATTCAGTTCAGATATTTTCTAAAATATCCGTGGCCCGATAGCATCTATGTAATGTAATAATAATTTACATTTCCAAATTTCCGACCGATCCATGGCTTTATGTACGGAATAAGTCTCGCCGTCCACCTTCTTCTATCCTCATCCTCATCGCCATTCTGAAATAGTGTTTTCCCTGAAGTGACGAGTTATGTGATTTCCAGCCGATTTCGCCTTAAAAATCTCCATCCGCTCTGCTGCCAGCAGATCCATGGTCGATATATGGAATTTAGTGATTTGATAGCGGGCTGGCTAATATTTTTCTAGAGTTGTTATCATCTTTAGTAATTAGAACAACTATACCAGAAAAAGGCTGTGATTTTAAGGTTGCTTTATACAATGATCTTTCAAAAGATTCATTCGCTTACAGTTCCATTTTAAGATGTTTGTTTGGAGTCATCCATGTGATTCTTCGCACTATTTGATTGGTTCCCTCTATTCGAAATTGACTTTCTCAGTAAGTCGTAGAGCCCTACATGTTAATTAACCTACATGCATATATCATACATTCATATACGGACAACGATTGCCAATTCCGTATGAATTTATTAGTAATTGATATGGGCAGCCGACGTAGGTGTTACAAGTAATGCACGTGTAATAAAAATGTAGGCAAGTTTTGGTATGCCGTTTATAAAGATTGGGAGTAGAATTTCAAACATTTGTAGATTAAGATAGGTCTAACTATTGTTGTTTAAATTTATAAATAAAATTAGAAAAATTTTTAATTTTAAACGGTTTCTTTTAGTGCCTCGAAAAATGTTAAAAAATCGGAACAGATCCCAAGTACTTTTTGTACCTTTCACCAGATTTTTGGCAAAAACCGTTCGGAGTCGACTTTAAGCTGTAGGTCTCCGCCACTCGTGTATAAAATTAACATACACAATATAAGTGGTATGAGAAACTAGATCGTAATTTTGGATCAGGGTTTGTAATGATCAATTATGTATGTATTAGGGATGCCAATCACAAAACCCCGAAACCCGAAATCCCGGGATTTTCGGGATTCATAAAATCCCGAATCCCGGGATTTTTGACAACTTGTCCCGGGACTTTCGGGACTGTAAATTCATATGTATTTTGACCCTGCAAAAGGTAGTGAAAAAAATTCTAAAGCAATCGACTTCGATAATGGCATCTCAGATGAGCAAAACCCTACTTCCATTGCTAAAAAGATATTTGATGCCGTCAAAGAATGCAAAAACAACCCTATAAAACGAATTAAAAGGATAACTTTTTTAGATACTCAATCGTCCAAAGAATTAGACTTATTTACATCAGAAGGTGGTAGAGGTGAATATTTACAAGCTGCATATAGACATCTTGGAACTATTTTACCAACAAATGTTGATTGTGAGAAGTGTTTTTCAACGGCAGGGTATGTTGACAACAAAATTCGTTCAAGCCTATCAGATCACGTGATAGATCCCTTTAATCTTTTTGTTGGAATCCAAATAATTTTCTTAAAACTAATGCATTTACATATCGCTCCTTTATTGCAACACAGTCATATCTCAAAAAAACTTAAACTTGGTAAAAATGCGATCTAAGTTTTCAAGACATAAGTCCTACGATCTAATTGCCGCAAACATTTTTTGCTATAACTTCGGTTCAGCTTGGGATATAAAACTGATTTTTTTTTTCAACATCTACAGAAGGTCTAAAAGAGCAGTTTTGCTTAAGTAACTACAAATTTTTAATTTTTTGAGATATGACTATGTTGCAATAAAGGAGCGATATGTATATATGAACAATGTTCATTTTTGTTAATTTACCCTTTTTTGTTACTTTTTTCTTGCTGTTCTTATATTTTATTTTTAATGACATATAATTCTGATATACATACATAATTCGAATACAAATGACTTTGTTAACAAAATATTTTTATTATTAAGAGAAAATTGCAATTTTTCCCGTGATTTTTCGGGATTGTTGGATCCCGAATTATCTCGAAATATCCCGGGATTTCGGGATCGGGATTTACAATATCCCGAATCCCGGGATTTTTAGAAATCGATCCCGTTTGGCATTCCTAGTATATATGTTTATGTAGTATAAGATAAAGACTAGAAAATTGTTTTAAATTTAAACGGCTTGCAATTATTTTGCGCTAAATTTTTTAATTACAAGAAAATAATTTTTATTTTATTTATTTTTTTAATTTAAAATTCTAAACCCCTTTTGTTTGTTTCCAATCTACTTTTATTAAAAAAAAATGAGTTTAAATTACTATTTTTTTCTTTTTGCTTACAACAAGTACATTAGTAATGAGTAATGAATGCTTATAAACGATAGCTACCCTCCAATAGTTGGTTTTAGTATTTTTTATTAATTGTTTATAAATACCATTAAGACCTCATTAAAATTTTATAAAAATAAAAAGAGAAAGAGAGATAAAGCCCACTCTTCTTAAAACATGCCACAAATATAGTGTGGATGGCAGCAACGACTATTACCATAATGCCATAGCACTCTACATTACAGCCGCAAAAGCAGCTCTTAAAACAACTGCCTTAATTTGTGTTGTTATCTTCTAAAATACACCTCCGTTCTTTAGTGTTTTACTTTTTTTCAAGTTTTTTTTTTCATTTTTTTAGCATTTTAAGTGAAACTAAATTTTTCAATTTGATAAAAATCTAATACAACTTCATTTGGTTGGTTGTGGTAACCAACATCAAAACGCTAAGACGACACATTCACATGGTTTTTTTTTCGGTTTTCTTTCTTTCTCTCCCTGCCGTTAATTTTATTTTCCCCACGAAATGAAATATTTTTTTTTTGGTTGTAATACAACGAATAAAATTTCTTAACAATTAAACAATGTCACTAAAACTAAAAAGGCATTCAAACAAAATATTAATAATGCAACATGGCACCAACTGACAGGCCCCAAATATGTACGTACGTACGTACACTCGTACGTTCAGTCAGCCAAATGAGAATTGGTAAAACAGTAAACAAATGCCAAACCATTAAACATTAACTACTGGTTATGGCAACGCTAAGCTAAGCTAAGCTGGCTGAGTGAATGGTCTAAAACACACATAATTAGCGAAAAAAGATACACACTCGTAAGCACAGTATAAACGTGGCTAAAATACTCACTCTAAATAACTCATACAAACAGGACGAATTAAAAAAAAAAAAAGAAAAATTATCGACAAGAACAACTACAACTACTAGCAACAAACAACAACAAAAACCTGGACAAAAAAAAAAAAAGAAAAGAAAATAGAAAATAAAAATCCAAAATAGAAAAAAATGATAGATGATGTGAATATTTTTATATTTGGTCTGTGATAATTTAATTAATATTTTAACGCACTTTAACAAGGCAACTCAACTACAACTATTTACTACTGCTATTGCTACTGCTACTACTACTGCTACTATTGCTATTGCTGTTGCTATTGCTACTGCTCGCTTTACTGCTTTTGTTACACGGAAATCATTAGTTGTTCGCTTGTTGGTTGGATGGATGGAACGGCTGAATGGTTCGTTGAACGAATGTGTGGTTTTTTTGGTTTAAATCCAGCCACTGTGATGGGAAGGAAAATAAACCAACACCAACAGAAACAAATATGATGTGATGGTAATAAAATGTAATTGCTTGTAAAATGTTGCTATTGTTGTTGTTATTGTTGTATATAAAATAATAGCTATACTACGCACTGTTTGAATAAGGTCGATAGTATTTCTTGGCTTTTTGAAGGTAACGTCCTCTGCATTAAATGCACGTGAAAGAAATTAAGAAAAAAAACTTTTGGTCCTCCTGAATGTACATAGTAATGCAGATAAAAACGAGAGAAATTATGGGGGTCGCCGTGGTCTAGTAGGTAGTGTGCTGGCTTATTAGACGTAAAGCCAGGGTTCGAACCCCAGGCCATACATCAAAACAAAATACAAAAAGTACTTTTTCGGTGATTTCTTCTCAGCAGATTTCTGGCAAAAACTCTGTGATTGAAATAAAATTGCCATGAAAAGTTTCTCAAAAAAAAAAAATCTGTCGTTCGGAGACGACTTTAAACTGTAGGTCACGCCACTTATGTATAAAATTAACACATACAACATAAGTAGTGTGCAGGCTTCTTAAGGAATATTGCTGTAGACTGTCTAATATTGAAGGTATAGCTCTGGCCATTTTATAGTCCCCTAGCAGCAACTCGTTTCCTTGCCGTTCGCATCTTCTCTCTTTCCACCTTTCCTAAAAACCTGCACAATGCACTGCATGAGTAGGGGCCATCCCCTGAGTGCTGGTTTAAAAAAAAAAATGGTTATGATAAGAGGATACAAGTCGAACACAAGGTCCCTTTTTAACATTGCTTCAAACTCAGAACTTCTGAAGCGTATAATTTTTTCATTTAAAGGGTCAGCCAAATAACTTTCCTTTTGAAAATGCTTTAAAAGAAATTTACAGAATATTTTCTCAAATTTCTTTTTTTTATTTGTAAACACAATCCTTCCGGTTAATAATGAAAAATAATTTCATTCAAATGGCTGCCTCGGCTGGCCATGCAGTAGTTTACACGATCGATCCAATTTTTAAGCACATTATCGATTGTTTGCTGCTGTACTTCACCAATGGCTTCACGAATATTGTCCTTTAAAGCGTCAATTGTCACTGGCTTGTCGGCGTAACACTTATCTTTGACATCACCCCATAAATAATTGTCCAACTGTGTCAAATCGCAGCTCCGAGGTGGCCAAACGACATCAGCTCTGCGGCTGAAATGCGATCTTCAAAAACATGGCGCAAAACATCGAGTGTGTGGCACGTAGCGCTATTCTGTTGAAGCCAAATGTGGCCTATATCCTCTTCTTCAATTTTTGTGAACAAAAATTCGTTCAACATGGCCCGATAATGATCGCCCTTGACTGTAACGGCCACTACTTGCTCATTTTCGAAGAAAAATGTCCCAATTATGCGTCCAGTCCAAAATCCGCACCAAACAGTGACTCGTTTAGGGTGTATCGGTTTTTCAATGTATGCGAGCGGGTTTTCTTTGCCCCAAATGCGACAATTTTGCATGTTTACATGCCCGCCAAGTTCAAAATGTGCTTCATCTGAAAAGATGATTTTTGTTTTTGCCAAAATCGGCATCGTCTATAAGTTGATCGCAGGTCATATTCGTATGCACAGCCATATTCGTTCAGCTGAAGGATAAAACTAATTACCTGTCAAATCAGACATGAGCTAACTGTTATACCATTCACGAAATAAGCACTAGTTGAAAAAAAACGTTAGATGGCGGAGCCGATATTTGCAACAAGACTAAGCAACAGTATGGGCCATACTGCATGTTTTTGTTTGTTTACAGTTTCAATTGGAAACAAAGACAAAAGCAAAGTGAATTATTTTTCCAATAAGAAACACATTAAAAAGCAAATAGAAAAACAAAATAATGCTTTAGCAATGCGATTTACTTTTTATACTTTACACAACAAAAAACAAAAGCAACGACACATTTAATAGATAATAAACAACATAGATTTCCTTTTTTTATTCACTAAATTTGATTTTGTAATATTATTTATCAATTTTTCAACAATATTTTACGACCGAAAAATTAGACATCCACGCACGCTTAATAACAATTCCTTTACAAGACTACGAATGTGGTATACCAATCAGTTAAAGACGGATAATGTTAGAGGTGCGAAAGTGTTCGAATCCTAAATCAAATATTTAGAACTCATTGAGCAACTCACTGGCATTTTTCAAGTATATAAGGTTGGCTTAAAGTTAGCATATGACTGTCTCAACGAGCTGATTTAGCTGGGAAGATAAAATAAAATCCCCAATCTCACATCGTTTAGGAATTTATTGCAAAGAATTGGCAGATGAACTTATCACAAAGGCAGTTTTCACATTACATATCGACGCCTCCATGCTATAATGTTTTTAATGTTCTTGCATTTTTAAATTCTACGTTCTCTAACTTAAATACTCTCAAGATCCGCCGATCCGTTCCGAAGTTATAGGGAAAAATTTACTTAGAATTCACATATCGCCTAATGGCGCGTGAAAACTTTGAGAGCTCATAACTCAAACACACACTTTTTCGACTTTGAATGTTATAGAACGGCTCCTGTCTAATGGGAAGAGAATATTGGAAAGGTAATTCAAAGAAGGAAAAGATGTAGATAGAAGAAGATTTTAGTAAAGGACGGTTTGGAACAATTTAAAGCATTGCAAGGCAATTATAGTATGTAGAGGTTTGAGTTTATCATAAAAATATAAAGAATACCTTGAGTAGACTCTAAGAACATTAATACATAATTGGTCATTACAACCCTTCAGTTAGGATTATTGATCTAGTTTCTCACACCAATTATGTTGTGTGTGTTAATTTCATACATAAGTGACGGGGCCGTGGCCTACAATGTTAAAGTCGATTCTGAACGACAGATTTTTGAGAAACATTTCATGGCAATTTTATTTATACTCTCAAAGTTTTTGCCAGTAATCTGGTGAGAAGAAATCGCCAAAGAAATCCTTTTTTTGTATTTTGTTTTGATGTCTGGCTTGAAGCCCGAACTCTGGCTTTACGTCTGACACGTCTACCTACTAGACTACGGCGACCTCTAAGAACATTTATACTGAAATACTTCATGCTCAATATGCTGAAATGAGAGGAACTAGTGAGACTTTCAGTGAAGAGTCCTAGACCGAAAGCTATCCAAACTAGAGTCATCATTTTGATGTTAGTGGTGGTACCAGGATTTAGGATGGATATAGGGCAACTATTGCTATTATGCCCATAATGCCTAAATATTTAAAAACAAGCACTATTTCTGTCCTCTCGTAATAAGGTATTCTTTAAGCGGCCTATCTGAATGTGTACCGCACAACAAAAGAAACAGAAACTGCTTGGCAACAACAAGGTATGCAACCTTTGACTACAACCCTTCAGACAGGATACACCCTAGCTTCTCACATCATTTATGTACCTACATATATACATAAATGGTCATTAGAACCTTTCAGTCAGGATTTCGATCTAGTTTCTCACACCACTTATGTTGTGTGCGTTAATTTTATACACGAGTGGCGGGATCTACAGCTTAAAGTCAAAACCGAAAGACAGATTTTTTGAGAAGCTCTTCATGGCAAATCTATTTACTTTCAGAGTTTTTGCCAGAAATCTGCTGAGAGGCAGTCGCTGAAGAAATATTTTGTTTTTCATATTTCGTTTTGATATCTGAACTGGGAAGCGAACTCGGGCTACTGGACTACGGCGACTTCAATAAGGCGAAATATGGTATTCTTTAAGTGGTTTATATGAATGTGTACCGTACAACAAAAAAAAAACACGCTTTCTCATAGACTGTTTGCTAAGAACAAGATAAGCCTAATATGGGGTCAAGACAACCATTCAGACAGCCTAGCTTCTCACACCACTTATGTTGTGTGTATTAATTTTATATAAGAGTGGCGATACCTACGGTTTAAAGTCTAGTTCGAATGACAGATTCTTGAACTACTTTTCATGGTAGGTTAGAGGACGTGTACTTGTCAATTCAGACAAGTACAGTACTCGGTGGTCGAGTTCATGGTAATTTTACTTACTCCCAGAGTATTTGCCAGAAGATTTCCGAAGAAATATTTTTTTATTTCATTTCATTTGAGAAGTCTGGGCTGTGGTTTGAACCACGGCCTAACGTGTAATAAGACAACATACTACCTACTACACTACAGTGACATTCTGAAATTTGAACTTTGCAAAAGCCATGAAGATTTTTCTCAATTCTATTGTTTTAGGATCTGCTATAGTGACCAATCATTTGAGGAAGAAATAAAAAAAATTATTGACACTCTTGATTAATACTTTGTTTTTCCAAATTTAACCTTCATCCACTTTCTAGCATTACCGAGTGTAGTATACCGAGTGTATTTGTGATAATCATGGACTAATAGTGGTTTTACGTGTTAGTCTCCCACCAATGCCAATGCATTAGTGGGTTCTCTATTATTATTATGATTATTTTAACCAATTTTCCATTAAGCCGTGGTTTCTTTTCCTCTTCTTCTATATATTTTTCATACGTTTGCTTCTGTTATTTTTCATTCTTAAAAGCAACCAAAAAAAAAAAACTCCGTAAATTTCCATAATTAAGCAATTATGTTGGTCAACTAAGCCCAGCGAGGGTGTTATACAGATGAAAACCAGAAAAATATGAAAGTGAACACAAACACACACATTTTGCTAACAAAACTAGGAGGAAGAATACAAAAACAAACGAAAAAATTTTACAAAAACTGTCAAAATGTTTATGGTACCTTTAAATGCCTAAGACAAGCCCTCTTTTTTGGCTTTATTTTTCTACTCTCTTTTGGTTTTTTTTCGTTTTTTTAATTGTAAAACAGCTTGTGTTACAGTTGTTGTTGTTGGTTTGTTAAGACCAGTGGCCAGTGGCCAAAGTCGATCATTTATTTTCATTTAACTTGGACATCCTTTAATTTTGCAGAGTGAATTGTGTGTGAGTGTGTATGTGTCCCAGTGTATTAGAGTAGAGGGGGTTTCATTTCATTTCATTATTCGTGTGGCCATTTGATAAAAATGTCAGAGAAGGTTAAAGTTGTCCTTTTTGGGTTGTTTGTTGTTCGTTGTTGTTGTTGTTCGTTTTTAGTAACAAAGTTTTTAGTAACAAAGATGAATTGGTTTTTTATTCAAATTTAATTTGTTTAAATGTCTCTTAAAACACCTTAAAACAACTTATTCAGTCATAATATTTTATTTAATTTTACGTTCATTCGCCTTCAAATGTTTTCATTTAGTTTGTGGCAGAATTATTGTCATCATCGCCATTGTAGACGCCATTGGCTTGGCTGCCATCATCATCGTCATCATAATCATGGCATTCATAAACGTCGCTATAGCATTTTAAAATAGTCTTGTTTATGGTGTTGTGTGTGTATTTGTTTTGGTAAAAATTATGAATAATTTTGGTTTTTTCTTTCAAGTTTTCATGTTAAAGTTCATTAAAAGTCATCTAACAATTGACTCACGTGATTTTTATATGTGCGTGCCACTCGATCATACATATTCCATTCCATATTCAGAATTTTTTTTTTGTAAATATCGAACTAGTATAAGCATGAGAATGGGACAACCAGGAATGGAAGTACTTTTACAGTTTCTGTTGAAAACCATTTATTTTGTTTATCACACAAACAATAAAGAAATGCTGAAAAGGAATAACAGAGAGGAAACATGAACATCACCAATTTCATTGTGTTTTTATTTTTATTTCCTTGTAAACCCAAGGCAAGCGCTTTTTAAGCGTGGCAACACTTTTATTATAGAATGAGGTTTGCTTTTAAACTCTGGCTTTTTATTGTAACAATTTATTGATTGGTTAGGAAATCCATTCCGCTTTCGATTTGTATTAAAAATCCATTTCGATTAAACTCATTTAAAGATGAGATTACATCAAGAGATGTACTTAGATGGCGTTTTTAGTTATCACAGTTCTAGACATTTTTAAAAACAATTCATTTCCAAGTGACATTAGGTTTTCGCGGCATCTTGATCTTGAAGAGTCAGATTCATGAATTTCGACGAAGATCTTACTATAGGACTTATGGAATTGTTGTTTGTTAAAGTGTATCTGAGATATCATTGCAGCCTTTTATTTGTTTGAAAAACCTCTTTACGCTATTATGTGTGGCAGATAAGACGTCGTAGTTTAGTAGATAGTGTATTGGCTTATTAGACGCGAAGTCGTGGTTCAAACTTTAGGTCAGACGTCTCGAATTAAACAAATTATGAAAAAGTATACTCTTAGTTTCTCTAAAGAACAATCAAATCATTTTACTGAAAAATAATTTTTCTATACCAAGTAAGGATTGTTACGAAAAAAATCCGGGGTATGCATATTCTTAAATTGACAGAAAGCTATCAGTAAGCAGCCAAAACTTATAGTCTCTTCGCAAGTGAATGCCGTTCGCATTTTTTTTTAAATTTTTTGGAATCTTCTCGAACTTTTTTATAAAGTCGCCGTGGTCTAGTAGGTAGTGTGTTGGCTTATTAGACGAACGGCCCGGGTTCGAATCCCAGGTCAGACATCAAAACGAAAAATATTTCTTTGGCGACTTCCTCTCAGCAGATTTCTGGCAAAGACTCTGAGAGTAAAAATTGCCATGAAAAGCTTCTCAAAAATCTGTCGTTCGGAGTCGGCTTTAAACTGTAGGTCCCGTTACTCATGTATAAAATTAACGCACACAACATAAGTGGTGTGAGAAGCTAGGTCGTAATCCTGACTGAAGGGTTGTAATGGCCAATTATGTATGTATATATGTATGTATGTATATTGGCTTATCAGACGCGAAGTCGTGGTTCAAACTTTAGGTCAGACGTCTCGAATTAAACGAATTATGAAAAAGTATACCCTTAGTTTCTTTAAAGAACTACCAAATGATTTTACTGAAAAATTATTTTTCCATACCAAGTAAGGATTGTTATGAAAAAAAATCCGGGGGATGCATATTCTTAAATTGACAGAAAGCTATGAGTAAGCAGCCAAAACTTATAGTTTCTTCGCTAGTGAATGCCGTTCACATTTTTTTTTAAATTTTTTGGAATCTTCTCGAACTTTTTTAGCCTCCAATGTTTCTTTTTAGCATTTCTCTTAGCTTCTTAATAATTTTTCTGGAAAAAAACTTGCATCGTTTAGTAAAAAATTCTTATCGTCGTGTCCACCAGTATCGCACCAGTAAAAGCTATAATGTTGTATTATTGATCTGGAATTGTGGCAGACTTGTCCCTTACACAAGAGACCTCATATATCTCCACAAAAAATAATCTCATGGAGTCAAATCGCATGATCCTAGGGTGCATTTCATTATTATTGAGACGTAGCCACAAAATTGCGGATGTTATTTGTACTACTCTCGCGCAAAGTCACCAACTTGCAATATAAGCGAGAGGATTTGGAGAGAATAGCGGCCAACGGTCTTAGTAGATTTCTGGCAAAAACTCTGAGTGCTAAAAAATTTGCGATGAAAGGTTTTCCTAAAAATCTGTAATTTGGAATTCACTGTAGGTCCCGGCAAATAGAACACCACAATATAAGTGGTGTGAAAGGCTAGGCAATTATCCTGATTTAAGGGTTGTAATGACCGCCGTGGTCTAGTGGGTAGTGTGTTGGCTTATTAGACAAAAGGCCCGGGTTCGAATCCCAGGTCGGACATCAAAACGAAAAATATTTCTTCGGCGACTTCCTCTCAGCAAATTTCTGGCAAAGACTCTGAGAGTAAAAGTTGCCATGAAAAGCTTCTCAAAATCTGTCGTTCGGAGTCGACTTTAAATTGTAGATGCCGTTACTCATGTATAAAATTAACGCACACAACATAAGTGGTGTGAGAAGCTTGGTCGTAATCCTGACTGAAGTGTTGTAATGGCCAATTATGTATGTATGTATGTATTTAATGTCAAATTATATATGTAATATACATAACACCGCTTAAAAGTTTTTCATGGTTTCTCTTTGGGTGAAGTGCACCCAAAATGTTAAATTATCCATAACTCTTGTGCATAAATCAAGTTGAATTTGGCTCATAGCATGGGTTACTTTGGCCTTGAGGACTGCTGTGGAATTCGTTCTTTAACCGAACTAATTATGGATGGAACTTCCTTCTTGCAAGGGTGTTCCTGTCACGTATAAATAGATTCAAATGTTATGTGCACAAACTTTCCTTTCCTCCTTTCCATCATAACTTATACAAACACTGTATGAGTAGGAGCCCTTCTCCGAGTGTTGTTCATAAAAAAAATAATTCCAAAATAATACTAACGTGGCCGGTAGGCACGCTTAAAATTGCAATTGTCACAATGGTTTTGAAACTATTATGATTAGTGATTCTGAACTGGCTGATATTGACCAAATTCATCAACCATGATGCAAAATTCACCGCTGATCGGCATCTGTTAGCGACTCATGCGACATGTTATGATCTTCTGTTTAATAATTTTAAAAATTTAGTTCCATTGCACATATTTCTCCGTTCCCTAAAAACAGGTAGAAGTTTCTAAACTTTTTTAGAATTAATTGAAGCCGTGATATGCAATTAGCAGAGCAATCCAGGAAACTTTGTCTAAGACTCCATTGCAACTATTTTTATCCGATTGTTGATTAATATAGTTTACAGCAAATAAGATTCGGCATAAATTCTCACATTAATAGCGAATAGAATCTGCATGTAGTGGGCATTAAAATTTAATTGAGTGAAGTTTCTAAGCATCACGTTCTTTTCTACTTCTTTAGAATCATCACTAATAAACGATTTTTTAGAGAATAATAAATTGATCACCAATGACCTTAAGTCTACGTCGTAGAAGTCTATTCCTCCGTTTATGACTGTACTCTCTATATGACTGATAATGTTGAAATCCAAAAGTAGTAACAGAATACTTGAGAAGTTCACGTCAGAATTGGTCAACGCAGTATAGAAACATAATTCGTCATTACAACACTTCTGTCAGCCTTACGTCCTAGCTTCTCACACCACTTATGTTACGTGTGGCAATTTTATTTAACGCTCAGAGTTTTTGCCAGAAATCTGCTGAGACGAAGATGCTTAGGAAATATGTTTTCGTGGTTCGTTTTATTGGAGATGTCTGATCTGGGGAATGAACCTGGTCTTCACGTCTAATAAGCCAAGACGCTACCTACTAGGCTACGACAACTTCTAAGTTTAGTGCCTATATTTTACTCAACAGTTTTTGTGGATAGTTTTTACAGAAAACAGATTACCAAAGATGTTGAATGAATGTGGAAACAAACTAAAAATGTTGTGCATAAAGTCAGCACAGTTTTTGTACCGTTTTTGTATAAATCCTCTACGGCAGGTATTTATAAACAGTAGCCTTCCATTGTTAATAGGCCTCTTATAAAAAAATTGAAAAGTAATGGTGCCTCTGTCGCTTATCTCCACCTACTTCTCTAATGTTTTGATAACCAAAATGAATGTCTTTATCAATTTTGTTTATTCTTTTTATTTTTATTTTTATATCTGAATCTACCATCTTAAAGATAATGGGGCGGCATTTGTTTAAAAATATAAATTTTAAAATATTTTTTCTTTCTTTTTTCAATTTTTGTTTTTGTTTTAATTTTAATATACAGCCCCTCGGCACTCTATCTAACTAAATATGTGCATACATACGTTTGTAAATAGGTATGTGAGCTGTCAGTTGTAATATCTTGTTTAATTTTTCTTTTTTATGCCATCGTCTAGAATATATTTATGATTCGAGTAGCAAATCTGTCACATGATCAAATAAAACTGAAAAAAAACAAACAAAAAATAAAAATATTTGTTTACAAGCCCAATCTCTCCTCGGACGAGGTATTTAAATAGTAGACTGAAGAACGAAACAGTAGCGATAAAGTGTAAAATCTCTGCGATTAACTTGAGTTACCATTTCTCCATAGTTTTTCGTTCTGATTGCAACAGCAAATAAAAACACGATACAGAGATACAGTTTTTCAAATTTGTAACAAAAATAAAATATTCTCTCTGGTGTATTTGTACATTTGTTTAGCAGTTTGGTACGGTTGTGTGTGCCTTTTGGAAAACAAATATTTTCTTTTGATTTTTATAATTTTTGATAAGACATTTGTTGTATTTTCCTTGACGTAAGCAAATATAAATAATGATATAAGATGGAGCATCATTAACATCCCCCTCTCTCTCTCTTTCTCTCTCTCAGTCAGAAGATTTGTGGCAATTTGTATGATCAAATCTCAGAAATAGTTGTCATTACAATGGGCTTACGTGGTACAGTGTAAGAGCTGCCAATTGAACTGCGTTTTCATTTATTTTATAAACCACAACTCATTACTATTCACTCTAGGTTAAATTAATATAGAGGGTAGCTTGCCGTTCACAGGCAAGTTCACTCGGTTGCCCAAATGGCCCATTATGCTACCCAGTATGAGGTAGTGGTTGGTTTGAACCACGCCAAACTTTGGATAAAACCGGCCAGTTCCCTTAGTGAGACGCTAGTTACCATTCCCAGATCTGACCTCCACATCATGGCTCCCTCTGCAGTAATCCTGATACGACAGATCGTGTCAGCGAAATTGCCAATAGCCTAGTGTTCCTAGTGTCACTGCATACAACTTTTAAGCGAATAATTCTCGTGTCACTGCTATACATTGGTGGCCTGACAGTGGGAAAAAGTGCTTAAGATTTAAGTTCATAAATAGTACGTGATAGGCGTTGTTGTACAGCAGTAAAGCCCATCAAATTATTTGCTTAATTGGTAATTATGTTGCTTCAATTAGGATTACAACCTAGCCACCCATGTTGTGTGTATAAATTTTACCCATTAGTACCACTGCCTGCAGTTTAAAGTAACTGCGAATGACAGATTATTGAGAAAGTTTTCATGACAATTTTATTAACTCCCCCGGTTTTTACCTAAAGACTACTGAGAGAAAGTTGTAGATGAAATAAGTTTTTATATTTCGTAACGGTCGAAATGTCTGAGCTGGGATTGGAACATAAGTTCGTGTCGAAATAGTGGCCAACTATACTAAGGGCCATTATTACAGCTTCCCGTTAAACTTGGGTTTAATTAAAGGTACCTTTAGTTAAAGGGAACTGTAAAGTTAAAGCAACTGTAAAGTTAAATGCAACTGTAAAGTTACCTTTAATTGATTCTCGTTATTACAACTTAAACGTTATTAAAATAAAGTTTACTTTTTCAAAAATATGGTCGGAGCAAATTCGTTAATACTGCTCAATTAAACAAAATTATTTTTAACTTAGTGGCAGCAGTGGACTTCGTTTTTTTATTGTAAATGCTCATTTTGTTTAAATTTGAAGTTGCCATATCGAAAATAGTATGTGATATAGGAAGTTCAAACATAAAGTGTCCTTTAAATATTAAAGATAGGATAATCTTCCCTTTAGCTTAACGACCACTTCCTTCTTATTGGGTACTCCTATCAAAATTATTTATCTCTCCGTTAAAATCCTTCCTTTAGTTAACGGCAAGTTGTAATAATGCCCCTAAGTTAAATAATTTATTTTTTGTTTGGATCAAGGATCAAAGCTTTGCAGCTTATTCGTGAAAAAAATTGATTCAAAGGACTTCTTGAAATGGTGACTGTCCCTGCTAAAGAGACTCAAGTTTTCTTTCTAACGAATTCATTATCTTTTCTCATAGTAAAGGTCGGGGTAAAAAGATGCCTTGTTAAGGAATTAAACTAAAAGCAGTTATGCCCGATGGAAATATCAACTTCAACCAAATATATCTTCGGTACAGTGCTGGACTGCATGTTCTAAATTTCGTATTCAGTTTAATTGCAAACCCTTTAGAGAAGTTATTAACCTCATTGTAAAAGTATTTGTCATCTTATCGTTTCTCCTAATATTGTTGGCATCTGCTTTGTCACTTTGGTCATCAATACAGGGACTTTGAATTGTATTGTGGTCTTATCGATGTTGCTGTTGTTGCTGATGCTTTTGCTGTTGATGCACAAATTCAAAATACGAAAGTATATTGTCATCAGCTGTTTAAGTTAATTAATAAGAACACAACAGCAGCAGCAATAACAACATCAAAGAATAAGAAAAAAAGGGCTTAAAGCAACCAAATTTAAGAAATCAGTTTCAAGTACATTAAGGCCATAGGAAAAAAGACAAATCAGCCAACACAGAACACATATGTATGTATGGCAGTGTGTGAGTTAATAAAATACGAATCCTTCTTAATATAGTTTATGGCTGTATAGAGAGATGATGCTCCATATGTCTGTCTGTCGGTTGGTTGGTTGGTCTTGGTTTGTATATCACTGGGTTGGGATAAAATCACTTGGATCACAATGAAAACAAAATCCCACTAATGTGCTTAAATAAATTTTCCCCATTTAAGCCAATTAGTCCAGCGACGAACGTTTTGTTTCATGTCAACATTTAGTTGTTGTTGTTGCTGTTGCTGCTGCTGTTGTTAGTCTTTGTGTTTTTTTTGTTCTTTAATATTTTGCCGGATTTTTCCTCTAAAAGTACGTTTGTTTTGTTGCTGACAACGTAGTTTTTTTCTCTGCGCTTTATTTTTCTTATTTTTTTTGTTGCAGAAATAAATACTAAAAAAAGAACGAATCCGTGGGATTAAAAATGATTCTTATTTTGATTCTGTTTTTTTTCATTTTCGTTTTTTGTCGTTTGTCCTGGTGACCATCTCTGGCTGCTGGCCGTTTGGTTGTTAATGTGATAGAAGGCCTGTGTATTACGCATTTTCAGTTGATAAATTCATTTTTTTGTTTCTGCAACGTTTTCAGATTTAAAAGCTAAAAAAAGACACACAAAAAAAAAGCAGAAAAACACATCATCTTTATTATTTTTCTTTATCGTTTTTTCCATTCTTTTTTTTATTATTATTTTACATTTAATATGGTACGCACAGTGGATCATTTACAATCCCCATAATTTTTATAGAATGTAAGGATTGAATAACCTGCTTAAAGCCTTGTCTTCCAAACTGTTGTCGTTGGTACTTTAATTTTTGGACAAAACCTTATAGTTTATAAATTCCTTGAATAGTTTTCTTATATTCGAGTGGCTAGTCTCTTAAGGATGGCTAGTCTTCTAATATTTTTACACATGATCCTGCCCATCTCATACTCAAGGCCATATGAATTCTTTCTTTAAATTCACAGGGCTTCATAAACTAGAATACACTTGTTGAACAGACCTTAATAAGCCGTCTTGCTAAAAACTATGACGATAATTACTTGCTTAATTGATCATTGCAACCCTTTTCGTCAACATAACAATCTAACTCCTCACACCATTCGATAATTCATAAGTTCTGTCAGTAATCGTGTGTGATTTCTTCATCTCCTTATATTTTCTGTAAGTTTACTGGCAATAAGGAATGCTCTTTCACTCTTTTAATAGGCGAAGCAACGAAAATAGTTATTTTCGAATGTTCCATAGTCGTTGAAGTCTAGTAAACTTTTAAACTAAGCTTCTTGTCTTTTTAGAAGAGAGTTCCTGGTTCAAATCTCAGTTCAAACTTTCGGAGCAAAACGTAATATTTCTTACGGGAATTTCTGCTAAGCATTCTTCTGTCAAAAACTTTCACAATAATTACAATCATTTAGTCAAGATTATAACCTAGCCTCGGACGCCACCCATGTTGTGTGTATTCATTTTATTTATGAGTGATGGGACTACAGTTTTAAAGTCGACTCTGAATGACAAATTTTTGAGAAATTTTTCCCCGTAATATTATATTTCGCTCGAGGTTTTGCCAGAATGTTGCTGAGAGAAAGTCACTAAAGGAATTTTTTTTTTCAATTTTCATTTTATTCCAGATGAATTAACTGGGGTTTGAACCACGGGCTCACGTCTAGTTAGCCAACTAGTATATGCTATACTACCGCGATTTTACACAATCTTGCTGTGATTAAGTCGTCGAACTTGATGTCATCTCGACTATAGTGGTCGTGCTTACGGGTCATTGTATCATGGGTAGACACGCGGAAAGAATGAGGCTCCATTTTAACGACTTTTCTGCACTGTTATTCACTTTCTTTGCCAGCGCCCGTCTCTTGCTAGGTGCAGATATAGGTTATTTGGCTCCCCATTCCTTGTTAATTTAACGGAGCTATCGCCTTTTGATATCAAGGATATAGCTTCGTTCATTAAACTTTCTGACTGGTTTTCCAGTGCGGGGTAGTCGTGCTTTTGTTGTGCAGCCCATGCGCTGACCAACTTCTTCCTTTTCCCTGATTTGGTGGAACTTGGTTAGTACAGGGACTGCGTTCACCCGTGGCATCACAACGGGCCGCCAAACGTGCTCAAGTGGGCTTTATGATATCAGAGCTACCACTCCGACCTAACCTAACCTAAGTCCTCGAATAGAATTGTTTCACTTTACTGACAAATATTTCACCAGGTCAACAGAAGGACCATACGGTAATCGCTCTGCCTGTCGTTTTACAATTCGTTAGATTCGAGGGAATTCACATACACATACATAGATAAATGGTCATTATAACCCAGCAGACCAAGCTTCCTACACCATTTATGTTGTGTGTGTGTTAATTTTTTACATAAGTGGCCAAGACTCAGATTTTAAAGTCGACTCCGAAGGATATAATTGGTCATTACAACCCTGCAGTTTTAAAGTCGACTCTGAATGACAGATTTTTTAGAAGGTTTTCATAGCAATTTTAATTACTCTCAGAGTTTTTGCCAGAAATCTGCTAAGAGGAAATACTTTCTGTTTTCTGTTTTGATGTGTGGCCTGGGGCTCGAACCCTGGCTTTTACGTCTAATAAGCCAACACACTACCTACTAGACTTCGGTGACACATTTTTGAAAACCTTTTTCATGGCAATTTTCTTTACTCTTAAAGTTCTTGACAGAAATCTGTTGAAATGCAGTCGCCGAAGAAATATTTTTTCATATTTTGTTTTGTTGGAGATGTCTAACCTGGTTTTTGAACCGTGGCCTCACGCCAAATAAGCCAACACAATACCTACTAGACTATGGAGACTAGGGTATTCACATCAAATGTTTAATACTTCGTCTTTAACTTTAGAAGGTTCATACTATTGAGCCTTAGTTTTCATAGTTATTAGTCGTAATCTTGTGCCTTTTGAATTACCAGAGTATAGTTCATTAGTGTCTATCTGTTGATTATTACACCGGCTACTGCATTAAGATACCATTGTTTAAGGATCGTACTTCAAAATAAAGGAATAGGGATGCCCTGGTAGTCTAGGGGGTAGTGTGCTAGACTATGAGAGTAAGAGTCGTGGTTTCAATTCCCACCGGAGACTCTGGTCGACGTTACTTAGCTCGTAATATTGTAATATAATTGCAATTGTGGAGGTCGTCGTGGTCTAGTCGGTAGTGTGCTGGCTTATTAGACCTAAAGCCAGGGTTCGAGTCCCAGGCCAGACATCAAAATAAAATACAAAAAATATTTCTTCGGCGATTTCTTCTCAGCAGATTTCTGGCAAAAACTCTGTGATTGAAATAAAATTGCCATGAAAAGTTTCTCAAAACAATCTGTCGTTCGGAGTCGACTTTAAACTGTAGGTCCCGCCACTTATGTAGAAAATTAACATACACAACATAAGTAGTGTGAAAAACTAGGTCCATGACTCTGACTGAAGGGTTGTAATGACCAATTATGTATGTGTTATGTGTAATTGCAATTGTAATTGAATAATAAATAAAATTAGGCCTAGAATCTACCAAGTAGTGCACATGATATCATGATGTTTACGTATACAATTTTATCAGACATTTCCGTCTATGTAAACTGTCATATTCAGGACTTAGTCCTCGAATAAAAACTTGTTTTCCTTTACAAATCTTCAAAGCCCCACTGTTTAGCTTTGCTTTTACAAACTTTTTTTGTTTTTTTTTTTTTGGTTCATATTTAAAGGGATTATTGAAGTGCAATTAAAGCCAAAATGACAGAGCTTATAGTCCCACAAATGTTTTATTTTTTTTATAAAGTTTTTTTCATTTAATTTTTTTTTCTTAAAAAGTTTATCATTCATTTGACCATTTTCGTTTACGTCGTTTGGTTGGCTGTTGGTTGTTGGCTGGCATCAGTTTGGTTAGTTGTTGCCCTTTTAATTCTTCATTCTGTAGTTTATTTCAAATATTTTTTTTATTCTTCGTTTTTCTTGTAAACGTTTTTTTGCCTCCTCTTTACTGGCAGTTATTAACCATATTTTATAATTTTTGTTGTGTATTTTAATCATAAAATACAGCGAAATTTTTTCTACTCCATGGCTGCTGCATCCTTTTTGGCCACTTTGTCAGCGTAATTTTAGTGGGGCCGTTGTCACAGATATTTTCTGTGTTTTGTTGTTGGCATTTTCTGTTGACTCAGTTATAACAATTTGTAGTTTATGGTCTCCTCTTTACCAAATCGAAACGACGAACCGAGTGGTAGTAGTTTTTTTTTTTAAGTGCCGGCACAATTTCAAAGGAAAACCATTTTCAAAGTCAATAAAGCATCTTCATTTTATTTTTATTCACAAAATTTATTTTTATTTTCAACTTTTTTTTTTTATTATTATTTCCCTTACACTCGTTTAATAAATTTGATCAGCAAGAGAATTTTTATGGGAAATTTCGTTGAAGATTTTCTTCTCTTTTTTTAATTTTTTTTTTTGTGAATTATTAACAGCAAATTTTTGTTTATGTTGGCGCTTTTTTTGTCTTCAAAAATAATTCCTGTCCTGATGAAAAAAAAAGGAAATCATAATTTAGTCAGCAGTATCCTTTTCCGGCAGAGTGTATTATTAGGAATTTTATTTATAAAGCCTGCTGCATATTACGGTAGAGGCTAAAATTTATGATCACGTTTAAGGACATTTATCAAATCGAGTAATACAAGACACAATTTTATTGTGGCTTTAATATGCTTTCACCAGAAAGTGGTTCTAATTCGAATTCTAACGCTGTCGCTGAAAAGAGAAATGGCCACATACATACATGATTGGTCATTACAACCCTTCGGTCAGGATTATTGACCTAATTTCTCATACTACTTATGTTGTGTGTGTTAATTTTATACACAAGTAGCGGGACCTATAGTTTAAAGTTGACTTCGAGCTACAGATTTTTGAGAAACTTTTCATGGCAATTTTATTTGTTCTCAGAGTTTTTGCCAGAAATCCTTTTTGTATTTTATTTTGATGTCTAGCCTGGGGCTCGAACCCTGGCTTTACGTCTAATAAGCCAGCACACTACCTACTAGACCACGGCGACCTCGACCTATGGGCACTTAGCAGCTTTAAACTTTCTATGAGAGAGATGACGTGGTGTAGGGTTAAAGTCAAACCGAGTAATTTGGGATTTAGAAGTCGCCGTAGTGTGATGGCTTATTAGGCGTGAGGCCACGATTCAAACCTCAGGTCAAACATTTTCAGCAGATTTCTAATAAAAACTTTGACTTGACTATAAACTGTAGGTCCCGCCACAATGTAAATCGTGTAAGAAACTAGTCCATAGTCCTGACTGAGGGGTTGTAATGACCAATTGTGTATATAATCCGGGTTCATATTTATAAGAAGATCTTTATTTCAAATTATATAAATTTGCGGAGCATCAATCCCTTCTAACTAATTCATCCACTAAGAGGCTAACATTAAAGCAAACATAATGAGACGGTTTGAGGTACTTACGGTGCGTACTACCTGGACTTAGATAGCATTATAACTAGGTAAGGAAAAATGTCCGCCTTATCAGCCTTGTGCCTGCTACCCTAGATTCATCACCCTGCTTGATTCGTTAAATCCACAGAAAAGTAAAACCATGCTAAGGTAAATGGTGGAAATGCTTTGTGACATCTAACCTAAGCCTCCAATAAATCCATATTCCACAGCTCACAGCAATTTCCCTTGTAGAAGGCTACACAGTAATATCCATTGTATTACACACGGTAATATCCAAAGTATAGTAGGCTTCAGATGGCTGGCAAATTTCTGAACTATTACTACGCGTCCTTATGTTTCCTTTTTCTCGAAAGAGAATACACAGCCATGTGTCAGGAGTAGACAAATTCAACTAGAATTTTTCCTGGCTTTTTAGGCTTCCAAATTACCAATTAGAGTACTTGCTTTGTACGGAATGCAGTTTGAAGTCTTAGTCCATAGTCCGACGGCGAAAGCAGCAGCATTTAAATTTAAATAAAACAGAACGTATGCCAGACATCATCAAAATTTTTTATTCGTTTGAAAGACTCATTATGTCTGGAATATAAAATCGTTCAAATATTCGCTATGGATTCTCTGTGTAAAGCTCATCCAAGTGTCCAATTTTCCATAATTATGGTGCACAAAATCTGTTTGAATTTGGCCAATACATTGGGTTACCTCGGCTTTAAGGACCGTTATGGTTTTTGGCTTATACGCATGCACCTGCTACGTAATAAAATCCCACAAAATAGTCTAGTAGGGTCAAATTGAACGATCTTAGGGATCAGTTGACATATTTTCCATGTAAGGTGACCATTTTCTCAAATCGCTCGTGTAAAATATTCAATATAGCTTAAGTTGTGCGCCACATAGTGCTATCCTGTTGAAATCGCATATTGTTAGCGTCCAGTTCATTTAATTCAGGTTAAAAGAAGTTACTAGTCATCGATCTATAGTGCTCGCCTATGGTCAGCCCAAAATCCATGTTAAACAATGACTTTTTCGGTATGCTTTGGAGTCTTTCAGACCTCAGAAGGCTGTCAATTGTTCTTAAGTCAAATCTTACCAAAGGTTAATAGCTCTTGAAAAACTTGAAACTAAAGGGTCCGCCAAATAACTTCTTTTTTTTTTTTAAATGCTTTGAAAAAAACTACTGAATATTTTCTCACATTTCTTTTAATTTTTGAAAGTATAATCCTTTCGGTTAATAATGGAAAATAATTTCATTC
Organism: Sarcophaga peregrina; assembly: GCA_014635995.1. NCBI lineage: Eukaryota > Metazoa > Arthropoda > Insecta > Diptera > Sarcophagidae > Sarcophaga > Sarcophaga peregrina. The sequence goes on along the minus strand of CM025789.1, from coordinate 27,381,351 downwards.
AAAATGGCTGTCTCGGCTCCTCCAATTTTTAAGCACATTTTCGATTGTGTGCAGCCGTATTTCACCAATGACTTCACGAATGTTGTCCTTTAAAGCTTCAATTGTCTTTGGCTTGTCGACGTAACACTTATCTTTGACGGCACATCACAAATAATAGTCCAACGGTGTCAAATCGCAGCTCCGTGGTGGCCAAAAACATCAGCTCTGCGGCTGATAATGTGATCTTCAAAAACAGGGCGCAAAACATCGACTGTAGCTTTGGCTGTGTGGCTGGGAGTTTGAACTCAGAATTCTTGTCTAGTAAATTAAACCACTACTCACAAAAATACGCCATTATAAGCAGAGTACATCAGTTGAGAATTGTGGTAATTTTTCTACAAAAAATTGCATCAAACTGTTCGTCAACTAAAAAAAAAAACAATCACTTACAAATTAATTATCATGGCGCCAAGTTAATAATCCAAATTACCTAATTTTATTCAAAGAAATTTTACCATGACTCTCTCTATATTTTAAAGAGTTTATAGAGTTTCATCGAAAAACACGTTTCGTAATTAATTTTCTGTTGTCAACCATTAGATTTGATCATTTGATGATTAGATTTGTGTAAATAGTTTTTGTCTATTTTGTTTTATATTTGTTGGCAAGAAGAAATCGCTTTTGTTTCAAATTATAAATGCTAATAATCAAAATTAATTATCATCCATCTTTTGAATTGAAATCATTAGTTCAATACGATCAGCGTATAATACGTTTGATTTTTTGTAATTTTTTTATTTTTTTTGAATATTAATTTAAAGAATTTGATGTTCAAAGATGTTAATTTAATTAAAAAAAATATGATAAATTTTGTTAAAAATAATTCCTAAAATATGGAATCTCATTAAAATAAATAAAAAGTTAATCGCATTCGTAGTTTTCCATGCGTATAAATAGAGTAACAGCAGATAGGCAGCCTTATGATACTACGCATGAAGAAATTTGGAGAGAGAGAGACGCTAGGAATACAGGGTCCATCAAATAACTTTTTTTTTTTTGAAAATGCTTTAAAAACTACAGAATATTTTCTCAAATTTCTTTTTTTATTCGAAAGTACAATCCTTCCGGTTAATAATGGAAAATAGTTTCATTCAAATGGCTGCCTCGGCTAGCCATGCAGTAGCCTACACCATCGGTACAATTTTTAAGCACATTGTTGAACGAATTTTTGTTCACAAAAATTAAAGAGGAGGATATTGGCCGCGTTTGATTCCAACAGTACAGCGCTACGTGCCACACACTCTAAGCTACACTCGATGTTTTGCTTCCTGTTTATGAAGATCGCATTATCAGCCGCAAAGCTGATGTCGTTTGGCCACCTTGGAGCTGCGATTTGACACCGCTAGACAATTATTTTTGGATGCCGTCAAAGATAAGTGTTACGCCGACAAGGACAATATTCATGGAACGATGTGAGATTTAGTAATTGGGGATTTTATTTTATCTTCCCAGCTAAATCAGCTCGTTGAGGCAGTCATATGCTAACTTTAAGCCAACCTTGTATCCTTGGAAAATACCAGTGAGTTGCTCAATGAGTTCTAAATATTTTATTTAGGATTCGAACACCTCGCACCTCTATCATTATCCGTCTTTAACTGATTGGTATACCACATTCGTATTCTTGTAAAGGAATACGCAGTGTTCGAATGGCCCATTCCGTTGCTTAGTCTTGTTGCAAATATCGGGTCCGCCATATTTTTTTTTCAAATAATGCTTATTTCGTGAATGGTAACACTTAGCTTATGTCTGATTTGACAGATAATTAGTTTTATCCTTCCGATGAACGAATATGGTTGTGTATACGCGTTTTCGCTTCGCTAAGTGGGCCTACGATCGACTTACAGAAGATGTCGATTTTGGCAAAATAAAAAAACATCTTTTAAATGAATCTCATTTTGATCTTGACGGGTATGTAAACAAGCAAAATTGTCCCATTTGGCAGAGAACCCGCACGCGTACATGAAAAGCCGACGCACCCAAAACGAGTCACTGTTTGGTGTGGATTTTGGTCCAGAGGCATAATTGTGCCATTTTTCTTTGAAAATGAGCAAGGAGTGGCCGTTACAGTCAAGAGCGATCGTTATCGGGCTATGTTGAACGAATTTTTGTTCACAAAAATTGAAGAGGAGGATATAGGCAACATTTGGCTTCAACAGGACAGCGCTATGTGCCACACACTCGTTGGTTTGCGCCCTTTTTTTGAAGATCGCATTATCAGCCGCAGAGCTGATGTCGTTTGGCCACCTCGGAACTGCGATTTGACACCGTTGGACTATTATTCGTTGGGTGCTGTCAAAGATAAGTATTACGCCGACAAGCCAGATACAATTGACGCTTTATAAGACAATATTCATGAAGCCATCGATGAAATACAGCTGCACACAATCGAAAATGTGCTTCAAAATTAGACCGATCGTGTAGGCATCTACTTGCTTAACGGAGGGTAGCCATTTGAATGAAATTATTTTCCATTATTAAACGGAAGGATTGTATTTTCAAATAAAAAAGAAATTCGAGAAAATATTCTGTAGTTTTTTGAAAGCATTTTCAAAAAAAAGTTATTTGGCGGACCCTTTAGAAGCTTAAGCTTTGGATTACAAGGAATTTTTAAAGATTCCGCCTTAAGTGAATACAAGAATACTTAAACTGATTGAAATAGATTTAGGTAAACGCGTTTATTATGTATTTATTACTTGATCATGTCAGAGAAGAAAAAGGTATTCGATTCCCTTTCAAACAAACAGGTAAAGCTAGGGTTGGTCTTATTGTCCGTTTTATTACAAAACACCAGCCAATTTTGAACACAATCTAAAGAATTACTGAAATGGGTGAGAAAGTTGCAATTGTTTGGATTTCAATGTAATTGCTATTGAATAAATAATGCCGGCCGCCATTTGTTTGAATCGAAAGCGAATTGTCAAGAAATTTTAAAAATGAAATGAAATTCCAAAGAAAGTCACACGGGAGGGTTATACAATAATAAGCAGACAGACAGAGAGAGAGAGAAAGTCTTTATGTGGAGAAAATAAAAGAGAACAAAAAATAGAAAAAGGGAAATTCAACTTACGCACATACTTAGTTTCGATTCCGATTCCGATTTCTTTCTTTTATTTTAAATTCTTTTTGAATTTTTTGTTTTGTTTTGTTTGTTTCTTTATATAACAATTGGGGTAGTGTGGGATATAAAAGGAATTGAAAGATTTAATGTCGTCTTTGGTTGATTTATTACCAACGAAATTGCGTTAAGAGTGCTGCACATACAAACAATATTACACACAATCGTCTACTGCTGCCATTCAGCCAACCAAACAACCAACCAACCGAACTATTCTAATGCTAAACACAGGGATGGATGTATGGCATGGCATGGATGGATATTCACCAAAAGAAAAATCAAATAAAAGAAAATCTTGGTATTTCTATTAAAATCGAAAGAAATGTAAGAAGAAAAGAAAACAAGGGAAACAAAGGTACCCAAATATTCAGTTTTGAATGAAAGAACGCAAGAAATTGTGAATGAAAAAAACTAAAGAATTCAACAGACTCTATCTCTAAGATGTTCTACCAAATGCAGTCAAATGACAAACAATGGCAAATGTTTTCTTATTTCCAATAATACTTACTTAAAATCACAAAAAAAGGAGATACATTTTCAAAGAAGGGCCATGCCATAGAATAGATATGCTTGATATCATTAGAAATTAAACTAGAAATTGTCTTTAAATGATGTAAATACGCATCAAACAAATGAAATTGTTACACTGAACAGGCCATAGATAAGATTCCTTTTCAATAGTAGACAACAATGTCCTCAAATCTGTGATAATTTTTACTCACACACAATTTCCTTATCAAGTGCTGTAATAGAAGGGAATAGAAAGATTTTGCCATTGTGTATAGAGGGATAACAATACTACTGTATTCAGATTAGTGTTAGAGGTGTTACTAAATATTGAAACCCACAATACATTAAGAAACAATTTCCTTTATTGCGAAACATTTCCCAGGTCGCCCTAAGGAGTATGCTGGCTGAGTGAACAGCTCAAGAGTTCAAAACTTCCTTCTGACATCTTTGGAAAAAAAAAATATTTCTTTCGTAGACATTTATTAACGGTCCTTTGGCAAAAACTCTGAGAGTAAAAATAAAATTGTCATGAAAAGTTTCTCAAAAAAATCTGTCGTTCGGAGTTAACTTTGAACTGTAGGTCCCGCCACTTATGTATAAAATTAGCACACACAAAATTAGTAGTGCGAGAAACTAGGTTAATAATCCTTACAGAAGGGTTGTAATGACCAATTATGTATGTATTGTACTTTCAAATAAAAAAAGAAATTTGAGAAAATATTTTGTAGTTTTTTTTAAAGCATTTTCAAAAAAAAGTTATTTGGCGGATCATTTATTTAGCATTTGAAGACCAACAATTGTTATGTCATTGCCGAGATACGAACCCATAGTTTAGAAAAAGTGCACGAAAATTGCTCCAATGAAATGATGTACTGTGTGGCCCGCTGCATTAGCAATATGAATGAGATAAGATTCCATTTCTAACCGCAACAATTGCACTTCACCAGAAAGAAATTAATTGGGAAAAAATTCAAACCATTTTTGTTTTATTGCATTTATAAATTTAAACTTTTAAACCACCCGCCCTATACTATCGCCATAAATAAGTTCATATGCTAATGCTAATTAGCATATGCTGGGCTTTCTTAATCTAATACCGGATTTTAGAAGAATTTAGATGGCAAACGTTTAGCTAAAAGTATTCCTAGAAGATATTTACAAAGAATTTTTAAAATTAATCAATTATTATAAAGTAATTAGGACTAGTCATTATGGATTGTGGTGAATTATTTAGCCCACCTCATTTACGTTTATATTACAAATTGGTTGGACAAGAAATTATGGTTTGAGAGACACAGACAGGCCTTCTGAACAATGTAGTTTTTTATTGTATATGATCGCCACGGTATTTAAATAATAAAGTAACCATATGATCCATCACTTGACTAAGTTTACTTAGTCATCGTAATTAAAGTTTTTTTTTTATGGTTTTCTCCATTTATTTTATGTCAACAAAAATTAAATTTTTTTTCATTTGATCACACACACTCACTTTCATCATAATTAGCCAAGACATACACGAAGACAGCAAATTGTTTAAACATCTGTTAATTCGTATGTCATTGTCTTTAAGACTGAAAATTTTTTTTCATGTTTTTTGTTTTGTTAAACATCTTGTCATTTTGTTTAACAAAAAAAGCCAAACAAAACTGTTTTTTTTTTTTGACCAATTTTTACTGTGGGAATTTTTCTATTTTTTACTTTTTCTAAGTCAAATTCGCACAAAAGCTTTCAAAAATATTATCTGCCACAGCGTTTTAAGTGCTTGTTTTTGCATATTTTTTCTTGCCATTAAAATGTGTTTTTTTCTCCATTCATTCACTGATATTTGAAAGTGATTTGTGTGTGAGTATTTTTTTAATCTTTTTTTGTTTGTCTTTCTTTTTGTCTGGTTGTTACTGTTTTGCCTTTCTTTAAGATTCTGCGGTTCTAATACCAATCCATAAACCTTTTCTAGATCGCTTCGCTTCCTATGTATTGTGGTTGTTTCTTCTTTTGTTATCGTATTGTGGGTGATTTTTTTGTGGAAATTTATTACAAGAATTTGGAAAGTTATGCTGACAATTTTAAGTTAAGGAAGTGCATCACCTAATGTGTCAAACATTCGATTGTGGTCAAAAAAATTTAAGAAATTGGGTTATGGTTATGAATACTAAGAGTCCTAATCGGCAATATACTATTTGGTCTCTTGAACACTTTAATAACCTTCACCTTTATGCGTAAAAAATTATGCATTCTTAGGAGCTCAAACCAGCACACTTTGGAAATCGCGGGCAATTCGTTCAATCAATAACACAAAAAATGGAAGTAAATGCTACTTTTTCTTATGGGCCTTGTGATTGGGCCTTTCCTCTTTAATGGTGAAGCCTAAATTGCAGTCACTATGCAGTCTGTATTCCGTTGTCTACTAGGTAGTGTATTGGCTTATTAAACGTGAGACCTCGGTTCAAACTCCAGATCACTCCACCACTAAACGAAATATAAAGAAATATTTCTTCGGCGACTTCCTCTTAGCAGATTTCTGGCAAAAACTCTGAGCGTTAAATAAAATTGCCATGAAAAAGTTTCTCAAAAATCTGTCGTTCGAAGTCGACTTTTCTGTAGTAGGTTCCGCCACTTATGGATTAAATTTATCATATTTAACGAGGGTGGTGTAAGAAACTAGGTGGTAATGACCAATTATGTTATGTTATATTAAAGGACGGCAAAAATCCCAATGACATGTGGTCTCAGCAACTAGTCATCGCTTGTCACATCGGGCTTCCTACGGGCATGTCTATGTGACATGGCTACGCATTTTTATGTTATTCTTACTAAGGCACCCTCTACAACGTCAATGCCTCCTAGATGTCAATAGCTTCGGGCGAATTTGTGATAATTCTTGTCATTTTGGATTTTATAGCCATGACACTTGGGTTTTTATTTTGGTCAGTACTACGTCTTTTTGTTCATGGTTAGGGAAGACAGCGTCTGTTTTTTTAAGAAGCCATAGATTACTCTGGAAGTAATCTCTCTAATTATCTCCTTCAATGGCTTTATTCTAGATTTTAATTGAAAAAATTCACTAGACCACAACTGTCTACTGTCTGTCTAAAGTTTGTGATCGCCTTATCAAGGTGTTGGGATTTAAAGACATGAGTTTTAACAAGACAAGAGACACGACAATTTCCAAATTCATAATCGTTTATAATTTTACGAGCATTTCAAATGATGACTCGTTAACGAAAAAACGGTAGAATTACAGTTTTTTTCTTCTTTTTATTATTTTCTTTATGTTTAAGAATGTTTTTTTTATGAATTTACAGTGCGGTGCAAAAATGAATTCCTGATTTTCAAAATTAAGGCAATCTGGTTGCACTTGGTAAACGGCTCCATGGACATACTACTGATTATATTGTCCCCTGCAACTATGTAAGCAAAGGTTTAGACATTAGACATCCCTAATAGGCACAACTGCAAAGCGAAATCAGATCCTCTTTCAAATACTCTTCTGATTTCTCGAAATACTCGGATATTATAAAGTGAATTGTCTTCCAAACGAAAGCCATGATTTTTTTATGGCGGTTAACTGACTCCACACTAGCGAATTATTCCTTGGAGTTATGCTGATATACTGGTGTAGCCAGTCCGCCATAAAATTCCTTTCGATCGGCATATTTCCACTCAAGCTAGTTTATGAAAGTCGCCTATTTCTTCGGGTTATGTTATATTATCCTGAGGTTTCTCTTACTTAGGTACTAGACCTGGCCACATATTCTTAAATAGTGTTACGGACATGCTAACTAGAACGGGTACCCCACTGTATAACTTCTTAAGAGTCCCCTTTGTCACGATTAGGGCGGCTAATGTTTTAATATTTCTCCATCAATTATGACAGTTTTTTCTGCGTAACTTTTTTTTCTCGTATGTATGCCGCACATCCTCCTATTTATTTGCCTAGGATGCTTATTGTGTGGCATTTTCGCTTTGTAAACTATTGTATAGTAGAATATAACTCTTGACTAAAAAATTTTAAAATTTTTCGAATTCTTAAGAGGATTTGTGCCTTCTGCTAGTTTCTCAGACTACCGTTTTATGCCTCGAAACTATAGATTACATTTGAGTTAAGTGTAGCAACTTTTCATGGCAATTTTATTTACACTCTGAGAGTTTGCTAGAAATCTGTTCAGAGAAAGTCGCCGAATAAATGTTTTTTAATATTTCGTTTCGATCTCTCTGACTTGGGACTTAATAGATTGCGGGGACTTCAAAAAGACAGATAACATACGTATGCCTCATCCAGATTATAGTTTAATCAGCAGCTGGCCTTTGACAAAGGCACTTAAGTGGAATACCTCTGCACCAGAGATCAGCGACGAGTATTCAAAACGATGAGTAGATTCGAGTCATACTTATAATTTCTGATACTTATACGCATTCATACTTATTTTAATATGATACTCATACTACTCATACTCAAAGTTGGAAGTATTCGCCGTATTCATACTTAAAAATACGCATGATGTTATTGACTTCGACTCGTCTCTACTTAACATTTACACGAAGCACTAAATAAGTATACTTATTATCATATATGATTCGCGTACGAACACTACTATACTCACAAGAAGATTGTGTGTATGCTTTGCTTGTTGTCTTTGTCTTAACTTTCTTCTTTGTTTGCATATGCAACAACAACAAAGGCTGTAAATTTTGATGAGTGATTCGAACCACTCGAATCACTTATAATTATTATAAGTATTTTTCTAAATTTATGAATCAGAATGAGTAGGCGTATGAATCAAATTCATTTCGAATGTTGTGAGTTTAATGGCAACGTTGTACTCATACCCATTGTAACTTGTACTTATAAATTAACGTTGTAGCGAGTACAAATGAATCAGAGTAGTTGAATTTCAATTCTGTTGATTCACTCATACTCAAAATTGCATGAGTGCTTATGAGTAGCGGAAAAACGATTCATTGCTGATCTCTGCTCTGTACCTCCAAATAACACTTTGTCGTAAAAACCTTAACCAGCAACATTTAAAAAATTTTGAAATTATAGTCTACATTCAAACACTTTTGTCTGACACTGTTCAGTTTTTGGACGCTCCACAATTGGTAGATGGTAGATAATATGTATGGCCTGTTCTCATCTCAAATTATGGTTGTAAGTATGTTTGTAGGCATGTGTGTGTGTATGTATGTTTGTTGGTGCTACAAATTAACACCGAATGTTTTCTTGTCGGTTTATTGTGATTTTAACGAGCGTTTTATGAAGTCAAAAGATACTTTTACCCGGATCCATATTATTATGGGACAAAACTGCAAAACTATGAATTTCATTTCGTTTAGAGTTTAGAGTTTTTGTTTTTTCTTTTGAATTTTTATGGTAGACGATTCATTAGAAAAAGCATTTGTATCTGCTGGAATGTGTTTTTTTTTGTCTTTCTTTCGAAATTGAATAGGTTTTCGAGTGTAAAAGAAAAGTAATTGTCGCCTTTTGTTTTTTTTTATTTATTTTTTTAATTTTTTTAGTTCATTTGTTCGTATTTATTTTTTTAATTAGTTTTTATGGCCATAAAAATATTTTTTTTCGTCTTCTTTATTGTTGTTAGTTTAAGTGTGTATTTATTTTAAAAATCTCTAAGAAAAGATTGATCATTTCTAATTAGTTAATGTGTTAAATATCTTATGGCTTATGAATGCGTAGAAATTTAAATGAAAGATTTCGATTTCTTTAAAAGATTATTTCAAATTAAATAAAAGGGGGAAACAAACGCCATAATTGGTTCATTATTAAGAGTCATTTGAGAATAGAAAGACTTGGTATTTAAAATTTTTCTCTCTACAACAATTGATGTGATATTTTAAGTTCTTATTTAACTTTTGTATTCATCGTAGCCTATTAGACAGTGTGTTGGCTTATTAAACATTAGGCCCTACTTCAAATCCCAGGTCAGACATCTCCAACAAAACGGAAAATGAAAAAAAAATATTTCTTCAGCGACTGCCTCTCAGCAGATTTCTGGCAAAAATTCTGAGTGTAAATACATACATATATACATACATAATTGGTCATTAGAACACTTCAGTCAGGATTATTGACCTAGTTTCTCACACCACTTATGTTGTGTGTGTTAATTTTATATATGAGTAGCGGGACCTACAGTTTAAAGTCGACTCCGAACGACAGATTTTTGAGAAACTTTTCATGGCAATTTTATTTACTCTCAGAGTTTTTGCCAGAAATCTGCTGAGAGGAAATCGCCGTAAAACACTTTTTGTATTTTATTTTGATGTCTGGCCTGGGACTCGAACCCTGGCTTTTACGTCTAATAAGCCAACACACTACCTACTAGACCACGGCGACTTCTAAATATAAATTGCCATTAAAAGTTTCAAAAAAATCTGTCTCTCGGAGTCGACTTTTAACTATAGGTCCTGCCACACATGTATCAAATTAATATCCCCAACATAAGTGGTGTGAGAAACCAGGTTGTTATCCTGACTAAAGGGTTTTAATTACCAATTATGTATGTACGTGTGAGGTTGCCGTGGTCTAGTAGGCAGTGTGCTGGCATATTAGATGTAAAGCCAGAGTTCGAGTCCCAGGCCAGACATCAAAATAAAATACAAAAAAAGTATTTCTTTGGCGATTTCTTCTCAGCAGATTTCTAATAAAAACTCTGAGAGTAAATAAAATTGTCATGAAAAGATTCTCAAAAATCTGTCGTTCGCAGTCAACTTTAAACTGTAGGTCCCACCACTTTTGTATAAAATTAACACACACAACATAAGTAGTTTGAGAAACTAGGTCAATAACCCTGACTGAATGGTTGTAATGACTAATTATGTATGTATGTGTATCTCTCTATACCTGAAACTCTTGGTTTGACGAAGAAAAATTTCTTTCAAATGTTTGATGATTTTTTCTGACACGAACGATCAGAATTTAGTACAGAATTTGAGTGACATTAAGGGGAAAAACGCCTTTTACCTTTGCGATCTTCATAGGTTTGTTTTACTTGACTTTCAGTTCTTAAACTATCCTGAACGTAATTGCATTTTAAAAGCTTTTTTTCTGAATGTTTAGGAAGGAGTAGAAAAAGTTTTGTGACGACGTCTTGATCTATTAGGTACTGAGTTGGTTTATTAGATGCGAGCCCGTGGTTCAAACCCCAGCTTAGATCTTTCGAACAAAACGAAATACGAAGAAAAATAGTTCCTTCGTTGACTTTCTCTCAGCAATCTTCTAGCAAAAACTCTGCTAGTAAATCTGTTGTTCGGAGTCGTCGTTAAAAAGTAGATCCCGCCACTCTTGGATAAAATTAACACACACAACACGGATGGTGTCAAAAACTAATTTGTAATCCTGACTAAAGGTTTGTATTGACAAATTAAGTAATAAAGTAAGAAAAATTTGTGCTGATTAGTCGATTTGTTTGATTCCCGTATTGCAAAATCCTTGGTCCGTGCTTTACTGGCTTCCTTAACTAACTGCTCCTCTCAGATCATATCTCTGTACATCTCTAGAGCAGGGATTACCATTTCATAGCACAATTGTGCAGAGAGACTTTACACACATTGCTTATGCTCTTTTATTTAGTCGTCGATCAGACTGCGAAGGGCACACATGTCAGCGGATACTGTGTTATTTTTTATGGTTACACTCAAAAAATATTTTATGTAAAAAATCCTTTTTATAAAATTCAAAGTTTTATATGTTCTTAAAACATTTTTTGATTGTTTTGATAGTCAAGTAAATAATTCAGATGATATGGAAAGAGAACAACTTTTTCATATTTTATATTTTTGAAAAAATTAAGAGGTGGGTTATTAGCAGCAAAGGAAATTTATGAATCCTAGTAAATATCTGAAATACATTACCTAATTATTAAGTCAAAGCTGCGTAACTTTATGTATATTGATGAAATAAAAATCTAAATAGAGTATTTTACTAACATTTTTCTACGACTTTAAACTCTCAACGTATTTTCTCTCTCTCACTCACTAATACACAAGCAAAAAGTTTTTGGTAACTCCTGCTCTAGAGTGAAATTTTTTCAATTGGAAAGAGAATTCATCATCTACGTTTTTAAAACGTAATATTTCAACTCTAATCGTAATTATTCTTTAAGTCTATTAAGATTTTCTGATTTGATTTGTACTCAAGTTTTAAAATTTTTAATCTTAAAAAGTTAATAACCCTTAACACCGATTTCATCAACCAAAATCTTCTTTAATTCATTACCAATTTGCTTAAATCCAACATACAAACAATGAATCATCATCAAACAGCCCCCAATGAACCGGATATACGGTTAAATAAGATCATCAGCCGCATTATACCAAACAATCGCATTTAATCTGTACGACCCCTGTTTGAGTTGAGTATGAGTATTTGGCTCATTACATTGTCTCCATTTTGTCAATATCCTGAATTCATTTAACGCAACTCTTGTTTCTTGAAAACCATTTAAAATATTTCCTTAATAATGCGACCCAAAAAGATAAACTTCTTCTTCTCTACTCTTGCGTATGATGTGATAAAAACCGTGCAGGAAGAAATTCTTACAAATCTACACTCATGTACGTACATACAGAGAAGTATGTTGTACAGCGACAGCCAATACGCTGGTAACTTGATTACGTATGTACGTACATCTGTATGTATGTACAATACAATGAATAAAAACCGAAAATGTGAACAAATGAGCATTTTGGTATGGAACTTGAACGGTGCGTTAAGAAGCCGAAGTAGAAGCAAAAGAAGTGAATTTGATTAATGCAAAACTGTCACTGATATGTCACATGCATGTCAAACAGTGACATTTGACATTTTACCAGCACAGCACTGTTTTGTTGGACGCATCGTACCGTTGTGTAGCAGTATTGTACCCCGTAACACTTTTCTTAATTCAATAATTTTACATTAAATACGAGTGTACAATACAATACAAAATATATTCTATGAATAATGTCATTGCCTCTCATTTTCACTTACTCTCTCTATCTCATTCTATCTCTCTCTCTCTCTCTGGCGTTTATACGCTTGGTTGACTTTTGTGTGTACCGCTTTTGTAAAGTGTTACCATTACAATATGTATCGTATCGCATTGTATCGCATCGCATTTTATTAAAGGGAGACAAAGAATTTCGCAGTCTTTTCTTTCATTTATAATCCGTTAATTGTACAACAAAATTTTCATTTTGTTTATTTAAAATGTGAACAGAAAAAAAAATTATTTTTGTTCTCTTCCATTCAATGTATTAAAATAATTGTCAAAGATATGGTCTTATAAATGGCGGATTGATTGCTATTAATATTGGTTGAGAGAAAATGTCATTTCCAATGGAGAAGAATCACTTTTGGAAATGAAATATATATTCCGAATTTAAATAAACAAAATGAAGATTCTTATTTTGGAATTCAAATTACATTTTTAAGTACTACACAGTAGAATACTTAAGGTGAAAAATTGTGGTAATACATCTTAAATAAAGTTCCATATACTTTGAGATAAGTTTCTAAAAAATCTCTGTCAATTGGCTGCAGTGTTGCATCACAAATATCTGAAACATTCCTTTTAAAAAAAACTATGATCCAATGTCACTTAACAAGTACTTTCTATGTTGTTACCCAGCCCTCGTATAATAGAGATTCCAATATCTTATGGTAATTGCTATTCCAGACATAATTCATAGCAGGGTACTGGACTGATAGAGGGTAAAGAAGTATGTAGAGGACATAGATTTCCTATATTCCACATGATTTGTATCAAAGATCAGCTAAGAGTATTCAAAACGATGAGTAGATTCAAATCATACTTATAATTTCAATATACCATAGAGTATATTGGACTTTACATTTGAGTTAAGTGTGGCAACTTTTCATGGCAATTTTATTTACTCTCTCAGAGTTTGCCAAAAATCTGTTGAGAGGAAGTCGCCGAATAAATATTTTTTAATATTTCGTTTCGATTTCTCTAACTTGGGGTTTGAGCCATGGCCTCATGTCACCTAATAGATTACATGGACTTCAAAAAGACAGATAACCTATGTATTCCTCATCCAGATCAAAGTTTAATCAGCAGCTGGCCTTTCGCAAAGGCACTTAAGTGGAATACCTCTGCACCAGAGATCAGCGAAGAGTATTCAAAAGGATGAGTAGATCAAATAATACTTATAATTTCTGATATTTACACGCATTCATACTTATTTTAATATGATACTCATACTACTCATACTCAAAATTGGAAGTACTCGTCGTATTCATACTTAACAATACGCATGATGTTATTGACTTCGACTCGTCTCTACTTAACATTTACACGAAGCACAAAATAAGTATGATTCGCGTATGAGCACTGCAATACTCACAAGAAGATTGTGTTTGTATGTGCTTTGTTTGTTGTCTTTGTCTTTGCCTTTCCTTTCTTCTTTGTTTGTATATGCAACAACAACAAAGGCTGTAAATTTTGATGAATGATTCGAATCACTCGAATCACTTATAAGTATTTTTCTAAATTTATGAATCAGAATGAGTAGGCGTATGAATCAAACATATTTCGAATGTTGTGAGTTTGATGTCAACGTTGTACTCATACTCATTGCTACTTATACTTATAAATCAATGTTGTAGCGAGTACGAATGAATCAGAGTAGTTGAATTTCAATTCTGTTGATTCACTCATACACAAAATTGCATGAGTGCTTATGAGTAGCGGAAAAACGATTCATTGCTGATCTCTGATTTGTATCTCTTAATGATAACTGCACAACAAGCCGACATGATGGTTGAAGTGTATGCTGATGGGTCTTATGGTTGGTCTCCTTCCCTTTTACCTGCTTACTTATCCAAGGACGGTATGGCTGTACCAAGGAGTCTCCCTACCTTCTTATTAGTTGTTTGGTTTCTATCCTGCTTTCAAACTGATTGTTTGGTAATCTATTAGGAATGGTTGCATTGACTATATTAGGCAGGGAACTTTGCTTATTAAGTTCTACTTTTTCTTAAGAGGTGTCGTTACCTGAAATTTTTAAGATGTTAGTTATTGGTATTATCCTTCTGCTAGGGAAAGGGCCTTCATTGAGGGATTATTTTTACTTAATTTATCATTACAAGCCTGTAGACAAGAATAAAACTTAGCTTCTCATAGCACCATCAATGTTGGGTGTATAAGTTTTATATATAAGTGGTGGACCTACAGTTTTGAGACGACTTCGAAAGGTATTTTTGAGAAACTTTTCAGGGCAATTTCATTTACTCTCAGAGTTTTTTCTAGAAGATTGCTAAGAGAAAGTCGTCTACGCAATATTTTTTAATTTTTTAGTTTTGTTCGAGATGTCTGAATTTGGGTTTGATAAGTTAATACACTACCTACTAGGCTACATCAGGAACTATAGAAGTCCCTTAATTTTTAAAATTTCATATTGGACATTATTTGTATTCTTTATGATTCGAACCCCAATGACTTGGTTCCTAATCATATGCTTTGGCCTCTACTCCATGCCAATTTTTGTTCGATAGCCTAATCGAAAATTGTCTAATGTTTGAGCAATGCACGTCAGTATCTATGGAAATCTCGTAAATTGAACTATTGTTATGCAATCGTGTCGAAGTCGCCGTGGTCTAGTGGGTAGTGTGTTGGCGTATTAGACAAAAGGTCCGGGTTCGTATCCCAGGTCAGACATCAAAACGAAAAAATATTTCTTCGGCGACTTCCTCTCAGCAGATTTCTGGCAAAGACTCAGAGAGTAAAAATTGCCATGAAAAGCTTCTCAAAAATCTGTCGTTCGGAGACGACTTTAAACTGGAGGTCCCGCCACTCATGTATAAAATTAACGCGCACAACATAAGTGGTATGAGACTGAAGGGTTGTAATGGCCAATTATGTATGTATGCAATCGTGTTAATACTAATCATAAATGGAGGGACCCACAGTTTGAAATCGACTCTGAAAGACAGACATTTCATGGCAATTTTATTTCAGTTACAGAATTTTTCCCAGAAATCTGCTGAGAGGTTGTTGCCGAAGAAATGTTTTTCATATTTTGATTCGTTTGGGTATTGTCCGCTCTGATGAGCCAGCGCACTACCTACTAGACTACGAAATGGGATATGCTTTCTTAGAGCGTTTAGGGTGTCATAGAGTTTGCGTTTGATTGTGTCTTGCAGTGTCACAACTCTATTTACCTGGTTGTATTTTATGGTGCCAACAGCAATATAGAGTCCAGTAGTTTTAAAGCTACAAAGGAGAGTTTGAAAGTTTTCTAACGTTACACAGAAAAACGGAGTACAGATTACTGAAAAGCTAAGCTTTAGAAATCCTAGCATAAGAAATTACATTTGCTCCTGGTTTTTAGTTTTCCAATATAACAGTTCCTGTGCTTCAAAGTGTGTTAATGTGTTTGTAGTATTTGACTTTCGTGCCTACTTTAACCTCACTTTTTTGAGTTTTTCCTTTAGCACGATTGTAGGTCGGCATAAGTGGTTAAAATGAAGGTCCTGCTGTTGCCATTTGCAAAAAGAAAGGGAAGGAAAAACGAAATTCATTTTTAACAATAATCCTGATTTTTACAAGTGCCTCTGCCGTTGTTTTTTTTTTGTTTTTGTTTATCTTCAGCATATTTTTTGTATGTTAATGGCTGGTATTTTTTAATATAAAAATTGTTTCCTACTCTTCCGTTATTTTTTTTATTTTTTTTGTAAAATGGAAATGAAAATGGTAACGAAAAAAGAAAATGAGAAAAATGTTGCCTTTTTTGCCCATTTCTTTTGAAAACTTTAGTGTTCATATGTTGACATTTGACAATGACGACATTTGTGCATGAAATATTCAAACCGATTTGACTGCGAATTAATGTTGAATTCATGTTCAAAGCGAGCGAATACGAGTGTTTCCCTTCCATTCTTTGCTCGATTTCTTCTTCATTTTCCTAGGGTATGTTGTATTCGAATACAAACAACATCTTGTAGCTTTTTACGATACGCTTTCCATCCACATATAAGCGTTCTACTGTAGCATTACAAAATGATGTTTAGAGTTCCTTTAGCCATACCAGTCAACTGCTGCTGTTGCTGTTGCTGCTGCTCTTGCTGGTATTTTTATTTATTTTTTTTAATCGAAAAAAATTTTTTTTTTTCGTTTTTTCTGTTCTGTTGATTGTTGATGTGATGTGGGAAATGTCACTTTTTGACAGTTACTAGCTTCTGCAATGGCGATACAAGTGTATTTTTATAAATTTTTAATTTGTTTGTTTAGCATTTCATTTCATTTCATTGTTCTTCTGTGTATTCCTTCTTCATTCCATTTCAGTTTCCATTTTTTTTCCCTCTTCTTCTTCTGTTGTTTTCTTTAAGCACACAATGATGTTGATTATCATCATAAATATTTTAGTTTAAACAAAAAAAAAAAAAAATAAGAAAAATAATGAAAAATTTTGTTGTAAGTGCAAGAGGCCTTTTTTTGTTTACATTACATTTATTTATTATTATTGTTGTTGTTATTTTAAATGAAAATGTGGCAACCATGTGTCATAATTAATAAAAAAAATTTTTTTTTGTAAAATAATTATTTTACTTAAAAACAAACATGATTTAAAAAAGATTATGAAATTAAAAGCAGTCGCTAGATTTAATCTTTCTTTGGATGTATAACTTAAAAATCCCAGAGTTTAGAAAACCACGTGAAACTTATTTATAATGTTGGCCACCTCTGGCGTCTGACATCTTCCTAAAGAAAGTGTTCCCTATTTTGCATAAGTAAAGTGATGAGAAAACGGACACTCAATCGATTGTTGGGCTCTAGCATTGCCTGTTAGCAATTAGATCTCAGATATTGAATGGAAATTATTGAAACTTTGTTGGAAATAAAAACACAAACAATCCAACTAAGAGGGGCTCGATGGTTGTGGAATTTCTCCCGTTCAACACAGTTATTTTCTGTGACAGCCTTTATAAAGAAAATCTGCAGATTCTGCCACAGAATGGAGTTATTCCACAGGTTCAGTTCCATGTCCTTTTGTTCTATTTCAAGAAAATCTGCTGGATGGGTATATTGGTAGGCAAGCGGAAGAAAGGCATATACTCTGAGGATGCCTCTGAAAGGAAGTCAACTATTAATTTCTCTGTTTAAACGCCCATGAAGTCGCCGTGATCTAGTAGATAGTGTGCTGGCTTATTAAACGTAAAGCCAGGGTTCGATTTCCAGGCTGAGTGTCAATAAAATTGTCAAGAAAAGTTTCTCAAAAATCTGTCGTTCGGAATCGACTTTAAACTATAGGTTCCGCCATTTATGTATAAAACT
Organism: Sarcophaga peregrina; assembly: GCA_014635995.1. NCBI lineage: Eukaryota > Metazoa > Arthropoda > Insecta > Diptera > Sarcophagidae > Sarcophaga > Sarcophaga peregrina. The sequence continues at coordinate 27,363,393 of CM025789.1, read as the reverse complement.
AACACACACAACATAAGTAGTGTGAGAAACTAAGTTAATATTCCTGACTGAAGGGTTGTAATGATTATCCATAAGCCAGATTAAGATTCTATGTCGTATGTTTCTTTAACGGCTTGGCACAGTGTCAAAGCCAGAATCTTAAGCTTCAATCTTCTTTGTAAAGCGATCAGGATGGATCAGGAACATGAATTAATCCATAGTTTTTATTTTAGTAATTAATTCATTACATTTGCTTTAAACTTTTAAAGCTCATAACTCAAAAGACACTTTTTCGACTTAGAATCTTTCAGACGGAGGCGTCGATATCTAGTTAATCAAGCTATCGATGATCTTGTCAACTAACTCAATGCATCTTAATTTGCTGTTTTTTATACCATCATCTGACAACTGAGTGATATTAAGATGAAATATTTCGCCTCCAGTCGCATCCTTTCAATCTAGGCAATTTTCAGTTTCTCCTTTCAAAGGAATCGTTTCCTTAAGCCATTAAATATTCGTTTTTGCTGTTAATTCCTCTAGTTAGACAGACTTCTCAAATGTCATCATTTAAAGAATTTGTGCAGCAATAATGTTTCGATGCATATACAGGGTGGCTGATATATAATGCAACAAAGTAAAGCGGTATATTTCTTTAATTTTATCTTTTAAATTTTATTTTTCAAAAGCAAAAAATGTTGGAAATAACATCAAACTTTAGAATCAGTTTAGATTTGTTCGAATTGACCAACTTTGGTACGAATTATGGCCTTCAAACGGCCGACAAAGCGATTACAGGTAACACGAAAGTGTCCCATTCCCGGCGAACTGCCGTCTTGAGATGATCGACACTTTGGTATTTTTTAGTGAGAACCTTACTCTCCAAAATGCCCCAGGTGCAAAAGTCCAGCGGATAGAGATCCGGAGATTTTGGTAGCCATTGTGCGGCAGAAATGAAGCGAAGAACCTCCTTGCTGAGTCCTGTAGGAATGTCCATGATCTGCGGTCGAAATGTTTGTCTGCCTAGGGCTTCAATACTGTCGTTAAGATATTTTCCCGATAATTTCGACATTAATTTTGACCCCACGGTCGATGAATACGAGCGGAGAGCGACCATCGGCTGCTACGGCGCTCCACACCATTACCGTCTGCGGCGCTTGAGTTCTGGTGGCCAATCGTGGGTGTAAATTTTCAGCGGACCTCTTTGGCAAGTAAACCCGATAATTTTGTTTGTTCACAAACTGCTCAATTTGAAATAGCTTCTCAGCGAAGAAAACCAAATTCGGTAACTGGCCACTTTCGTGCAATCCAAGTAACACGTTCGCTCTTTTCAGTCTAACTTTTGTTGTCCATCAGTGAGCTCTTACAGTTTTTGGAACTTAAATGGCTTTAGTCCAAGCTCATATTTCAGTATGTGTTGCATCCGTGCTGGAGATATGTTGAGCTGACTAGTAATTTTTCTTCCACTGTGGCGTGGATTTCAATCAAATCTGGCCTTCACTTTTCGGATCATTTTTGGTGTTGTTACCGTTTTCTTCGTCCACTTTTTGGACGCGATGCAACACTGCCAATATCAGGGTAACGAACAATGGTACGAGAAATAAAAGATTTATTCACATTTAAATGCTGGAGGGCTCTAACGACAGCCACCTGTGGTTTTTCCGCCAAATATAAAGCAATCACACTTGAATTCCATCACGAATAACTTTTTTTCTGAATGCAATAGATCGAAATGCTTTTGTAAGCTTGTAAATAATAAAATGAACTGTCACTGGAATAAATCTGTCAGCTGTCAGGCAAGCGGTTTACAAATGATAACAACCTGAAGTTTGTTGCAATACATATCAGCCACCCTGTATTACTCTCTTTGCGATGTTTTGAAATATTTCGACATGTCAAGCCTTCCACTCACATAGCTTATAAAACTTGGCCAATTTCAAATTAATCTTTGAATGGTATGAAGGTAATTTAGTTACTGTTTGGAAAGCAAAGGGTAAGAACTAACATTTCTTTCGCTATCACATGCAGACTAATGATTGTGATCAGAAGAGATCATCTGTATTCATGAAAATTAAGGTATTAGAAGTCAAAACGCCTCTGTGTACTGGAACATTTAAATCAATTCGTTGCCTATTTTGGCAAATCACAAATAGAATTCTCCTCTTAATCCTAAGTTAGTTTCCATAGAATAGTTGACAGTACCTCACATTGCTACATTCCACAGAAACTAAGAATTAATTTTGTACCCTCAACGAGCCTACATGTTTTTCTATAGTCAAGGGATTGCTTAGGGTTTTGCAAGTGAGAAAATTTTTCAAATGTAATGCCCTTTTGCCAAGTTCCATTTCTATGCGGACATAGGGTAGGGTAAACTACATATTTCATGGTTTCCGCGTACAGTTACGCTTCAATATGTTCGATTTTATGAATTTCATAGAGGCCGTATATTATTCCTTTTAGCTACAATCCATTAAAAATATAAGGGAGGAGAGATATTTTTGATAATAAACAAATAAAAATCTGATTAAGCATTTGATTTTAATTTCTTTTTCCTTTTTTTTTTTTGTTTCACTTTGTCTTGAAATATTTATTTACGGAAAAAGAAAACGAAAAATAAAAACGAAACTTAATTCTTTTAACGCCTGGCGCCAAAGTTTTGAAAAATTATTTCCTGAATTTTATTTCATTTTATTTTGATTTTTTTGAACACACAAATTTATATTGTATTATACACACACACACGCAGACACTTATAAAAAAACAACAATTAAAACAAAATAAAAATAAATTTTTTTTTAATAAATTATTGCCAACATTGGCGATTTGTTTAGTTTTTTTTGAAAATTCATTCGCATTTAAAGTCAATGAATGGTTGCCACATATTTTAATAACAAATCAAATACAATAACAAAATAATAAAACAGCTCACACACACATACAAGCACACAAACAAAATGATTTAGTATGTGTTACATTATATGGACACAAATTGAAATGTTCGGGAGTCCGAAACAGCCACAGACAGAGAGCATAATTTTTTATTTCGTTGCTGTTGCTGTAGTGTAATGTAGGAAAAGGAAGATTTATGGGAGTATTGAATGTCTTAATTTTCATTACGTGTTAATAAATTTTATTAATATTCGAGGTGTTTTTCTTTTCAATTTTATTTCATTAAAGAATTATGGTTTTAAAACCATTTGTTAACCTGTTGTTGTTACATCCTTGTTTTCGAAAATTTATTGTAAATGAAAACAACAAAGGGGCTATTTGCGTTTGTACTCGCATTACAAAACGTATAAATTGAAGACTAAAAGACTAATTAGGGAATTAAAATTAGGGAGTTATGGGTTTTGTTACCCAAGATATTTATTTTTTTTTTTTTTTTGTTTTTTTGAAGATCAACTCTCAGGAAAGGGGTGCATTGTGTATGAACTAGAACCATAGGCTGTGAGAGGGAGAGGTGTAATTGCACAGTAGATTTAAATCTTTTCAATTGCAATTTGTTGCCAAATCTTTTGGTCTGTTCAACTGATGTAGAGTGCTTCTAAAGATCAATGTTTTTATAAGGCATTGTGAAACGCACTGAGAAATACAATGAATGCAGATGTATCCCAAGGGAATTGAGAATAAGTCTTCTGATTTCCCTACAAATACATCCGTCTATAGCATTTCTTTTAAATTAATAAATGATTTCTCTATACTTAGAGAGGCCACCGTTCACTGTAAGAGCCTTATATTACAATTTCGAAGATATAATGTGTAGTTAGTCCCAGGCCAGACAACAAAATAAAATACAAAAAGTATTTCTTCGGCGATTTCCTCTCAGCAGATTCGTGGTAAAAACTCTTCGAATAAATAAAAAATTGCCATGAAAAGTTTCTCAAAACAATCTGTCGTTCGGAATCGACTTTAAACTCTTGGTCCCGCCACTTATGTATAAAATTAATACACATAAAGTAGTGTGAGAACTAGGTCATATTCCTACTGAAGGGTTGTAATGATCAATTTGGTATGTATGTAATGTGTAGTTAGTGCAAAAATATGCGTAGTCTGGTGGTTAGTTTGTAAACTTACTAGAGTTTTGAGTTCAAGCCTCAGCTGCTAAAAATTAAACTTCTTTAGACATTCACCTCTTGATAACGTCTAACAAAAATTCAGATGCAATAATGCTACTAAAATGCTTCACAAATTTATGGTTCAGAAGCTTTGTTTGATCTCTATAGCCTTTCGATAATCGTTAACGGCCATTTTGTTAAAAAATAATTGTCATATATTCAGTTTGTTTTGCCACATTATCATGACGGAAAGCATTCAACAAAACGTCTAAATAATAAAATTTTTATCTTTTGATCTTATAACAAGAAAATTACAGCCATGTGTGAGAAAAAAACTATAATTTGCAAGATACAATCAGATCCAAAGCGTCAATCATACCGAAAAGTTGAATTTGATATGATTGAAGTGTGGCACCACCAGTCCATATTTCTGAGAGAATGATATTGCCAGGGCATCATTGTCAACAGCGAGTTGGATTACCAATTCTTTGACCTATTGATAATGTGAACACCAAAAACATGTGGTTGCAATAGAACGCGCTCGTGCATACAGCTTATTCAATTTTTCATAAGCGATTTTTGCTCCCTACTTGGAGTATAAACGGCTATCTGGATGTCGAACGCGACATTTTCGATTTCAATGACTTATTAAGTCCAGTTAATGAACTTTCTCATTGGCTCTATATCGTCCAGTTTTCCCGCTTTCAATGGATTCAGAGGATTCTATAAATGATCCTTCACAATTGGTCATCATGACCAATGACTCCTTAGTAAAATGTTTGACTTCCTCTAGCAATTGGTAATTTAATTTTGTTATGTTTGCGTTTGAAAGCATTTATTTGAGCACTTGAAGTCGCCGTAGTCTAGTAGGTAGTGTGTTGGCTTATTAGGCGTGAAGCCAGGGTTCAAATCCCGTAGAATCAAAACTAATAAAAAAATTTTCTACGACCAAAAACTCTGAGAGTAAAAAAAATTGTCATGAAAAATTTCTCAAAAATTTGTCATTCGGAATCGACTTTAAACTATAGGTCCCGCCACTTATGTATAAAATTAACACACCGTACTTGAGTAGTGTTGAGAATCTAGGCCCTAATCCTGACTAAAAGGTTGTAATGGCCAATTATGTTATGTTATGAACATCAACGACATGTGGTTTCAATAGAACTGCGCTACGTGAAACAGAATTCATAACACATTGCATAGTCTGCACAAGCGATTTGCGGGCTTTGACATGTCATATGGAGCTGATGTGAATTTGTCACCGTAATCGTGCGATTTGAGTTCGTTAGACTTTACACAATATGTTTTATGCTTTCAGTGTCTTATTAAGGCCATAAAATGAATTTTCCGCTCACTTGTTTCTGCTAATAATGCCCAAAGAATTTTTTCCTTCATTGCTCGATGCTGCTTAAGTATTCAAAAAGTTTGTACTTCCTCTAACAATTGCTAATTTAAGGTTGTTGAGTTTGTGTTTAAAGACTGCATTCTCATAACCTTATATTTGTAAGCAATTATATCATGGTAGCTTAAGTGTTAGTTTATTAGGCGTGATGAAACCATGATTCAAACCCCTTATTTAAAAATATTTCTTAGGCGACTTCCTCTCAGCAGATTACTGGCAAAAACTCTGAGTGTAAATAAAATTTTCATGAAAAGCTACTCAGAAATCTGTCGTTCAGAGTCAACTTAAAACTGCAGATCCCGCCACTCGTGTATAAAATTCACTCACAACATAAGTGGTGTGAAAAGCTGGTTCGTATCCCTGAACTGAAGAGTTATCACAACTAATTATGTATGTTTGTTTATTAAGTATCAGAGGTTTAGAGATTATTTACCAGATCCTGTATTCCTCAAGTTAGATTATCCGAAAAATCACTTATTCGAAGAAAGAGGAAACTTTCTTCAGCAATGAAGACCATTTTATACTCAGTGGCAGTGGTGTTGTCGAGCCGGAACGCTCCGGAACGTTGTTCCGGTACTTCCTTTTTAGACAGGAACGCGTTCCGGAACTAAAGATGATTTCTAATAACGAGAATTGTCTGACGTTTAGAAAAAAAGTTAAAAAGAATTGCTGATTTTTTTTTCTATTTTTTGATGAATTTCTATGAACAAGGGTTTGAACCGAACACGAACCGGAATGAACCAGTTTGTTATTCCGAACCGTATTCCGGAGTCCGAAACACGTTCCGGTAAAAAAAACTTAGCACAACACCACTGCTCGGTGGGTAATTCAAGAAGGAAAATTGATTGAATTTGGTTTTATTGTATTAGAGTTCCTACCAAGACCTTCCCATTTGAAGTCGATTGCAAGAATGGTAAACTAAAGATTACGCCATCACGCATACAAAATTAAAACTTTCTGCTCATATTAAATCAATGACGTCATCCAAAATGTGTTCCTATTGGCTAATGATAATGTAAGTTATATTGCAGGGCTGCCAACTACTTTTACGTAGTCCACACATTTTTCAGAAGAAATGTTAATTTTCGCATATGAAAAAGACGGGAAATCATGCGCTAGGCGTAATCTTTAATTTATCATTCTTAAAGTCGATTGTGAAGCTAGATTAAATAAAGTTCTTACGTAGATATCTCCCTAACATTAGAGCATTTGAAGGTCAGGATTTGATCAAGATCAGTTTGAAAAATAGAAAACAAATTTGTTTTACTCAAAATCACCTAATGATTCATACCAAAATCATTATTAAATCAGTAAATAAATCCTGATAAATCTGTCTGATAATTGTCGTTAATGCCAAGCGTCCTTTAAACTAAACAGACTTGGACCGACAACAACTAATAATTGTCAAAAAGTCAAATTCACATTTGAAAGTACAACTAGGGAAACTTATCAAAAAAAAAAATACAAAAACGAAAGAAAAAGGGATAAAAATGGAAATCAAAAATTCATAACACAACAGCTGAGTTGTTGATTATCATGGCCAAAGGAAAGTAAAACAGCACCAACAGGCATACAATTGCTAACGATTATGATGATGACGACAATGTTGATGAGCAAAGCATGCAGATGATGAATTTCTAGAAAATAAAATTAAAATTCCAACGAAAAAACAAAAAAAACAGAAAAGACAACCACCAAATGAATGATACGTTGTAGGATAAAAAAAGCAAAGAAAGAAAGGGGGAATAACATAAAGGGATAAATGTCATATTTGTTGCAATTTGTTGTATGAATAACAAACAAGAAAGGATCCCTTCACTTTAGTGTATTCGTTTATGAATAAGAACAACAACAACAGCAATAACAAACTAACGATCAAAATGAAATAATCAAATATACAACAACAACAACAAAAAATACTAAAAAGAAACAAAAAAAAAACAAAACAAAAAGGACATCAACAAATTGATGTGTGAATAAAGTCCTGTTTTGTCACACACACATCCTGCCTGCCTTTTCGTATGTGGCTTGTCTTTCTATCTGCTAGAGACAGAGAAGCTGTCTGTCACTCTTTTTGGTCTGTCAGCAATTAACACGCTATTCATCAAGGGTTTGACTTTGACTTTTTAGAATAACAACAACAATAACAATTACAAACAGACATTGGCATACATTCGCACACATGATTGCACTGATCCTTTATATTACGATGCGAGTATAAGATGTGAATAAAATTAAAAGAACAAAAAATGCTCGAATAGAAAGTGAAACAATGGCAACGTTCACACAAAAACCAGATTAGTTAAATGTAATCTTTTTAAAGCCGATATTCATAATTTTTTTATTGTTTTGTTTTTTTTTTCATAGAATACCACTCTTTAGAGCTCTTCTATTAGCCACCATACAAATTATGTTTCCTTTTCATTCGAAAACTTTTAATATTTGAGTTCAAATCATTTTGATTCAAATACTTTAAACTCTTAACAAAATGTCATGACTTCTTCGGTGACAGCTGTCATTATTCGTACACCATACCTTATAGTAGTTTTGTAACAATCGCACTTGGATTTTCAAAGCAATCAAGTTCTATTGATTCTTGATTTTGATGAAAGAAGTTTGTTTACAAAGGCATCTTTATATCCTATTATTAATAATATTGAGGGGATATATGGAATTATAGACTCTGATTCTATAAATAAGTGTAGAGCTTTGAGAAACTTATTTTATTACGATCGTTTAAACCTGGTTCTTTGAGTTGTTTTACAGAACAACGTTCTTAAAGAACGGCTCTAAATAAGTTTCCATATGCCCTTAGTAGGAAATATTATTTAATTAAGAAATTACATGACAATTTATAATCATACGAGTGAGAACTTCGACTCATCTGTATGTACGACACAAGCCCTGGTGGGATTGAACGACCCCAACTATGTCTAGCACACTACCACTAGACTCCAGGGCTCAGTAAAGAAATAATTTGTTAGTGAGTAAAGCTCATCCTTTGGCCTCACCATTGGAGTATCTTTCTGATAGGGTTACGTTACGAATTTGCCATTTTGTATGGCCAATGTGAAGTAAACCCCCTTATCCATGATCCGTTATTGGTGGATTTGAACCACCCCTACCTCCAAAGCAAACCGATCAATTTCGTCATCATGCCCACATCTGCAAACGTTCTGTTAACCGGAAACCGTTAACGTCTATTTTAAACTGCTGGGCACTCTCATAAAATGTGTTGTACAGATTCCGTTTCCTTCGTTTCATCTCAACTTCTGCAGTAATCCTGTTGGAATAGCTCAAGCCTGTTAGTGAAACTGTTAATAGCGCATTGTTCTGTTAGAATTCAATTTAGAACGCAAATCGAGCTCATGTAGTTTCCTGGCTCTCTTACATACATACATACATAATTGGCCATTACAACCCTTCAGTCAGGATTACGACCTAGCTTCTCACACCATTTATGTTGTGTGCGTTAACTTTATACATGAGTGGAGGGACCTACAGTTTAAAGTCGACTCCGAACGACAGATTTTTGAGAAGCTTTTCATTGCAATTTTTACTCTCAGAGTCTTTGCCAGAAATCTGCTGAGAGGAAGTCGCCGAAGAAATATTTTTCGTTTTGATGTCTGACCTGGGATACGAACCCGGGCCTTTTGTCTAATAAGCCAACACACTACCCACTAGACCACGGCGACTACTACTCTACTACTACACTGGCTCTCTTGCAATTTTAAAATTCGGCAACCAGGTATGTCGAACCACCCAGGGGTTGATGAATTCCATGCTGCTTTTTCAATTTGGAAGGGTCGCATATATCCCCTCTCTCATCTTCTCCTCAAACATCCTGTGATCCCTTCTTCCGTGCCTGTTCGCCCGCGTTTTCGTTTCTTCCATTTTACAGTGACCCGAAACACAGTAGAGGCGGTTTATGTCAAGAGTCCATCCATGATGGTAAATCTATTTGTTGGCTATGCAAAACGTATTGTAACCGAACTGATAAAGTACCATGACCGGGATTTATTGAGAATATAACAAAGATTCCTTTTTATAATTAGAAATCGTTTATGTAAGCGATCATGACGGTATTATGCTTTCGCAGATGCCGGAACTTAATGACACCCAATAAAGCCTTAAAGACTGCTCTACAGATTAATTTACCAAACCTTTACCTAGTTTAAGCGAATACTACAATTGATCTCAAATAAGGGCCTGGGGCATCGTATATCACCACATTAAAAACTGCTAAAGAGAAAAAAGCTATCTCATAAGTAAAGTTGATAATGATGATACCAGAAAATATTGTGATATTATTACTCTGGATATTGAAAACATATATTCTGGGATCATTGCAAATGTTAATCCTAATTCCAGTCAGTAGCTGCATCTCATTCAGGAGCCTATGCAATTTTAATGAGACGTATGTCAAAAGCAAAGTCGATCATGATGTTGCAGATGTTAAGTGTACCTAATCCTAATTCTAGTCAGGAGCTGCATCTCATTCAGGAGCCTATGCTACAAATTAGCAATTTTGATAAGGCATATATCAACAGCGTCAAAATTTGCGCAAGTTTCGGAAGAAAAATAAATATCGGTTTAGTCGACAATATTGTGAGACTTTTGCATACAAGACTCTTGAAATATGTACTGTCTTAAGCAGACGAACCCATTAGTATTACCAAGTGACGGCTGTAGTCAATTACAAGCCAGAACTAAAAATATCACCAATTTTTATAATTTACAATAGAAAGAAGAGAAAGATATTACAGACTAAAATTGAAAACCGATATGAACTCTTCACATTCCAGTAAATGCTTGGATGTAAAGATTTCCAATCGCCTTAACTTCAAGTGATGCAAGAAGGCAGTGGAAGTTGTAAAAGAGAAGATAGGTTAGGTTAGGTAAGAGGACGTGTACTTGTCTACTGTGACAAGTATAGTACCCGGAGGTCGAATTGATCCAATGTACAACGTCCTAGCTTCTCACATCACTCGTGTTGTGTGCGTTAATAATTTTATAGATGAGTGGCGGGACCTACAGTTTATAGTCGACTCCGAACGAAAGATTTTTTTTTGAGGAGCTTTTCATTGCAATATTCATTTACTCTCAGGGTTTTTGTCAGAAATCTGCTGAGAGGAAGTCGCCGAAGGAATATTTTCATATTTTCGTTTGGATGTCTGACCTGGGATTCGAACTCGGACCCTTCTTCTAATAAGCCAACACACTACCTACTAGACCACGGCGACTTCAAAAGAAGATAGGAGGTCTTTAGATCAGATTAAGTGGTTATTACTGTCAAACGTAAATACCGAGTGTTATTGTGTACTTCAATTCCTGTCATTCTACGACAGACAATGTGATCAGAGGAATATTATCTTGTGATCAATGATTTTGTTAGAGTAAATGAATGTCAAAAGTGATATTCATTGCTATACATTAGAACCTGGCAAACGTTTCCATTTCAGAAACATATTTAATGTCATAATAATTTTGACAAAACAAAATTTGTCTTTTTATCATCCAACCGTTTTTGCTGTTATTTTTCTTTTTTTTTTGATACAAAAAAGACAAATGCTTTTGAAGATTTATTTTTTCGAAATCCAAGTGTTAATTCATGACACACACAGCCTCTGCAATATGCTATACATCATATAGATTTGTTGTCTACCTCTACCAATTAACAAATTCTTGTCTAATCATAAATTTTTCTGATTTTACCATACCTTACTCCCAACCAACTAGGCACTCACTCACTCACACATTCAGTCGCTTATGATAAATCACAAAAATGTACAAACAAAACTCATATGAAATGTACAAAAATTGTAAAGACATCAGAGGAAATTCTCTCGCTGGCAATATAAAATATCGCCCAAGCAATCCATTATAAAATCATTTAATTTTATAATCAAAAATCCCCAACAAAAAAAGGAAAAAATAAATTTGTTACGAATCATATGAAAAAGCGGGATCGAGTGACTACAAATCAACACCTTGTGGCATGACACAACGCAATTTTTTCGAAACATAAACTGACAAAATGACGCCTTCTCTTTGACGTACTTTGTTTGAATAATACTATGCCACTCAGCTATGTAGCTAAACGTTGTACGAGTACGTACATACGTAGTACAAGTGATGTTGCACTTTCATTTGAAAAGAGCAGCACAACAGAACAGAATAGAACTCAACTGAACTGAACTAAACTGAAGTCATTGTAAAAAGATTTAAGAGGAGCCTGTAACAATTTCAAGTGATACATTTCCATGCACCGTATCGTAACGTAACGTAACGTAACGTATCGTATCGTATCCTATCCTATAAACGTTTTATTTATTCATACCGTTCATACCCCCCTTCATTGTATTATGAATGATGCTGCAATATTTATGACATATTCATACACAAATCTGTATGTACTCGTATGTTGTAAATTTTAACAACAATTTTATTTGTTTTATTCATACTCTAGACTTTTGTGTTGCAGTGTAGTATAGTATCTTGTGATTTTATTTGTCTACACGATAATAAATCAAAATTGTTTATTAGCCTGGCACATTTATGAGTTTTTGATTTCTATTAAAAATCTATTCCTTTCAGAAACAAAATAAAAAAACTGAAATAAAAAGATCACGATGAAATTAATATTTTTTTAAGAAGAAAAAAGTCCGTACGAACAAATTTAATATGACACAGACTCTGTTCAAATATATTTGACAGATGGCACGCGTGCGCAATGAAAATAATTTTTCAAATCTTATTACAAGATAAACAACAAAACAAAAAAATTTAATAAAGACGCCACAAATGACACAAATGCATCATGACATGGCAGAATTATTTCATATGGTTTTTGGGATTTAGGAATTTATTGAAGAATGACCACAGCCTAGTGGAATTTGTACGAAATTCAGTGATCCAACATGTATTTGTAGGCATTATCCTATGTGATACGAGTTGCTTCCCGTTTGAATTTTTATTTTCGACTGAAACTGTTAACAATTGCATCATTAAGAGGCTATCCTTGGTTACTTGTTATTGTGTTTTCCATCAGAAAAAGTCACCGTAGTTTAGTAGGTAGTCTCTTGGTTTAAAAGACTTGAGGCCGCCGGTCAACCACTGGCCCAGACATCTCATCTAGAAAAAACTCTGAGAGTAACTCAATTTCCATGAAGCATTTCCCAAAAATCTGTTGTACGGTATCGACTTTAAACTGTAGGTCCCACCTCTCTTGTATAAAAAAACCCACACAACCTAATTGTTGTGGGAAGCTAGATCACAATCCTGACTAAAGAGTTTTAATGACCAATTACGTATGTAGGACTAGATTTTCATATTTCATCTACCAACTTGTAATTGCCTGCTGATCCTTTAGATTGCCAATAATTGTGTTTTTCAAATTTACATGGAATTCGAGCCTTTGACGTTCACGTATGCTAGCATACGTCTTAACGCATCCAACCGCAAGAATCAAATTCCTCTAATTCTAATTTACCTATGCCTGGGCAACTGTTTTAACTTCTTTTGATTAGTATATGTGCCTCTGTATAAAATCTCTTGAAAGTTCTTCCATATTATGTGATACGTATCGATTTTTGTATCGACCTCTTCACCATTGCTTTCTGCCATGCGGTACTACGTTACTTCATACTGCGGCCAACTTCCTAGCTGTTCTTCTATAACTCAACATGTACTCATATAACTCAACTGTGTTGCTATCACCTACTACCAGATTTGTTTACTTGTTTTGCTACGTAAGAACTATCGATAACTATGTTTTGACAATTGAGAATGTCAGAGTTAATATTTCTGCTCAAGTCAAATTCAATTTTATTAAGAAATTCAAGAATTCAATCAAAACTTCTCTCAGATCATAATATTGTGCCCGAGGCAACATTTCTGTTGGTTTTCTGATTTTAATTCCGGTTAGGGCGCTTCCCGATGAAATGATACACGTGTTTACGTAGAGGTGTCGGGTGCGGATGGAGCCTCCTGGAAGTATTTCAGACAGGAGCTTCAATATTAATTTCAATTTCAAATACTAATTTCTACTTGAGAATCGGACTGCCCTGAGGGCCATTGGATTAGTATGCCTTACGTAAGGACTCTATAAAAGTCGTTGGAACACATCAGATCCATCGATACCGAGTTCCTGAATAGTACATCCCAAACCGAGTTGGTGAATGCTCTAACTAGATTGAGTTCACATTCTATGATCGACTGCATCAATGACCTTATTGCAAGATGGCGTAGGAAGAAAGAGTGTGTTGATAGAGCCGGATGTTCTTTGTCCAAAAGTCTTTGGCCATCTTTTACAGAATATTATCGGGTTTGGAAATCTGAAAGGGTCTGCACTGAATCATATCCGGACTATTTCGGGTTATGTTACAATGGGGGAAATTAAATTCTATAGATTATCAACCCTCTAGATGTTTAGCCTTTGGTATGATGAGGCTAAAAGCCCCGCAAAGGGAGTTCCTTCATGCTTTAAACCTTTTATCATACTCTCCTGAGGTCTATAACGGAATTGTACCAACAGAGGTGTTCTCGCTCAACTTCGCGTTACTACGTTCTCTTATAAGGTTTTTGTCCTGGGTCATCTATTTAAATTTTTTCTCCAACCTTTCTTTTCCAATTTTTCTTTTCCTATGTGTAGGAGGAGCACAATGGGTTAAATGAAGGCTTTAGCTGGTTAGCTAGTTCTCGCTTAACTTTGCGTTACTACGTTTTCTTATAAGATTTTTGTCTTGGGTCATCTATTTAAGAGTTTTTTCCAACCTTTCATTTCCAATTTGCCTTTCTCTTCTCCTATAGGAGGATCACAATGGGTTAAATGAAGGTTTTAGCTTTACGCAAATCATATTGGAAGGAAACAGGATGTTTTATTCAAACTTTATAAATCTAAAGAGCACTTCCGACACAGCTATAGCTTTTCGAATATTTCGACATTCACACGCTTTATAATTTTGTGGGCACTCTTTCCCCAGATGCCGAAAAAATTCATGCGTTTAATAAAAACTGCCTAAAAGAGTTCAATTTTGTTTCCAACAAAATTATTCCGAAATTATTAAATTTAATGCGATAATCTTATGATTTCCCTGAAGCACTCATCCGTATTTCCCCCCCGTTTAAAGTGTAACGAAACTTCATATCAGTTGGATGAATGACACTTACTCACCTACACTGCCATTAATAACGCAACGAAAGTAAGCGTACGTGAGTGAGTATGTGTGCAAGTGTGTTTGTGTGTTTAATATTTAAAATTTCATTCAAAATGTCAACAGTGTTGACATAAACATGACAAGAACTTGCACTTTTGGATTACAAGTGGATGAATATTGTGTCGCTGATACTCTCTGGTACTCGTACTGCCTGCCTGCCTGCCTGCCTGCTACTGGTAATACTTCAAGTAAAGCACAGAAGCAGAGAGACAAAGTGGAGGAAGTATTTTTATTTTCAATTTTTTATTTTCTCTTCAATTCCGTTGTTTTATTTGCATAAGTTTTGTATGTTGAACAAGAATACAATAAAAAAAAAAAAAAATAAGGAAATAAAGGAAAAATGAAAAACAAACTACAACAACAACAACAACAACTTCCTTGTAAATTGAAAAAATGGCGTAAAATTTGTTTTTCCTTGCATGTTGTCTTCTTCTTCTTTTAATTTTTCTGTTATTAAAACAAAAAGACATAAAAGTGACATTATATTGTAGATTTTGGTGTTGTTGTTGTTGTTGTTGCTGTTTTTATTTACTTCAATGGCAACGACAACAGCCATGTTATTGTATTTCTGTTGCTGTTGTTGTTGCTTTAAATTCCATATTCTTGTAACAGATCAAATGTCAGAAAATCATGTCAACACATACTACATTCCCGACATATCAGCGATATGGTTTGATGTTATTGTTCATGCATGCATCATGCAGCATGAAGAATGAAGAATTTTTTTTCAATATTTTTAAAACTGAAATACAATTTTAATGCTTGCTAAGGATTCTTCCTAGATTTTTTGTGAATTTAGTAGAGTTAAGAATCTAAATAGAGCCAACATGGGCAGATCCAAGCTGAATAATCTTTACGTCTTTGTAACAATACTAGATAAAGCTTGCAATTGTGTAAACCAAACAAAAATTTCTTTCATAAAGGGTGGGCCCCTTAAAAGTTTAAGTTTAAAAATGCAATCAAATTGAAATGGTTTGAAATTTTATCAAAAATTTATTGTTTCGTTGTGAAGTACAATTAGAAATGAAATATTATTTCAGTTATATGGCTGCCACGGCTGGCCTCATAGTACCCCATTCGATCAAAGCAATTTCCCTACACTTCCTCCACTGTATATGGTTGTATCCCGGCAATGGCATCACGAATGTTGGCCTTTAAATGCTCAATTGTCTCTGGATTGTCGGCATAACACTTTTCTTAAACGGCGTCCCACAGAAAATAATCCAACGGTTTCAATTCGCAACATCCTGGAGGCCAATTGGCATCATCCTTCAGTTAGGATTATTGACCTAATTTCTCACATTGGCATCATCATCACATTGGGATTGCCGTGGTATAGTAGGTAGTATGCTGGCTTATTAAACGTAAAGCCAGGGTTCGAGTCCCAGTACAAAAAGTATTTTTTCGGCGATTTCATCGCTTTCTCTTCTTGAAAAGTTTCTCAAAAAAAAATCTGTCGTTCGGAGTCGGCTTTAAACTGCATGTCCCGCCACTTCTGTATAAAATTAACACACACAACATAAGTGGTGTGAGTAACTGCGGGCTTCTTGGGCACGATTGCTGTATACTGTCTAATGGTGAAGGTATAGCATTGGCCATTTTATGGTCTCCAGCAGCAACTCGTTTCCTTACCGTTCGCATCTTCCCTCTTTCCATCTTCCCTAAACCTGCACAATGCACTGCATGAGTAGGGGTCATCCCCTGAGTGCTGGTTTAACAAAAAAAAAAATTAAACGGCCATCAAACGTTTTACGCAATGAATCGATTGTAGGATGAGATGTTTGGCAAATTGAAACCAGACATCGTTCACATCAAAACCATAAAGAGTGGTACCAGAAAATCGGTTATAATGGTACAATAGGTCTATCCAGTGAGCGTAATGGTCGCATCGTTCTCATTTTCAAAGAAATATGGGCCAATGATGCCTCTGCTGCACAAGCCGTAGCAAACAATTACTCGTAATGCGTCCATTAGTTTCTGCTAGATCGCGTGTAGGTTTTCTGAGCCCAAAATACGGCAATTTGGCTCCGAAAAGATGATTTTTTTTTTGGCAAAATCGACAGCTTTGTGTAGATTCTCGTTGGCCAATTAAATCCCGACGTTGGTCTAGCGTAAATTGATCCAAAACGTTCAGAGATAATATAAAGAATTTTATGACAGAGCAGAATGTCATAAGATTGCTGTTTCAAAATATCCAATAATTCCAATTTAAACCAATAATAGGTGAAATAGGTTTGAAAAGTGTTTTCGAATAATACTTGCTTGACAAACCAGCAATTATCTGCAGCAAACATGAATTTCTTTTATAAAATGATTTTTGTGTTCTATTCTAAGATTTGTGATATTTTTGTGATTTAATTTCTTTAATAAATTTATTTTTGTAGATAGTCTTGTGATAATAAATTTCATTTTAACATTCTTAAGAATTCATAGACAACATCATTAATCTTGTGTGAAATATTTTCTTTTTCTTTTCAGTTCTTTGAGGTGCGCGCCATCAGGTATTGTTTGCTTTTTGATTTAAACTTGAATTATTTGTTCGTATTTTTGTTTAATTGCAAATTTTGTTTTAAACTTTATTTCTTTTATAATTAAATAAAAACAATTCCCAAATAAATTTAAATTGAAATAGTTTTGATCTTTAAGAATGAAAAGATTTTAAATTAAAAAATACTAATGCCTTGGGAGTTTTTTGCATCACAAGTAATTGTAATCACTTATAAAAAATTTCAACTTTATATGATGCGTGCTAATTTATGAATTATATCAGATTACGAACTTAATAAGATTCATTATATTTGATTATATTTCCCAGAGATATTACTCATGATCTTATGATGTTTACAAATTTCTATAAATCCACATTATGAACATTAACTAATCTAATCGGGTGTGCCATTTATAGCAATAAATTTTAAACTGGCAATACTTACATATGTCATTCTACATATATGCACACCAGAGATCAGCAATGAATCATTTTTCCGCTACACATAAGTACTCATGCAATTTTGAGTATGATTGAATCAACAGAATTGAAATTCAACTACTCTGATTTATTCGTACTCGTTACAACATTGATTTATAAGTAGCAATGAATGTGAGTGCAACGTTGACATCAAACTCACAACATTCGAAATATGTTTGATTCATACGCCTACTCATTCAGATTCATAAATTTAGGAAAATACTTATTATACTTACGAATGATTCGAGTCACTCATACATACATACATAATTGGTCATTACAACCCTTCAGTCAGGATTATTAACCTAGTTTCTCACACTACTTATGTTGTGTGTGTTAATTTTATACATAAGTGGTGGGACATACAGTTTAAAGTCGACTCCGAACGACAGATTTTTGAGAAACTTTTCATGGCAATTTAATATTTACTCTCAGAGTTTTTGCCAGAAATCTGCTGAGAGGAAATCGCCTAAAAAAAAACTTTTTTTGTATTTTGTTTTGATGTCTGGCCTGGGACTCGAACCCTGGCTTTACGTCTAATAAGCCAGCACACCGCCTACTAGACAACGGCGACCTCAAATTCGAGTTACTCTCACAATCAATTTATGGCGTCAAACGTTTGATGATCCTTTTATTAACCAAAATCAATACATACATGCATACATAATTTGTCATTATAACCCTTCAGTCAAGATTACGTCTTAGCTTCTCCACACCGCTTATATTTTGGTGGGTTAATTTTATACATGATTGGCGCCACCTACAATTTAAAGTCGATCCCCAACATCATATTTTTCATTTTTTTTTTTTTTTTTTTGAGAAGCTTTTAATGGCAATTTTATTTCGACGCCTCCGTTCTATAACATTCAAAGTCGAAAAAGTGTGTTTTGAGTTATGAGTTTTCAAAGTTTTCGCGCGACTTACGACTATCTGTGTATTCTAAGTAGATTTTTTCCCTATAACTTCGGAACGGATGGGCACACCTTAACCAAATTTTGACAGTACAATAATACCCCGGTTTGCGTTGCCTTGTTCTGCATCTGTTTCAAAGTTGCGTCTTTTTAAAATTTCTGTGATTTCGAAGTTGCTTCGTTTTTGTTTCAGTTTGCGTCGCGTGTTGCGTCGTTAGTGCTTCGATTTACGTTGTTAATACGTCTTATTAACGACGCAAACCGGGGTATTAGTGTATTTAAGTTAGAGAACGTAGAAATGCAATAACATTAAAAACGTTCTAAGTAAGTGCACTTAGAACGTTGTAGAATGGAAGCGTCGATTTATTCTCAGAGTATTTGCCAGACATCTGCTAAGAAAAAGTTGTTGAAGAAATATATATTTTTGCTTTCATATTTTCGTTTTGATGTCTGACTTGGGATTTGAACCCGGGGCTTACGTCTAATAAGCCAACACACTACCTACTAGACTACGACCAAAATGGTGACGTCAATTGGCAGTCAAGAAGATGCGATTTGATACCGCTGAACTGTATTCTATAGGGCACCGTTAAAGAGAAGTATTCTGCTGACAAGCCAGAGACAATTGAGCATTTAAAAGCCATTTTCTTGTGGGGTGTTCTTCCTTTTTACACTTTTTAATGCCTTTAGCTGGATTTCAGTTACTTTTCTCAAGTTTTTTTTTTTTATTCAGCTATACTGTACCAGAAATTAAAACTCCTAGACATTGGAAGACAACAATAACTTGTCTTACTCATACGAAATAAATGCATTCCAAAGCAGGTGTCAATAAAATACTTTGTAATTTTTGTATTTGTTGGAACAAAAAATTTTTATATTTAGATTATATGCAGACTTATATCTTTTAATTTTATTTAAATATATAAAATAAATTTATTTCGCATAAATTTTAAAATTGGCGTCAAACCAATCAAGCTACAAATGTTTGATTTTTATGTTAATTTTTTTAACATTTTTTTCGTTTTTTGTTCTCATGTTAATTTTTAAAATTTTTAATTAGTGATTGGTTTAGATGACGTGCGGTATTATTGTGAACTGCTGTATTGAAAAATTGCCAATAAATTTAATTTTAAAAAGATCATATTCACTGATTAGAAGTTCGAACATAAACTGCTTTGACATGTTTATTAAACGATATTAGTTTTATTCTGCTTTTTTCATTTTTTTAAATATTTTTTTAAGTTTTAAGTTTTTAATCATTATTAAGATCATATTAAAAAATGCGTGTAGGAAACGAGGAAATTAGAACGAAAATTAAAGTTGCATTGATTCTGGTTATTTTAACCCTTTAGTCAGCATAACGACCTAGCTTCTCACACCACCCAAATTTGTGTGTGTTAATTTTATACATGAGTGGCGGGCCCTACATTTTAAAGTCGACCCCGAATGGCAAATATTTTCAGAAACATTTCATGACAGTTTTATTTTACGGTCGCAGTTTTTGCTAGAAATCTTCTGGGAGGAAGTTGCCTAAGAAATTTTTCGTTTTGTTGGAGATATCTGATCTGGGGTTTTACCCTTGGCCCCATGTCTAATAAACCAATACAGCCACTTACTAAATTACGGCGATTTCTGCAGATTATTCTTTTCTTTTTACTACTTCGGGAAAATTTTTAATAAATTTTTATGTTAGTCAGTGAATGTTTTTTTTTTAACGTTATCATTAATATGGTGATACAGTGATCGCTGTAAGCATAGGTACATATATCTCTTAATTATTGTTGCTTGCCATGGATGCATTAACGATCTACAGAATTGTCTGATACCGGGAAAATACAGTTGCTGGCTTTGTTTGCCAGTACAACACAGATCTTTGAGAAAGCGTTCAGCAGAAATTCATGTTAAAGTTGATGATAGGTTAGGTTAGAGGACGTGTACTTGTCAATTCTGACAACTACAGTACCCGGTGGTGGAATTGACCCATTGTACAACGACCTAGCTTCTCACACCACTTATGTTGTGTGCGTTAATTTTATACATAAATGGCGGGAGTTACAGTTTAAAGTCGACTCCGAACGACACATTTTTTGAGAAGCATTTCATGGCAATTTTTACTCTCAGAGTTTTTGCCAGAAATCTGCTGAGAGGAAGTCGCAGAAGAAGTATTTTCATATTTTCGTTTTGATGTCTGACCTGGGATTCGAACTCGGGTCCTTCGTCTAATAAGCCAACACACTATCTACTAGACCACGGCGACTTCAAAAGTTGATGATAACCGAATGACATCTCTAGAACGTTGGTTTTATAAGGTTCTGAACTTAGCTTACGTGTTTTCATAAGTCCCTGACATATTTTATTGCAAGTTAGGCCATAGGTACTGTGCTTGTCTTGACCGACAGGGGCACGTCCTCTAACCTAGGCCATAGACTTCACAAAATACATGCTTAATTGTATGATGAACTCTTATAAATATTTTGAAGGAAATCTTAAAGGCTGTACTTTCATAAGCTTTTTATTATCCTTTACAACCGTATTGTTATCAATGGCAGTCAAGCAGCGGATATCAAATAGTTTTAGGCGGTACTTGAGTTGACTTGAATTCATTTTAGTAAATGGCGAACTTCCTTATCTGTCACCTGACTTAAGACATGATTCTTTTCTGTTTTCAAAAATAAATTTTAAATTTATTTTCAATTTACGTTTTTAATCTATTAATCCATAATGGATTTTGAAGATACGTCAAGCTTGGTTTGGTTCTACGCAAACAATGTTTCCAAAATTAAGACTTCATTTGAATTCTTAATTGGTTTCATGTTTTTTTGTTTTTTCTGATTTTTGTTTTAATTTCGTTTTTTTTTTTGTAATTATTGTTGTTGTTTTTGGATTGATTTACTAATTGGTTGTATTTATATTGCCATAGAATATCGGCATATACTACCATACCGTCTAACTATAAAGCTTTCAGACTAAACATGATTAATTAGAAAATTAGTCAAATAGATTAGATTAGAGTGAAGTGAACTAAACTGATGTTGATCGGAAATATTTTTCAAGAAATATTGTATTGCGTCTGTAATTAATGCCGATGACGATAAAGGAAATCTTTAATTCACGTTTAACTCTATCATATGCTTTCAAATTAAGTTGTAGAACAAGTTGGTTTCGGAAAGGGTCGCATGTAAATTAATTCTAATTCTTTTTTTTTTGGTTTTTGAGTTTTTAACATAATTTCTTGACAAATTTTGATTGAAATAATATTTCTTCCGTAGAATCATTTTATTTTTATTTTTACTTCCCACAAATTAATATAAAAAATGTTTGTTGTCTAATGACTTTTGTGGCAAGGTAGCGCTCTATTTAATCCGGTTTTTTTTCCTTGGCTTTCTGAAATGAATAAATGTTCCAGAACTAGTCATAGTACGTAGGAAAGGTACCAAGTAAATGTAAACCAGTCGCCGTGGTCTAGTGGGTAGTGTGTTGGCTTATTAGACGAAAGGCCCATGTTCGAATCCCAGGTCAGACATCAAAACGAAAAATATTTCTTCAACGACTTCCTCTCAGCAGATTTCTGGCAAAGACTCTGAGAGTAAAAATTGCCATGAAAAAAAATCTGTCGTTCGGAGGCGACTTTAAACTGTAGGTCCCGCCACTCATGTATAAAATTAACGCACACAACATAAGTGGTGTGAGAAGCTAGGTCGTAATCCTGACTAAAGGGTTGTAATGGCCAATTATGTATGTATGTATGTGTAGTTTTGCCCTTTGAAATGGAGAATATCAGTCAAATTTCTTTATTCTAAAATAAAAGCCTAGCCGTCTAGCATTGCTCATATTTTTTTGTTTTGAAAATTTGGGGATTAAAAGCGTACTAATATGTACTAGAGTATAAGTACCAAAGGGTCTATACTTTCTTTCGTTTAATTAGGGCAAGATTTTGAACAAATTGCGTCTCTTAGTTAGTGTCTGACAATCGTTAACTGTAGGTTTATGAGGAAAAAGAGAAAGGGAGACTTTCCTTTGTTCAACAAGTATTATTTTTAATAGGGAAAAACACTATCACGCAAAAGTTAAGATTGACAAATAATATGGAAGCTCTACGCCATCAATGGTTTACTTAATTTCAATGGAGTCGCAACAATTCAAAAAATGTCGAGCGTTTTTAATGCCCAGTTAAAAAAAAATATTGACGATACCACCGATTACGATTCCCGGCAATTAAAATTGTAGAAGATCATCGGACATCGCTCAATGATTTCAATTTTAAATCATTACTTGTGCATGAGAAACATGCTTCATTTGCTTATGATTGTTTTCACACGTAGTGATGTCTAGATTTATTAATCCCGTGTTGCGTTGTTGAACTGTAAAGATGCATTATATCGATTAAAAACTCGGCATAAGTAATTGGTTCTAGCGACCAGCAATACTACTCACCATTAAGCTCGAACCAGGATAAACTAGATATTCAGTTTTATTTGGATTTACATAGAAACCGCCGTATTCATATCTGTCACATAAACTCTACAGTTCAGACTAGGGATACCAAACGGGATCGGTTTTTAAAAAATCCGGGATTCGGAAATTTTCTTTTCAGGACCGGACCTTTTGTAGGGTCAAAATACATATGAATTCACAATCCCGAAAATCCCGAAAAATCCCGGGACAAATTTTTAAAAATTTCGAGATTCGGGATTTCCCGATTGGCATCCCTAGTTCAGACTCTAGACAATTAGGCGATGATGGAGTTCTATTTAGTTAGAAGACCTTTTATAAAATCATTCTATAATTGTGATGATGTTAACATCACAGTGATTCCCATGGTCGTTCTATGAATCCACAAACAATAAATCACAATTCAGTGACCTTAAAGAAGCTAGGATTTGCGAGGATTTAACATTGTTGATACAATCCATGTAGTCGCTGTTGTTTAGTAGGTAATGTGTGAGCTTATTAGTCATGAGGCCAAGGATCAAACCCCAATCCAGAACGAAATATGAGAAAATATTTCTTCCGTGACTTCCTCTCCCAACAGATTTCCTGCAAAAACCCTGAGAATAAAATACAAATCCTATGAAAAGCTCCTCACAAAGCTGTCGTCCCTAGACGACTTCAAACTGTACCTCCCCATACTCATGTAAAAAATTAACACGCACATCATTAATGGTGTGATAAGCTAGGTCCTAAGCCTAACTGAAGGGTGGTAATGACAGATTAAGTAAGTATAGCTTTGATCTTATTAGGATCTGTTAAAAAAACACAACTGCTTTTGGACAGCGGAAAAGTTTATGTGGACCACGGCAAGGTAAGAGTCCACATATGCAAAAACCCTTGCTTTAGTTTACAAAGTACGTCTCATTACCTAATTATTTTTAGTTTTAAAATAAGAGATCAAAAATCTTCGTCTCTTTATGACAACAACAGGGCATTGACGCAAGAAGTGGAAAACAGTATCTTTTTCTTCCTCTGAGCAGCAGTTTCTGGAAAAGGCACTTGCCGCAATGCCAGGTTTTTCGGCATCCCTGTTAAAAAGATAGAGGCTTGGATGAATTGTTAATGTAGGATGGATGGCTTTGGAATATAAAGACAGAATGGCACGATCCTCTTTTTATCCTTACGTGCCCAGGAGACTCTAGTAATGTTACGTGTATTCTCCTACTGCCAAGGACTTTGAACTTCCCTACAAGCCACTTAAATAACATCCAAATGAACTGCGGCAATTGGAATGCCTACGTCCTGTAACATATTGCTGACTGCAATGTAATATTCAATGATATTCCTGTGAAGGTCGTCGTAATCTAGTGGATAGTGTGTTGTCTTATTAGACGTAAGCCCAAACTCTAGGTTAGACATAAAAAATGAAATATGAAAAATATTTCTTCGGCGAGTTCCTCTCTGATTCCTCTCAGTAGATTTCTGGCAAAAAGTCAAGTCTGAGAGTAAATACAACTCCACATGAAAAGTTTCTCAAAAATCTGTCGTTTGAAATCGACATTCAACTGTAGATACCGCCACTCACGTATAAAATTAACGCACACAATAAGAGTGGTGTGAGAAGCTAGGCCGTAATCCTGACTGAGGGGTTGTAATGTCCTGGAACCCATATAAAAATTACCTTTGAATGATACGAATTATGATCATGAGAACATAAGTTAATTACAAGGCAGGAATAATAGACGGAAATCTAGACACAATTCAACAGTCCAGATAACTGGATTTAACACCAATTGGACAATTTTCCTAGGCAACTGAAGTGATGGCTTGAAATGGAAAATTATTAAAATATGACATTCAATCTGTTTCTATAGTAAACCTTCAATTGAAAGTATAGCCGAAATGTAAATGCATTCCTTTTTTCAATGCCAAGATTACATTTTTTGTTAATAAGGAGTGCGCACGAAAAAAACTGGACTTACACTTTTCGTTATAGAAATAAAACTAAATGGCGGATTTTTTTTCGTTTAAAGTAAATAATATTTGAATTCTTTTGTGTATAAAATTTTTTTCTGACAATAGTCACAGAGCTTCCAACTTTTTGAGCCACTTTTCTTCGAGACATGTTTTAGAAAAAGACGTATTATTTTACTTGTTTTGTTTTGGTCGGCAAATCCTTTTTTTTTTTTTTCTTCCACTTTCACGGTTTCTCTCAATACTCTAAGACTCCTTATATGGTTTTATTCTTACCTTAGAAACTGTTTTTTGGTTAACACCTGCGAACCTAGCAATCCTTTTTTGTAAGCGGCGCGGTTTTTCAAAAAAAATTTCAATTATTTTCTTACGACATTCTTGTTGGGTGCCCATTTTCAAAAAACTATTTTTGATATTGCAATGAAATTTAGCACGTGGATTTCGAAACGGTATTCATTTTTTTATAAACTTAAAAGTATGCCCACTTTTTTTTGTGCGCACTCCTTATTAACGTGGTAATAATTTAGTTGTCTGTCTCTCTTAATAAAAACTTGTTTTAATCACGACATACAATTACATTTAAACGCTTTCAACAATTAGGACAGGAGTTTTGCCTACAAAAAACTATGAATTAATAAAAGATTTTTAAAATTTCCTCCTCGTCTATTTTTGTTTTTTGTTTTCCTTTTCATCTCTGGCCACATCAGAAAAATTTTTATGGAATTATTCATGGCACAACAATTTGTTTGTTAATCTGATCTGAAACGACAGACAAACAACAAGCGTAGATGGCAGTAGTGGTGATATGTGATGATGTGCCTCCCACAATAATTTTTCCAGCAATTTCGGTGTGCATTCCACTGTAACACTGACAAGCAAGCAAAACGGCATAGGCTGTCAGTGGAAGCTGTTTGCCTCTATATACATACGTTTGTTGCATTTGCTGAACGTATTATGCAGTTGTCAGTTTTACACATAAGAGTCTATGTGCATGCAGCAGACATGAGTAAAATTTAATTGTTCGTAATTACAACTGAAAAGTTTTGTTACGAAATTCAACAATTTTTATGCCTTTATTCACACAATTTTTATTTCAATTTTTTTCTTTTTTTAATATTTTTTTTAATATTTTTTTATCTTTATTAATAATATTTAAATATTTAATTGTGTGTTGTATAGCTGAATATTCGTTTTTTTTTACGTGGTGTATTGTGTGTTATATGATGTGTTTAACTGACAGCGAATATAATTTTTAACTGCACAATTACCAGGCAATTATTTTGTATTATTTTAGCATTTTTTTCTTTGCATTTTTTCATTGCATTTTTGTTTTTTTTTATGTTTCTCTCTCGTCTTATCGTTTTACCAATAAATTTATTCATTTAATTAAAGTATTCATTAAAACAAATGAAATAATTACTTTGATGAAGCAGAGTGGAATAAAAAAAAGAAATTGTGTTTCATTACTGGATCATTTTTCATTTGAATGTGTTTTCCTTTTGTTTTTATTTCAATTTTATTTTAATTAAAACGAGTTGCATTTGCAATTGATCGCTTTAATTTATAATTTTTTAATCGCCTTGTATTGTATTTTTTTGCTTTTAGACCGCAATATTCTTCTGAATAATTTATTTTCAATTGTTGTTGTTGTCGAAAATGTCAAACTTGAAATTAACAACAACAATACAATCCGACACTTAATGAATGCTTTTATAAAAATATATCTTTAAAAATCTTAATGATATGCTACCCTTTCGTAAACCATACGAACATTATTTGCGGAGAGTCTTCCTATGTTATCTGGATGGAAAATTTAATTTTTTCCAGATGTAACAACCAACGGGTCTACAAGTTTTGTATAATAAAATGATATTTAGCAGAAATGCTTGTACATTTACACCTATCGATTGATGAAGCTTCTTGACATACATACATAATTGGTCTCTACAGCCCTTCAGTCAGGATTACAACCTAGTTTCTCACACCACTGAAGTTGTGTGTGTTCATTTTTATCCATAAGTGGTGGAACTACAATCGTCTCGGAATGATAGATTTTTTGATAAACTTTTCATGGCAATTTTATTTCACTCACAAGAGTTTTTGCCAGAGGAAAAATCGGTTGAGAGAAGTCCTCGGATGAAAACAATTTTTCAGATTTCGTTGAATTGGGAGAGGTCTGACCTGGGGTTTTAACCGTAACCTCACATCTAATACGCCAACACACTACCCACTTGATTAAGACGACTTATCCAGCCTTACATCTGTCAATATGTTCAATAAAATTTTGCAATGAAATTTTGTAACAATTGTGGCACTTTCTCGGCAATAATTCGCCAAAATTTTGTTTTTCGACACATGAAATGTCGCTAGATTATTTGCATAAGTCCAATATTTAAGATAATTACACTAAACCTCATCCATACACTTCAATTTTGTCAAATTATTTTAGAAAGAAACAGTTCCGCCGGTGAGAAAATGTACAATAATTTCTAACAAATGTTGTCTACAGGGTGGCTGGTATATAATGCAACAAAGTAAAGCGCTATATTTTTCATTTTTTTTTTTTAATATTTTTTTTAATATTTTTTTATCTTTATTAATAATATTTAAATATTTAATTGTGTGTTGTATAGCTGAATATTCGTTTTTTTTACGTGGTGTATTGTGTGTTATATGATGTGTTTAACTGACAGCGAATATAATTTTTAACTGCACAATTACCAGGCAATTATTTTGTATTATTTTAGCATTTTTTTCTTTGCATTTTTTCATTGCATTTTTGTTTTTTTTTATGTTTCTCTCTCGTCTTATCGTTTTACCAATAAATTTATTCATTTAATTAAAGTATTCATTAAAACAAATGAAATAATTACTTTGATGAAGCAGAGTGGAATAAAAAAAAGAAATTGTGTTTCATTACTGGATCATTTTTCATTTGAATGTGTTTTCCTTTTGTTTTTATTTCAATTTTATTTTAATTAAAACGAGTTGCATTTGTAATTGATCGCTTTAATTTATAATTTTTTAATCGCCTTGTATTGTATTTTTTTTGGATTTTAGACCGCAATTTCTTCTGAATAATTTATTTTCAATTGTTGTTGTTGTCGAAAATGTCAAACTTGAAATTAACGACAACAATACAATCCGACACTTAATGAATGCTTATATAAAAAATATCTTTAAAAATCTTAATGATATGCTACCCTTTCGTAAACCATACGAACATTATTTGCGGAGAGTCTTCCTATGTAATCTGGATGGAAAATTTAATTTTTTTCCAGATGTAACAACCAACGGGTCTACAAGTTTTGTATAATAAATGATATTTAGCAGAAATGCTTGTACATTTACACCTATCGATTTGATGAAGCTTCTTGACATACATACATAATTGGTCTCTACAGCCCTTCAGTCAGGATTACAACCTAGTTTCTCACACCACTGAAGTTGTGTGTGTTCATTTTATCCATAAGTGGTGGAACCTACAATCGTCTCGGAATGATAGATTTTTTGATAAACTTTTCATGGCAATTTTATTTCACTCACAGAGTTTTTGCCAGAGGAAAATCGGTTGAGAGGAAGTCCTCGATGAAACAATTTTTCAGATTTCGTTTAATTGGAGAGGTCTGACCTGGGGTTTTAACCGTAACCTCACATCTAATACGCCAACACACTACCCACTTGATTAAGACGACTTATCCAGCCTTACATCTGTCAATATGTGCAATAAAATTTTCAATGAAATTTTGAAACAATTGTGGCACTTTCTCGGCAATAATTCGTCAAATATTATTTTTCGACACATGAATGTTACTAGATTATTTGTATAAGTCCAATATTTAAGATAATTACACTAAACCTCATCCATATACTTAAATTTTGTCAAATTATTTTAGAAAGAAACAGTTCCGCCGGTGAGAAAAATGTCCTATAATTTCTAACAAATGTTGTTTACAGGGTGGCTAATATATAATGCAACAAAGTAAAGCCCTATATTTTTTTAATTTGTTTTTAATTTTATTTTTCAAAAGCAAAAAATGTTGGTAATAACATCAAATTTGAGAATCAGTTTAGATTTATTCGAATTGGCCACCTTTGGTACGAATTATGGTCATCAAACGGCCGACAAAGCCTTCACAGGCTGTACGAAAGTGTCTTTGCGGTATTTTGGCCTATGCGCGGCAAAACGGCGTCTTGAGATGTCGACACTTTGGTATTTTTTAGTAAGAACCTTACTCTCCAAAATGCCTCAGGCGTAAAAGTCCAACAGGTTGAGATCCGCAGATTTTGGTGGCCATTGTGCGGTAGAAATGACGCGAGGAACCTCCTTTTTTGATTGACGCGTACTGAGTGTGGTGGTGCTGAGTCCTCTTGGAGTGTCCATAGTCTGCGGCCAAAATGATTGTCTGCCCAGTGCTTCAATACAGTCTTTAAGACATTTTCTCGATACTATTCGGCATTTATTTTGACCCCACGGTCGATGAATACGAGCGCGGAGTGACCATCGGCCGTTACGGCGGACCACATTATTACCATCGACGGCGCTTGAGTTCTGGTGGCCGATCGCAGGTGTAAATTTTCAGTTGACCTCTTTGGCATGTAAGTCCGATCATTTTGTTTGTTCACAAACTGCTCAATTTGGAATGGCTTCCAAACCAAATTCGATAACTGGCCTCGGCTCTTTCCAGTGTAACCTTTTTTGTACATCGGTGAGCTCATGCATTTTTTGTAACTTCAATGGCTTTAGTCCAAGCTCATTTTTCAATATGTGTTGCATCCGTTTTCGCGATATATTCAGCTCACGAGCAATTTTTCTACCACTGCATCGTGGATTTCGATCAAATCTGGCCTTCACTTTTCGGACCATTTGTGGTGTTGTTACCGTTTTTTTTTGTCCACTTTTTCGACGCGGTACAATACTGCCAGTATCACGGTAACGAGCAATGGTACGAGAAGCAAAAGATTTATTCATATTTAAATACTTTAGGGCTTTAAGATTAGCCACCTGTGGTTTTCCAGCCAAATATAAAGCATTCACGCTATCACGCTTGAATTCCATCACGAATATCTTGTTTTCTGAATGCAATAGATCAAAATGCTTATGTAAGCTTGTAAACAATAAAATGAACTGTCACTGGAATAAATATGTCAGCCGTCAGACGAGTGATTTACAACACATATCAGCCATCTCGTATATGTCTCATTACCTTTTTTCTGGGACAACTGAAATTGTTGTTTATTTTCAGTTCCACATTTAGTCGACCTAATAATTTGTCACAATATTTGCCTTTGATTGCTCTACCTTTTTCAAGTTACTCTTTGGGTATTATGCTCTGTCCAATCCGATGCCCTATGTCCCATTTTCATTCGTTTTCTCGATGACTATTGTCTAATATGACGTTAATTCGGATCGAGTTTTTAGTCTCTGGTATGGTGTGGTAGATCCAGTACACGGTACACGGTAAGGAAGTAGATTTAAAATTCTTTTGTACTACTGCTGAATTACGGCATAAATTTCTACGAAATTGTCACCTGATTGCATTTGTGGTCCATTCTAAGCATCCACTTTGCAGCAAGCTTTCTTATACCCAAGTCATCATCATTTAAATGATGATCTTCAACAAACTGTCGCACCTTTAATACCCAAGCGCCTACGCCTTATCGTGAAGTTCTTTTAACTGAGCTTCCAGAACGAACTACTGAAAATGGTGGTGACGCTGAACCAAAAGTTATAATTAAGCCAAACCTTAGTATGAGTTAAAGGATTCTTTTGCCAAAAATAATTTATTATAAACAGGTAATTCATGAAATTCGCCATTTTTTTTCTTCTCATATCCCTCGATCGTTTGACACAAGTGCCGATGGCTTTCATACACAAACAGAATGTATTAAACTTTTAACAAAAGTCAACTATCAGATGACAGTTGGCAAAAAAAATGGGCCCTCAATTAAGAGAGGAAAATTCCATGAGTCTACCCTTGTAGCCGCAAATGCCTTCCAACTGTTAAATTTTATTAGATTTCAAGTTTTTCGTTCTCATTTTTTTTGCTTCTTAGAGCAAGTATATTTTTTATTTAAGCACTTCACCTTTTTTCGATCTTGAGAGTCTCACCCATATCTAGTTTCGAGCAGCAGCATTACGGGCTGTTCAATTATTTCTGGATTTCATATTCTAATCCTACAAAGGACAGTAAAAAAGACTCCGAAAGTGATTGCAGAAGACTCGATTGTCTCTAAGCATTAAAGCTTTAATCGACGATCCTCGTGAAGGTATTATGGGCTCACTAAAAAAATAAAGTTGTTCTGCTGCAACTAATTAAACTGTTGGAATTAATGCATATACCCAAAATTTCTAATGAATTCTATTTTCAAATATTGAATCAAATTGATTTAAAGAAATTTAGAATTTTTTTTGTTTTTAAATTAATTGAAAGTCATTAAATTAGAACTCCATTCGCTAGATTTCGTTTCCATTTTTTATTTTGCCTTCCTCAAACCAGCATATATTTTCTGTAAAAAGAGCCAAAAGATTTAATATCCAAGACAAAAAAAATTGATGTTGGAGTAGGGAGCAGGAGATTTTGTTTCGCGTCAATTTTATTAAAATGAAAATGGGTGGATTAGTTTTTATTTAACGGACAGACAGACAGACAGACAGGCAAAACCAATCGTTTAGTTTAGTTGTGTTCAGTTTATTTATTTATTGATTGACAGACTGATTTATGGAAACAAACATCTCTCATCAGTCTGATGAACAACATAAGGATGATGGTGTTGTACATACTTCGCTATACACTGCCACTAAAAATTTATCATCTTTTAGCGTATCGCTCGCTCTTTACTCATTTTACGTTTTCATAAAGAGTTTTTTTTTTATTTTTTGTTGTTTTATTTTGTGATGAGGTGTTTATATTTCAATTAACGCATAATATGAGGGCATTTAACTATCGCAGCAGCAGCTACAGCAAAAGCAGCAGCAACACATCACTTGCAACATTAATTAACAGCCATTAGGGAGTAAAACTATAATAAATAAATGAATGAATGAATGAATGAATTAAACCAGAATAAAACACATACACACATACACACACAAAGAGAGTGAGTGAGGGAGAGGTAGAGAGAGAAAGAAAAAAAAATAATATTCCAACCATTTATACCATCACCAACGTCGTCATCAACATCACCATCATCCATCTCTATAGAGTCATACCCAATGTTTTTAACCAAATTAACGCTTCTCTTGCTCTTTATCTGGTCTTTGGCTGGTGGCTCCTCTTAAATTTGCTTGGCTGGCTGGCTGGCTGTTGTTGATTTTATGTGTCCGCCTCTGTTATTTGCAGCAAAGTTGGGTGTTGTTATTCTTGTTGTTGTTGTTGTTCTTGTCGCTGTTTCCAAATTGATTTATTTACGAAAATTGTCATTGGTACGTGTGAAAGTCATAAATAAATATTCTTCTTCTTTTTATTTTTTCGTTTCTGTTTCTTTTTAGTGGCATGCAGAATCGCAAATATTGCAATTTAAATGGCAACAGTAACAACGAAATTAAACCACGACTATGAGTGACATTTATGGCACACACTTTGCTGTTGTCTATATTAAGGTGTAGTAATAAGCATACATACTTACATAATTGGTCATTACAACCCTTCAGTCAGGATTACGACCTAGCTTCTCACACCACTTACGTTGTGTGCGTTAATTTTTTATACATGAGTGGCGGGACCTACAGTTTAAAGTCGACTCCGAACGACAGATTTTTTGAGAAACTTTTCATGGCAATTTTTACTCTCAGAGTTTTTGCCACATTTCTTGGGGACACCGACAATTACTTACTTTCGGTACTATCGGGTAAATGAAGGTGAATTGTATTGACTCTGAGAACCGTTTTGATTTGTGGCTTATTCGTGTGGGATCGAACGAAACCGCATAAAACTCTAACAGGGTCCAATTACACGATTTTGGTGGCCTGTTTACATCACCTCGTATAGAATATCTAATGTGACAAGAGCCCTGTTTCGGTCGTCCAATGTAGAAGAAACCAAGTCGTAATCCTAACTGAAGAGTTGTACAGTAAGACCCCGCTTAACGCGAGGTTACATTTTAATAAGTTGCAACACTAAACGAAACAGCGTTAAACGAGGCAACGTTCGTACTGTAATTGCCACTTCGGAAAATACAATTGGGGCCTTTATTCTGGACAGACCAAGAAGAGAACATTGAAAAAAATAAATAGTATACACATTTGCTATATTGTGCCTCGTTTTCGGTTCTACCTCATGGAATCTCAATACTAACGCGTAATACTTAAACAGCGTTAAGCGGGGTCTTACTGTAATGACAAAATATGTATTTATGGATGTAATCATTATTTCTAGTGGTTGTAGTCTAGTTAGTGGGCAAAATGCTGTCTTATTAGACATGACGATTCGGTTCAAACCTCAGATTAGTCATCTCCGGCAAAGAAAAATATGAAAAAATATTTCTCCGGCGACTTCTGATTTCTGGCAAAAACGACGAAATCCATCTATCTGGCAAAGCCATGAAAAGTGTTTAAAAAATTTGTCATTCTGGGTCGGCTTTAGCCTGTAGTCCTGCCCAGAGATCAGCAATGAATCGTTTGTCCGCTACTCATAAGCACTTATGCAATTTTGAGTATGAGTGAATCAACAGAATTGAAATTCAACTACTCTGATTCATTTGTACTCGTTACAACATTGATTTATAAGTATAAGTAGCAATGAGTATGAGTACAACGTTGACATTAAACTCACAACATACGAAATGTGTCTGATTCATAAGCCTACTCATTCTGATTCATAAATTTAGAAAAATACTTATAATACTTATAAATAATTCGAGTGACTCGAATCATTCATCAAAATTTACAGCTTTTGTTGTTGTTGCATATACAAACAAAGAAGAAAGGAAAGACAAAGACAACAATTAAAGCATACACACAATCTTCTTGTGAGTATTGCAGTGTTCGTATGCGAATCATATTTATTTTGTATTTCATGTAAATGTTAAGTAGAGACGAGTCGAAGTCAATAACATCATGCGTATTGTTAAGTATTAATACGATGAGTACTTCCAACTTTGAGTATGAGTAGTATGTTATCAAAATAAGTATGAATCCGAATAAGTATCTGAAATTATAAGTATGACTCGAACCTACTAATCGTTTTGAATACTTAGTGCTGATCTTTGGTCCCACCACTCAAGTTTAAAATTAACACACACACAACATTTGTGTAAGAAACTAGGTTGTAATCCTAATTAAAGGGTTGTAATGACCTGACATAATGAAATTAAATCTATGTGTGTGTGGTTTTCGTCGCATGTGACTTAAGAAAATCACATAAAAAATTCTAACGGGGTGAATTTGCAAGATAACGGTGGCCTGTTCATAACAACTCGTATAGAATATCTAATGTGGCAAGAGCTGTGTGGCATGTAGCGCCGTTCAGATCATCGAATTTAGGAGAAACTAAGTCGTAATTCTGTAATGACGTATGTTTTTTTTTTGTTTGCCTTGAACCGGAGGTGGTAAATCTTCGAAAGATACGTTTGTTCCGACAAAAGCATGCACGATTCACCACTGATGTACTAAACTCACCCCTACACACTTCAACCACTCTCTCCCCGCGTGACTGCCGTAAGGTATTACTTCGCGGAGGGCTGGTTAGCTCGAAAGCTTTATCACGTTATCTCAAATTTCGCCTTCGTTCCTTCAACCTTCGGAGTACTATCATTACTTCGGTCATTTTCTGGCTGTATTGGCTCCAAAGCGTCCCAGAATTCAACAGCTCCTTCATGAGCCGGTTTAGTTCTAATCTTGTTTCTCCGGGCCATCTAAATCTGGGGCAGTATGTTAGAATATGCTCTGCATCTTCCTCTTCATCAGTTTGAGCATATAGGGGAAGTATCATGTCCAAATCTGTGCAGGTACTTTCTAAAACATCCATGACCAGTTAGGAACTGGGTCACGTAGTAATTCAGCTCGCAATGTTTGTTCACCATCCAAAGGATTATAGAAGGGAGAAGCTGAAATCTTCATCTTCCCTTTAAACTGCTCTCCCATCGTGACTGCCATTTGTGCATGGTAGTCCTTCTTTCCTCCACTTTAATATCCGCTGTCCGTCCTGGATACTTGAGTCGGCGAAAGTATATCCGGCTCATGTGACGTAATGACGTATGTATGTATGTAATTATTAACTTATAGTGTACGCCGCTGACAGTGGTAAATTGGATATCGCATGGATTTGCTTTGTATGAAAGACGCCTATAGATTCAGAAATGAGCCTCAGCACTGAAGATTAATTTTCGATGAAAATGGGGGCCAGTTAGCATGGGTCAATCAACAAATACTCGTCGTTTTATGTCAATAAATGACATCTCGCCTGACAGGTGCTGATTCAACAAAATGGCCACTAACAGCTGTCAAAATGCAGAAGCCTCTGAAACTTTATTTCATTTAAATACAGTGACAGCTATTGCTTTAAGTACTCCTTATTGTTTTTGGTAAATCTTTTCAAAATTATTTTTTTTTCCAAATTTTAAAAGCAGGCCTATGTCTATGATATCCTTTTTATGAGTATGTGCGGAAAGTTAGCAATTAATCTCATTATCTATGTTGTTGTTTTAATTTAAACAAATTACTTGGTGTTGTTGTTGTTGGTGTTGCTGTTTTTACTACACATCCTTTGGCCATAAGGGACACAGAAAAATAAAAGTTCATAATTTGGGGTTAAATTCATAACAAAAATTAAAAACAAACAAAAAAAAGTTGTTGTTTTTGCTTAAGCAGGAGTTTTGCATGTGTCGTTGACATAAATTATGATTGTTTCATGTGGTGACTACATACAACAACTAGAAGAAGAAGAGAAGAACAACCACAACAACAACAACTCTAAAAACTGTATAAAGAAACACTTAAAAATTCATTTCCCTTCCAAAATGAAAAACAAAACATTCAACAACTTGACAGTGTTTATATGTATTTTTTTTATTATTGTTGTTGCTGTTGTTGCTATTGCTCAGTCATGTTGTTACTTTTGTTTTATTACGGTGTTGAATGTTTCACATGATTTGTGGCATTTAAATTTTTTTCTTGTTTTTTTTGGAGGTTGTTGTTGTTTTGTTATTGTTACTACAAACATTGGGCAGTGGCAGCAATAAAAGCAACAAAATTAATAACAGTAACAGTAACAGCAATAAAATGAAAATCAAATGTTTTGTTTTTTTATTTATTATTGCCGGTGTTGTTGTTGTTAAACAGAAACAATAAATTTTTTTTTTTGCTTGATTTTCCAAATAAGAACTGAAAATGCTTTGCCTATACCACCTAAAGGTAGGTCAGTTCTTCTGAAATTTTGTTCAGTAATCACACAGATACACACACATGCCTACATACAGTAAACAGTGATTGTGCGAAATAGAATTTATTGACTTGAAGTGAAATATTTTTGGTGAGTGTTTAAATCTTTCCACTAAATGGCCATTAGTTAAATTGCATGCAACACATACAAACAAA
This sequence comes from Sarcophaga peregrina, assembly GCA_014635995.1. NCBI lineage: Eukaryota > Metazoa > Arthropoda > Insecta > Diptera > Sarcophagidae > Sarcophaga > Sarcophaga peregrina. The sequence goes on along the minus strand of CM025789.1, from coordinate 27,326,922 downwards.
CAACAGCAACACCTCCCTTTCCTTTTTTGGTTTTTTTGCTTCCTTCTTTCTGCGGTGGCTGCTGCTGCAACTTCACATGATTAGCATAACTTTACCACTTCGTCGTTGGTTGTTGTTGTCTCTTACTCAGTTATTGTGGTTTTTGTGCTGCATCAGAAACCCACTTTTTTTGCAGCAGTTAGTCTATAGTGTTGCTCGCTTAATCACACAAGAGAGGAACAATTTTAATTTATTGTAAATTTGCAATAAATTAAATCATTGCCTGCCTGCCTGCCTGCTCTGCCTTGTCTCCTACTCTCTCCTTTTCTCTGGCCTAGCTCGCGATTAAGATTCATGGCAACATTGTTGTAATGCATTTGCTCTATCAAATGGAAATCGCAAATGAACCAACAAAATTGAAAAAAATACAAAAGAAAAACAAACACAAAATGCAAACAGAGAACTTTTTTTTTTGTCTCTTCGTGGCCTCATAGATTTATGGTGCGGGAAATAAGTCATGACACTATTTACGGTTTTGCTGGCTTAACGTATGGCTTTTAAAAACGAACGCACACGCAGTTTCACCTACTCTTGCAATCAGCCTGTTTGCCACCTCTTCTAGAGGAGTACACAAATTATTCACGTTATACGAGGGTTGTACTTTTCTGTTACTACACTACTACAATATTACGGCATTACAACGAGACCTTTTAAAAATCTTGCAATCATAGCTTCTAATAGCAACAGAAAATTTTACTGAACCCACAGTTAAAGTAGATTAAGGGCCAATATTACAACTTGCCGTCAAATTAGGATTTAGTTAAAGGCACCTTTAGCTAAAGGGAACTGTAAAGTTACCTTTAACTGCTTTTCGTTATTACAACAGATAAAATAAAATTAAAAGTTGTCAGTGCCGGAACAAAGTCATAAAACTGCTCAATTAAACAAGTTTTTTTTTTAACGCAGTGGCAACAGCTGACTTCGGTTTTTTTTTTGTTGTATATGCTCATTTTGTTTAAATTTGAAGTTGCCATAATAGTATAGGATATGGAAAGTTCAAACATAAAGTGACATTTAAAGTGACCCTTCAGCTTAACGATTACTTCTATCTTATTGGGTACTCATAATAATGAAAAACAATTTATCTTTCCGTTAAAATCCTCCCTTTAGTTAACGGCAAGCTGTGATAATGGCCCTAGGTCAGTAATTTTCATACATTTTATAAAAATCCTGAAGATACTTCCTTTCTTCATTCTGCCATATAGACAGTGATAATGACAAATTATGTGGGTCATCAGCTGGTATATTCAATTGAAAATCAAATAAAATAAATCTGGCCCGTTACTAAACTTCATACGGGTCGGCCATCTATTGGTATATGTTTAAACCATCGGTTATTTCGAATCTGCAATACTTATGTCTTTCTATATTTTATACAAAATTCATGTATATTATCTCCACAGAACGTAATGAATCGATTTACTTTTAGACCAACTGTTGGATTTATTGGAACTAAATTTCCAAAACAATGGCAATTTTGGTGAGAAATTGCACGAAAATGTCGTACAAAATTTGCTTGCAGAGAAGGGCCAACAGTGCTCGTTATAAGTAAGTTTATTGCTAAAGTTCACCAAACTGGTTTCATTGTTGATGCTCGTTCAGTGAGTACATCCGAAAATACTGAAGCTGTGGCTGAGAGTATGCATGTGAAAACATTAACACCCATGTCATCATTCATGCACCATTTTAGGACGAATTTTGTGAAAATATTTCGGTATGACGCCTTAGAAAGTTCAATTGGTTTAAAAGTAAAAGCCGCATGGCCATCGGCTTCGATTTCGCTTAGTTAGATGGGCCAAAGTGAAACTGCACCATGTTGTTGATTCTGCCATTTCGAAAGAAGCTTATTTTTATCTTGTTGGGACACGTTAGTAAACAAAATTGCCGTATTTGGGGCTCAAGAAAACAACACGTGTTCCAATAGAAGGAAATGCGAATTGTGGAGCGGAGGCGTCATTGGCCCATATTTTTTGAAAATTGAGGACGGTGCACCCATCACGGTCAATGGAGACACCTATCCGTACCATTATAACCGGTTTGTTGTATACGCTCTTAAGGGTATTGGTGTAAACGATGTTTGATTTCGACAGTGTAGTGATTTCCATTGAAAAAAATGTCCAGGGTAAGCTTCCTTCTTATTTTCAAAATGCATTACTTGTATGGACTAAGTACGGACTTTCTGTACTTGTGATAAATTTGAAGAGGAAGCAAATCTTCAGAAAGAAATATTTTTTATCACTGCATATTCTCTCATTATTCCTGATGACAGAGCTTAAAATTCGAGCGTTTCCGTTTATCAGATACCTAAACAACATATCGTAAACCATAATCGGGAAGAAGTGATCTGAAAGGTAGAACTTTAAGGTAGATTTCTACACTTCGATTATGTCCAGACAGGCTAATTTTTCTCCTAGTTTATTCCTTATCCTCCACCAAACCTTGTCGGAAAGAATTTGTCAACCCAATTACTGAGAACGTTTTTATCAGTCGCAGTCTAGTAGGTAGTATGTTGGCCTATTGAACGAGTGGCCACTGATTTAAATCCAAGGTAAGACGTCTACAACAAAACGATGTATAAAAAAATATTTCTCCAGCGGACTTCCTCCAACAGATTTCTGTCGATCCCTCCACACATGAATAAAATTAGCAACACAACATAAGTGGTGTGAGAAACTAGGTCGTAATTCTGAGATATTTTTTCTGAAGGGTTGTAATGACCAATTATAAAGGCCTGGATTTTATATTGAAGTTAAATAATTTTCCAGATCGAAATGCAAACCGTGTTGACTCAACCAGCACTAATGCTTACACACATATCTCTGGTTAAAAGGCTGATAACTAATCAAGTCCTCGGTTTTAACTCAAGTTGTCAGCGAAGATAATTGTAGCCATTGTACTGACGACACACATCCCTGTGATATCCATTCTAAAGCCTTAAACGCAATTGTGTTAGTAGACAGGCAGTTTAAAATTACTGGAAATGCTTTAGTTGTCTTATGCGCCGCCAACTAACTAGAGTATCGAACGCTCCTAGCATTGTTATTTACAGCTTTCTCAAGACAGTGACTATATCTAAAATATGGGTCTAACCGCCATGTCTAAGAGCGATATTTAGGAGAAGATATTTGGGAACTTTAGTCTAATTTTGCAACTGTTCTTCTGTACACAGTGGACAATTTTTTTTACTCTCACGCCTATATTCATTTCGACTACAGAATCATCAAAAAATAATTCCCGTACTCGCAGATGATCCCAACAACCCTCGCAAGGTAATAGAATTAAAAAATCTCTTCAATTCCTATTACAGTGTTATTGCCAACCCCCATATTTGGCAAACAAAACTCTTTTTTTTCTTCTACACAATTTCTAACCAAAAGTTCATACAATAAATAGTATTTCGTTCGTTCGAAACATGCGTTAAAATGCAATGACAACCACGAAAATCGTATAAATTTCTTCACCACTCCGGCTCTGCACTCTTTACACAAATAAACCACAAACTAGAGACACAAAAAAAAAAAAAAGTTTTGAAAAAAAAGACGGAACTGTTACAAGAATTTGTATTTAACACCTATTTTATAAGCTGCACACAAATGTTGAGCGTAGCTTAAACTAGGGATTCATCACAGATTTACTTCTAGCATTAGCACCCCTTTTTAAATGCATTCGATGTGAAGCCCTGTCTTATTATTTTTTTGCATTTCATGTGATTTGAATTCAATTCAATTGCGTTTGTTCAATGCTATAGAGTCTATACATTAGCGTCTAGGAAAAAAAAAATATGGAATGGAATGGTGGAATGCATTTAGCCAGCGAGTGTGTTTATTTAAGTTTTATGAACATTTTTGCAAATCAAATGTAACACTCGACTATTTATGGCTTTCCATGTTCTATTTCGATAAGTTTTTAATTTAAAACGTTGTAAAATCGTTACAGATCGCAACGATACGTAATCTAAACTTATCCACATAATCTATTACACCAAACCCAAGATAATTAATTATTTTATAATTTTTGCCTGAATTATCGATAACATGCTGTGGCGGCAAATCCATAAGGCAAGCAACTAAATAAAGATTTCGTTAATTTAATGCACATCAAAAGGAATTTAATCAGAATGTTATAAATTCCATTAAGACAGTGTCTTAAAAATACAATCTATTGGCAATTGAACTTAAGGTTAAAGGTCAGACTTACTGGTTTGGACATTAAAGGGAATGTAGAGTGGCAACAGAACATAAAAAATGAGTTATTCGGTATGCTTCCAATTTATGTTAAGTTAGAAAGTTTAATTAGGGAACTCAATTGTATCATATTCCCAGATTTTAAAAGTTCTTACGACATAAAACAAGCCGCTGGTGGAAATGGTTCAAAGCCTGATCAGTAGTTAAATTTTTACTACGCTTTTACGGAACAATTTTATAGCAACAGCGGGCTGAATCAAGGATTCCACAACAGTTTTCGTTTCCGACAAAGCTATGTGCTTTACAAGGCCATTAAAGTGCCCTCCATAAATCAGTTAAGTTAGGTTAGGTTAGAGGACGTGTACTTGTCGGTTAAGACAAGTACAGTACCCGGAGGTCGAAATTGACCCATTGTACAATGTCCTTAGAGAAGAAAGGAAATAGATGATATAGGATGAAAGGAGGGAGAATGGGAATCGGAGGAATTACACAGAAAGAAACAAACAAAAAACAAAAGAGGGTGAGAGCACGACTACACTTATGAAGTCCTAGCACCTCTCAACCAGCCCAAGCTGCTAATGAATCTGTGGAGGCCCCAGATGTCGGCTGTCGATACAGAACTCAAGCTCTCAAAGAAGACCCTGCCAAGGGTCCTCAACCACAACCTAGCAAGGCCTGGGTAGTTACAGACGAGGTATTCGACAGTCTCCAACTCCTCCTCATCGGAACATACCCTGCAATAGTCCAGCTGGGATCTGTTCCAGATTCCCGTCAGCCACCTAATCTCTTTGTGCCCCGTGATAAATCAGGTAACTGTCGGTGAAATATAAAACGGTGGGGTTTTCGTACCCTCACGGTTAAAGGCAGGAAGTTAATTAATTGTTTCCTTCATATGAGCAAAAAAAGTTATTTGTATAAATTAGACAAAATCGGATAAAAAATGGGAATGTAGGGTACCTGGTGGCACCAAGGATTCCGACAGCCAAATGTTTTCTTGCTTTTTGTTTATGATTTTCATTTTTTGGTTCGATGACGTGCACTTTTTTGTCGATGACTTGCTTTTTTTTTGACGAAAACTTGCACTTTTTATCGATGACTTGCATTTTTTTGGTCGATGACTTAGATTTTTTGTTCGATGACTTAGATTTTTTGGTCGATGACTTGCATTCTTTTAATTTTTTGACTTTAATTTTTTGGTCAAGGTTTGGTATTTTTTGCTTGATGATTTGAATTTTTTCTGTAGAATGCTTGAATGTTTTAATCAGTGATTTGTATTTTTTATTGATGATTTGCACCTTTCGTTCAGTGACTTGCATTTATTTGATCGATGACTTGGATTTTATGGTCAACGAGTTGCATTTATTTGGTCGATAACATGCAGTTTTTTCCGATGACTTGCATCTTTTTGGCCAGTGACTTGCATTTATAGCTTTAGTTTTCTTTATTTCTGGTCCACAAGTTCTATTTATTCGGTCGATAACATGCATTTTTTCCGATGACTTACATCTTTTTGACCAGTGACTTGCATTTATAGCTTTATTTTTCTTTATTTCTGGTCCACAAGTTGCAAATTATTTGGTCGATAACATGCATTTTTTCCGATGACTTGCATCTTTTTGACCAGTGACTTGCATTTATTACTTTATTTTAGTTTTTTCTATACTGGAAGTAAATATTATCTTTCGCTGTATTTATATGCCATTGATTTTTGGTTTGGCAACTTCCAGAACCCTATCGTTGATTTGTTATTGTTGTCAAACACGGTATTATTACACAGCTTGCTGCCACAGTTTCAGTTATTATTGCTGGTTTCATCTAAGGGCACAAACAACATTTAGGGTGTTGTAAAGCATAAAACTTTGCCTCTAAAACGATAACTGCAATAAGAAAAATATTTTTTTTTGTTCTTAAAACAATTTTCTTAGCATTTTATCACCTTTCGAAGCGATTGCATGACTGGCCATCAGTTTTACAAATGAATACAAAATGAAATTTTTGACCGGCGGCTATAATTTACAACAATTCCTTGCATTTTAATTTACAATAAATTTCCAATAGTTTTACAATTTTATGGTCGTATTTATTTTAATTTTTGTTTTTTTTTTTTTGATAATTCATCTGTTGTAATATGGTTATGGGAATGGAAACCACCTGGATGCGACAGAAGAAAAAGAAGAAGAGGACATAACCGGAGCAAGATAGAGAGCATATATGCATGCATTTAAAGGGTAGATAAAATTGCAATAAAATAAATATTTCCGTTGTGAAATTGTTTTTTTTTTTTTTTAAATTTATGCAAAATTTTTAAATAAATAAAGAAATATTATCTCATGAATATATAAAAAGAACAAGAACAAAACAAACAAACAAACGAAAAAAATAAATGAAATGAAATGCCATGAGAAAGGAACGTACGAACGAAATGTATGAAGCACCTTCCTGGCTGGCTGATGGTGATGGTAATGACAACGATGATGACTCTGAAGGCGATAGTGATGATGATGATGATGATGTTGTTGTTATTCTTGTTGGCTGTTATGGCACATGTTAAAAGAGAATTGTATCAATATTTTGATCCTGCATAGGAAATTAGCTGCACGCACACTCCATCTATGGTATGCGTATTCATAATTGAACAAATGGTTTCAATAAATGTGAAATAAAATACTTGAACGAATGAATGAATGCATGAATAAAATATTGAGTGAGTGAGTGATGCAAGTGATGCCAGGTCATTGATCAAAAATACAAAAAAAAAAAATAACAGAAAGAAACAACACTTGTTGGCCCATACAAAAGCCGAAATGGTGAAATAAAAATTCCTTTTACAGCTCAGATGTCAAACATGACTCCAATGACTTTCGATATGCAATGTTGCACCTTTTTTTTCGCTCTTTGTGTGTTTGTAGTACTGGTGTTGCATGTATTTCCATTCATTATAATCATCATCATTCTGCTGATGAAAATAATACAATGAAAATGATGTACAACATCACAAAGATCCTAATGATAATGATGGGTTATAGTCAGTCAGCCTTTCTATAGCTACGAGGGAGGAGGAGAAGTAGGGGAGGGGCCTGTAACAAAATGAATACATCAATTTACATGATGTGTTAAAATGCTGATGGGTAATGCATTGTCATCTCCATAACAACAGCGATTCTCTTCAAAAAAAGGACGTTTTTTTGTATAGTCATCACGACATCATCATCATCATCATCAATGTCTTTTGAAAAGAGGAGTAAATTTTCCTTTCAAATTTAAGCGCCTATTAAGCGATTATAATCACTATGCCACAATCTATTTTCCAAAGTTGTGGTTTTCATTTTTCTCATTTGTTTTCCCAAAGAAAAAAAATCGTCATCATGAAAATCCATTAATTTTCTTCAAATTTCATTTCATTTCATTTTTTTTTCTTCATCCTGCAATGTGACACATTTTCTGTTGTGATCTGTTCTGTGATCTTCCCCTTTACATCAGTTTCGTTTGTTTCATTCATTTCATTAAAATTTATTTGATCTCCTTGCCATTGGTAATGAAATTCATGTTTAATTCAGTTTTTCAAGATCATCAAATAGCCGATCTATAGTATAGCCGAGTGAGTGTTTTGTATTGTTTTTGAATTGTTTTTAAAGTGAAAAATTTTCAATTCAACCATAAATCATCATCTGCGTTTTTAAATAGCGTCCCATCACATTTACAGGAAAGAAACAATAAAACATGTTGTTTAGTGCATAGAGTGGATCAACAAAAAGGTGTTTATGATCCCATGTCCCTTTGGATCATCAGCTCATGTGTAATCTTTGCTCGTAATACGAGCGATCTGTTGTCAGTGGAAATGTTTAACAAGTGTTTTTACATTTCGTGTGTTAAACCGCAACATAAATATTTGATGAGGAGTAGCGTTTTGCCACATCATCATCATGGTCGTGATCATCATTGTCATTGTCATGATCATTAGAAATTTGAATTTTTTGGAAATCAATTAACAAAGCCTTGGAGATGAAGTATTTGAAGAAATGAAATGTAATAGAGTGACCATTCTATTGTAATTATAAATCGATCTGTTGGGAAAGGTTTTCTATTTTTGGTATTCAAGCTGCTAACTTAGCTTATTAGCCAGTAGGTTACTCAACGACAGAATTTTTTAACTAAAAGATCTTTGGTACTCGTATCATACTTCAGCTCAACACTCTACCCATTTTTCGCTATTAAAAAGGGTCCAATAACCAAGAACCAAGTTCAAATGTTAACATTTCCGTTCTTTGATGAACTCAAATAAATCGCCAATAGGGAACAGATCTGTTATTCTTTGTATTTTAAACTTACAATCTGGTCCTAGCCACTGTTAGTTACTGCGTTACAGAAAAAGTCGTCATTTTGATTACGATTCTTCTCATCCAAGAAACATACCCATTGAGATGATATTTCAGGACCTTGTCAGTTCATCAGCAATTTTGTTGCCAGAAAGCTCGGAGAGTTCCAAGAAAACACACGAGTTTAATCTGCACGGATTTGCTAAAAATTATCAAAGTACTCCCCGAATAGCCGCGAACGTGATGTCAATACTTTCAAAGTGGTTGGACTATCTGTAAATATATGCAACCTATGAAAGCCTTGTGTAGTAAGTAATTCATTTATAAAATTTTAGTCTGAAAGACACTCGACCCTTTGTCTTCAAGTATAGAGAAGGTTTTGTTAGGTCCAAAGACCCCCTGGTCTGATTAATTGTGCAAATGGTTATATTGTACCGGGACATATTAGTATTCCAGTAAAAGTCGGCTCCGAATGACAGATTTACGGCTACAGTTTCATGGCAATTTTATTTATTCTCAACGTTTTAGCCATAAATCTAGCGCTAGGCAGATGCCAAAGAAATAATTTTTCATATTTCGTATTGTTGGTGGTCTAACCTGGGGTTTGAACTGTGGCCTCACGTCTAATATGCCAACACACTACTTACCAGGCTACAACGACTTCGAATAAGGTTTGAACAAAGTTTGTCGAAACTTCAACACAGCACTCGCAGCCCAGTTACCCATTACCCATATGCCAAATGACTTCTGCGGTAGCTACTGAGACAAAGAGGAGATAGAAACTGTTCTTTACCAATTGACTACATACTCAACCTTATGTCGTAGAAGAAGAAGTTCCAGGACTTCTACTATGCAGATGAGATGTCGGGAATGTTGAGCATCTAAACGACTTCATCGAGCTACTGATGTCTTCAATAGAAGGGGAACTGAAAGACGTGGTTGGTATCATAATAGATCTGACCGTTTCACTTTACACTTTTCCCATTTACTTTGGCCCAGTGCAGTGTGTAAAAGGTGGCAAATGGGAAAAACATCTAAAGTAGTCAGATCATACCGCAAATAAGGGTGCATATTAGCAAATTGTAGAAAGGCATGTTAAATTTTAAAAAATCATGTATTTCAGACGGATTGAGTGGTCAACAACCAGATATAAGAATTTTGTTAAGAATACTTCCCAGTCGAGGCTGTCTGTAACATTTAACGAAAAGTAGAAAAAATAAAAAATATTGCAGGGGAATTGTGCTGTAACACTGCAAGATAATGACGTTACCATCTGGTAAGCTGCCTTCAAAATTGGTTTGGAATAGTAAAAAGTTTATGACTTGTGGTCGTTACTACCAAAGATCAGCAATGAATCGTTTTTCCGCTACTCATAAGCACTCATGCAATTTTGAGTATGAACGAATCAACAGAATTGAAATTCAACTACTCTGATTCATTTGTACTCGCTACAACATTGATTTATAAGTATAAGTAGCAATGAGTATGAGTACAACGTTGACATCAAACTCACAACATTCGAAATATGTTTGATTCATACACCTACTCATTCTGATTCATAAATTTAGAAAAATACTTATAATACTTATAAGTCATTCGAGTGATTCGAATCATTCATCAAAATTTAAAGCCTTTGTTATTGTTTCATATACGAACAAAGAAGAAAGAAAAGACAAAGACAACAAGCAAAGCATACACACAATCTTCTTGTGAGTATTGCAGCGCTTGTACTCGAATCATACTTATTTTGTGCTTCGTGTAAATGTTAAGTAGAGACTAGTCGAAGTCAATAACATCGTGTGTATTGTTAAGTATGAATACGGAGAGTACTTCCAACTTTGAGTATGAGTAGTATGAGTATGATATTAAAATAAGTATGAATGCTTATAAGTATCTGAAATTATAAGTATGACTCGAACCTACTCATCGTTTTGAATACTTATTGCTGATATCTGGTTACTACCCTTCAGTTAGGATAAGGACCTAGCTTCTGACATCGCTTACGTTGTGTCTTTTAATTTTATAATGCATGACTGGCGGACTTACAGTTTAAAGTCGATTTTGAACCACAGATTTTTTGAGAAACTTTTTCATGAGAATTTAGTTAACGCTCAGGGTTTTTGCCAGTACTCTGATGAGGTTAACTAGCCCAAGGAATATTTTTTAATATTTCGTTTTATTGGAGATGTCTGACCTGGTGGCTACACGGCTAATAAGCCAACATACTACCTACCAGCCTACGATGACTAGGTTCCCAAATAGAAAATAAAAATAACTTGAATGCAATGACAACGAGTACTTTTTTCTCCTTCGCAATAAGTTGTGCTAAAACTTTCATATCTTTTACGTGGAAGCTAAGCCAGTTTAGAGTAAATCGCATCAAATTATGCTTCGCAGCATGTTAGATTTTTAAAAAGAAAGGCTTTGTTGTGTTAATCACAATTGTTTTGCTTTCAAATTCTGCATGATTCTAAGCAGGGCCTACTCTTGTTGTGTTTGATCAGCTTAAATCACTTAACGTGTCTACTTAACAATAAGAAAAATGTGGTTTTCATTTTCTATTACCAACATTAAATAAATAATTAATTTTGCTGTTGTTGTTATTGTTTTCTGCTGCATAAAACATTTTTTATGAAGAAACTTAACAAATTAGCCTCTCCAAGGTGATTTATGGTTTTTTGATTGTAAAAATTTTCATCATTAACATTTCATTTAAAGGCTTGATTTTCTTGTGTTGTTTTTCTCATAGTTTATCTCTCATTATTATTGTTGCAACAAATTACTACAGTTTTGAAAATTTTATGGCGCCAATATGACTGTGGCATGTGCGTTTGAAAAACAAAAAAATTATTTTCCTGCGTTTCAAAAATGCATTCGTAACGCTTCAGTTAGAGGTAAAGAAAAATAAAAGCATGATGGAACGCTGGATGGATGGAATGCTTAAATAATAAAAATAAATATTCGTTGTTTCTTAATAAAATATTTTTCAAAAGCTGGTAAAACATTACAAATAAAAATTAAAAAATTAAAAACAAAAAAAAATGGGAAAAAAGACCCCACAATGAATGCCTATGCCTGACTATGCGGTTGGTTGGTCTAGCGGTCTAGCTGGCTTGCCAATCGTCGTTGTAGGTTTTTGTTTTTTCTTCTTTCATTTGGCCACTATATCGTCGTTGTTAATTAAAAAAGCTGCAGGGTTTCAAAACTTAACTTAACAACGCTCTCTAAGCCGCTCTGTTGTCTGAGTACGAGTTTGTTTATTTGGTAATCGATGTCTAGGTTTTCATAGTTTGAAAAAGAAAAAACTTATCGTTACGATTATCGTTATTGTTTCTTTTATTATTTTAACGATTATTTTTGTATTGTTTTGTTAACTCGCAAATGCTTGGCGTTTGACTACCAGTTTTTAGCTTTTCAATCTGCTGCTGACTTATATTTGCCTTCCCTACGGTTGGTCCATGTTGTTTTGATTTTTTTTTTGCTTTCCTTAACGTGTAAATGTTTAATTATGGAATTTGGTAATCAGCTACCAAATGTTTTTTGTAAATTTTTTCCTCTTTTTTTTCTTGCTTCTGCCTCATCATGGCTTTTGATCTGGTTTTTAGAAAACTTTTTCAGATTTTTTTTTTTTTTTTGTTTAGGATTGCGTGTTGTTATTATTGATCGCCTCTATTTGTGCGATTATTAACGCATTCCTCAAGCCTCATTAGCTGTATTGTAATGTTGTATGTTTTTACTTTGTTTTCTTACAATCTTACAATCGTTTTAATAGCCATTGGTTAGGAATTTATTAACTACGGCTTAAAGTGTAATCAATTTTAAACTTGTTTTGTTTCGTTTTAAGGGAATTCAATTTGAAATGGCTTTCAAACTACAATGGTGGCCTGTTTGGCTAATGCTATTGGCCATCTTAAGCAAGTTGCTTATGTTTATTTTGAAACAAATGAATTGAAATGAAAATTTAAATTTTCATGTTTTATGGTTCATTGTTTAACTTCATATTAATTTTACAAATTTCCCATAGGAAGCCTTTTCCAGTAGCAGTAAATAGATCCTTTAATGGATCCCTTAAGCCTATTTTTACAATATTTGAAAAGTCACTCACTATCTCAGTTCTAATGAACGCTTTTTTTGTTCCAAGATCTTGAAAAAATTCTCCATAGAATAAATCTATCACTCTCAAATCATACTATTCAGAAGCAACTTCAAAATTGGTGAATCAATTTGGATTTGGCTTTCAAAAAGAAAAAATTTCCTTACGATATGCCTTCACCATAAGATAACATAACCACTTAAGTGATAATAGTCCGTTGACTGTATTGAATATATAATAAAAGAAATCAGACAATTTATGCAAATATTAGGAAACGCTTTTAGAGCTCTGAGCAGTCTAGTTGGCAATATGTTAACTTACTAGGCGAGACCTCTCGGTTAGAACAGCCGATATCTCGAACAAAAACGAAATATGAGGGAATATTTCTTTAAGTGGCTCCTTATCTGCAATCTTCTAACAAAAACCCTGAGAGTTTCTCAAACTGACTTCCGGAATGGTGCGGTGCCGCCAATCATGGATGAAAGCGTTGACTAAATCGTTGCAATGGCCAATTAAATTTTTCAACTGGAATTATTTTGAAGTAAAGAATATCCCAACAATAGTGTTTCTTATTGATCGAGATCGAAAAAAAACGGAAGTCATAGGCACCAAGTTTTGGACGTGCGAGCACGCCAAGTTTTGACAAGACTTCATACAACCACTATTTTCTATTTTACATACTTAAGCGGTGGGGCCTACAATTTTTTTAGAAACTTTTCATGGCAAGTTTTTATTTACTCTCAACGTTTTTGCCAGAAATCTGCTGAGAAACAGTCGCTGAAGAAATATTTTTCATAATTCGTTTTATTAGAGTTGTCTGACCTGGGGTTTGATATGAGGGCCCACGTCTAATAACCAACACAATACCTCCGAGGGATGCCAATCGGGAAATTCCTAATATCGAATAGTAAAACTTCTCCAGAAATTTTCCGTTATTTTCGGGATTTTTAAAAATCAAACCCGTTTGGCATCCCTAGTACCTACTGGACTACGATGACTTTTCTATTTTACCTGTTTTTAATTTAGATGCCCGTTCCTAAAGGGTCCGCCAAATAACTTTTTTTTTTTAAAATACTTTAAAAAAAAAAACTACAATCCTTTCGCTTAATAATGGAAAATAATTTCATTCAAATGGCTGCTTTGGGTGGCCATGCTGTAGCCTACGCAATCGGTCCAATTTCACGAATATTGTCCTTTAAAGCGTCAATTGTCTTTGGATTGTCGACGTAATACTTACGTTTGACGGCACGCCACAAATAATAGTCCAACGGTGTCAAATCACAGTTCTGCGGCTGATAATGCGGTCTGTGTGGCACGTAGCGCCGCCCTATTGCCAATATCCTCCTCTTGAATTTTTATGAACAAAAATTTGTTCAACATGGCCCGATAACGATCGCCATTGACTGTAAAGGCCACTTCTTGCTGATTTTAGAAGAAAAATGGCGAAATTATGCCTCTGGACCAAAATCCGCATCAAACAGTGACTCGGTTTGGGTGCGTCGGCCTTTCAATGGATGCGTGCGGATTTTCTGTGCCTCAAATGCGACAATTTTGCTTGTTTACATATCCGCCAAGATCAGAATTAGCTTCATATGAAAAGATAATTTTTCTTTTGTCAAAATCGGCATCTTTTGTAAGTAGATCGCAGACCCACTTAGCTAAGCGAAAACGAAAAAAAGCGTTAGATGGCGGACCCTATATATGACAGCCCAGAGATAGTGCTTTTAATATACGACAACTAACAAAACATAGTTGAAGCATACAGCGTCCAATTGCAATTCAATCCAGACGAATATTTTCCAGCTGCCTATTTGCTCCAGATGATGTATTTATGACCAGGCTAAGCCGGTGCTCATCTAATACTCATCTGCGAGAGGTAATTCTTTAATGGCCACACCTTGTTTGCTTTAAAGACTCCGTTGCAAGCTGGTCTGTGCATCCTTGCCGACGTGACCGTGGTGAATTTCTATTGAAATTGCTTTCGTTCGGATATTATATGTTTTTTCCGTCTGTTGCACTGACTGCTGAAGTACAGCAGAGTACCAATGGAGCCTCCCAACCTCTTAATTTCTTCATCAATAGCTTCGCTAATACACTTATGCTGTAATTCTCTCTTTTTTTCTCAACCTTAAAGGTAAGAAAAATATTATCAATCAGTAGAGAATTTGACAGACTTTTGTACAAATAAGTTTTCAATTGGATAACTGGAAAGAGAGTTTATTAAGCCTTACTTAACTGTTAAAGAACATTTTTTTTTGCAAATTGGGGACAATCATTAAAGCTTTTTTAGAAAAAAGGCATTAAAACGTGTGTATAGTTTATATAGAAGCGGGGTTTTGTTTTTAACCACATAACCAACAATCCCTATACACACTCTCTCATTTACATACATACGTAACTACGTTTTCTTAGCATCAGATCACAAATATGATTTTTATCCGAATAAAAGCATGACATTTCTGACTTTATCTCATTCAAATATCAGTGGTTCTCACAGCATGCCGTCCAAATATACGTTTCATGCAGTCATTTTAGTCGCATCTTCAGCACTTTCAATTTTGAAATGCTTATGGATGTGGATGTGTATGTGCAACAGTTGCTTTATGTTTTTCAGGGTATATTTTAAATATTTTTCTCTTTTAAATTCCTTTTTGGCTGGTTTTTCTTTTCTTTTTATTTATTTTGAATGTCTTTTTAGTTTCACTCTCACATTATAAGTTTCATGCCCAGCAAGGGGTTTCACTTTGAAGCTTTCGGTTCGTTTCAATATTTTATACACAGTAGTTGAATTTTTATTTTCTTTAAATTTATTTTCATTGGATTTTCTTTGGATTCATATTGGAAAAATTGAAGAAAATTATTTAAATATCATGTTTCGTAATTTGTTTAATTTTCTATCTGGTTGCTGATTTGCTGATTAGAGAGGAAATTTTTAGAATTTCATGGCCACTATCATGCTGACTATCATGAATGCATTGTAATTGCAATAATGGCTGTATTGTATATGGATATACGACAATATTGTAACCAAACACTATATCTTTTAAAAATTGGTCCATTTTTTGCAATTGGAAGTCGATCAATCAATAGGTAGCCAAGAGAGATAATGTCATTAGAGCCAACGTTCCTTATTCGTTTTCATTGTGTGATATCCTAGGGTACCATCTAAACAGAAGTGTCTTTGAGATCAACATTCAATGATTTTATGAATGAGAAACTATAAGTTCGGAGAAAATTCTTTGCGACTGTCGTGCAGTCGTCAGTGAAACGCACCATCATCTTGGTGACAACGTAGGGATTTCAGAATAACAAAAATTCCGCTTGATTACGACCTTTCAGTCAAGATTACAACCTAGCTTCTTGCACTCCAATGTTGAGTGTGTTAATTTTATCTATGACTTGCGGGAATTACAGTTTATACCACAGATTTATTGAGAAACTTTTCATGGCAATTTTATTTACCCTCAGAGTTCTTGTTTATTAAAGTTTATTAAAAGGAATCCCGTATTTCTTTTCGTTAGATATGTCTGGATTGGGGTTTGAAACGTGGCCTCACATCTCATAAGCCAACGCAGGACGTATTAGACCACGGCGACTTTCACTTTATTTTATTCCTTAAGTAAAAGCCTATACCAAAAAATTGTATACGAAGTGCTTCGGCAATTCCACAAGTTTTTAAGCCAAGCAAACGTATTCAAAACTGTAGTTGCCAGTTTATGTGGTTGAAGTTTTTATTCTCTCTGGGCAGAATTGCACTTTGTGCGTCACAATTAATCTCAG
This sequence comes from Sarcophaga peregrina, assembly GCA_014635995.1. Taxonomy (NCBI): domain Eukaryota; kingdom Metazoa; phylum Arthropoda; class Insecta; order Diptera; family Sarcophagidae; genus Sarcophaga; species Sarcophaga peregrina. The sequence continues at coordinate 27,310,510 of CM025789.1, read as the reverse complement.
ATTCGAAACTTCTAAACTCATAAACCGGCAACATTTTTTAATGCGCTCGTCTAAAGAGTAAGTAGATACGAAGCAATTTAATTTCTAGATTCTAGATGGCGTGAAAAGCAGATAATTTATCTCTATTGGCAGTGTCCTGTGGTTATTAGCAATATAAGCACTTCACGCCATGTTGAACTTAATTTAAACTAAACTAGTAAAACTCTGCAAGTTCATTTAACATTCATGTTTCAGTGGCTGTGTTCTGACCAGATGCTTAAACGCCATTATCTCTACTAGAGTTTATTGGAATGCGAAACCGGGTAATGTACACCAATAGTTCGGAATTAGTTTAGGTATTTACAACCTGAAGTTGTTTACCAGACACTCGTAATATTTCGCAGGCAAAAGACGTTAACATTCCAATATCATATGGACGTCCAAGACTATTCAATTAATTTTCTGGAGAATAACGATTTATTCGGATTTCTTCACTATTTGAAGTCGCCGTAGTCTAGTAGCTAGTGTGCTGGCTTATTAGACGTAAAGCCAGGGTTCGAGCCCCAGACCACGCATCAAAACAAAATACAAAAAAAGTATTTCTTCAGCGATTGCCTTTCAGCAGATTTCTGGCAAAAACTCTGAGAGTATAAAAAACCTGCCATGAAAAGTTTCTCAAAAAAGTGGCGTCCGGAGTCGACTTTAAACTGTAGGTTCCGCCGCTTATGTATAAAATTAACACACACAACATAAGCGGTACGAGGAACTAGGGCAACAATCCTGACTAAAGGGTTGTAATGACCAATTATGTATGTGTATAGGTCTTCACTATTTGAGTCTCTGAAAATAATAGGAACTTGAATATTGTGTTCCGAGTACATTAGCCAGAGCGGACAATGGCTTGTAGAAACTACGCCTTTGAGTAAGTTTAGCTACGATTAAACAGGATTACCCTTTTCTGAGCAACGGTATAAGCCTGCTTAGAATCTTGCTTAGATCCTTGAAGTGAGAGAGATGTTCGATAAAATACACTCGATATGGAAAGTATACAAGAGATATTCGAACGGATACCTTTCAATCCAAATAAGCTGAAGGTAAACTTAACTTTATTTGGACAATAAGAAACGATTTGAGCCAAGCATGTAACTATCGAATAACAGACTGAGGATAGTAATAGGGCTTTTGGTCGTGCATTGTAGAATTTTCGCTATCATCAAATCACATACTTGGAACTTGGGTGGAGTTAATTACTTAAAACAAAAGCAAACACTTGGTTGCGTATTAAGAACTAGGCAGGGAGTTGCTCTTACTTCCGCCCAGCAGCATTCGGAAATTTCGGGAATTATAGAGATAATGTCAATAGATTGCTACTAGGATGCCAATCGGGAAATCCCAAATCCTGAAATCCCGGAATTTTCGGAATTCACAAATCCCGAATCCCGGGATTTTTAAAAACTTGTCCCGGAATTTTTCGGGATTGTGAATTCATATGTATTTTGACCCTACAAAAGGTAATGAAAAAAATTCTCGACATCGATAATAGCATCTCAGATGAGGAGAACCCTACTACGATTGCTAAAAAGTTATTTGATGCCATCGAAGAATGCAAAAGCCCTATATAATCAAATAATAGGATTACTGATAATCAACTTTCCACAGAAATAGATTTATTTACATCAGGAGGTGGTAGAGGTGAAGATTTACATGCTGCATACAGCTATCTTGGAACTATTTTATGAAGAAATTAGTCTTAGCTTAAGATTGCGAGAAGTGTTTTTCAACGGCAGCGTATGTTGACAAAAAAAAATTTATTCAAGCCTATCATATCACATATTAGATGCTTAGTCTTTTTATTGGAATCCCGAATCCCGGAATTTTTAAAAATCAATCCCATTGGCAGCCCTAATTGCTACCTCTACATAATAATTATTATATTAGAGACAGTTTCCTCAATATATATAAGACCCTTCCTAATTTTGTACGTCATATCATTTTCTCTGAATGATATGTGGTAGCATGTCATGTCATTTGTAAGTCTGGATAGTGGGATAACTGTAAAATAGATATTCAAAATTTATCACCACTGTACAAGAATGATAAACTATAGATTACGCCATCACGCACACAAAATTAAAACTTTCTGCGCATGTTAAATCAATGACGTCACGCAAATTGTGTTCCTATTGGCTAATGATAATGTAAGTTATATTGCAGGGTTGCCAACTACTTTCACGTAGTGCATACACTTTTCAGAAGAAATGTTAATTTTCACATATGAAAAAGACTTGGAAACCTTTAAAATAGCCCAACTACGTCATCTAACGGGAAATCATGCGCAAGGCGTAATCTTTAGTTTATCATTCTTGCCACTGTACACCACTGTTTGATCACGATCAAAATTTTTATCACAAATTAATCTACAAATTACACAAACCTCTGTTTAAAATTGGCAATGCGATTAATTTTTTTTTTTCTTGTTTTTCTTTTTTAGATTTTGAAAGCAGGTAAGTCCATTAATGCAAACGAAATGTAGGTTTTACAAAGGGAAACAGTACCTTCCTCCGAAGTAGGGGGTGACAAAAATTCAATTCCAAAACAAACAGTTTAAATGCCTAATCGACCGAGAAGAAAACAACATGAACGTATCAACAGAGGACAGACATTAAAAAAGAAGAAAAAAAAAATTACAAACAGAGAAAGAATGTTGACTTTAAAAGCCGAAAAAGATCAAAAAACCCCGATAAACAATTGTTAATTTTACTGAATTTAATAAGATATTCTCGATCTCTCTGTCTCTGCTGTTTTGTGTTGTAGAATACAATATGAAAAGATGTCAAATATGACGACATTAAGAAAACATGAAAACATGAAATCGAATACAATTTAAAGACAATTTTACAAGTGCTGTTCAAATTGCAACAACAACAACAACAATAATGTATGGAACAAATCCTTATTAAAGGTTCAACACCGAAGACATTATGCCATAAGGCCATAAGGCAGGCCTACAATGTTTTGTTGTTCCGGGAGAAAACCATACACTTGATACAACAAAAATCCACAAAACAAATGGCCACTTGAGATTAAAGGCCGATTATCTATTGACATTTCACTGGCAATACAAAATTGTCATGAAAGCAGCAACAGCAGCAGCAGAAGACAAAGTGAAAGCAGCTCGAAACTAAAACCAACCAAAGTACTCACTCCGCAGTCTGTGAAAAATAATTTTAAAAAATTCATGAAAAACCATTTGTTTTAAGCCGAAAACAAGAAATTATTTTAAATTCCAAAAATTATAGGAAGTCAAACATTGAATTTTTTTTTTATTTTCCTTTCCTTCTTATTGTCTGTTGTGCCTTGGTGTTGTTTGTTGTTGTCCATTTAGTTGAATGCGGTGAATAACAAACATTTACGCATGCGCCGTGACACTTATTTGACATTTTATGTTAAAATGTATACAACAACCCATCAGCAACAGCAACAACAACAACAACAACTGTTATAATACAACAATAGCAAACGTCTTACAAACGTCAATGTCATTTAGAGCATTTAAAAGGAAGCTGCTGCCTGTGTACACCAACCAGTACACTATGCTACGCCTGTGCTCATGAAATCCCAAACCGTAATAAATCTTTTGCTTGACGACATTTCATCTTAAATTTTTCCATGTTTTTTTTTTTTTTTTATTCGTTTTATTCTTATTTTTTCATTTTATTTGCTTTCAAATAAAAACAAAAAACAAAAAAGGTTTAAATACACACACTTGAGTACATCGAAGTACATACGGACAGACACTCCATTCACCTGTTTGATTACAATTTCGTTGTTTCTTTCTGCCTTTCCTAGTCTAGCATCACTAGAATCACATTCAAAGGCATGTTCATGGCAATGTAAACTCATTTACTCACATATCGAGTGTAAAATAAACAAATTTCGGGCACAAGTTTGTAATTTTACATGACCTTTGGCTGTCTATTACAACTAGAATTAAAAGAAAAATTTTAAAACGTACACTGTGCTACAAAAAAAACATTTTTAAATTACAATTAAAAAGGCTTCCTTATGAGATTGGTTATGCGAACGTATGAAATCGTTCGTCTGTTTAACAAAATTGGGTCTTTCTGTTTGTATTTTCCATGTAATCGTACGAAAGTGTAAAATCGTTTGTCTTACAAAAACAGACTCTAAGAATTAAAGTATAATAGGTACTGTTTTAGTACACCAGCCAAGTTTTGTCAAGGAAATGTTTGAATTGCATGATCAAAGAACTCGAATTAAAGGCAGCTGTATGGATCACAAGTTCTGAAAAGCGTATGTCTGCTGCGCATAATGATTCTCCACAAATCCACTTATAAACACATTAAGCATTTACTTAAATCGTCCGATATTGGACCATAGGGATCACATATCTAACCTCTCCTACAGCTTATGTAAAAAGCGTTTCACTCCGTGACAGTTATAATGTCTACATTTAGGGTTGGCATTGTGACTAGCCTGTCCCTCTGTACGAGAGACTGCACGTGTCTGCATATAAAGTAGATTAATCCGTTAAAATGATCGAATTGAGGATTCATAGTCCACGTTCCGTTAGGTCTAATGGACATATGGCCCACTGTGTCTTGTCATGATCCGTTGATCCGTTCAAATACCCTGATCTCCAGATGAAACCGGCCAGTTCTGCTAGTGGCACGTTCGTTTCCATACCCAGATCTTCTGTCACCCAAATATTCGCATTAAAGGTATTGCATCGATTCCGTTTCCTCCATATCAAGGCAACTTCTGCAGTAATCTTGTTGGAACAGAACAAAGCCGTTGTCAGCAAAACTGACAATAGCGCAGTATTCCGTTCGTATGCGAACCGTATTCATGTCGTAATCAAGTAGTCTCGTTGGTTCTTCCGTTGTCCTTCTGACTTACTACAAAATGCCTTACAACCCTGCAGATTAACCTAGCTTCTCACCCACTTATGTTTGCAAATTTTATAATCGGGACACAGTTTAAGCGACTCCGACGAATATTTTGAGATTTTCATGGCAATTTTTACTCTCGCTTTGCCAAATTGCTGAGAGAATCGCGAAATATTTTCGTTTGATGTCGACCTGGATACGAACTGGCCTTTTTAATCCAACACATACCTTAGACACGGCGATTCGACTCTGTAACGGCATTTTGAAATTCGGCAATCAGACAAGTCGGACTGCTCATGGTTGAATTCCATGCTGATTTTTCAACTGAATGTAAGCCATAGTCAACGTACATTTTTTTTAGAGTAAGAAAAAGGTGCAATTGTTTTGTCTTCTTGCTGTTTGTACAGATTGTTTTGATCGTTTTCATTCGGAGATGGTGTTTGATATAATCCACTACGATTTATCGACCCCTCGAGTTCAGATCGAATCAGCTTCGCTTGCTATTTTAAACCCTCATTCGAATATTCAGAATTTTGTAGATCCTATTCCTCAATTGACAGCCTAGGATATCAATGAGTGAGTGGGTTCGGAAAAAAAAAACAATTACAAGAATCTATAACAGTAAAAGAACCGTCTCCCTGTTGGGACTTAACAAGCCCCAACTTGTGACTAGTAAGTGAGTTATTTTAATGTGGCATCACTGACTATGATCTGAGAAAAACTGAGCCAGATTTCTGCCTGATATGTGAAAGAAAGTGTAGTTGCAGATGATAGAGTGTAGTTTTCTGTAGTTGAGCCGATCTTGGCAAAAGAAGTTCGAATATCCAGAGCCAAAGTTTGGTTTAAGATTTCGGTTCTCTGTCAGGAATCTTCATTTAGCCTGTCCTAGGGTTTATTGTGGAAATACGCCGGCTGAGAAGCGTTTGTCGCTACCCACGCAGACCAAACTTCTATTTATTTTCACTCCCTCTATCTCCTTCTTTGCTTCTTTCTTCTTTTCAACATTTTTTTATCTTTTTGCTACGACGAACACAATATGTCCCATAACCTGCGGATGTGCCTGTATTGACTATTATGGTCACACACGTCCTCAAACTTGCCTATCTACCCATAAAGGTAAAGGCAAAGATCTTGAAATGGGAATACGCCGAATTAAGCAGAACTGTAAGTACAATTTAGGTCGCCGTGGTCTAGTAGGTAGTGTGCTGGCTGATTACACTTAAAGCCAGGGTTTGAGTCCCAGGCCAGACATCAGAACAAAATACAAAAAGTATTTTTGAGGTGATTTCTTCTCAGCAGATTTCTGGCAAAAACTCTGAGAGTAAAAATAAAATTGCCATGAAAAGTTTCTTAAAAATCTGTCGTTCGGAGACGACTTTAAACTGTAGGTCCCGCCACTTATGTATAAAATTAACACACACAACATAAGTAGTGTGAAAAACTAGGTTAATAAAGGGTTGTAATGACCAATTATGTATGTATGTATGTATGTATGTACGTATGTACGTAACTACAATAAAAGCAATCCTAGCGTCCTGTATTGAGTTTGACGTCGTGTCTTAATAACAACGTGTAGAATAACGTTTCGTGTGACGATATCCATGGAGCTGTTTTCAACTTAGAGGATACAAATGCCATGAATCAGGGCTATAAATTCTACACGTGGTCTGAAAGTTGCTTAGCTGAAGCTATGATTGTTACTGAGCCCAAACCTGGCTAATAATACATTAGAGAATCGAAGTATTTTATAGCAATAGCAATAAGAGGTTTCTGTGAAACAGTGATGAAACTTTTAAGAATATTTAACTCGAGCAACAAATCTTTTTATATTCTGTTGCACAGTGTCCTATATGTTACATAAGAAACAAATTCAAAAACACCTTTTACTACCTTGTACTTTTACCTTCTCGCTGGTTCTATCATTAACAAATTTACAATTTGTTTTAAATTGGTTTTAATTTTTTCAAGTTTTTGTTGTTCTTGTTTTTTGTATTATTTTATTGAAATTTACTAGAATTATTTTTAATAAACATTTTATGACTTCTTCAAAAACATCAAAAGTCAAACAAACAAACCAAAAAAAAAATTTCTTTAAAAACCGGAAAAGTACTCTTTTTTTATTACAAGTGTCCGTACGAGTGTCGTACGCAACCTTAAGTGTACCAAACAAAAAAAAAATACAAAACACGGCACTTTTCACCTTGACGTTGTAAACACTTTGGCTGCGTGTAAATTACAAGCGATCGTTAAACGCGTGTGGTCTAGAAATGACAACACGAACAACAACAATAGCAACACCAACTAAAACATCATTTTAATTGGCTTCTAAAACTACTGTTTGCTTTTTAAATCATATTATTTTTGATAGTTTCCAAGAAACATTGACAAACACTTCAGAAATAATAGAAAAAGAAACAAAAACAAAAACGTACTCTTCTTTTTTTAAGTTGAAATCATAAAAAATCGGGTTAAATGAAGAAGAAAAACAAAAGGCATGGAAAATGAGAAATTTTTCTAATGGAAGAGATTTTCATTTGGACTGTTCCAGAAAGTCTTCACTTTATTCATTTCTTATGAATAGAAATTGAATTTTGAATTGAAATTCATCATTTTTGCTAATGTACCGAGTATTAGATGGTCTACTATTTAAATTATAAAAAATATTTGGAAAAAGACTTCTCTTTACTTTGTTTACTCCTGTCCATTCCATGCCGAATGTTGTCATTTAAAGCTTCCATTAGTTCTGGTTTATTTGAAACGACATCGTCGTCATTATGGCCTATAAACGTATCCCGTAATATTGATAGCAGGATCTATAGAGTAGTGTGCTTTTAATAATAGCAGACTAACTGTCAAATCGAAAACATTAAGACAGAAAAAAGGGCATACCCGGGAAAATAATTGGAATAATCCTTCCTTCACAACGACATACACTCAACTACTTCATGTCAACGCTGGGGGAAAAAAACTAGGACAAAATTATAAGTGAAGTTTGACAAAGAAGACATGAATTACATGAAGTGTTTTATTCCAAGTCGAGAATTTTAACGACGCGATCTATACTTGCCGGAGATCAGCAATAAATCGTTTTTCCACTACTCATAAGCACTCATGCAATTTTGAGTATAAGTGAATCAAAAGGATTGAAATTAAACTACTCTGATTCATTCGTACTCGCTACAACATTGATTTATAAGTATAAGTAGCAATGACTATGAGTAGAACATTGACATCAAACTCACAACATTCGAAATGTGTTTGATTCATACACCAACTCATTCCGACTCATAAATTTAGAAAAAATACTTATAAGTGATTCGAGTGGATCGAATCATTCTTCAAAATTTACAAGTTTTGTTGTTGTTGCATATACAAACGAAGAAGAAAAAAGGAAAGACAAAGACAACAAACAAATCATACATACAATCTTCTTGTGCGTATAGTAGAGTTCGTACGCGAATCATACTTATTTTGTGCTTCGTGTAAATGTTAAGTAGAGACGAGTCGAAGTCAATAACATCATGCGTATTGTTGAGTATGAATACGATGAGTACTTCCAACTTTGAGTATAAGTAGTATGAGTATCATATTAAAATAAGTATAAATGTGTATAAGTATCAGAAATTATAAATATGATTCGAATCTACTCATCGTTTTGAATACTTATTGCTAATCTCTGATACTTGCCTACTTTCGTCAAAGTTCTACCTTACATACATGCATACATAAATAATTGATCATTACAAAACTGCCGTCAGCATTACAACCTAGCTTCTCGCACCAGTTATGTTGTATGTGCGTAGCAGAATCAACGGTCTAAATTAGACTCCGACTTCCAGATTTTTCGAGAAATTTTTCATGACAATTTTATTGTATTTCCAGAAACAAATCAGTGGAGAAGAAGTCATTAATGAAATAGTTTTTCATTTTTCGTTTCGTTGTCTGGGGTTTGAACGGTGGTGGCCTTACGTTTAATAAGCCAACACACCTACCTACTGAATTTCGGCGTCTACAAAACTAGAAGTAATGTCATACCAGAATGTATAATTTTGTTACAACCATAGCTTCTGCAATATATTGACAACGAATGCGGTGTCAGAACAGAAATGTTTATGACAAGCTTAACAAAACGAAAGCTGCATGCGGACAACTCCTACAATTATTGAGATTATACCTACATTATACAACAAAATCTGAAGGTATTCTGCAGGAAATAACTCATGTTACAAAGAATTTTTATTGTAACCTTGCTCACTCCCATGTCCTTCACGGATGCCAATTCCGAAATACGTTGGCTGCTAGGAAGTACATTAAATAGTTTGATTCTTATTGCCTCTGATGTTCAACGATATAGCGTCTTTAATATACCTCTGCTGTGTCGTTGGTGTTGCTTCTCAGCTCATAAACTCAAAATTAAAGAACACATAAAATCCATAAGGGCTACTACACGTGGTCAAAAATAATCATTTACTCTCTCCAGAACTATGACCTCAATATTCAATGCCAATATTAAACGTGATACGTGGAATTGAGTACCGAAGTACCGGAAAGCAATAAGGTTCACAACCGCTATGTCTGCAGACTATTAGCAAAATTTGATCTGCAACGACTAGCAATAAATCTCTATGGGTTTTTACACATTCAACATATTTGAATGTAATCTGTGTACTTAAGTGGTGTTAAATAATACACACCGCAAGAACATTACCTCACATCCTACACTGGAACCCTTAATTTTATAAATTGTACCCTTGGAGAAGGCAGAAATGGCAATCAATAAGACCGATTGAACATAGATAGCTGTATTGAATTCAAACTAACAAATGGTTGGTAATAAATTTCCTCTTGACTGCCCTTTTATAAATCACTCCCTTATGGAGCTTCACTTGGTTTTGAAACTGAATACTTCCAATTTGTTTTCATTTAGCTAAGCACTTCCATAGTAATTTAGACTCTTCGAAACTGTTCGATCACAAATTTCATTTTGATTTTTGGTTCCTTTCAAATGAGAGCATTTGAATGCAATTCATTATATATTACAGCAAGCACATCTTGATTAATCTTGTGATCAAAATGATATCATGACGTAGGCAACATAGAATGCAGTTGATTTTTAAGTTGCATGTCATGGGATGATAGTGTTGCTGTTGTCGGCTGGAAAAAAATGCTCGTCAAATATATACGTCAATGGGATTCAATGGCTGGGATCTCTTCCAAAATGTGTTATTGTGGAGTGTGATGTGTTAGGTTAGAGGACGTACACCTGTCGGTCAAGACAAGCATAGTACCCGGAGGTCGAAATTGACCCATTGTGATGTATTACTTGGAGAATGGAAAAGCAACATTAAGAAAATTTTCATGTCTTCTTAGATATTTGCACCCAAACTGCTTGCATTTATAGGTGAGGGCAACATCACGCCATTCATGGATCTCTAAGTAACTTTGACAGATTGTTTTAAAACGACGTCCAAACGGCGTTATTTGTAGTTCTTCGATGATACAGACATTGTGTACAGATCCTGGTTTGGGATACTTCACCTTGAGCCCATTTTATTTTGATTTTTAATTACTCTTAAGATTTACAAAAACACCACTTACTTCTCACGTGCCATGTTCGTTACTTACATTGATCGTTCTCCCCCATTAATTTGTCTATTTTTATGAGGATAACATTGTATATCGTTTGATGTTGTCTTTTTTTGAGAACCTGTGCTAATAGATGGGGTCTTCAAATTAAACGGTGCAACACTTTATTTTAAGGCTTAACATTAAAAGGTTAAAATTTAAGGTTAATCTCCAGAACTTTGTTGCAACTGTTAATAATTAAGCGAAATACTAATACTTCCAATACTAATATTTCCAAATACATTTTTAATAATCAATCGCCTGCTGTTTCAAATGGCCTTTTTGGCCGACAAGATATTCTAAGACCGTTTCAAAAAAAAAAAAAAATGTTAAACCTCGGCTTGATTGGCGATTATTTGTTTACCATAAATTGTTGCTGGCTTGGTTACTTCGTTGGTTGATTGTTCTTTCCATAAACTACAATATATTTCCAGGCATAATATTAATGTGATTGCAAAAGTTGTTTTCTCCAAACACTTGCAGTCAGTGTATGCAAAAGTGAGTATAAGTGTGTTGGTTTTTAATTAATTTTCATAACCATTAACCAGTCTTTAGCCGCAGTTGGTGGTGTTTGCTGAATATTATTATGAGAATTGAGAAACTGAGCAACTGAAAAGCTCAGCAACAGCCATCATCTCATCACATAAACTACGCCATTTTATAGCGCCATCATTCATTTGAGGTAGTGTTTTTTTTTTAATGTTATTTTTTCCTGGCAACATGTTCAAGTTACCCCTAACACTCACTCATTCACTCACTCACATGCTTAGCTCAGGCCGTCAGTCACTCAGTCAGCCAGGCAACCAGTCAACCAGTCGATTCATATTCATGGACAAACATCAGTTAGTCTTTCATTACATAGGCCAACAACTGTATGTACAGCCTTAAATTCACACTTGCCTCATGTTGCACATACAACACTTGTACATTAAACATACAAAATTAATAGAAAGATGGACAGACACACACAGTCACAGACGTGTATATGGACAGTCTTTGTGGCAGACAGTAAAACAAATGTGGAGATTTGTTCGTCTTTTTTTTCTGAGTTTTTTAGGAGACATACAATGACCATCATCACATAGGTTATGTGAGTGTGTGTCTCGTTCGTCTGACATGTCTGAGGTGTCTGGCAGGTCGGCATGCGCAATTTGCTTATAAGGCCTGCTGCCTTCTTGTACATTGTAATTATGAACCTGCAGTCATTCAGTGAGTAGTTTTGTTGTGTGTTTTCCTATGCTGCTGTAGTTGGTATGGTTGTTGTTGTTGTTCATCTTTTTTTTCCAATATTAATTACTATGATTATTATTGGTTTTTATTTTATTTTAAGTATTACTTGCCACTTCAAATTGTGGTGTTGCATCAAGTTTTGCATACCAATAATCAAAGTCACCAACCACCATTCCTTTTTTGTCTCTCATTTTTTTCGTTTTTTTTTTTTTGTTTTTATTATGTGATCATCAGCACAACGTTTGAGTAAAGCAATCATGTCTGAGGCAATTAACACGCCATTTATTGTACATTAAATTAGTGTTGGACTGTTTTACGTCTTATCGGCAGTTAATGGGCATAGAAATGATTGTGTATGTTTAAGTGCAGCTATGCATGTAAAACATTGAAATTAGAATTTTGTGAGGCTCTTTCCCTTCGGTCATGTACAATTTGGAATCTGAGAACAGTTTAAAAATTTTGACAATTTTCTTGAATTTTGAATTCTTATAAGTATACAGTAATGGCCCTTGTGACATTCGTAACAACTTCAAATTAATTTCTCTTTAAAAATTTCTCTTCCTAAAGGGAATGCCGCATCAGAACTGTTTCTTTTACAGATGGCATTACAGAGAATTTGTCTGGATAAGCAGGGTCTTCACGCTAAAGCTCTATCTTGTTTTGAGAGTCTTGAAATATGAAACGAATTATTAATTTTCATATTCCCCTTCTTCGTTGGAGAAGTCCGACTTGCGGTTTGAAGCTACTAGACTATAGCAACTAATAATAACCCTTTAGTCAGGGTTACAACCTTTTTTCTCACACCAGTCATGGAGTGTATTAATTTTATCCATGAGTGGTTAGGCTTACTGTTTAAAGTCAGAGTTCCAACGACAGGTGTTTTGAAAAACATTTCATGGCAATTTTATTGTACTCGCAAAAAGTTAGTTTTTAATAAAAGACAGCTGAGATGAAGTCGCCGTAGAAATATTTTCTCGTATTTCATTATGTTCGGGATATTTGAGGTAGGTATAGAACCATGCTAAACAACCTACCCCTACTACCTGCTAAACAATGGCGTCTTCAACTCGCATTATTAGTTCATTCTCCTCCGATTCTGACCCTGGATGTATACGATACTGAATCTGATCCAGATATCACATTCTAATATTCCTGAAGTCGTCTACCTTACAGTAGATCCTTAGCCTGGACACTACTATTAGTGAGTAGATCTTCTCGGAAAATATGCCAGTTTTTTTTTTTCAACTAAAGAATTACATTTTCCCTCAAAACTACACTCCACTGTATCCTACCCTTACGCTTTCTGAAGTGGCCTACATTGTGCTATCAATTCTATTCTCTTTTGCCTCCTGAGACCACACCGAAAATGTAGTCCACTTGGTTAATTTTTATTACCATTTAAACACATTGTTCACATTAATAGGCTACTTCATAGTCAGTTTTTATAAGTATTCAAACGATGAGTAAGATTTCGAGTCATACTTATAATTCTGATACTTTATACGCATTCATATTTATTTTAATATGATACTCATACTCCAAGTTTAGAAGTACTCTCCGTATTCATACTTACAATAACGCATGATTGTTATTGAACTTCGAGATCGTCTCTACTTAACATTTACACGAAGCACAAAATAAGTATGATTCGTGTACGAACACTACTATACTCACAAGAAGATTGTGTGTATGCTTTGCTTGTTGTCTTTGTCTTTGCTTTCTCCTTTGTTTGTATATGTAACAACACCAAAAGCTGTAAATTTTGATGAATGATTCGAATCACTTACTAAAGTATTATAAGTATTTTTCTAAATTTATGAATCAGAATGAGTAGGCGTATGAATCAAATACATTTCGAATGTTGTGAGTTTGATGTCAACATTGTACTCATACTCATTGCTACTTATACTTATAAATCAATGTTGTAGCGAGTACGAATGAATCAGAGTAGTTGAATTTCAATTCTGTTGATTTACTCATACTCAAAATTGCATGAGTGCTTATGAGTAGCGGAAAAACGATTCATTGCTGATCTCTGGTACGCTCCCTATGTATTAACGGTTGTTGTAACTAACTGTAGTTTTAATTAACTCTAGATACAGGAGATCAGTTCATAAGCCAATCGGCCACCGTAATGCTAAAAAATTCTCAAAATTGTATTCCTAAAACACTTGCAAAAACTTTTTCCAAAAAAATCAAAAACGAAGAATGTTTTCCTGTCAATAAAATCTGCACATTTTTAAGGCACAATATTTAGAAGCGGCTTTTCCGTTTCATCATTAAAAAGGACATAAAAGAACAACAACAACAGAGAACATATTCGTTGCTTGAAGACAAAAAAAAAGAAAATCAGAAACAATTGCGTGTGAAACAAAGACGTCAAACTAGACTCTCAAATAATCTATTGTATGGACTGGTGACTGGTCCAACATGTAAATGTCTAAACAGCTGAAGCCAGTTACAAAATACACAACAAAACAAAAGAAAAAACCAAAACCAAAAACATCATCAACAACCAAAAAACTAAAAAAAAATATCAAAAATCGAAAAAGAAACTGTTAAAGGTTGCCGACAATCAGTCCAAATAATGCCACAGCAACGCAAAACGATCAACAGTAACCGTGTCTAGATTATGGTCGTTCGATGGATGGATAGTCGGCTGGCTTGCTGGTGCACTATTGATGGCAACCAGGCACTAGCTCTTCTTTCAATATTCAAATCTTTGTTTTCCTTTTCCTTTTCTTCTTTATTTTTGTTGTTGTTGTTTTTTCCATTTTCTGGTGTTGTTGTAAATTTACCACGAAAATCTTTAGCGATTACAACAACGTTGAGTATGTGGCTGAATATGAAAAAGGAGTGAGAAACACATACTGATTTATCACAAATAATTTATCACTCATTAGGGAATGCATTTTTAGATGAAAATCAACTAAAACAACAGCAACAACAACAAAAACAAACTATAATTATACAATTGATTCTACTTGGCCTGGCCTCCGAAAGCCATACCTAATGCCCCTTACCTTAGCATTTTAAATTTAGAAACGAACACACATTAATAGGCGTTGAAATTTGTAAACGAAATAAAGATTTTCTCTTGCTTTCAAATGCAAAATATCTTAACGAACTTTGATGTTTGTTTGTATGTAGCATGTGTATAGCATAACCTGTCCATACATTTGGAAAAAGTCTTCTAGAAAATTGTTTTGTTTTTTCCCCTTTGATTTTTCAATATTTTTTTGTTATTCATTCTGTCATTCTGTACCGTACGTCCGTCCAGCCATTTATTTTTCTACAGATTCTACAACCATTCCATCGCTCAATGTATGTTAATTTATGCCATAAAACCTGTTACGTTGACATTTATAACCAAGCATTGGCATCTATCAGTTATGGACTCAACTCTCTGACTCTGTTATTCTTGTTCTTTTTTTTTTCTAGTTCTGCACAAAAGCATCATTTGCCGTAGAATAGTTCAGAGGTTAGGTAAAAAATTTATTCAGAATAAATTGGGTCTTGCAATTAATTTAAGTTTGTTTCAGCTGGACTTTTAAATACGATGTGGAGGACATACAGACATTGGCACTATGCTCTCTTATCTGCGAATCTGCCATATTCCCCACGAGAAAATCAATTCCCTAACTGCTGTTTCTTTAGTCACTCGTTCTGATATATGCTTCCTTCCATTATTTCTTTACGGATATGTTCTGCACTTCGAGAAAATCTGAAACACGGAACACCATTCATTATATTCTACTTTTTTTTTTATTATTAAACCTGCATTCAGGGGATGACCCCTACTCATTCAGTGCATTGTGCAGGTTTAGGAAAGGTGGAAATAGGGAGGTTGCGAACGGTTAGGAAACAAGTTGCTTCTGGTGACTATCAAATGGCCAATGCTATACCTTCAATATTAGACAGTCTACAGCAATCTTCCCCAAGAAGCCTGCAGTTTCTCACACCACTTATGTTGTGTGTGTTAATTTGATACAGAAGTGGCGGATTACATATCTTGTCTTCCTGGACCAACTGTTCCCTAGGTTTGCGAGTATTTAAGACAACTTGTCTCGATTGGTATATTAAAGCGTCTTAGCAAGCTGGAAATATGCCCTAAAAGGAATATATGTACGTATCCCCTACAAATATCATGTAGTCCCGGAAATTCATCAGGGCTTCATGAAGTATATTTTGAATCACAATTCATGATCAGAGTCACAAGTTTAAAGGTTGTGGAACTGTCGGCAGCTTAAATTAGTGGTTAGTCTGCGCTTATAGTCCACTATAGGAAGTTCTGGAGTAGTCTGAGTCTATTAAACCCTATCTAAAGGCCGCGTAAGTTATTCCCGAATTGTCTGATGAAATGACCCAGATTTCCTGCTATCTCTAATAAAAGTTTTGATTATTTCAAACGCACTGACTCTGAGGACGGCCTTTTTCTCTCTTTATCTTCACTTTAACTGAGTATACCTTCCGAAACATCCACATCCAATACTCAAAAAAAAAGGGTTCTGGTCCTTCAATGATGTCGATGTCGTTGCTGAGAATTTGAATTAACTTGAATTAAGACTCACCAGAGAATTATTTTATTTTGAATTCCTAGCCGAACTCCTGCCAGTCAAATATTATCCTCCACTAAACTTCATAAAAGCCGAGTACTCGAATGGTGGCTGGACTGTCAGAAAATATTACTACGTGCTGTCTTTTGCACTTTCTCTCCAAGTTGAGTGTATGCTATAAAAGAAGGGTTCTGATCTTGACTAAATAATTGCAATTGTCCATGATCTAGTTCTGTTGTGATTATCATATCTAAAAAAAGTTATATGTACACCATGTAATTATAGATCGATGAACCCAACCAATGTCAAAAAATATTACATGTTGGTGGCTACTACTAATCTTAAGTTTAGAAGCCCTCTGGACTCATTGCTCTACAGCAAGGAACAAACATATATAAAGTTATGCAGCGCCCGTGTTTAGAATGAAGAGAATTAATAAGCTAAGTTCCTTACCAATACACCTAATATTATTTCATTTTTGGTAATCCTATGGTTCTAGAACTTGCCAAAATAGAACAATCCTAAGAAAAACAATAAGAAGATGAAGTAGATGGTCCTCAAAGGATGTGAGAGATTGAACCGAGATTGATTACTGCTGACCTCATCTTATATTTCAGCTCCTATTATAATGCAATTGTGAACATGGCCCCAACGTCACAAACGAAAAATGGGGCTAATGATGATATTGGAATTGAAGTCAGACAGTCTTTGAGAAAACAAGCTTAAGGTATGCATCAGAGATCAGCAAGTATTCAATACGATGAGTAAATTCGAGTCATACTTATAATTTCAGATACTTATACGCATTCATACTTATTTTGATATCATACTACTCATATTCAAAGTTAGAAGTACTCGTCGTATTCATACTTATTGACTTCGACTCGTCTCTACTTAACATTTACACGAAGCACAAAATAAGTATGATTCGCATACGAACACTGCAATACTCATAAGAAGATTTTGTGTATGCTTTGTTTGTTGTCTTTGCCTTTTCTTTCTTCTTCTTCGTTTGTATATGCAAAAACAACAAAAGTTGTAAAGTTTGATGAATCATTCGAATCACACGAATCACTTACAAGTATTATAAGTATTTTTTCTAAATTTATGAATCAGAATGAGTAGGCGTATGAATCAAACACATTTCAACTGTTGTGAGTTTGATGCAAACGTTGTACTCATACTCATTGCTACTTATACTTATAAATCAATGTTGTAGCGAGTACGAATGAATCAGAGTAGTTGAATTTCAATTCTGTTAATTCATTCATACTCAAAACTGCATGAGTGCGTATGAGTAGTGGAAAAACGATTCATTGCTGATCTCTGGTATGCATAGTCGAGAATATGGCATATTATTTGGAGGAATTCTAAACATTTTAAATTATGTTCTGGACAATAATTTCTTTTGCTTGTTCCTTAAAATCACATCTATTTTTATCAGGAACCAGCTTTTTCCCCTACCTAATAGTTTTTCTGTGTTATTTTAATTTTTAACTTTGTCACCGCAATTATCTTTATTTTTCTCTTTTTTTTTTGCTTTCATTTCGATTTGAGTTGCAAATATGAATAGTCAGTCATCGAGTGAGGAGTGCGTTGTATAAAGTATACAACAACAACAACACGAAATAATCATTAACAATTAAGATAATTTGTTGGCATTAATATTGGCTTGAATATGCAATTTGGCCGTTTTCTTAAAAAGCATGTAATACAACTTTTGATTGGGAATAACTACACCGGACTCGGGTAATCTTATTGATTGGTGGTGGTTGGCTTGCTTTGCTCTTTGTTGTTGTCGTTGTTGACCATTTGGTTGTTAGGCTTTTAACTGATTTTTTCTCGCTGTTGTTGTGGTTGTTGTTGTCGTTGTTTCTTTGTTTTTTGAAGCATATGGCAAATACTAGCGGCGACTACTTGTTGTATTTTATAATTATGCCAGGTTAAGTTAGTGTTTGAAAGCCATAAAAACTTCATTTTAATGAGACTTTTTAGTTGTTTTCCCCTTCATGCGGCTTTCAAAATGGCATATAGAATGTATGTGGCATGTAATCTTGTCTTTAAACTGGCCAATATTTGTTGTGTATTTTTAAAAGCCAATCGTTTTTTCTTTTCCATTTAAAGACAAAACAAAAACAACAAAAAATAAAAATAAATTTACAATAAATTGTAATGTTTTTTTCTTCCTTTTTTTCTGTCTATATAATCTGCTTAATTCGCGTCGTCATTATAATATTGAATATTGCCTGTTTGTCTGTCTGTCTGTTTTGCTTTTTGGCATCAAAGACAATCAATATATTTTCTATGTTATAAAGTTAATGGACAAGTGGTATTGTTAATGTGACACATTGATTGACATTCGGCTATTTTTGTTGAATGAAATTATTATATTGCCCTCCTAGACTGTGCTGGCTGGCAATTGGCTTTTCAATAGAAACACACATTTTTTCTTTGACTTTTCAGAGTTTTTTTGTTTTGTTTTATTCAAAAAGTAATGAAAAAATCTTAATTGCACCCACTTAAAGTGAAATTTATTTGATATTTAAATGGCCTGTTTGTTCAATTCAACTCTAGCAATGAGACAGACTTGAAAAGTGCCGAGTGTGTTATCTGTACGTGTTGTTTTGGGGGGTCATATCTTCTAAAAGATTATTTTGGTTGTTTTTCTTTTTTTTTAATAAAATAAATGAAATATTTTTTATATTTTATTTTTTATCTTAACAAATTACAATTGATAACCACAAAAATCTTGTTACTATAGTCTCTAAGGGCAGTGGATGGCTACAGTGGGCATCAAAAAAAGAAAGACAGTGCATTAAAATGATATACAGTCAAACTCCTTTATAACGAACTCGGTTATAACGAATTCTCGGTTAAAAGCAGCTACTTTAAATGGTCCCTGTAATTAAAATTCATACATTTTACCTTTTTTATAACTAACCTTCAGAAAAAACTTTGAAGTGTGGCAAAAAGTAAAGACTTTACTTTTTTTTTAATATGGCAGCATTAAATTATTACTCAGTATCTTTAATCAGCTGCTAGGTGCAAATAAAAAAAAAGTATTTTTTCGGCGATTTCTTCTCTGTCTCTTCTTGAAAAGTTTCTCAAAAAAAAATCTGTCGTTCGGAGTCGACTTTAAACTGTAGGTCCCGCTACTTCTGTATAAAATTAACACACACACCGTAAGTTGTGTGAGACTCTGCGGGCTTCTTAGGGACGATTGCTGTAGACTGTCTAATGGTGAAGGTATAGCACTGGCCATTTTTTAGTCACCAGCAGCGACTCGTTTCCTTACCGTTCGCATCTTCCCTCTTTCCACCTTTCCTAAACCTGCACAATGC
The DNA here is from genome assembly GCA_014635995.1 of Sarcophaga peregrina. NCBI lineage: Eukaryota > Metazoa > Arthropoda > Insecta > Diptera > Sarcophagidae > Sarcophaga > Sarcophaga peregrina. The sequence continues at coordinate 27,290,869 of CM025789.1, read as the reverse complement.
ACTGCATGAGTAAGAGTCATACCCTGAGTGCAGATTTAATAAAAAAAAAGAATTTAAACATATTTTTGGTTTTTAATAAAACAAAAACTTTTACTTTTAATAAATGATAAAAATTCTTTGTATTTAATATTTTCTTCTATGACTTCACTCCGTTTATTACGAACTTTGCCTACAACGAACCTTTTTTTCTGGTCCCACGGAGTTCGTTATAAACGGGTTTGACTGTATTGTCAAATTTTTTCGTACTTTCTCTTTGCAAGAGGTAAAAGTTGAGTTTGGTGATTGTTAGAATTTTATCCATAGTGTACAGTTTCTTTTGGCACTCACTTTATTTTCAATTCTTGGGAAAAAAAATTTTTTTTTGTAAACCGTTTTCTTGTAAGTCGTATGCTTTCTAACCTGACACCTGACAAAAGAAACGAAAAGAAGATTAAAAAAACTGACAAAAGAGAAAACACTTTTTGCCATCATCTTATCAACTTTTTAGCAATTTCTGTACTCTATCCAATATCTATCAATTTCAAGTCCTCTTTGCCATTAAAATAATTTTCAATTCTAAGGAAAAGCATTTTCATTAGGTATTTACAGGTAGTAGTCGGAGTAAAAAATGTTTAGGGGCATGAGCAGTATTATCCTCATTCTAATTCATTACTCTCACACAAAAAATTCAAATTCATAGTAGAATTGATGCTATCGATATTAGAATGGGCCCTTACAAGCCCTGTCGTCCAGTAAATTAACCTAACTGGACCTGGTTTTCATGTCACAGTAAAATGATTCTTCATTGGTCAGGAAACATCAAAGAATATTGGACAGCCGTAAGGACTTTCATAATTCTTGGCATCAAAAATTATCCTCGCCATCATTACAGTAATCCTGACTGAAGGGTTGTAATGGCCAATTATGTATGTATCATTACGTACACTCATCCATAAGTGGTCATTATAATCTTTCAGTCAGGATTACGACCTAGCTTCTCCCTTACGTTGTATGTGTTAATTTTTCCATAGGTGGCGGAAACTACATTAAATTCGTTTTCTGAACGATAAATTTTTGAGAAACTCTTTAATTTTTATTTACTCTACGATTTTTTGTCAGAACTCTGCTGAGAGGTAATCACGCGAATAAATATTTTTTCTTATTTCGTTTCGAAATTTCTGACCTGGGGAGTGAACTGAGGCCTCATGTGTAATAAGCCAACACACTACCAACTAGACTATGGTCTATGGTTATTCAAATACTGAATGAAAAATTGCAATTTGACTAAGAAACACTAAGTCATACACATACATATATAATTTGTGATTACAACCCTTCAGTCATGATTATTGTCCTAGTTTCTCACACTACTTACGTTGTGCGTATTAATTTTATACATAAGTTGCGGGACCTACAATTTAAAGTAGACTCGGACAGATTTTTGAGAAACTTTTCATGGCAATTTTATAATTTTATATACTCTGAGAGTTCTTGCCAGAAATCTACTTTTTGTATTTTATTTTGATGTCTGGCCTGGGACTCGAACCCTGGCTTTACGTCTATAAACCTACTAGACCACGGCGATTTCAAACACTAAGCCAACCAACGGAAATTCCGATTCCTGTTTGTAATTCAACTAAATTTTTTGCTTGCCTTAGATTATCGAATGTCTTAGCAATTGAAACGAACGTATGTAGCGCTGTTATGATCATTAGCAGCATCAAACATTTTGAATAATTACACACAATTATGCTAATTTGGCATGGCAACAAAACGCAAAAGCGAAATTACAACAAAAACTTATTTAAACTGCCAAAAAACAAAAAAAAAAGAGCAGAAAAAAAACGAAGGCGATCCCTCTAAATAACAATGCCACACAAAAATTATAATTAATTGGCAACACTTAAATTTCGATTATTCCTTTAATTACCAACCGAGTGTCCCCAGCTGTTTTGCATAAACAACAATAGCTGCTCAACAGCAACAACAACTACAATTACAACAAGAAATTTTTGTTTTTTTTTTCCTCCACTGATCGATTTTATATAAATGGCCACGAATCCAATCAAACCATTCGGGCAATAAATTCCAAAAACAGTGGGTATAAAGAGGGTATTACACAAACAACAACAACACAAAAACATTTTTTGAAAAATAAAAAATCAAAGAGAAAGAAGAAGAAGAAGAAGAAGGAAACATAAAAAGAATTTTGAAAAATCTAAGGAAATGGTGTTAAATACGAATCATTATTACGTGATATTTCCATGCTACAATGCAAATACAAATGCAATGCCACAGATTCCAACAGAATTGAAAACATGGAATCGTCACTTATGGTACCAACGCTGGCGTAATACATTTAAATTAAGGCTCTATGGTGATAAATAATAATTTTCTTCTTCTTCTTATTATTCTTAATATTATTGGTGATGTTGTTGTTGTTGTTGTTTTTGTATTGGAATTAATTTTTAAAATTTAAGCAACAACAACAACAACAGCGGCGTTAAGGAGAAAAGAATCGAATCGTACCAAACCGAACTGAAACCAAGCAACTCATAATCGTAATCACTGAACCAAAAACGATTCGATTTGATTTGAATATGGCAGGCAGTGAATTTCGCATTAATACAGTGACTGTCTCAGATTGAAGAACAACCGATGATCACTACCCTACCCAATTCCCAATGTAGTGTGGTTGGCACTTGGTCACTTGATAGAGAGAGGGTAGATAGGTAGTAGAGAGCATGAAGAGAAATTGCTTAGTGATGGAAAAAAGACGCAAATTTAACACAGCAGGATGTAAAATTTCAAAATCTGACCGCGTTTTCATTTCATTTCGTTTGGTTGTTGTTTTTATTTTTTTCTTTCATTATAGTTGTTGTTGTTGTTGTTATTGGGGATTGCGTGATATAGTGTGATCGTCATGCGCCCGCTGTTAATCTCACTGGGTTGTGTTTTTTTTTTTCTTTTGATTTCTGCTCCATTCTATTCTGTTCTGTTCTTTCAAGTGGAATATCATCTCCTCCACCAAGTGGTTGGAATAACAATTCAAAAATCACATTCTAAACAGCACTCTTGTCTGTCCATCTCTCTGCCTGATGGACTACAACACTGTGTGTTTTTGCTCATATGAAAGGAAAGTTTATTTGGCCTCTAGAATGTATCCTTTGATGTTCGATGTCATGTGGTGGTATCACTCGCAAATGTTTTTCATTTTTTATTTTTCGATTCTGTATCTGTGTATGGATATTTAAATTTGAATTCGTTGTTGTTGTTGTTCTCTGTTTTCTAAATATTCAAAAGATTCATGCTGCCACCAAACAGCCAAGACAATATTTATTTTGATTTTGATTTCCACAGCAAGCAAGATGAAGCGTTAAAGAAAAATTTAAAGCGTTAATGGATTTGAAGCAAATGAGCTTTTGCGATTTGTTTTTACAAAAACAATTTTAGCTCTTCACTGTAATTTGTATGTAAATTAGTACTTCAGAAGAAAGCTATTAAAAAAAAGATCAAAAACTTAAAGCAATCCTTCGCATACGAATCGAATTTTTTATCTTGGCCTAGTGTTACACGGAGAATTTGAAGGCATATCTGCAAAGCTCAATGAAAATTACAAGAAAAAAAAAGAAAGATAAAGAGTTCCGATCAATTCGAAAAATTGAAGTCCCATATTTGGACCTATGCAGTTTGAGTCAAATGTTGTACTGGAGCAGTTAATTTACTCAACTTGATTGGATCATTACAACTCTTAAAGTTCTGACACCTATTCATGTTAGGTTAGGCTAGAGGACGTGTACTTGTCAACTGTGACAAATACACGTATCCGGAGGTACGTCCTAGCTTCCCACACCACTCGTGTTGTGGGCGTTAATTTTTATACAAGAGTGGCGGCACCTGCAGTTTAAAGTCGACTCCGAGCGACGGATTTTTTGAGAAGCTTTTCATGTTAATTTTTACTCTCAGAATTTTTGGCCAGAAATCTGCTGAAAGGAAAGTCGCTGAAGAAATATTTCTTGTATTTTATTTTGATGTCTGACCTGGGATTCGAACTTGGGCCTTTCATCTAATAAGCCAACACACTACCTACCAGAGATCAGCAATAAGTATTCAAAACGATGAGTAGATTCGCGTCATACTTATAATTTCTGATACTTATACGCTATTCATACTTATTTTGATATCATACTCATACTACTCATACTCAAAGTTGGAAATACTCGTCGCATTCATACGTAACAATACGCATGATGTTATTGACTTCGACTCGTCTCTACTTAACATTTACACGAAGCACAAAATAAGTATGATTCGCGTACGAACACTACTATACTCATAAGAAGATTGTGTGTACGCTTTGCTTGTTGTCCTTGTCTTTCCTTTGTTGTTTGTTTGTGTAAGCAACAACAAAAAAAGGCTGTAAATTTTAATGAATGATTCGAGTAACTCAAATGACTTATAAGTATTATAAGAATTTTTCTAAATTTATGAATCAAAATGAGTAGGCGTATGAATCAATGAATCATTTCGAATGTTGTACGCGAGTACGAATGAACCAGAGTAGATGAATTTCAATTCTGTTGATTCACTCATACTCAAAATTGCATGAGTGCTGCTTATGAGTAGCGGAAAAGCGATTCATTGCTGATCTCTGCTACCTACTAGACCACGGCGACTTCTGACACCATTCCATGTTGTTTGAGATAATTTTGTTATTGAGTTGTGGTATCCACACTTTAATATCGACTCCGAATAACAGGTTTGAGAATTTTTCCGTGGCACATTTATTTTATGCTCAGAGTTTTTGCCGTGGTCTAGTGGGTAGTGTGTTGGCTTATTAGACAAAAGGGCCGGGTTCGAATCCCAGGTCAGACATCAAAACGAAAAATATTTCTTCGGCGACTTGCTCTCAGTAGATTTCTGGCAATAACTCTGAGAGTAAAAATTGCCTTGAAAAGCTTCTCAAAAATTTGTCGTTCGGAGTCGACTTTAAACTGTAGGTCCCGTCACTCTTGTATAAAATTAACGCACACAACATAGGTGGCGTGAGAAGCTAGGTCGTAATCCTGACTGAAGGATTGTAGTGGCCAATTATGTATGTATACATGTTTTTGCCAGAAACCTGCTGAGAGGAAGTTACCGAATAAGCCAACACACTACCTACTAGACAACGCAGGCTTCAAAGAATAGCCCAATTTCGAACTTATAAAGATCTTATAGGAGTTCTGATGCTTGGGAATACCAAGTAAAATTTTAGACTGAAATTGGTTAATTTCGAGAAATGCACGAGTTTTATGGCTTCCCAATCAATGACTCCCGAAAATATTCTGCATCACAGAACTAAAAATAGTCAAGCCAAAACAAAATATCGTGTTTACAAGATGGGGATTTAAAATGCTGGATATCAGTAGGTGTCCACAGTGGTTTACTTTCGAAACAGCATCAAAGATTATTACCGGCCGGAGTATTTTTGAGTAGAAGATAAAGATCTTTTGGGAGTTGTGATGCTTGGGAATTCGAAGTAAAATTTTAGTCTGAAATTGGTTAATTTCGTGAAATGCACGAGGTTTATGGCTTCCCAATCAATGACTCCAGAAAATATTCTGCATCACAGAACTAAAAAATATCGTGTTTATAAGATGAGGATTTAAAATGCTGGATATCAGTAGGTGTCCACAGTGGCATACTTCCTAAACAGCATCAACGATTGTTGCTGCCCGGAGTATTTTCGAGTAGAATGATGGGATCTCAGAATTATTTATTTCCATGAATTCTTATTATAATCATGAAAAATAATTTAAACTCACCTCAGAAGAATAATTTCTTCAAAAACATGAACTAAATTTAAGCTGGTTTTAAAAACAATGAAACAAGAAGTATGAATTCAATAAAATTCGATTGAAATATTATATCGGGTTTTTGAGATTTTTTTTTCATTCTTTCTTTCACACAAAGAAAATGTAAATCATTCTAATGGCTGTGAACAAAAAAACAAACGAATCTTTAATCAGCTTCAAATTATAAATTTTTTTTCTTTTTTTGGAATAAATTATTGAAAATGACTTTTAGATGAGATCTTCAATTTGATTTCAATTTGAAAAATGTTTGTCTTTTTAAGATTTCGTATACAAAAAAAAGAAAGAAACACCGAAAAACTTGTACACAAAAGATTTGTTTCATTTTCGAATTTTAATATTTAATTGTCAGCGTTAATAACACTCTATAAATTAAATTTTTTTTCTTTTTTCGTTAATTTATCACAAAGACAATAAATGTTATTCATTTAAACCAGTTGATCATATCTTTTGTATTTTTAATACCCTATACTGCTAAACTTTTACTCGATCGATACTGAAGCGAATCAGAATCACATTCCGATGTTTAAAAAATTTTTCTTTTTTGATGTCTTCAAACAGAGAACTGATGATATAGGAGTGGAATTATTTATTTAGGTAGTGGCTAGTTCAGCAGCTCGTTACTACTGACCATATAAACCTTCAAGGCTTTTGTAACCATTGTTCCACCATTCCATTTGCCTCTCTCTTCCAATTTTTTTGTTACAAGAACAGATTCTCGCGTTATCTACATACATACATAATTGGTCCTTACAACCCCCTTAGTCCGGATTATTGACCTAGCTTCTCACACCATTTATGGTGTGTATATTAATTTTATACAAGAGCGGCGGGACTTATAGTTTAATGTCGACTCCGAATGACAATTTTATTTACTCTCAGAGTTTTTGCCAGAAATCTGCTGAAAAGAAATCGCCGAAGAAATAATTTTTGTATTTTATTATGATGCCTGGCCTGGAACTCGAACCCTGGCTTTACATCCAATAAGAACGCACACTACCTACTAGACCACGCCGATTACCATTCAACATTAACCATCTTTGTCTCACCAAACCTTTATTTCCTGACCATATAAACCTTCAAAGCTATTGTAACCCTTCGTTACACCTATCCATTTACCTCTCTCTTACAATTATTTTTTGTTACAAGAATTCTAATAGCCCTGATGTCGAGGCAGTAAGTGCCGTTTCGTTGACGTTTTTCATTATTTTTGACAGGTATGTCGCCGTGGTCTACTAGGTAGTGTGCTATCTTATTAGACGTAAAGCCATGATTCGAGTCCCAGGCCAGACATCAAAATAAAATACATAAAGTAGATTTCTGGCAAGAACTCTGAGAGTATATAAAACTGCCATGAAAAGTTTCTCAAAAATCTGTCGTTCGGAGTCGACTCTAAACTGTATGTCCGACCACTCGTGTATAAAATTATCGCACACAACATAAGTAGTGTGAGAAACTAGGTCATTATGTATGTATGTTATGCTCCTATAAAGTATGCACTACGTGCAGTTATTGCTTTTCTTAGAGTTCTCTGTACTCTGTGTATGGTGAGAGGCAGGGCTTAAAGTCGACTCTGAACACTAGATTTTTGGGAAACTTTTCTTCTCTTTCTCTTCTTGAAAAGTTTCTCAAAAACAAAAAAAAATATGTCGTTCGGAGTCGACTTTCAACTGTAGATCCCGCCACTTCTGTATAAAATTAACACACACAACATAAGTGGTGTGAGAAACTGCGGGCTTCTTGGGGACGATTGCTGTAGACTGTCTAATGGTAAAGGTATAGCACTGGCCATTTTATAGTCACCAGCAGCAACTCGTTTCCTTACCGTTCCCATCTTCCCTCTTTCCACCTTTCTTAAACCTGCACGATACGCTGCATAGGTAGGGGTCATCCCCTGAGTGCTGGTTTAATAAAAAAAAAAAAAGAGGCAGTCGCCGTAAGAAATATTTTTTCAGATTTCGTTTCGTTGAAGATTTCTGACCTGGTTTTTGAGCTGTCTAATAAGCCACAGACGATTAGAGTACGACGACTAATAATAACAATCTAATCAGGGTTACAACCTTGTTTCTCGCACCACTCATGTTCTGTGTATTTATTTTATCCATTTGTTATGGGCCCTACTGTTTAAAGTCGGGCATCTAGGGCAGTTTTTTCCAATTTTGTTCAAGATATCTGAGCTGGCGTTAGCCCCTAGCCAACACTCGATCTGCTAGACTAAGGCAGTTTCATGTAAGCTAAACTTAGCTCCGTTCAACATAACGTAATCCTTGCATGCAATATAATATAATGTAGGGTATCAAATATTCAGGCTTGTCATGCTCTAACTTCGTAAATTTTCTTCTTCTTGTTGTTTGTATTTAAAGTTTTTAAAATTTTTGTTTATTTTTTCTGTAAACTATAGTGGCGATCATAAATAGATCATTTGTTTTATTGTCCGTTTATATACGTCGTACGTATATATTTTATGATCATTTGTTGTCGTGTGTAGTTAAATTCAAGTCATAATTCTTCTTATTATTGGGCCAATTCATGGTCAATTTTGTGTTGTATGGATTTCTAATGGCAGTAGCTTGATTGGCAATATAATTTGACAGTTTTTTTTTTGTGTGTCTACTACGTATGGCAATAAATAATATGAATCAACGAAACGAAATTCAAATAAAAATCAAAATAAAATTTCGAACTAAAACAGAAACCGAAACTCAATAAAAATCAGTCAATTTGTGTTGAAATAATTTATGGCCACAACCAAAACGCCACTCAAATTCAAATAAAATTCAGTTGCCATTTAAACGATTCTGTCAAAATTATGCCACTTTTATGATCACACGATTTCATCGCCAGTTTAGTTTAGTTTCATTAAAACAAAATTTATTTGGCATAGAAGTGGTGAGTTTAATAAGACATTTAAGGAAGTCTTGTAAAAATCTATTTGACGATAAAAGAAGATTCTAATTGGCATCCATCACACTTGCAAGTGTTGTATATGCATAGCGATTTCTACATCATTTAAAATTTGTTGCTAACTTAATAATATGATTGATTTTACGTCACATGTTCTATTTTCTCTATTCTTGGAATTCCTACTGATATCCAGATATATTGTCCAGGTGTATATTAATATTAGAAGGGACCATACTATGTGTAATGACCGCTTATTTGTTATCCAATCTCGCACAATGTATACTCTAAACATTTTTACAACGGGCAACGGGCTACTATTTTGGATGTAGTCAAGAAAAAGATAACTCATTGAATCTGATTTTCTCAAGAGTTATTATTACCACCGTGACGAGGAGCCTTACCACTGCTACCATGCGATCTCCTTAAGGTTAGGTTAGGTTAGAGGACGTGGACTTCTCAATTCTGACAAGTACAGTACCCGTTGGTCGAATTGACCCATTGTACAACGTAATAGCTTCTCACACCACTTATGTTGTGTGCGTTAATTTTTATACATGAATGGCGGGAGTTACAGTTTAAAGTCGACTCCCAACGACACATTTTTTGAGAAGCATTTCGTGGCAATTTTTACTCTCAGAGTTTTGCCAGAAATCTGCTGAGAGGATGTTGCCGAAAAACTATTTTCAAATTTTCGTTTTGATGTCTGACCTGGGATTCGAACTCGGGCCTTTCGTCTAATAAGCCAACACACTACCTACTAGACCACGGCGATCGCTATAATGTCTCCTCCAAGCCTAATGCATTAATTTCCCTTAAGTTGCAAGAATATGTTCCGATTTTTTATTTTCATTATCACGAAATCCACGTGATTGCTTCAAAACAACTTTATTTTGAATGATTGTACCTAGCGTCCGTAGTTTAGTGTAGTGTGTTGGCATTATTAAACGTGAGGCCGCAGTTCAAATCCCAGGTCAGGATATCTTTCAACAAAACAAAATTCAAAGAATAATATTTTTTCGACTACTGGCTTATCAGCAGATTCCTGGCAAAAACGTTAAGAGTAAATGAAATTGCTAAGAATCTAACGTTCGGCGTGAACTTTAAACTGTAGTTCCTGTCACTTGGGTATAAAATTAACACACAGGCTAGGCCACAATCCTCACTGAAGGGTTTTAACTACCAATTATGTAAGAGTGTGTGTGATTTGCTAGAAGGCCGGTTATTAATCTCAGCTTATTCCTGGATAGTGTTATGTATGCCTTAGATCCTTATTTATTAAATATTTCAACAACAGAAAAGAAGAGTCTTTCCGTCTCTGTATCTTCCCTTTTCTTAAGTATACTTTTTCAAACATTTGCTACCATTTCTCAAAAGGTTCCATGGGCGGCATGTCCCATCCCCGTAAGCTCTTACTTATTGTCTTCCAAATTATCTGGTAACCTTACTTTCCATACTTAGCCAACAGTTCCATAACCTCATAAGAACCGAGAGCTTGAATGTCAACCTAACAGTCAGGTAGTATGTACAGTCAACCCTCCTACAACGCGGTACTCTCAGAAAGCGGTTTCCATATAACGCGCGGCTGAAATTGCGACAGCCCTCCTATGACGCGGTTTGCATTCCGCCTCACCACATAAGTTCCTTTTGCACAGCCTTTGAATGAATAGTAACTAGATATTGTAAGAGGGTTTAATATAAGTTTTATTTTCGAAGCAAAATCTCAACCGAGATACAGTGTCGTGCAAAAAAATACCAGTTGAGGATAAATATTAAAAGATTACATTTTTTTCAAGTCTTTCTTAATTTTGTTGGAACCCAGTCTTTTAGTTTAGTTTTTATTTCATTTTTTTATCAATCCTTATCATGAACTCTTGAATTCAATAAAAATAATTTATAATTTATATTGCCTTTGGTATTTCTTGGTCTCCATATAACGCGGTACGAATGATGTGATTTGTACTAATTCTGTATTTCTTATAGCGCGGTTTCCATAGAACGCGCTACGAATTCGCCTGGTTTGTACCTGAAATCCGAGTTTCTTATAGCGGGGTTTCCATGTAGCGCGGTCAGAACTCACCACGTTATAGGAGGGTTGACTGTATAGCTATGTTCTGTCTTTTATACCTTCTATCCATGTTGAATTGAGGGTATCTTTTATTGGTACAGACTTTCGATTGAAAGATGGGTTTCAAGTTTTTCTATGGGATTGGAATATTTTATTTTGGAATGTTAAACTTCTGCTTTGTTCTTGACTCATTTGGGTACCATGAAATAGTGCCTCTTTTTTTTACATTACTCCATTCATGCATTTATTAATTAGAATTTTTTTTTTTTATAAAACCAGCTTTCAGGGGATGACCCCTACTCATGCAGGTTTTTAGGAAAGGTGGAAAGAGAGAGGATAGATGCGAACGGTAAGGAAACGAGTTGCTGCTGGTGACTAGACAGTCTACAGCAATCGTCCCGAAGAAGCCCGCAGTTTCTCCCACCACTTATGTTGTGTGTGTTCATTTTATGCAGAAGTGGCGGGACCTACAGTTTTAAAGTCGACTCCGAACGACAGATTTTTGAGAAACAGGAAGAGAAAGAGAAGAAATCGCTGAAAAAAACTTTTTGTATTTTTTTATTTTTGATGTCTGGCCTGGGACTCGAACCCTGGCTTTACGTCTAATAAGTTTGCACACTACCTACTAGACCACGGCGACCCCCAAATACAATTACAAATTATATTCTAATTATATACGAGCTGAGTAACTTCGACCATATGCCCGGTGTAGTGTCACAGACCAGAGCCTTTGGTGGGAATCGAACCCACTTCCCACTAGACTACCAGAGCGCTCATTACTCCATTCATATTTGTAGAAAATTATAGAGTCTTTTGATTCGTTCTATCCAGTAGACAGTTAAGGTGAGATCTCTCTGTTCTAACAGATCCTGTAGGGCCGCTGTAGATCAAGTTCTCATTGTCCCTGTTATGCCAAAACTCTAGTCGCTGTGTCTTAACAAAAAGTTGTTGCTGTCTGTGCCTGCTAATGATTTTCATTGCTAAGGTAATCTGTTATAGCTGGAGGAGGAAACTGTTTCTGGATGGATTTTGTGGAAAGAAAAATCCCATAGCCACTAAGTATTTTTTTCCTCTTTTATGACTTTGGTGTGATTGATCAATCAAAGTTTTCTAGCTAAGGATTGATAGAACATTTCTTTCGTTGCCTAGAAATGGCTACTCCTCTGTGGGCATATGGCATAAATTTGATTGTAGAAGTGAGGAAGTCTTTCTTAATTCTTTTTTCATGCTTGTTATTGTTGTTATCCTCTTTGATAAGCCGAAAGTTAAGGGACTTTTTTCCTCGTGCTTGCAGTCAAACACTTTAATGACAACAATAAGCCTAATCATATGGCCCTTAATAAAATAAGCTTCTCTTTAAAATGCAAATTTAATCGATTTAATTAGGGTTTTAAAAAGATTTCTATAAAAACTTTCCATTTTTAATTTTTTTTTTTTTTTTGTAAACGCTGATAACATGTTGTCTTTGAGCCATTAAGCCACCACACAGTATTCCATTCCAACAAAGTGAGCCACGCAATGAAGATTAAAAAAAAAAGCGAACGGCTGGCTACTGATGATATTGACACTCATAAAACCAATAATTATAACGATTATTATGAATCGTAAAAATACCATCGTTAACTTTCCAAAACCACAACACAAGTCAACAAAATTAAAAAAAAGAAAGAAAAAAACAAACGAAATTATTTTTATTGGTTTCTTAACAACCAACCAAACACATTCATTTGAAATTAAAGAAAAAATCTTGTTTTAATTTTCATTTTGAAAATTAAAATAATTTGTTCGAATCGTTTTTGAGTGCAACATTAAAATAATAAATTTTGAAAACACAAAACAAAAGAAGAAAAAATTGGAAAAAAAAAAATTTGGAAAATAATTCAAATTCAAATCAGTTTTCTGTCCATACAGACAGCCAGCCAGCCAGAGCCTTTGGTCTTCAGTGGATGGGGCCTATCCATAAAAGTGATTTGAATATGAATCACAGAGAATTTGTTTTTTTTTCTGTGTCTTCTGTTTCGTTTTTAAATACTTATGCAGCTCGTTATTATAATTCTTCTTGATGTTTTTCAGTTTTTTGATTGTTTCGCCCATATTTTAAATAATAATTTACGTTATTGTTGAAAAATCTAATTTTCTTATGATTGAAATGAAACACTCGAAAATAAAATCAAAAACAAAAACAAAAAAATAGAAAAAAATTTTTTTTATTTTTTTAATATGAAAGGCCAACCGATCAAGCGACCCCATCTGCATTTTGTAGATAATTTTTGGGTAAAGAACTAGAAAAAAAAAACAAAAGAAATTCGTTTCTTTTTTTCCATTTAAGAGAATTGGTTGTAAATTATAATGCGATTGGAATAAATATTTTTCAAGTTATTGGTTCAGTGAAATTCTGTTCGTTCGTTCGGTTTGCTTTAAATTTTGAAATGTTTGATCTTTTTTTGGTTTTTTGCTTTCTGCTGCTGCTGCTCTTTGGTTTCATATCAAGAATTTATTTGAAAGAAGAAAATTTAAGACCTCGCATACGATTATTATAATGGGCATACATATTATTTTCCCCAATCTTTTTCAAATACAGTATTCCCTCGATTTTCCCTCCAGAAAAAGGCGACATAAATCGAAACGACGTAAATCGAAATTCAAAGAACTCATACTATCAGATGCACTTTTCATGGCATTTTATTTACTTTCAGAGTTTTTGCCAGAAATCTGCTGAGAAGAAATCGCCGAAGAAATACTTCTTTGTATTTTATTTTGATGTCTTGCCTGGTACTCGAACCCTAGCTTTAAGTCTAATAAGCCAGCACACTACATACCAGGGATGGGAAATTGGTCTTAACAAATTGTACTTTTTTCAGACCGATTGTACTAAATTCACATTTTTCTGTTTTAAACTTTTTTTTATTATAAATTAATAAAAATATAAATGACAATTCATTTCATTGTGTGTAGTATTAATGTAAAAGTACAAAAATAACAGTAAATTTTTCAAATTGTTAGCGCAGTTTTGACTTCAGTATAAAAATTAAGGTTTTTAGTCTTAGCACCAGTCTCATTTTTGTTCAATAAGAAGCTTTATTTACCAAAAATATTTATACTTAAAACTTAGTAAACCCCCCCTTTTTAAAGTAAATATTCGGTCTTTGGTATTCTTATAAAGATTATTTAATATTTTTCCGTCTATTTCCACCCACTCTTCCATCATTTTTAACTTCAAATTTTCAGCACTGGTAAATTGCCTGCTATTTTGAATATAATCTTCGGATAAGAATGGGGAATTCGTTTGGGGAAACGTTTTTAATAATATTCATATCAGGAGAGCAACCTGGCCACGGTAAAACCTCAATAGATTGTTTACGGAACCATTCCATCATCTGTCTGCTGACATGAATTCCTGGCATTGTCCTGTAGTTAAATATATTTTTTCATTATTTTCTCTCAAGAAGGGCAGCAAACTACAGCTAAGAACACTAATGTACTCTGCTCTATACATTCGTGTAGATGGAAACTGAAATTCGAGGCAACCACTTAAAGAAATAACCCCCAGCAATAGACTATATCCCCAAAATTTGAATTTCTAAGGTCACAACAGTAGTATCGATAGCCATCTGGTCTATCTAAGTTCCATTTTTTTTATCAGAGAATATGACCTGAAGGCAATTCATTGTTTGTTATTATTGAAATGTTGGTGGTCCTATAATCATGAAAAGCACTTTATAATAGGTAAACTTAACAACTTACTTTAATACTTAACCCTTTGACGGACACTGACGTCTATAGACGTCATAACAAGGGTTTCTGGAGGGACATGACGAGTGTAGACGTCATAAATTATGTATTACCAAATAACGAAAATACAACAAGTGTCCCACGGAAAGACCTACTAAAATTTTGGTGTCCGTCAAAGGGTTAACTATAAAGGAATAAAAAAGTTTATGAGATCTAAATTTTAAATCGCTATTTATGATAAATTTTGTATCAGCAAACTATTTGTTATTTCAAAATTGTAGCAACACTAATTAAATGACTTCAATAAATCCCTTGTTTGGATTAAATTAGAGACAGTCAAAGGAAACAGTCCATTTGTCCCTTTGATTTTTATTAAATTTTGGTATGAACGGATAATATTCCTTTTATAACTCTTAATATGTCAAGTTAGCAACGAGTTGCCATATGCAAATGAAACAAAAAAAAAACTTATACACTGATGAGACAGAATATTTGAGTGATGTAATAAAGTAGAGAACATTTTTCAGTAGTGCTAAATAAGTCATTGAGGTGCTATGGTGTTTTCGGCTTCCAAATAGTGCTAAAAAAAGTACAATTGTACCAACTTTTCCATCCCTGCTACATACTGTTTTGTTTATAAACAACAGAGGCGACGTAAACCGAATGACGACGCAAATCGAAGTTGAAGGGAACAAAATTTTTGTCGACGTTAATCGAAACAACGTAAATCGAGACGACGTATATCGAGGAAGTACTGTATTTAAAACACATCCATTTGATATGATAGACAGAGGCAGAGGCAGAGAGAGTGCGCGACAGAGCGAAATAGTTTCTAAAACAATGCCAAAGAAAATGTTAAAGTGCCACAAATGAAGTGCATGTTAAATGATAAGGGCAGTCAGTACTCTTCTGGATTTTTTTTTTTGGTTTTTATGTTATAATTTTGTATGGAGGGGGGGGGACAGCAATATTTATGGGAATATTTTTACATGCAACAGAGACCAGTTGTCAATTTAAACGATATGTAAATTATCAATGAATTATATTGTATAGCAATAATGGCAACATATTGCTTCTTTACTACATTAACAAAGCTTTTCTAAACAAACATTGAGGTTTCGTGGTTTCCCATAAGAAAACAAAAACTTAAGAAAGCAATCGCAACCAAAATCTCACGTCATTTTAAGCTATACAATGCCTAAAACCTTTTTCTCCAGAGGTTTGCTTTTAGATTATTTCACGTGAACATATTGTGCAAAAACCTTCTTCGCTTGATTAATTCTGGTCTGAATGCAGTCAAGGCTATTTAAACTGATACCCACATTTAGTCCATATATGGTCGATGATGGGATCAATATTCTGTGCCCTATCCGTAAACTATCGAAGCCTAATTCTTCTTTTTTTTAACGAGTGAAAGAATATTTTCATGCAAAAGTACACAATTAAGGAAAGTCTTCTACCCCTACAGGGTGGCTGATATATAATGCAACAAAGTAAAGGCGCTATATTTTTTAAAATTTTTTTTTTAAGTTATTGTTCTAAAAATGTTGGAAATAACATTAAATTTTATAATCAGTTTAGATTTGCTCGAATTGGCCATCTTTGGTACGAATTATGGCCTTCAAACGGCCGACAAAGCCATCACAGGCTGCACGAAAGTGGCTCTGTGGTATTTTGGCCCATTCCCGGCGAAGCGCCGTCTTGAGATGATCGACACTTTGGTATTTTTTAGTGAGATCCATACTCTCCAAAATGCCCCAGGCGCAAAAGTCCAACGGATTGAGATCCAGAGATTTTGGTGGCCATTGTGCGGTAGAAATGAAGCGAGGGACCCCCTTTTAAGCCATTCTTGGTTGACGCGTGCCAAGTGCGGTGGTGCTGAATCCTGTTAGAATGTCCATAGTCTGCGGCCGAAATGTTTGTCTGCCCAGGGCTTCAATACTGTCTTTAAAACATTTTTCCGATAATATTCGGCATTTATTTTGACCCCACGGTCGATGAATACGAGCGGGGAGCGACCATCGGCCGTTACGGCGGCACTTGAATTCTGGTGGCCAATCGCAGAGGTAAATTTTCAGCTGATCTCTTTGGCAAGTAAACCCGATCATTTTTTTTGTGTACCAACTGCTCTATTTGAGTATTTAGAGCTCGGTTAAAGAGACCGGTTACTAACCTCAGGCTGATCCTGTAAAGTCGGACAAAGAATTCAAATCTCGTCTTATGTTAATTAATTCACAACAAACTCTCAAACCCATTTGGCACCATTCATCCTTCCTTTCGAAAAGTATGCTCTTCCTAACATCTTGCCCCACTCCACAAAAAGCTTCGCTCTGGATCTATCAGCGAAGTAGAACTTTTCCTGCTTTCAAGATCATCTACCTGATCCTTTCAGTATTTTTCAACATGACCTGGGAACAGAAAGTGGGCTTATTTTCTCTTCTTGTGCTTTCTATGAGAGCCCTATTTTCAGGTTACATTCATATTTCTCGAGTTCTCGGATGTTGGTTTGGTTATTGTCCGCCCTTCGTAGTTTCTGTTCCAGATGAATTGAGATAATCTTTCCATTTGAAAAATTCTTTTAAATATCCCCATGGGTTGCGAATAGTTCACTCTGGATTTTTTGCTTTTGTCGCAAAACCTGTCTTCGACCTTGCCACATGCCGAAAATGTTAGCTTTCTTTAATGAATATGTAGCCTCTAAACTGCTTCTAGGTGCGAATGGACACAGTCTTGTTAAGAAACAAAAATCCGAAAATCATAGCGTTTACTAGCTCTGTTCAGATTAGAATTCCCACTGATTACTTGTCTTCCTTTTTCCTAGTGAAATCGACAAAGTGTAATAGGTAGACATGAGGCCACGGTTCAAACCCGAGCTCAGACATCTCCAATAAAATGAAATATGAATGTATACCGTAGTCTAGTAGGTAGTGTGTTGGCTTATTAGACGTAAAGCCAGGGTTCGAGCCCTATGCTAGGATTTCCCTCTCAGCAGATTTCTGGCAAAAACTCTGAGAGTAAATAAACCTGCCAAGACAAGTTTCTCAAAAAATCTGTCGTTCGGAGTCGACTTTAAACTGTAGGTTCCGCCACTTATGTATAAATTAACACACACAACATAAGTGGTGTGTGAAACTAGGTCAATAATCCTGACTGAAGGGTTATAATGACCAATTATGTATGTATGTTGGTATGAATACAAAATTTTTTTGGTAACGTCCACTCAGCAGATTTCTGGCAAAACCTTTAAGAGTAAATAAAATTGCCATTAAAACGCTTCAAAAATCAGTTGTTCGACGTTGACTTTAAACTCTAGGTCCAGCCATTTGTAGATAAAATTTACACACACAACATACATAAGTGGTGTGAGAAGCTAGGTTGTAATCCTGACTAAAGGCTAATTTGCTTATTGAACTTATTTTAAAATTATTTCTAAATCTCTTGACCTATAGACAATTATTTTTAATATCTTAGTCATCCCTTTAAAGGCAACTGCAATTGTACATAAAAAATTCCCTTGTGCGACTGTCAAAGCTGAAAGAAAATAAAAGATTCCGTATCCCACTGTTTAGTTGTAACACAATATCAATCAAACAGTCATCACTAAATGACAGTTTCGAAACTGAAACATGCAATTAAATTGTAACGATCTTTAGAAAACCTAGAGAAAAGATACAAAAAAAAAATTTCAAAACATAAGGGTGGTTAAATACACCATTTCTATGGAATATAATCGGAAAAACAAAAACAAAATTTTAAGATAAAAATGAATTCAATGAAGAAACAACAGAAATAATGATGATGATGATGAGGAGACTGATGATAATAATAATGGTAGTAGTGATCGTGGTGATGGTGGTGGTGGTCAAAAACAAATTAAAGACCTGAACAACATTTCACATGCTTTAAATGATCGCTCACTTAATGAACACTTCAGATATCAGAAAAATAAAAATAAGAAGAAGAAGAAAAAATAAAATAAAATCAATTTAAAATACAAAAGAAATAATCAAATTTTGTGGCAGCCTCTATTGATGTGTTGGATGTTCAAAAGTCACATGAAGACGACCCTTTTACTAGTGTATACAGAAGAGCCTAACAATGGAAAACAAAAATTGCGGGCGATAACTTCATTTAAAAGCGATGCCCTAAACATTTGCCAGTTCTAATGAAAACAATTAGAAAAAAAAAATCGAACATGGAAAGAAGAACGTAAAAAAAAGGACGCGTTTTTGTCTGCTCGACTTGAAAAGTGAAAATTCCTTAATCCGTTACCGCCTCAGCCTCATTTTTAAAATAAATCATTCAACGTTTTTACATGGAAGCAATTAAAGTACCTGCTTTAGAACCTGCATACATACATACATACACTCAGACAGACTCGTATCTTTTAATGGAATTTTATCTGTAGAGTTACAAACAGATCATCATCACACGATAGCATTACGAAAAATGATTTCTTTCTTCTTGTGGCATGCAACAAAGAAAAATTACAAATTAAATTGATTTACAAGGAAACCTTTTTCTTTAGTTTTTTTTTGTCTTTTTTGCTTTTTTCTTCTCTTTTTAGGGTTCCTTTTTAGGTCCCTTTTAATGTTGTTGCATGCTATACATACCTTCTTAATAATATTTCGAGATACTTTGTCCGATAATAATTTGTGTCTCCATACAACTTTTTTTTTTGTTTCCTATCTTTCCATTTGATTTTGTTTTTGTCTATTTTATTTTCCTGACATTGATTGTAACAACGACAACGACAACGAAAACAGCACAATTGAAAATGATTGAAAACCAGGTTAATGGCAGTTTTTAAGGTGACATTCAGCCTCAGACATTGAAATGTTAAACGAAATTATAAAACAGTGAAGCAAAAAGCGAAAAAAAGTAGGATTAATCCTTAGTAAAGATTTTAAAAAAATTAATGAAACAGGTTAATAGGCCTAAGTAATAATTTTTATATTAACTTCGACAATAACAGCATAAAAAAATTGTAAAACTAATCACGGTTCAAACTAATTTATGCAAAATCAAAAGACTCATATATGGAGTGCGCATGAAAAAATTTGCAAAGATTGAAACGAATATTTTGAGGCACCGATGGTTCTAATACTTTGGCCAAACCAGGCTGGCCAAACGTACATGTTCATCAGGTAGCCATTTCATATATGATGAGGTAGGAAATTAGCAAAAATCCCTCTTAGCACTGCCCACATCCAACGTCGACTTGAAATTGCCATTTGATATTACTTCGGGAAATGGTCAGTTCACATTGCTAATCTCATTTTTAAACTTTTTTCAAAACTGTTTCCCTTGTCTTAGTCATCGTAGTCTAATAGGTAGTGTGTTAGCATATTAGACGTAAAGCCAGACTTTGAGTCCCAGCCCAGACATCAAAATAAAATACCAAAAAAAGTATTTCTTTGGCGATTTCCTCTCAGCAGATTTCTAACAAAAACTCTGAGAGTAAATAATATTGTCATGGAAAGTTTCTCAAAAATCTGTCGTTCGGAGTTGACTGTAGGTCCCGCCACTTATGTATACAACTTAACACACACAACATAAGTAGTGTGAGAAACTAGGTCAATAATCATGACTGAAGTGTTGTAATGACCAATTATGTATGCTTCCCTTATCTTAGTCATCGTGGTTTAGTAGACAGCATATTAACTTGTAGAAGAGAGCTCTTGTTTCAAACCCTATCGTAGATGTCTGAACCTAAACGAAATATGAAAAATATTTCTTCTATGTCTTTCCCTCAATAGCATTCTGGTTAAAATTCTGAGAGTAAATTAAAATTCCTTAAAAATTTTTCTTTCGGAGTAGAATCGGCGGCCAAAAAAATTTGACGCCGTCAAAAATAAGACTCCGGCGGCGGCCAAAAAAAACTTGACGCCCTCAAAAATAAGACTCCCGCGGCCGCCAAAAAAACTTGACGCCGGCAAAAATAATACTCCGGCGGCGGCTAAAAAACTTGTCGCCGCCAAAAATAAGATTCCGGCGGCGGCCAAAAAAATTTGACGCCGTCAAAAATTAGACTCCGGCGGCGGCTAAAAAACTTGACGCCGTCTAAAATAAGACTCCGGCGGCGGCCAAAAAAACTTGACGCCGTCGAAAATAATTCGGCGGCGGCCATAACGAATATGGCCAAAACGAATATGGCCTAAAAGAATATGGCCTAAACGAATTTGGCCTAAAAGAATATGGCCAAAACGAATATGGCCAAAACGAATATGGCCAAAACGAATATGACCAAAACGAATATGGCCAAAACGAATATGGCCAAAACGAATATGACCAAAACGAATATGGCCTAAACGAATATGGCCAAAACGAATATGGCCAAAACGAAAATAGCTCCGGCGGCGGCCAAAACCTTGACGCCGTCAAAAATAAGACTCCGGCGGTGGGCAAAAAACTTGACGCCGTCAAAAATAAGACTCCGGCGGCGGCCAAAAAAACTTGACGTCGTCAAAAATAAGACTCCGGCGGCGGCCAAAAAAACTTGACGTCGTCAAAAATAAGACTCCGGCGGCGGCCAAAAAAAAACTTGACGCCGCCAAAAATAAGACTAAGAATATAGACAAGACGAATATGGCCTAAACGAATATGGCCAAAACGAATATGGTCAAAACGAATATGGTCAAAACAAATATGGCAAAAACGAATATGGCCAAAACGAATATGGCCAAAACAAATATGGCCAAAACGAATATGGCCTAAGAGAATATGCTCTGTTAACGGCAAATTTTGCTCTGTTAAGATCAAATTGTGCACTGTTAAGATCAAATTGTGCAATTGTTAGCGCTAAGTGTGGCGCTGCTAAAATTTATGGGTTGCGTCTTGGATTTTCAAATTCGAATTTATCTTCACACACATTGGGAATACATACATAATTGGCCATTATAACCCTTCAGCCAGGGTTATTGACCTAGTTTCTCACACCAGTTATGTTGTGTGTGTTAATTTTTATACATAAGTGGCGGGACCTACATTTTAAAGTCGCCTCCAAACTAAAGATTTTTGAGATACTTTTCATGGCAATTTTATTTACTCTCAGAGTTTTTGCCAGAAATCTGCTGAGAGGAAATCGCCGAAAAAATACTATTTGTATTTTGTTTTTGATGTCTGGCCTGGGGCTAGAACCCTGGCTTTACGTCTAATAAGCCAACACACTACCTACTAGAAACAATCTGAAGCCAGGATTAGACATCTGGCGTAGAAACTACCTTCTGCTCTGCCCAAACTAGCTCTTTCCATGCCTAAGCCATCTATACGACTATGGTTGATTTTTGATAGGGCAAATATTCTATTTCTTGCCCTCCCTCGTATTGATGTAAGCTTAAATTGCATTTGAGATTCATAAAATGTCTCTGTTGGTAGTACAATTTGTGTTTCGCATTTTCTTTTAATTTTTGTTTCTTTTGTTTGGTCCCACTGTCAGTCTTATTCCTTGTGATCTTTCACAACAAATTTTAAGGAAAATTGAAACAAAAAATGAAATTGATAAAAATCGATTGATATTCTATTGAAATTGTTGTTGTTGCTGTTGCTAGTGATCTTATTTAAACTTTTTTAATATAGACAGAATTTACATGAGGGAAAATAAAAACTCGAAACACCTATGAGTACGTGTACTTGTCAATAATTTTTATTATGCCACTATTATTGTTGTTATTAATATTGTTGTAATATTTATGCTCAGCTAAAGACATTTTAAAGAGATTTTCTAGAAACCAAAAACCAAAAAAAAAAAATAGAATTTTTATCATCATGTTAATCATTATCACCATGATGATGACTTTAAAGTCATATTGTTGTAGACAATATGAGGCGGCTTTTTTCAAAACCCGGCCTTAAAATGTGGTTTTAATTGAATTCTTAACACTTTTAAAGATCTTTTATGATCGGTTTTGTTCATTTGCTTAAAATTGTTTCCTTTTTTTTTTGTCTTTTTTTGTCTTTCCCCTCATCATCTTATCATTTTGGCTTGAAGTAGATTTTTGCACTTAAGTTTGTTTTCTAGAAAACCCTCTAAAAATCTCTTTTAGCCTTATGAGAGCTTGTCTACAATAAAATAATCATAATGGCTTTAACACTGTCACGGTAACTCATATGGGTTCGTTTGTATGTCTTAAACTGTTAAGAGTTCTTCCATGGCCCATGGGTCTTAACATACAATGTCTGCATGGTTTTTTGGCTTTTTTTCTAGATTTTTTTTTTTGGTTCTTTTAGCATGACTAGACTAAAATTTCGTTGGTTGTATGTTTGTTGTTGTTGTTTTTGTTTCTTTTTTTTTTTTTGTTGTTTTTTGAGTTCGAAACGTGTAAAATTTCTTTATGCTTTATTATGTGTTGGTATTGATTGATATTTGATCTGCATAATACAACAATACAACAATAATAATAAAGCCAGAGCAACAATTGTTTTGTATTCAAACAATATTCAATTAAGGCATAATAAATGCTTACACAAATATGTACAGTGAATGCCAGCGGTAATCGTACAGAAGACTACAAAAGCCTTGGACAATATTTTTTTTATAAAAAATTAATAAAGTCAACATCATTGAGCTGTATTTCCATGAAAACTACATTGGCCAGGCTATCACTGTCAATAGCGAGTCAATATAGGTCGTTGATTAAAAATACCTTTTGGCCTTAATTAAATGAGTTGGACGCTGATGATAAGAGGTTTCAAAAGGACGCATCTACGTGCCATACATAACAAGCCACATTGATTGTTCGGCACGCGCGATTTAAATGGATAATCATCTCACGTAGGGCCGATGTGAACTGGTGACCAAAATCGTACGACTTAAATTTGTTTGAACTTCTTGCAGGGTTTTCTTAAGTTCCAGGTTTTTTTGCGGCTAAGCCATAAACCATAGCAGTTCTTAAAGCCTACATAACCCATGCCATCGGTCAAATTCCGTCTTATTTATTCGCTGGAAGAACTTTACACATTTCGAATGCAATCCACTCAGAGTAGCCGTAGTGAAAATTTTAACGAGCATATCTCACACACTTCCATAAAAGCAAGATTTAGGCGTACTCTCGCAAAAAAGAATGGAGAAGAGTTGAATTCTTTCGCAACAACGGCCGTTCTCTCCACACCTATCACTTATTAAGTACTCTTTGGATTACCGAAGACCTCTTCAATTCTGCAGGCGGTAGTTTAATTTCCGAATACATGGAAGATTCCGGATTTTAGGATAAAGAACGGATTAGTAATGCATTTTCAATTTTCTCTTATCTGAGTTTCGAAAATAGAACAACTGATGCCCAAGGTGAGATGTATAATTTTGCTCAAAAAGCTTCTGACTTATGTCCCTACTAGGGCAGAGAACACCTGTCATGTGTTATCCTTTCATGTGCTTAAGAACTCTTTCTCTCTTCTTCAACCATAGAAAATGGGTAGACCTTCACGGCAAATGCTGCATGAAAACTTCTGAGAGGGGAGCACATTGATTCATACTCTGACAATGCCCAGTTCTGTTTGTCCTTTTACTAAAATTTTTCTTCTCCAATGGCATACATAATTGGTCATTACAATACTTCAGTCTGGATTATTGACATAGTTTCTCACACCACTTATGTCGTGTATGTTAATTTTATACACGAGTGGCGGGACCTACAGTTTAATGTCAACTCCGAACGACAAATATTTTGAGAAAGTTTTCCTGGCATTTTATCTACTCTCAGAGTTTTTGCCAGAAATCTGCTGAGAAGAAATCGCTGAAGAAATACTTTTTGTATTTTATTTTGATGTCTGGCCTGGGACTCGAACCCTGGCTTTACGTCTAATAAGCCAGCACACTACCTACTAGACCACGGCGACTTCAAGCATAGTACGCAAACCCGAATTTCTTCGATCTCCTGTATTTTATAAACAGTCACTGTAGTCTAGTAGATAGTGTGTTAAATTATTAGACGGGAGGCCACGCTTTAAAACGCATATAAAATACTTCCTAGGCGACTTCCTCTCACCAGATTTATGGTAAAAAATTCTTTTGTAAGACCCGCTCATGGATGAAATTAACACACACAACATGGAAGGATAAGTCGTCTTTCAAAATTACGTTATAAAAGATAATAATTGTGATAAGATTTGCAGTACGATTACCATTTGCATTCACTGTACATACACAGTTCAAGTGCGACACGAAAGCCTGCCTGTATGTCTCCCCGTTTGAAGTAAATCGAGTACATTTGCGTACGCGCCTAGCCTGGCTTGGCCATGGCGCTCTTTTGTCAAACGCATTTTAACATCGATAACTGTTCCCAAATAAAAGAAAAGACAACAAAAATAATTTCAAATTACTTAAGAAATCATGTTTCTTGTAGCCTTAAGTGCCGCTTTTAATAGAAATATTTTTGATATCGAAATGGAGTTGAAGTCTTTCATCGTTTTTTGTTTTTTTTTTCTAACATTTGTCAAGTTGAAGTGGGGAGAGTTCAGGGCGTTTAATTTACAAAATGAATAAAAAAAAAATTAAAATAATTGAATTTATAATAAAATCAAAAAACATTTTCAATTATTTAAAAAATAAACAAAAAAAATCAATTTTTTTTCTGTTTGTTTCGCTTTCTGTTAAACATTTTTGAGCGGCAAAGATCAATATCTTGTTAAACTCGTATTTTGTTATTTTGTACGTAAGCAAAAGCAATTTAACAATTTAACAATTTGCATATAGATTGATTTCATTTCATTACTATGTATGTACATATGTATGTACGAGTATGTATGTACGTATTCCCGACATTTATTTATTGTCACAAAAATCAAACGCAATTTTTTTTTTTGTTTTGTTTCAAATATTTTTGGTTCATTATTAAGTTTTTAATCACGAATGGGGGTAAAAATTGGTAACAAAAAATACAAAAAAAAAAAACAACAATAATTTCAATAAACAATTGGGTTAAATATTCTAATATTTTTAAGGTATGTTTGAAGGAAAAACAGAAAAAAATATTATTCTTCATTGAATTATTCATAAACAACTGGGTCAAACCCATGGTTGCAAATGTTTCAAAATTTAAATTTTAATTTTTACTTTAGGGGGGAGTAGTTCTTATACCCTATATTACTTACGACTCACTGTTGCATCCCAGCATTGAACCTAGTCCAGAAGTTGATCTTTCCAATCATGGTAGTGGGATAGCTAAACTAATTTTGACAAAATCGATTTTGGGCTAAAAATTATATGAAAATTCTCTAGAAGATCAATGACCATTTTGAAACACACCGACTTACAACCGCTCGACTTACAACTATTCGCACTTACGACCATACACATACATAATTGGCGATTACACCCCTTCAGTCAGGATTACGACCTAGCTTCTCACACCACTTATGTTGTGTGCGTTAATTTGATACACGAGTGGCGGGACCTACAGTTTAAAGTCGACTCCGAACGACAGATTTTTGAGAAGCTTTTCATGGCCACCATTTTTACTCTCAGAGTCTTTGCCGAAATCTGCTGTGTCGCCGAAAAAATATTTTTCGTCTTTATCCTGGGCCTGGGATTCGAACCCGGGCCTTTGCCTTTTGTCTAATAAGCCAACACACTACCCACTAGACCACGGCGACTTCAACTTACTTCACTCTTACTTACACCCATATTTTTTCCAATTTTTTTCATAGGAAATACTAAAAAAAGACTTCTTAATTTTTTTTTTTTTATATGAAATTCGACAAACGACTTAATCGACTACCGACCAATGACCAGGAACCTATCTTGGTCGTAAGTCGGGGAATACCTGTATGCCAAACGCTGTCACAATCGCTACATATTATGTAGCAGGATTAAAAAATGATATCTTGAACGTGCCGAACTAAGTCCAACAATTCTACGGATATCAATCCATAATTCCATTAAACTGAGTTACAAACTTTTGTACAGGCAAACTTAAATTCCGGGGTACAACTTTCTTACGTTCTAACTACAAAATCGATTTCAGAACTTTTTCCTATCAACTATTTTACCTATGGTCGCTACTTTTATCAATCACATCCTCCCTTGGAAATTGAAATGTAAAGTTATCTTCGTATGTTTCATAGAGTTCAGATTGTTTATTGCCAATAAACAACGTCCAAGCCACTGTGACTTACAAGGAAATCTCAGTTGTAGCCTTACAACCCCAGGTAAAATGACGTCATGTCAACACCTAAATTGGGAAAACATGGGCATGTTTAACCTTTAGTTCTGTATCTTCTTTGTGTTAATCAGAAGACTATTGTTAAAATCGGCATAATTTCCAGGTCCACTTAGCAACTTTGGCTACCTAAAAAGTTACAAAATGTCTTTTACATCATCTAACCATCATAACTCGGTTATATGGAGTACATGAGAGGGTTGCAATTATTATGAGCATCAGTAGAAGAAATTTATTTTTAAGTTTAAACTACAGAAAAAAATAAAAAAAAGGAAGACAATTCGCTGCGGACAGGATTCGAACCTGTGCGGGTAGAACCCAATGGATTTCAAGTCCATCTCCTTAACCACTCGGACACCGCAGCTCTTGGAATTTGATAAGATGAATTCATATTTTAAAACAAAAAGTTATATTGGACACAGGGTCTCCTTAGCTTTCAGTTTCGTGTTTATTTTTTCTATTGCTGGCATTCATCAAAGCATTTCCATGTTATCCTATTCAATGTGTTTTTTTATCTCTCATATCAGATTGTTCTGTTATAGATCTTGGAGTAGCGAACATCTCCAGGTGTTCCTAGGCCGGTCACGGCTTCTTGAGCCTTGAGGACTCCTATCCAGTGCCTTTCTTGTTATACTAACGCTATTATTTCTGAGAGTATAGCCGATCAATTTCCATTTCCAACGTTTTCTCTGTGAGATTTAATGGGTTCCTCGTTAGTAAGGTTCCAAAGATCCATGTAGCTTATGTTGTTAGGCATATGATTCTAAGGCATATATGGACTTGTACTTTTTCCATGATGGTGTTTGATACTAACCAGGTTTTCCTTTCGTAGAACATGCGCCTGAACTTGTTTCGTCTGGATGTTTGTGAGCTTTTTTATATTAACTGTAGTAATCCGCATGTTGATTTCGCTTTTTACGCTACCATTTGTTTTCGCTATACTGTCCAGATAGAAGAAGTTATCAATTTACTTGACTGGTTGGTCGGTGCTTACATTTTTTATTCTCATGGCTTTAGTTTTCCTGATATTTATCTCAAGACAAACATTGACCGCTACATACATACATACGTAATTGGTCATTAGAAGCTAGGATCATGTGATTTGAATCCATTAGACTATTTTTTGTGGAGATATATGAAGTCTCTTGTGTGCAGAGACAAGTCAGTCACAATTTCAGATCAATACTACAACATTATAGCTTTTACTGTTGAGATACTGGTGGACACAAGGATAAGGATCTTTTCTAAGCTCTTTGGGGGTATTGGAACAAAAACGATGCAAGTTTTTTTTTACGGAAAAATTATTTGGAAGCTTAGGAAAATACAAAAAATAAGCATCAGAGGCTATAAAAGTTCGAGAATTTCTTAATAAATGTGAACGGCATTCAACAGCGATGGGACATAAGTTATGGCTGATTACTCATAGCTTTCTGGATAAGAAATCTACGCTGCCAATTTAAGTAAAACGATTGGAAGGTAAGTGTAAGTACAGTATTCCCTCGATTTACGTTGTTTCGATTGACGTCTTCAAAAATTTTGTTTCCTTCAACTTCGATTTGCGTCGTCATTCGATTTACGTCGCCTCTGTTGTTTATAAACAAAACAGTAGGTAGTGTGCTGGCTTATTAGACGTAAAGCCAGGGTTTGAGTCCCAGGCCAAAATACAAACAAGTATTTCTTCGGCGATTTCTTCTCAGCAGATTTCTGGCAAAAACTCTGAGAGTAAAAAAAATGCAATGAAAAGTGCATCTGATAGTATGAGTTCTTTGAAATTCTATTTACGTCGCCTTTTTCCGGAACATTCTACGACGTAAATCGAGGGAATACTGTATATGCATATCCCAAATTTATTCAAGAGCATTCCTTACTTGTAAGGGAAAATAATTTTTCAGTTAAATCATTTGGTTGCTCTTTAAAGAAACTAAAGAGTCGACCTAGGGTTGAGGAAAAATTCTTTGTCATGTGGTGGCTACAGTTAAGTTGAATTTAAAAAATTGTGATCTTTTCATTTTGAAATCAGCAACAACGCTTTGAAATATATTTTAAAAGTAAGCAATTTATTAAAAGAATTAAAAAACATTAAAACAAGAAATCGCTGCAGACAGGATTCGAACCTGTGCGGGCAGAACCCAATGGATTTCAAGTCCATCTCCTTAACCACTCGGACACCGCAGCTTTAAGAATTCATGAAGTAATTAAAATTAATTGTAAAAATATGAAAAAAAAATTAGATTCCTTAGATTTTAGCTAAGTTCGCTTAATCGTGAGAGAGATTTTAGTAGAAATTAAATGATTTAAATTCTTAAAAAATAAAGAAGGCTTAAGGGCTATAGAACTGATAATGAAAAATCAACAACGGAACCTTTAGAACCCAGTCCAATACTTTAATTGTCAAGAACATGGTTTTACGATAGTTTTACAGTAAGTTTCACGAGATAAGAAGTGGGCTTAAGTAAATCTTTAGATTCATATTCCGTAATGCTAAAATCATAACAAAATAACGATAAGAAAAAGGCTAGGGCCTGGTAACCTTTTCTAACGTCATCTAAGCCTTTGAAATCCTATACGGAACTGCTAAAATCAAAACAAAACAACACGCGAATGCAACAAACATGCCAGACGTACATACGTTGTACAAACATTCTCTGTTGGAATGTTTCAACTGGAGATTTCGGATAAGCGTGTGTTACAAACGGAATATTAAATTGAATTCTTAACCTTAAGAAGTGTCTGAAAGTAACCTGTAAGGTAAAGTGTAAAAATGTATGTTTTTTTTCTTTAGAGAAGAAATTTAAAATTTAAATTCGATTTTGGTTTGCTTTTGCCTTGCTTGCTGGCTTGCCTGTCTGTTTTACTTTTAATTCTGGCATTATTTAAAGTCTTAAATTAATTCCTGATCCTCTTAAGTATGCAACAGTTGATGTCAAGCGTTAAAACCTTTTTTTTTTTTTGCTTTGCTTTCTGAATTCTTAGCCACACAGTCAACAATTCAACAATTCTCTCGACTGATAGTGGATGGTGGTGACTGCATGAAAAATAAACTGGAAAATAAAACTAATTTATGATGTTTTTTCCTTTTTGTTTTTTTCCTCTTCTTTGCCTTTGTCATTCAATGTTCTTTTGAAACCAAACAAAATTAGAAGAACGGTGAGATAGAGAGAGAGAGAGAGAAACAAAGTGTTCATTTCCTTGTAGTGGCTTTAGTGAATTATAATGATTTTTATGCCGATTTAATGGTAATTAAGTTTTGATTTAAATTGCTTATGGGGCCCCTACAGAAGGTGGCAGCAACGTACATACGTATGCGTATTGCTGTTGTCTCTTGTTGAAGTGTTCCTGTGTGGTTCCTGTTCTAAAGCCCACTACTCAAGCAAAGGCAAAGCAAATCAAATCAAATGTTTTGGAAATTGAATTGTAATGGATTTCAATGAATTCTAAGGATGAATATGAGTAGACCTCATAGACCAACAGGTGTTGAAAACATAATTCATGTCATCGTTTTGTTTTTTATATTTTCCTCTTTAATTCATTTTTAATAAATAAATTGATCTTTTAAACGTGCATCCGTCCGTCCGTCCGTCCATTATAGAAAAACCTACAATACGAAACAATAGATTCGTTCATTTGTCTTCACCACCACCACCACCACCATCACCACCTTCCAATGACAGTTTTTTTACGTTTTTCCATTTATTTTTCGATTCTTTTGAATTATTGGAACTCAAGTTACTCATTGTGATTGTGATTTGCCTCCCTTTAATTAATCAGTTGCGGACAAAAAAAATATTATTTTTCTTTCTCTTTGTATATCTCTAGTGGAACTAATTAGCTTTTGTTTTTGTGTAGACTAGACGATCTGGTCACGATCTGGACTTGTCTTGTATTTGGCTTTTTCAAATAATTTAAACAAAAATGTTTTTTTTTTCTGTTTTTGTTTTGTTTTAAATTTGATAAATCTGTTGTTGTTTTTTATTTCGTTTTTTTTTTTTTCTTGAATCGAAATGTTTGTCATCAATTTGAAATAGATTGTTAGATTATGTCATCGTTCTTCTTCTTTTTCCATTGATGCCCCTCACAATTTTTGAATATTTTTTTCTTCTTTTTTTTATAAAATTTTGTGGGATTCTGTTTATCAATGTTTTAAATCAAATGCGTCTTCTTTGTTTCCAAAATTATTCTCAGTGATGATTTCAAATTTGGAATTAAAAATATCACGGTTCAATACGAATTTAATTTAAATTTAAAATAGAACGAGAGAACTAGAGAATTTTCATATAATCTTTAAACAAAAAATCGAAATCAAAATTGAAAATCATAACTCTCTAGTTCAGCTATCCCACTACCACAGTTGGGAAGAGCACCCTCTGGACTACCATTTGCATATAGTCTGTATGGTGTACTATTTCTTATATGTTTTCAAATGGCCACTGATCTTCTAGAGAATTTTCATATAATTTTTGGCCAAAAATTGATTTTTTTTTAAATTCAAAATTGAAAATTTCAACACTCAAAATTAGTACGTACAGTTATCCCACTATCATCGTTGGAAAGATCAACTTTGGACTACCATTTGCATATACAACTTCAGGTTGTTATCATTTGTAAACCGCTCGTCTAACAGCTGACAGATTTATTCCAGTGACACATACATACATAATTGGCCATTACAACCCTTCAGTCAGGATTACGACCTAGCTTCTCACACCACTTATGTTGTGTGCGTTAATTTTATACATGAGTGGCGGGACCTACAGTTTAAAGTCGACTCCGAACGACAGATTTTTGAGAAGCTTTTCATGGCAATTTATACTCTCAGAGTCTTTGCCAGAAATCTGCTGAGAGGAAGTCACCGAAGAAATATTTTTCATTTTGATGTCTGACCTGGGATTCGAACCCGGGCCTTTCGTCTAATAAGCCAACACACTACCCACTAGACCACGGTGACAGTTCATTTTATTATTTACAAGCTTACAAAAGCATTTTGTTCTATTGCATTCGGAAAAAAAAAATTATTCGTGATGGAATTCAGGCGAGATAGTGTGATTGCTTTATATTTGGCTGGAAAACCACAGGTGGATATCGTTAGAGCCCTTCAGCATTTGAATGTGAATAAAACTTTTGTTTCCCATACCATTGCTCGTTACCGTAATACTGGCAGTGTTGCATTGCGTCCAAAAACTGGATAAAAAAAATAAGTAACATCATCAGAAATGATCCGAAAAGTGGAGGTCCAGATTTGATCGAAAGTGGTAGAAAAATTGCTCGTGAGCTGAAAATATCGCGAGAACGGATGCAACACATATTGAAAAATGAGCTTGGACTAAAGCCATTGAAGTTCCAAAAAGTACAAGAGCTCACCGATGGACAAAAAAAAAGTTAGACTGGAAAGAGCCAAGAAGTTACTTCGCTTGCACGAAAGTGGCCAGTTACCGAATTTGGTTTTCTCCGATGAGAAGCCGTTCCAAATTGAGCAGTTTGTGAACAAACAAAATGATCGGGTTTATTTGCCAAAAAGGTCAGCTGAAAATTTA
Source organism: Sarcophaga peregrina (assembly GCA_014635995.1). Classification (NCBI taxonomy): domain Eukaryota; kingdom Metazoa; phylum Arthropoda; class Insecta; order Diptera; family Sarcophagidae; genus Sarcophaga; species Sarcophaga peregrina. Next base: position 27,258,648 of record CM025789.1, on the reverse strand, counting down.
CACCTGCGATTGGCCACCAGAACTCAAGCGCCGCCGATGGTAATTGTGTGGGCCGCCGTAACGGCCGATTGTCGCTCCCCGCTCGTATTCATCAACCGTGGGGTCAAAATAAATGCCAAATATTATCGGAAAAATGTCTTAAAGGCAGTATTGAAGCCCTGGGCAGACAAACATTTCGGCCGCGAACCATGGACATTCCAACAGGACTCAGCACCACCGCACTCAGCACGCGTCAACCAAGAATGGCTTAAAAAGGAGGTTCCTCGCTTCATTTCTACCGCACAATGGCCACCAAAATCTACGGATCTCAATCCGTTGGACTTTTGCGCCTGGGGCATTTTGGAGAGTAAGGTAAGTGTCGATTATCTAAAAAACGGCGCTTCGCAGGGAATGGGCTAATATACCGCAGAGGCACTTTGGTGCTGCCTGTGACGACTTTGTCGGCCGTTTGAAGGCCATAATTCGTACCAAAGATGGCCAATTCGAACAAATCTAAACTGATTCTAAAATTTGATGTTATTTCCAACATTTTTTGCTTTTGAACAATAAAATTAAAAATATATAGCACTTTTCTTTGTTGCATTATATATCAGCCACTCTGTATATTATTTTTATTTATTTTATTTATTTATTTTATTTATTTATTTTATTTATTTATTTTAAGAATTACTATACAATTACAAATTATATTATAATCATGTACGAGCTGAGTAATTTCGAGCATATGCCCGGTGTAGTGTCACAGACCAGAGCCTCTGGTGGGAATCGAACCCACGACCCTCACGGTAATAGTCTAGCACACTACCCACTAGACTACCAGGGCGATATCAGCCACCCTGTATATAGTCTATATGGTGTTTCTTAATGTACTTATAAAAGCCTAAACAGGGCATAAGTATTTATTACGCTGTTAGTCTCCTTAGGAATGTAGAACTGCCACAAAACATCTCCATCTTCTTACTCGACGTCTTTCCATGTTGTACCTTTATTTTTTCGATGCCTTTTTCAGTTTCGTTGATTACGTTAATTACGTTCTAATAGCTAAGCTGGTAATTGGTTCTAGGATGATGGCTATGACAGCTATCGTTATCTAGAACTAACAGTCTCTGTAAAAATACATCGAATTATTGCATAGGGCGTAGTGGTACGAAATTAAGTACATTCGTGTTTACCTTTCCCAAGAGATAGTGTAGCCTCTCTTTTTTTCATGAAGTTAGTTGCTAATGTCATCCAGGGGCTTTTGGATAAATTTTGTCGTATCCACACATGGATATGCTTGAGTTTGTAAATCGAGCAGTTTAACCCCTTGACCATGCCTTATAATCTTGACGCGACTTATTCTAATCAACGTAAAATAAAATGACTTTAAAAATCTTAATCCTTAAAAGGTTTAATCTCAAGAACTTATCTTTTTTTATTGTTATTGTTATTGTGATGTTGTTGTTGTTGTTTGTGGACGTGGTTGCATTATGTTGTTCATGGGGTTTTTTTTTTTTTTTTATTTTTGTTGTTAAGTTGCACATCAAGAGTCATTCGGTTAAGTACCTGTTAGTAATATTTCATTATGTGTTAAGCATTTTAAATTAAATCTTCATCTTTTTGTTATTGTTGTTGGTTCTTGTTTCAATTTCAAACAAACAAATTAGAAATTCAAAAAAATTCCTTAAGCACAACAACAGCAACAACAACAACACCAAAAGAAATGAACAAACAAAAAAAAATTGTTTGAAAATTTCCATTTCAAAAATACATTTTAACTCCGTTGCAATCAAAGTTACCATACAGTCACACACACAAGCGGACAGACACTAAGATTGTCTGCTTTATATCCGATAGAAACTATTTACATTCCTTTCATATGGTAAGGAGGCATGCAGCAACACAACCTTTAAGAACAATCGATAATTTTAACAAAACGAAAAACGAAAACAAAAAATAAAATTTTGAAAAATTAATCGCTGAAGGGAAAAATCGGTAAGAAAATGTGTCTTTGACTATACTTTGTTGTATTGTGTAGTGTGGTCGTTCTATAAGTCTATCGGTCTGAGTTCCAAGTCTTTTGTTGTGCATTTGTAGTGCACGCATTCAGTCAGTCAGAAATGTCAGTTGTGGGGCTTGGCCGTTTTCTTTCCTTTACAAGTTGACTGTTCAGTGCGAGACTTTCATTTTGTTGCCTGTGGCTGTTGTAAGCGGACAAATGTAAAGTTTTGTTTCTGTTTCTGCCTGGTTTTTCGTTTGTCTTTCTTACTTACCAAATGGCCCTGCTGTTCCCAGTAAAACTTTAATAAATATTTTATAATTTCTTGTTTATATTGTGTAGTTTAGGCCACATATGGTTGGTCAATACTACTTTAGTTGGCGTTTTGTTGTTTTTATTTTATTTTTTTTTTCTTTGTTTTGTTTTTTTGTAGTCTGCTACGTTTTTTGGTTTAATAATTAAAATTAATCACCATTGCCGCTCAGCACAAAGCTTGGGAAACTTTTTTTCCTTCTGTTTCTTCATGTTTTTTTTTTTTGGTTTTTTGCTTCATGTTCATTTAATCAGTAGCGATATTGTCAACCATAAATCCATAATCGCATTAAAATTCTCGGTTGTATGTTTAAGCTGAAAACGAACGTTTGTATTTCAGCTTGAGAAACTAAAAGAAATGATCTGCTTTAGTAGACTGCATTTTAATATTAAGGGGCTCTAATAAAAGATTTTTTCTTTTTGTTTTAAATCAAATCAAATTAAAAATCAAAAAAAAATTTTTTTTCTTTTGTAGTGGGAACATTATTGAACATTAATGGACGTGGAATGGCTCTTGGAGAAGTTCTTTAAAGTAAATAAATCGCAGATGTATTCATATATCACAACCCCTTGTGGCTCAGCTTCTCACACCACCAAGTGTCAATAACAAACACCAGATTTAAGGAGGTTTGTTGCAGTAAATATTTTCCTTTCCACAATTCATTTCATCAAGCTCACAAAGCTGAGGTTAAGACTTGAAACTCTTCTCTAGTAAGCCTGGCTTATTAAGAAATCTTGCTCTACTGCCAGACTCAATTGGCATACGATGGGCAGAAGGCATAGCAATCAACTATTCCCAATTGATCGTAATGTTATCTTGACTACAGTGGCCATGCTTTCATGTCATTGCGTTACGGGAAGACACTCGAATAGATTGCAGCTCCCGTTTAACGACTTCACTCTGGGTACTGTATTTGTCACAGTTGACAAGTACACGTCCTCTAACCTAACGACTTCAACGATGGTTGTGGATCTGCTGAAGAGAAGGACGCTATTATCCACTTTTTATCAATATCCATCTCTTGAGAGCTATAGATTTAAGCTATTTGGCTCTCTTTGTCAGCTTAGCAAAGTCATCATCCATTGATATTAAGGCCATAGCTTCGTTTGGTAAACTTTCAGTCTGGTTTTAAAGCGTAGGGTAGTCGTGCTTTTAATGTACAACCAACTTGTTCCGTAGTTTGGTGGAATAATGTCAGTACAGGATCTCTGTACTTACCTGTGGCTTCACAACGGTTCACTATGCATGTTCAAGTGAGTTTTGATAATCAAAGCTACCACTTTGACATCCTCACCTCATCTCCAGTAAGCCCAACTGCTACCTACTAAACTACGGGCTACCACAAAGCAACTGTATAGATTTGCTTTGTGCTTGATATGGAAAAGTCTTGAACTCTATATTCTCTCTTGTTGGAAATCTTCACAACTTTACTAGACATTTTCTGACCAGAAACAAGTTAGTAGCACGATATGTTACAGAACATAGGTATTCCAATGGCCTCAGTTAAGTCGAAGATCGACTTACTTCTATCCTTAAATCGCATGGCCATCCATTGCACAGTTGCAATTCTTACGGCTCACCGTTCTTTTGGTAGTTATGCTGAAAGACATGGCAAACCGGAAAATGAATAAGAGGAAAAAACTGCCTTTCACATCATGTATCAGTGCCCTGTTGTTGTCGTAAAGAGACAGAAGTTTTTGACCTCTCACTTTCTGACATATTTGATTGAGTCCTCTAATATAAAGATTGCTGAATAGCAAGATTCGGTTTGGTTTTCTCTAGGGAATGTTTGAACCATGCGTCCAAATACTGGCTTAGGTCGGAGTGGTAGTTCTGATATCATAAAGTTCACTTGAGCACGCATGGTGGCCCGTTGTGATGCCAGGGGTGAATGCAGTCCCTGTACTAACCAAGTTCTACCAAATCAGGGAAAAGGAAGGTGTTGGTCAGCCCAAGGGCTGCACAACATAAGTACGACTATCTCGCACTGGAAAACCAGCCAGAAAGTTTGATGAAAGAAGCCATATCCGTGATAGCAATAGATGATAGCTCCGTTAACCTAACAAGGAATGGAGAGCCAAATAACCTATATCTGCACCCAGCAAGAGACGGGCACTGGCAAAGAAAGTGAATAACGGTCTCCTCTTCCTCAGAGGACCTGCATCCACGGCAGAAGTCGTTAAAAGAGAGCCTCATTATTTTCGCGTGTCTACTCATGATGCAATGACCTGTAAGCAATGTCACTATAGTCAATATGACATCACAGCCGAGACCAAGTAATCGGTTGGTACGCCTTCTATCCATCTTGGACCAGTTGAGTCTAGCGGTGGAGCAGGACTCCTCATTGACTTAGGATAGGTTGGCGTCTCAAAAGAACCTCCGATTAATGGTCAACTTAACAGAGGCAAGTGGCAAATACTGGCTTAACTGGGTCCTCTTTTTTCAAAGGGGGCCTGCCGCCTTACTGAACTTAATCTAACCTAAACCCTAATGAATACTGCCTAGTAAAAATTACTACAGGTTCTTAAGGATTTCCAAGGACGACTCCAAACGTCTATGTTTTCAATACGAAGCAAAAAAATTCACATCTGACCCGCCAACTAAATGTAACCGACTAGGTAAAAGAACTCTCATGCAAGGGCGTGATATAAAAAGCTTCTCCACCTCGCGCGAGAAGGCATCCAGTTTTTTTGGATTATAAGAGGACCAACACAATTTCTCTTGTGGTTCACTATTTTATCGATTCTACAAGGAAATGTGTTCTAATGAAATAAGGATGTATACTCCCATAGTCAACTTTGTTTAGTAAGTAGTGTGTTGGCTTATTAGACGTGAGGATTCGGTTCAAAACCCAGGTCAGAGATCTCTAACAAAACGAAATTTGAACAAATATTTCTTCGGTGACCTCAGCAGATTTCTGGCATAAACACTGTGAAAGAAATAGAATTGCCATGGAAAAGTTTCTCAAAAATCTGTCCTTCGGAGTCGACTTTATACTGTAGGTCCCGCCAATCATGTGTAAAAATAGCAAATCCTCAATTTCCCAATGGTTCACAAATGTTCCATTCTTTATTGGCCCTTCAGCAGAGTAGTGTTTATTACAACCATCACTTTATATCTAGTTTCCCAACTCCAGAATAACGTATTGCGAGAGTAAAGCCTATTTCCTGAGCACTGTTGGTTTGTTAAAAAGGTGCTATTAAGACTCTTGCTATCACATAATGAATGGTGACTGAATGTAATTTCTTGTGGCATTTCAATTCATTTTTAATTTTATTCCTTCCCCATCTATATTTGTTGTTGTAGTTGTTGTTGCCGTTTGTTAAAGAAGAAGAAAATCTTAAAATTTATTTGAAACTTTTGTAAATTAAGTTCACTTAAATGACAGCTGGATTTAAGATGGAATTTATTTAATTTTGTTTCGTTTTCCTCTTTCTTTTTTTATTTTGTGGTTTTTTTATTTGCATCTCTCTCCTCCTCTATGTAGTTGCATAAGATGAAGGACTGGTCTTCATGAGTGGTTGTTGCTGTTGTTGGTTTCATTTCATTTTTAGCTGGCAGCTTTAGGTCACTGAGCTTGTCCACTTAATCGCACTTTATGCGCATGTGTGCACCCGCTTTTGCAAAAACATAAATTTACAGTTTAACTGCTTCAACCAAACGAAAAATAGAATTTACACACGATGTGTACACGATGTGCTGTTTGATCAGGAAAATATGGTAGGATGTTCACTCGTCCGACAGAGAGACGCATCTCTTTCAAATAAATTTGTTTACAATACTTTTGCTGTTGTCTGACACTACCGGAATGGGCGATCTAAAATGGGTGCCCATCAGAAATCAGCAACGAGTATTCAAAACGATTCGAGTCATACTTATAATTTCAGATACTTTTTCGCATTCATACTTATTTTAATATGATATTCATACTCAAAGTTGGAAGTATTCGTCGTACTCATACTTAACAATACACATAATGATATTGACTTCGACTCGTCTCTACTTAACATTTACACGAAGCACAAAATAAGTATGATTCGAGTGCAAACACTGCTATACTCACAAGAATGTTGTGTGTATGCTTTGCTTGTTGTCTTTAGCTTTCCTTTCTTCTTTATTTGTACATGCAACAACAACCAAAACTGTAAATTTTGATGAATGATTCGAATCACTCGAATCACTTATAAGTGTTATAAGTATTTTTCTAAATTTATGAATCCGAATAAGTAGGCGTATGAATCAAACACATTTCAAATGTTGTGAGTTTGATGTCAACGTTGTACTCATACTCATTGCTACTTATACTTATAAATCAATATTGTAGCGAGTAGGAATGAATCAGAGTAGTTGAATTTCAATTCTGTTGATTCACTCATATTCAAAATTGCATGAGTGCTTATGAGTATTGCATGAGTGCTTATGAGTAGCAGAAAAACAATTCATTGCTGATCTCTTGTGCCCATTTCAAATGGACATGATGCAAGTGATTACTTTAAGAAACCTTGCTTAAAGCGCCTGGTTGTACAATGGTGGATAGGAGCTAAAGTTTAAAGTTGACGGCGAACTATAGATTTTTTTAAGAACTTTTCATGGCTAATTTTATTTGATGCTCAGTGGTTTTGCAAGACATCTGTTGAGAGGAAGTTGCCAAAGAAAAATTTTTTTTTATCTTATTTAAGATAGTTCACTTAGGGTATGAACCACGAACTGTCATCTAATAAGCCACCTCACTATAAACATGACTCCAAAACCCTAAGAGCAAAAACAAAATTCCATGAAAAGTTTCTCAATAATCTGTCATTCGGAATTGACTTTAAACTGTAGGTCCCAACACTCATGAATAAAATTAACACACATTAACATTAACTTAGGTGGTGTGAGAAGCTTGGTTGTAATACTAACTCATGGCTTGTAATGGCCAGTTAAGCAAGTTCCAGAAAAATTTAAAATAATCACAATTCCAACGAATTGGTGAGTAGAGTAAGGGAAGTGATTGTTTTCGGACTACTGATGATAACAAAAACACTGGGGATAATCAAGTTGCCGTTTGCACTGGAAGCGATCAGCTGTAGAAAGTAACAGAGGATAGAAGGGCTATAGATGTCGCCATGGCGAAAGGCCCGTGTTTGAATCCCGACTTAGACATCAAAACGCAAATATGAAAATATTTCTTCGGCGACTTTCTCTCAGCAGATTTCTGTAAAAATTGCCATGAAAAAGCTTCTCAAAAAATCTGTCGTTCGGAATTGACTTTAAACTGTAGGTCCCACCACTCATGTATAAAAATTACCGCTCACAACACGAGTGGTGTGAGAAGCGAGGACATTGTACAATGGGTCAATTCGACTTCCGACTACTCTACTTGTCACAGTTGACAAGTACACGTCCTCTAACAGAACCTGACCTAACCTAACATAACCTAACCAAACCTAGAAGGGCTATAGAGCCACAATCGAACATGTGAGGGCGATGTATCTTTTTTTGCGGTATTCAACATTTGGTGACCTTACACTGGGATTTATTGCAGCTGAACTCAGATGAGAATCCATAATCTAACCTTATGTGGTTGATGAATGAAAACTTTTTGCCGAGCATATTTATAGAGCTTAGAGGCTGTGAATAATGGGCGAAGCAAGGAGAGGAGGATTGCGTGCTGTTGTCAGTGACAGCCAGGCACAATTCGATAGCTGCTATAAATATCTTTCATGCTATTATTCGGTATTGAGGGCGTGAGCAGAACTCATCCTATCACCAGCCATCTGTTAGTTGCCTTCAGTCAAAATTTGTACAAGTGTGGTGGTCTATTTAGAGTCGTGGTAGCTTAGTAGGTAGTATGCTGGCTTATTAGACGTAAAGCCAGGGTTCAAGTCCCAGGCCAGACATCAAAACAAAATATAAAAAAGATTTCTGGCAAAAATTCTGCAAGTAAATAAAATTGCCATTAAAAATTTCTCAAAAATCTGTCGTTCGGAGTCGACTTTAAACTTTAGGTCCTGCCTCTCATGTATAAAATTAATACACACAACATAAGTAGGGTTGTAATGCCCAAATTGTATGAGGTGGTCTATTTATTGGTTAAAATCAAGCTACGGTGGTTTTAAGAAGAGATTTAAAAATTCATCGTTCTGGTTTGCAATTGATAGAGAGTGAGAAGAGTTTTCTTTATAAGAATCTTACAGTGTTACTTAACATGCTAAACGGAATGACTTCGCTTCATGTGGCTACTTTTAGTAAGGCTGCCATGTCAGAATTTGTATCTGTTGTAACACAGGGTCGATCAGTTCTCACAATGAAAATGCATAAGCCGACCTGTTATCTTAACTCGACTTAATCTACACAAAATAACTTAAGTATTGGTTTAGTTGTACTCAACTTAATTTAAATCTAAGTAAGGCTTTTAAATGATGTCCAGTGAAAAAGTCCAACTTCAGAGTATGTTATCGTCAACCTATTTACGCGAAAACTTGCCTGTTACTCCATGATCAGGAATTTTCGTGCCATTTATGTCACAGATCTGCTTGGCTCAAACTACTCCTATTTCTTTAGCTTGAAAAAAAAAATTCCATTTCTGGCGTTTGTTGTTTCTTGTATCGTTTGCTTTTTCTTTCTCTTTCACTTTGTGTTGTTCATTCTTTTTGTTTTTCTTGTTTTCTTGGTTGGCTTTTTTAACGAAAAGAATTTATGATCTGAAGTCACATAATTTTTGTTGGCAAATAACAAATTGCCAAGGAAGTAAGCAGCAGATTTAGTGGAAATTGTTTAATTGTGTCTACCTTCTCCAATATGATGATAAAATAACTTAAAATGTTAAATCTTGTCTATATGACGGGGAATGTGTGCGTGCGTGTGTGTGTTTGTTTGTGTGTTTGTCTGTCTGTTGGTCGTATGTTGTAAGTTGTTAACTTGCAACTAAATCTGCAACAGGAGACACATCACTTTTTTTGTGATTTTTTCTTTCATTTTTTTTTTTTCTTGTGGCTGTTGTTGCTTCATCTTCTTCTTTTTCTGCTTCTTGTGGCAACATATCTTTATGCGTTAATACGCATGTAAAAGTTTTACTTCATTTTCAAAAGTTACAACAACGACAAAAAACATACGATTTGTGGCAAGAAAGCCTTTAATTCGTAACGTTTTGAGGTCTTTTCGATTGCTTGTGGTACGAGAGAAATCAGCTTATGATGTAGGTGCAGTAGAATTTTCTTTCATCCCGAGTGTACTTTGCAATCACAATTCCCTTGTCCGTCCGTCTGTCAATTTTAAACCATGTCTGTCTGTCTGTCTGTCCATGCCGCTAATAGTGTTGTTGCTGTTGCTGTTGTTGTTGTTGTTGTTGTTAATACTTATGCGTAGTTCATTGCATAAATTAAATTTGTATTGCAAATTTATGCGCCATGATGAAGTTGTTACCTGAACCAACATTATATGTTTACTTCGCTCTCTCTCTCTTGTTGTTGTTGTTGTTGTTCCTGTTGTTGTAGTGTTGTTTTATTGCTCCTTGCCAGCTCTGATGGCTGGCTTGGTTCGTTTCGTTCCGTTTCGCGTCGCGTTTTCTTTCCTTATTTCTCGTTTCTGTTCCTTTTTTATTTTTTTATATTTTTTTGTTGCAATCATGACAATTTACCATATGGTTGGAATAGTTAGTTGTTGGTTGGTGGCATGTTTGTTTTTTTTTTTGGTTAGTGTGGGCCTTTTCTTGCCGCTGTCCATGGCTATTCGCGTTTTTTCTTTTTTTTTCTGCATTTGTTAATAAATATTTGTGTGGCATTATTCAGGTGGTGGTGTTGGTGTTGGTGGTGGGTATATCAGCATGTCTTATAATGTCTTTGAGGTTAACGCCCATTTTTCATTTTTCAATCTCTCATTTCATTTATGAGATATTACAAGTGTTTGGGCCTTTTCTGTTCTTCTGTTTTTTTTTCGTTTACAACTAAGCCACCAGTAGAGATATCATCTCCAGAAATTGACTCGTTATAGAGGTGTACACTCACTGCACTGAACAGTGATAAATTTCATGACAGACACGGCAATAAGCATTGATGGTATAATCTTCGAAAGGCTAATTTTAGAAATTTGCAAAATTTTTTAAATCAGCAATCAATTCTATGCGTTTGGTGGTAAATATTCTTAACAAAACTTAGTTGAGAATAAAAACGGGCATCTATAATCGAATTCTTTATGGGGATGATGGTAGTGCATACACACATACATACATACATATATACATAATTAGTCATTACAACCTTTCAGTCAGGCTTACGACCTAGCTTCTCACATCACCTATATTGCGTGTGTTAATTTTATACATGATTGGCAGGACCTACATTTTAAAGTCGACTCTGAACTCCGAAGCTTTTCATGGCAATTTCATTTGCTCTCAGAGTTCTTGCCAGAAATCTGCTGAGAGGAAGTCGTCGACGAAAAATCTTCGTTTTGATGTCTGACCTAAGGTTTGAACTCGGGCTTTCAATCTAATAAGCCAACACACTACCTACTAAACCACAGCGACTTCATGACTGAAAATATTACTTTCAGATAAATGGCATCTGCCATAAACCTCGGTGTGAGCACTCACATTATGTCTTTACTTCTTGAGAGATCAATATAACTAGTACAGGCATGTAATCCAGTCTGTTACAAGTATCGCTCGAAAGCCATTTGAAATTTGTATCTAATGCCAGCTATTAAAGCGTAATAATTACAATGGGGCAAGTTAAGTTGATCAAATCTAAACTTTACGTCTTACTAACCGTTTAATGTTGTAGAGACGTACCACAGGACTTTGTTTTTTTACTACAGTTTGGGAATATTGTAGTTATCTGGTGTCTACGAAAAGAATCAATTATGTAGTGAGCTTCAGCAATACTAAAGCGATAATTTATTAGGAAAAAATATTCAAAAGACATGACAAGACTAAATGTAATCTGGAGTCCATTCATAAAAATCTGAAATTTAAGAAGAGGACCGACTCACTTTTTTCCTTAAATGGCATGACCATCCACCGCACAATTATTACGAGCCACCGTCCTTTTGGTTTACATGCCGCAAAATTTGGCATTCGGGTAAATGACTATTGCAGGAGTTGGGGGTTTAAGATCGAAGAAGTCTCTGACGTGTAATGTCCTAATTCAAGGCCCTAATCCTATCATAAAGAAAATAAGGGCTCTTGACTTCTTAGTTTCTGAAATTTTTAATCATGTTGTCTAATATAAAGATTTTTGGAAAAACAAGATCTAATTTGGACTCGCGTTCGGTCCCTCTAGTGAAAGTTTCATCTCTGGCTAGAATTGGCTGCGGTATCACAATATCTTAAATGGTAGCCTAGGTGTAACCTCTTCTTTTAAGGCAGGGGTCAGCCACCTTACCTAAGTTAACCTGACCAAGAAATTCCAAATCGTTCAAAGCGATAAAATAACTGCGAAACTCATCAATTATAAGCACATAACGACTGGCGATTTTCGAAGTGTTCATGGGTAAGATTCCGCTCCAATATAATCAATATAAACACTCTCTACATACATACATAATTGGCCATTACAACCCTTCAGTCAGGATTACGACCTAACTTCTCACACCACTTATGTTGTGTGCGTTAATTTTATACATGAGTGGCGGGACCTACAGTTTAAAGTCGACTCCGAACGACAGATTTTTGAGAAGCTTTACATGGCAATTTTTACTCTCAGAGTCTTTGCCAGAAATCTGCTGAGAGGAAGTCGCCGAAGAAATATTTTTCGTTTTGATGTCTGACCTGGGATTCGAACCCGGGCCTTTTGTCTAATAAGCCAACACACTACCCACTATACCACGGCGACTTCAACATAACATACATATATAATTGGTTACTAACAGATTCGCTGCCAAGCCTAAATTATAAGTCATTCCCATTGCCATTTATATTTTGAGTGTTATTGTTTACCAAAACCCTGTTATTTCATGGTAAGAGTACGTATATAATCATATATAATCATTTACAAGCAGAAAATCAAAGACGAATGTACTCGTCGTTGGCAAAAGGAAGGCAGAAGAACTCAATATCCTTCTCCGTATTTGCGTACGTTTTAGTGGAAAAACAAATAATAAATCACGCAGACGGATAGAATAAGACGAGACACATTGCGACAATTAACAACACTTTGAAATTTACTATTATCGATTGGCAAAAAAAATTTACTAATTCTGAAGTCTGAATGTTTGAATATATTTAAAGTAGGACGAGTAGACACGTCTTGGCAGTCTGGGACACCCTGTCAAAGACGAGTATATTCGTCTTGGCAGTCCGGGAAACCCTGTCAAAGACGAGTATATTCGTCTTGGCAGACCGGGAAACCTTGTCAAAGACGAATATACTTGTCTTGACATTCCGGGATACCCTGTTAAAGACGAGTATGCTTATTTTGGCAGTCCGAGATACCCTTTTAAAGACGAGTATACTCGTCCTTGGCCACGAATGTGTTAAAAGCCTTCAAGCAGGATTACGACCTAGATTCACACACCACTTCTGTTGTATGGGTTAATTTTATACATGCAGTTTATAGTCGTCTCCTCTTTTTCTTAGAAGACTGCAGAGAAAAAGCCAAGGAAGTATTTGTTTCATATTGCGTTGTGTTGGAAATGTCTGATCTGAGTTTTGAACATTGGCCTCACGTCTAATAAGCCAACACACTGCCTACAAGACTACGGCGATTTTCTTGTAGCATAAAACAATGAAACATGAGTCTACTATGATAAGGTTGGATGAAGTATTTCTTAACCTGTTTTGAAAAACCAATGCATTCACCTTTTGATAACTAAGGGAGTTCTTCTGAACATTTTTTTCAAATTTTATTACACCCACAATTAAAGATGGCTTATCATTAATATAACGTTTATGACTCAATAACAAGCATTTTTCTGGAATTCTATCGATTCTGTTTACAGGACACCATAGGGAGATAATCTGTATATCAGCCCTTATATTAAACACGTTTGCCTCAATTTCCAAAGGATCTGAGCTACGGTGAAGGGTAGAAGTTGAAGAGATAGAGTTATAGGAGAGCACTATTATCCTACACGCCTGTATTTGTAGGAGTTACTTCATTTTGGAGATACTGAGAATAATATTTTTCTATGAATCCTAACTAGACATAAAACTAGAAATTCTGAAAGGATATTTGCTGTTAAAGCCTGGCTTTTTGGATTATCTGAGCAAGGGTAGCAAATTTTTTTAAAGAAAATTTTGAAAATTCTATGGAATTATTAAATCGCCAAAGGGGAAAAATTCTCTCCAGGAATTCTCCTCCAGTTGAATTCCTTTTTTAAATTCTGTGTAACCGCTAGACAACAATATAAGCTCTCCCCATATTTGATATTGCAAAGCAAATCGATGACAACAAATACTCAACATGCCACAAAAAAATTTTAATTTTAAATTCAAAGTTTTGTTTTAAATAAAAGAAAAAGTAATAAAAAAAAAGGAATTTTAAACTTTTCACAACAAAAACGAAAAAAGAAAATAAAAAACAATTCAATTTTCCTTAACTTCCGGTGGCGGCTTTTCGATGTGTTGCTTGTTTTTCATTTTCAATGGCGCTGACGGCCATTGTTTGGCTCTGTCATTAGAATGGGTGCATTCACCACTTTTTTAGTTTTTTTCTTGTTTTTTGTTGTTGTTTTATTATTTATTTTTTATTATTGTTGCTGTTTTTATATTGTATGTTTTTGTTGTAATCGTTGTTGTTGTAATTGTATGATTGTAACGCTAAGATTACTGTCTGGCATTTCAGCATTTCCATTTCATTTCATGTACCGGCTGCATTAAATGCAAAATGCAAATTTTCTGTTTCTTTTACTCGGTTTTTTTTTGTCGTCTTTTTCGTTTTGTTTTTTTTGTGTTTTTTTCTAGACTGTGGCATATAGAAAGAAACTTTAGCTAACGGTGGCTTATTATTGTTGCCTGTTGTTATTATTATTGCAACTACTTTAGTTGCCACTACTTAAAAGGCCTACAATGTTTCCAAAGGAAATTCGAAGAATGTTTTACTTTCTGAAAATACTCCAGCACATAAGTGTAGAAATTCGGATACTCATGCATCCGAAACTATATTTTCCGGAACCACATTTATTTTCGAGTGCCTAAAACTCGTTTTCAGTGCGTTTGTTGCATAAATAATGTGTGATTGTAGAAGTGGGGAGTATACAGATTTCCATGATTATTTGAACTTGAGCTCGATAACAGTGGCATTCGTAGTAAGAAAAGCCATGAACAGAGCCTTAGATTGTCGTGTGACAGTGTAGTATATTTCAAAAATCAGTATCCCCAAGTTCAGACTTCCTTGCGTATGAGGACACACACTCCATCTTGTAAACAACGTAAGCTGTTTTGGCATTTTCCAGGAATCAGAACTTAACATGGGTCCATAACACCAAACAAGTTTAGAAACTTGAAGTTCGAGTGAATCACATATTCCCTCCAACTACTGTAATTTTGACCTAGACTTTGATAACCATTTTGAGGAAAAATGACCATCCAGTTCATGTTGAATTCTTGTTATGGCATAGGTTTGTCAACAAAATTTATTCCAATAGATTCTAGATGAAATGTAGTGTTCGATCAGCTATTTTCTATGTAAAGAATAATTTGTAATCCCCTTCACAGCCTATTCCCTGCTATGAATGCTTTTTGGGTTGTGATGAAGATCTGAACGTTATCTTCTTATAGCGCCTAAGGAACACTTCTCCATTTGCGTATGTAGTTAGACGGCTGTTCTTTATCCTTTTAATAATAACGAAGAGCTTTAGGTCCCTAACTCTTATGTGTAAGAAGAGTTTTGTTTGGGATTTTGGAATTTAAAATTCCTACAAGAACTAACGGGCGGATGAATTGATCCGATAGTATCAGTAGATACTATTAGGAGATCTGAAGATCATTGGATTCTAGTTAATGGTGCAATGAAAATCAAATTTCAGTTTAAAGATAACAGACACACTAGACCGCTTGAAAGGCCCAGAACCGAGTTAATGACTATTTCGACGGAACACTGGCCAATAGGTGACAACGGTCATCAGATAGGAATACCAGCATAATAATCGTTATCGTAGCTGTAGCGTTGGGAAAAAGGACAATACCGGTAAACATTGTTGAGGTATCTTTAATGGCTGATTAACATCCACTGATATTTTTATGTGTAGTCGCCGTAGTCTAGTAGGTAGTGTGTTGTCATATGGCCAAGGTTCAAACCCCAGGTCAGACATCCCCAACCAAATGAGATATCGCCGTCTCCATTCTATAACGTTCTAAGTGCACTTAGAAGGTTTTTAATGTTCTTGCATTTCTATGTTCTCTAACTTAAATACTGTCAAAATTTTTTTAAGATGCGCCCATCCGTTCCGAAGTTATAGGGAAAAATCTACTTAGAATACACATACAGTCTTATGGCATGTGAAAACTTTGAGAGCTCATTGTTCAAAACACACTTTTTCGACTTAGAATGTTATAGAACGGAGGCGTCGATATGAAAACATATTCTTTCAGCGGTTGTCTCTTAGTAGCTTTCTGGCTATGAAGTTTGGAAGTGAAATAAAATTGCCACGAAAAGTTTCTTGGAAATCTGCCTTTCGGAGTCGACTTTAAACTATAGGTTCCACCACTCATGTATAAAATATAATACAATATAAATGGTGAGAGAGGTCGCCGTGGTCTAGTAGGTAGTGTGCTGGCTTATTAGACTTAAAGCCAGGGTTCGAGTCCCCGGCCAGACATCAAAATAAAATACAAAAATTATTTCTTCGGCGATTACTTCTCAGGCAGATTTTCTGGCAAAACTCTGAGAGTAAAAATAAAATTGCCCATGAACAACTTTCTCAAAATCTGTCGTTCGGAGTCGACTTTAAAACTGTGGGGTCCCGCCACTTATGTATAAATTAACAACACACAACATAAGTAGTTGTAGAAAACTAGGTTAATAATCTAGACTGAAGGGTTGTAATGACCAATTATGTATGTATGTATATATGTAATACAAATGGTGTGAGAAACTAGGTTGTAAACCTGACTAAAGGTTTGTATGATGTCTACTTCAACTGGGAAACGAAATGATATGCCGTCAGCATTGATGTGGTATTTATAGAAACGACGTCTTCCAAATTAACTTGATTCTTCTTTTTAGCGGTCACCCTAATCAATATAATTTTTGTATGTTGAAACCTTTCACGTCTGTTCAATATAAACATAGACAATCCTCCATCGACTTCAGTTTTTGTTTTAATTCTAACAGGATACTCGACATGCCAAGCAGCTGAAAACCATCGTGTTTTATAGCCTCTTGACAACTTAATTTAACGTGAAATTGTTTCTGAAACAAAGAATTGTAGCACCCTTTTTTTTTTAACAAATAAGTGTTGAGCCTAGACAAAATTCGTTGTACCCTTATCTAACCAATGTCTAATGACGGTACTTTTACTCAAGCCAACTATCAAGTCCACTAAATGCCTTTTTCAATTTCCCTAAGAAATGGTGTAAAATACTCTATTTCAGCAGTTTTATTTCAGTTTTTTCTTGTTGCTATTTTTGCTTCAGTTTTTTTTTGTTTTTGTTATGTTTTTTGTTGTTTGATTTATTTGCCTCTAAACGACATATTTGGCTAATACTTCAATTGGCTGGTTCAACATGGCCAACGTAGTTATGTGTTGCCACAATATAAGTGGCATATACTACGTGTATTAATATTAGTATTGTTATAATTGTTGTTGTTATTGCGTTTGTTGCTGTTGCTGTTTTATTAGCAACAATTGCAACCAAAAAAACTACCACCACCACCAGCACTACCAACAAGAACTACTTGCAGCTGACCCTGTTTTTTTTTTGCTTTTTTTCGTTTCATTTCATTATTGTTGCGCGAATATTTCTTGCAATTGAATTGAAGTTTTTTTTTTCTTTCATTTCTTGATTCGTTTTCGCAACTTTAACTTGGTCGAGAGGGTTATTTTGTGTTTCTTTGTTAGTTTCTCCCCAAATGTCTTTGTTTTTCAAAAATACTTTTTTTTCTCTTCAAGTATCGCAATTGCTGTAAAACTTTTAAATGTTGTTAAAGGCCTTTAATTTTGGTGCATGTGTATGTGTTACAGTGTAAGACAAAACAAAAAAAAAGAACGCTTTAGTAATAACCGTTACCATTATTGTTATTGCGAATTGTCTTGATATCGTTGCGAAAATTTTACATCGTCAACCACCGGAAAAATATTTGCCGTTTCATGTGTTTCAGGTTTTCTTTTGAAACACACACTTCGTCGCTAGCAAATATTTTGTAATTCATGGGCCGCTTTTTATGGTTTTCAGTTTTGAAAACAAATTTTTCAATAGTTTTTACTATTTTTGGCCATTCTCTAATGGTAAAGGGACAGTACATTCACACACACACATTGGATTCAATAATTTACAAATGAAGAAAAAATGTGAAATTTAAAGCTGAATCTACTTCAGGGCCTTAAACACAAATTTACAATCTGAAGACCACATGTGCTGAAGACATGGAGTATAAATCCCTCAAAGCAGACAAGTGCTCCAGTCCAAATGTTTTTTAATTTGGACGTGTCATAGTCGTAGTTATTCTGAAAAACTTTTTTAAAAATCTGAAAAATTTTGCAGACTAGCAAACGCAATAAAAAGTTTCTACAAAATCTATCGTTCGGAGTTTGCTTAAAACTGTAGGCCTCGCCACTCATGTGTAAAAGTTAATACTAACTTAGGTTAAATGGTTGTTACGACCAATTATGTATTACTATGTCAGTTCTGACAAGTACAGTTACCCGGTGGTCAAATTGACCCATTGTACAACGTCCTAGCTTCTCACATCACTTATGTTTCGTCTAATAAGCCAACACACTACCTACTAGACCACGGCGACTTCAAATGCATGTATATGAACACAAAAACTCGGAATTAATATGACGTCTCAGAAATTGTTCGTAATTGATGGAAATTAAATATTTTGAGCGCCCTGGTAGTCTAGTGGGTAGTGTGCTAGACTATTAGCGTGAGGGTCGTGGGTTCGATTCCCACCAGAGGCTCTGGTCTGTGACACTACACCGGGAATATGGTCGAAGTTACTCAGCTCGTACATGATTATAATATAATTTGTAATTGTATTGTAATTCTTAAATAAATAAATAAAATAAATTAAATATTTTGGGTTTATAATTTCCACAACCGAAGGACAACAATCATTTGCAAAAGTCCCAGAAACTTTTGACCTGTCCAAGACTCGTTTGGAATTTGTCTTCCTTGTCTATGTACGAAAAGAACTACTTTCAAAGCAAATATAAAATCTGCACTGTTGTAATATGGAATCACTTGCAACATACAAAAGTATTCCACATTTCTGGTGGACAAAAACTGTGAACAATCATGTGAGGTTAGGGTAATAAGACTAATATTTTTGAAATTTCCTGTTTCTGAATTGAATAAGTAACACCGGCAGCTTTTAATTGAGTGCTTATAAGGGCCATTTAAAAATTTTAATTTAAAAATTAAAATTAAAAAAAAATTAAAAAATTAAAAATTTTAATTTAAAAATTAAAATTTTTTTTGTTATTGTGAAGTACAATTGTTACGAAGAATAGAAATAGAATACTATTTCATTCCTATGGCTGTCACAGCCATGCCTCACAGTACCTCATTCGATCGAACTAATTTTCTTACACTATTTCTAGTCTACGGGGTCTTCAAAAACTCAATTGTCGCTGGTTTGTTGCCTTAGCACTTTTCTTTAATGGCGTCCTGCAGAAAATAGTCTCAAATCGCACCTTTTTGACAGCCAATTGATATCACCATTTCGGTTAATTAAACGGCCATCAGACATTTGTCGCAATAAATCGATTCTGGTGCAGCTTGCTAAATTGCATGTTGAATCAAAACATCGTTCACAACTATCAAATGAAGAGCGGGTACAAAATAATCGGTTATCATAAATGCCTTTATGGACAGTAATGGTTTTCAAAGGGGCAAAGGTGCCTCTGCTAAACAAGCCGCACCAAACCTTAACACGTAACGGGTGCATTGCCTTCTGTAAGGTCCCGACTGGGTTTACTGGATCCCAAATGCAGCAATTTTGCTTATTAACGTACGCACCAAAAAGAAAATGAGCTTCATTCGAAAAGATTATACTTTTTTTTGGCAAAATCGATATCATCGTGCAGTTTCGAGATTGGCCCATCTACCGAAGCGAAAACGAATTCGATGGTCAAACGGCTTCAACTCTTGAACATTGTAAGAAGATATACAGAGATCTTTTCGCAGAAGTCTGCTTAAGCTGTTGCGCAAAATTTTCAATTCTTAAGAACGATGACGAGTTGACTCTCAGCCACTGCTTCAATATTTTCTGGTGTACGCACACGCATCAATAATGTAACCAATTTCACCAAATTTAGCAATAAACTGTTGGTCCTTCTTTGAAAGCAAATTTTATACAATACTTTCGTGCAATTTCCGACTAATTGTCTTTGTTTTGGAAATAAATTTCCAAAAAATCCCAACGCTGCTCAAGCGTCTATCGATGCATTACGTTCAGTGGAGGTAATAAACAGAATACAATGATATAAGCATTGCCATATTCGAAATAACCGATGGTTCAAACTTATACCGATACAGTAGGACCCCGCTTAACACGGAAGATACGTT
Organism: Sarcophaga peregrina; assembly: GCA_014635995.1. NCBI lineage: Eukaryota > Metazoa > Arthropoda > Insecta > Diptera > Sarcophagidae > Sarcophaga > Sarcophaga peregrina. The sequence continues at coordinate 27,238,704 of CM025789.1, read as the reverse complement.
CCAATAAGTTTCAGCGCTAAACGATACAGCGTTAAACGAGGCAACTTTACACGTGTACACCTAGTAACGTTGATGACAACTAATAAATCAACAGAGACGCAGGAAAGATGTATTCATACTGTGATTGCAACTACGAAAAATACAGTTGGAATCTTTTTTTTGAACAGACTAACAAAAGAGCGTTGAAAAAGATGCGTAGTATACAACGTCCCCATATAGTGTACCGGTTTTGGTTAGTACATGGCCGTTTCATTTGCAACCGCGTAATACTGAAACAGCGTTAATCGGGGTCTTACTGTACATATATGTTAGTAGCATATGATAGCCATTCCTAATTCAAATTAATTTAAGTTGACTTAGGCTGTCATTGCTTGTGACCACAGATTGGCATTCGTCACCTCTTTGGTTAGGGTTTCCAAGCGTGTGGAAGGCTCCTTACCATTCGTTTATGAAAATCAATTTAAGGCCCTTAACATGTTAAGAGATCGATAACTAACTAACGCAACTACTTAATATTTCTATGCAAACTTTATTAAATCTCAAGAGAAATTCAATCAATACATGATTTTGGAAAGTCTTTAAACAAGTTTTTCTCAATTATTATCAAAAAAAAATTTCATTTCTTTATTGTGGTATTATTTATTTTCCTTTTTATTTATTCAATTTGTTTCTATAATAATATTCCAAATACAAAAAAAAAGAAAAACATCAGTGTCGTGTAGTGAGTAAAAAAACATCACAATATAAAACATCAGCCATAAATATCACAATAAAAAACACAAATATTCCACGCTTACAACCCTGAAACGAAACGAAAAGCAAACGCTCAAAAGTTTATAAAAATAAAACAAAGAAAACCCCAAGAAAACTTCATTTATTAATAACTATTTATGATTACAGTTTAATAACATTTTTACGTGTGAAAAGTACATTTTTAAACAAATAAAAAATGTCACATAAACATGCAGCCCAAATGAAAAGCACCAAAGGCTGGTGCAGCAAATGCAACCACATGGCTGTCACTGCTACAGCTACTGCCACCACGATTTTTTTTTTTTTTTTTCAAAAATAAAAATAAAATGCACACACAACGAAAGCGTTAAAGCCTGAAAGCATTAAGTGCCTGAAACTAGACCGATGTCCAATAACGAAGAGGAAATCTGCCATAAAAGCGATTAAAAATTGCACTCTTACTAGCACTAGCACTCATGCCCTCACTCTCTCTTGGCTGAAGGAGAGAGAGATTAAAAATAAGTGCAAAATCGGTTGTAGGAACTGAGATTTTCTTGGCATTTGATTATAATTTATTCCACAAAAAATAAAAATCAGTTGCAAAAGGAAAAATTATGAAAGGAAAGAAAAGGAAAGAAAAGAAATTTTTATTAAAAATATTAAAAGAACACACGATTATTATTAATGACGTCAGTAATTAAAATAAATGTTAGCGTGATTATTACTGTAAGAAAAAACGCCTATGCAAAATCCATATTTGCAGCTTAATTCTGTTATAAATGTCATCGTATAATAAATGTCAAGTTTTTTATTTTTAATTTTTCTTTTTAACTATTTACGTAAGAGATTTTAAATTTTATGACGCTTTCTATCCTCCATGCGTAATACATCCTTTAAATAAATTACAGACTCATGGAACACACTGTATGCCATACTGGAATAATTTTATTAACACTAAACCTACCCTGGACGGGTCAAATGACCCATTTTGAACTTCTTGTCAAAGAAATATATGTAATCTACCTTAAATACCGCAATGGGTCATTGACCCCCTTTGGTAGGAATAGGAATACATGAAGTATCGGTAGGTTTAGTGTTAACGAATACAAATGTAAACTTTTTCTGTTGTTTTCTTTTGGACTCTCTCATTTAAATAAACGAGATATTATTCAAGCCTTGTCATCAATGCTACTTCTTTCGAAATAGTTTTTAGCTGATCTTATAAGATGTGTCTAAGCATTGTCGTGAGGAATATTCGGTTTGATATCTGTTCAGCTATTCAATTAAATGCTCGCTTCAAAGGAATAAATAGTTTGAGGTACAGGTACAGGTTTCCTGCAATAGTCTGAAGCAATTCGAATAGCTTATAAAAAAAAAATTTTAAATTTGAATAAAACAAAGTAAGAGTAAGATACTGTCGAATTTTTGTGTTGAGACCTCTTGGTGCCATTTTCTGTAGAATATAACAACGCTCAAATGTCCGCCATGGTTTCTATGGGCGCAACGCATCTGAAGTCGCCGTAGTCTAGTAGGTAGTGTGTTGGCGTATTAGATGTAAAGTCAGGGTTCGTGCCCCAGGCCAGACATACCTACATACATAATTGGTGATTACAACCCTTCAGTCAGGATTGCTACCTAGCTTCTCACACCACTTATTTTGTGTTCGTTAATTTTATACATGAATGGCGGGACCTACAGTTTTAAAGTCGACTCCGAACGACAGATTTTAGAGAAGCTTTTCATGGCAATTTTTACTCTCAGAGTCTTTGCCAGAAATCTGCTGAGAGGAAGTCGCCGAAGAAATATTTTTCGTTTTAATGTCTGACCTGGGATTCGAACCCGGGCCTTTTGTCTAATAAGCCAACACACTACCCACTAGACCAAGGCGACTTGCCCCAGGCCAGACATGAAAACAAAATACAAAAACATCTTCGGCGATTTCCTCTCAGTAGATTTCTGGCAAAAACTCTGAGAGTAAAAATAAAATTGCCATGAAAAGTTTCTCAAAAATCGGTCGTTCGGAGTCGACTATAAACTATAGGTCTCGCCACTTATGTATAAAATTAACACACACAACATAAATGGTGTGAGAAACTAGGTCAATAATCCTGATTCAAGGGTTCTAATGATCAATTATGTATGTATGTTATGCAAAGCATCCGAAGTGTCCAATTTTTCATGACTCCGGTGCTTAAATCATATTGAATTTAATCGATGGCATATGGATTGCTATGGTTTGAGGCTTATTCGGAGTCAGATCGTCAGTGTCCAGTTCACATATACCCTCAAATCGCTCACATAATTCAAGCTAAATTTAACCGATGGCAGGGATTATGCACATACATCTGCGACCTAAGAAACCCACTCAAAGGATCAAATTGTTCGATCTCGATGTTCAGTTCATATAACATCCAAGTGAAATAACCATACCCTTAAATCACTCGTAGAAAAGAATATTGAGTTGTGTGCGTCGTTACGCCGTCCTGTTGAACCGACTTATCTTTGGTATCCTTATCGTCCAAATCAGATCAAAAGAAGTTGATAATCATCATAATCATAATCATGATAATGATGGGCTGGCCAAAGTCGTTTTCAAATTAATACGAACCGATGAAGTCATCAGGCCATAATCCACATCAAACAGTGATTTTCTCGGAATGTATTGAACACTCTTGAACCTCAAGTGTACCAAATTCGAAAATTTTGTTCATTCATGTATTCATTCATACAAAAAATGGGCCTCATGGCTGAAATTGATTTGGCGATGAAAATTATGATCAGTCTCGTCAGCACCTTCATAGGCCATTTAGCGGATAAATGTTGGTCATCCTACTAGGACTACTAAGTCCGTGTTAGATAATCCTTTAATAGATGAATTAGAAGATCTAACACCACCAATTATATAGCCTGGCTTTGGTATTTTGGGTGTTCAACATGATTGGACTAGTTAAACGGGCTTCAGACACAATTTCGTGTACCATTTTTCATGGCCAATACAGACGTAATGCAAAAATTGTTTATTTTAATGGCATTCAAATGGTATTAGGTTAGGTTAGGTTGTAGTAGTAGCTCTGATATCACAAAGCTCACTTGAGCACACATGGCGGCCCGTTGTGATGCCACGGATGAAACGTAGTCCCTTTACTAATGTTATTACGAACATCTGAAAACGTCTGCCGACGTTTCTGTGGATCAACTCGAGTGTTACCGAACATATCTTTTGGTTTTGTGTGAATCCTGTGACTTGCAAACACACTGCGAAATTGTTTGCTCCATTTGAAGTTCTTCGTTAGTTGGACAAAATCTTCATTACAGTCCTTACTTACCTAATTGGTCGTTACAACACTTTAACCAGGATTAGAACCCATCTCCACAGACTATCCACGTTGTATGTGTTAATTTTATACGTAAATGTGAGGATCTACAATTTAAAGTGGAACAACAGATTTTTGAGAAAATTTTATTTACTCTCAGAATTTTTACTAAAGGCTTTTGAGAGGAAGACCCCGACTAAATTTTTTGTTTGAAGCTAGATATCTGAACTAAGGTTTGAACCACGGAATAGAATCTTTTAAGCTAACACACTACCTACTAGACCTCATTATGTAATAATCAATTCATTACCGACGAACATTTTTTGGATAACCTTAGGGGTAGCCTTGTTTGTCCGTGCTCAAATCACTTTAACTCGAGAAAATTAGGTTTCGATGAGCAACTAGTGGGTTTAATTTTTTTTCAAGGAAGTAAAGTAAAGCTACCCGCATATAAAGCGGGTGAAAGCAGACATTGTTTCGTTCGATGGCTCATAATTATTGCCAATATGCTTACACAACAAAATGCTTCAAAATAGCTTAGAGACAACTTGGTGCCAATCATGTTTATACAGTTTTAAAACTATACTACCTTCACTAATTTGTTCAGTTGAAAGCAAATCTTCTGGAACTGCAAATGCTCTGGTCAAGCATACAAAAATTTTTTTTTTGTATAAAACTAGCACTCAGGGGATGACCCCTGCGTATGCAGTGCATTGTGCAGGTTTTTTAGGAAAGGTGGAAAGAGAGAAGGAAGATGCGAACGGTAAGGAAACGAGTTGCTGCTGGTGACTATAAAATGGCAGGGCTTTACCTTCACCATTAGACAGTCTACAGCAATCGTCCCCATGAAATCCGCTGTTTCTCACACCACTTATGTTATGTGTGATAATTTTATACAGAAGTAGCGGGACCTACAGTTTAAAGTCGACTCCGAATGACAGATTTTTGAGATTATTTCTGATGTCTGACTTGGGACTCGAACCCTGGCTTTACGTCTAATAAGCCAGCACACTACCTACTAGACCACGGCGAACCCCAAAGCATGCACACATATTTCTTCCTGGCGATTGTTTCGTCACTGTTTGCCCCAATGCTCTATATCATCCTGGAAAATCTTTAATGATACATTCGCCATTGGAAACTGCATTCAGTAGAATTTTTTCTTTTTTTCTCCAACAAATGACGAGTCAATATTGATTGCCTAACTTAAGTGAAAGACGTTTAACAATGTGTTGCTTAAGTTATAACGTCAAGATGGCATAAAATAGACCCGTTAAGGGTATTGCTTAATGATTTCTAGTGTCATTTAAATGTTAATTTTTTAAATTAATTTTTTCTTTTTAATTATAAAAAACAATCTTAAATGATGACAAATTAATAAATAAAGTTAAACGACTTCATTTGTCTTAAGCAACAGCTGCATTAATATCATTACCATAGAAAAACAAAAAATAAATTAAACACAGAATAACAGTGACTAAATTTTTTCCTCTTTTTTTTTTGTTAATAAATTATTAAGAAATTAAATGAATTTTTTAATCTTTGTCCCAGTGCAGTGGTATGAAACAAAACAAAAAGAAATCTTTACCGCTGATAATAATCCGCTTAATTAGTGAAAATCGAACTCTGGCAACAAAAACAACAACAAAAATAGCAACAAAACCAATAATAAAAAATTATTTAAATGCTAATTTTTTCTACACAAAATCCCAACAACAGCAAAAAAGGCCAACAACTTTAACAGCCTTAAACATGAATCGTTTTAACAGCTGCTGGCTGCCTCAACTACCAATGGCAACGTCATATAAATTTTTTTAAATTTCGCTTGAATTTTTTTGTTTGTTTTTTAATTAAATAACATATCCCACAGCGTTGACTGTCATTTTAGTGAAATGTTTTTAATTTTTTGTTTTTGGTTTTTGCCTTCTAAAACAAAAAAAATTTGAATTTTTTCGTTTTTTAAATATTCTGTGAAACATGCAACATCTCATCTAAACCAGAAAACAGCAGCAGATTACACGCAATTTAAACAACAGCAACCAACAGCAACAGCAGCAGAAAAAAATCCAATTTTTTGTTTTTCTTTTTTCAAATTCAACATTCGAAATGCATTCGCCCTCCTCTATTCCTTCATTATTAACGTTTGTTTTCTCTGTTTCATTACGATTTCAAATTGGAATTTTTTTTTAGTTTTTTTTTTTAGTTTTTGTCTTTCTGATTTAATTATGATATGCGAGTCAATATGATAATAGTGTTGCAACATTATATACCAATTTAGTTTTGTTGTTGTTGTTGTTCAAATTATAGCATCATTTCAATTGATGGTGGCTTTGATTTTCTGCCATTTAACCATGATGTGAAATCGTTTATACGCTGTTTAAAGAATTGATTTTCGAAACACGAATTTCGTTCAAAGAAGAAAAACAAAAAAAAAAGAGAAGCAAAGTGAAACCAAAAAAAAATGAAATGTGAAATTAATTTGAATTTAATGTGTTGATTGCATGTCATTAGATTGAAAACGTAGTGGCTAATTGATTATTATTTTCTTCTTTTAGCCTTCATTTTCTTTATTTTCATTTTTTCATTTCAATTTCATTTTTTAAAAGACAAAAAGCCTACAGGTTTTGTGTCTTAATACTGGGACCATATGATCTATTGCACTCTCCAGCAACTTGGCTTGGCGGCAATAATGACAATTCTCAGCATAGCACTTGATCTGCACCCAAATGTTTCTTCCTGGGATGCATTAATGCCGCGCAGGTTCCAAAAATGTATTCCAAATGTTCATACTTTTGATCAAAGAATCCATATGTTTGACTCGAGACAATATCCACTCTGAATAAGTGTAGTTTGTGAATACAAAAGAAAGGTTATCAACCCTACCCTACCCCTTCCTAGATATCTAATTTTCGACTCTGGTCTCACATACATGCATACATACATACATAATTGATCATTATAACCCTTCAGTCAGGATTATTCACCTAGTTTCTTACACTACTTATGTTGTGTGTGTTAATTTTTATACATAAGTGGCGACACCTACAGTTTAAAGTCGACTCCGAACGATAGTTTTTATGAGAAACTTTTTATGGCAATTTTATTTCTTTCACAGAGTTTTTGCCAGAAATCTGCTGAGAAGAAATCGCCGAAAAAATATTTTTTGTATTTTATTTTGATGTCTGACCTAGAACTCGAACCCTGGCTTTGCGTCTAATAAGCCAGCACACCACCTACTAGAAAAAAAAGTTTTGTTTGCTTTAAATCCCCTTGGTTTGAGAAAAGTCTCAGGCTCCCTTTAGCTTTCCTTTCGTTGAATATAATTTTCCAAACATCCCCTCCCTCTCAATAGTAGGGTTCTTGCCCTAACTAAAAGTCTAGAGATAATTACAATTTGTTTTATTTTGTAATTTTCGCTTTAAGAACATGCATACTATTATTCTTCACTGTATTGCAATCTGTTTGTCATCAGCATAAGTTAGGCTAAGTAATATTACCATCCGCCTAAAGCATAGCTCTGTTAAATCGTATCAAAGATCACATTGTTAAACCATATTAACAGATTTCACCATAACACTACAATTGCTAAGTAGGTTGTCCTAAAATCACGCTTCAAATTGCAGGGAAGATGTTGAGGGCATTAAAGTTTCTTGTATAGGTGCCGAATGAGCCATTATAATCGCTTGGATACCATATAATATTAACCTTTTAATGTCCTTTTTTCTCCTCCAATCATTCTCTACACGTACTTCTGAATAATCCCTTTGATGTTTATTTAATATGCACAGATTCTGAATTTCCTATTGGAATTCCAAAATTCCAAGTCTTTTAAGAGTCTTTACTAATTTCTCACATTTAGGCTATGCTTCTATAAAAGTGTCCATGAGGCATATTCTCCATGGGACAAAAGTGTCAATGCGGCATAAGTGTCCGCGAGACCACGGACCAAACTTCAGTTGAGACATCTCCAATAAATCGAAATTTGAAGAAAACATATCTTCAACGACTTCTCTGTAGATTTCTAACAAAAAACAGAGAGCAAATGAAACTTGCCATGGAAAGTTTCTCAAAAATCGGACTTGATTTTAAACCGTAGGTTCCGCCTCTCATGTATAATAATTAAGACACACAACATAAGTAGTGTGAGAAGCTAGATTATAATCCTAACTGAATTTGGTTCTTTAAATACATATGACAGTCAAATATTTAGCATCCAGCTCTCTTCAAATGGTTGAAAACTATTTCATGACAAACGCCTAATTTCTTAGACCTTAATTTCATCGACCAGAGACCAAATAGAAAACGTGGATACCATTTCACTGGTGTTTTTGTAGTTAAAGCCTCGTCTCTTTAAATGAACTCATACTCAAGCATTTTCTGTAAGAGTTAGAGTACAATAGGGCTGTAATGTTTCTAACTTTTATTAATTTTTTAAGTCGATACATACATACACACATAATTGGTTCATTACAACCCTTCAGCCAGGATTATGACCTAGTTTCTCACACTACTTATGTTGTGTGTGTTAATTGTATACATAAGTGGCGGGACCTACAGTTTAAAGTCGACTCCGAACGACAGATATTTGAGAAACTTTTCATGGCAATTTTATTTCTTTCACAGAGTTTTTGCCAGAAATCTGCTGAGTAGAAATCGCCTAAAAATACTTTTTTGTATTTTATTTTGATGTCTGGGCTGGGACTCGAACCCTGGCTTTACGTCTAATAAGCCAACACACTACCTACTAGACCACGTCGATACATTTTCACAAAATGTTTTACTCTGTTTATTAGGCAGGTTTTGACGATTACTTCCGGACTTGTTCTCAATAAAGTATTCAAAGCCTAATTTACAACGACAACTGATTAGTGATTCGAATATTCTACGCTAATCTACTTCTAAATCTAATTAAAGTGTTGGTCCAGTGTTATGCTCCTTCTTTCTCCTCACTCATATTAATTGATTATTTAAACTTATTCTCACAGTGTCTGTCTTTTTCTTTCCAGGTGACAAAACGTACAATATTATGTAAACCAGGTAAGTCATTCAAAAACTTAAACTGATTTTTGAAAATTTCATGATATAATCCCGTAAATTTGATTCAAAGATTTTTTCGTTTTTTTTAAATTAATTTTTCATTAGAGTTGTTGTAAAAGTTAAAAGAAAAAAAAACAAATTCCATTTGTTTAAATACCATGAAATAAAAACAAAAACAATTTAAATCTGTAAACGCCCATCACAACATCACATCACATATAGGCCTCGTCTAATCGAAATTAAAATAAAATACCACCACAATACCACACATTAAAAATTCTATACAAATATAATCTAAAAACAACAACACCAAGAGAACAAAATAAGAAACATCAACGAAATTATAATTATTTTGAATAGGGATTCTGAAATAATCAAACCCCATACCGTAGCAAGGCATAACCATACGAGCATTAAAATTGTAGTTTTTGGTTCTGTTGTTTATAAAACTTTTAATGAAAACCAAAAAAAAAAAAAATAATAATAATAAGAAGAAGAAAACTAAAGCCAAGAAACAGTGTCTGTCTGTCCGCGACCCTATCATGTCTGCATGTCCGTCCGCCATCCGTCCGCCGTTCATTCCAACTCCAACTGTAACTAATCGTCTCGAGAGTTTGTATGTTTATATTGCGTCTGCCCCATTCGTGGTGCTGCTCCAATCCTGGATAGAAAAACAATTCACAACCATATTGAGCTACTCAAGAGTTATTAAGAGGAGGGTGCTTTCCATTACTGCCTGCCTGCCTGCCTGCCTGCCTGCTGTTGCCCTTTTACCCACCTTCTCTGTCCTGCTTCAAATTGAAGAAATTCAGAAAAAAAAAAATCATTTTACGGAGTGAAAAAAAAACCAACGAACGTAGAGAAAGACTTATAGGCACACATATACACATACACACACACACACACACATATACAGACAGTTTGTGCGGCGGTGCCTGTCAGTTAAATTGATTGACAGTTTGACTTGAGATCTTCGTAAATGTTTTATTTTGCTTGTGTTACGCTGATTATTATTATTATTACTACGTGTTACGGCGAATTAACAGGAAAAATACAACAATATTGTATTAAAATCGAGAGGAAAAGAAAACACCACTAACAGTGATGCTACAAATAATAGGGACACTCCACTTTTAAAAATCGAAAATGTATCATACAAGACCAATTAGTGCTCATACAATTTTTTTCCGAATTTTTTTCTTTTTCTTCAACCGAAATGGGAACGCATTAATTGTTTTTAAAACTTGTATACGTATTATTATATCCTAGACTGTATATAACTTAGTTTATTTACTTTAAGGAACAGTGAAAGCAAAGAATCAATTCATCAAGCACAGGACACACACAAATCGAAAATATTTTCTAGTCAACTGTAGATATTTATGTAATCCAGTCCGTAATTTATAATTATAGGGTGTTTTTCTAAGCGCTTCGTATATCAAAATAAACCATAGTGTACAGCAGTCGCTGTAGTCTAGTTGCTAGTGGGTTATCAGGCCCCAGTTCAAACCCCAGAAATATTCCCTCGGTGATTTCCTTCCAGCAAATTTCTGGCAAAAACTCTGAAAGTAAATAAAATTGCCATAAAAAGTTTCTCCAAAAAAAAAAATTTGTCGTTCGGAATCGAATTTAAACACTAGGTCCCGCTACTGATAAAGTTGACATACAAACCATAAGTGTTGTGGGAAACTATATCGGATTCCTGACTAAAGGGTTGTAATGGCCAACTTTGTATGTATGCCTGTGTGTGTCAGATACATACATAATTGGTTATTACAATCCTTCAGTCAGGATTAATCACCAAGTTTCTCACACTACTTATATTGTGTGTGTTGATTGTATACATAAGTGGCGGGACCTGCAGTCACCACTGACTCTGTGTGGCAGATAAAATTTTTTATTCGTTTACAACTTCTCTTGATGTCATTATGTGGGGAGCATACATACATACATATATAATTGGCCATTACAACCCTTCAGTCAGGATTATGACCTAGCTTCTCACACCACTTATGTTGAGTGCGTTAATTTTATACATGAGTGGCGGGACCTACAGTTTAAAGTCGACTCAGACAGATTTTGAGAAGTTTACACATAAGAGTTTTGGCTGGAACATACAGTCTGACTGGGATGAACTTTCGTTGTAGCAACACAATGATGCCTTATGTGGGAGCATAATACCTTTTAAATGTCCGAAACGATTTCTCTGATGTCCTATAACCCAATTTCGAAATGTTCAATTTCCCATAATACTCACGTATAACTCAGGCCGAATTGGAACGTTAGTAGGTCTTATATTGGCTTGGGGACCATTGTGCCTTGTCGCTTATTTGCATACACATGCGATCTAAGAAAAACCCGTAAGAAAGAGTCTCTCCGGATTAAATTTTACGATCTTGTTGGCCAATTCTCATCACCTCCACGTGAGATGCTTATGTGCTTAAATCCGCTCATTTGGAATATCCAATGCGACACGAGCAATGTGTCATGTGGCACTGTCCCGCTGAAACCACATGTTGTTGGTATCCAGATCATTCAATTGAAATTTCGTTCGCAAATAGATATGGACACCGCCAGTCCAAAATCACATCAAAAGTGACTTTTTGGGATTGCGTTGAACTATCAGGGATCTAATGTGGATTGACTTCGTCTTTAATTTCAGATATGAGTCACATCGCTGAGATATGAGTCACATCGCTGAGGTTTTTTTTTTTTGTGAAAATTAATACCCGTTGTTAATGGCTCCGTGAAGTCGCCGTGGTCTAGTGGGTAGTGTGGTGGCTTATTAGACAAATGCCCGGGTTCGTATCCCAGGTCAGACATCAAAACGAAAAATATTTTTTCGGCGACTTCCTCTCAGCAGATTTCTGGCAAAGACTCTGAGAGTAAAAATTGGCATGAAAAGCTTCTCAAAAATCTTACGTTCGGAGTCGACTTTAAACTGTAGGTCTTGCCGCTTATGTATAAAATTAACACACACTGCATAAGTGGTGTGAGAAACTAGGTCGTAATCCTGACTGAAGGGTTGTAATGGCCAATTATATATATGTATGTGTTAATGGCTCCATAGCCTATGCAGAAAGCTCACATCGTTGGCCATTGTGATTTGACAAAGCGGACTGTAGAAATGACTACTAATTTGACAGATGTTGCTTCCACAAAATGCCTGTTATCAACAATCATAGTTCGATCCCTGTTGGAAATATAACATCCCTATCTGTTAGATATTTTGGCATGATACTACCTGTTTAATGAATTCAAATTTTATTGTAATTAAAAGTCTTTTTCATTGCTTCATTTCGAATTGGAAGTTTAGTACGAGTCTTATAGCATAAACTCGATTTTTGTACTTGTAAAAGCAAGTTACGATTTATTTTATTAAACATGTACCTAATGGAAAAATCCGTCTCTTTGGCTTTTAAACAATTTATGATTGCATACCTTTAACGTTCTGATCAATTTTGTGCGCTTAAAAGGAATGTGAAGTAGAAGTTAAAATTACTTTATAAATAAATAACAACAACAACAATACAAAAACAAATGTAATTTTACAACAAAATTGTTTAAGTTAAAAACAAATTATAGATTTCCGAAAGAACAAAAGCCACAACAACGACTTTTATAGTACGCTATACAAACTAAAACTAAAAATTATTCGATGTAAAATTTTTAAATATAAATTAAAAAAAAAAAAACGTTGTAAAAGAAATTTAATTCCACTATAATAACATTTTCCATACAATAATAATTCTAAAGCGCCTCTTTCACCTACTGTAGGGTATTTTTAGGAGCTGTTTGTATTATAAGATTACTGGCAAATAGGGGTCGTAAAAATGATAATGTTGACTGACTATGTACATAAAATCAAATAAAGTGAGTCGGGTAAATTACATTTATTCACTCATTTATTCATACATTTTTATTCATCTCTTCAATGTTGTTTTCAATGTTTTCATATTACAATGTAATGGAAAATAAATTTGAAATTTGAAATGGAATTCACAAATTGCCTTCAAATAAAGATATGAACGAACGCCTGTTTTTCTAAAGCTTCTATTTGCGAAAAAGTCTATTTTGAAGGTTAAAAGTAATTACATACCGATTACATACTCTGTATAGATTAGATTAGATTTGATTAGAATGATGAATGTGTCAGAATATGGGATGTGTTAATAAATATAGAAAAAAATTTTATTGTAATAAAGTTAGATTATATTGGCATTGAATTGGACGGCTGCATCGACATCTTCAAATTGATTGTGATCGATTTGGTTATGAAATTGAAATATTTTTCCAAAAGAAAGAATTTTCCTTGGTAGTGTGACGTCAAATTCAAGTGAAAATTTATTTCATACATGATCTAGGATCTATTCTGTACCATAATTTGATCATATGCGAAGAGAGTTTAAATCATATTTGATTCCAGAATATAAATCTTCTGCTTTATAGCTATGTAGAAGTCATTGTGAGATCTTCAGGGACCACTGTTCCGTTATATCTGCCATGAGGTTCTAAACATGCACTCTTCGTAAGTTTAAGGCAAATTTTGTTTCCATCATTCATCAGGCTGTCTGTTCTCTATGCAAGTGAGTTTTTTTTAACACATTTTCACTTCGTAAATAAGTAACGTTTGTCTGCGATCATTTGTTTTGCCCCCCTCTGCCAAAAGATGTTATTCTCACTTATGACTTCACGTATGAATTTTCTGTTACACAAACCTTTGCGAGCGCCTCAGCTAAGTCGTTACTTTCAATGTCTCTTTCTCCAGGTACCCATATAAGAGTAAATAATTTCTGCCTATTCACAAATACCCGGCTTTCTTTAGACAATGGTTTACACACTTTCTAGAAATCTTGATAGCTTTTTGCTATCAACAAAAATCCACTCGAGAGGCTTCAATACTGGATTCGTCCAGTGTAAAGCCTTAGGTTAGGTTAGGTTAGAGGACGTGTACCTGTCAAACAAGACAAGTACAGTGCCCGGAGGTCGAATTGACCCATTGTACAACGTCCTAAAGGAGGGCAGGAGGGGGAAAGGATGAAAGGAGGGTATGTAGGAGAAAGGGGGAGTAGAAAACGGAGGAATCACACAGACCAGACACAACAGAAAGGGTGTGTACACCGATGAAGTACTAGCACCTCTCAAACAGCCTAAGCCACTAATGAAACTGTGGAGAGCCTTGATGTCAGCTCTCGAGACTGAATTTATGCTCTCAAAGAAGGCTCTGCCAAGGGTCAATCGCTTTACAATCACTCTAATTTGACATTAATACTGCTTCAGTACTTGGACAGTAGAGGAGACAATTCCATCCATCAGCCAATAACCAAATAAATAATTTCAATCATTAGAGGTACGCTTGTGAATGCAGAACTATCAGTTCTTCACGATTTTTTTTACTTTTTATTATGGATTTATCTTCTTTAAACAAAATAAACAAAAAAAAAATGTTAAAATAAGCAACCAGGAAAGCTCCTACAACTCTATTCCCATTTTAGGTATCAAAAACCCCTATGTGTAGCGGTGGTAGGATCAGTCAATCACATACAATGCTGGGGTAAAACTAGGAGACTCTCTATCGCTTACCATCTTTCTGAATAATAACAGAAGTGGAATCTGTTCAGAGAAAACAAGAATTACAAGGAATGATATTCCGCTATTATCACACCAGATCTTAAACAAGCGTGCAAAACTGGAATTTCTGAAAAGATTTAAGGTTACGAAAAATAGAAAGAAAGCTAAAGGCATAAGATTAAACAAAATTAGAACAGAGATTAGCATAGATAACTAGGACTAAGACCCAATACATAGATAACTAGGAATTAAAGTCCAGAAAAAGACTGAAACAGCTAACTCAAGAAAGCGAGAACGATTACGATCAATTAGGAGAAGTACCCAAACACCCAGACGCAGCAAACTTACAATGTTCAACGCAGACTGAAATCGAAATTATTCCCTCAAGTATCAGGCAGAATTCCAATGCGATTATCATGGATGATTGTAACGTTAAATTCTCAATGCTCAAAAATTTATTATCTTTTAAGGAATATCTACAGAGAAACGATATTCGAAGAGCTAGAATAGTGCGAATGTATTGCGAAAAATACTTACATACATACATACATAATTGGCCATTACAACCCTTTAGTCAGGATTACGACCTAGCTTCTCACACCACTTATGCTGTGTGCGTTAATTTTATACATGACCTACAGTTTAAAGTCGACTCCGAACGAGAAACTTTTTATGGCAATTTTTACTCTCAGAGTCTTTGCCAGAAATCTGCTGAGAAGGAAGTCGCCGAAGAAATATTTTTTTCGTTTTGATGTCTGACCTGGGATTCGAACCCGGGCCTTTTGTCTAATAAGCCAACACACTACCCACTAGACCACGGCGACTGCGAAAAATACTTACTTCCCACTAAATTGGTCATTCTTATCCTTCAGTCAGGATTACGACCTAGCTTTTCACATCTCTCATGTTGTATATTTTAATTTTACCCATGAAAGGCAGCACTGCTTAAAGCAGGCGTCGAACTACAGATTTTTTAAAAAATTTTTACTCCCAAATTTTTTTGCCAGCTGATCTTATTGAAGTTTCTTCGATGTTAGCTTGTGAACGATGGTTTAGGTGATGCACAAGTTAAGAGTTTGTAATTCAAATATGATGAATTGGATGCGTTACTACGCGTCAATAAGTAAACATTAGATAAACCAATTAAGTAACAAGTTCACAACGTATTCAAGCTAACAAACTTGTTTCTTAAATTTCAGAGCCCAGTTGCTTGTAAATCCTTATGTCTTCTATGGGGATCATCGGTTAGAAAAAGCCTACGGAGGTGTGCGTATTTTTCCGTATAGTTTTTGCTTTAGTAGCTGTCAATTAAACTATGCGTAGCTTTATCTGAGATAACGTGCATGTAAACAGTTGGCTTCTGTACGCGTGAAGTCTTTAAAGCGATCATGGTTGTTTGGCTCTAAACAACTGTTCCATTTTTACCACAATACTGTACAGAATAAAGTAAAGCAATAGCGACTATAAAACCCAATGCTGTCTGACACTCTTTATTAAATAAATCATATCAGCCAGTTGGTTGAAATACGGTGTGTAGTATAGGAGTATAGACAGAATAAAGGTTACATAAAAAATAGAAAAATTTTGGGCAACCTTCTCAAGCGCTAAACGGCTTATAGCTTGTTTTCAAATATTTTTAAACTTTACTTATGAATGGTTTATCGCCCATAAACAAATTTTAAGCTACAAAGACAGATCAAGTGTCAACATGACAGGCGAAAAAGCAATACAATGCAAAAAAAAAAAACAAAATATCACCGCCTCCTAGTGATAAAAACTATCCAAAAGTTATTTCCCACTTCATGTATGTAATCGGTATTTTTCAAAAAGAATTATTTTGTTTTGACAACAAATAAAGCCGCTGCTTTACTTCATTCATAGAACTGTCAATAAAAGTTGGCCTTAAACTGTTAAGGATACTTTAAACAATGAATTGACAAAAATATACGCGAAAATCCTGTTTCAAAAGCTATGCTTGTGATAGGGAGTTACAGCGTAAATAACTTTATATAAACGCCACCAGGCGGTAAGTAGTTAAACTAAAAATACAACAACAAAATCAAATACAAAAACAAATTACATGAAAATAATATTCTTTTTCTTTCTCTCTCCCTCTCTGATCACACGCACTCTATGAATGCCTCTACACCATGTGTGTTGTGTGATAGCTGAGCATTGTGCTGCCATCACTCTTTCATGCCTTCACCATTGATGATGGACAGCTAAACATCAATTGTTCAACACAACACCACAACAACGCATAGCATAGCATAGGCACTAACACCAATGCAATGCCTACACACAAAATAATGGCACACCATTATCAACGTTTCCACTGCGCATAACTTCCCTCTACACAAGCGTCAAGACAATAGTTTTCTCTTTCATATTCCCATTAAACGAAGCTAAAGCTGGTGGTTGTTCTCAATTATTCTCTCTCTTTTTCTCTTTTGCTTGTAACTCCTCCCAGTTTTAAATATGGCCTGTTCGTTGATTGGTTTCTTTTTAAACTGTTTATAGGCGTTGCTATTATGGGTTGTTGTTGTTAGTTTTTGTTTGTAATAAAAACAATAAAACAACAAAAACAACAAAAACATTTTTTTATTGCTATTTACTTAACGTATCAGGTTTTTGCTGTTCGTTTCGTTTTTACAACAGCAAAAAAGTAAAGAAAAACGAATACCAACACGAATGGATTTTGTGTGCGTTTTTGTGTGTTGTGTGGGAAGGAAAGGCAAGAAGCATTGTTGGCAGTTTTGCGTGCTTTTGTTGGCACCGAAAATAAATAAACGAACTAACGAACGTACGTACGTACGTACGTACGTACGATGCAGCAGAATAATTATGATTTACAAACTTATCGTTTTAAATTTACTTTTTAAAAAAATTATTATTTTTAGTTAATGCTGTTGTTGTTGTTGTTTTCATTATTTTGTTTTAAACATTTGTATTACACCCTACACTAATGTACGTACATTGAGAATGCATATTCCATCCTCGGTGGTGTTTGTAACACTTTGAAAAATACAGTCAAAGAAAGCACGGCCATTAGGACTCATATGTTAGAGAAAGGGAGAGACCTTTAAGGACTTTACATTAAGAATAACCACGTCAATGGATGTTTTTTTTGTCTTTAAATGATCTCATAAGGCATCAGATATTGCCAATTACGGCTTTTTACCATAAACATGATATCTGCACACAGCTACAGACGCATCTACGAACATAAAGTTCCCAAAGGCATTGAAAACTGTGTGAAAATAGTGTAAAGGAGAGGTTAAAGTGCTTAGTACTGCCAGCAGGGTATCCAAGACTACCGCAATGTGCTTTGTGTATCAGTGCCTTGTCATTGCTACAACGGAAAGTAAACTGATAAAGTAACGTGACTGATTCCCTAAAATCTGCATCTCCAACTGATTATTTCGTGGATAGTTGATCACAAAATGCATCGCAGAGACAAAACTCGTTTTTATATTTCACTATTCGCATGAGGTCCATTCTTCGAAGAGAATTCTTTCATGTTCATCTTCTATTGTGAACGGATTTTAATCTAAAATTAACAAACACTGCCTCCTCTTTCTCTCGCAACCTATTTTTTCCAGCTTTATAATGATTTTCTTGTGAGCTACAGAGCTCTGCATCAAATATGAAGTTCTTGGATGCCTTGGAAGACTTCCCAAATGTTGCTTTTGGCAGCCGATCTTCTAACCGACTATTGTAGACTCTGGTAACTGTTTAGAATAGGGATCGTTTCAAGCTCAATGTGTAGATTCACTGTTGATACTTAGAATATGTGAGGCGTTAAGCAACCCCCTTGGTGCTCATCAATTACTAGGGAAGCAGTTATTCTTTTAAGGACAACTCTATATAGATTGAGGACAGTCTGTCTCTAGCATCTCTAAACGAAGCATTTTTAGATCCTGTGAGAAAAAAGAGAACTGATATCTTTGTTGGAATTGGCTCACAAGATAAAGTCCTATGTGTGTTGTATTTATTTCTGGATACACCATGAAAGGAATACGATTATTAACCAATCTCTTTGGTCGTCCTTACGATAATAACTATTACATACATACATACATAATTGGCCATTACAACCCTTCAGTCAGGATTACGACCTAGCTTCTCACACCACTTATGCTGTGTGCGTTAATTTTATACATGAGTGGCGTGACCTACAGTTTAAAGTCGACTCCGAACGACAGATTTTGAGAAGCTTTTCATCGCAATTTTTACTCTCAGAGTCTTTGCCAGAAATCTGCTGAGAGGAAGTCGCCGAAGAAATATTTTTTCGTTTTGATGTCTGACCTGGGATTCGAACCCGGGCCTTTTGTCTAATAAGCCAACACACTACCCACTAGACCACGGCGACTTCGACGATAATAACTATTAACCTGGAAAATTCGACGCAGCAAGTGCTTGCAGATTGTATTGTAGCTGCCTTAGTCTTCAACAAATCGAATTATGAACAAAATATTTCTTCGACGACCTACTCTCAGCAGTCTTCTGGTAAAGGCTCTGGGAGCAAAGTAAAATTATTATGAAAAGTTTCTCAAAAAAAATTGTTTTAAAATAAAGACACACAACATTGTAAGTGGCGCGAAAAGCTAGACTGAAAGGTTGTAATGACCAATTGTGTATGAATATATGCATGTAAGTCTTCGTGTGTTGGCCACGAATTGTCTGGAATCCGCGGCATGACTGCATATCATCTTGAGAAATACAAGATTTGACAGCAGATGGGACATGAAAGCAATACGAATACGATCACAAACGAATCTCTATGGTTGTTCACACTATAATAACCAATAATCTGGAAAATACGCTGCAGCAAGCGCTCACAGCACACGAGTGGAAACGAGGAATGAAGTTCTTTTAGTCAGGGGCGAATTATAAAACAAAAATTTAACAAAAATATGTGTGAAAAGGTCGTACACAATACAATTGTTGTCATACAACACGTTTCACCTTCTTTTTTTCATTGGATTATAGGGTATCTTATAATAGTTGGGCTTGACTTGCTGTAATCTTCTAAAATATTTTGAAAAAAATTTTTTTTTCATTTTTCTTTTGCATTTTCATGTTTCTCTAGCACTTTCATTAATTGCTGCCAGTGGTTAATCTGTAATGCCTATTCGTTTTCTGTTCATTCATTCATTTCATGTTTTCAAATGCTCATTTATTACTTTGCAAAAAACAAACAAAAAAATTAAAAGAAAAATAAAAATTCATTTCAAATTAGAAAAATAACAACAATTTGTTTTGTTTATAAATTATTTTTAGTTAAACAAATGAATGATTTTTAGTTTTTTCTGTTTTTCATAGTAATTTATGCCATCCTTGTAATCATTTCATTTCGAAAAAAAAAATAATTTTGCCAGTAGCAAATATTTGAAATGCAATTAAAAACAAATTTATCATGGAAAATATTTTGCAAAAAATAATTTTTTTTTTGTATATTATTTTGACCCACAAATAGCTACAGATTGAGATTTTCAAATAATGAAAATAAATTGAAAAATAAAATTGAAACAATGTGGAAAGCAATTTTAAAGGAATTGTTCACTTGACCTCTTCAAATATTGCATTCAAAAAGGTTAATTTTATTAAGAATAAAATTTGGAATGTAGATTGAAAACTTTTTGAAAAAAATTTTTTTTTTCATTTTTCTTTTACATTTTCATGTTTCTCTAGCACTTTCATTAATTGCTGCCAGTGGTTAATCTGTAATGCC
This sequence comes from Sarcophaga peregrina, assembly GCA_014635995.1. Taxonomy (NCBI): domain Eukaryota; kingdom Metazoa; phylum Arthropoda; class Insecta; order Diptera; family Sarcophagidae; genus Sarcophaga; species Sarcophaga peregrina. The sequence goes on along the minus strand of CM025789.1, from coordinate 27,218,316 downwards.
TATTCGTTTTCTGTTCATTCATTCATTTCATGTTTTCAAATGCTCATTTATTACTTTGCAAAAAACAAACAAAAAAATTAAAAGAAAAATAAAAATTCATTTCAAATTAGAAAAATAACAACAATTTGTTTTGTTTATAAATTATTTTTAGTTAAACAAATGAATGATTTTTAGTTTTTTCTGTTTTTCATAGTAATTTATGCCATCCTTGTAATCATTTCATTTCGTAAAAAAAATAATTTTGCCAGTAGCAAATATTTGAAATGCAATTAAAAACAAATTTATCATGGAAAATATTTTGCAAAAAAATAAAAAATTAAATTATTTTTTTTGTATATTATTTTGACCCACAAATACCGACAGATTGGGATTTTCAAATAATGAAAATAAATTGAAAAATAAAATTGAAACAATGTGGAAAGCAATTTTAATGGAATTGTTCACTTGACCTCTTCAAATATTGCATTCAAAAAGGTTAATTTTATTAAGAAAAAGATTTGAAATGTAGATTAAAAACTTTTTGAATGTTTTATTAACAAACGTTTTAGGAGACTGAGGCAGAAGTCCATTCATTTTTCAAAAAAAGCAAAATATTTTAGAAATAAAATATCATTACAGTTCGCTTAAAGCCCGAAACATTTCTTGCAACGTTTTGCCAATTGTTTTGTCCTTTCCAAAATATAATTTTTGTCGATGTCATCGAAATGGAAGTGGCTTCCTCTTACCTTCTACAACCCTTTAGTCAGGATTTCAGCCTAACTTCTCTCACCACTTTTGCTGTGCACGTGTTAATTTGTATTCATGAGTGGCAAAACCTACAGTTTGAAGTCAACTCAGTACGACAGATTTTTAAAGAACTTTTCATTGTAATTTTATTTTTTCTTGAAGTTTTTTTCAACAGACTTTTCAATTTAAGGCCCTTAAAACTAGTTTTCATAATTCGTTTTGTTCAGGTGTAAGGATGTGGTTCAACCTCTCGTCTAATAAGCCAACATACATACATAATTGGCCATTACAACCCTTCAATCAGGATTACGACCTAGGTTCTCACACCACTTATGTTGTGTGCGTTAATTTTATACATGAGTGGCGGGACCTACAGTTTAAAGTCGACTCCGAACGACAGATTTTTGAGAAGCTTTTCATGGCAATTTTTACTCTCAGAGTCTTTGCCAGAAATCTGCTGAGAGGAAGTCACGTAGAAATATTTTTCGTTTTGATGTCTGCCTGGGATACGAACCCGGGCCTTTTGTCTAATAAGCCAACACACTACCCACTACCACAATAAGGCAACATACTGCCTATTAAACTGCAGAGACTTCAATGAGTTCACCTTTGAAGTTATTTTCTTGGAAATTTTTGCAAAGCTATGCCCCTTTTTTCAAATCCCCTCTAAATAGACCCAATAATACTCGCCATTGAATATTTTTTCCATTTTGAAAATGTGGTACCATATTTTGGCACCTTTTTGTCACTAGGAGCCTATTGTTTTGACTTTAGTTTCGTCTCTGGTATATTATGCTGGACGTACACATTTGTTGCCGAGTGTCATCAAATGCGACGTCTTGTAACCCAAGTGATCATTTAAAATTGAAACCCTTGAGCACAATTTCTCACACTTTCAAAATCTCTTGGAATTGCTGCCAATTGTTTTTAGTGTCTTGACTGCGCATTTAATAGCTACGATCTCTTCCTTGATTATACGGTTACAACGATATTCGGTGAACTGTTTGGAAATTAATGATCTACAGTTCCCAATCAATCTTTGTCTTGGACAGACTGATTTTTATTTTTTCTTCTCTACTAGAAGCTACTGTCAAACTAAATAAAATCGCTTTTGAAAGGTTGTCTGATGCCCTTTGGTGTTATTTTTTCTGTTACGAGGCAAGCAGTACAATTGCGAAATTTCTTGGATTGGGGGCTTCAAGATTTTGAAAGTTTGTCTGATGCCTTTTGATGTTATCCTTCCTGTGAAAAGGCAAGCTGTACAATTTCTTGGAATCGGGGTCTTCAATATGTCGAAAGCAACTCGAAGAGTCGTTAGTGAATGTGTTTAAATTTGCTGGTCGTCGAAAAAACAGATGTTTGCCTGAAGATGAACATACATAAGTCACGAAATTTTCATCTACTCAACCGAAAGTGTATTTTCACTTACCCACACTGCAAGTGGCCGTCTGTAGTTATAGTAAGTGGCTCGTTATGCAAATCTACGTTTATACAGCTTGTCTGAAGGCTCATCATTAGACTTTGACGTAGTAGGCTAATCATTTTCTCATTTCAAAACGAACGATTAATGAAACCTCTGAGGTCATATGCATCTTAATGGAACGATAGAAACATAAACACTCAACAACTTATAGACCGAATGATGAAAAAATCAAAACATTTCGTTTCACATTTTATCAAATCAATAAATCCTTTAACGAAAGATAAAGTTTATATAAAGTATGTATAAAATTAACACACACAACATAAGTAGTGTGAGAAACTGCGGGTTTCTTGGGGACGAGTGCTGTCAACTGTCTAATTTTATAGTCACCTAGCAACAACTCGTTTCCTTGCCGTTCGCATCTTCCCTCTTTCCACCTTTCCTAAAAACCTGCACAATGCACTGCATGAGTAGGAGCCATCCCCTGAGTTTTAAATGTCACCCTTTAATTACTTCCTCGTTTAACGTAATCGAATAAATGTAACCCTAATTTTTATGTAAAATATTTACGCCAAATATTGTAAAAAATTATTAACAATTGAAATTATTTTAAAATTCAAAGTATTTTGATATTCTCAGTCCCTTCTCCACATTTGCATAACTTTAATCTCTTAGTTTAGTTTCACTGCCTTTTGTAATTCCACCTATAAAGCACATGTTTTCGTCAAAAATGTTGAAAACAATAAAATATTCTGATTTTACTTTCCTAATACAGTCAACCCTCCTATAACACGGTTTCCATATAACGCACGGCTGAAATTGCGACAGCCCTCCTATATCGCGGTACTCTTATAGAGCGGTTTGAGTTCAACTTCATCCCATAAGTTCCTTACGCACAGCCTATGAATGAATAGTAACTAGATATTGTAAGAGGGTTTAATAATGAGCAAAAGCTCATCCGAGAGACAGTACCGTGCAAATAATAGCAGGTGGATTTTTCAATTTAAAAAAACAATGAATGAAGATGAACCAAGTGAGGATTAATATTAAAAAATTACATTATTTTACAAGTCTTTCTTAATTTTGTTGGAAATTAGTCTTTTAGTTTCGTTTTTATTTCATTTTTTTTTATCAATCCTTATCATGAACTCTTGAATTCAATAAAAATAATTTATCTTGCCTTCTGTATTTCTTGATCCTCCATATAACGCGATACGAATGATGTGATTTGTACTAATTCTGTGTTTCTTATAGAGCGGTTTCCATAGAACGCGCTACGAATTAGCCTGGTTTGTACCTGAAATCCGAGTTTCTTAAAGCGCGGTTTCCATATAACGCGGTACGCAATCACCGCGTTATAGGAGGGTTGACTGTATATTAACGTTCTTTTTCTTTTCCCTTCTTTTAATTCATGCATCTATCTACTCAATGAATTACGGATTATTTAAATTCGAATTTATTTCGATCAACTGAATTAAAATCATAAATTATGGTATTAATTAGGAAACTAAAAATAAAGACAAAGACTTCAATTTAGTAGTCTAGAGCGGAATATTAATTCGTTACGATACAAAAAAATATTTTTATTTAAATTGGAAACTAAAATGAAAACTTAATGCGAGAAACGCAAATCATATCTGACATCGATAATTAAATGAGGAGGTAAATAAAATCAAAAAGTTTTGAGACAAGCTAAACTAAGGTCACTGCTTAGTAAAGGGTCCGCCAAATAACTTTTCTGTTTTGAAAATGTTTTAAAAAACAAACTACAAAATATTTTCTCAAATTTCTTTTTTTATTTGAAAGTACAATCCTTCCGGTTAATAATGGAAAATAATTTCATTCAAATGGCTGCCTCGGCTGGTCATGCAGTAGCCTACACGATCGGTCCAATATTTAAGCATATTAAGGACATGTTGAACGAATTTTTGTTTACAAAAATTGAAGAGGTGGTTATTGGCAACATTTGGTTTCAACAGGACGGCGCTACGTGCCACATAGCCGAAGCTACAGTGGATTATTTTTTGAAGATCACATTATCACCCGCAGAGCTGATGTCGTTTGGCCACCTCGGAGCTGCGATTTGACACCGTTGGACTAATATTTGTGGGGTGCCGTCAAAGCCATAGACAATCGACGTTTTAAAGGACAATATTCGCGAAGCCATTGGGTGAAATACAGCTGCACATTGTCCATTCATTGTGTAGAAATAGCAATTTTGCATATAAGACATGAAAGGTTTAGTAAAAAGAAATCCATCTCTGTCTGTCTTGCTTTGTGGAAGTGCATTTCAATCACCGTATATGGAAAATTAGAAAAGTAAAGCTTTGTTTATAATGATTTTGACGTCTGAGCGAGTGTCCTTAATGGCTCTTTATTTATAGTTTTTATTTCATAACGAAAACCTTTAAAATAAAATATTCTTTAAAGAGAATCTAAAAAAAATGGACAGTTTTTGGAATTGAAGGAGTAATATACGATAAATGTGCAGATTTTCCAAATAAATGGTAAAATTAATGACCTCTACATTCTCCACAATCAAATCAATTGAAGCAATTTCCCCTACGGGGTCAGATTAGATCGATTCAATGCCAAAAATGGTAGGGCCTGTTTTCGTACACAGTTGGCATATAGTTCGGTTCTACCACCAAGTACAAAGAATGAGGGTTTACCAAAGCTTTAGTACTTCTCAAAAAAACGATCTTCAGGTCATTCCAGAGTCAATACCTTTGGATTTAGAACAATTAGGAAGAATATTTTACATAGTAATGGGAATGCCTGTGGCCATCGTAAAATCAACGGGGCATTGTTCTACTCGTGTAACTTATAGGAACGATAACCTGGCATAAGAAATGGTTGTAGTTTTAAAGCATTGTAGGTGGAGCTTAAACAGAAGGATATGGCATAGCTTGTCAATCGGAAATCCTTTCTATAAAGCTGGCCACGACATTGAGCTGGGAATGCCTTGCGAATAACAAGGCAGTTATGGCCTCTCCTTGACTGTAGATGCACGGTTGCTGTGATGAGGATAAATAGAAGTACTTGCCTGTGTTTGCTACACAATTTCTCATAAAGACATAGGGAGACACTCGCAGGGCATAGATGTTGGCAATCGATGTGAAAACATATAGAAGAACGTGAAATGCTGCTATCGAGGGCTTTGTGAAAGCCACAGGTTGCATCTCGGGCAGTGATTGTGTTTGCTTAGGTTTTCGTGGTATTGCAGTTAACCTGAGGGGCGAAGGGAATGCTATTCCTGTATAGTCTGATGTCGAATAATTTTTGTGATAAAATTCTTACGCAAAGATTTCGATTTCCTTCCATAAGAGAGACATATTAGAAGTATTTTCTCAGTGGCAACAAATAAACGAGTAATACGGTGTACAGGGTGGCTGATATGTATTGCAACCAACTTCAGGTTGTTATCATTTGTAAACCGCTCGTCCTCGACAGCTGACAGATTTATTCCAGTGACAGTTCATTTTATTATTTACAAGCTTACAAAAGCATTTTGATCTATTGCATTCAGAAAAAAAGTTATTCGTGATGGAATTAAAAGCGTGATTGGGTGATTCCTTTATATTTGGCTGGAAAACCACAGATGGCTATCGTTAGAGCCCTCCCACATTTAAATGTGTTACCGTGATGCTGGTAGTGTTGCATCGCGTCCAAAAAGTGGACGAAAAAAATGGCAACAACACGAGAAATGATCCGAAAAGTGAAGGCCAGATTTGATCGAAATCCACGCCGCAGTGGTAGAAAAATTGCTCGTGAGCTGAATATATCGCGAGAACGGATACAACACAGATTGAAAAATGAGCTTGGACTAAAGCCATTGCAGTTCCAAAAAGTACATGAGCTCACCGATGGACAAAAAAAGTTAGACTGGAAAGAGCTAAGGAGTTACTTTTTCGTGCAAGCGAAGTTGCCGAAATTGAGCAGTTTGTGAGCAAACAAAGTGATCGGGTTTACATGCCAAAGAGGTCGACTGAAAATTTACACCAGCGATTGGTAATGATGTGGGCTGCCGTAACGGCCGATGGTCGCTCGCCGCTCGTATTCATCGACCGTGGGATCAAAATAAATGCCGAATATTATCGGAAAAAATGTCTTAAAGACAGTGAAATATTCCTGTGAAGAATAACTAAAAAAGCAAAGCAGTGAAAGCATGCTTCGCAGGTCACAGAATCTCTTCCATACGTACATATATAATTAGTGGTTACATCAATTCAGCCTTCCTCCATTGTATACCTATCTCTTTTCTCACACCACTTATGGTGAGTGTGTTAATTTTTTGCATGAGTGGCAGAATCTAAAGTTTAACGTCGACTTTGAAAAGCAGAAGAAACTTTTCACGGCAAATTAATTTAATTTCAGACTTTCTGCTAGAAATCTGCTGAGAGGAGATGTCTGACCTATCTATTGTGGATGTCTGACCCATGGTCTCACGTCTAATTAGGCAACACACTACCTACAGCGGCGACTTACGGAACCTGTTTACTTGCACTAAAGTTAAAACAATGTAGGTAGTACGTATTAACAACTGGTTAATCTTAAAAAGACCTGATAATAATGTCTGTGGATAAAACAAATAGAAAAAAATTCTTGTGGCTCTACATTTTGCCAACAGTTGCGTAAAAGGCTTTCTGTTATTGATGCAACAGTAGGTAGTATTGGACAAAATTGAAAATCCCTTTTAACTGGCTGCGAATCAATGCAATCGCTATATGAATGAAAATAAAGCTTAAAGGAATTATAAATAAGCCTCTAATTGCAGTTTTTTCTTTTCCTGTTATTTTGCTCGTAAATGCTCCAATAAATTAAAGGTAATGAGAACCATAACAAGATTTTCATTGAATCGAATGGAATCTTTTCTTGTTGCTTAGATTCGAAGACTTTTTTTACATTTGAAATTGAAATTTAAAGTTTCATTCATTAATTGTTTTTATCTGTTAAATATCAATTACCAACGTCAACATCATCATCATCATCATCGTGAACATTTGTTAAGAGCTACATAGAGAACAACAGCAACAACAGTAGCAAACAACAGCAATTGGAGCAACAACACATGCACCATTTAACACAAAACCGCAATTATACTAACAATACTCCTCACTTTCATACATACGAACATAAATTGTATGTTCTTGTTATTATTTTTCGTTTATTTTTTCTCTGTTTTTGTAATTTATTGAGCAATTGAAAGAATGAGTAAAATGAGCAACGGCCGTTAAAAGTAAAGGCGGTTTATAATGGTCATGTTCTGTTCAAAATACATGATGATGGGCTTTTTTTTTACCCTGGCTAGCTACAATGTTGTTTAAATGTCTACTTGTCCTGTTAGTCTGTCCATACGTCCAACGTGGTGGCTGTCTGTCTGTCTGTCTAGTTTCTGTTGTAGGCTGACGACTCTGTGGCTGGCTATAAACAGTTAAATTATTGATATTTACGCAATACTCTAGCAACTCTGTTAAATGGTTAATTGGCCTAAAAGAGTTGACAGGCCCAAACTGATGTTTCTTGTAAGAACCATAACCACGAGTAAATGAGGAACTGCATTATCATTAACAGGAAATTTTGTTAGGGGAGAAGAGAGAGAATTTCTAGAAAATTATTATTCGTTTTACATTTACATTTAATGGGCAGGTTGTGTTGTTACATGACTTGTTAATTCATTAAAAAAATTTTTTTTTATTTTCTTTCGTCTTTCTTCTCCCTTTTTACTTCGATCAGTTGCTTCTTATTTCATTATTGACATCATCGTTATCATTATTGTATTGATCCTTCCTGGTTATTAGATTAATCAACACTTTTCCTTTGGATGGTTCGCCCAACGTTTCGGCCAATTTCATATCATTTTCTTTAAAACGAAAAGAATTGAAGGCAACAGCCATTTGACATCTTGTTAAGCTTTAATATTTATCGTAGATTTCTGGTATTCTTACTATTTTTCTACTCTTTCTCCTGGGCAGGTCCATAAAGTTTAATTACTTACATACATACATAATTGGCCATTACAAGCCTTCAGTCAGGATTACGACTTAGCTTCTCACACCGCTTATGTTGTGTGCGTCAATTTTATACATGAGTGGCGGGACCTACAGTTTAAAGTCAACTCCGAACGACATAAAGTCGACCCCGAACGACATAAAGTCGACCCCGAACGACAGATTTTTTGAGAAGCTTTTCATGGCAATTTTTACTCTCAGAGTCTTTGCCAGAAATCTGCTGAGAGGAAGTCGGCGAAGAAATATTTTTTCGTTTTGATGTCTGACATGGGATTCGAACCCTGGCCTTTTGTCTAATAAGCCAACACACTACCCACTAGACAACGGCGACTTCACTTTACTTATTACACAAAAATATTCAAACAAACCATATTCGTCAACTCTTATTTGAAGCATTTAGTCTGGAAATAAATACATGGCACTGCACTGAAAGAAATATTGAAAGAAATTCACGATTTTCAAAGTTCTCCAAAGTTTGGTCTGATAAAGGGATTCAATGACTCAAAATTTATCAATAATTTATGGGGAACAAAATTAGTAGAAACGGATGATATCCTGAAACAAAACTAAACGCTAAGGCTAGATAATATCAATTAAGATGTAGTCAGGCTAGATTGTAATGGTATCTAGTCGCATGGCAGCATCACTTGTAGGCCTTTAAATCCATTCTGATACTCCCGATGACTTTGAAACCTTGTTGCCTATATTTTGAATCCATATCGATTACTACATACATACAAAGTTGGCCACTACAACTCTTCAGTCAGGCTTACGCCATAGCACTTGCTTGCACATACTTGAGTGGCGGTACCTACAGTTTCAAGTTGTCTCCGAACAACAGATTTTTTGAGAAATTTTTCATGACAATTCAATTTACTTTTAGAGTTTTTTCCAGAAATCCGCTGAATGGCAGTAGCCAAAGAAATATTTTTTCAAATTTCATTTTAATTGGAGATGTCCGACCAGGAGTTTGAACCAAGGATTTTCGTCTAATAAGCCAACATACTACCTACTAGACTACGAAGGCTTCTTAATTTCCATAATTTATGGACAACAAAATAAGTAAAAGACATCTAGTAGCCAAGGCCAGACAATAGCAATTCAGAGATAGTCAATTTAGGTTATATAGGTAGCTAGCTAGGTTATATAGGCAATATTTGAAAGGCCATCAAAGTAATTCTGTTCCTCTAACATGAGAGATATTACCAATACTTTTAATCCACATCTTATACTGATTTTGACATATGCTATTGATAAGTCCATCAAAGTTTGCAATAAATTCGATATTGGGAAATGATTTGACCCTAGCAACTCTGATAAATTTATTCCTTCTCCTGCGATCTTTGCGAGGTAATAAAAACCTAGAGATAATCAAACTTGTTACCATTAAAACAGGCCCAATTAATAATCAAATTTCAGTTGTCTATCCAACGTATGATTTTTAAGCAGTTAAGGCTACGAAGTCAACGTGGTCTAGTAGCTAGTGTGTTGGGTTATTAGACTGAAGGCCCGAGTTCAAACTCCCGATCAAACATCAAAACGAAAATATGATAATATTTCTTCGGTGACTTCCTCTCAGCGGATTTCTAGCGAAAAATCTGAGAGCAAATAAAGTTGCCTGTCGTTCGGAGTCGACTTTAAACTGGAGATCCCGTCACTCATGTATAGAATTAACACACACAACATAAGTGATGTAAGAACCTAGGTCGTAATCCTAACTGAAGGGTTGTAATGACTACTTATGTATGTAAACGTAAAAATTTAAAATAACACCGACATTTGGCAGCATAGCTGCAACATATAATTTGGGTGATAAATTAACGCCTGGCGTCTGCTTTTCAAGCACTATTTCATACCCGTGTCTACATCATAGATAGTCACTTAATAATTTCCCAATTTAATTTAGTTTTCCTATCATTTTAATCGATATCTCACCAATGCCCGCTTTAATGTTTTCTTCCAAGGCTAAAATTATGACAGGTTTTGATGTTGTACCTGATGGACTACGAGTATCCTTATAAAAACTGGCCTTTCAATCCATCGTTTTATTGTAATAATATGTTAAACAAGTTCAGTTATTCTAGTTTAATTAGTTATCATGCATTTCCGACAACGTTGTGGTTCGCCTTGGTGGAAGTCGGAGTCTGAGTCAAATGATGCTGCAGCCACACGTGATCATTTGAATGATCCAATCTAGATCTATTTACAATTACTGGCTCTTATGAATGACTGAATATTATTTATGTTTATTGTGCTAGTACAATACATACATAATTGACCATTACAACCCTTCAGTGAGGATTACGATCTAGCTTCTCACACCACTTATGTTGTGTGTGTTAATTTTATACATCAGTGGCGGGACCTACAGTTTAAAGTCGACTCCGAACGACAGATTTTTGAGAAGCTTTTCATGGCAATTTTTACTCTCAGACTCTTTGCGAGAAATCTGCTGAGAGGAAGTCTCCGAAGAAATAATTTTTCGTTTTTGATGTCTGACCTGGGATTCGAACCCGGGCCTTTTGTCTAATAAGCCAACACACTACTCACTAGACCACGGCAACTTCTATGTGGCTTACCAAATAATATTTCTTCAAGTGTATTTCCATATGTTTTTACATATCAAAACGTCAATTTAAATATTTTCTGCAACAACAACAAACATCATGTTTGTATTACTTTGTCAACGAACAACATAAACAACAACAGCAATAACAACAATAATAAATACATTTCTAATGTAGTTTTTATGTCGTTAAGCATTTATAAGGCAAGGCGTTCGATTTATTGACAAATTTTCATCCAAAAACATACAAAAACAAAACATTTTGATCACACAGCGTTGCTAAGGCAATTTGTCCGAGATGTTTAGTTTCCATTATGAAAAAAACTAAAATAAAAATGTTTTCCCAAATAAATTAATAATTTCAACAACACCAACAAAACAAGAATCCATAAATGATTACGAAAAAAAATAAAAACACGGCAAATGTTGCCATTAAGTCTCTCGCTCCTTGTAAACACCCCTCTGACAATATTTTGGATGAAGTCATATTAGAAAAAAAAAGCAGCACAACTCCATTCAATTAAGTTGAATTGAATTGAATTGAATGTGAAATAATATGAGAAACTTAAAAAATAAAAAAAAACTAACAACAACAACAACCAAAAACTGTTACTAAATGGTGTCCAATAAATTATTAAAACAAGTGACAATGTTGTCACAACAATATTTGCTTTTGAAATGTCTATTAGAAATGACAACAGCAACAGCAACATCGATTATATCTCTTTCGGTTTTGTAGCATACACAAGTGCAAACAACAATTTGTCCATTTTCAGTTGAAATATACGAAAATTGTTGGCCGACAACTTTTAAGCGCTAAATATCGTCTCTCCAATGGATGTTCATATGGACTTACTATGTTCGTTCACTTGTTCGTATTGCCATAAATTAATTAAAAGTCCGGCTAAGAAAAGTGTTTTCAAAAATAATTTATTTCTTTGGCACACACATTGTTGTTGTTGTAGTTGTTGTTGCAAATATTTTGATTAACCAATCGCTCTAATGAAGATACATAAGCGCAACTATGATTTCAATGGTCTTTTCAATTTAATTTCTAAACAAATTTCTGAACAAATTTGTGAATTTGTTAACACAAGCCTTTCTGGGGTAAATTTTTGTGTAACAAATATGGAAAAACCAAGTTTTTTTTTTCTTTGAACATTTCAAATTTATTAAAGGAAAATTTTTTAAATTACTTCGGGCAGAGAGTCCCTTTTGTAAGCCGTCAAACCCCAGGTAAGACATCAAAACGAAAATATGAAAAAAAAAATTTTTTTCGGAGACTTCCTCAGATTCTCTGGCAAAGACTCTGAGACTAATTAAAAAATTGCCATGAAAAGTTTCTCAAAAAATCTGCTATTCGGAGTCGACTTTAAACTGTAAGTACCGCCACTAAGTACAAAATTAACATACACAACATAAAGGGTGTGAGAAGCTAGGTCGTAATTCTGACTGAAGTATTGTAATGACCAATTATGTACAGTGAGCGTCAAAAGAAACTGCCGTTATTTTTATTTAAAATTGTTTCATTGAGGGCCATTATTACAACTTGCCGTTAACTAAAGGGAGGATTTTAACAGAGAGATAAATTGTTTTTCATTATTACGAGTACCCAATAAGATAGAAGTGAGCGTTAAGCTAAAGGGATGATCATCCTACCTTTAAGATTTAACATACATACATACATAATTGGCCATTACAACCCTTCAGTCATGATTATGACCTAGCTTCTCACACCACTTATGTTGTGTGCGTTAATTTTATACATGAGTGTCGACTCATGTTTAAAGTCGACTCCGAACGACAGATTTTTGAGAAGCTTTTTATGGCAATTGTTTACTCTCAGAGTCTTTGCCAGAAATTTGCTGAGAGACAGTCGCCGGGAAATATTTTTTCGTTTTGATGTCTGACCTGGGATTCGAACCCGGGCCTTTTGTCTAATAAGCCAACACACTACCCACTAGACCACGGCGACTACTAAGATTTAAAGGTCACTTTATGTTTGAACTTGCCATATCATATGATATTTTCGATATGGCAACTTCAAATTTAAACAAAATGTGCATATACAACAACAAACGAAGTCCGCTGTTGCCACTGCGTTAAAAAAAATTTGTTTAATTGAGCAGTTTTATCGACTTTGCTCCGGTATTGCCATATTTTTGAAAAAGTTAATTTTGTTTTATCTGGAAGTTGTAATAACCAAAATAATAACTTTGCCGTTCACTTTAGCTAAAAGTACCTTTAACTAACGCCAACTTTAACGGGAAGTTGTAATAATGGCCCTGAGAGTTTTTAAAATTGACACAATAAAACCAACAACAACAAAAAAAAATTCGAAATATTAACACATTTTTTCGGGCACTCTCCATAACTGGGTAAAAGTTGAGTTTGGTGATTATTAGAATCTTATCCTTAGTGTACACTTTAACGCTCACTGTATGTAGAGTGACCTTTTTATTTCGTGATACGAATGTCTACTTCGCATTAGGTATTCGCCGTAGTCTAGTAGGTAGTGCGTTGTGTTGTTCACCACCAACCAAACGAAATATGAAGAAATATTTCTGCAGCAACTTTCTCTCTCAGCAGATTCCTGGCAAAAACTGTGAGTGTAAAATGAAATTGTCATGAAAAGTTTCTCAAAAAATCGATCGTTTGGAGACGACTTTAAACTGTTGGTACTGCAGCTTATGTTTAAAATTAATATTTGCAACATAAGAGGTGTGAGAATCATGATTGGTAATTATGTATTTTAGATTTATTTTTTTACCTATTGTATATACATACATATATAATTCAGTCAGGATTACAACCTAGCTTCTCAAAACACTCTTGTTGTGTGTGTTAATTTTATATATAGGCGGTGGGACCTACAGTTTGAAATGGACTCCGAATTACAGATTTTTGAGAAACTTTTTCCAGGCATTACATTGCTTGAAGTCGCTGTGTGGTCTATAGGTAGTGTGTTGGCTTTATTCGACGAAAGGCTCGAGTACGTAATCCCAGGTCAGACATCAAAACGAGAATATAAAAATACTTTTTCGGCGACTTCTTCTTAGCAGATTTGCTGGCAAAAACTCTAAGAGTAAAAAAGAAATTGCCATGTAAAGTTTCTCAGAAATCTGTTATTCTGAGTCGAATTTAAACTGTAGGTCCCGCCACTCATGTATAAAATTAACGCACACAACATAAGTGGTGTGAGAAGCTAGGACGTTGTGCAATGGGTCCATTCGACCATCGGGTACTGTAATTGTCTGAATTGACAAGTATACGTCCTCTAACCTAACCTAACCTTACCTAACCTTCAGTTGCTCTTAGAGTTTTTGCCTGAAATCTGGTAAGTGGAAGTTGCCGAAGAAACCTGGGGGCGTAAACCCTAGCCTTATGTTTAATAAGCCAACACACTACCTAGTAGACTACGACGATTTCATTTTTTCCTATTGTAGAGCATTTAATTTGTTTATATAAGCGCCCTGGTAGTCTAAAAGCGTGAGGGTTGTGGGTTCGATTCCCACCAAAGTTTCTGGTCTGTGATATTACACTGAGTGTATGGTCAAAGTTATACTAGTTAATAAATAAATAAATAATTTGATTATTTTCCCACGTTATAATTTCTTAAACTTAATTTTATATATCGAAACAACCTCGCCATGTCAAGTTTTTTGTTAAAAAAAAATTTTTAATTTTTTATTTCCTTTTAAATATTCAAATATCACGTTTATTTTATTGTTATAGTTATTGTTGTTGTTGTTGTTTTACATTTTATACAATTAATGTTTTACTAATCAAAAGTTCAAAATCATTTATCTTAACTAATCAACTTCTGGTATCAATTTTACTTCTGTAATGCCCTTTCAATTCAATTATTCTGCTGTGCTCTGCTATGCTCTGGTCTATTAGTGAATGATATAAACAACAGAGACCGAATTTCCAATGTTTGCGTGAATTCAAAGGGGCTTCCAAATTATTTCGTTACCAGTACCAGTGGTAGTGGTGGTCAGCCAACTTGTAATAATTCATGTTTTGTTTAAACTGAATTATTAAATTTATTTTTGTTTTTATTGTTTTTTATAAAATAAGCATTAAACAATTCATACATCACTGTCAATATTGTTTGTCTAAAAAATTATTTTTTTTTTTTTCGTTGTTAAATTTTGAAAAATTTTTATTTTTTACGAATTTATTTAAAATAAAAAAAAAATTTTTTTTTTTGGCAAATTTATAAAACGTGAGAATAAATTTTATTTTATTTTATTTATTTTGTAATGGAAATTTAAATTTATTTATGATGTGTGTGTGTGTTACACAAATACAATGTATTGCCAATGATTTCAATTGTTTGCTTTACTAGCAATTGATGTGAATATTGCCAATATCTCTCCGTATTCCTTTAATTTTTAACTAAAATTCAAAATTTATTAAAAAAAAAAATTAAAATAAAATATTTAAATGATGCCAATTGCCTCAAGACAATAAAGTAGTTAGCAAGACTAGTTTTCAAATAAAAAAAAAAAAAAAAATTAAAATCGAATGAATGAATGAACAATTGTATGCCAAATCCATAGACAACTCAGTCTTTGAGTCTTGCTAACTTTATTAGATTTTAATAATTTTCCAAAAACAGGCTTTTGTGTATAAAAATTAAAGAAAAAATATTCATTTTAGCATAAATTTGAAAGGGTTGCTTTAAAGCGGTTTACAATTGATGACTGATTATGAAAAATTTGCATGCGAATGCAAATGAACACAAGAATAATGGTTTTAAGGTGAGTTACCCAAACTATTCACAAATACTCTTGGTATATGCATTAATTGCAATTGTTTTAAATAGGAGTAGTTAAATTTTCATTCTTTCAATAGGAAAATATAGAGAGTTTTGTATCAAAAACACTAGATTAATTGGAAATTAAATTCCAAAATGTTTCAAGTAAAGATAATTTTTCGAAAGTGGCTTTAAATAAAGTATAACGGATACTACGGCTTATATGACTTTATTAATCTCAAGTAGTATACTAGAAGTTACTATAGTGTTGAAGACCACATGAGACCACGGTTCAAAACCCAGCTGAGACATCTCCAGTAAAACGTAATATGAAAATATATTTCCGCGGTGACTTTAATCACGTATAAAATTAACACACACAAAATAACGTGGTATCAGAAGCTATGTCGTAATCCTGACTGAAGAGTTCTAATGAGGAATTATGTATGAACTAGGGATGACCAAATTGGGACCGATTTTTAAAAATCCCGGGATTTCGGGATTCACAAAATCCCGAATCCCGATTTAAAAAACTCCCGGGATTTTCGGGATTTTCGGACTGAATCATATTATTTGACCCTACAAAAGTCCTGAAAAAAATCTATAGCTTAATCTAAATAATAGTTCTTTTCAGAAGGAATCATTGATAAAAATTATTGATGCCATCGAAGAATGAACTGCTATTAAAATAATTAATAGGTAACGATTTAGATACTAACTGTCCAAGAAATGAGGAGGTGGTAGAGGTGCATATATTTATGCTGCATACAGCTATCTTGGAATTACTTTACCAACAAATGTTGATTGCGAAAAGCGTTTTTCAACGGCAGCGTATATTGACAACAAAATTTGTTCAAGCCTATCAGACCACATGTTAGATGCTTTAATCTTTTTGTTGGAATCCAAATAATTTTCTTAAAACTAATGCATTTGCATATGAATGAATAATTTTTATTTTTGTTAATTTACGGTTTTTTGTTACATTTTGTCTTGCTGTTTTAATATTTTATTTTTAATGAGATATAATTCTGATATAATTGGAATACAAATGATTTTGTTAACGAAATATTTTTATTATTACGAGAAAATCGCGATTTTTCCCATGATTTTCGGGATTTTTGGATCCCGAATCCCGGGATTTTTGAAAATCGATCCCGTTTGGCATCCCTAGTATGAACGTATTCATACTCCTTGCATTTGGCTACATGTTGGGTTACATCTGCAGTATATTTTTTCACCGCTTTCCAAACAACCACTCCAACACCGTTTCTGACCCCTTCAAAGTAGTGAAAAATTCCCTCCTCGTAAGCTTGTCTAAAATGGAACAAGTGGTAACCATATTTAGCGTACCCTAGACAGGGAAACATACTATTTTTTTTACCTACCCATCCTTGGCAGTCCATGCCCGATGGCAGATAATTTTTTCAGGAATTCATCGGCAACCATGCTCCGCCTTAGTGATGTAAGGACATTACTGTGCTGAGAGGAAGTCACCGCTAAGATATTTTATTTTTATGTTTTATTTCGTATGGTTGGAGATTTCTGACCTGGAGTTTGAACTGTGGCCTCATGTCTAAGAAATCAAGGCAACAACATTCACTTGCAACTTTCCACTTTTGAAAACGGAAGATAAATTATCCCAAAATTCTGAATATAAAAAAAGTGCCAGACGACACCCAGCTGCAGTACCGTAACTTTAAAAAAATACACAAAAAAATTTCAAAGGGTTTAAAGCGGAGTTCAGTTCAGATCACCTGCACGTAGCAACAAAGTGCTTTCAAATCGATTGTGCACAATATTCAAAGTGGCATAAGCTGTGCACCGTGGTCAAGTAGGTAACGTGCTGGCTTATTAGACGTAAAGCCAGGGTTCGAGTAAAATACAAAAAATATTTTTTCGGCGATTTCTTCTCAGCAGATTTCTAGCAAGAACTCGGCAAGTAAATAAAATTGCCGTGAAAAGTTTCTTAAAAATCAGTCATTCGGAGTCGACTTTAAACTGTAGGTCCCGCCACTTCTGTATAAAATTAACACACAATAAGTGGTGTGAGAAGCTAGGGCAATAATCCTGACTGACCGGTTGTAATGACCAATTATGTCTGTATTAGCTATGCGGCAACCACATGTTATCTAGAATTCAGGCCAAAAGAAATTGGTATTCATCGACCTATTAATACTCGCTGTTCAAAGTGATGTCCTCGCCAACGTTTTCTTCATGGATTTCTAAAATGATGACAGTAAGTTTTCCAAGAAGCATTGGAAGCTCTTCAATCTTATGGGGTTGAAGTCGTCTCAAATTCGGCAATTTTTGTTTGTTCACATTGTCATTAAACCATCGTTGAAGATGATTTTTGGAAAAATTATGGTGTGTTACCCACTCCTCCAGAGTCTTTTCAGCGAACGAACACACAGCGTTATGTTGCTTATAGTCATCCATGATGTTTTGGCAAGACAGACAGAATAAATGACAATTAATTTAAAACATGCAGCTACAACAAAATGGTTGTAATCAACTGTCAAACTTCGGCATGTAAGCATCACTATAAAAATCAACACCAACTTGTCGTATTCTACTCTTTCCCTCTCCAACTTACTTTTCAGTATTCCAACACAATGTCCTTTGTGTTGCTCTGAATTAGAAAACAAAATCCAAACTTATGGTAGTCAGAACTTGACTAGTTACTCAGTATTGCGTGTTCCTGTGTGTCTCGATCTGGCAACTTGACAAATCGCTATTCATTGTAAAGCAATGCCCTTAAAGCCTTCTGAAGTAGTTCAGAGCCTTAAGGTATAGATTTAGTCAGTTCTGAATTGTGTTCTAAGGACTCTTAAATAAACCATAAAATGCTTTTCAATTTCTCTTATCTCTTATCTTTCATTGAAACTGAACGTTTTAAAATCAAAAAAAAAATTGTTATAATTCGTGTGAGAAATTTAATTCATTGTTGCATTACATGTTCAAGAAAAATTCATCATTAACGCCACCATTGTTATACAATGTCCAATACAAAACTAATTTTAGTTTGAATTCGTTTTTTCATTTCATTTCATTTCTCATTCAAATAAAGTGCATTCAATTAAAGAGACCCACCTCTGCAGTGATGCCAAGAAACCCCAAACGAATGCAAAAATTAAAATGAATTATTGCAGTTCCTTCTCGTTCTTGTTTTTTATTTTTCAAAGGAAAATAAAGCAAAAAAAGGGAAGAAAGAAAGAAGGAAAAAATTGCAAAAAAAAAACCGAAACAAGCCAGACAAAATGAAACATTGACTACGACATACATTAGGCACTCATTTGGCAAGTGGTAACGCAATTATGACAGGAGACATGCATAAATTATCATAAAAACCAACAAAACAACAACAGCCAGAACCAACACAATTTAAAGCAGGACCAAGGGAATCAGGCAAGAAAAAAAGTAAAAGAAGAATTCTTAAGAGTTTCCTTGAAATTAAACTAAGCACCGACACTGTGCGACAACAACTTGCAAATTGCTTGGAGTGGGGTATAAAGGAGAAGGACATGGGTTCCAGCCAAAAACGTTACAAAATTATTATGAAATGTATTCACCTTAGACGAGGCGCAAGCATACGTTTATAAAATGAAAGCCTGTCTTCGGTTGTTGCAGCAAATGAAATAGCAAAACATGCAAATGTTGCGCATGCGCAAAATTAGTGGTTGATGTAGTTGCAGAGTGACTCTATTTGTTATTCTCATCTTTTGGGTCTTTTCTACTTTTTTTTTAGACCTTAAATGTAGTCATGAAATCCTAAAGGAGTTTTCAATTGTTGTAATCAGCCATTGTAGGCACACACAAGTACATTTATTCGGCTCCGTTCCGTTCTATTCGTTTCGGTTTCAGTTCTGTTCAGTTCAGTTCAGTTTGGTTCAACAGTTGTTACTACAAGCCTGCTGAGCGCGGCTTGTTTTGAAGCTTTTCATGTTCCAGCAATTGTAATTCACGCTAATCCACCCACTTGCCTTGTTTCTAGTCATGTTGCCTACTTTTTTTTTATTTTTTCTTCTGTTTGTAGCAGTAAGCCCAATGCAATCAGGCTTAAAACATTTTTTTTTCCACTTACAATGGCATGAACATGAAAAAAACAAAAATTCTGGCAATAAAAATTTGCATATGAATTTGTGTTATTAATGTTGCTTTACGAATACTACTTACAATACTAAAAACAACAATAACAACATCAACTATTACTGCTAGTGGCAGTAGTTCTTGCCACATGTTACTGCATTAAGAATGAAAATGTTTGAATAGAAAAGAGTGTGTCAAGAAATTTGTTAACGATTTGTATTGAATTTTTTATAACGACAAATAGGAAGAATAGAAAATAGATTTAATGCTGAAGATTTATCCACAATATGAATCAATACTCCATTAAAAACTCGATTAACTGTCGTGGTTAATTAAATCCGTAATTGATTATTTAATCTATACTGCCCAACTGTCTAAAAAGACTATAACGATGGCCTTGTTGTAAATATTCCGTGCGTAGTAATGAAAGTTTTTAAGAAGACCGTCTGAAAAAGCTTACACAAAGGCGACATTGAAGTCGCCGTTGGCTTATCGGACATGAGATCATGGTTCAAATCCCATGTAATATTTCTTCGAAGACTTTCTCCCAGCAGATTTCTCGCAAAAACTCTGAATATAAATCAAATTTCCGTGAAAAGATACTCAAAAATCTATTGTGTGGTTTCGACTTTCCTATTTAAAATTAACACACACAACATAAGCGGTTGAAAACCTAGATCGTAATCCTGACTGAAGGGTTATTATGACCAATTGTGTATGTTTGTATGCATTGTACACGAAAACACGGCATTTCGTGTGTAAAACTTTGGACAACATCTCATGTCTAATAGAGGACTGTTTGATTTGTTATACTTAGTCTTCATCCGCAATAAAGACAGTTTCTCGATGCGTATCAGAGATCAGCAACGAGTATTCGAAACGATGAGTAGATTCATGTCATACTTATAATTTCAGATACTTATACGCATTCATACTTATTTTAATATGATACTCATACTACTCATATTCAAAGTTGGAAATACTCATCGTATTCATACTTAACAATACGCATGATGCTATTGACTTCGATTCCTCTCTACTTAACATTTACACGAAGCACAAAGTAAGTCTGCTTCGCGTACGAACACTGCAATACTCACAAGAATGTTGTGTGTATGCTTTGCTTGTTGTCTTTGTCTTTCCTTTCTTCTTCGTTTGTATATGCAACAACAACAAAGGGTGTAAATTTTGATGAATGATTCGAATCACTCGAATCATTTATAAGTATTTTTCTAAATTTATGAATCAAAATGAGTAGGCGTATGAATCAAACATATTTCGAATGTTGTGAGTGATGTCAACGTTGTACTCATACTCATTGCTACTTATACTTATAAATCAATGTTGTAGCGAGTACGAATGAATCGGAGTAGTTCAATTTCTATTTTATTGATTCACTCGCACTCAAAATTGTATGAGTGCTTATGAGTATTAGTATTACGTGGACTGAAAATTCGGTTAGAATCGCTTGATTATACGGCTAATAACTGTGAACTCTTTCATATAATCGACAATATGCAATGAAATAACAGATCATCTTGAAGACAGAAATCCTCCATCTCAGCGATAAATCAAGAATATTTCTATGGAGTGGAGAGATATCTCCTCAGAGACATACCCAATGGAAATTCAGATTCTTCTCTACCCAAATGCATAAGACAACCTGAACTTTGCTGTGATTATAAAAGAGTAATCCTAGGATAATAATCGACCTTTCAACCGGGCCGTATCATATTAAAAAAGAGTTTTTCCGTACAGGGAACGCTTTAATTTCAATATACGGATTCTACTACAGTACTTGCCGTAGTGTAGTAGGTAGTGTGTTAACTTATTAGTCCAGAAGCCGTAGTTTAATCCCCGCTTAGAAGTCTCGAACAAAGCGGAATACCAAGAAATATATTTTTTAGGAGAGTTAGTTTCAATGGGTTTCTGGCAAAATCTCAGAAAGTAAAATAAAAATCGCCATAAAAAATTTTTCAAACCTATCATACGAAGTCTACTTTAATTTGTAGGTCCCATCCCTTATGTAAAAAAAATTAACACACTCAACATAACTGTAGGCGAGGCTAGGTCGTAATCCTGGTTGCAGAATTGCATTGACTAAATAGATAAGGTAAGGCAAATGTACGCCATGAGAACGCCTTTTCTTTTTCACCTACCGCCTCTTATCCTAACAGTTCTGTCGCAAATGATAAAAATCTGAATCGGAGTATTTTCACATGAGTTCGTGCAAGAATGGACAGATGATCTCTTCCTCCAACTTCAACTCAGGTTTAAAGCTTTTGCAGAAGTCATTTCTGAGCGCTCTAGCCTACTATTATGCTTCACTATTATAATGATAGAGACCACATACTAAATGCGAAAAAAAACTAAGATGTTTAATTTACATACATAATTGGCCATTACAACCCTGCAGTCAGGATTACGACCTAGCTTCTCACATCACTTATGTTAGGTTAGAGGACGTGCACCTGTCGAAATTGACCCATTGACCCATCACTTATGTTGTGTGCGTTAATTTTATACATGCGTGGAAGGGCTTATGATTTAAAGTTGACTCCGAACAACAGAATTCATGGCAATTTTATTTACTCTCAGAGTTTTTGGTAGAAATCTTCTCAGATGCAGTCGCCGAAGAAATATTTTCATATTTTCGTTTTGATGCCTTTCCTGGGATACGAACCCGGGCTTTAAGCCAACACACTACCTACGAGACTACGGCGATATTTTATTCACTGCGTTCATATTAGGCGAGCTCAACCTAAGTTTGAAACAAATAAAGGAAAGAAATTTATGCCTCTTATCCAGTCTGATACCTGTTCTGTACAACATTTCATTTCTATTGACATTATTCACAGCAAAATTTCAAATTTTCTCATGAAATATTAGTTAAAGTAACAGCAAATATTGTGGTTTTAATATTTAATTTAAAAATTTGTTTCATTCTCTTCAACTACAAGACAACATAATTTTCCATTCATTATTAAATTTTTCCTTTTACCATATGCGGTTGCAAGGTATTTTACATATTTTAACTGTTGCTAAAACCAAAAACGTTAGGTTACGTTAGCGGCCAGTATGGAGAATAGAGCAGCACAGGTACCATACGAAAATCTAAAACCAAAAAAAAAAAATGAAAGAAATATTTTGCAAAAGAATATTTGAGAAAAATATTTTTTAGAAAAACAGCATGACATACATGACACAGGCCATAAAAGGTGCTGCTGGTTTTGTGTCACTTTATTTGGATCACAAAACAAGCAGATCAGACAGACAGACAGACAAACAGACAGTGAGAGAGACACAACAAATTTCCACGAATTTTTTTTTTGTTTTTGTGAACAACTGGCAAAGTGAAGGAAAAACTTGTACTCGTACTTGTGCAATTTTTAAACAAATTGCTAGGCAACAAAGACAACAAAACAAAGAGTTGCAAAATAGAAGGAAAAAGACCTGAAAAAAAAATCTTTTTAAAGATTTGTTTAGAAAAGGGGAGGGAGAGCAAAACTAAAGAACACCAGGGGCTTAAAGAAAAATTTGCATATGCAAGCATAAAACCATGCAAAATACAGATCAGATTTTAACTGGCCATGCTTGCTCTATATTAGTTACGGTTACAATGGTCACTAGTATTAAGGATTGGAAACTGTGTTTGCATATGGAAATAAGAAAAAGTGATCTTTGTTAGTGAATAACTTTCTCTTTATTTACGGTTTTGTTTAACTATTCCAATTGCACTGTTATTCTGTTCTCCATTTCGTTATGCTGCCCAGACTTATTTCATTTACAAGCCCTATATTGGTTTATTTGTTAAGCGTTATACTTCCTTCCTATTTAACGCTGTTTATTTAATGAAATTTCGGTGGTTGCTATTGTTATTGTTGTACATTTTTAAGAATTTAAATTATGATGTGGCATACGAAATACCCAAATCATTCCAAACAACAAATATTTTGATTTTAAACAAGAAAAAAAAACAATTTTTATTGATCTGTTGACTAACTCCGGTGCGTAACATGATGTGACACCAGATACTTTCTCTTTTTTTTCTTCCCATTACTAACCCTGACATTCTTCTTCACACCAAGAGTATATGTGTGTGTGTGTACATGTGTGGTCCTAAAGAAAAAATTTTTTTGTTTATTTCAAACACTGTTATCGAGCGCACTTGAAACTGAAAGTCATTTACCTACCACAGCCTTAACCTCAACCATACTATGCTCGTACGTCCGCCACAGCCTCATTCATAATTAGATTAGATTTACCAAAAAAGAAAAAGTGAAATTTTATGGCAATACAACAGCATATTTTATGGACTTTTTCAAGTGCCATCACGTACCACCACCAGCACCACCATCACAAAAATAAGCGCCTAAAACTGAAATCGAAATCCAAACAAATTTTAATCGCTTTAAAAATGTTGTTTATGCGTTAAAGGATTTATGATTTCATTTTCTCTATTTTCTTATCGTTTTTTGAAATATTTTCCTTTCCTTTGCCATTTAGTAGTTCCCCCTAAAACAGTGGCTAATGGCTTTCGAAATTGTTTTAAAGTTTTTATCTCTGCTTATCTGTTTCTGATGTTATTTAATGGGTGACAATATTCTACTGTCTAATGATCAATTTTATTGTCATCTATTGACACATTTATGTTATAGCAGAATAATGTTATAAATCATAAATAAACTGTAATGCCTGCAGTTAATTTTATGAAAATTTTAACACTTTTTCCCCCTCTCTTTTTAGATGCAAACATTTTGTTGATTTGTACGTATGTAAGTATCACTATTTCGTTCAAATTATGTTTTAAAATATTGATGCAAGTCCTTTGAGGCTGCATATTTAACTTCAATATTTGATGCGTTGCAACTAGAACACTTGGTAATAAATTTCATATTTTAATCCGTAATTCGTTGAGCGTAAAATATTATTACTACTGCTCTGAAAACTACACCGGCAAGAGCTTTATACACCATGCTAAAATTGCTTCACACCGAGCGTCTTGTGTGTACTCGATATGCTACTAACAGACATCCTTATTTTTCCCTGCCAATTAATTAAATTGTCTCGCTACAGCTACCGCAGCAGATACTAGATCCTTCTCTAAATTGGAATTATACACTGATGCCTCGATGTTAAATGAGTAGGCCAGGAATAGTGTGTCTATAGAATATCAATTGATTAAATTGTCTCGCTACAGTTACCAAAGCAGATGCCAGATTGTTCTTCAAATTAGACACTGATAACTCGATGTTAAATGAGTAGACGTGTTGAATGATATAGATAGTGAATTTATCGAGAATTTTAATGTTGTCAATTCACTGTAATGTCTTCCAGCGGAAGGTCAGATATCTCCAACAAAACGAAAAATAAATATTTTTTCGATGTTGTCCTCTCAGCAGATTTCTGGCAAAAACTTTGAAAGTAAATAGAATTTGCCATGAAATGTTTCTCAAAACTTACCAATTATGTATGTACCAGACATCAGCAGTAAGTATTCAAAACGAAAAGTAGATTCGGGTCATACTTATAATTTCAGATACTTATACGCACTCATACTTATTTTAATATGATACTCTTACTACTCATACCCAAAGTTGAAAGTACTCGTCGTATTCATGCGTAACAATACGCATGATGTATTGACTTCGACTAGTCTCTACTTAACATTTTCACGAAGCACAAAATAAGTATGATTCGCGTACGAATACTGCAATACTACAAGAAGATTGTGTGTATGGTTTGCTTGTTGTCTTTGTTTTAACTTTCTTCTTTGTTTGTACATGCAACAACAACAAATGCTGTAAATTTTGATGAATGATTCGAATCAGTCGAATGACTTATAAGTATTATAAGAATTTTTCTAAATTTATGAATTAGAATGAATCAAACATATTTCAAATGTTGTGAGTTTGATGTCAACGCTGTACTCGTACTCATTGCTACTTATACTTATAAATCAATATTGTAGCAAGTACAAATGAATCAGAGTAGTTGAATTTCTATTTTGTTGATTCACTCATACTGCAAAATTGCATGAGTGCTTATGAGTAGCGGAAAAACGATTCATTGCTGATCTCTGGCAAGTATGTATGTATGATACGAAGTTAATTAGGTAGACGAGTGGTCTTTCCAGTACTTGAGTTACTTCACTGTGGTTTCTTCAAGACGTAAGCGTTTAAATCGCTACAGTAAAATATATACTCGAGTTGCCACAAACTTTCTTTTGAACGTCATATAGACGTTTCAGTTCTCCAGGAAATGTTGTAATATTCTAAAGCCTTTATTATTTAAGTCTCTGGGTATAGGAAGACAAAGACATATACGGAAACTATATAGCAAACGTACTCGACCCCAATTGCCATAAAAGTCCTATTAACAGCGATTAGACATGAATTTAAAGAAAATTGCACTTCTTGACTTGAAGTCGTTGTGGTCTAGTAGGTAGTGTGTTGGATGATTAGGCATAAAGACAGGGTTCGGACATCAAAACAAAATACAAAAAATAGTTCTTCGGCGATATCCTTTCAGCAGATTTCTGGCAAAAACTCTGGGAGTAAATAAAATTGCCATGAAAAGTTTCTCAAAAAAAAATCTGTTGCTCGCAGTCTCTGTAGGTCTCGCCACTTATGTATAAAATTAACACACACAACATAAGTGGTGTGAGAAATTAAGTCAATAAACCTGACTGAAGGGTTGTAATAACCAATTATGTATGTATGTTGTACTCCTTAACCTTGTTCGAATCGTTAAGTTTGCAAGTCAGGAGTTAACTAGGAGATAAAACTATGACATCTATTACGCTGTAAAGTAACACCCCACTAACGCTGTCTTGCTTAACACTGTTTCAGCAATACGCGGTAGTATTGGGGTTCCCCTAAATCGCACACTGTATTGATACTTGTCGTATATGTGTGCAAATGAAACGGCCATACATACATACATACTTAGATAATTGGCCACTACAACCCCTCAGTCAGGATTACGACCTAGTTTTCACATGCTTCAATGAAACGGCCATGCACTAACTAAATCCGGTGCACCATATAGCGACGTTGTATGCTATGTATCTTTTTCAACGCTCTATTGTTAGTCTGTTCAGAATAATGATTCCAATTGTATTTTATATGTGCGTGTTAAGTTGCCTCGTTTAACGCTGTTTCGTTAAGCGCTGCTACTTATTGAAACGTATCCTCCGCGTTAAGCGGGGTCTTAATGTACATGTCCTCACAGGACATTGTGCTGTTGGCTTTGCACATCCACGCGAATTGATCAGCCTACATGTAAGACCGATATAAGAACCATTTATATGCCCAAGTTATTAAGTCCAGTATTTTGTTGTCGCCTGTTTATATATCAAAGGCATGACCTAAGTATTGTCAGACCAGGACATCGTAGTTTGAAATCTCCTATTGAGAAAATTGTAGGGAATCATGTAATAGACCTGAATATGTCTACGGCAACATGTGCCCACATTGGCCGTTTTAGTGTAGATGGCTGCACGTATTCATATCGACGCCTCTCTTCTATAACATTCGAAATCGAAAAAGTGTGTTCTGAGTTATGAGCTTTCAAAGTTTTCACACGACATACGACTGTATGTGTATTCTAAGTAGATTTTACCGTATAACTTCGGAACGGATGGGCTCATCTTAACCAAATTTGGACAATATTTAAGTTAGAGAACGTAGAATTTATTATAGAATTATAGAACGAAGGCGTCGATATTATATTCTACAGCCTGATCTATAACAGACTCATAGTGGAGTTTTTTAAGGTCCTCTGTAACAAGTTCTTTTAGGATCCTTAAGAAAATTTGTCTATTAACCTGTGGTTTCCAAATGCATTTTTTGTTATTATGGTAGAAGCTATTCTTCATGAGCTACTAGTCCTTTAAAAGAAAGTCAAGGGATTGAGGGAATAAAGAGTGTTTAATTGAAAGACCTGAGGGCTGTTTAACATGAGAATAATGTCGTGTTTATAGACCCAACAAGGGAGTTATAAATTGTTCAAAAAAGTAAATTGTAAGCAAAAATAAGTAAAACTCAGTAAAGTAAATACAAACTCTTAATGATTGCTGTATTTCTGGGATTAGAACCCTGAATGTCAAGTTACTATCACTTTAAAAAAATATGTGCATAGATCGATAATATGGATACTAGTGAGCGACAACCTTGGATCACTTAATCTTGCATTAAAAATTATTTTATTTGCCAGGTTACCAGATCTATTTATAGAACCATATGTGGTAATTGCTCTTCTTATTTTATGGAAGATAATGGCAATGTAATGTATGTCTTACAACTGTACACTACGTATTTAGACTCGAGTTATTTATTTAAAAACAAATTTTTTTTTTTTTTTGTAATTCTCCCATCATTTCTGTCAACCATAACTCTATTTCCGTATTTATTCTTAGTTTATCTATTTTTGTTTTTCAATTGCATGGAATATTTATTTATTTTGTTTAATAAAACACAAAAAAAATCCAAGTGTTTTGTTTTTAAATTTTTTCACACAAAATTTCGAATATTTTCGTATATATTTGGGTGGTCCCCGGGAAAAATAAATTTTTTGTTTTCATGATTTTGATTTCATCCAACATTTAATTTGTTTTTGTGTTTAAACTCAAGTATTTTGATGATATTTTTTCTATTCAAAAAAAACTCAAAAAATAAATAAATAAATAAAACAACAACAACAACAACAAATTCACATTCAATTTCAAGTTGTTAAATTATTGGCTTACGGGTTAAAAGGTATCATCATCGTTGGAGGAAAAGCAAATTCCAAAACTGATTGCTTTATAATGAGCATCACTTACATTAACATGTGTTTTATGCAACGCTTTCGAGTGCCACGAAACACTTGAGATATACAACAGAACCCATTGGTTTATTGACATACCAGTCGAACGAACAGCCAACTAAAACAGACAGACAGAATGGGGAGGTGAAGTGGTAAAAACACGGGATTCGTTTATTTCTTTAGTTTGGTTTAAAGGAGTATCAATTGAAAATACTCGATTTCATGAAATCAAATCATGGAAAATGAAAGAAATTCTCGTTGCTTGTAAAATAAAAGCATTCAGCAATCATCATTGTTAGCCTCCTCACCATTACCATCACAATCACAATTGTAATCGCAATCGGAATCCCAATCACTAGCTGTGATGTTCTGATGCATTTTGTTACCTTAAGGGCGTATCGTTATAACCGCATTTATTTTTATGATTTAAAAAACTGATTTTGTTGTTGTTGTTCTTGGGTTTTGTTTTTTTTTATTTTTTTTTTGCTCTTTAAGTTCGATTTATATTTGCACCCCCTACTCTACTGTAGAAACTAGACTGGGTTATTCGATCGATTCAGGATTGCTCGTTATAAGAGGATACATAGTACCAGTGAAGGGGATTACCTTACAATCTGTACAGAAGCTCTAATAAGGCGAAAGAAGGGCATAAAACACAACATATTCTCTGTCATTGTCTAGCTGTTAAGAACATGATACGAAAAATTCTTGGGCACCCAGAATTCATTGGCAAAATGTATCCAGTCAAGGGTGATTTATATAAAATGCTCATCTTGAATGGGACTAAGTAGCCTTGTGATCCATCAGTGAGCTACAATTGTGGTAAACTTTAAATGGCACTTCAAACGATATCACACCAGTGGCAGCAATAATGTTATCTTCCAGATTGGGCATTTGAATTGAGCTATATACGCACACAAGAGCCTTTGCGAATCCCTATAAAACAATCTTTTATGATTGCCATAGTTTTGTAGAAAGTTTGCTAGCTTATTAGACGAAAGGTGACAGTTCAAACCCCAGGACAGACATCTCGAACAAAACGAAATATGAAAAATAATTCCTCGGGGACTTCCTTTCAGCAGATTTCTGGCAAAAACTCTAAGAGTAAATAAAATTGCCATGAAAAATTTTCTCAAAAATCTATCGTTCGAAGTCGACTTTAAACTGTAACTCCCTCCACTCGCGTATAAAATTAACACCCACAACATAAGTGGTGGGAGAAGCTAGATCGTAATCGTGAATGATGGGTTGTTAAGGGTTGTGTATAAAAAAATTAATTTCGGCGGCTAGTAGAATGTTTCAAAACGTGGGATTAATGTCTCTGCAAACTCACCTATTCATGGATTTATGTCATCATATAACTTAAGCACGTACCATCTTGTTAAAAACACATGTCAGTCCAAGATCTTCCACTTTGGACCGAAAAAAATTAGCAAGCACCTTAGGTAACTTGTTCCATTACCTGCAACCTTGCGAATTTCATTGTTCTCGAGAAAGTACGCTCTAATGATGCCGCAAACCCACATGCATTAACAGTTCCTGAACCGTCTCTAGTTACTTTTAACACCAAAATTAGTAATTCTGTACGCTGAGTCCGAAGTCGCCGTGGTCTAGTAGGTAGTGTGCTGGCTTATTAGACGTAAAGTCAGGGTTCGAGTTCCAGACCAGACATCAAAAACTCTGAGAGTAAATAAAATTGCCATGAAAAGTTTCTCAAAAATCTATCGTCCGGAGTCGACTTTAAACTGTAGGTCCCGCCACTCATGGATAAAATTAATACACACAACATAAGTGGTGTAGAAAACTAGGCCAATAATCCTGACTGAAGGATTGCAATGACCAATTATGTATGTATGTGTGCTGAGTCCATTGAGTCCGAAAAAATGTTCATTCCAGGAGATAGAAACTTAGCTTCAAAGGTTGCTGGTTCTTCGTCTATTTATGGTCATTGGGTAAGCTTCGTTAAGCATTTTTGGCCTCGTCTCATGTCGCGAATACCTTTTTTTGCAGCACTTGTTAGTACCTATTATTGTGTAGGCTGTTTAGCAGCTAGGTGTCCTTCTCCCATGTTCCGGATTTTTTTCTTTCTTTTTTCTGCCCTTGTTTGTTCCCATTATTATGTAGGGTGCCTTGTAGCCAGGATGCGTCGACTCCATATATTTCCTTGCTTTTATTAAAACTAAAATATTTGATTCATCTCATTTTCTTTTCTTTTTTTCCAATTCTTATGAAATAAAATGAAATGCAAGACGAAAAAAAAACGTTTGCAAAATCGCCCGCAGCGAATTTAATTGCGTTTGTGTTATAAATTTGTTGTCCCCTTGTAAATGACGTTTTCTTACTTCTTGATAAACACTGAAATGCAATTGAATAAGGCAAATATTTAATCACATTGAATCCTCTTCAAGCCTTCAAAACCCAAAGCATTTCTCTGCAAGGAGTCGTATTCAACTGTGCTCCACTGTAAAGCTGTTTTTTTTCTTTGCGTGGAGCCACCAGAGGTATCGGATCTATTGAAATTATTATTTTGTTGAATGCTTATGAGCATTTGCTTAACCATTTATACCTTTTCACACAAATAATTTCAAAAATCTTTTTTCAGTTTATTTCTCCCCTTCCTTTAAATCCATACTTTCATCGTTTGCATGGCAAAAAAGCAAAGCAAGGTAAAGAGAATATGGTTTCAAAAGAATCTTTTTATTAAGCACACCAAACATAATGCCAATTTATGAGACGTGGCCTATTGTATTTACTTTTTTTTTATTTTTTCGGATGACAAAAACTTTATTATACTCATCGTTGCTCCCTTTGCGCCCAATCTGAACAAAATAAAGTGGAAAATTTTATTTAAAAAATTTTTTTTTGTTTCCTTATTTTAAGTGTCTTTTTTAAGACAAACAACATGTAGATACGTTTTATGGATTATAAACTAAATCAAGTTCAATTCTGAACTGAAAGAAAATTAAAAATGTTGTCTCATGTTGTCTCATGCCCCACAATGTGATGTAACAATAATATTGTATATGAACTAATAATGCAGGACTGGCATATTTATGATCAAGCGATTACGGTTTCTGTAGACGTTAGGTCCACTAGGTTATTGTAAAAATGAAGTATTAATAAGGTTAGGATCTTGAATAGCTTGTCTTGCTTAAAAGAAACGTATTAATCGTATTAAAATATTGCATTAACTTTTAACAAAATCGTTGAATTTGAAGTGATACATTTGTCTGTGAAGCTAGTAAGAAGTCCTCTAAGTTCATATTTGATATTAAATTGGTGTTTGAGGTCTATTTTCATAACAATTTTCAAGTGTCCTTAGTTTCAAACACCATTACCTTTGTTTTCAATCTATACACCCATTAATGTCCTTTCGGAAATATTATTTTTTCCGTTTGAGATTCATCTACAATTTTTCATTGTTAACCGGCTTAAAGTATATGTAGATCGGTTTAATGTCCCTACGTTTCAACAGTGAAGTCTACACCAGCCTCATTCTAGTAGTAAGCCTCAAAAGACCGTTGTTCATATCAGAGATCAGCAATGAATCGTTTTTCCGCTACTCATAAGTGTTCAAGCATTTTTGAGTATGAATGAATCAACAGAATTGAAATTCAACTACTCTGATTCATTCGTACTCGCTACAACATTGATTTATAAGTATAAGTAGCAATGAGTATGAGTACAACGTTGACATCAAACTCACAACATTCGAAATATGTTTGATTCACACGCCTACTCATTCTGATTCATAAATTTAGAAAAATACTTATAAGTCATTCGAGTGATTCGAATCATTCATCAAAATTTATAGCCTTTGTTGTTGTTGCATATACAAAGAA
The DNA here is from genome assembly GCA_014635995.1 of Sarcophaga peregrina. Lineage (NCBI taxonomy): Eukaryota > Metazoa > Arthropoda > Insecta > Diptera > Sarcophagidae > Sarcophaga > Sarcophaga peregrina. Next base: position 27,186,092 of record CM025789.1, on the reverse strand, counting down.
AGAAGAAAGGAAAGACAAAGACAACAAGCAAAGTATACACACAATCTTCTTGTGAGCATAGTAGTCTTCGTAAGCGAATTTTGTAGGCTTCATAGCAGCTCCATTGTCTGACTGGAATGCATCAGATTACGATTGTGAAAAATATTTATGCAAGAAATGTTATAAAATAAAAAACGTGCCTATATCAGCCTCTTTCTAGTACTAAGCCTCAAAAATTCGTTGTTCATATCAGAGCTCAGCAATGAATGGTTTTTCCGCTGCTCATAAGCACTCATGCAATTTAGAGTATGAATAAATCAACAAAATTGAAATTCAACTACTCTGATTCATTCGCACTCGCTACAACATTCATTTATAAGTCCAGGTTACAATGAGTATGAGTACAATGTTGTTGTCAAACTCACAACATTCGAAATACTTATGTTTGATTCATAATCCTACTCATATTGATTCATTCTAGTTAGAAAAGTACTTATAATACCTATAAGTCATTCCAGTGGCTCGAATCATTCATCAAAATTTACAGCCTTTGTTGTTGTTGTATATACAAACAAAGAAGAAAGGAAAGACAAAGGCAACAAGCAAAGCATACATACAATCTTGCGAGTATTGCAGTGCTCGTACGCGAATCATACTTATTTTGTGCTTCGTGTAAATGTTAAGTAGGGACGAGATGAAGTCAATAAAATCATGCGTATTGTTAAGTATGAATATGACGAGTTCTTCTAACTTTGAGTATGAGTAGTATGAGTCTGATATTAAAATAAGTATGAATGCGTATAAGCATCAGAAATTATAAGTATGACTCGAACCTACTCAGCGTTTTGAATTCTTATTGCGGATCTTTGGTTCATATCTGTACATACATAATTGACCACTTATGATTACCACTTATGTTGTGTGTGTTAATTTTTCACATGACCGGCGGGACGTGCAGTTTAAAGTTGACTCCGAACAATAGATTTTTTAGAAATATTTTCATGGCAATGGTTTTATTTCCACTCAGAGTTTTTACCAGAAGTCTGCTAAAAAAAGTCGCCGAATAAATATTTTTTCATATTTCGTTTCTTTGGATCTGAAATTTTAACTCTGGCCTCATGTCCAATAAGCCAACATAGTGACTACTAGACTACGGCAATGTTCAGAGAATTTTAATTTATTCCATCAACTGTGATCACAATTATTTAACTGACTGTATATCGTTGACATCAATTACACTTAAGCCATTTCGATGTTCTAAGGATTCGACTAAGGTTCGTTCCTTCTCCTTCTTTACCATTTTTATTTTCCGACCATAAGGGGCAGTGACAAGTTGCAAGTGTGCAACACTTGCTACTTTATATCATCCAAAATTTATTCTTATTCTTATTACTTCTGCTCTCTTTTTATTTAACGAATATTTTAGTAAGAACGTCAGTCTTGTGAATGTGCATCAGATTGCATCTTGTGCCTTGTCAAAGCACAGTTAGGTTTTCTTTGGCTAACCTCAAAGCATAGTAATTATGCAATCTAGATAGCTAGCGACTAAGCTGTCTTTAAGGTCAGTGTCTCTACGCTACCAATCAGATGTAAAAAAAAAATCGTTTCGCCACCTTTTTTTCTGTCCTTTTACTTCAAACGAAGATTCACGTACTCACCTGCTCAGTACAACCCTTAACAGTCATAATTACAATTTAGCTCATGCATCATGAGTATAAATTTCATTCATGAGTGGCTTTATTTACCGTTTAAAGTTGAAACTTTTGGTCTCAGTAGATTGTTGAGATATAGTCTTATAGCCGAAAAAAATATTTTTCTTACATATCGTTTGGTTCCAGATCTCTAAGCTAGGGTTTGAACCAAGGGCTCTCTTTAACTAAGCTAACGGACTACTTATTAGACTGCTTAACTATCATAAAATATGAGTATCCCTGTCGAATATTCTGTAATATCTGTGGTAGTTTGCAAGTTATGTTGTATTGAAGGGCACTGCATCTGTACATCATCCGATTTTGAGAAATATTTGGTTGGAGAAGAAATCATAAGCCAACAAGAGAGCAGAAAGAATATGTTTTTCAATAAAGACGATCTAATTTGTTCTATTAATCTATATCCTATAGATATTCAACCTCAAAACTAGCATTTCAGCTATGTTTTTAAGAGATTAAAGTTGCCGTAGTCTAAATTGCCTTGAAAAGCTTCTTAAAAATCTGTTGTTCTGAGTAGACTTTAAACTGTAGGTCCCGCCATTCACGTATAAAATTAACGCACACAACATAAGCGGTGTGAGAAGCTAAGTCGTAATCCTGACTGTAGAGTTGTATTTTAAGAGATATACATAGCCCGGTGGTTAGGTAGTCAGTTTAAAATCAGAATGCTTCCGTAGCAATTTTACTAAGACTTTCACCGTCTTCCAACTGTCATACTATTACTGCATATTCATGTATGCAAAATTATTTTCCTCGAAATAGTTCTATATTTGCAGTTACCAAATTGATAGATTGGAACAGGAACAGCCATTTTGTAGGTTTACATAACAGGCCCATTGTCTGACTATAATGCAACAAATTACGATTTTGAAAAATATTAATGTAGGAAGTGAAGTCGCCGTAGTCTAGTAGGTAGTGTGTTGGCTTACTAGAAGTAAAGTCAGGGTTCGAGTTCCAGGCTAGACATCAAAACAAAATACAATAACTATGTCATAGGCGATTTCCTTTCAACAGATTTCTGATAAAAGCTCTGAGAGTAAATAAAATTGCCATGAAAAGTTTCTCAAAAAAACTGTTGTTCGGAGAGTCGACTGTAAACTGTAGGTCCCGCCACTTATGTATAAAATTAACTCAGACAACGTAAGAGGTGTAAGAAACTAGATCAATAATTCTGACTGAAGGGTTGTAATGACCACTTATGTTGTATGTATGTTTATAAAATGAATAACGTGCCTATCTCAAGCCTTAGGTTTTTGGGAAAAACACAATTTTTAAAAAGAAATTTTTTGATATTTTTTGATTTCAATCAACCAAAAATATTGTCTCGAGACCACCAATTAATACGGTTTAGAATTGCAAAGAAAAACAACAGATTTTCCTAACCAACACTTGGTTTTCTTGCCAATTTCAAGCATAAAAGCTTTCTATACGAAATCATCCCTTCAATAAAAACTAAAGCAAAATGAGCGTAATTTATTGGCGGTTAAACATGATTTATAGCGGTAAATATCAAATAAAAATATAATTTAAATACCTATTATCAGGAGTTGTATGAAAAGCAACAACAACAATAAAATAATAAAAAAAACAACAAAAGTCATACCAATCAAATATAATTGTTGTATGCCACAGTATTAAAAGCAGCGGCTAAAAGACGAAACTTTTTATTTTTTTGTTTCGCCTAAAATGAGAACAAAACAATTGCCGCGTTTACAAAAGACAATCGTCGTCATATAAAGGCTTTACCATACTTACGTGCATACGTACATGTGGCCATAATACTTATGATATTTGAATAGTCCTTTTACTTGAATTCCTTTTTTTTTTCGTTTTTTTGCTTTTGTTATTTGTTTTTATTTGCTGTGGTGCAAGGTGCATTTATTGGCATTTGCATTTTGTTGCAGCAGTGTTGCAGTAGTTGCAATCGGCCACCACACTTTCAACAAAATAGAAAAGAAGTACAAAAAAAAAGTTGCAGTTTTTTTGAGTTTTTTATTCAACTTTTTATACGAATCCGTTTTTATACAATTGCAATGACTATTGCTGTTTATGTTTTTATTTTCTTTTTTGTTGTTGTTGCTGTCGTTGTATTTTTGTAATTTAAATTAATTTAGTTTTCTTATAAACAATTATTGTATATTTTCCTGGGTTATTTTGTTTTTAGCCTTTTAAACATTGATTTGTAGAATAACATGGTTTTGCTAAGAAAATTTTGTAAATGACAGAAACATATTTTCCAATGTTTTTCAATGTTTTCCAATGTTTTATCATTATGTCTGCAATTTTTTATTTAATTTTCAAAGCGGCTACAAATCTATTGTCAAATGCTAAATTGTTTCTACAATAAGAAGACGGCAAATCAATTTAACATTTTAGACAAAGGCATACAAAAAACTAAACCTGGTATATTAACCCACCAATGTTCGGAGTGGAAGTACGGATCAGAGATCACAAACGAGTACTCAAAACGATGAGTAGATTCGAATCATACTTATAATTTCTGATACTTATACGCATTCATACTTATTTTAAAATGATACTCATACTCAAATTTGGAACTACTCGTCGTATTCATACTTAACAATACGCATGATGTTGTAGACTTCGACTCGTCTCTACTTAACATTTACACGAACCACAAAATAAGTATGATTTGCGTACGGACACTACTATACTCACAAGAAGATTGTGTGTATGCTTTGCTTGTTGTCTTTAGCTTTCCTTTCTTCTTTATTTGTACATGCAACAACAACCAAAACTGTAAATTTTGATGAATGGTTCGAATCACTCGAATCATTTATAAGTATTATAAGTTTTTTTTCTAAATTTATGAATCAGAATGAGTAGACGTATGAATCAAACACATTTCGAATGTTGTGAGTTTGATGTCAATGTTGTACTCATATTTATTGCAATGTTGTAGCGAGTTCGAATGAATCAGAGTAGTCCAATTTCAATTCTATTGATTCACTCATACTCAAAATTGCGTGAGTGCTTATGAATAGCTGAAAAACGATTCATTTCTGATCTCTGGTACGGATCTTAGTTTCTAAAGTAATGTTAAATACATCGCCCATAAAGCTATGATAAATGACCGCCTCTCGATTGATTTTAACCACTGGTTTCGAACATTTGGATTTCGAATGCTACAACAGTAGGAGAGTTGTGGTGATTGACGTTACCCTTTTTAATCAGTTCAAGTTTCTGTAGTGTAAAATAACTCTTCCTGGAAAAGTTCTTATGCAATAAAGCCATAACCATTCGTTGTGTGGCTCGTAGCTCCATCTTGTTGAAACTTATATAGTCCAGTCTATAAACTTCAACAAATACAACCCAATTGCTATTGCCGATCATAAACAATCACTTTTTGAGCACCCCAGGGTTTGTCTATAATCACTTCTGGGTTCTCCGAACTTCAATTTTGCTGGTTGTCGTAACGACTGAAAGAGAAATAGGCCTCAGCGCTGAAAAAAATTTCTTACAAATTTCTTAACAATTTGGCATTTGCTTGCCTGTTTGGTCCCTAATTTGTATCGAAAGAATGTCTATGAGACCTGTTTCTAGATGAGTGGATTAGAGAGTAAATAAAATTATCGTATTTGGTATGATACTAATCCCCTTGAAATCCAACGGCATCCAATGAAATCTCGAAAAAGTTTGGTGTTGATTTTAGGCGAACGAAGTCAGCGGTCCATATATCTTTGAGGACCACTTTACCCAGGCGTCAACTGTGAAAACAATATGACCAGTGATTGCCAACTTCTTTAGGCCTGAATTGCAGGATCTGTTGACCAACGATATGTGGTCTCTACATGATGCCGCTACCTGTCAAACAGTTCATAAGACAGTTCATAAACAGTTCTGTAAGATGAAGGTGATGAAAACTGGCCACCGAGATCGTGTGTTTTGAACTGGTTTCCCTCTCCCTTGTGGGGGTATCCTAAGTCGCAGGTGTATGCGAATAAGTCAACATAACCCATAGCATCGGCCAAACTGAAAGTGATTTATACATCAGAGGCCTAGAAATTTGAACACTTCCGAACATTTAAACGGTGCTACAATCCACGCATAATCATCCCTCAAACGAATAAAATATTTCGTTGATATATTTCTAATTATCTTAAAACGAAGATGAGTTAAAATTTCCAAAGCAAGGCTCCAAGTTTATATCTCGTTGCCTAGTATACAACTGGTTACTTCCATCTGCAGAGCATCTAGAATACTCTGGCTCTCTGCAAATGGAAAAAAAAAACTCTTCTGTCCTTTGTTACAGGAGACATTAGGCTTCTAAAGGATATAACTACTGGGTACTGTGTGATTATACGTATGCTAGGCCTGTAGGCATGGATTAAGAAAGAAGAAGAAGAAATAGCTTCGATAAAGCTAGTTTTAAAGAAAAGAGGCAGACTCCGGATTTGAGTAATTGTCGTATGCGATAGTAGATGGCATTCTCACGACATCAGAATGAGATATAAAGCATCTGAGTGACCTCACAAAAATTTACCACAATCATGCAGAATTTATTGAACTTGTTAAATCACTACCGATATGGTAATAATATACATAATTTGGTTATTACAACCCTTCAGTCAGGATTATTGATCGAGTTTCTCACACCATTTATGTTGTGTGTGTTAATTTTATACATTAGTGGCGGGACCTACAGTTTAAAGTTGACTCCGAGCGTTTGATTTTTGAGAAACTTTTCATGGCAATTTTTACTTTCAGAGTTTTTGCCTGAAATCTGCTGAGAGGAAGTCGCTGAAAAAGTATTTTCGTTTTGATGTCTGACCTGGGATTCGAACTCGGGCCTTGCGCCTAATAAGCCAATTGCAATGGCAATTTTATTTACTCTTGGAGTTTTTGCCAGAAATCTGCTGAGAGGAAAGTCGTCGAAGAAATAATTTTTGTATTTTATTTTAACGTCTGGCTTGGGACAGACAGACCCTATGGTAATTTGGGTTTAAAATATGAAATCATCCTCGTCTAGTAAGGCTTAGAAGAGAGTTTAATTTGCAACAAAAGTATGCATAAACCTTACTGAGTGTACCTTTGCAAAGTTTTTCCCAATCAAACAGGGAATACTCAATTGATCCATGCTAATGAAAAATATAACGACGTTTCTCACTGCGCAAATTACAATGAATTTAAGACCCACTCTCTTAAGGTTACTCTCTGCTCGGTGACTGATCTCCAATTATTACTTTATTTATAAGCCATTAAATGGACCCTCTGGTCACTCATTTATTTATTTTTATTTCCTTTTTTTTTATTAAAAAAAAAATCATAAAAGACGCCATTAATGGATGGAGAATTTAAGCCATTTAATGTTTAAAAATATAATAATTATGTGGTGTGGTTATTGTTATTTAACTGGCCTCTTATTTTTATTATTGGTAGCCGTTTAGCCATATTCAAACACTCAACTCAAACCATTCAACCAGTTATTTAGCCAGTCATTTAAGCAACAATTGCATGTGAATGAATGCATGAAGAAAAAGGTTAAGAAAAACTGAAACATTTTTATGACCAAAACAAAAAAGCCCTTTCGAAAGAAATCCATAAAAATTTTATGGCTGTAAATGGTGCAGTTAAATGGAGAGAGAGAATATTAATAAATAAATATGGTGGCGTTTTTATTTCAAATAAAACCAAAAGAAAAAAAAATCATGAAATAAAAATTAATTTTAAAATAAATTCGTATAAATAAAATGCAATAATAAATGCATTAAGAGAAGAAATAAACAAATGGAAGGTTGTTTTGTAAAATATTTATTTACGCGATCAAAGTATTTCATTTAGAAACTAAACTACACAGAGAAAGAATAACAAACAAAAAAAGAAAAGCAGAACAAAATTAATGAACATTGGACATGACTAATCGCAACAATGCAAGTTTGTCAGTCATGTGATGTGGTCGGCGCGTTGGTGTGGAATGAAGAAATTTTCTTTAACATTTTCCATTTGCCAAAATCAGACATGAAATGAATGAAAGTGTTGAAACAAAAATTTCTTCTAACACAACTAAACTATGCCCGCATTGGAATAGCTGGCATCAGAGCACGAAAATGTAAAAACGTATCAAAGAAATGATCGATTTTGTTTATTTACAGATTGCATTCCAATGGGTTCTCTATCGATGATTCATCAAATCGAAATGAATCAAATCAAATCGAATCACATCATCAATTGCATTTGTTTAGCATTACTTGGCTACAGTATTGTTTGGCTGCACCATTAACTTGCCTTCTATGCAGAATAGAAGATGTTTTCATTGATTTCTGTGATTGGTACACATAGAAAAACCATAAACAGATTCTGTTCGACCGCATAGTTTCGTACAATTGCTCTGGTTCCAACCAGGGGCCCCTGATCTAAATAATCTAAAAGTTACAGGGGGATAAACCAAAATACTAAACACAGTTGTCGAAGGAATATCAATTTTTTTTTTTTACGACAAGAGGGGCAAATGTTGCTAACCGCATCATACGAAATCCCTCACTCACTAAATCCCCCCTCGTACGGTGGACTGTTGTGCTCACTCCGGAACTACTGTGGTATTACTACGGAGTGGAGTCGTTTGGCCGCCTTCATGCTCACATCCGCATTATTCCTTTTGTCCAGGCCCCCGACTGGGACTTCGTTTGACACGTGAGCTAGTGTCATCTATGCCGGAGTGCTTATATATTCTGCAGCTTCCAGATTTCTCTTCTTCAGTCTCAGAATACGCTCCACGTAATTCGCCACTGAGGCCCAATTTTCCTTGCTCGCAATCATAACTCCGACAATGTTAGCGGCCGTTATCGTTCCGATCATCGACTTCAGTGTAGAGCAATAGCTCTGCCATCGTGCACATTCGAAGATAGTGTGTTCTGCATCCTCGTAAAGGCAGTAAGGGGAGGTGGTCTTGCCCTTGTCTGTTCAGATATTTCCTAAAATATCCGTGGGCCGATAGCATCTCTGTAACGTAATAATAATTTACTTCTCCAAATTCCCGACTGATCAATGTCTTTATGTCCGGAATAAGTCTCGCCGTCCACCTTCCTCTATCCTTATTGTTCCATCGTCGTTGTCATTCTTAAATAGTGACCGGTTATGTGAGCGGATAAATCTACATCCGCTCTGCTGTCAGCAGATTCACAGAGATTGTACCTGCTATCACAAGTACGGCTGAGGCGGACACTGTACGATATGCCGACGCGATATGTAGTGCAGCTGTTCTCTGTACCGATAGAAGTAAGTTCACCCGTTTTCCAACCTCTACCGTTTCGGACCAAATTTCGCTCCCATAGAGCATAATGCTGTTTCCAACATCCATCAGGAAAGGAAAGAAATATCAATAAAAGCTGCTTCATATAGGTTGCCTGACCATTGTTGTTCTTTTTAGGCTTATTGGGCTATGAGATTTTCTCTGATAGTCCCTTAATTACTGCAACAGCTGCAGTACAAAATAAAAAATTCGCGCTCGTAATGCCAGGTATTTCTCAGACAATTTTCGGATCATTCAAAGACTACTCTTCTTTGAGTTCTTTAAGTGCTATTGCAAAATTGCTATTCCTTAAATCACACGGCTATAGTCTTACAGGCCCATAGCCCTTGCCAATGACCTTAACATTTCCTCGGATGTGTGGAACTCAGAAAGAGTAGATTTTTTTCACTTCCTGAGGAAAGAAAATTTCGTGCGGAATCAAAAATAGAGTCGTGCCATTTTCTTTCCCTAAAGGCAGGGGACGATAAAGTCTACATCATACCCTACAATGACTCCTGAGATACTGTACGTTTTTAAGGGGATAAGGAGAGAAAGCAAATGCTTGCTGTGGGCTCCGGTCTGGCATAGTAAGGAACAGAACTTAGGTTACAAGAGGGAATTAATCTAAGAAGAATACAAACTCTCAGCTAATTTCTCTGTTAAATGTATAATAAATTCAAGAGCGTATCTCTAGGGCCTTTATTTTCGGATTGCCACAAATGCAAGGCTATTAAATGAAGCAAATGTCAATCCGCTCCTGTCGTCGAAGGACAAATTTGGCATCTCTTAAGTATATCTGGGTTACACATATAATTTTCTGTATGTAAGCAAGAATTTTCTTAGCGATTTTCAATCGAGTACTATCGAACATGAGCTGGATATCATCCTTAACATCCACTATGTAATCATCTGAACATACAGTGGTTGGAAAATCCAGCCATCCTGAGGCTGAAACATATTTCAATTACTAACAGCTACGATCCGGAGGTCTAAGCAGATGGGTCTGGCAGTCAATGAGGGCAAAACGAAGTATATGTTATCGACAAGTAGAGGCGTGCGGCATATTGATCAAATTACGGCCAATAACTATACTTTTGATATAGTTAAGGAATTCATCTACCTTGGCTACGCCGTTACCACCGAAAATGATGTCAGTCTGGAGATCAAGCGCAGGATTACTCTTGCCAACAGGTGCTATTATGGTCTCAATAGGCAATTGAGTAGCCGAGACCTCTCTCATAAGACGAAACTAATACTCTAGAAGACGCTTATCCTACCTGTGCTTCTTTATGGCGCAGAAGCATGCACCCTATTAAGAACTGATGCTGCTGCTTTGAGAGAAAAGTCCTACGTAAGATCTTCGGTCCAGTGCGAATGGGCGATGATTTTCGCATCCGATTCAACAATGAGCTGTATGAGCTCCTCAACGACATGGACGTTGTACAGCGTATTAATATCCAGCGGCTGCGCTGGTTCGGTCATGTCGTTCGAATGGAGGAGGATGCTCCGGCGAGGCGAGTATTTGCTGCGGGGATCTGCGGAAATCGGCGAACAGGACGACCTTGTATCCGTTGGAAGGACCAAATCGAGGAAGCCCTGTCATCGATTGGAGTGACCAACTGACGTAGGCGTGCTAGAAGCAGAGACTCCTGGAAGGATGTGTTGCGGCAGGCCGAAATCCGTTAATCGGGTTGTTATGTCCAATAAAGTAAGTAAGTAACAGCTACGATCAGCCACAGAGGGCAAAAGTTATTTTTCTAACATTCTTCAGTTTTAATGCCAAGTCGTTTATACAAACTATCATGTTCTGGAGTTTAAAGTTTTCAGTGATCATCAGATATAGTTTTCTACTAATGTTATTAGCATTTCTGGCATAAGCAAGTATTGGACAAAAGGGTGGTTAGGATATCGACAATGGAATGGAGGCTCTCGTGAGATTGGTTTCATAGTGTCCTAATTGATCTTAAAATGCTTTTTTTCCAATTTTTTTTTTGTTAATTTGCAGTCAATAATTATTTACAGTGTATTGATCGTAAACTACAACTCCCCCTCCCCCCAACCCATAAATTTGTACAGTTTTAAAAAGCAATTGTTAAGGTTAATTGGGCGCCTTTTGGGCATCTTATATATTTTCTTGTTACTGGTTGTTACACCCCACATATTTTATCTTTCAGTTTGCAATAGATTTTCTGAAAAGATTTGTTTGGAAATAATTTTTTTTTCCTCTTTTGCCTCCAATCGTTAAAGGAGAAAAAAAAAATTAATTGAGTTTAAAAAATGAAAAATTTATGCTTCTTTGTTTTATTATTTTTTTGTTTTATTATTTTTGGTGTTTTCTTAATATAAACAAAAAAAGAGAGAGAAGAAAACTTTGTTGCATGCATTTGCCACCGCCACTATCGGCCATATCTTCGGCAGCAGCCACCGACAAATTTTCAACATTTGCCACCATCAATGCCATCAACACCACAGGCCATGGCCAATATTTGAAAATTAAGCGCCACTTGCTTATGGAGTTGGATTTTGGAGTTGAAATGTTTTGAATGTTTAGACTCCATCTGTCTGTCCGTCTGTCTGTCGGACACGTATTAATGTTTGATTGTTTTTTTAGGCATTCGTTTAAACAAAAAGTACTTTTGTTTTCCTTCTTATTTTTTTTGTTTGTGGGGGGGGGGGATGCAGCCTTTGGTATTTGATAATCCACATTGGAACTGTAGCTGGGTAGCACAATACTGGCGCCAACACTTAAATACCCCACACCACACCACACACCACATACAATAAATATGTGTGGCACATTTGTTATGTTACGTATTACGTGGTATACCTTTCAGTGATTTCCATAATTTAAATCCATAATCTAAACAAATGAAATAAGAATTCTTCTCCGGGTTTTTTTGTTTTGTTTTTAATTTATAACGAATCGTATATATCGAATGTATGTATACGTGGTACGATCTGTTTATAGGCCCATCAATATTTATTTATTTATTTATTTATTGATGTAAAACATCAATTATTTTTTTTTTATTATTTTTGTATGTGAGAATAAGATTGATGGATAAAAATGTTTTCCAAAATATTTTATGAGTCAAATTTAAAAACAAAAAAATTAAAATTAAAAAATTTTGAAATCCTAATGGAAGACTTTTATTGGCAGGCTGCAGAGAAAGTGATGGCAGGGAAATTAAATACAAAATAAAAACCTAACACCCATAGACTATGCTTTATGTTAAAGCCATTACAATTTCATATTAAGGATATTATTAGAAAAAGGGTGATTTTTTTATTACGTAATTTTTTTTTATTTTTTTTTCTAACATGGGTTGTAAGTACATATTCAGATATTAAATTACAAGACCACTAAGATGCGGTGCCTTACATTGTGCTTTACATTGTAGTTTGTATTACGAAAGTAGGAGAGTGTTCAAATGTATAAAATTTCAATTTCAATCTTTTTTCTAAGCGAAAAAGATTTCTGCATGAAAAGAATTCCATACTAATAGATTTTGTAATGAACTACCACTTTAACAGTTACTACAACCCTTTCGGTCAGGATTACGTCCTAACTTCTCACACTACTTATGTTGTGTGTGTTAATTTTATTACTGTGTTTCGGGACCTACAGTTTAAAGCTAACTACAGACGTTAGAGAAACTTTTTATAACAACTTTATTTACTAGGAAATATTTTTCATATTTCATATTGTTGGAGATATCTGACCTGGGATTTGAACAGTGGCACAACTTCTAATTAGCCAAAACACTATAACTACTACAGTACGGCGACTCTAGCCTAACATAGGCATACTTTCTGAAAAACAAGGATTGCATATGAATAGAAAATCCTTGTAAACAATCATAGTTGTAATCCTGCCTACATACATACATATATGTATAATTGGCCATTACAACCCTTCAGCCAGGATTACGACTTAGCTTCTCACACCACTTATGTTGCGTGCGTTAATTTTATACATGAGTGGCGGGACCTACAATTTAAAGTCGACTCCGGACGACAGATTTTTGAGAAGCTTTTCATGGCAATTTTTACTCTCAGAGTCTTTGCTAGAAATCTGCTGAGAGGAAGTCGCCGAAGAAATATTTTTTCGTTTTGATGTCTGACCTGGGATACGAACCCGGGCCTTTTGTCTAATAAGCCAACACACTACCCACTAGACCACGGCGACTTGCCTAAAGGCAGTTAAATAAGGATGATTAATAAAAGTACTGCTGCCATCGTTTAACCATAGACTTAGCTTTTGTCTCAATGGGGACCTTTATAATAAACAGGCCAATTCTAGAGTACAAGAACTTTGTACCGATCATATGAACGGTTTAAATACTGTATGCGTATACCTAGATATCTTTCAATGGCAGGGTTTTCTCGGGTACATATGTACATTTTTTGATTTGTGTTTCAGAGCATAGAAAAACCGACGGAATTTCCATTGCTAATGAACTGAACATAGATATTCCGATATTTCAGTTAAACTTGGTATTTCCTAGTCGTTTTACAAGAACTAACAAGTTTGTAGACGGTAAGAGTATTGCTAGGCTCTCCTAGACTAATGTGGATAAGAAAACAATTGATTGTCTTCTGCTCTTAAATCAAATTTCAATACTTCACACTATAGCAGTTCGTACATACCATTGGCATTCCTTCAATTGTCTGCTACACCTCATATGTCAATGCTGGTCTCTTGCAATAAAGAGTCATTCTGTAATTGTCTGAGAGAACTCTACAAACTAAAGATTAAAGCAATCACAATTGTTTTCCCAAAGGGAGTATTTGATTCCCGGGTATTGGGGTATCATAATTGGCCTAAAACGTGCACACAAAAAAAAATATTGTGATGGCAAATAATTTTAGCATTTGATGATTTTGCTGTTGGGGTGAATAAAAACTTGTTGGAGAAAATGAAAACCTTTTGTCGCAAAAAATTTTCCAAAAATATTTTTTTTTACCGCAACAACATGAAAGTATTTGAAGTTTTTTAACAGAAAAATTATTTGTTGCAAATAGTATAACTTTTGTCGTTAAAGATTTTCCTCTGAAATAACATCACATTGAAAGTTGCTGTTGAATTAAATGATTTGCATTTGCAGGAAATAATAATTTTTGTTGCCATAAAATATTTATTTTTTTTAATTAAATAATATTACTGTTGTCGTAAAAATTGTGCATTTGGCAATGACATGATCGGTAGAGTTGTGGCGCTCTGAACGACGTTGTTATCATTGCGATCAGTATTGAGTAGTTTGTCGGCACCGAAACAAGTGAGTTGAATTTAACAGAATATAATGACTTTATGTCTAATAAAAATTGGCTAGTACACAATATTCCTTCAAATTTGCAACAAATATGGCAGCAAACATCTGAAAATCGGCTGAAAGAAAATAAAACATTACTGGACGAATTTTTGAAAGCTCGGCCCAGATACAAAGACCCTAACAGATTTGAACTTATTGATGTGGATTTCGAAACAATGCATCCAGGAAAAAAATCTTTATTGCTTTAAAAAATTGACTCCCTTGAGAAAACGTTTCCGAAAATAATATTCGCAACAAGTATCAAAGATAAACTAAACTTGCAGAATTTAGAAAAATATAAATCGGCAGAAAATCGTGGTAAGTTGATGAGATATATTCATTTCTTTAATTTATTACATGAAAAATATTTTTGCAGATTCGCGACATCTTTATTTTTTTTTATTTGTTACATGCGGTTATAACTCCTCCACGCATTAACAAGGGAGCAAAACCATCCATTACAGATGCACAAAAGGATATGATTGCCCATATAACAAATTTGATCCAGTGGGAAGATGATGCCAGATCCCTTGCTGTGAAAGAAAAACTCACATTGCAGCCTAAAATTCTAGTGGTTGGTGACTATATTAAAATTGTAAGAATTTAAAATAAATATTCTCAAAAAAAAAATATTGTTTTCATTTATATTATATACCTTACTAAAATTTGCATTTGCGACGAAAGTATATTAAACTGTTAAGACAACTATTTTTGCAGGTGCGACAACAGCAACTCAACCGTTGTGGCAACAAATATGACATTTTAGGCAACATTTTTAACTTTGCCTCTACAATGAATTTACACATTGGGACAACAGCAACATACTTGTTGGTACAAGTGCAAAATGTTGTTGGGCACAATCCGAATTTAAATTCTATTTGAATCAAAATCAAATTTTCTTGGCATTACAGTCTTTTTTTTTTTGTGTGTGGATCTGATCCTTCAAATAGGTTAATATTCATAGATTTTGAGAAGCCCTTGTCTTTAAATCTGTCGAAATCTGCCGTTCGGAGTCGACTTTAAACTGTAGGTCCCGCCATTTCTGTATAAAATTAACACACACAACATAAGTGGTGTGAGAAACTGCGGGCTTCTTGGGGACGATTGCTGTAGACTGTCTAATGGTGAAGGTATAGCAGTAAGTCACGCATATCTTGTCTTATTGTTAGGCACATTTTTACTGCCTCAGAAAAAATGGATGAGTAGATGAAAACAATTCAGTTATTTTCGGCGGAGAGCTTCTGGGAAGCGTTAGTTCCACTCAAACGTTTTACGAGTATCATTCGCTGTTAAAGAAATCTTTAAGAATGATCTTCTGTCCTTTGATTCCAAAAATATCATTATTGAAGTAAAGTATCCTCCACTTTTATTTTCGCTTTCCATTCATTTCAATTATTCGGTAATTTTTTTTTGTTTTAATGTAAATGCAAGGAATATCATCGTAATCATTCAATCTAATCAGTTTTAACAAAAATTAGTTTCCTTTTGATTAATCATTAGAAGGAAATATTGTCAAATGTTGGTGATGATTTGAATCTTGAAAAGGGTTTGACAATATTTCCTCAAAAATTTCCAAACACGCAAACAAGTTGCAAAAATCCCAAGAGAACAATAATCCGAAAACAAAATAAGAGAGAAACGCAAACTGTGTTGTGGGGGGACAGAACATTAAAACAAAATCACAGCAAATTTAACAAATTAGTCGTCGTTCGAAAATAAGACAACGAACATGCCAAAAAGAATTTCAAAAACGGCGACCCATATTCGCATTTTGGCCATCGATCGCTTAAATACACTTGTTTTGGCCAAATGCAAAATTATTCTTCTTTGTCTTTTAATTTAATTTAATTCGGAGACAAGAACCCACAAGTTGCACGTGATTAATGCAGCCAGAGAGTTGACAGTTTATAGGCTAATTACCCCTCTTTTAAAATCATTTATGCTCTGAGTTATACCCGCCTGGGTCACAAGAACTCTATGAAAATATTGCAATAAACCGTAGAGCTTAAAACTGATCATCGTGATTTTGTTGATCTCCTTTTTGTGTTCACTTTTAAGGGTTTTATTCTTCCATTGTTAATGTTGTTTTTGTTGTTGTTGTTGCTACATGTATAAAACAGAGTTGTTATCTGCGTAGACAGAAGACTTTCATCTACCAAAACAGCAAAACAGAGCAACGCTTAACAAACGCTCTGAAACTGATTTGGTTGTAGAACAACAATGGTTTACACGCAATCGTCTTTGTCGGCATCATCATTTTAGTTTTTCTTTTGGTGATTTTCGATTTTTTTTTCTGTTCTTGTTGTTGTTGTTTTTGTTATTATTTTGTAGCTGATTGAATGGAAATTCATGAAGAAATCCAATGGAGAAAACGCTTCCCACCAACTAAAATCTTTAACTGGTTTCCAAAATAAAATGAGCACAGGATTTAAAAGGGAAGTATTGCTGCCTTACATTAAGTAGGGCCCAAGGACTTGATGGGGCCTAGGTAGAGAATGAACCACCTTTAAAGGATTTGAAGGCAAAGTTTGAAAGGAACCCAAATGTTAAATAGACAGAATTCTTTAGTAAACATTCATATCTGTTCTTTTTTAGATATGAGCTGGCTTTATCACTCACTGTTCTAGGTTCAGTTAAGGGAATTAGGGATTAGCATCGCATCTTTTAAGCTTTAGCATAATGGCTGACAGCAAAGATGTTTTCTTTATTCTCTTTATAGAAGAGCATGGAAGCTGGCACTCACTAGAAAGTTTAAACCTGCAAAGAATCCCCAATCTTGAATACCCACTTTCCTATGTCAATACCCGGGCAACTAAAGATGAGATATTCTGTAGTCTCTAACCACTCTTCTTAGTGGAATTTTATTGATTACTGACACTTTACTGTACTCAATCCTTTCGTACCTGTGTGACAGATTGGAGATTAAGGATTAGCAAGCATCTGATACATGGAATGAAGGGCATCAGTTTTTTCGTTTGTAATTTCATAATTGTGGCCCAGAAGATATACCCTAAAGAGTTATTCCAGTCATGCAGCAGTCGCGGCTAGCACTAGGCGAATCCTTAATGTTGGTTGGCTATCAATCACATAGGAGAGGTAGATACTTACGATGTTAAAGAGTCGCCTGTGGTCTAGTAGGTAGTGTGCTGGCTTATTAGACGTAAAGCCAGGGTTCGAGTCCCAGGCCAGACATCAAAACAAAATACAAAAATTATTTCTTCGGCGCTTTCCTCTCAGCAAATTTCTGGCGAAAAACTGAATAAAATTGCCATGAAAAGTTTCTCAAAAATCTGTCGTTCGAAATCGACTTTAAACTTTAGGTCCCGCCGCTTATGTATAAAATTAACTCACACAACATAAGTGGTGTGAGAAACTAGGTCAATTATCCTGACTGAAGGGTTGTAATAACCAATTATGTATGTATGTATGTACTTACGATGTCAAGGACCTTATACAGAGCAAAGATCTGCGACCAAAACACTTTTCAGTTGCCATCCACTTTTTGTAAAAGATCCAGCCTGAGATCCGTGCTTTCATTCTTAAAAATGAGCCTGAAAAACACTGCAGTGCCATCTATTGCTCAATGAAAATCCACTCCAAGTTTTTTGCCGCATCATGCGTGAATGTGGGGTATAACAGAGGACCTTATATTGAATAATAATTGTCAAGCAAAGCTTAAGTATAGCAGGAGGAACCAATTTTGAAAAAGGCGGTAAAATAAATTTCCTAGTCCAAGAGTGCAGATATTTACATTCTGGATCTAGATATTATGCACAGATCAGTTTCTTTTGAAATGTTGGTTTGACTTGCTGTTAGAGAGTGTTCAAGTTTCAAAGACGTTTGCAAAGTCTGTGAATATGTAGTCTCAACATTTCATTTATTGACTTCAGAGGTTATAGATATGGTCGATACAGCTCTCAAATCATTATTCGTTGGATCGCAACGTTACGGCTTTAGGTTATATGTTTAGGTAAATAAGGTTCCGTCTAATCGCTTTCTTTGCCGCATTATTGTAGGATCTTACACTTATCACCACCTCCAGTGTAGACAACGCGTGATTTAGGGGCAATGTTTCGTCAATGATGGCCCCTGAATATTTCATATCATCTTGCAACACATTAAATCACTCTTTGTCGATTTAGTGGGTATAAAATTTCTTCGTTTTGCAAATGACAGTATTGCCAGTTGAAATTTCTAATAGGTGGGATGTGTCCAGTCTTGATTATTGATCTTGACGTTTAACACAAAAACCTTTTAATAATGTAGTCGCGCTCTGTCTGTGTTAGCCTGTGTAATCCGGTACCTTATTCTCCACTTCCTACTTTCTCAATGGGCAAGTACACGTCCTCTAGTAGGTAGTGTGCTGGCTTATTAGGCGTAAAGCCTGTGTTCGAGTCCCAGGGCAGACATCAAAAATAAAAAGTACAAAAAAGTATTTTCGGCGATTTCTTCTCTTTCTCTTCTTGTTTCTCAAAAATCTGCCGTTCGGAGTCGACTTTAAACTGTAGGTCCCGCCACTTCTGCATAAAATTAACACACACAACATAAGTGGTGTGAGAAACTGCGGACTTCTTGGGGACGAACGCTGTAGACTGTCTAATGGTGAAGGTATAGCACTGGCCATTTTATAGTCACCAGCAGCAACTCGTTTCCTTACCGTTCGCATCTTCGCTCTCTCCTTCCACCTTTCCTAAAAAACCTGTACAATGCACTGCATAAATAGGGGTCATCCCCTGAGTGCTGGTTTTATAAAAAAAAAAACCTAAAAAACAAAACCTAGTCATCCTATCCAGTGCCCTTTGCCTGCATATCGAGTTGCAGGACATCTTATCAAATGCCGGTCAATATTTTTAAACGATATCCACAGTAATTCGTCAAGATGAGCCATTGCTTGCATTGAAAGAAAAAAGGGCAATCAACTAATAAAGGGGCCCTGTTTTGAGATATAAACAGGCCACCACATTACCCCCAAATTGCAACCAGTTGCAACAAAACGTTGCTTCATTTTTTGTTCGTTTTCTTGTAGTAACATTAAGGCCCCATTTTGTTTCAATGTTTTTGAGTTGATGAGGAGGAACAAAAACAAAACTAAAGTAGAAGAAAACGAAGACTAAGGCAAAATAAAAAAAGGCTTTTGTGTTGTCTGTCGTTATTGTTGACTGCAACTTATCCTTCAATTGGCGACATTATTTCAATCGCAATGCTGTATGCCTTTTGTCGTATTTTTTTTTAAATTTTTCTTGTTTTTTTGTTCCTTATTTTTAATACTCTTACTTTGTCAATGTTGCTGTTAAGGCTGATATTGCTGCTGTTGCTGTTGCTGATGCTGATGCCGCTACTATTACTACTGCTGATGGTCGGTCGTATTGCCAGTAGCCAGAAAGAAAGAAAGAAAGGAATAAAAACGAGAAGCAGTGGTGGACATGCCATTATTTAAGTGATTGTTGCATTGCATAGTGCGGCAGGCATTGTTGCAAACATATAACTAAATCTTGTTGTTGTTGTTGCTGCAGCTATTGTTGTTGTTGTTGTTATTGTACATTTACGTTTGTAGTACAATACAATTTGGTGGATGGACCATGTCAATTTTGTTGTAATTCCACGAAATGGCTTGATCTGTTGCTGCAGCCCAAAAAATAAATACCATTTCATACACAACTTGCAACAACTATGGATGGGTGTATGTGGTAATGTTGCCATTTCAAAGGCCTTTTTCTCTTTTTTATGATTTTTTTTTTTGTTGTTGCGTAAAACAGTAGCTTTAGTTTTTTGTCAGATAATTCACAATCCAAAAATATTTACAATATAAATGGGGCCCCCTTATTTATAACCATGTAAAGAATGTACGTTTGTATGTGTATATTTGTGTGTGTGTGTTTGTAAATGTAGACGAGTAGTAGAAAATGATGACAATGATGCTGGATGCTCCCTTATATTTTTTTTGTAAGCAAAAAATGGCGTCCATCAAGTGAATTTAAGCCGCTTTAGCTTTGAGCTGCTTAAACTGCACTTGAAAGGCTGTTTTCCGTACGTTTTCTTACCAAATTTGCCCGGCAATAAGTTGAGGAATGAAAAAAGGAGTCAAAAACAAGACGAAAAAAAAAAGTCCTACAATCGTTGTCGTTTTGCTTGAGTGCCGCTTAGAGATCAAAGTGAAGCCGTTTTAAAGTTTTTGTTTTTCTTTTCGGCTGCTCTTACGAATTTGAATTTGAATTGTATGAATACACTTCATCTAGTTGTTGTATTACTACCGCTTTAAATGCTTGCAAATGCAAATGTTCCAAAGCGATTGGATTGGATTGGATTGGTATGTTGGTTTATTTGTCTGTCTGTCTGTCGGTTGTGTCTGTCTGTCGTGTCTATATAATCCTGCATGTGTGGAAAATTGCATTGAAATGCAAATTTTCAATTCAATTGATGTTTTAGCAACATTCACTGGCAACTCCAATTGCAACTGCCGCTTTGTTAAGAGCGGCGGCAGTGGGAGACAACTCCAAAAGGATGGAAAAGGAAAGGCAACCTTAAACTTAAACTTCTAGTCGACTACACACAACATTTACAGTCGCAACAATATTTTAAATAATGATGGCCGCATTTATTTCTCATTTGTTGTTGTTGTTGTTTTTGGTTTTCTTTGTAATTTTTTCCTTAAAGTCATCACCATCAGCATCAGCATCATCATCATCATGGTCCTCAGATCGTCGTCGTCGTCGTCATTTTTATTCTCATCATTTTTGCCGGCATCATCATTGTAGTCGTCATGTTGATCACATTGAATAATGCATTCATTCTCTATGTTTTTAAATTGTTGTTATTGTTATTTCTGTTGTTGTTGTTGTTTTTTTTTTTGTTCCATTTTGTTACATCTTAAGCCGCCAAAGGCTTCAAAACAATACGTGTTCGTGTAAATGTTTGATTGTTAAACACAAAACAAAAAACTCGCTAAGCTTTTGTTACAACAAAAATGATCTTTAAAAACTTTGCAAAATAATAATATTTCTTGGAAATTTATTTAAAAGGACTTTCGATTAACGAGAAATCTATTCTGGACTTACTTACATGCAATGACCGTAAAATATTCGAATACAACTTGCCGCCGTTAATTAAAAAATTTAAAAAAAATTTTTTTTCTTTTAAAGCTATTCTGTGAATAGAAATTTCAATTGCTAAGTCTTCTATTGCTGTATGTAAACATTAAGTATCGCGTTAGTACAGTTTTCAACCTTCTGTTACAGTTCTATCGTTCTCTGTTATCATGCAATCAAAAATTTTTGAATTCTTGCCTGCTATAGAAGATCATAGATTTACAGGGCGGCTGATATATAATGCAACAAAGTAAAGCGTTAAAATTTTTTAGTTTTTTTCTTAATTTTATTGTTCAAAAGCAAAAAATGTTGGAAAGAACATAAAATTTTAGAATCGATTTAGATTTGTTCGAAATGGCCACCTTTGATACGAACTATGGCCTTCAAACGGCCGACAAAGCCATCACAGGCCACACGAAAGTGGCTCTGCGGTATTTTGAGCCATTCCCGGCGAAGCGCCGTCTTGATATGATCGACACTTTGGAATTTTTTAGTGAGAACCTTACTCTCCAAAATTCCCCAGGCGCAAAAGTTCAACGGATTGAGATCCGGAGATTTTGGTGGCCATTGTGCGGTAGAAATGAAGCAAGGAACCTCCTTTTTAAGCCATTCATGGTTGACGCGTGCTGAGTGCGGTGGTGCTGAGTCCTGCTGAAGTGTCCATGGTCTGCGGCAGAAATGTTTGTCTGCCCAGGGCTTCAATACTCTCTTTAAGACATTTTCCCGATAATATTCGGCATTTATTTTAATCCCACGGTCGATGAATACAAACGTGGAGCGACCATCGACTGTTACGGCAGCCCACACCATTACCATCGGCGGCGCTTGAGTTCTGGTGGCCAATCGCAGGTGTAAATTTTCAGCTGACCTCTTTGACAAGTAAACCCGATCATTTTGTTTGTTCACAAACTGCGCAATTTAGAAAATCAAATTCGGAGAAAATCAATTTCGTGCAAGCGAAGTAACTCCTTTGCTCTTTCCAGTCTAACTTTTTTTTGTCTATCGATGAGCTCTTGCACTTTTTGGAACTTCAATGGCTTTAGTTCAAGCTCATTTTT
This sequence comes from Sarcophaga peregrina, assembly GCA_014635995.1. NCBI lineage: Eukaryota > Metazoa > Arthropoda > Insecta > Diptera > Sarcophagidae > Sarcophaga > Sarcophaga peregrina. Next base: position 27,163,700 of record CM025789.1, on the reverse strand, counting down.
CAATATGTGTTGCATCCATACTTGCGATATGTTTAGCTCACGAGCAATTTTGCTACCACTACGGCGTGAATTTCTGTCACTGGAATAAATCTGTCAGCTGTCAGACAAGCGGTTTACAAATGATAACAACCTGAAGTTGGTTCCAATACATATCAGCCACCCTGTATAAGAATATCTTTGAATTAAGAGGTGTTTACTATTAGATCAGCTTTGTTTGATTCTTCAGCCTTTGTTTAGCATATCACACATCAAGCCTGTAAAATAATTTAATCCTGTTGTCTATATAGTAAAAGAGATACCAACATTGTTATCATTTGAAATAAACAACAAACAAGGCGCTCATCAATCGGCTTTAAATGGCTCACGGCCATTTCCTTTGTTAGTACAGTGCATTAAAGACTCTGATTTCAGCATGTCTGTGAAGATAGATTTTAAAATCTAACTCCCCAGACGCAAACCAATTAGTTAACAGAACTCTGTTAGACAATTAATTTGAGGCTGGGAACGAAAAAAAAGGAAAAATTAATTAAATCCCTGGGAAAAATAAGAAAAAAAAGCAGAAAATGATAAAATAAGTCCCATAGTTAATCACTGTTACAAAATATTGCTTAAAAAAACTACAACAGACAGATAATCACACATTTCCGAAAGCTATTGTAATCCGATAAATAAATCAATATTGTAGGAAAAGAGGACTGAGTGGGCGGATAAAGTAAATTGTTTTGGACGTCCCTTTAACTAACGTAATCGCCAGAATCCTTAACAGAGCGAGTTTCCATAGTAGATTTTGAAATTTTCCCAGATTTCAGATTATAAAATCCACTGTAAATCCTTTTGTAGAAAAACAGGACTGTGTGGGCGGATACAGTAAATTGTTTTGGAAGCATTGGACGTCCCTTTAACTAACCTAATCGCCAGAATCCTTAACAGAGCGAGTTTTCATAGTAGATTTCAAAATTTTCCCAGATTTCAGATTTTAAAATACACTCTATGTCCTTTTGTGGCAAAACAGGACTGAGTGGGCGGAAAAAGTAAATTGTTTTGGAAGCATTGTACGTCCCTTTAACTAACCTAATCGCCAGAATCCTTAACAGAGCGAGTTTTCATGGTAGATTTTGAAATTTTCCCAGATTTCAGATTTTAACATAACAAATTTCAGATGTTAACATAACAGATTTCAGATTTAACAAAGAAACAGCATTGTTTCTAAGGGAAGTTTTTGTAAGACAGATTATTATAGATGATACACAGCCGCTTGAATTAAAGTCGCTGTAGTGTAGTGTGTGGTGTGTTGGATTTGTAAACGTAAGATCGGAAGTTCAAATCCCGAGTCGGGATTTTTTCAATTTTTTTTAAAACATATCAAATATGTGTATAAAATTTATCAGTAAATAATCATATCAGTATATTAATATACAATGTATGCTTTAAAAAATTAAAAAAGGATAATCACAGAAAAACCCCAACTAGAGATTGAACTTGGTCATGATTGAGAATATGGAATTGAATTGGAAATTTTGTTTTCAAAAATATTTTGAAAAGTTTGTTATATACAAGTCATAACAATAATCTCAAACAGTTTGATTAAATCTCCGAGCAAGATTTTTATAAAATAAAATGTCCTTTAGTTAATCTATATATAATATTATATTAAATTAATAAGTTTAAACTTTTAACTAAATTTATTACCATTTTCTTAATACGTTTAATGTACAAAAAAGTTTAAAAAAAAATATTTCGCAGCTCCCCTCCCGATACTCGAACACCTGTGACCTTACGTCTAAGAATCTAACACGCTACCAATTACACCACGGCGACGTCAACTCTCTTTGTTTTATGTTTGAATTTAGTTTACTTTTATGGAGAGTAAACATCACAATTTTTTTTTATATTTAAATAACTGTAGTGTAAAAGGAAAAACAAAACTGGGGCTTCCCCGTTTGTTTTCATTGTACCACAAGCCGGTAATTCATTTCAATCCTGCATACTTTGTCACTGACTGGTATTAACAGAATTAAAAACCCCACTAGAGATTGAACTTGGTCATGATTGAGAATATGGAATTGAATTGGAAATTTTGTTTTCAAAAATATTTTGAAAAGTTTGTTATATTCAAGTCATAACAATAATCTCAAACAGTTTGATTAAATCTCCGAGCAAGATTTTTATAAAATAAAATGTCCTTTAGTTAATCTATATATAATATTATATTAAATTAATAAGTTTAAACTTTTAACTAAATTTATTAGCATTTTCTTAATACGTTTAATGTACAAAAAGTTTAAAAAAAAAATATTTCGCAGCTCCCCTCCCGATACTCGAACACCTGTGACCTTACGTCTAAGAATCTAACACGCTACCAATTACACCACGGCGACGTCAACTCTCTTTGTTTTATGTTTGAATTTAGTACTTTTATGGAGAGTAAACACCACAATTTTTTTTATATTTAAATAACTGTAGTGTAAAAGGAAAAACAAAACTGGGGCTTCCCCGTTTGTTTTCATTGTACCACAAGCCGGTAATTCATTTCAATCTTGCATACTTTGTACTGACTGGTATTAACATAATAATTACTAGTAATGAACATGAATTCTACATTTTAAATTATTCTTTTCTTTTACTTCTCAATGTATGTATAAAATCTACATGTATGTACATAAATATGTATGTATTTTTATGATAAAGTCAAAATTAAAACTTTAATTAATTAAATATGTAGTATATTATATGATTAATAATAACAAAATCAAAGGAAAATAGAATACACAAATACATATGCATATATATATATCTTTATGTGTACTTATATTTAATAAAAAAGAACCTGGCCAGGGATTAAATCGAGATGTGATATCGTTAAAAATTGATGCAAGAAAATCCCATAGGATGCAACACGTTTGATCGAACATGCCATAGAGCTCATGTTGCATCGACCATGTTGTATCGATCGTGTTGCATCGATCATGTTGCATCAATCATGTTGCATCGGTCGTGTCGCGTTGATCGTGTTGCATCGGTCGTGTCGTGTTGATCGTGTTGCATCGATCATTTTGCATCAAACATGTTGCAGCGAACACGTTGCGTCAAACATATTCGATCAAACATGTTCGATTCAAATATTTGATGCAACATGTTTGTTCGATTCAATCGTGTTGCACCAAACATGTTCGAATCAAACATATTGCATCAAACATGTTTGAATCGAACATGATCCTATCAAACATGTTCGAATCAAACATGTTCGAATCAAACAAGTTCGAATCAAACATGTTCGATTCAAACACGTTGCATCAAACATGTTCGATTCAAACATTTTGCATCAAACATGTTCGTATCAAACATGTTCGAATCAAACATGTTGCATCAAACATGTTGCATCAAACAAGTTCGAATCAAACATGTTCAAATCAAACATATTCGATCAAACATGTTCGAATCAAACATGTTGCATCAAACATGTTCGATTCAAACATGTTCGTATCAAACATATTCGATCAAACATGTTCGAATCAAACATGTTGCATCAAACATGTTCGATTCAAACATGTTCGTATCAAACATGTTCGAATCAAACATGTTCGAATCAAACATGTTGCATCAAACATGTTCGTATCAAACAAGTTCGAATCAAACATGTTCGAACCAAACATGTTCGAGTCAAACATGTTCAATTCAAACATGTTGTAAAACATGTTGCATCAAACATGTTCGCATCAAACATGTTCGAATCAAACATGTTGCATCAAACATGTTCGAATCAAACATGTTGCATCAAACATGTTCGAATCAAACATGTTGCATCAAACATGTTCGATTCAAACATGTTCGATTCAAACATGTTCGTATCAAACATGTTCGTATCAAACATGTTCGAATCAAACATGTTCGTATCAAACATGTTCGAATCAAACATGTTCGTATCAAACATGTTCGAATCAAACATGTTCGAATCAAACATGTTGCATCAAACATGTTTGAATCAAACATGTTGCATCAAACATGTTCGATTCAAACATGTTCGATTCAAACATGTTCGAATCAAACATGTTCGATCAAACATGTTCGAATCAAACATGTTCGTATCAAACATGTTCGAATCAAACATGTTCGAATCAAACAAGTTCGAATCAAACATGTTCGAATCAAACATGTTGCATCAAACATGTTCGAATCAAACATGTTCGAATCAAACATTTCGAATCAAACATGTTCGTATCAACATGTTCGAATCAAACATGTTCGTATCAAACAAGTTCGAATCAAACACGTTGCATCAAACATGTTCGATTCAAACATGTTCGTATCAACATGTTCGTATCAAACATGTTCGAATCAAACATGTTGCATCAAACATGTTCGTATCAACATGTTCGTATCAAACATGTTCGAATCAAACATGTTTGAATCAAACATGTTGATCAAACATGTTGCATCAAGCATGTTCGTATCAAACATGTTCGAATCAAACATGTTACATCAAACATGTTCGAATCAAACATGTTGATCAAACATGTTCGATCAAACATGTTCGAATCAAACATGTTGCATCAAACATGTTCGATCAAACATGTTCGATTCAAACATGTTCGATTCAAACATGTTCGATTCAAATATTTGATGCAACATGTTTGAATCGAACATGTTTGAATCGAACATGTTTGATTCGAACATGTTTGATTCGAACATGTTTGATTCGAACATGTTTGATCGAACATGTTTGATGCAATATGTTTGATTCGAACATGTTTGATTCGAACATGTTTGGTGCAACACGATTGAATCGAACAAACATGTTGCATCAAATATTTGAATCGAACATTTTTGAATCGAACATGTTTGATCGAATATGTTTGACGCAACGTGTTCGCTGCAACATGTTTGATGCAACATGATCGATGCAACACGACCAACGCGACACGACCGATGCAACATGATTGATGCAACATGATCGATGCAACACGATCGATACAACATGGTCGATGCAACATGAGCTCTATGGCATGTTCGATCAAACGTGTTGCATCCTATGGGATTTTCTTGCATCAATTTTTAACGATATCACATCTCGATTTAATCCCTGGCCAGGTTCTTTTTTATTAAATATAAGTACACATAAAGATATATATATGCATATGTATTTGTGTATTGTATTTTCCTTTGATTTTGTTATTATTAATCATATAATATACTACATATTTAATTAATTAAAGTTTTAATTTTGACTTTATCATAAAAATACATACATATTTATGTACATACATGTAGGTTTTATACATACATTGAGAAGTAAAAAGAAAACAATAATTTAGTTTCAATTGTTACAGAAAAAAGTTTTTGGTTTATTCATAATGATTAAATTAAATAAAATGTAGAATTCATGTTCATTACTAGTAATTATTATGTTAATACCAGTCAGTACAAAGTATGCAAGATTGAAATGAATTACCGGCTTGTGGTACAATGAAAACAAACGGGGAAGCCCCAGTTTTGTTTTTCCTTTTACACTACAGTTATTTAAATATAAAAAAAATTGTGATGTTTACTCTCCATAAAAGTAACTAAATTCAAACATAAAACAAAGAGAGTTGACGTCGCCGTGGTGTAATTGGTAGCGTGTTAGATTCTTAGACGTAAGGTCACTGGTGTTCGAGTATCGGGAGGGGAGCTGCGAAATATTTTTTTTTTAAACTTTTTTGTACATTAAACGTATTAAGAAAATGGTAATAAATTTAGTTAAAAGTTTAAACTTATTAATTTAATATAATATTATATATAGATTAACTAAAGGACATTTTATTTTATAAAAATCTTGCTCGGAGATTTAATCAAACTGTTTGAGATTATTGTTATGACTTGTATATAACAAACTTTTCAAAATATTTTTGAAAACAAAATTTCCAATTCAATTCCATATTCTCAATCATGACCAAGTTCAATCTCTGGTTGGGGTTTTTCTGTGATTATCTTTTTTTAATTTTTTAAAGCATACATTGTATATTAATTGCATCAAACATGTTTGAATCAAACATGTTCGAATCTAACATGTTGCATCAAACATGTTCGAATCTAACATGTTGCATCAAACATGTTCGAATCAAACATGTTGCATCAAACATGTTGCATCAAACATGTTGCATCAAACATGTTGCATCAACATGTTCGAATCAAACATGTTCGAATCAAGCATGTTGCATCAAACATGTTCGAATCAAACATGTTGCATCAAACATGTTGCATCAACATGTTGCATCAAACATGTTTGAATCGAACATGTTGCATCAAACATGTTGCATCAAACATGTTCGTATCAAACATGTTCGAATCAAACATGTTGCATCAAACATGTTCGAATCAAACATGTTGCATCAAACATGTTCGAATCAAACATGTTCGAATCAAACATATTGCATCAAACATGTTCGATCAAACATGTTCGTATCAAACAAGTTCGAATCAAACACGTTGCATCGAACATGTTTGATTCGAACTTGTTGATACGAACATGTTTGATCGAACATGTTTGATGCAACATGTTTGATTCGAACATGTTTGATGCAACATGTTTGATTCGAACATGTTTGATACGAACATGTTTGATGCAACATGTTTGAATCGAACATGTTTGATGCAACATGTTTGATCAACATGTTTGATCGAACATGTTTGATTCGAACATGTTTGATTCGAACATGTTTGATTCGAACATGTTGATGCAACATGTTTGATTCGAACATGTTTGATCAAACATGTTCGATCAAACATGTTTGATTCGAACATGTTTGATACGAACATGTTTGAATCGAACATTATTGAATCGAACATGTTTGATTCGAACATGTTTGATCGAACATGTTTGATGCAATATGTTTGATTCGAACATGTTTGGTGCAACACGATTGAATCGAACAAACATGTTGCATCAAATATTTGAATCGAACATTTTTGAATCGAACATGTTTGATCGAATATGTTTGACGCAACGTGTTCGCTGCAACATGTTTGATGCAAAATGATCGATGCAACACGATCAACACGACACGACCGATGCAACACGATCAACGCGACACGACCGATGCAACATGATTGATGCAACATGATCGATGCAACACGATCGATACAACATGGTCGATGCAACATGAGCTCTATGGCATGTTCGATCAAACGTGTTGCATCCTATGGGATTTTCTTGCATCAATTTTTAACGATATCACATCTCGATTTAATCCCTGGCCAGGTTCTTTTTTATTAAATATAAGTACACATAAAGATATATATATGCATATGTATTTGTGTATTGTATTTTCCTTTGATTTTGTTATTATTAATCATATAATATACTACATATTTAATTAATTAAAGTTTTAATTTTGACTTTATCATAAAAATACATACATATTTATGTACATACATGTAGATTTTATACATACATTGAGAAGTAAAAAGAAAAGAATAATTTAAAATGTAGAATTCATGTTCATTACTAGTAATTATTATGTTAATACCAGTCAGTACAAAGTATGCAAGATTGAAATGAATTACCGGCTTGTGGTACAATGAAAACAAACGGGGAAGCCCCAGTTTTGTTTTTCCTTTTACACTACAGTTATTTAAATATAAAAAAATTGTGATGTTTACTCTCCATAAAAGTAACTAAATTCAAACATAAAACAAAGAGAGTTGACGTCGCCGTGGTGTAATTGGTAGCGTGTTAGATTCTTAGACGTAAGGTCACAGGTGTTCGAGTATCGGGAGGGGAGCTGCGAAATATTTTTTTTTTAAACTTTTTTGTACATTAAACGTATTAAGAAAATGCTAATAAATTTAGTTAAAAGTTTAAACTTATTAATTTAATATAATATTATATATAGATTAACTAAAGGACATTTTATTTTATAAAAATCTTGCTCGGAGATTTAATCAAACTGTTTGAGATTATTGTTATGACTTGTATATAACAAACTTTTCAAAATATTTTTGAAAACAAAATTTCCAATTCAATTCCATATTCTCAAACATGTTCGATTCAAACATGTTCGATTCAAACATGTTCGATTCGAACATGTTTGGTGCAACACGATTGAATCGAACAAACATGTTGCATCAAATATTTGAATCGAACATTTTTGAATCGAACATGTTTGATCGAACATGTTTGATGCAACATGTTTGATGCAACATGTTTGATGCAAAATGATCGATGCAACACGATCAACGCGACACGACCGATGCAACATGATTGATGCAACATGGTCGATGCAACACGTTCGATACAACATGAGCTCTATGGCATGTTCGATCAAACGTGTTGCATCCTATGGGATTTTCTTGCATCAATTTTTAACGATATCACATCTCGATTTAATCCCTGGCCAGGTTCTTTTTTATTAAATATAAGTACACATAAAGATATATATATATGCATATGTATTTGTGTATTCTATTTTCCTTTGATTTTGTTATTATTAATCATATAATATACTACATATTTAATTAATTAAAGTTTTAATTTTGACTTTATCATAAAAATACATACATATTTATGTACATACATGTAGATTTTATACATACATTGAGAAGTAAAAAGAAAAGAATAATTTAAAATGTAGAATTCATGTTCATTACTAGTAATTATTATGTTAATACCAGTCAGTACAAAGTATGCAAGATTGAAATGAATTACCGGCTTGTGGTACAATGAAAACAAACGGGGAAGCCCCAGTTTTGTTTTTCCTTTTACACTACAGTTATTTAAATATAAAAAAAATTGTGGTGTTTACTCTCCATAAAAGTAACTAAATTCAAACATAAAACAAAGAGAGTTGACGTCGCCGTGGTGTAATTGGTAGCGTGTTAGATTCTTAGACGTAAGGTCACAGGTGTTCGAGTATCGGGAGGGGAGCTGCGAAATATTTTTTTTTTAAACTTTTTTGTACATTAAACGTATTAAGAAAATGCTAATAAATTTAGTTAAAAGTTTAAACTTATTAATTTAATATAATATTATATATAGATTAACTAAAGGACATTTTATTTTATAAAAATCTTGCTCGGAGATTTAATCAAACTGTTTGAGATTATTGTTATGACTTGTATATAACAAACTTTTCAAAATATTTTTGAAAACAAAATTTCCAATTCAATTCCATATTCTCAATCATGACCAAGTTCAATCTCTAGTTGGGGTTTTTCTGTGATTATCTTTTTTTAATTTTTTAAAGCATACATTGTATATTAATATACTGATATGATTATTTACTGATAAATTTTATACACATATTTGATATGTTTTAAAAAAAATTGAAAAAATCCCGAACCGGGATTTGAACTTCCGATCTTACGTTTACAAATCCAACACACCACACACTACACTACAGCGACTTTAATTCAAGCGGCTGTGTATCATCTATAATAATCTGTCTTACAAAAACTTCCCTTAGGAACAATGCTGTTTCTTTGTTAAATCTGAAATCTGTTATGTTAACATCTGAAATTTGTTATGTTAAAATCTGAAATCTGGGAAAATTTCAAAATCTACCATGAAAACTCGCTCTGTTAAGGATTCTGGCGATTAGGTTAGTTAAAGGGACGTACAATGCTTCCAAAACAATTTACTTTTTCCGCCCACTCAGTCCTGTTTTGCCACAAAAGGACATAGAGTGTATTTTAAAATCTGAAATCTGGGAAAATTTTGAAATCTACTATGTAAACTCGCTCTGTTAAGGATTCTGGCGATTAGGTTAGTTAAAGGAACGTCCAATGCTTCCAAAACAATTTACTTTATCCGCCCACTCAGTCCTGTTTTTCTACAAAAGCATTTACAGTGGATTTTATAATCTGAAATCTGGGAAAATTTCAAAATCTACTATGGAAACTCGCTCTGTTAAGGATTCTGGCGATTACGTTAGTTAAAGGGACGTCCAAAACAATTTACTTTATCCGCCCACTCAGTCCTCTTTTCCTACAATATTGATTTATTTATCGGATTACAATAGCTTTCGGAAATGTGTGATTATCTGTCTGTTGTAGTTTTTTTAAGCAATATTTTGTAACAGTGATTAACTATGGGACTTATTTTATCATTTTCTGCTTTTTTTTTTCTTATTTTTCCCAGGAATTTAATTAATTTTTCCTTTTTTTTCGTTCCCAGCCTCAAATTAATTGTCTAAAGAGTTCTGTTAACTAATTGGTTTGCGTCTGGGGAGTTAGATTTTAAAATCTATCTTCACAGACATAAAAATATTTCTTTCGTGATTTGCTGTCAGCAGATTTCTGGCAAAAACTTTACAGTTTACTCTCAAGAGTAAATAAAAAAATTGGCATAAAATGTTTCTCAAAAATCTGTCGTTAGGAGTCGGGTTTAAATTTGTAGGCCCTATCACTTTTGGACAGAATTCAAATACACAACATAATTGGTGTGAAAAGCTAGGTTGTAATCCTGATTGAAGGATTGTCAGCACCAGTTATGTTATGTAAGCATGGAACGGAGTTTAAGTCGCCGTTGGGTAGAAGGTAGTATGCCTGCTTATTTAATGAGAGCCTGTGGTTTAACCCCTCTCTTAGACATAGCGAAACATAGGGAAATACGCACAATTTTTCTTTCGGTGGCTTTCTGCTGGCAAAAATTCGAAGAGCAAAATAAAATGGTCATGAAAAATTCTTCGAAAATCTGACGTTCGGAATCTAATTTTAAATTCTAGGTCCCATCCAATCATTGATACAATTTGCACACGCAATATAGGAGTTGTAAGAAGCTAGGTTGGTTGTGAACCTGACTAAATGGGTATAATGACTAATTATGCAAAGAATTGTCAAAGCATGCAAGCATGAGGTTCAAGCTTTAAAAGTGACATTAAGACCACCGGGAGAATGGTCATAAGCAAGAAAAGTGTTGTACATGATGATCATAGAAGCACTAGCTATAAAAGATATCAATTTGGGAAAGCTGTTACTGCACGGCTGTAAATCGGTTGTCGTCCAGGAAAAGTAGGTTATTGGCGACAGGCAGATTCTATTGGAATAATGAAAAGAGCCTCAATTAAAAAGGCGAAGCATAATTGTTTAATCAGTTCTGGTAACATACAGGGACAATTGGAAAAAAATTCTTACAAACCTAAATATTGACCAAAAAAATGCTTGACTGAAGGCAATCGAAAGATCAAAAAGTTTTGCTCGATGAAGCTCCATTGCGACAGTTTGTCTTACATTGCCAAATCAGATAAAATTTTTAAGGGAAAGATAAAGTGAAAAGTCCACAACTACCCACCCTGAAACCTTTGCCTTTCGGATCCGGTGCATATTTCATAGTTAGGCTTACTAGTTGGTGTGCTCACAGGAAAGTTTCTGAAAATCACTTGATTCGTGAATAGACTTTATCATAACGGTATTTCAGCTGATGTCAGAAAGATCGCTTTCGCATTCGAACTAATGTTAAACAATATTTTGAAATCAACTACATTCGGCACTATTTTCGAGATGGTTGAGTAAGAGCCAGGGGGAAATGTTTGTATTTTTAGTTCGACTGATTTATTCTGTTTCTTTTTTAAATTTTTGTTAAGGCTTTTGTGATGATTAAGCGATTAGAACCCTAACATAAGATTCCCTGTGATTTCCTATTAGTTTACAAAGATCTTTCGTGCATCACATGGCGAAAGAAAGTTTTTATTCATCCCTGTGAACTTTAATCCTTTTTACCTGTTATTTTAACCTTCTAATCTATCTACCGTTACTACAAATCATATATGTTTCCACATGACTTTCCGCCCATTCATGCCACACACGCTAGAGCTACTTAATTTCCATTTAAACCCTTGTTTCGTTTTCCTTTTCTTCTCCACGTACAAAAAACTGTAACCGAACAAGAAAAAGAGAAACGAGGGAAAGCCAAAAAATTTTATTTGATCTTCACGATCTTGCTCTAGTTTAAATATTTTGTAGCAACAATACAAACAAAATGCAACAAAACGTTGTTTGTTGTATGGAAGTAAACAAATGTTTGGTAATGGCAACCTGTTGAACTCAACTAAACAAAAATAACTTGTACTTGGAACGTGCAACGTGCAATATACTATTTGCAACAATGGCAGCTGTTGCCAACAATAGAGCAGCAATAGTGATGGCACAGAACAGTCGAGGCAATATTAACCCAATAGACAGACAAACACTCAAAACTAAATAGTGTTGCTACACTAGAGAACATAACAATTACCACAAAATGACAATAAAATAGTCACGTATTCACTACGTTAAATGTATTTGCCAGTAAAATAGTGCAACACTTGCAAAATCAAGGAGCCCCAGTCTTAGTAATAGTTTCTATAATGAAGTTGCCAAATAAAAGCAACAAAAAAACAGGAAACAAACAATTGCAAATAGAAGGGGAATAAATGAGTTTTTATTCTAAGCAAATTGCGCAACCAATTCATTTATGATTGTTATTGTTGTTGATAACATTCAGCAACAGTAAGACCAACATATTGGCGGAGATTTTTTTGGCTTTTTGTCGTGTTGTTGAAATTATTTTCGGACTATTTTAACAATTGCAAACACATTTAATGTTGCTTGCTTGCTTGCTTGATTGTTGTTATTGTTTTTATTGTTGTTTTCTAAAAATTTTTTTGTTCCTTACGAACCTAGAAAAAATGTACCAAAATTTGCATTTAAAAACATTAAACCTGCTGTGTGTGTGTCTAGTGGGAAGCCAAGAAAACCAAAAAAAAATCAACTTTTTAGCCCAAAAATTTTACAAAAAAGTGAAAAGAAAAACAAAAAAACACAATACAAGTAGCGCCTTTAACAACATAACTGCTGCTGTTGCTGCTGCTGCTGCTGCTGCTTCGGCAATTGATGTTGTTGCAGCAACATAATCTCATAGAACACATGCAATCATGTTAATACACAACACAACTTAGCATAACACAAAGAAACCAATGGACCAACAACAGTTGTAACTTGAAAATATACGCGTGCGGTGTTTGCAACTTCATATGTAGCACCATAGCCTTGTGGTCTGCTTAGAAATTGGCGGGGGTTGCTATATTCGAACAAAATATGAGTCTTTTAACAGACGCTGACAGTTACAAAGTGCCAAACAATTGTGAGTCTTTTGGAACAGCAGTCAGTCGTCGTAGTTGGTTGGTTGAATGAGGATAGAAAAAACGTTAAAAAAAAAATTAGAAAAACAGCAGCATAAAATTACAACAACAACAACGACAAAAAAGCACCAAGAAAAATCAAATTTCATTTGCCAAATGTTGTCAAAGAATGAATTCAGACAAGATTTTAAAGTTTTCCCTACACCCTACTCTAATGTAGTTGATGCTGGTAGAAGAGATCAATGCTTTTACAGAAAGTTCGCTTAAATACTGGCCTTAGGGATTTCCTCTTTTAACAATCGGGCATCGTTTATTGCTCTACTGCATCCGTATTCTGCTCGGCCAGGAACATTACTTCCTTTATAAATACCATGTGTAGTCAAGAACTTGCTTAAATTATAATTTGCGTCTCCAGAAGCTCTGTTTACCCATTTTAAAGTATTTCGTTTGTAGGTATACCGAACACCTAGACTGTTTCAATGATTCAATTAATTCTACTAACTCGAGTCCTTTGCATTTCCCTGCTTCATTTTCGACTTTTGAGATCAGCTTATGTCTTTTACTCTGACAGATTTAAATTCATTTATTTATTCTAGAATTTAAATTCACATCTTCCAAATGCAGTGAGGCTTGTAATTCACTGTTTAGTTTTCACAACAATATGACATGATCCGTAGAAAATTTACGAATCTATAGTCAGAAAACGTCTTTCTATTAGAAGAGTAGTAAATTGCAAACGTCTTGACATCTTGACTTCGATATAATTAAAATATCACTAAAAATCGATGACAAACCAGGAGGAGGTACTCTTAAAGGGTGGCTGGTATGTATTGCAACCAACTTCAGGTTGTTATCATTTGTAAACCGCTCGTCTGACAGCTGACAGATTTATTCCAGTGACATTCATTTTATTATTTACAAGCTTACAAAATCAATTTGATCTATTGCATTCAGAAAAAAAAGCTATTCGTGATGGAATTCAAGCGTGATAGTATGATTGCTTTATATTTGGCTGGAAAATCACAGGTGGCTGTCGTTAGAGCCCTCCAGCATTTAAATGTGAATAAATCTTTTGTTTCTCGTACCATTGCTCGTTACCGTGATACTGGCAGTGTTGCATTGCGCCCAAAAAGTGGATGAAAAAAAAATTGTTAACAATACTAGAAATGATCCGAAAAGTGAAGGGTGATCGAAATCCACGCCGCAGTGGGAGAAAAATTGCTCGTGAGCTGAACATACCACGAGAACGGATCCAACACATATTGAAAAATGAACTTGGACTAAAGCCATTGAAGTTCCAAAAAGTGCAAGAGCTCACCGATGGAGAAAAAAGTTAGACTGGAAAGAGCCAAGGAGTTACTTCGCTTACACGAATGTGGCCTGTTACCGTATTTCGTTTTCTCCGATGAGAAGCCATTCCAAATTGAGCAGTTTGTGAACAAACAATATGATCGGGTTTACTTGGCAAGTAGGTCAGCTGAAAATTTACATTTGGGATTGGCCACCAGGACTCAAGCGCCGCCAACCGTGGAGTCAAAATAAATGCCGAATATTATCGAGTAAATATCTTAAAGACAGTATTGAAGCCCTGGGCAGACAAACATTTCGGCCGCAGACCATGGACATTTCAACAGGACTCAGCACCACCGCACTTAGTACGCGTCAACCAAGAATGGCATAAAAAGGAGGTTCCTCGCTTCATTTCTACCGCACAATGGCTGCCAAAATCTCCGGATCTCAGTCCGTTGAACTTTTGCGCCTGGGGCATTTTAGAGAGTAAGGTTTTCACTAAAAAATACCAAAGTGTTGATCATCTCATAACGGCGATTCGCCGGGAATGGACCAAAATGCCACAGAGCCACTTTCGTGCAGCCTTTGAACAAATCTAAATTGATTCTAAAATTTGATGTTATTTCCAACATTTTTTGCTTTTGAACAATAAAATTAAGAAAAAATAAAAAAAATATAACGCTTTACTTTGTTGCATTATATATCAGCCACCCTGTATATCTAATAAAGCAATACACTACCTCCTAGACCAACGGTTTAGGGTTTGAAAGTTAGAATTCTGTTACCTCAGAAATTTTCACTAAATTCATAGAACATTTTGAAAGCCTTTTATAATTATCTGCAGAACTTGAATGTGTTCGTCTAACAGCAATTGCATACATAATTGGCCATTACAACCCTTCAGTCAAGATTAGACCTAGCTTCTCTTCTAACAGCAATTACTGACCATATAAACATGGCATAGGGTATGAATCCACGTATGAGATTCTTCTCCTGCTGTTGTGCTTACAATTGTCATTATGACTAGAGTTCTAGAAAAAGACAATAAAGCTGTTGCTACTGCTGCCGCCGTGGACTCATGCATCTGCAGCATTATAAATGCAACATTTAGCCTCATGCAACTAAAATCAAATGAAAACATATTTTTCTTCTATGAGTTTTTTTCTTTTTTTATAGTTCTTCTGCTTGTTGTTCGCTTCGATTTTCAAATCAACACAGTTCTACTGCTTTAAGCCATAACAACAGCCGCAAGTTCATATTGAAATAGAAGGAAGGAAACCAAAGCTAAAACCAAAACCAAAAAATTCATTTCGTTGAGTTATTTTTCATTCAAAATTGTATTGAATTAATGAAATTGAAATCTAGAAGACAATTGCAGCTACTGGCAATTACTTACACTCATCGAAGTATTTATTTCGTTTCGTTTCACTCTTAGCCTCAAACTCATACTCATGCTCATAGTTATTGTGACGGTGCAGTTATATGTTCAAAACACTCCACATTGATGTTGGTCCAGGTAATTGCAGTGCATTGAGTGCACACAGTCAGCCAGCTACTCAGCCAACATCATGCACAGCTGCATAAGCAATTTTACAAGTGATTGCAATCAATATTAAGTTTTCGGTTACTTTTACGTGCCACAAGTTTGTGCCAACAACACAGCCAGAGTTTGAGCCAAAGCCTAAGCTTTGTGCACATACTCGCACAGCAGCCGGCTAAGGAGAACTTTCAACGTCTGTTTTAGAGTTTTTGGCCAAAAGCCTTAAACGTTTTGCGAATAGTTTTCAATAGCCGGAAGCTGTTAAATAAAATATATTCAATGAAAATGATTTTCTTTCTTTTGCTGTTCGCTTGCCTTGGCTTGTCATAGATGGTAAGATGAATTTTGCTTGGGTTTTTGAAAAATTAAAAATATTTCCTCTTCTTTTGTTTTTTCTTGTCCATTTTTGCTAATTCATCTTTCGGGTTAAGGCAATAAGGTTATCGTCATAAGGAATATTAAAGTATCAAATGCAGGGCTTAGCCTAACTGTCTGCTTAGAATTGGCCTGCACGAAATTTTTCAAAAGTACGATGAAGTTTGGCACTTTTAGAGCAAACTTCTCAAACTGAATATGATTTTTCAGGTCTTCAAAATCTTTATCGGAAGATATCGTTTCAATTCATTTTAAAAACGATCAAGCTTGATAGACTGGCAGCGAATGCCATGTAGTTTTAGATTTAAAAAATTCAACAGGGAAGCCAACGATTTTTTAAGGCTGATATGGCCATCTCTAATCATGTAACAACATGACCTTAAACTTGATCATTAGCATCAGTAGGAAATTTATAGAAGTTTTACCAAAAAAAGTTTTTCACTGGAAACTTTATCTTCGTTACCTAAGCAGTTACCTAGCAAGATAAAAGCTTCACATTCGACAACTGGGCTCCCGTAATTACCACGCCCTTAAATTTATTTTTTTACGTAACATTTCCGGTGTCCATGTTCCTGCTTGAACAGAAAACGTATCGCGGTACCTGGTCCTTTAGATCGAAATATGATGTCCCGGTTAGGTGGTGCAAAAATCTCTCGCCTAAGTTCCTCAAAGAAAGTGATCTGCTCCAGCATGTTTCCATGTTAATCCAATGCTGACTGTTATTGGGCATAGAATCGTTCATCAGGTTTTCTGTTCTAAAAGCAGGATCTCGTTGGTGTTGTTAAATTTTCCTAAAAATTGGTAAAAGTAAACAAGAAAGATCGAACATAAGCATAGGCTCCTAAAATGTATAAATTCGGCACTAAATATCTTTTTCTTTATAAAACCAGCACTCAGGGGATGACCCCTATTCATGCAGTGCATTGTGCAGGGTTTAGGAAAGGTGGAAAGAGGGCAGGTGCGAACGGTAAGGAAACGAGTTGCTGCTGGTGACTATAAAATGGCCAGTGCTATAACTTCCACATTAGACAGTTTATAGAAATCGTCCCCAAGAAGCCCGCAATTTCTCACACTACTTATGTTGTCTGTGGTAATTTTATACTGTAGGTCCCAGTGTAAAGTCGACTCCGAACGACAGATTTTTGAGAAACAAGAAGAGAAAGAGCGGAAATCGCCGAAAAAATATTTTTTGTCTTTTTTTATATTTGATGTCTGGCCTTGGTCTCGAACCCTGGCTTTTCGTCTAATAAGCCAGCATTCTCTTCATTTAAAAGAGTCAACTTGTAGGGTATGCGCCCCAAAAAGGTCTACATACATACTACATAGTTTGCGTCAGTGGAAATACTGGCTTAAATTTTTGGGCCTTTTTGCCTGTTATTCAGAAAACTATCGCCAATAGCTGAATTATCTGTAAAATAACTTTACACTGCGACTTAAGAGTCAACACAGAACCAAAGTTTGAAATTCGTTGAAATAATAAAATAGGGCACCCAGACCCTTTAACGCTATTTAAAGATCAGAAAAATTAAAACATTTTATTCTCTTAAGATAATCAAAATAAATATTTTTAATAACAACAACAACAACAACAAAAAGAGATTCAATAATTCTTAAACGTTCAAATCCAGTTCACACTCTGTCTAACGCCTCCGGCTATCTTTTGCTCTTGTAAATCTTAAAACTAAACACACTCTGAAGCGCCCTCTACCAGCCATGTTCCTTTTGCATGACATGTTTATAAATCGTATATGGCACTGGATATGGTTTCGGTACCGAGATTTTAATCTGTTTTATAATCTCCACTGGATATGGCTTCTCCACCTCAACGGGATAGGGTTTCTCTACAGTGAAGGGTATACGTTTTTCGGTAATCTCTGGAACAATACGATACGTAGGAACCTGAATTTCTTGTTGCACCGGTACATGAACCGCATATGGTTCAGGGATTTGTAGGCGTATAACATTGGGTACCTTTACAGCTACTGGATGGGGTATGGGTAACGGGACCTTTTCAATAACTTGTACAGGCACCGGTTTCGATATTTCCGAATAGGTCTCTTGAGTTTGATGGCCACCGCCGAGACCTAAGGATTGATGAGGATCACTATAATCTTCACTGCCTAGATGAGAGCCAAGCGTCGAAGTCAAGCAATAGAAAATGGAAAAGCAGAGAAACTGAAAAGTAAAGGCAAGAGATAAACTGTGAATAAATTTTAATTAAAATTTATGATTACTAGACTCACATTTATTTTTGACATTGTGTTGGAATATTTTTAAACAATAATACTGCTGTTGCCTGATTTATATGACTCGCTGTAAT
Source organism: Sarcophaga peregrina (assembly GCA_014635995.1). NCBI lineage: Eukaryota > Metazoa > Arthropoda > Insecta > Diptera > Sarcophagidae > Sarcophaga > Sarcophaga peregrina. The sequence goes on along the minus strand of CM025789.1, from coordinate 27,145,081 downwards.
ACTTCTAATGTTGCAGGTTTAACTTGGTCGAGGTATGACTTAATACTGTAACAATTGCTTACAATGGCCTTGGCTTTTATTTAAAATCATGACTAAAGTTTGCACTTCTTTTTTTTTGGCAGTAAAAGTGAAAGAGTTTTCATTTTCATTGTGCTTTTTTTCCTCCTTATGAGACTTCTTCTATTTTTGCCTACAAAGAAAAAGTACATTTTTTTTTGGTCAGTTACCCAGTCACTGAGTAAGCCGGCCTGGTCTTGTTGCCAGTCTCTAAATTATACCAACGAATCTCACTCATATTGTTTTATTGTGCAATCAAGCGTTATTATATCATATTAAAATGAAAGTACCCTTAATGTTTTACGTCTTTCTCTTTTATTAGAGAGGCAAATAGAGGAAATCTATACGACTTTTGGAAAAAAATTGTATTGTTATTGTTGCTGTTGTTGTTGTATTTCGGAAGCAAATAGATCAAATAACAAGTGGAAGTAAAATTTTTACACAACGATAATCACAGGTGGCGCCCTCTCTTTTGAAAAAGTCATGTGGAACATAATCAAAAACAACTGAAGATGGTTCAGTTCGACTATAGAGATGCGCTACTTAATGCAACATCTGCATAACGACGTAAAAGCGATTTGTGCTTGTAGTTTCTACAAAAAAATATTCCAGATAAGACTGAAAAAGACTCTTTAAGGCCGATTAAATGGCTTGTTGCTGGTGACAGATAAGACAGAATGCGATTCCTCGATTTTGATCAAATGTCTGATTTCTGGTAAATATAAAGTGACCGTAAACATACCTTAAAGCTATTCAAACTCAAATACTTTAAAATTCTTCCCCATCCGCCTCTTCTTAACTTCTTGCGTTTGCTTTATTGAGCAAAAGCAGTTGACACAATGCCCAGTACAGCATTGCTTCCAAGTGTCCACTAAAGAACCATTGGGATTGAGGAGATCGCTATTTGAAACAAATCTTTCTTAAGCCTATAGCGGCATGACTCATGCATTGTCTGGTCCATGACTCAAATCAAATCTTCCATTGTAATTTCCGCTTAAAAGCTTCAATTGTTTTAAATGAATTTAGCTTAAGAAGAATTCTCCCTTTGCGAGGAGTGTAACATACCAAACATCTCTTTCCATTTTGCATAAAGATTCTGACCTAACGTAGATGCTTCTCGTAAATTCATCTAACGGGCTATCCACGTCTATTCCTCGATTTTCTCAGCTTGATTCATTCACTATATTATTGAGTTCACCTCATAGAACCTGATGTAATGTAGACTTCTGTCCTCGTAAAGTTTGCTGATCAAGAAGGGACCTGTCAGCCAGTCGATTTTTCAGTTTATGAGGTTTAGAGTTTAGATAATGCTACAGAAAAACCAGCACGGCTGTAAGACTGGTTCTTATTGCCCCAATTGCCAGTCTCTGGATCTCATCCTCACAGTGAATGCAATAGATAATAATGCCAACGCTTATGCCATTAGAAAATACCGCCACTATGAGTGATGTTGTAGGGTATAAAACGCTTAATAACGATATTCAAGTTGAAAGTGATTGGGTTACATTTTGAACTGAAATTACTGTAGAGTTACCAAATGCCTCATATGGTGGTGTTTTCTGGGAATATTTTTTTTTTTGTAATTTTTTAAGTAAAGGACATAAAGTTTTTTAAATTATTTTTTATAAACTCAACTGCAAACTTTTATGATCTAGATTCTCAAACCAATTATGTGTTAATATTATCCATAAGCCCGGACTGCAATGTGTACGTGTCCCTACGCAATGAGGATGAGCCCTCCGCGGTCGGGTGAGGGTGGGTTAGTGTGAGGCCAGGGACGTTCGAAAAAAGTGGTTGGACTTGCAGTTTAAAATAAGTCTTCAAACGACAGATTTTTGAGAATCTTTTGCATGGCAAATTTATTTACTCTCAGAGTTTTTGCCAGAAATCTGTTGAAAAAAAGTAGACGAAGAAATATTTTTCAGATTTTGTTTTGTTGAAGATGTATGATCTGGTATTTGAATTGAGGACTCAAGCCTGTTAAGCCAATACACTACCTACTGGACTACAGCGATTTCAAGTTAAGGTTTAAGCATAGCTTATTCCCGTCGTAATTGAAGTCGCCGTGGTCTAGTGGGTAGTGTGTTGGCTTATTAGACAAAAGGCCCGGGTTCGAATCCCAGGTCAGACATCAAAAACGAAAAATATTTCTTCGGCGACTTCCTCTCAGCAGATTTCTGGCAAAGACTCTGAGAATAAAAATTGTCATGAAAAGCTTCTCAAAAATCTGCCGTTCGGAGTCGACTTTAAACTATAGGTCCCGCCACTTATGTATAAAATTAACGCACACAACATAAGTGGTGTGAGAAGTTAGGTCGTAATCCTGACTGAAGGGTTGTAATGGCCTGTAGTTATGTATTCTCGTCGTAATACCGATACCATCCATTTCTTTATACGAGTTTATCAACTGGCTGGCATCTCTATGCCAAATTACCTTTAGCTAGGCCAGTTCTGTACAAAAATTTTAGGTGTCCAAGAATTCTTTAGCTCAGGTTTCCAGAAATCAGCTTTGGCAGAAATCATCAAGAGGTATTCACATGTTCGAAAGGGCATATAAGGTTTTTAAAATAGCCTCCGCATTAATAAGCATTTTTCTCTGCATGTTCCATATTAACTACAAACGTATTCATTATACCATCTTTCTTCTGCAAGTGAATGCTATATATGAAGTTAGTGTTAACCATGTGCTTTTCTTCTCTCCGAAAGAAAGCTAATATCACGTATGAATCCAATCGAATTTTCCATTGACCAAACTGTTGCAAATGCATCAGCTTTGTTGTTACTTTCGCTGTTTTCTTATACTAGCCGGCGTTCTTGGACAATCTTAGGTTTGGTGCATTTAATGTCTAGGAATCTAATCATAGCATTGCCGTCTGTAACTTTACGGAAATGTCATCCATTCGCTATACTCTGATGACAACAGCATTTATAGCCTGAGTAGTAGTATTACAGTAATCGGGCAGTGAAAGGCTTAAACGAACATTCAACTGTTCTAAAAGGATTCCACCACATCAACCAAAGAATGCATGGATTTAAATCGGTATTTTCGTTACTATTCATTACCTTATTTATATACATAAAGCCTGTGAAAACTTTCGGGGATGCATAAAAACATTAAGAATTATGTTCGCTTTCGTTGCCCTCAAAAGAAACGAATTCAATAGGTTAGGTTAGAGGACGTGCACCTGTCGATCAAGACAAGCACAGTACCCGGAGGTCGAAATTGAACCATTGTACATTGTCCTTAGGGGAGGAAGGAAATAGAGGAAATAGGAATGTAGGGAAGGGGAGGGATAATGGGAAACGGAGGAATTACACATAAAGAAACAGCCACAAAAGAAAAGAGGGTGAGAGTGCGATTATAATTATGAAGCCCTAGTACCTCTCAACCAGCCCAAGCTGCTAATGAATCTGTGGAGAGCCTTGATGTCGGCTCTCGATACAGAACTCAAGTTCTCAAAGAAGGCCCTGCTAAGGGTCCTCAACCTACTAAGGGCTGGGCAGTTGCAGACAAGATGTTCGACAGTCTCCAACTCCTCCTCATCGCAACATACCCTGCAATAGTCCGGCTGGGATCTGTCAGATCCCCGTCAGCGACCTAATCTCGCAGTGCCCCGTGATAAAACCGACAACCAACCTTAAGCTGGCCTTAACCAAGCCCAGCAGCCAAGCGAATCCAATGCTTGTGCAGACTTTCGGGATGCCATAACATCATCACTGACTACTTTAACTAGACAAAACTCCATGTTAAGATTACACAGTGATATAGCAATCATTTAAAAGCAAACGTTTTGGAAAACATAAGTAAAATAGCATAACAACTGATTTTAACCTATGTTGAGAATGAGGCAGAAGCGAAGGGGAGTTTTTATTCAACTAACCAGTTTTAATGGCAACCCTTTGTGTTCCAAAACTGTCTTCAATATGCAACACTTGTAATCACTCTAAACAAGTGCAAATCATTGTTGCATTTTTCCTGTTGATTTTTTTTTTTTGCCTTCTTCGTTTTGCATTTAATTTACAAAGCAATTGTGCTGTAACTTGACTTTCGATTTGGTGCGGTTCACAAAAAGCTTTTCAAGTAATTTGATCTGAAAACGTGCCTCAGCACAAATACTACACATAATAATACAGTTTAAAAACAAAATTGTTTCTATTTTTATTTTTTATTTTCTTCATAACAAAAAGACTGCAACAGTTGAATCATTTTATTGTAAAACAAAAAAGATAACAAAGCCTGGAATTAAGGAAGAAAACAAACAAAAAGAAAAATTCAAAACTTCGAAATTACTTTCGAAGATTTAATCATTTTTGATAGCAACATAACGGGTATAGAAATTAAACAGTCTTAGAAACGATTAAGCCTGCTATTGGCTGAACCAGTGTTGTTAAACGAAATCCTATTATCTTGCTACTACACCCACTAAAATTGTCTCAAACGCCTAATGATCTCGTATTCTAATTAAATAAACTCTCAGTGGAAACAATAACTTTTTTTTGTATTTTTTTTCTTATTGGAAAATATTTTTTTGGGACAAAAGTTCAAACAATTCTTAGAACCATTATTTGCATTTGGCTTTCGCGTATAAAATTCTGTGAAAACTATTCTGTTGCGTAAAACAACACAGCGCAACCAAAAAAATTAAGAGAGCAAAAAAAAAACAATAAAAGAAACATTGAAATTGAGGACAAACGCATTTTATTTACGTACCAAACGCAAGGGCAACGGACATCGGACTATGGGTAAAAGCACAAACGCATTGTGAAGAGATCAATATGGCTTTGAAAAGATTTCAGCGAATTTCTCAAAGACATGCAAATTAGAAACGCTTAAAAAATTTTTTTCATACAAAAGAAAACAACAACTATTGTTTGTTATTCTCATCTTTGCTGTTACACTCAAATAATAAAGTTCGTAAAAACCCATTTTAATAACTACAATTCGCTTAAGGCTTTTGCCTAATCTTAAAACTGAGTGTAATTCAACTTTTCGTATTCAAATCAGCAACAAAATATCGATAAAAAAAAAATAATCGAAATTGTAAGCAAAAATAAAAACAACAAAGAAATTTCTGTTCCAATTGCCGACTACAAAGACCCGGTATGCAAAGCATGAGTTTTGGCTTTAAGAAAAAAAAAAAGTAGAAAAAAATAAACAAAATTGTTGCCAAAAACAGACACTGACTGGTTCATCTCTTGGCCATCATCAGAGTATAAACAGCAGCAGCAAAGCATCAATTTTTGTCGTCATTTTAGGGATTTAAAGTTGCTCTGTTGATCACATTGGTTTTAAAAAAATGCACAAACACCCTAGTATTCAGATAACTTAAAGTATTTATTTTAAAGATTAGAAAGTAACAAAAATACTCAATGGATAGACTTGCATCTACTTATCACCATAGGAAGTTGAAGAATGTCTTTACCTTCACTCCGATTTTCAATGGCATTTGCAACAGGCTTAACTTCTTCTTAAATTTATTAGCCCATGGCTAGCATATACAGCAAGTCATTATCATTTTAAAACACGTTTCCTTGCCGGTTGGAGATATAGGCGTTGAAACTAATACATGCGATGAAGCTAATATCTTTCTATCGATAAAAATAAAAAAAAATGCAAGTCATCGACCAAGAAATACAAGTCATCAGCCAATAAATGCAAGACATCGTTTAAAAAAGTGCAAATTCATCCACCGAAAAATAGCAAGTCACCATCGCAAGTCAACCCATCGACCTAAAGATTGCAAGTTATGGTCCAAAAAAATGCAAATTATCGTTCAGTAGTCGCCGTGGTCTAGTAGGAAGTGTGTTGGCTTATTAGACGTAAAAGCCAGGGTTCGAGTCCCAGGCCAGACTTCAAAACAAAATACAAAAATTATTTTTTCGGTGATTTCCTCTCAGCAGATTTCTGGCAAAAACTCTGAGAGTAAATAAAATTGCCATGAAAAGTTTCTCATAAAATCTGTCGTTCGACGTCGACTTTAAACTGTAGGTCCCGCTACTCATGTATAAAATTAACACACACAACATAAGTGGTGTGAGAAACTAGGTCAATAATCCTTACTGATGGGTTCTAATGGCCAATTATGTATGTATGTATTATCGTTTAGAAAAATTAAAGTCATCGCTCAAAAAATGCAAGTTATCGATCAAAAAATTGAAGTCAGCGATCAAAAAAAGTCCAAATAAACCGCAAAAAAAAAAATGCAAGTTATCGTTCATAAAAATGAAAGTCATCGCCCAAAATATTTAAGTCACCGACAAAAAAAAAATTCAAGTCAGCAACCAAAAAAAGTCCAAATAATCCACAAAATATAATTCAAGTTATCGTCCATAAAAATGAAAGTCATCGCCCAAAATATTCAAGTGATCGGCAAAAAAATTCAAGTCAACAACCAAAAAAGTTTAAGTAATCCGCACATAAAAAATCATTGTCCAAAAAAACGCAAGTCAAAAATTTAAGTTATCGACCAAAACTGCTTGTTATGAACCAAAAAAAATGCAAGTCATCGACATAAGGAATGGAAACCATTCACAGTAAAGCAAGTTATGAACCAAAAAAATGCAAGTCATCGACATAAGGAATGGAAGCCATTCACAATAAAGTAAGTAATCAGAATAAAGACTGCATTACGACAATTTTGACCGCTGTATATAAAAAATTGTTGTTGCTAATTTGGAGAAAACAATTTACTTTTTCTGGTGTATCTCTGATACCAAGTAACTCCCGAATGCAAGGAAACCTGTTTTGGAATCCTTAATACCAAGACTATCCAGGCCACTATGTCCATTTCCTCCACAAGTCCATTTTTATACGATTTAGGCCTATTTATAAAGAGCACTTTTTTGCTCATTTCAAGGAAATAAGCTCGTCGCCTATATCACTGGTTAATGCCCGTTTGAAAGGACAGCTATTGTGGAATCCTTGATACCAAGAATATATAGTGAGATATCTAAGCAAGTCCTATTTTTCCACAATATCGGTAATCCACCGCAGACATTTTAGAAACAAATTTTTAATATTCAAAACAATTTGGGAATTCCCTGAGCAGCTGTTCCCCTCAGGAATGTGAGAAGTATTACTTTTAAGGCATGGAATAGATATTCGATTCTACAATATCGCATTTTTTGAAAGACTCATTTTCTTGCCGTTCGCATCTTCCCTCTTTCCACCTTTCCTAAAGGCCTGCACAATGCACTGTTTGAGTAGGAGCCATCCCCTGAGTGATTTTGACCGTATGTTTTCGGTGATTTGTTCCCTGACCACTTTTTTGTATCTTCCCTTAAATATTTAACATTTGTGAAACTTTTCTTTTCGAATTTTTATTTACTTCACAAGAAGTTGTGATTCAATAATGCATGACGTTTCTTTAAATCCAACAGGGTGGAATAACATTTGCTTTGAATTTTCTATCACTAAAGAATACATTGCTTTAAACTCTGGTTTTTAGTTTTTTGTTTAGTTTTTTTTTTTCAAACGGACAAGTTTGTTTCTTCTGTTAATCGATCGATCGAACGATCGATGCATGCCAGGTCGGCAAGCTGGCTAAATAAAACCCCATCCAAATCTAAAAAGAACATACAAAACTCAACATGTAAATCTACATACTGAAGATGAAGAAAATATTATCAAACCGCCAAAAAAAAACCACAAACAAACAACAATCACCGAATATTTTAAACATTTAAGCATTTGGTTTTGCGAGGGTTTTCAGCGAAATATCGAAACAGCAACAACAGAAAATATCATTTTTATTGTAGCATCATAGAGTCGCAAATACAAAATACAGCGTTAAATTGCCGAATTCTGAATTTATGGTTTGTCTGCATGATTTTTATAAATTTTCATTTCTGAAACGTGTCCTTCTTTGTCATTGTTTTTCCACCGAAAACCCGAACTGCATCATTTGATGATCAACTTTAGCAAAAACCAACAACAATCGCACGCTAAGCACAATTCTATCCACCAACAACTACTACATCAGTGTACTCAAGTGGTAACAGTAGCCTCCGTCTCTATGTTGCTGTTGATTGTGGCAAGATGTATTGTGTTTGGAGTTCAAAATGATGGGGCGGCTTAGATTTTTGGCTAAAAGATAAACAAACAAAAAACCTTTCTATGCTACTTAAAAAGCATTACAAACGAGTAGTTAAGCGAGTGAGTGAGCGAATGAATGAATACGACGTAAAACAATGACTCGAGTACACCAAGTAGCCGATTTCAACTTCATAAGAGAGTTAGTTCATGGGGAGATTTTGCTTTATTTGCATGTGATTGAAATGTGACTTTAATATTCGTATTGAAGCAATAAATTTCTATGAGCCTTTCTTTCTTCCTATACGAATACGAATTTATATAATTTTGTTTTCGAGACTGATGATGATGATGATGCTCCCCTTTATCGGTATTAATATAAAGAAGCGAATAAAACTTATGCAAATGAAGTTTTTTTCTCTCTTTTGTTTGTCGTCTGTCCAATTTTATTGATTTCTTTTGCTGATACAAAGGCTTTGTTTAAAACCCCAAATAATGCTTCTTTAATGATGATGATTAAAATTGAATTTGAAATTGAAAAGATGAAATCAAATTATTAAAAATTAAAAGAAAATCGTGACACTGGATTTCATACCAAAGCCATAAGCTATCCATATGAGTTGTAAAAAATAAAATTTTTTTGATTAGATTCTAAGAAAAATATTGTAATTTCTAAGGCTTTCAATTTTCTGTAATAATAAACGCTATTATTTTTTTTATTAACTTAGCTACTTTTTTAACTTTTTATATTAAAGGTGGTAACTTTATTGAAACATCACATTGACACCTCCGTTCTATAACATTCTAAGTCGAAAAAGATGTTTCGAGTTATGAGCTCTCAAAGTTTTTGCGCCTATATTTGTATTCTAAGTAGATTTTTTCCTATAAATACGGAACGGTTGGGCGCATCTTAATCAAATTTTGACAGTATTTAAGTTTTAAGAACGTAGAATTTAAAAATGCAAGAACATTAAAAACGTTCTAAGGGCCATTATTACAACTTACCTTTAAAGTTGTCGATAGTTAAAGGTACCTTTAGCAAAAGTGAACGGCAAAGGTACCTTTAACTTATTTTGGTTATTACAACTTACCGATAAAACAAAATTAACTTTTTCAAAAATATGGCAGTGCCGGAGCAAAGTCGATAAAACTGCTTAATTAAACAAGTTTTTTTTAATGCAGTGCACAAGGAAAACTTCGTTTTGGTTGTTGTATATGCTAATTTTGTTTGAATTTGAAATTGCCACATCGAAAATAGTATATGATATAGTAAGTTCAAACAGAAAGTGACCTTTAAATATTAAAGGTAGGATGATCTTCCCTTTAGCTTATCGGTCACTTCTATCTTATTGGGCACTCGTAATAATGAAAAACAATTTATCTCTCCGTTAAAATCCTCCCTTTTGTTAAAGGTAAGTTATAATAATGGCCCTAAGTGTACTTAGAACGTTATAGAATGGAGGCATCGACATTTCAATCTTACGGCGCCAAAAAAATTTCCCAAAATTTTAACATTTTAAAATACATAAACATCTAGAGCACTTTAAAATTTTTTAGTACACCCTTGAAATACTTTAACAAACTTTAAATATCTTCCCTATCCATAATTGTTATCAATATGGTGGCGACTAATTCACGAAGAACGATATGGTGCTCTAGCAGAATACCAATCCTATTTAAAGTGTTAAGACTTCATAATAATTTTTGCAAGTCACTTGAATTGAAATTTATTACTCTCTACAGAGTGTACAATCTTAACTTAAATGAAATAGTTGCAGAAACCATGAATAAAGCGTAGAGGCATTAACTTCAACATCATTTCCCAATAGAAATGTGTCTATCACATATTTAAAAATAAAAATGATCGCGTTAACTGAGAACTCAAAGCCATCAATTAATTCTCTAATGATTTTATAATTCTCTGCGACCATATTTTTCCACCTCTTTAATCCTATTTTCCGTCCTATTTTTGAAAATAAGTTCAGTCTCTGTGTTTGCGCACAATAGTTTCTGACAGCAGTGCGTTTTTACTATATGAATTGGAAATGTTGGAAAGATCTCTGGTACTATAGGATTTATTGCAAATAAAACTACCTTTATGGTTCACACGCTTGTAAATATCTCTGCTTTTCGTAGTACAGTCAACCCTCCTATAACGCGGTGAGTGCCTACCGCGATATATGGAAACCGCGCTATAAGAAACTCGGATTTCAGGTACAAACCAGGCTAATTCGTAACGCGTTCTATGGAAACCGCTCAATAACAAACACAAAATTAGTACAAATCACATCATACGTACTGCGTTATATGGAGACAAAGAAATACCAAAGGCAAGATAAATTATAAATTATTTTTATTGTATTCAAGAGTTCATGAAAGGATTGATAAAAAAATGAAATAAAAACTAAACTAAAAGGCAGGTTTCCAACAAAATTAAGACGGACTTGTAAAATAATGTAATTTTTAATATTTATCCTCAATTGGTTCATCGTTATTCATTGTTTTTTTAAATTGAAAATCCAACTGCTATTGTTTTGTACGGTACTGCATCTCAGCTGAGCTTTACAATATCTAGTAACTATTCATTCATAGGCTCTGCGGAAGGAACTTATGGGATGAAGTTGAACGCAAATCGCGCTATAAGAATACCGGGTTATAGGAGGGCTGTCGGAATTTCAGCCCCGCTTTATATGGAAACCGCGTTCTGACAGTACCGCATTATAGGAGGGTTTACTGTGCGTTATTTAAAGTTATTAACCGCATCGTTATTCTCTTATTCTGATATTAGTTTGGTCACAATTTTTTCCCATTAATTTTTTCTATTTTAACATAGAATCGTAGAGGCTGTTTCTTATCTTCTGGTGACAAAGTCATTCTTAGGATATTCAGATCTCCTTCACTATAATTTTTGCTTAACGCTATCTTCTGCTGTAAATAAATTCACCTAAGAATCTTTTTCTCAAAGTGATCAAATAGCTCCACTTGCCTGTCGATTTCACAGATGTTTCTAATAGCGATGAAGTAATTAATGGATTACTCCTCATAGGTCTTCCTAGCATAATCGTAATTCTCATTTCCTTTTTTTTGAGCTGAACAAGTGATTGGTCTGCTCTAGAGATTGCGTAATTTCATGAAGAAAACGAAACAAAATTCTCGTTCATGTAAATATGTATCCATGAATTAGGCTACGAATTGATCCGCCTTCCTTACCATATTTCTAATTTCACCTCCAGTAAATATTTCGGGGTTTCTAAATATGAAGTAATTGCACGAGGGAAGTGATTTCCCGCGGAATCATTTTGATGGCGACTGTACAAAATTTATTTTTTAGAAGAAAGCTGAAGGGAGACTACCTTCAGAAATATAATGAGTTTTTATCAGTGGTGTTGTACTAATTTTTTTTTTTACCGGAACGCGTTCCGGACTTCGGTTCCCTTTTCGGAAAAACAAGACGGTTCCGGTTCCAGTTTTTGTTCCGGTTCGGGTTCGGTTCAAACCCTTGTTTATAAAAATTCGTCAAAAATTTGTAAAAAAAAATCAGCAATTCTTTTTAATTTTTTTTTTCAAAACGTCAGCCAATTCTCGTTATCGGAATTCATCTTTAGTTTCGGAACGCGTTCCTGTCCAAAAAGGAAGTACCGGAACGTCGTTCCAGAAGGTTCCGGCTCGACAACATAATAATAAATAAAAATCAGTGTTTCGTTAACAAAGTTCATTGGGTTATAGACCAACCTTATAGACCAGGAAGTAAACCTACCGTTTCAAATTGGACTTTTCTTCTCATGTTTTATGATCTTACCGCTGATCAATCAGTCCTTTGCCTAATAGCCTTAAAAAACAGATTTTTTTTGATACCTTTAGCTACATAAATATTCTTTATTTTTCCATATTTGATACGATTTTAAAACTAGACTAACTACATACATAATTGGTCATTACAATCCATCAGCCAGGATTATTGACCTAGTTTCACACACCACTTATGTTGTGTGCGTTAATTTTATACATGAGTGGCGGGACCTACAGTTTAAAGTCGACTCCGAACGACAGACTTTTGAGAAGCTTTTCATGGCAATTTTTACTCTCAGAGTCTTTGCCAGAAATCTGCTGAGAGGAAGTCGCCGAAGAAATATTTTTCGTTTTGATGTCTGACCTGGGATGCGAACCCGGGCCTTTCGTCTAATAAGCCAACACACTACCCACTAGACCACGGCGACTTCAAACTAGACTAACTATTACGATTAAATTTCCCTCTCTTCAATCTATCAATTTCCACAAAAAAGAGTTACAAAACTCGCCAAAATGTTATCTTAAAAAGTCTTTTAACGCCTTAATCTTCTTAAACCGCTTAATTATGGTACCCCATTCGATATAAAATTATTTTAAAATTGTTAACCTAAATCTGCGCAGTATATTCGTTGCTATCGATCCATTCATTCACACTCAATCGCTAATTGCGTTTAAATGTCAATTACATGAAAATGTTTTTCCAAAGCATTCAATCTTAGTTTCGTAGCGTTTTTTTTTTTTGTTTTTGCATGTGTTCTTATACAATCTGCTTGAATTCAAACAAAATTTAGTTGTTTAAACCACTATAATAAAGCCAATAAAAAATTAAAAAAAAAAAATAAGAAACAAAAAGAGTAAAACATTTACAACTTAAATAACAACAACGACAACAACAACAACAAAATCTTAAATATCAACCGTCTACCATAGAGACACCAAATAAATGAACGAAATAAAGTAATTAAAAAACGTTTTGAAATCGGAGTAAATATTTGCACTTAAAAAAGACTGAAAAAAAATATGTGTAATACAGTAAAGACTCGATGGATATGGGCAATGCTGATATGTGAAGAATGATGCGGATTTTAAGTTTTTCTGAAGTTTTGTTTTTTTGAACACTACGTCTCAAAATCATTGCGTTTTCTTATTCTAAAAGTTTTCTTATGATATACATACATACATATTTGGCCATTACAAACCTTCAGTCAGGATTACGACTTAGCTTCTCGCACCACTTATGTTGTGTGCGTTAATTTTATACATGAGTGGCGGGACCTACAGTTTAAAGTCGACTCCGAACGACAGATTTTTGAGAAGCTTTTCATGGCAATTTTTACTCTCAGAGTCTTTGCCAGAAATCTGCTGAGAGGAAGTCGCCGAAGAAATATTTTTCGTTTTGATGTCTGACCTGGGATACGAACCCGGTCCTTTTGTCTAATAAGCCAACACACTACCCACTAGACCACGGCGACTTCTCTTATGATATTGGAACATAAATTTTTAAATACAAGATCCAATACTTCAAAGTTTTTAATTAAGGACTAAGCACTGGGTTTACCTTACCCACAGGTATGCACCACTGCATTAGCACAAAGTTAAGTTTTCACTCAAGAAAATAAGGGGCGGTATAAATTAATGTCGAAAATGCTTGACTGCAGGCCCAAGTATCCCATGTTCAAATTCAGTGGAAGACCAACAATTTTGATTATTTCGAATTATAAGGGTAACACTTCCAATTTCAAAAATTAAGTGTCTTCAATTCCCTTCAGGAGGTTTGAGTCCCATTGATTTTAGAGCAGGTTACTTCAGAAACTAATATCAGATTGGATAAAGCCACTACACCGAATACAGTAACGTAATATATTTTGATAGGGCAAATGGCAACCCTATCCATTCTAGAACTTGCCATGGAGACCAATTACCTGCTTAGCTGGATGAATTTAATAAAGAAACCAAGAGGAAATAAGAAAACCAAGCAGAGAAAAATAAACCGAATATGGAGACGAAGATGACTTGTCATCGTCCTTTGATCCTTTAAAAAAACCAAAATAATAAAAAAAATATTAATTGGAAATACAAAGCGTTTCAGTTACGACAAAATCAAACAAGAACGGTCTGTAAGCCATCACTTATGGCAATCAAACCTAAAGAAAGTTTTCTTTTGTTGATGCCTTGACAAGAAATCAAGGATTTCAAAGTCTATTTTGAAGCTTCTTGACTGAGTGTTGGAAAGGTTGAAGTGGTTTGTTAATGACGATAGGGTCTTGAATTTCGCTGTCACGAATTATTTTGCACTACCAAATTAAGGGACTCGTGCTCAAAAGTTACACATTTTTACATCTTTCTCTTGGAAGGCATCCGCTTGTGGATGAGTGAGCAACAGAGTTCTCTATGCATTCTATGGAAAAATGTTTATCCAGCTCAAGTATAGTGTGCGTAAGTGCAAAGCCTCTCCTGAAGAAGTTTCTTTTTTCTCTTGCATCGTAGATAAGTTCAAATCAAATGCTTATAAGCACTACTTCTTAGCTCTTCTTCCTTCCAAAAACCTATTTCTTTGGGTCCAATACAAAGCACTGCATGAGTAGGTGGCCATTTCTTGGTAACATATGTGGTCAACAGGGTTGGGAATGACAAGCTAGCTTGACAAGATGACTTGTTTGGAGATTCCGAATGAGGTTTAAAAAGTTCTTTCACATCAGTCTTATAGTCAGACCTGACAACTATTTATTAACATTTGTCGCCCCTTAAAGCGAGTCATTTGAGTTGCAAAAAATTCGTCACAAAATAATTTATGAATTCATGATTGTTCCAGGCAGAGTTTCCATGCAACAGCAGAGATTTGATTGAATTTTTTCAGTTCTTAAATTTCAAACTTAAATAAAGGACTTCTTTTTAATACACCCCCCAGAACATAACCTGGTCCAACTATTAAATATTTCACTGTAATTGCAATGCAAAAAAAAAGCAAAAAAAAATCCTTGAAGTATTTCAAACTAACGAATCAAACAAAACAACAACATGTTCGTAAAATACAGAAAAAAAACATGAATTTAAATATAGAAAAACAAGAAGAAGAAGAAGAAAAAAAAACACAGACTCAAAGATTTAAATTGAAATCTTTAAAGAGTTTGTAAGTTAAGCGAAAAGAAAATTGTTAACTAAACGCGTTTGTGTCTCAGCCATTGTCGGTACGTCACATCAAACAAGACCATAAATCTTTAAAAGTGGCCAAAGTCAAATCATTTGCATCCTACTCGAGATAAATTCGTATGAAATGTTGCAAAAAAAAAATCGAAAACAAAAACAAACGAACAAACAAACAAACGAAAGCAACAAATACTCGCATAAGAAAAAGAAAAATGCAACAGAAACGAAATCCATTGAATAGTTTTCACAAAAAAAAGAGAGATGAACGAACGGTTGGCTTTGGTTTTCTTGGTCGGTTGAATTTTGTAAAACCAAAAATGGTTAAATGCAACAGAAACAACAACAACAACAAAAGAAACTTCTCATCATTTAAGATTTTTTTTGTTGTGTTTTTTCGTTTTTCGTTTTCCAAACTGAAGTTGATGATGTTGATGCTGGCAGACAAATGCTAGAGATGAAAAGGACACACCGATTTGTTGTTTTTCTTTTTTGATTTTTCGATTCCTTTTTCTTCGATTCGATTCTTTTTTTTTCCCTTTACTCGATTTTATATTTAAACTGTTGCTGTTACTGTTGCTGTTGCTGATGATGACGATGACGCTGCATTCAACTGTTGCTGCAATTGCTGCTTGAAAACGCATTTTATTCTTGTAGTATTTGTGCAACGTTTAATAAACAAGATCTCATGTCGATTGCCACAAATTAGCGAAATAAATTATAAAAATAAAAAGCACAACACTGTGCTACATACAAGCACTCTGCTGCACTCCACTCCACTCTACTCCACTCACTGGTTAATCCCTTTTTTTCAACATCAACTACTGCAATACGAACGACAAATATACTAAGGCGACCGATACAATTTCTGCATATGAAGGGATCTTTAAAGACATCATTTGTGTTGTAGAAAATGTAATAATTTTCGATTATTCTCGTTACTTTGCAAAAAAAAAACCTTTAAGCCAACATTCATGATTAATATTAAAGGTATTCACAGGTAGATAGTTGGATTGCAAAATACCATGGGTTGCTAATTGAGCTAACATCTCTTTGTCAGTCTTTATATTTTCTTAACTTCAAGGTTTTGAAAGTTTTTTCCAGTTCTGATATACTCTCCCATATGCCTGTCAGTATTGAATCTGATTTAAAGGATCAAAAGTTCTTACTTGTTTAGAGACCTAATGACAAATGCTTACATCAGTTTCGGTCGATGAATGCCCATTTTTTTTGTTTTCCATTTCTTGATTGTTATAGTCCTTGTAGTCATTTATGTTATGGTATATTAGATTGAAATACATCCCCCTTTTTTTCGCAATATAACAACTTAGTATGAGTAGCCAATCAATAGTTGATAATGGCCTTCATTTACTTAATTTTTTAAACCATTTACGATCAATCCTCTGCTCGGTGTTCTACAATGCAATAAGTATTACGATTTTAATTCGTTTCCGTTTATTATTACAATGTTCCTACAATCAAGAGTACATTTTAAGATCAAGTGTTGGAGGCATAAAAGGCCTTTTATGCCTTATAAAAGGCCTTTTATGGATACTTTTACAAGGCTCTAGTGGCGAAACAACATCCTTAGTACATACGTACATAATTGGTTATTACAACCCTTCAGTCAGGATTATTAACATAGTTTCTCACACTACTTATGCTGTGTGTGTTAATTTTATACATAAGTGGCGGGACCTACAGTTTAAAGTCGACTCCGAACGAAAGATTTTTGAGAAACTTTTCATGGCAAATTTATTTTTACTCTCAGAGTTTTTGCCAGAAATCTGTTGAGAAGAAATCGCCGAAGAAATAATTTTTTTGTATTTTATTTTGATGTCTGGCCGGGGACTCGAACCCTGACTTTACGTCTAATAAGCCAGCACACTACCTACTAGACTACGGCGACCTCATCCTTACATCCTTACTGTTGTCGTTAGTTTCACCCATCATTGGCGAGATCTACAGTTTAATTTTAAATGCGAACGAATTAATCAAAAGTCCGATTGCTGGCCATGTACTTCACTCAAGTCTTGCGAAGAAAAATAAACACGGAGTTGCGAACATTTCCAGTAATAATCATGAGATAACTACTTGATCCCATAAAATACTATGTAAGAGGGTCTTCAGCAACATTATATACATACATACATACATAATTGGTCATTACATACCTTCAGTCAGGATTACGACCTAGCATCTCAAACTACTTATGTTGCGTTTGCTAATTTATGAAGGATGAGCCATTTAAAAGTTTAAATTTAAAAATACAAGAAAACAAAAATGGTTTAAAATTATTTTTTGCTCTGAAGTGCAATTGTTTCGGTTAGAAATGGAATATTATTTCATTCTTATGGCTGCCGCGGCTGGCTTTACCGTACCTAATTCGATCGAACCAATTTTCGTGCAGTTTTACGAATATCTGGTGTCATAGCATCACGCATGTCAGCCTTCAAATGCTTAAACGTCTCTGATTTATCGGCATAACACTTTTTTTAACGGCGCTACATTGAAAACACTCCAACGGTGTCAAACGCAGCTCCTTGGCGGCCAAGAGGCAGCCATTTCGATCGAGCCAATTTTCGTGCAGTTTTACGAATGTCTGGTATCATATATTGGCAAATGCATCACGAATGTTAGCCTTCAAATGCTCAATTGTCTCTGATTTATCGGCATAACACTTTTTTTAACGGCGCTCCATTGAAAATACTCCAAAGGTGTCAAACGCAGCTCCTTGGCGGCCAAGAAGCGGCCATTTCACTTGGCACAATAATTCGATTGTGGCATAAGATGTGTGTCTAGCTGCACCATCCTCTTGAAACCAAACATTATTCACATCAGTACCTTTTAGAGAGGGTACAAAAAAAATCGGTTATCCTAGTGTGATAGGTGTCTCTCTTGACCGTAATGGTTGTGACTTCCTAGTGCTGAAAAATTCAGTACTTTAGTACTTTTTCAGTACTTTTTCACTTCTAAAATACCGCAATACCACTGCGACACTTTCAGTACTTTTTTATTCTTACAAATTTTAGGTCTTGCGCTTTTTCAAACTATTAATGCATTAGCAACGTAATGCGAAAGGTAGAATTCGTCTTTAGTCCCGGTTAGCCAAACGTACACGGAATATACGTTCGTTTTTCGAATTCGGTAAACAATGAGAACGATGTTCGAACCGTAATGTGATTTCGATAAGCATCATCATAAGCTACAAACGTTCCGTCGTTGTTTGACGACTACACGGAACTTTTACGTTTTGTTACGTTCAGAATCAGCAGTTTTAGTTTTAGTTTTATATGTGAGGAATACGTATAAGTCGTTAGTTTTTATGTTCCGTACCGTACGTGCTTTAAATATAAATAAATAAATAGTTTAACAGATAGTTTGTGAGCCCGCGGTTAATACATCATGTCAGACATCTCCAACATAACGAAAGATAAAAAAATATTCCTTCGGCGACCTCATTCCGAAAGTAAATAAAATTACATTTCTCAAAAACCTATCATTCAGAGTAGACTTTAAACTGTCGGTCCCGCCAATCATGTATAAAATTAACGCACACAACATAAACGGTGTGAGAAGATAGGTCATAATATTGATCGGAGGGTTGTAATGTATGTATGTATTTGTTTACAAAAGTACCATTTGATACGAAAAAGTACTCTTTCAGTGATAGTTCAGTACCATTTCAAAATTTCCATTTTTCAACACTGTGACATCCTCTTTTTCAGAGAAATATGGGCCAATAATGTCTCCAGTCCACAAGCCCCAACAAACAGTCACTCGTATGTAAGATTACGTGTGTGGTTTCTGAGCCCCAAATACAAAAATTTTTCTTATTAGTATATCCACAAACATACATTATTGGTCATTACAACACTTCAGTCAGGATTACAACCTAGCTTCTCACACCACTTATATTGTGTGCGTTAATTTTATACATTAGTGGCGGGACCTACAGTATAAAGTCAACTCCGAACGAGAGATTTTTAAGAAGTTTTTCATTGTAATTTTATTTACTCTCAGAGAGTTTTTGCCAGAAATCTGCTGAGAGAAAGTCGCTGAAGAAATATTTTCATATTTTCGTTTTGATGTCTGACTTGAAATTTGAATTCGGGCCTTACGTCTAATAAGCCAACACCCTACCTACTAGACTACGGAGAGTTATTATCAATGTATCTACCAAGATGAAAATAAGCTTCATCCGAAAGCATGATTTTTTGGCATTGTCGATATAATCGTGTAGTTTCTCCTAAATGGAATCATTACGTTCAGTAAAGACATTACTGCCAGATAATTAAAGCATCAAATCGTCAATTATTATAAAAAAAAATCATAAAAATCGTTAAACACATTCTTGGAAATCGTCAAACTAATCGTCAAAAAAATTTAGTGTGATGTACGCTAGAATCGACACATATTTTAGTGCCTTAGTTTCTAAAGAGAGTGTAAGAAATGCAACACTTCATCTGATTTTCTTACTATTTACACCGCTTATATCCGAAAGCGATTGGAATACAACTCTCAGGGCAGTTCCTCAACAACTATTTCGAGGCTTCTCGACCGCTTAGTTGTATCGAAATTTGGACAGATTTTGTTCAAGCGAAATAAGGAACTTGTCCCCGAGAATTATGTATTCCTATGCAACAGTAGCCTTTCTTGGCATGCACATACATATGTATGTGGTTGATTGACCAGTGGATCGTCCACTGCATTACAGACAAAATTCGTTCTTTAGTCAAACTATTCGTATGTGGAACTCCCTTCGTGTGGAGATTATAGGTTTTTGGCTTTTAAGGACATAAGATACAGAAAAATTTGGCAATAGTAATAACTGCAAAATAAATTCAAAGCTTAAAGTGACTAAAAACCACTTTAGTACTATAGTAAGGGATATGATGTAAATTTTTGATTTCCAAAAATCGTCAAAATAAGGACATAAATCGTCACATCGTCAATATGATATTTTTGGAGCACAAAAACGTCAAAGTGACGATAAATCATCAAATCTGGCAGCTATGAGTGGAGATAATATATTGAACTGAGTGACAGAATAGAATGATAATTCAAATTTAAACCGATAGATGGCCCACCCGATACATAGAAAAGCATAAAGGCTTTTCAACACTTTTAATACGTTAATTTCGACAATCCCTCCAAATCTGTCATATTAATCACAATGTGTGGGACTAAATTGCTACAAAACAAGAATTTTGCAGTTCAGCTTTTAAGGCCTTAAAGTAGGCCCCATCATTTCATGTCTTCGGTAAGAGTATACTAATAATGGTACACGGTAATCACAGTTGTTGTCTTTTACTTCTCCTTCTTTTTTTTTTGGTTGTTGTTGTTGTTTTTGTTATTACTTGATTAATTTATAACATTGACTTAATTGCTTGCAATGTTTCGCTGTTTGTGTTTGAATTCGATTCGTTTTTTTTATTTTCTTCCTCTCAAGTTTGCAACATTTTCGAATTATTTTCTGTATTTAAATGCTGTGTGATGATGATTATTTTTATGGAAACGAAACCAAGAAGAAAAAAAAACCAAAAAATTTCTTAACTGATACGCTCCTTGTAAAAATTACTAGAAAGAGACACACACAAGGCAACAAAAAAATCGAAAGAAAATGAAAAAGAAGGAAAGGAAAAGAATTGCAATGAATATGCAATATTTGTGATGAAACAGTAGGAGTTTTGTAATCGTTTTACATTCAAAAAGTAATTTAACTTTTGCTAAAAGGATTCCATGGATAGTGGTGCTGGTACATAATACACCCCTGGTGCCTATGCCTGTTCCAACTGTGACTAAGGTATGTGTGTCTGTATGGCCAATCAGTTTTACATTTTAACATAACGCTGCTGGTTAAGCCAAAGATGATCATCAACATCAGCATCAGCATCACCACCATTGCACTGTCATGAAGATCATGTTTATGTGCAGAGAGAAGGGTATTCGATAATGGAGCTTAGGATGATGATGCTGATGGCCTAAGGTCTTAAGCATGACTTTGTTTAATAAGAAATTCAATTTAGTTTTGCATGCAAATTAAATGGAAAAAAAACAACACAAAAAATATAAAATGAATGGCTTGGCAAGACCCAGAGAAAAAGAAAAAAGCAAATGAAAACTGAAAATGAGAAAAATTAATGGTTTTTCTATATAATATTGAACGTTTTTGCGTTTTAACAAGGCTTAGAGAAGGAAGTAAGCGTATAATATTACATTTTTAAGCTAAAGTTAATTGTTATTTGGCCTGTAATTTTAATAGTGGGCGTTGTATGCCATGAAAATGATGTCAATTTATGATTAATGGACCAAAATGATCCCTAAAAGATGGTTAAAATGTGGTGTGAAAATATAAATCATTGGTTTCCACTTAAAGGAAATATTTTCTTTACCGAACTGTATAGAGACACAAAAAATAGAAAAAAAAATACAAAAAGATTTTTAATGGAAATAAAAATAATTTTTTTTAAATGAAATCCTTTTTTTTCAATAAATATTTCTCTTTCTCTCCCTCTCTGCCCGTCTCCATATGGCTCCATCCATTTGAAAATAACTGGCATCATCATAAGCTTATAAAACGGATATGAAGTATATCTCCGGTAAGCAGGCGGACATTTCCTTTTACAACTGTCATTATATATCCGTTACAATTTTCCATATGAAATACTTTTTGTTGTTTCTGCTGCTGCTGCTTCTGCTATTTTTCATACAAAAATCATCTGATAGATATGAAAGCATCATCATTGTAACAAAACCCTTGTCTCACATTTATTCGTATACACACCCAAACTTTTGTACAAAAACAACAAACTTTTAAACGGATATTACAAGGATAAGCCCCCTCATCATATGCAATTTAAAATTTTCCAATGATGTATGCATGAGGGTACATACATACCCTCTCATACATGGAATTGAATAGCTCAAGTGTATGATTTGCATTTATGGAAGGCAAGTGAGATGATATAATCATTGTCACCCAAAAGGATATGTTTAATGTTTTTATATTTCTTTTTTTCTTTGTCCTTTGAATTCATCCGATTATAGATTTAAAAGAAAGGTTTTTGGTCATCATTTGTTTAATTTTTTTTTTTATATTTATTATGGCATTTGCTTTTCAAACTTGGCAGACTATGATTTGTAGAACAATTTGTGTGTGAATTTAAGAGAGATTTTTTGTACGGATCCTTACATAAAACACAATCCATCATTTTAATATTTATTTACAGGGATATAAGAGCATTACAATTATCATTAATCGGTTGATTACATATCGATGCGAATACCCCAAAAATCATTGTCTTAGGTCCCCACTAATATGCAACCTTGTTGAGCACTTAACATATTTTTCTAAAATTTTAATAAAATCGTTAACGGCCCCCAAACTTTTGTATTTTAGAAATAAAATTTCAAATAAAACAAATCCATTTTCCTTGATTGGGATTCCTTGCTTGCCTCAATACTATAGGAGAACATACGTCATATTTACTCTTTCCTTTCGATTACAAAATTTCGATAAATGCGAATAGAATTTATTGTGCTGATAATGTAACGGATCGGATCATAGATTTCTTTCCCATCAACGTCCGTTCTTGTGCATGAATAACGAAGGTTTCTCATAAAAATTTCGACTCATTAAAAGGTAACTCTTATATGGGTTCCAGGACATTAGGATCAGAGATCAATAATAAATAATCAAAACGATGAGTAGGTTCGAGTCATACTTATAATTTCAGATACTTATATGCATTCATACTTATTTTAATATGATACTCATACTACTCATACTCAAAGTCGGAAGTACTGGTCGTATTCAAACTTTACAATACGCATCATGTTATGACTTCAACTCGTTTCTACTTAACATTTACGCGAAGCACAAGATAAGTATGATTCGCGTACGAACACTACTATGCTCACAGAAAGATTGTGTGTATGCTTTGCTTGCTTTGATAGTATATGCAACAACAACAAAGACTGTAAATTTTGATGCATGATTCGAGCCACTCGAACCACTTACAAGTATTTTTTTAAATTTATGGATCAGAATGAGTAGGCGTATGAATCAAACATATTTCGAATGTTGTAAGTTTGATATCAACGTTGTACTCATATTCATTGCTATTTATACTTATAAATCAATGTTGTAACAAGTACGAATGAATCTGAGTAGTTGGATTTCAATTCTGTTGATTCATTCATACTCAAAATTGCATGAGTGCTTATGAGTAACGGAAAAACGATTCATTGTTGATCTCTGATAGGGATATCGATGGAAATTATATACATACATACATAATTGGTCATTACAACCCTTCAGTCAGGATTATTAACCTAATCTCTCATACCACTTATGTTGTGTGTGTAAATTTAATTCATAGCTAGCGGGACCTACAGTTTAAAGTCGACTCCGAACGACATATTCTTTTGAGAAAATTTTCGTGGCAGGTTTATTTACTCTCAGAAATCTGCTGAGAGGAATACTTTTTGTGTTTTGTTTTGATGTCTGTCCTGGGACTCGAACCCTGGCTTTACGTCTAATAAGCCAACACACTACCTACTAGACTACGGCGGCTTCAAATGGGACTTCGTTGGAAATTGCATTCCTTATAAGCTGGTCAAACTAGTCAAACTATTTTCAATATTGTTGAGATTTTGTTGTAAATAGCCACCATAGCTTAGTAGGTATTGTGTTGGCTTATTAGACGTAAAGCCAGGGTTCGAGTCCCAGGCCAGACGTGAGGCCAAACCCCAGTTTAGACGCCTCCAAAAAAAAACTAAATACGAGGAATTATTTCTTCGGCGTTATCTGGCAAAAAGTCTGCGACCAAATAAAAATTGCCAAGAAAAGTTTCTCAAAAAACTATCTTTCGGAGACGACTTTAAGCTGTAGATCCCGAACTCGTGTAGAAAATTAACGCACAAATTAGGTTGTAATTATAAACTGAATAATTTGTTATATATGTATGGCATAAACTGGCCAAGGCCATCACAAAGCTCATAATCACCGGAAATGTTGGAGAGTATAAGTATTCCGTTTGCCTCTGTTTGAATATTAGTCCCTCAATCTTGTTGGCAGCTAGAGGGTATATGCAATATTGCTAGACTCTGCTGGAAAGGTTTAATAAGAAGAGGACTGACTCACTTCTGTCCCTAAATCACATGGCCATCGATCGGACAATATCGATTCTTAAGGGCCACCGTTCTTTTGCTATTTTTCCTACTTATTCTCTCCTATAAGTACTGCATAAGGAGGATTCATTCCTTTAAAACGCGTATTTGGAATGATCATTCGGGTTTTTTTATTTAATCACTTGAGTTAAATTATATCCTAAATTGTGATCGACACGAGTAGAAATAAAAGGCGATAGGTGCGTACTATGTTTGGAATTTAAAAAAATGAACAGGCTTCAGTTAGGAAACCCAATTGCAGCAACGCACATCGTAAGATAAATATCCAACTCAATGACCTACAATGCTATGAAACATTGTAGAGAATGCAACAGCCTATATATTTTTACAGACGCAACCGTTTCTAAAAACAACAAATGGCAACCCTATCATTGTCGATTCTAACAATATTCTTAACCACTCACTTTAATTCCAATAAAAAGACATCAAGAAAATGTTTCCTAATGATTGTTCTCTTGTTATTAGAAATCTAATGTAAAATTAGTCGCCGTAGTTTAGTAGGTAGTATGTTGGGTTATTTGAGATGAGACCACGATTCAAACCCTAGGTCAGAAATCTTCAATAAAACGAAATATGAAAAAATATTTCGGCGACTTCCTCTCAGCAGATTTGTGGCCAAAAACTCTGTGTTTGTAAATAAAATTACCGTGAAGAAGTTTCTCAAAAATCTGTCTTTCAGAATCGACCTTAAACTGAATGTCCAGCCACTCTGGTATAAAGATTAACACACACAACATAAGTGGTGTGAGATGCTATGTCGTAATCCTGACTTATAATGTATAAAATCCCTAAATTTCATCCTTGAATTTTTGTTTTGAATTCTTCGATTAACTTTGTTATAAAATTACGATTGATTAACCAAATTGAATATTTTTTTTTTACTTTATACTATGTTCAGACATGCACTTATATTGAGTAAATCGCAATAAATGGCATTATTGAGATCAATTAATTATTGCTCAATAAATACGCAAATTTTTATAATATTGAGAAAAATTCTTAATACAGCACTGTTATAAGTACGTTCAGTGAGCATATTTCAATTTTCCGAACATTATCAATTAATATTTGACAACTCAAATGTCAACAACGACAAACAAATAAAATCAAAAATGGCGGGCTTTATTTTCTGCAAATTTCCAAATTTTTCTTCCTCATCCTTCTGAGAGAAGCCGCTTTGGAATCAAAAGTTACTCCTACTAACCGCAATAGTATTTTGTATATTGCGTATATTACATGTGTGAACACGCAAAATATTGTACAGAAATAAACGAATATTAACTCACTAAAAGTGCCTGTCTGAACATTAGTATTAAGTGTCACTACAATCCCATTTCATTTAGAAATCAATTTAGATGGTAAACTCTATTTACAAAACCAATAAATCTGGAAAATATTCTTCGATTAATAATAAACCTTTGAGGTTTTTTTTTTTTTTGAAAGCAAATGTATGCCACATTGATTCATGTCCTGCTTGGGGCAGCCTGGTACGTATCAAATGTCATTTTCAGCACACTTTAGCTGTCAATAATTCAAACAGAAGTGGGGTTAAACTCAGAACGAAACAAAAAAAAAAAAACAAGTCACAGAAGTGTCACTGCAACATGAATCAATTGATTTTAAAACTGTTGCTGCCTCTACAGCTGCTGATGCTGCTGCTAGTGTTGCTGTTGCTGCTGCTGCTAAAACTGTTGGCAATCAAAGTAGCTGTCATTTTTCACTAAATGTGATGAAATGAACGCACAAACAGACAGACAGACAGACAGCCAGATGAACAATACTTGCTAGCAGTGGTATGGCATGGATTGGTATGAATAAATGAACAAATGAGCGACATTTTGAATAAACGTTTAAGCCAAATGCTTAATGGTGCTGGTGCTACTAACACTGAAAATTTCACTTTTGAACGAATCCCTGAATTTGTTACTCAAGTTATTGGCAGCAAATTTAGAGGCACACAAAACCAAAATTAACGCACGCACCAATGCCCATCACTTTTGCTAACTTTACCGCGTAGATTTTTATTCGTTATTGAGCATATTTCTATTGTTGTTGTAAATGCTATATAAAGCCTTTAAGTATTTCATTACTGAGATTTAATATATGAATAGAGAGAAAAGGTACCTTTTGGTCATGTCACTGATAATTTATGTCACATGAAAACCAACTGAATTGAATTCAAATTCCTGACATAGCGCGGTAGCCACTAAAAAAGCCAACAGCAAACTCAAACTCATGCAAGGAAAAATAAAAATAATGTCTTATAAAGATATAGAAAGACAGACAGACAGACAGACAGACAGACAGACAAAATTTTGATCTTAAGGTACCACAAATTCAAAAAAAAATAATCCCACATTTATTGAAAATATTCACACTGCCACTGACTGTTCAAGCTTAATAATGCTGAAAGAGCAACCGACCGACCGACCGGCTTGCCTGCCTGGCACTCGTATTCCTTCAGTTAATAAATGCTTTTGTCATCAAATCGTAAGATATTTAAGCAACGCTTTTGTTGTCTTAAAACTAAATAAGATTTCCGTATTAATTTAATTCATTCCCTTTTAGGACAACCCAATCTCGGCAGCAGGATAGAGAAGGCGAGAGAAGCTTACGTAAACATTGTTTCATAAAAAAAAGAATTTTTTTTGTATTTTTTTTTTCAGTTCAACTTGAATAAATTTCTTAACCAAAAAAGAAACAAAAAAAAGGAGCCCGAAAATTCAAAATTTCAAAAAATAAATTTTCAATGACGTTTTTAATGCGTAAATGTCCATCCATCACACATTGTTGCGTCCGTCTTGTGGCACAAATGTACGCTTGAATGTTTTATGGCTCCCTCGAGTATGACGTTAAAGGAATTCATTTAAATATTTCGCTTCGTTTTCTTAACATTTTTTAGGCCAACAAATAAAATAAAATCAAAGAGTGTGAAAGAGAGAGAGAGAGAGGAAAGTATTTTAAAAAGCTTTTAAAAAATCCCAGGTACAATATGCTATGACATGAAGTAATAGGGGGCGCCATATTGATTGACTCCTGTCAATATTTGTCTTATTTGTCAGTTAAAATTTGATTGTCATTGCCTGTGTTACAAACACTGCACACAACCATTCCACTTCACTGCTTGCCACTCAATGAATCTGTTTCGGATTTTTTTTCCTTTTCAATTGAATTTCTGTCACAATCTTGGTTTGCATTCTGTCAAAGGAATTTATTTGACTGGTTGATAAATGTCTTCATTTTAATTGAATAAATAACAGAGGACTTACGAAAATAATTTCATGTTTCAAAGGATTTGTTAAAGAAAAGTTTGAATTTCATTGTAATAGAATAAAAGGACTACATTAGTGATGGACATGGAAAGTTTTTATCAAATTATTGGGCGTTTATTGTACTCGCCTTTTCCTATTTTCAGACATAAGCCTTGCAAATAAGTTCAATAACGAATGCAGCCAATTTCATAACAGCTTAAGAGAGTTTTGAATCCATTAATTAAAATCTATATTCTTTACAGATTTTATCTGATCTAACAACTTAAGGAGAAAAATTAGAAGAGCAGTCGCAGACCTGAAATGTTTAGTTTTCGCCTCTGCAGTCCCGCAAAATGTAAGGAGTGCACACAAAAAAAACTGGACTTACACTTTTCGTTATAGAAATAAAACTAAGTGCCGGATTTTTTTTCGTTTTATATTTCAATTAAAGTAAATAATATTTGAATTCTTTTTTGTATAAAATTTTTTCTGACAAAGGTCTCAGAGCATCCAATTTTTTAAGCCACTTTTCTTCCAGACATTTTAGGGTGTTTTAGAAAATAATACGTATTATTTTACTTGCTTTGTTTTGGTTGGCAAATCCTTTTTTCTTCCACTTCCACGCTTTCTCTCAATACTCAAAGACTCCTTATATTGTTTTATTCTTACCTTAGAAACTGTTTTTTGGTTAACATCTGCGAACCTAGCAATTGTTTTTTGTAAACGCGGTTTTTCATTGAAAATTTCAATTATTTTTTTACGACATTCTTGTTGGGTGCCCATTTTCAAAAAACTAATTTAGCTATTGCAATGACATTTAGCACGTAGATTTTGAAACAGATGACTAACAAAAACAATGTAACGGTATTCATTTTTTTTTAATTATGATAAAACTTATAATCATAAAAGTAGATCCATTTTTTCTCGTGCGCACTCCTTATTCTACGGATTTTGGCTCCCGCCATTACTACAAAACCTTGGAAAAGAAGGAGTTCCAATATCCCACAAACTGACTCTTGTAATTAAAGCATAATGCTTCGTTAAAAAATTTTCAGAATCCTCTTAGCTTATCTACCCTTTACCGTTCTGGAACAGTCATAGCTAGTTAAAGAAGATTCTTCAATTACTTCAGTACATTTTTCAGGCAATGAATGCTACAAGCTGATAAATTGTCTTTGCTTTTGTGTGATCGACTTTAGCAACATATAATAAAGGGTCCGCCAAATAATTTTTTTTTTTTAAATGCTTTACAAAAAAAAACTACAGAATATTTTCTCAAATTTCTTTTTTTATTTGAAATTACAATTCTTCCGGTTAATAATGGAAAATAATTTCATTCAAATGGCTGCCTCGGCTGAGTATGCAGTAGCCTACATGATCGGTCCAACTTTTAAGCATATTATCGATTGTGTGCAGCTGTATTTCACCAATGGCTTCACGAATATTGTCCTTTAAAGCGTCAATTATCCCTAGCTTGTCGGCGTAACACATATCTTTGACGGCACCCTACAAATAATAGTCCAACGGTGTCAAATCGCGGCTCCGAGGTAGCTAAATAAAATCAGCTCTGCGGCTGATAATGCGATCTGCAAAAATAGGGCGCAGAACATCGAGTGTAGCTTCGGCTGTGTGGCGCGTAGCCGTCCGTACTGTTGAAACCAAATGTAGCCAATATCCTCTTCTTCAATTTTTGTGAACAAAAATTCATTCAACATGGTCCACTGCACACAATCGATAATGTGTTTAAAAATTGGACCGATCGTGTAGGCTACTGCTTGGCCAGCCGAGGCAGCCATTTGAATGAAATTATTTTCCCTTATTAAACAGAAGGATTGTACTTTCAAATAAAAAAGGAAATTTGAGAAAATTCATATATAATTGGTCATTACAACCCTTCAGTCAGGATTATTGACCTAGTTTCTTACAGTACTTATGTTGTGTGTGTTAATCTTATACACGAGTGGCGGGACCTACAGTTTAAAGTCGACTCCGAACGATAGATCTTTTGAGAAACTTTTCATGGCAATTTTATTTACTCTCAGAGTTTTTGCCAGAAATCTGCTGAGAAGAAATCGCCGAAAAAACACTTTTTGTATTTTATTTTAATGTCTGGCCTGGGACTCGAACCCTGGCTTTACGTCTAATAAGCCAGCACACTACCTACTAGACCACGGCGACCTTTGAGAAAATATTCAGTATTTTTCTAAAGCATTTTAAAAAAAAAAATTTGGCGGACTCTTTATATGGAAATCTTATGCGTCTCTCATACACAAAATATTACATTACCTTGAGACCGACGATATTTAGCTTTAACGTTACCTAACATACGATTTCCAGTTTTTCGTAATGAATTCATTTTGTCATTTCATTTTATTCGTTTTAATTCTGAAGCCGCTTATCTTACATAAACGCCGGAAGAAAGTACTTTACGGGACCGATAGTTGAAAGTCGTCAACGAAAACATATTTTTAAGAAACTTTTCCTGACAATTTTATTTTACCTCCAGAGTTTTTGCCAGAAGTTTCCGGAAAAGTATTTTTTTTTTTTGTCAAAATTTCGTGCGATATGTTTGACCTTTAAGGGGAAGTATATCGACAAATCCATTTCACTTTCTCTATCTAGTCTCAAAATGGAAGTAATACAAAGACTGGAAATTTCTGTTCTTCTATAATAAATTGGGAATTTTCGATCTACAGATTTCAAGTGTCCTGAAGTCGTACAGTTTGGCATTTGGTTGTATTACTGACTTAAATTCGATCTGAACAGCAGTAGTAAGTTTCGCTATCTGAGCGATACCTGCAGCAGACAATATATTGTCACAAATTTAAATGTGAACTTGACTGTATAAACTCGAGAAAGAAAGTGAGGGACAGATCTGATGGAAACGTTCTTGATGAATTGGCTAATACAGAGTCTGTTCCTTTAGATGTACTACCAGCACTCAAAACGCATTGTTTTGACCCTGAGCATATAGGTTGTGGAGTCGTAAATAAGGTATTAGTGGCAGTAGACATTAGATATATAGGAGACCGAAATGCCATTTTTATTCGCACGAATAATATGGTTAAAGAATCAATTATTCTCTCTACGGCATTGAAAAAATACTTTTTGTATTTTATTTTGGTGTCTGGCCTGGGACTCGAACCCTGGGTTCTACGTCTAATAAGCGGTTAGCTAAGCAGTCAGTTCTCTCACAAACTGAAATATGAAAAATATTTCTTAGGCGACTTCCTCCCAGCAGATTTCTGGCAAAAACTTTAAGAGTAAAAAAAATTGCCATGAAAAGTTTCACAAATATCTATTGTTCGGAGTCGACTTTCAAATGTAGATCCAGCCTTTTATTTGTAAAATTAACACACAGAAACAATGTCGTAATCCTGGCTACAGGGATGCAATGACCAATGTCAGTCTGGCTTATGCCTGAAAGCTCCATGACATTTTCGTTTGCAGAAAGGTAGTACAAATAAAAAGTAGAGTTCTTTAGAATTGTAATTTTTTGGAGAATTTGTTTCGGGTTTAACCCTTTAATAACTAACAGTATTGAGAGTTCACTTTGATACTCCATGAATATCACAGTGGAATTGTTACTTAAACTCCAGTTCATTTTAATTCTCAATTAAATTGTTCACATTAAGAAATTTGTTTTGCACCAAACTGTGTATTTAAAAGACAGCATAACGTGATAGAAATGAATCAAAACTTATTTATCGGACAATAATGGTGCACATTTCGTTATATTCCAATACTTATCAGTCCTTGGACATCTGTAGCCTAATAAAGCATTAAGGAATTCATTTTTCTTTTGCTGTTTTTTTCTTTTTTCTTTTTCATATTAAAAATATTTAATAAGCCTTTGAACCAGAATGCCAGAATATACTCTCAATGATGACGATGCTGTTGCTGTTGCTGATGAGGATGAGAATGGGAATGGGTATGGGAATGACTATAATCATAAACTATTGTTTTCCAAAACGAAAAAAGAACAAGAACTTTTTGGGCTTTTCGCTTAACAATTGTCTCGAAATCAACTTTAAGTTGTGGTGGTGAAAAGGCGAAAAACCATTTAAAATCGTGTTTTGCAATGATCAAACTGAGCTAAAGCTTTATAAAGCAAACGACGTAGTAATGAACCCTTCCAAAGGATGGGCACATGTCGCTCTCGCTTTCACAGTTGGATACGCGACTCGCGAGACCAGCGGTGTGTAGTGAAATATGTTTTTCTCTGCTGTGGCTTTTCAATCGCAATCAAAAATTGTGTTTTTTTTTTATTTTGTTTGATCAACTTTTAACTCGTTTCACAATATATGGTTACGAAGAGATCTTTTGTTTTCAATTTCGGTTCGATTCAATATTTAAAAAGGAATCGAAAGAAAAAAACGCGAAAAAGAATAAAAAAGAAAAACGTAAAATAACTTTGATGATTAAGTCTGATGACGAATCCACCGCCAAGAAGACATACTCCAGAAGAAGTGAAATACAACAACAATTCGTATAAAAGGCATGGCAGCAAATAAAAATGACTTTGTAAGGAACCGTCCTTGTTGCCCATTGTTATTTAGCTGCAGCTAAAGCCTTAGCCTTAGTCTTAGCCATAGCTTAAGCCAAAGCCTTAGTTTTAACAATTGCAAGCAAGCCAGCAATAGCATTATTGCTGCTGAGGTTTTTCGTTCTTTCATTTCGTATGTGAATGGAGCAGCTTAAGCTTCCTTTATTTTTTTTTATTGGTGTTGTAGTTGTTGTTGTTGTAGTTTTGGATTTTTCTTAAGCTTTAGCCTAAACTGCGTTTAATCAGATAACTTGAGCTTCTTTTCTTCTTTTTTTTTTGTTTTGTGTTGTTTCTCCTTTCCTTTGTTATTCCTTTTTGTTAAAGTTTAAGTAGCATTTGTCTCCAGAAAAAGAAGAAACAAAAGCCTAAGCGAAGCAATATCATCGCTTTGCAATGGCAAAGCTGCAACCAGTAGCCAATAATAATAACAGCAGTGTGGCGGTTTGCTGGCAGTCATTCCGTCTGGTATAACAAAAGTTAAGAAGTTACCATAGTTGGGCTGTGTGTTGTCAGTGCTCCTTTAAATACACACCCATTTTGGCGGCATTGAAGCTTTTGATGCCACCAGCAAGTAAACTCTTTATGTTGCAAGTACACTCTGTGGCTTCTGTTGCACTTATGATCGTTGTCATCATCTGTAACATCATCAGTAACAGCACGTTAAACGAGCAATGAAAAATCAAAAAAAAAAACACTTCAGCAATAGGACATTATGTTGACTTTGAAGGCACTCTGCTAAAGCTCAAGTTTTTATAAATTTTTATACGAATATTAACAGGTCTTAAGTATTCTTTGTTGCTGCTTCATTAACTGTCTTTTTTTTAGCTGAACAGGAAATTTGTTTACCATAGCAAATCCTAGAATGATAGGGTTGCCAACCATTAGTAACTAGAAGCGATGCCCTCTTTTGATACTTTCTTGTACTTTTCTCAAAATGTGTCCTTCATGGAAAGGACAGAATAGTACCCTATCCTTATCTTTGATTCTGGACACTAGATTTGAATCTCTTTTTACCATAAGTAACTTGAAAGAAGGCAAGGGAATTCCATATACGAATAGTCCTGGTAAAGAACGAATTTTGTCTATAATGCAGTGGGCGATTCACTGGCTAATCGACCACAAACGTATGTGCTCTGCGAAAGAGACGAGCCTCACGTACTAGTCCTCTTATTTCATACATAATTGGCCATTACAACCCTTCAGTCAGGATTACGATCTAGCTTCTCACACCACTTATGTTGTGTGTGTTAATTGTATACATAAGTGGCGGAACCTACAGTTTAAAGTCGACTCCGAACGACAGATTTTTGAGAAGCTTTTCATGACAATTTTTACTCTCAGAGTCTTTGCCAGAAATCTGCTGAGAGGAAGTTGCCGA
Source organism: Sarcophaga peregrina (assembly GCA_014635995.1). NCBI lineage: Eukaryota > Metazoa > Arthropoda > Insecta > Diptera > Sarcophagidae > Sarcophaga > Sarcophaga peregrina. The sequence goes on along the minus strand of CM025789.1, from coordinate 27,111,689 downwards.
AGAAATATTTTGTCGTTTTGATGTCTGACCTGGGATTCGAACTCGGGCCTTTTGTCTAATATGCTACTAGACCACGGCGACTTCAAGTCCTCTTATTTCGCTTGAGCAAAACTCGTTTCAGCAGCGCTCTGCGAAAAGACGAGTATTACGTACAAGTCCTCTTATTTCGCTCGAGCTCGTTTCAGTGAAATACAAACCACAATGAACCACTAGAGTTGGGTATCCTAACATCATTAATTAGCACCTTCGCTGTTTCTGTAAATGGTTGAGAAGCCTTAAAATAGATTGCGACGAACCAGACCATCAAATGAATTGAAATATTTCTTACAGCGCCTTAAGAAAGCGAAGCACTTGAATACTTCTTTCAACTCAAGAAAAATGTGTTGGTTTCAGCGGAAACTGAAATTACATGCCCAAAAGAGAAAGAGCTCTCTAATATTTACGCGACCAGATGCCAATAACAACAACGAATTTTTCTTACATGAAAATCGGCCTCATTCAACCAACCTCGTTGTGAGCGAATCGGTCAAACTACGTATTTTCGCCAAAATTCGGGGTCGCCGTGGTCTAGTAGGTAGTGTGCTGGCTTATTAGACGTAAAGCCAGGGTTCGAGTCCCAGCCCAGATATCAAAAATAAATGAAAAATACAAAAAATATCTCTTCTTGAAAAGTTTCTCAAAAAAATCTATCGTTCGGAGTCGGCTTTAAACTGTAGGTCCCGCTACTTCTGTACAAAATTAACACACACAACATAAGTGGTATGAGAAACTGTGGGCTTCTTGGGGACGATTGCTGTAGACTGTCTAATGGCGAAAGTATAGCACTGACCATTTTACAGTCACCAGCAGCAACGCGTTTCCTTACCGTTCGCATCTTCCCTCTTTCTATCTTTCCTAAACCTGCACAATGCACTGCATGAGTAGGGGTCATCCCCTGAGTGCTGGTTTAAACAAAAAAAAAATCACCAAAGTGCTCGGCCTACCATTAAAAGAATGTGAATGACAAAAGAGTAAATAGGATTAGAAATTAGAGAAAGAAGTTTGTTAATGAAAAAGGCAAATAGAGTTGGATGTAGGACAAAGCCTCGCGGTGAATACCATCTATAACAACCCGTATAGAGCGAAAGCTCCATATAAATCGAGACAAGTGATTACCAATACCAAAAGCAATAAATTTCGTTAGAAGTGCAGTGTGCTATACTCTGTCTAATGCCTTGCTTTCATCAAATTGTGGGATAAACAGGTTCCACATCTCCGAGAATAACGCCAATAAGTCACCAGTTGAATATTTCACAAGATGGTGAATTTTTTTTTTTTTATAAAACCAGCACTCAGGGGATGACCCCTACTCATGCAGTGCATTGTGCAGGTTTTAGGAAAGGTGGAAAGAGGAAAGATACGAACGGTAAGGAAACGAGTTGCTGCTGGTGATTGGCTTATTAGACAAAAGGCCCGGGTTCGAATCCCAGGTCAGACATCAAAACGAAAAATATTTCTTCGGCGATTTCCTCTCAGCAGATTTCTGGCAAAGACAAAAATCTGTCGTTCGGAGTCGACTTTAAACTGTAAGTCCCGCCACTCATGTATAAAATTAACGCACACAACATAAGTGGTGTGAGAAGCTAGGTCGTAATCCTGACTGAAGGGTTGTAATGGCCAATTATGTATATGTATGTATATGATTATAAAATGGCCAGTGCTATACCTTCACCATTAGACAGTCTACAGCAATCGTCCCCAAGAATCCCGAAGTTTCTCACACCACTTATGTTGTGTGTGTTAATTTTATACAAAAGTGGCGGGACGTATAGTTTAAAGTCGACTCCAAACGACATATTTTTTACGTCTAATAAGCCAGCACATTACCTACTAGACACGGTAATGCTAAGAGCTAAATGTGCAGGCATCCCTTGTCTAAGATTCCCAAATACCGGGCCATGGGGTCCTACTTCCCGTAAAACTTCTGCAGAAATCGTTATTTTCTATTCCCAGAATACAAGTGTTTGCATCTAGAAAACAGTTTCCTGTTCCAACTGCACTAAGATTCCTAAATTCTACAAACCCCGTAATAAATCCATAATATCCACCAAAGAGTACAGCCCTATAGTACCTAAAGACTTCGTTTGTTGTTCGTTAATCTTGCCATGCTGTTGCTGATGTTTCTGTTTCTGTTCCTGTTGCTGTTGCTGTTGCTACAACTACAGAGCTACTGCTGCTCATTCATTGCAGTTGAAATAGTAGCATTAATTATATCATTATCCTTCATCTGGCGATTTATCTTTTTTTGTTTTTTTGCTCTCCCTCTTTTTGTTGTTTTTGTCATTGTTGTTCTTCGTATAGTATGTATACGTATGAAATCTATAAAGAAACCTAAGACAGACGACAAGCATTTCAAAATATCGTTTCTGTTTTCTGTTTTTAGTTTTTTATTGCAACAGCAGTTGCATTTATGACTGCTTTTATTTAAAGAGGCAATACTAGGCACTCTGTATTTAGTATCTTATTAAACTGGTACTCATAGTTTGTATGTATATATGTACGAAGGAATATTTTTCTCTAGTATGTAGTAATAAAAGTTATGTCAAGTTTTCTTATTCTTGTTGACTGCTCATATCGCTTAAAGTTGTGCAGCTTGATATTGCTAATATGGTGTGGCAACATGCTTCTTTTCTTTGAGTTCATTTTCATTTTTTTTTTTTGTTAAACTCTTAATTTTTAATCAAATTATTTCATTACTTTTGCATGAATTCTTTTTAACTTTTTTTTTTGTTGTTGTTGTTTTCATTTCAAAGGATCGATTTTAATCTTAACAAATTACATCTCTTCCAAACCGTTAATTTCAAAATGCATTCAATTCATAACGATAATCGTAAACCAGAAATAACGATGAGATCTTGCAAGATCTTGGTGATTAAGAACTGTAATGGGAATATTGACAAAATATTAAATTGTAATGAAAATTATCTTTAACAAATTCCCTGTTTCCATACAGATCCCTTGGTCATTACACCACGTCCACTACTTTAATCAGATATTTAGAGAATACTGATGAGGAAGATTTTAGTGATGGATGTGATGAAGAATACAGTCCCAGTGATGACGACGAGGAATGTAAGAATACATACATACATAATTGGTCACTACAACCCATCAGTCAGGATTATTGACCTAGTTTCTCACATCACTTATGTTGTGTGTTAATTTCTACATAAGTGGCGGGACCTACAGTTTAAAGTCGACTCCGAACGACAGATTTTATGAGAAACTTTTCATGGCAATTTTATTTACTCTCAGAGTTTTTGCCAGAAATCCGCTGAGAGGAAATCGCTGAAAAAATACTTTTTATATTTTGTTTTGATGTCTGGCCTGGGACTCGAACCCTGGCTTTTACGTCTAATAAGCCAATACACTACCTACTAGACCACGGCGACTTTCAATGTAAGAATACAGGCGATATATTATAATGGGTGATTTTTTAAGAGCTATAAAAAAGAAAAAACACATAAAATTCAGAAAAATGCAAGAAATCTTTATTTCAATCGATATTACGTTTCATATAATTTACTGTTTGAAGATTATTTCATTCAAATGTTGACCGTAACTGCTTAGCCCAATTTTGGCATACTCTTTCCAACATTTCGGCCGGTATCTCACTAATAAATGCTTCAATGTTGTCTTCCAATATGTCCATTGAAGTGTGCTTGCCTGTATAGACATAGCCCCACAAAAAATAGTCTAAAGGCGTTAAATCGCACGATCTAGGCGGCCAATTGACCGGTCTCGAACGTGAAATATTGAAAATGTTCACCAAACTCGCCTCTCAATAAAACCATTGTTACGCAAGCTGTGTGGCAAGTGGCACCGTCTTGTTGAAACCACATGTCATGCGAGTCAAGTTCTTGCAGGCGGGCTTGCCTGTATAGTGTTTTAACATAGCCCCACAAAAAATAGTCTAAAGACGTTAAATCGCACGATCTAGGCGGCTAATTGACCGGTCGCGAACATGAAATAAAATGTTTACCAAACTCGCCTCTCAATAAGCCAATTGTAACGCAAGCTGTGTGGCATGTGGCATCGTCTTGTTGTAACCATATGCTCTTGCATTTTGGGTAAAAAAAAGTTGGATATCATCTTACGGTAGCGCTCACCATTCACAGCTACGTTACGATTCGCAACATCTTTAAAGAAGTACGGTACAATGATGCCACCAGCCCATAAACCGCACCAAACTGTGACTTTTTCTGGTTGCATTGGTAGCTTTTGCAATGCTTCCGGCTAATCTTCACTTCAAAATCGACAATTCTGCTTATTTACGTAACCGTTAAGCCAAAAATGAGCTTCGTCGCTGAAGACAATTTTTCGATAAAGAAGTGGATCTTCTGGCCAACTTTCCATTCACCAAAAATTCTACGTTGCGGTAGGTCGTTCGGCTTCAATTCTTGCACCAGAATTGAAAGGTTTCACACAAACTGAAAGGTTTCACACCTAAATCCTTCCTCAAAATTTTCCGCTTTGTTGAGTAACAGAGGCCCAATTACAGCGAACGGCGACGAATCGGTAATTGATGGTCATCATCAACACTGGCCGATCAGCTGCGATATTTTCTTCAGTTCGCACTCTATGTAATCGTGTTGTGGGTTTAATGTCCAACAATGTAAATTTAGTGCAAAATTTAGTCACAATAGCCCGAATAGCCGCTTCAGTGGGTCGATTAAACTAACCATAAAATGGAAGAAGCGCGCGATAAACTTTCTTAACAGAGCACGCATTTTGTTAATAAAATTCAAAGATTTGCAAGCGTTGTTCGTTTGTAAGACGAGTCATGGTTAAATTATAGACCAAACTGTAGATGTTTGGCAGTGAAACAAAACACGAAACGTGCGTAATCTGTTTAAAACAGTGTTGCCAAAAAGATAATAGCTAAAAAATCACCCGATATATGAAAGTGTATTGAATATGAACGTTCTTAGCACAAATGCTTCTTTAGATTTTATATAGAAATGGGACTCATGAACGTATTACATTACGCTCCTGTAAGTCATATATGACTCATTAGACAGTGAAGTTATTAAATATGCTTCTACAACAAAGAATTTTCGGTTTGAGTTTCCTTTTCAGATTTAAACTTCACGTAAGTGAAGATTCTTTCGCAGAAATTTTCCACGATATTTGGACTTAATCCATTATTAGCCATGCACATTTCGTTGGTCACACCATCTATGTTGCGTGCATTAATTTTATTTACGAATGGATCATCACAAATCTTTTGGTAATAGGCCTTCTGCCACAACACTATTTCGAAAAGTTCGCCAAATGTCAGATCTGAAGCTAAAACTCTCTTGCCCTTGTCTAATAAACCATCCTATTAACTGGATTACGGCTTATTAAACGTATAAAATAAATTGTATCCGCCATTCCATTAGGTATTAATGAAAAGTGAAAGACTTAAAGCTTAAGGAACAGCAGTTGTGTGGTGTTCCTAAAGCTAGGGCAGTCTGATCTTACAGCAGAAATTGCATAAAGATGGACATGCTGTCTGGATACCAAAAGTTGTCAAAAGGTGTAGAGAAAGAAAGGAGAAAGGTAGAGAAAAATTTTCTCTTTTTTTTTGGGAGAGAATTTAAAAATACACTAATACCCCGGTTTGCGTCGCTAATAGGGCCTAAAGAAACGTGACGCAAAACCAAAACGAAGCAGGATTTTCCATACATTAGTATTGATTTCCATTTAATTGGTTCCGAGATTCATAATTTTAGCTGAAAAAGTAGATTTTTCAATAGGTTAGAGGATGAGCACCTGTCGGTCAAGACAAGCACAGTACTTCGAAATTGACCCATTGTACAAAATTTCAGTAAAACCTATTAAATTTTTTTTTTTTTTAATATAACAATTTATTGGAGTAATAAAGCAAAAAAAAAAAACATAACAAAGACACAACTTCGAATTTGCTTTAGATTTAAACGGGAAATCCCCTTTTTCTGTTTTAGCTTTGTACAAACATTTTCGTATTAACGACGCAAATCGAAGCACTTACGACACAATTTCGAAACATGCGACGCAAACTGAAACAAAAACGACGCAACTTCAAAATCACAGAAATTTTAAAAAGAAGCAACTTCGAAGCAGACGTAGAACGAGGCGACGCAAACCGGGGTATTAATATAATCTTAAATTCCATTCCATTTTTCCATTTGAAAATCCTAAAAATATAAAAAAATTAAATTTTCTTTTTTTTTAATTTATTTACATCTCAGTAGAGACAGCAAACAAAAATGATATCGTATTTCTGTTGAATTCCAAAATTTAAACAATATTTTTCCTTTTAAATTTTTATTTCCTTTAAAAACGTTTTTTTTTTTTTGTGTTTTTTTTGTATTTCGGATTCAGAAACGTGTGAAAAATTCGGCATATTATCCAGCAACAGAAAGAAGATCTCAAAAAGCCAGACAGTTGGTCTAATTGTTCATATCAATGAATTTTTATAAGATATTCGTACGTTTACATACAAAGAATAATGTTCAGAGTTCAACGTTTTTCCAAAAATATAAAAAAATTAAAAACAAATTCTGTGTTTGACTGTCATATCATTTATGTTGACTAATTAATAAAAATGTTTATGAACGAAACTCTGTCTCCAACCAAATAAAAAAACAAACAACACCAATAAATACAAGTATTTGGCAATCAAATATTGGTTGCTGATTGTCGTTAGTCGTTATAGTTTTGCCACCTTAATTAAAACTACAGGTATGGTACACTATACCTGTATGGATGCATGGTTGTTTGATTGCTTGGTTGGCTGGTGGGAAATCAAACAACAGAAGCTAAAGGTATTCTTATAAATGAAACAACAACAATAAAAGAAAAAAAGAAAAAAAACACGGCCCAAAACATGATACGAAGCAGGAGAAAGAGAAAAAAACACATCATTATTCAAACAAATTATTATCCAAATTTCCAAGATGTGTTGCAATGATAAGCCAGGCGTAAAACACTTAATGAACGAGAATGCAACCAATGCCAGTACCACCAACAACAATCAACAGCAATAGCAGCAAAGGCAGAAGCACTCAACTGCATGAGAAAAATTAACAATATTTCACAAACAAATATAAAAAACCAACAACAACAATAACAACAACAACAAGATCATTGGAGACATCCTATAAAATAATAAAAACAAAAGAAAAAAAGGAAGCAAAAGTGATTCCACAAACCATAATGAAAAGTAAAAAACAAAACAAATATTTGTCCCTTGAAACTGTTTCAGCTTAAAAGGCCCATTGAAGTCGGTAAACTTAAGGAGGACTGAAGAAAATCAACAAAAAAAAAAAACAGAAAACAAAAAGGAAGCCAAACTTAATGATAAGAAAACTATTCACACACACACACTGTAGGATAATATATGTTTACTACAACGAAAACAACAATAAAAAAAATTCAAATTAAAAAAAACTCTCTCCTGCTCTCTCTCTCTTGAAAGTATTTCAAATTAATTTTTACAACTACTACTCCCTCACATTGTTTAGGAATTGGAAGGACAACAAACAAACAGACAAACAGACACAGTTCAAACACAGCCCAAAACGCATTTTATGTTACACTGAAGCTCTTCTGTTGAATCTTTGTATGGTTTTGTGTGTTTGTGTGTGTTTATGTTCCGTTGTACATCACCCTCACCAAATGGTTGTTCAATACATGGTGATATTGGAAAAAATGCTCGTGTTGAATATCTTGTCCTCTGGCCTCATTGCTTGTTAAACAAGGAGGCAAATTTTTTTCACCATCTGAATGCCGATCTATTATCAGTTTGAAAACAAACCGGGGCACACGGCAGCAACCAATGACAAAAAAAAACAACAACAAATCTCAGTGTTGCAAAAAAAAAAACGAATACAAAGTTAAAGACTCTACCACCTCCACCAGTGGTTAAGAATTTATGCCAGAAAACAAAAAACCAAACGAAAATGAAAAGAAAAAAACTTTACATGCACCATACATTGCATACACGGAGAAAATTATTTTGGAATTTGGGCCTTTCTTTTTTCAATGTAATGCGCAAAATCTTGATATTTCTTTTGGAGAAATATTCTTGGCAGGGATTCGAAGAGTCCAGAGATTAATGTGGATAACACTGTGGTGTTGTTGATGTCAGTAGGCCATAGGTGCTGACATTAAGCACTTGAAATGAACGTGGCTGCAAGCTGCAAACATATATAATTGGACATAATTGGACTACCCTTCAGTCAGGTTTACGATCTAGTTTGCCACACCACCCATGTGTTATGTGTTAATTTTTATATACAGGACTAGCAGGACCTATAGTTTAACGTCGACTCCGAACGACAGATTATTGAGGAAATGTTCATGAGAATTTTAATTACTCTCAGAGTTTTTGCCTGATAGGATAGATTTTAGGTTTAGGTCGGAGTGGTAGCTCTGATATCACAAAGCTCACTTGAGCACGCATGGCAGCCCGTTGTAATGCCACGGGTGAATCAGGGAAAAGGAAGAAGTTGGTTAGCGCAAGGGCTGCACAACAAAAGCACGACTACCCCGTACTGGAAAACCAACCAGAAAGTTTGATGAACGAAGCTATATCCTTGATATCAATAGATGATAGCTCCGTTAACCTAACAAGGAATGGGGAGCCAAATTACCTATATCTACACCTAGCAAGAGACGGGCACTGGCAAAGAAAGTGAATAACTGTTTCCTCTTCCTCTATGGACCTGCATCCACGACAGAAGGCGTTAAAAGGGAGCCTCATTCTCTCAGCGTGTCTACCCATGATGCAATGACCCGTAAGCACGGCTACTACAGTCGAGATGACATCACGACCGAGACCAAGTAATCGGTTGGTACGCCTTCCATCCGTCCTGGGCCAGATGAGTCTAGCGGTGGAGCAAGACTCCTCAATGACCCAGGATAGGTTGGCGTCCCGAAGGAACCTCCGCGCAATGGTCAACTTGACCGAGGCAAGTGGCATACCCAATTCAACAGAAGAGAATTCAGGAAGAAGCGCACCAGCTCCGGAGAGCTCGTTGGCCCTACAGTTTCCCGTAGTTTCACTATGCCCGGGGATCCACACCATAAAGACACTGGTGAAGCGCCCCGGGACAAGGTCGAGACAGGTAGGAAATCGACGAAGAAATATTTTCATTTCTTTGGAGATATCTGACCTGAGGTTTGAACTGTGGTCTCACGTTCAACACACTACCTACTAGATTACGGCGACTTTATTACAACCTTTCATTCAGGATTAAAATCTAGTTTCTCACACCATCCATGTAATGTGTGTATGAATTTTATTTATGAGTCGTGGGACCTACAGTTTAACGTCGACTCTAAACGACAGATTTTTTGAGAAACTTTCCATGGCATTCTTATTTATTCTTAGAGATTTTGCCAGTAATCTGCTGAGAGACAGTAGCCTAAGAAATATTGTTTTCAATTTCATTTCGTTGGAGTTGTCTAAACTGTGGCCTCATGTCTAATAAGCCATCAGCACATTACCTACTAGACTACAACAACTTATCTGGTACATTATCTCATCACTTGCCTCCAAATTTAAAATTAATTTTCAACATAATTTTTCTTCAAGTGTATTTAACTATCAAGAAAAAAAAACATTAACCAACACTGCCACCAACCACTTGCAGCTCTTAAAGTTCTACTTTTCGTTGCTGGCTGACAATGATAATTTTTTTCTTTTACAAACGATTTTTTTTTGTTTTTTTGTTTTTTTTTTTTTTGGTTTCTCTTGCGTATTGCATTCAATGCAGAAAAATTTTCATTCGATATTCGGCGAATTTTTTTCTTGTAGCGCCCTTTAGCATCATTGAACATGAGCATTAAAAATAAGAACAACCAACCCTGGTTGCAGCCAAAAAAAAAATTGTACAGAAGTCAACAACAACTGGTGTTAGTGGCAATTGTTGTTGTTGTAATTTTATAATATCATTGCTATTGTTGGATATTGTTGTTGTTGTAATCGTTTTAGTTCTTACTCTTTGTGTCGTCTTCAATAAGACGACAAATTTTTTTTTTTGGTCCCTTCTGGGTTGCAAGTACCACAAGAACAATACCATAACAGAGAGAGGGAGTATGGATGCACACGAGAGTGTGTATAGATGTAGCTGCATGCAGCATGGTGTATGGGCCATGTTATCTGAAATGGAATAACATGGCCAGTAGGTTTAAATTACAAAGTTCATACCAATTTTGTTGCAGTTCTTTGTTTTTTTTCAGGTTCAGATTCACTTTGTTCAACAAAACAAAAACAAACAAAAAATCTAAACAACTGGAGAACCAAACGCCATGAAAGTGGGTTTATTATGCAGAGTTTTAAGTAGTGCAAGTGTTGCTTTTTTCTGTTTTTCTGCTTTTTTGTAGATTTTTATTTAGACCGTGTATAGTGGGGAGTTCAGATCGTGAAGGCGGCTTATGTCTTTTATCCTGTCGAGATTTAAGTGGACAAGTTACATGTTTGCAACATGATTTTTTATTTTTGTTTTTTGTAAGTTTTTTTTTCATTAGATGTTTTAAAGTGCTGTTTAATTTAATTTTTTTTAGTTTTAGTTTTTATTTTTATTTTTTTTAGTAATGAATTGAACATTTGTTGAAATTAATTTTTAAATAATTTTCTTGATTTAATAAATTTATAAACGAGTACCAGGATATTTTTTAATAGGAAATTCTTAGAAATTATGTTAGTATTTTGACTATAAGTATTCGAGGATACTATTACACGATCTGCTTTTATTGGCGAATATAAGGCATAGGAAACTAAAATAAATTCCTTCTTTACGTATTAAAAATTTAGAATAACAAAACTTTTCGTTTTTTGTTTTAATTACAGGCCAATTTCTTAACTAAAAGCCATTGGAAGTGCATGAGGTAAGTTTTCTCCACCTTACTGATGTAGTATTTGTAGTCAAAAGTTCTCTCGAATTTAACAAAACGAATGTATGCTGGGACCACTTACACGGGGTCTGTTTAAGCTTAATTACATACATAATTGGTCATTAGAACCCATCAGTCAGTATTATTGACCTAGTTTCTCACGCCACTTATGTTGTGTGTATTAATTTTATACATGAGTAGCGGGATCTACAGTTTAAAGTCGACTCCGAACGACAGATTTTATGAGAAGCTTTTCATGGCAATTTTATTTACATTGCCAGAAATCTACTGAGAGGAAATCGCCGAAAAAATACTTTTTATATTTTATTTTGATGTCTGGCCTGGGACTCGAACCCTGGCTTTTACGTCTAATAAGCCAACACACTAGCTACTAGACCACGGCGACTTCAAGCTTAAGCTTAATTTAAATAAAAGACAATATAAATTGTGTGAAATATCATCAATAATTCTTTCGTAAGACCTGTTGATGCCATTAAGCAAGAATGATAAACTAAAGATTACACCTTGCCCATGATTTCCCGTTAGATGACGTAGTTGGGCTATTTAAATTGTTTCCAAGTCTTTTGCATATGTGAAAATTAACATTTCTTATTAAATATGTGTGCACTACGTGAAAGTAGTTGGCAGCCCTGCAATATAACTTACATTATCATTAGCCAATAGGAACACAATTTGCGTGACGTCATTGATGCAACATACGCAGAAAGTTATAATTTTGTGTGTGTGATGGCATAATCTTTAGTTTATCATTCTTACCATTAAGTATGGAACATAAAATCGTTTAACTCTAAGCCACGACTTCTATAGAGCGCATTCAAAATGTCCAATTTACCAGGACTGATGCATAAATCATGCTGATTTAAGCCAAAGGCGTAGATTCTGTTGACCTTGCGAAATATAACATCGTTCAAGTGTCCTTCACGGCATCCAAAATCTTCAATTTTCTATACATTTACGGCTTAAAAAAACCTCACAAGAAATAATATAACACAATCAAATCGGTCAATCTCATTGGCCAGATCATATGACCTTCACATGAGTTACATAGCTTCAGTTAAATTGGCATCCGCCTTAAAAATCATAGCTTTCTTTGAATTCTAAAAAGTTGGCTGGGTATACCGGTTGTTTCTATTTCATCACATAACTTTCATTCCTGGTTAGTATTCCTCAACCATGTTTTATGAAACTATGGAGTTTTTCCAAATCATTATTAGGAAGACACAAAATTCTGACTAGTTTCCTGTAATGACTTTCGTCTTAGGTTAATGTTAGGATGTAAAGAAAGAGGGAGAGATACTTTCTGTAGTTTTATCTTCCTCTTAACATTACAGCATCTGCAGAAATTGTTCTCAACTAACAGGTTCCTAAGGTAAACACTGATTGAGTTTAACGTAGGCTTTGTGTTCGTGTATCCATTGCGGGTATCTGCATGTTGGTTAACCCATCTTTCTGTCACAAATGAGTAAGTATATGGATGTTAGATCAATCGCTCATACATATACATAATTGGCTATTACAACCCTTCAGTCAGGATTGCGACCTAGCTTCTCACACCACTTATGTTGTGTGCGTTAATTTTATACATGAGTAGCGGGACTTACAGTTTTAAAGTCGACTCCGAACGACAGATTTTTGAGAAGCTTTTCATGGTAATTTTTACTCTCAGAGTCTTTGCCTGAAATCTGCTGAGAGGAAATCGCCAAAGAAATATTTTACGTTTTGATGTCTGACCTGGCATACGAACCCCGGCCTTTTGTCTAATAAGCCAACACACTACCCACTAGACCACGGCAATCTCCCAAATGAATCAAATTGAATTTTGCATTGAACCAACCTTTGTATGTGCATCAGCTTGGATGTTAGCTTTAATGGCCCCGTATCCGGCAACCTATCTTAGGTTAACCTACAAAAAGAAATGTCCCGCTACCTTTTCCAAAAACACCCAACGTCAAAGAGTGTTTTAGACGTGGCGGCTTTTGTCCTGCTAGAATGACTTGTGAACACTTAGATAATGTTCTGTGGAAGGTCTATACACATAGCATGACCATCGCTGTAGTCTAGTAGGCATTGTGTTAGCTTATTAGACATGAGGCCGTGGTTCAAACTCCAGCCCTGACATCTCGAACAAAATCAAATACAAAAAAAGATATCTTCGATCACTTCTTCTCAGCAGTCTTGTGGCAGAAAGTCTGCTACTAAATAAAATTGCAATGAAAAGTTTCATAAAAATCTGTCGTTCGAAATCGACCTTAAACTATTGGTCTCGCCACTCTCGGATAAAATTAAAATAACCATTCCAAATGCAATTTGTATTTAATTTCGCCAATTCCATTGCCAAATGAACAAATAACATCACTATTGCAAGTGTTCTATGGAACTCTGTTGTAATGTAATCCATATTATTCCACTATGGCACCCATCAACATAATTAGTGCAAAACATCAAAGCCTTTAAGAAACATCTAAAGAACCAAAAGAAAAATAAAAAAAACATCCACGAAAGTCTATTCAGTCTAAGGAATGAGAGAACTTTTAAAAGACGACACAAAACAACATGTTTAAATTGTAGATAGACGGGCCTAAAATACAAAAAACAAGAAGAAGAAGAAAACTACCTCCTAAGAAATAAATAAAATCCACCAATCGTTTTAATAGTTTAGAAATACAACCTAAAAAAACCCAAAAAAAATACGTCCTGATAGGACGTACCTTCATTATTTATCACCATTGGATGCCAATGAGGGGCAATAAGCCACACATTTTTCTTAAACGATCAACAACTATGATGATGACGATAATACTAATGATGACGATGACTATGGTGATGATGATGATGCTGGTGTTGTTGTCGTTAATGCCAAAGGTAAAGAAAAGAAAAAAAAGAAGGAAAAATTTAACAAAAATCCAACCAAAATTCAAGAAGAAAAAGGCTCCAATGTATCATCCGCCATCGCATGTAGGTAGGTCTACTCATTTGTCGTTGTTGTCGTCATCATCAGAATTGATATTGTTGTTGTTGTTGTACTTATTGCTGTTGTCGTTTTCATTAAAAGCCGACTCGAGCTGTAATTTAAGGTTTTTTCTCCTTTTTTTTGTGGTTTTTAATTTAAACGATGTTTGTAAACCTAAACACCCTAAAGCTTTTAGCAGATATTTATGGTTTTTATTTCCGTTGGTAACAGCAATCCAAGGAAAGTGTTTAAGGCCTTTGATGTAGTCAAACAAAAAAAATGTAGTGGCGCAATTATCCTTCAAAATTTCTCTAGCAGAAGCGATATTTTCAGTAATGCGTACATGGCTATGTTGTGCAGAACTGACCATATTTATAAACGCTTTAGTCTCTTCAAATTTCTCTATAATTTCGTTATTCCATGATGCCCGAAAAGTGTCGGCGTTTATATTTTTACGCGCTTCTCGATTACTAAGTGATCCAAGTTAGTAAATGATAAACCTTTCAGTAGCAGTTGACATACTTGCCAGACTGCAGGCCTATATTTTTCTAGATATGTCCTGAAGACTATCTTTAAAGATTCATGTGTTGAGCCGCAGTACATCAGCGGATGACGGGAAGGTCACAAATGGTTAAATTTAGAATTGCAAGACATGGTTCATCATGCTCAATTCAGTCATTACGCCCATTGTATCCTGATACATGACTAGCGTGGAAACAATCAGTATTTCTATGATAAATAATGTTATCCAAGGTAAATTTTGCAATATTTATTCTAGGTTCTGAATTAGCACCTAAACATTTTCATTTACATTTTCTCACAGATGGTCACTTAATGCACCTCCTTCACATGTCATTTCTCATGTGAGTAATATCTACCGAGGAAAGTATAGAGGTTGATTTAAGATTAGTTTCGAACATGGCATCTGCGACCATGTTAGAAATCGAGGCAAACAACTTGCCAGGAGGAGGACATCCACAGCGTTGTTATCTCCACTGAACGTAATGAATCGATTTGCACTTGAACAACGTTGGGATTTATTGGGCCAACAAAACTCTGCACAATGATGTCGATTTTGCTAAATAAAAATCATCCTTTCGGACGAACCTCATTTAAAAATAATTGCCAAAACAGTTTTTTACAACTTAATATGCATATTATATATAACTAACTTAGTAATAAACGGCATTATAGTCAATAGCGGTATTGCCAGAATGGATTTTAATAGATACTATATTATGTAGAACTGAATTACTATTAAGCGACCCTGTATTATCACACTTGAACAAAAACATATAATCATAATGACAACAGTATTATCAAGCAATTCTATACAAAATATAATTTTTATCAATGATGATATTAATTTTTCAATTTCTAATTATTTTTCGTCATTAGTGTTAGATATAAGCTTTAAAATGAGATATCATTCATTAAATTTGATGCGGCGGTATGGGAGATATTTGCAACCGACAAAAAAAAATGCTTTAGAAATAATATATATGATGGTTATCAGAGATCAGCAATAAGTATTCAAAACGATGAGTAGGTTCGAGTCATACTAATAATTTCAAACACTTACACGCATTCGTACTTATTTTGATATCACACTAATACTACTCCTACTCAAAGTTAGAGGAAGTACTCGTCGTATTCATACACATAGTGTTATTGAATTCGACTCGTCTCTACTTAATATTTACACGAAGCACAAAATAAGTATGGTTCGCATACGAACACTGTAATACTCACAAGAAGATTGTGTGTATGCTTTGCTTGTTGTCTTTGTCTTTCCTATCTTCTTTGTTTGCATAGGCAACAACAACAAAGGCTGTAAATTTTGATGAATGATTCAAGCCACTCGAATGACTTATAAGTATTGTAAGTATTTTTCTAAATTTATGAATCAGAATGAGTAGGCGTATAGATCAAACACATTTCGTATGTTGTAAGTTTGATGTTAACGTTATACTCATACTCATTGCTACTTATACTTATAAATCAATGTTGTAGCCAGTACGAATGAATCAGAGTAGTTGAATTGCAATTCTGTTGATTCACTCATACTTAAAATTGCATGAATGCTTATGAGTAGCTGAAAAACGATTTATTGTTGATCTCTGGTGGGTACGTTAATAAGCAAAATTGTCGTATTTCAGGCTCAGAAAACGCACACGTACTCTTACAGATGCCAATGCGCCCATTACGAGTGACTGTTTGGTGTGGCTTGTGGAGAGAAGGCATCACTGACCTATATTTGTTTGAAAATATGGACAACGCTACGATTGCGGTCTATCGCGCCATGATAACTGATTATTTTGTACCCGCTCTTCATGGTATTGCTGTAAT
Organism: Sarcophaga peregrina; assembly: GCA_014635995.1. Lineage (NCBI taxonomy): Eukaryota > Metazoa > Arthropoda > Insecta > Diptera > Sarcophagidae > Sarcophaga > Sarcophaga peregrina. The sequence continues at coordinate 27,095,464 of CM025789.1, read as the reverse complement.
ATTCGATATTCAGTTTCAACAGCATAGTGCAATTTGTCCCGCATCTCATGCCACAATCGATTTATTGCGTCAAACGTTTGATGGACTTTTAATTTACCGAAATAGTATTTAACGATCAGGACATTCTAATTTCAGGCTTTCCAGAAATAATCGGAAAACCAGGATATTTGTAACGCAGAAGATATATCGATGTAGATAGGATATTTTTTTCTTTGTAATGATTATTTCAATCATATTGTGACGCTGCAGGGAACTATGAGGGACTGAATAAACAAAAGTCGCCGTAGTCTAGTAGGTAGTGTGTTGGCTTATTAGACGTAAAATCCAGGATTCGAGTCCCAGGCCAGACATCAAAACAAAATACAAAAAGTATTTCTGCGGCGATTTCCTCTCAGCAGATTTCTGGGAAAAACTCTGAGAGTCGTTCGGAGTCGACTTTAAACTGTAGGTCCCGCCACTTATGAATAAAATTATCACACACAACATAAGTGGTGTGAGAAACTAGGTCAATAATCCTGACTGATGGGTTGTAATCACCAATTATGTATCATCACTATGATGACAATTGGCCGTCAGGAAGCTGACACATTTTTTGCGGGGCGCCATTAAAAAAAAGTGTTATGCTGACAAACCAGGGACAATTGCACATTTAAACGCCAACATTCGTGAACCCATTGCCTAGATACGACCCCATATGTACACTGGAAAAGGTGCACGAATATTGGTCGAATCGAATGAAGTACTGTGAGACCACGATCATGTCTATGCATGTAGTGAGCACAAAAAGTATATTCATACCCCTCTGACAATTTCGAAACCAAAGGCAGGATTTTCTTCATTAATAACAGATCACTCCCAATCTATTTATATCCGAAAGGCAGATGTGGTATATGCATGACGGGTGCAGTTCATTCTAATTTACTTTACATACATACATAATTGGCCATTACAACCCTTCAGTCAGGATTACGACCTAGCTTCTCACACCACTTATGTTGTGTGTGTTAATTTTATACATAAGTGGCGGGACCTACAGTTTAAAGTCGACTCCGAACGACAGATTTTTGAGAAGCTTTTCATGGCAATTTTTACTCTCAGAGTCTTTGGCAGAAATCTGCTGAGAGGAAGTCGCCGAAGAAATATTTTCGTTTTGATGTCTGACCTGGGATTCGAACCCGGGCTTTTTGTCTAATAAGCCAACACACTACCCACTAGACCACGGCGACTTCATAATTTACTTTAGGGTCTTTAAATATCGGCTACAACTTTCAATATTCTACTGTATGGTACTTATTTTTTTATATTATGTTTTCTTAATTTCCCATAAACTATCACGACGACATAGAAACGCTGGAAAGGCGGTCATTATCAATATTTCTAGACAATATCTTTGTTAAACCTTAAACTCTAGTATTAATCTGTTATAAAATAAGAAAAAGAAAATTCTTATCCCATAAAGGCAAAGTAGTTAGTGGTGGAGATTTAATTGAGCATCATTTCTTAGTTGTAACTTGAGAGTCTTTAAAAAAATATTCCTTTTTTCTTCCAATTTTTTTTTATTTTTTATTTGCAACTTAAGCCAAGTCTCTAGATGACAATCGCGTTACTATCGGTAATTAGCGATTGATTGATAATTAACAAGATACAATTTTGTAAGCTCTGATGTAGTACGATACGATAACAAAAAGCGTCTCCATAGTCTCCACAGTCTTCTACAGTTGTGTTTGGGCACAGACTTATTAATTTATTTTCCATTGCATTGCAATGTTGTTGGTTGTTGGGGCTTGCCAGCAAATCTGTGGTGGTATGATGATGGTACATGATGATGATAAGAAAAGGTCGATCGGTCGATCGTATAGACAGAAGACGTCTTGTCTTAAGATACAATATTTTTTTTCTTATTTTTTTTGTTGCATTTTTGTTGTTTTAATAATACCACTGAGAGAGAGGATTTTTATGCATAATTGCAGGATAGTTTTTGCAGTGCCTTGTTTTTATTTGTTTTTCTTTTAAGCACAATATTTATTATTTGTTTACAATATGGTCAATATGTTGCAGCAAAGCTTTAAAAACTTGGCTGTCTGTCTGCCTGTCCCTGTGTCTTTGCTGGGTTCGTGAACTTATCACGATCGGCAATAAATCATCTTTTACAAACAACGCGTTCCTGTCAACGATTTTACGCTTTACACCATTTATAAGCCGTATAAACAAACATTTAGACGACCATGACAACAACGTTAAGGACAACGATGCCAGTGACGATGACGATGCCTGGCGACGAAAAAAACTCCTCTCTACCACTTTATAAATCCGTTAAAAATCAACATGAAATCGAAAAATAAAACCAAACAGAAATAAGAAACCATACAACATGACTTGATTGAAATGTTTCGTCGCAACCATTCACCATGCAACACGTCTGTCTGTTTGCCAGTATGTATTGCATCGCCTATCTCTTCGCCCTCCTATACAGTCTTGTAGCCTGCAGTCTGCAGTCTGTATGTGTTTGTTGTCATTATTATCGCTTATAAGAGATCACAAAACAACAGCTTCCAATTAATCCCTGGCCAAAGAGTTGTCATGAACAATCTGTTCTCTTGTTTGATGTTTTTCGTTTTAAAAATCCAATTTCAACAGCTCAACTGATCCACTGCAAAGACCAAACGGACTTCATCAATATCGTACTACTCGTATATGCCATACATACACTCATACGCCTTCATGAAATTGAAATCTTATGCCAATTTTATTTAATAAAATACTTTATTTTCATATAGTTGTTGTTGTTGTTGTTATTTTTTTTTTCAATTTATCATATTGAAAGTTGATTTTGAAGTCTCCTTTTTTTTGTTCACATATTTCTCACATTTAAATCTGTTCCTCAATACCTTCATTGGCTGCCAGTTGCTGCTCTTGTTTTATGTTTCAGCTTTAAAGATCAATATTATGTGGCCATATCATCGTTAATCTTGTGTTTATTGTACATATTTGTCTGAAATACTTATGCTTGAAATTTTTACTCTTCTCTGTTCCTTCCTTTCTGTCTTCCATATCGTTTTTTTTGGTTTGGTTTTTATTTTGTATTTCCTTTTTGGGGTTAATTATTCTTTATCAGTGTTGATAATTAGTAGCATGAAAATCTTTCAAGTAGCCTTGTTTAATTAACACTTAAAATGCTTTGGCATTTTTTTAAAGAGGCGTTTAAAGTTTTGTGTGGCTAAAGAGTTGGTTTCATAAAAAAGTATTTGACTGGGAGCACAAGTTTACTATTTTATTACATTGTCTCTGGCAAGTGTCAGGGTACGATGGTTAAAGTTATTTTTCATTTGGATTTGAAGTTTGCAAAATTAAGAGGCTTTAATTCCCTGCCCAATAATCTATCAAGAGGTTTCATGAAACTGTAGCCAGAGTGAAGGATAAATTAAATTGGCAGCCGCCTTAATTGTTCCTATAAAGTCCCGTTATAACACAGATAGCACTTACTGCGTTTAACAACTGTAAAGCCTGGTTGGCATTAAAGATCATGAATCGTTTTTTCGCTACTGATAAACACTCTTGAAATTTTGAGTATGAGTGTGTCATGGGGGTCGCCGTGATCTAGTAGGTAGAGTGATGGCTTATTAGACGTAATGCTAGGGTTCGAGTCCCAGGCTAGATATCAAAAATAAAAAAAATACAAAAAGTATTTTTTCGGCGATTTTTGCTCTTTCTCTTCTTGTTTCTCAAAAATCTGTCGTTCGGAATCGACTTTAAACTGTAGGTCCCGCCACTTCTGCATAAAATTAACACGCACAACATAAGTGGTGTGAGAAACTGCGGGCTTCTTGGGGACGATTGCTGTAGACTGTCTAATGGTGAAAGTATGACACTGGCCATTTTATAGTCACCAGCAGCAACACGTTTCCTTACCGTTCGCATCTTCCCTCTCTCTTTCCACCTTTCCTTAAAAAACCTGCACAATGCACTGCATGAGTAGGGGTCATCCCCTGAGTGCTGGTTTTATAATTAAAAAAATAGTATTACTCGCTACAACCAGTGGTATTGTGGTAATTTTTTTTTTTTACCAGAACGCATACTGGTAAAACAAACCGTTTCGTTCCGGTTTTTGTTCCGGTTCGGGTTCGATTCAAACCCTTGTTTATAAAAATGCATATAAAAATTCGTCAAAATTTAGAAAAAAAAGTCAGCAATTCTTTTTAAGTTTATTTTTTCAAAACGGCAGCCAATTCTGTTATCAGAAATCATCTTTAGTTCCGGAACGCGTTAATGTCCAAAAAAGGAAGTACCTGAAGGATGTTCCGGAGCATTCCGGCTCGACAACACCACTGGCTACAACATTGATTTATAAGTACAGGTTGCAATAAGCACAGGTATACAGATACGTCACGGGGCTTTTGACGTTTAACCCTCCACTTAGAAAGAGACAGCAGATATAATCAAAAAGTATTTCTGTCCTTCTCTGGCTGCCTGTCTGTTTTGTTTATGTTTTTTAGATTTCGGGGTGGATTTTTATTATTCTATTTTGGTAGAAATTTATGATATTTTTGTAGAATATTAGAATAATTTTGGAAGGAGATGAACCGTTTTATTAGGAAAACGTAATTCGGAATTAATGTATTTTTTATGACACCTTTCATCGGTCGTCACTAACTTAGTATTTAACCAATTTAGAGGAATATTCACAAATTCCTAACACAAAAAGTTATGAGTATATATTTTGTTATAATTTTATTTTTACAAACTTTCTGCACACGGAACTTTTCTCAATGTGAAGGGAAATTGCTAAGAGTTCGATTAATAATGAAAAAATTACGGAATTTTAACTTTTTCATTCAAGAAATTAATAAATACTGGTAATAAACATAAAGTTCTTCAAGAAAAAATTTTTATAAGCAGTATGTCTTATTTGATCTTGATATATTTAGCTTCTTACTTTCCTTTTGCACAAGAAACTATATCCATTGTGATAAAAACAATATACAAATCGATTAATAATTAACTATTTACATATTTTTAACATTTTCATTGAAGAAATTACAAAATACTCCAAATTTGCCCTTTTTTAACTCAAAATAAATGTTTGTTTACATTTAAATTTTTCACTTTATCCGCCAGTTTTCACTCTGTATATCTGTTGCTTCTAACACATTTGTTTCGCTAAAACTTTTAACATCTTTTTTCTCCCTCTACGGGGAGGGTTAAAACTGCTGATTTTAGCGTTTTTCAAACGTCATAATTGACGTCACTGGTTACATTGTGGCAATAAGTATGAGTACAACGTTGACATCAAACTCATAACTTTCGAAATATGTTTGATTCATACGCCTACTCATTCAGATTCATGGAGAGTCGAAATGACCAACATCATGGGTATTGTTAAGTGCGAGTATGATGAGTATGTACTTCAAACTTTGAATATGAGTAGTATGAGTATGATATTAAAGTAAGTATCAATTATAAAGTATGTGTATGACTCGAATCTATTCATCGCTTTGAATACTCATTACCAACCTATGGTTGGCATCTATCAGCCATCTTAGGAGATGAAGATATCAATGAATCAGTTTTGGCTAGACATACATATTAGGTTCTAAGAACGGAATTGTCCATTTTGCCATTAAGCAGCAGTTTGAAGTTTGCCAAGGCAATATATTTGGTGCAGACATTATAGGGATACTCTATATAGATTGAGGAGAGTGAAATAGAAGAAGCTGACATGTTTTATGGCATGTACTGTATCGGGTTAACCAATTAGTGGTTTCTGTGCAAAATATCCTACACGGGGCAAGACTTGTGCTGAAATATTCTATACAAATTATAATTAAGAAACTCTGATACATAAAAATTAAATCAAACTTGGATCATGACATGTTTTCTTTTTGTTTTCATTTTTTTATTGCATTGTTCAACTATCGATTAAAGTGAAAATTTTTCTTAGAATTTTGCAACAGCTGCGGTGTCCGAGTGGTTAAGGAGATGGACTTGAAATCCATTGGGTTCTGCCCGCACAGGTTCGAATCCTGTCCGCAGCGAAGTTTCTTTTTTTGCCTTTTTGCCTCAAAAGGATAATAGTTTTGAATCAAAATGTATTTTTTAATAAATGATGATGCCCTCCATCAGGTCATCTACGGGAAATTATAAAATATGTAATGGGAATGGTTAAATTTCCGCAAAAATCTTGAGTAATAAATTTCTATTTAAAGTAACAAAATAAGTACCGATTTGTTCATTTCTTCACTTCACATTTTGACTATAAGATCCCATGAAAGGGTATACACCACATCGAATATTGTTTATAAATACCAAGTGCCTTAAGAGAATATAGCGAGGCATTCGATGTTTAACCTCTTATGGGTTCTTGTCCACGGCAGCATTCAAAATGACAACAAAACCGACCTATCTGCAAACACTAGTGCAACGTAAAATTCAATTAAATTGTCTATAGAGGAGTAAACAAATTCACTTCACACATTTGCAACAGAAAAATGGAATAATAAACACGTTTCAGGGAATCCAAACAAATCTGGCCGGATATGGTTATATGCAAAACAAAATTTGAGTTGAACCTGACCAGAATCCATATCAGAGAACTCAGCAATTAACGAGAGTGGGTGCACATGCTGGTAGGTTGGGAATATCTTGCAACTATTTCTGTAGAAAATGTAACCACGATAAAGACAGAAGACTGAAAAATTTTTCTCCGCTATTGTTCGGCACTTAGAAGGATAAGAAGAATTTTTCAGCATGTAGAATGTATTAACAGAACGTGTCTAGCAAAAGAACTCGCCGTGGTGTTGTAGGTAGTATGTTGGGTTATTAGACGTGAGGCCACGTTTCATAATACCCCGGTTTGCAACGCCTCGTTCTGCGTCTGCTTCGAAGTTACGTCTTTTTAAAATTTTTGTGATTTCGAAGTTGCGTCGTTAGTGCTTCGATTTGCGTCGTTAATACGAAAATGTTTGAACAAAGTTAAAACAGAAAAAGGGTATTTCCCATTTAAGTCTAATGTAAATACATACATACATATGTATTTATGTTGTCTGATGGTTGCAAGTTGTATTTCGTTAGTAAATTAAATATTTTTTATTGAAAAATCAATTTTTTCAGGAAAAATTTTGAATCTCGGAACCAATTAAATGATAATCAATACAAATGTATGAAAAATCGTGCTTCGTTTCGGTTTGCGTCGCGTTTCTTCGGGCCCTATTACCGACGCCAACCGGGGTATTCTGTATAAATAAAAATTTCTTCGGAGACTTCCTCTCAGCAAGTTTCTGGCAAAAATTCTGAGAGAAAAAAAATTGCCATAAGTTTCTTTCTCAAAAAATCGTCTTTCAGAGTTGATTTTAAACTGATGGTTTCGCCATTCATGTATAAAATTAAAACACACAAATCAAGTGGTGTGAGAAAGCTAGATCTGAAGGATTGCAATGGTTTTCAAATTTGTTCTGTATTCCCACACAATGGCCAGTTGGTCATTATTGACCATTATAATTCAGTGAATGTTCTTTGGGTTATAGCATGTCTGCCATTTCTTGAAATGTTTTTTATAGGAATCCTTGATGTTAAAAGATATACAGTCAAACTCGTTTATAACGAACTCGGTTATAATGAATTCTCGGTTATTACGTACATATTTTCAGGTCCCAAAGTTTTAATAACAATTTTCATACAAAAAACTTCGTTTATTACGAACTCGTTTCTAACGAATTCTCGGTTAAAAAGGAACTACTTTAAATGGTCCCAGTAATTAATGGTGTTTTCTTTTCTACAAAGGAACTGTCACCCTTTTACAAGGTGCAATAAAAAATGTGTGACCAAACCTGTCGTTATGTCATTTTTTATTTGAGAAGCCAGGGCGGCTGTTAACTATGTATGTAATAAATTCAGTAATTCTTCTTCATCAGATGATGAAGATGAATCTAATAACTGATTTATTTCAATTTTCGCAAATAAAATAGATGCAGCAATATCCATACTTATAGTTTTTCATAAAAAAGGTGTTAGATCTTAAAATATGTTGTAAGTTTTCAACTTTTTTATAACAAAAAAAAAACATTTTAACACTGTTTTAACATTGAGGCCAATTTTTTATATTACGGCTTTAATAATGTAATGTTAACAAAACAACGAAAAAATTAACTTCAAATTGAATAACAATACCAGGCGACTTTTTTTAAATATCATCTGGTAGCCCTATAAATAAACAAAGCCTTCTGTTTTACAGGGCATTATCAGCACTTTCGATTTATACGGGGCATAAAATGTAATGTGGCAAGTGCGAATTATTTAGAATAAAACATACCACCCTTTTAGAGGGCGAAACATTTTTAAGAAACAAATGCAAAATTGCATTTTACCTTAATAAAATGCACATTTTTTTTTTTGTAGAAAAGAAAACACCATAAATTTCCTACCTTACCTTACCTTTTTTGTAACGGACTCTCACAAATAACTTTGAAGTGTGGCAATAGTCTTTACTTTTATTTAATATGAGAGCATTAAATTATAACTCAGCATCTTTAATTAGGTGCTTGATAAAAACAATTTACACATATTTTTGGTTTTTAATAAAAAAAAAATACTTTTTGTTTTTAATAAATAGAAAAAAATTCTTTGTATTTTATATTTTCTTCTATGACTTCACCGCGTTTATTACGAATTTTGCCAATAACGAAAAACGTTATAACTGGGTTTGACTGTAGTAAAATTTTTGCAGGGCAGGTGAATCTATATTTTTGAACAGCACTGTATGTACATTTTTCATTCCACGAAAATTTAATGAAATTTTCCAAAATATGTCATTATTTTAAATCAAATCTCCTTTCATTGTAAAGATTAATTCTGTTAATCAAAATGTACAGAGAGTCGCCTTAGTCTACCAGGTAGTGTGTCAAACATTTCCAACAAAGCGAAATGTAAAAAAAATATTTCTCCAGCGACTTACTTTCAGCAGATTTCTGTCAAAAACTCTGAAATAAAATAAAATCGCCATGAACAATTTCTCATCCAGGTGCGGAACATTTTTCCGTTTTTGGAGATCCTCTTTCAGATAACAGATTTCTAGAAATTTTGAACAGTTTTGTTACTTTAGGAGTCTTCTTACAGATTGCCAATGCCAAGTGTGTTCTAAACCGACCAACCAACGTTCTTAAATTCGATTCTGAAATCTCGGACGAAACTTATTTTTTACAAAGCAACGAAATAACGTGTGTGCTAAGAAGAATTTATGCCCTTCCCATCAAAAAAAAAAAAAAACAGACAAAAAGTTATTTAAAAATGAAATATCAGCAGTAAACCTAATGTGATAATCTCAAATAAATAAGAATAAAATTATTAAGAAAAAAAATAAGGAAATTGTTCATACTTTTTATTACATTTTAGTACAACGTTTACAATTATATTTACGGTCTACACTTACAATTGAAATGAAAAATTCGTTTTTATCACACTCTGTCATTCAAACGGCATGACTTTATATGAAATTTAATTAAATTGAACAACTTCCAACACCTTTTTAATATTAATAAAATATAATGTTTTTTTGGTTTATTAAAAAGAGAATAAAAAATAAAAAAAAAGTGAAAAAATTTATTTCATTTCCCCCTCCTTCCATAATAGTGTGACTGACATGGCAATAACATTGGCAGTTAATCTTGTGTTTTCACTTTTGCAAAACATACGAAAAAAAATGTTTCTTTTTGGCCATATTTATGAATTCATTTCTTGGTCATGATAGCATTGAGAGAGGTAGACAGAGAGAGAGAGAGAGCGACTTAGAGTCTAAGAGCTACAAAAGGTATGAATAAATGAATAAATGGTTGCATTACTTGAAACTGTCTTTTTGACTATATTTTTTTTTTTTTGGTCACATATTATGAAGGGCCACGATGTCAGGGTAAACATGGTTTTTAATTAATTAACTCGCCTAAAATCAATTTATCAGAATTTATCATTCGCACCAGTGTCCTGTCACAAGCGACTGCCTATTACACTCACTCATTCCACTCTCACTCGGTGCCAAATTAAGCCAACAAAAATGCAGAAAAAAAAAAACAAACGAACCTACGAACATACTACTACCGGACTACGACTGCGACTGTGGCTGTGGCTGCATGAGATAGTATGCATGGGGTATGGTTTATTCATTCGTATGACATGGCTTATACAATAATAATATGATGTGTTTAGTAGTGAGTGGTGGCCAATGTTAAATGGCTTAAAAACAAAGTGTTGATCCTGCACCAAAGATAACAACTTCATTAACCAAATAATGAAAAAAAACATCAACCGAACAACAACTGCAACAACTTGCATATCAAAACATGGCTTATTCTCTTCTTTTTTTTTGTTAACATTAATGCCAAATAAAGGTAACCATTAATGGGGTATTCATTTATATTCTCAAATGGTGTGCTGTGTTGTACTGCTGCTGATCATCGTCAACAAGGTGTTGCAACATGGTGTGTTAGTTCTTAAGCAGTTCGGTAAAAGTGCGATTTATTTGGCAGGTGATTAATTATTATTTGATCATCGAAACTAAACAGACAATGGCATGATCATTAAATATTAAACAGTAAATTAAGGCAGGTGGCATAAGAATTTTGTGTGTTGAAATGTATAGAAAAGCTAAACAGTGCCTCCAACTTTACTAATGTCTTTGGCTGGAGAGTTATTGATTTTATCAGTAGAATAGTGAGAAGTTCTGGCAAGTGTTTAAAACATAATAAATAGGCCTTTAGTGACAAAAAGAAAAAAAATTTTTATTCCATTAGGAACTTATGATTTGGGCAATTGATCAATACATGCTTTCAATGTAGAAAATAAAAATCCTGTGCAAGAAATTAAGTGACTTTTTGGATTTCGCAGTAGACTTACAGACGATTTCTTCTTTTCATATAATTACTACATTCGTTGGACTCTTGGCCTTTGTACTCATGTTCCTAGCTTCAAGTATCTTGGCACAGAATTTCTCGTTTGTTCTCTGAGAGCCAGGATGGATGGAAGGCGTACCAACCGATTACTTGGTCTCGGTCGTGATGTCATCTCGACTGTAGTGGCCGTGCTTACGGATCATTGCATCATGGGTAGGCACGCCGAGAGAATGAGGCTCCCTTTTAACGACTTCTGCCGTGGATATAGGTCCACTGATGAAGAGGAAAGTGTTATTCACTTTCTTTGCCAGTGCCCGTCTCTTGCTAGGTGTAGATATAGGTTATAGACCTAATCTAACCTCTCCGAGAGCATAAAGTCTGGTAGTGTTAATAGTCTTCTGGTGTCGAAGAAATAATCCTTGCATGAGTTTTAAATCCTCCAAATACGGTAACTTTTTTCATATCATACATATGTACATACATAATTGGTTATTACAACCCTTCAGTCAATATTATTGACCTAGTTTCTCACACCACTTATGTTGTGTGCGTTAATTTTACACATGAGTGACGGGACCTACAGTTTTGATGTCGACTCCAAACGACAGATTTTTTCAGAGCTTTTACAAGAAATCTGTTGAGAGGAAATCGCCGAAGGAATACTTTTTGTATTTTATTTCGAAACCTGGCTTTACGTCTAATAAGCTAACACACTATCTACTGGACTATGACGACTTTTTTCATATCTATCTCAGTAATTCTGTTCCAGTTCACAGCTTTCTATCAAATGAGATTTTGTTTAAGCAATCTTTCATAATTCGCTGCGCCGTCACAATACGATTGAAACAGTCACTACAAAGAAGAATATCCTGTCTAAATAGAATGTCCTGTCTAAGGGTCCTGATCGTTTAATACGATTACTTGACTCTGATCTTGGACAAGACATTCAGCTAAACAGAAGCCTATATTGTCGCTAAATCAAAAATTCTCAAAATTAAAATTTTTTGGATCTACTCGGCAAGGTTGTGGTTCTCCTTGAATATACTGAAATTTTCCGAAAATTATCAGGATTGCTAGTCAGAAGGACTTTCTTACTAACACAATATCACTGGAAAAATTCTGATATTATTTCAGGAAATCTCTCTGTTTAAAAAATACTCCATTGATATGGTATCCGAAGAACTGTCCGTCAAGGCAGGCTTATTTATCAAAGAAATATGCGAAAACATATCGTACCCTAGGCAATACATACATATGTATGTACATAGATAATTGGCCATTGCATACCTACAGTTAGAATTACGGCCTAGCTTCTCAACACCCCTCGTATTGTATGTGTTAATTTTATACAAGAGTGGCGGGACCTATTACAGTTTAAAGTCGACTCTGAATGACAAATTTTTGAGAAACTTCTCAAGGCAATTTTATTTGCTTTAAGAGTTTTTGCCAGAAATCTGCTGAGAGGAAATCGCCAAAGAAATATTTTTTCATATTTCGTTTTTGACGTACGACCGGGGATTTAAACTCGGGCCTTGCGTCTAATAAGCCAACACACTACCTACTAGACTACGGTGCCTTCTAATTATAATTTAGGTATATTGTATGGCTTGAATTTATGAGAGGAGAGACATAATGTAGAGTGATTTGTTGCTCTCAGAACTGTTGCCGAAAGACTGCTTTATATCGCTAAAGGAATGATGCCAGAGCTAACATTCAAACTCTTGACCTCTCTTTCAGTAATCCAACACACTGTGTTAACAATCAATTTCAATTTTGCAACGATTTTTAGGAGTCAAGTTCTCCTAAAACCTACCCTCTTAATGAATATCAGAGGAAGGTTAACCTCTTGTAAGAGTTTAGGATTCAAGAATTCAGCAACACACAGATAATACGCTACAACAGATGGCAACCCTCTTATCTAAGAACCTGCCACAGTAAACCAAACACATGCTTATATTGGAAAACTTGATTAATGAAATAAGATTAATGGGGAAAATGTGCGGGAACGCTTAATGACAGCCTCTTAATACCTTAGAGGTTTCAAAAGATCTCAAAAAGTTCGGCTTAATGGAGAAAAATTCTTTCTTGTGGAAGAGTAACCTAAAAAATACTTTTTCCAGATTCTCTAAATTGTTTTTATAAGAGGAATAGGAAATCAGTAGGAACTTTATGTCAAATATTACATCCCACATCGTAGACGTAATGAAAATTTTTGGTTTTTGGTTAGATCCGGATAGTATATAAATTTTTATAATATTTTGGCAGCCCATGTTACACTTTCATTATAATTTTTATTTTTGTTAATTTAATAGTTTACAATCAGACTCTCTGCAGTACCTGATCTACAAACGTTAACAATCCTAGATTAAAACATTACCCACTTAACTATCAGGGCACCCGATGTTAAATATTAAGACAGAATTCTTTGAAAAAGTTTTTGCAAAAACCTAAGAATGTTTTAATTTTTTGTTTTTAATTTTCAATTTTGAAAGAGGCCACTTTAAAATTTTTGACTCACAATAGCCAAATGGCAGTCATATTGCCAAAATCTACTGTGTACTCTAAACAAAACAGAAACGACACCAATTCTCTAACACTTGGCAGCCACTTAATAAATAAATAAAAAATTATTCATTCATTCATTCGTTCATTCTTATGCTTTCGTGTCGATTTTCTGGCGATTTATTACAGTTTAGCCAGTATTTGACGTTTTTCCATTGGTTGACAACAGCCGCAGACCGCTGATGCAAGCGCAGGCGCAACATTACAAACACAAAAGAGATCTTTCAGTACGACAAAAAAAAAAGGAAAAATACTCCAGAATATGTTTGTTTATCAGACTTTACCAACTAAAAACTTGCCACCACCAACACCAACATCAGTATTGTTTGCTGTCTGCTATTTTACCTACTGTTTGCCTACCTAAGCAGGTGTTTATCGGGCAATAAACAAACAAACAAACACTCAAATGAAACGTACTTGGATACGAGTACTTGCCACATACTGCTGCAAATAGTTGTGCAAACATGGCTTAGTACATAGAATTTTGGAATTACTTTTACAATAACAAATTTAAAAAGAATATGAAAAAGATGAAAAGAAATGTAGAAGTTCGTAGACGATGTTACAATATGTTGCATATTCTTCCTGTTGTTGCCATTAAGGCAGCTGAACTGTTTCAACAGAAATATTCACTTTTCTGGTAAATATTTTTATACGAATGCATTGATAAAAATTTTTTGATAAAATTCTTTAATCTTGTTCTTCCTAAATTCTCCGGTTTCTTGTAAGGAAAAACAAACATTTTTGTCGAGGCAGCAACAATTAAAAGTTAAATTAGGTTTGTTATGCTGTTCCAGGTATCAATGTGAGTTTTTGAGTTCTTAAAAGTCAAAATTATATTTTTTTATTTTTTTTGTTAATTTAATAGTTTACAATCAGACTCTCTGCAGTACCTGATCTACAAACGTTAACAATCCTAGATTAAAACATTACCCACTAAACTATCACGACACCCGATGTTAAATATTAAGACAGAATTTTTTAAAATAGTTTTTGCAGAAACCTAAGAATGTTTTAATTTTTTGTTTTTAATTTTCAATTTTGAAAGAGGCCACTTTAAAATTTTTGACTCACAATAGCCAAATGGCAGTCATATTGCCAAAATCTACTGTGTACTCTAAACAAAACAGAAACGACACCAATTCTCTAACACTTGGCAGCCACTTAATAAATAAATAAAAAATTATTCATTCATTCATTCGTTCATTCTTATGCTTTCGTGTCGATTTTTTGGCGATTTATTACAGTTTAGCCAGTATTTGACGTTTTTCCATTGGTTGACAACAGCCGCAGACCGCTGATGCAAGCGCAGGCGCAACACTACAAACACAAAAGAGATCTTTTAGTACGAAAAAAAAAAAATTAAAAATACTCCAGAATATGTTTGCTTATCAGACTTTACCAACGAAAAACTTGCCACCACCAACACCAACAGTATTGTTTGCTGTCTGCTATTTTACCTACTGTTTGCCTACCTAAGCAGGTGTTTATCGGGCAATAAACAAACAAACAAACACTCAAATGAAACGTACTTGGATACGAGTACTTGCCACATACTGCTGCAAATAGTTGTGCAAACATGGCTTAGTACATAGAATTTTGGAATTACTTTTACAATAACAAATTTAAAGAGAATATGAAAAAGATGAAAAGAAATGTAGAAGTTCGTAGACGATGTTACAACATGTTGCATATTCTTCCTGCTGCCATTAAGGCAGCTGAACTGTTTCAACAGAAATATTCACTTTTCTGGTAAATATTTTTATACGAACTCATTGATAAGAATTTTTTGATAAAATTCTTTAATCTTGTTCTTCCTAAATTCTCCGGTTTCTTGTAAGGAAAAACAAACATTTTTGTCGAGGCAGCAACAATTAAAAGTTAAATTAGGTTTGTTATGCTGTTCCAGGTATCAATGTGAGTTTTTGAGTTCTTAAAAGTCAAAATTATATTTTTTTTTGTTAATAAGAGAAGAAATGATAAAAAAAAATGAAATTCGTAAGCATTTCTTATATTTATATATATTATATTTTTAAAAATAATATACTAATCCCTCGAATCATAACCTACTTCTTAGAAGAAATGAAATTTATTTTTTCTAACGTCCCCGGCCACTCACTAACCCACCCTCACCCGACCGCGTAGGGCTCGTCCCCATTACGTAGGGACACGTACACACTACAGTCCGCACTGCAGCGGGTAAGGGAAAAGTTATGGCAACGAGAACATAAAACAGCCAAAGAACTTAATCACAAGCTGAATAAGGTGACAATAAAACGGAATAATCTAAGGCAAGAAGGAAAATACATATTTATATAATAATTTATAAACAAAGGCCAGTATACAAGCCACGCTTTACATTACAAACACTACAATTAAAATCTATAGAATCATAATGCATGTTAAAATCATTACATAATCTACGAAAAGGAAAATTACAAGCATAATTCGTTCTATAGAAATCTAAAGAAAGAGGACGATAGTGCCGTGAAAATCTTGCAGGAATGCTGAAATTCAGGTTAGAAAGCAAAAATTCAGAGTCGTTATCACCTTTAACCAGATTAAAAACAAAACAAACACCTAAAACAGACCTTCTACGTTCCAAAGTTGGAAGTTTTACCAAAGCTAATCTATCCTCATACGGCGGAAGCCCATTGGCATAATCCCATCCTAAGCCACGTAAACAGAATAATAAAAACTGCCTTTGCACAGACTCGATTGAATCACTATGACAACGATAGTATGAATTCCAAATAACAGACGCATACTCCCAAATAGGCCTAACAAGTGAAATGTACAGTAGTTTTGTTATATAAGGATCAAATAATTCCCAAGAACAACCCGAGCCTTGCCAATCATCAAAGTAATATGACCAATAAAAGACAATTTAATATCCAATAATACTCCCAAATCAAGCAATGAAGGCACAGTTTCCAAAGGGCAAGAATTAATCACATAAGTGGACGAGATTACATCAAGGCAAGAGAAAACCATGCATTTACATTTTCCCAAATTAAGATCCCTTAAATTTATCCTGCACCAAGTAACAAACAAATCAATATTTCGCTGAAGAACAGCCTGGCCATGATCATCATCAAAAGTATAAAATAATTTAACGTCGTCAGCATACATCAGAATATTACAATCAGAAACAGCAGAAGGAAGATCATTCAGAAACAATAAAAACAGTAAAGGACCCAAATGGCTACCCTGCGGAACACCAGAAGTAACATATACAGTCTTAGACAATGAATTCCTAAACAATACCCTCTGAGTCCTAAGGGAGAGGTAGGAGTCTAGCCAACGATGAATAGTATCAGGAATACCGATTAGTGAAAGTTTAAGAAGCAAAATTCTATGATCAACCCTATTAAAAGCTTTACTGAAATCAGTATAAATTACGTCAGTCCGAGCACCGACAAGAAAGCCCCTGGAAACATGTGTAGTAAATTCAAGAAGATTAGTGACAGTCGACCTGCTTTTCAAAAAACCATGCTGGAAAGGAGATATTAAAGATCTCGTATTAAAAAAGAGATAATCCGTCACTAGTTTCTCCATCAACTTGGGAATAGCACTGAGCTTGGCAATACCCCTGTAATTGGAAATATTAGATCTATTACCCGACTTATGCAAAGGAATTATAAACGAACTCTTCCAAATTACAGCATACATTCTAACGCCACTCGTGTTGTATGCGTTAATTTTATACGTGAGTGGCGGCACCTACAGTTTAATACGACAGATTTTTGAGAACCTTTTTCATGGCAAGTTTATTTAATCTCAGAGTTTTTGCCAGAAATCTGGTGAGAGGAAATCGCCGAAGAAATATTTTTTTTTTCATATTTCGTTTTGAACACACAACCTGTTAGACTATGGCGACTTCCAATCCCACACATAGGTCTTAAAAGTTCCAGCCTAAGAATAGATTGTACGTGGCATTGCCGCAATGCTACTGCAGGAATAAACAAAAACCATCAAAATAATTGAATTCTACGAATACGGTTTTTGACCTGGCACAGCAACTACATACTTTACAGATATTTACATTCTACTAAAACGTGCAGGAGGCCCATAAAAACCCATCTATTTTTCTCATCAGTTCGTCGAGTACAAACCTACTTCTGCTGAATTGATACAAACCGAAAGTAGTCAAAGGTATGTTTGACAGTTTGATAACAGTTAAGCTTATACAAATGACGTTAACTGACACAATATCATTACTTAAGTTTGATAAAGGCCACGCAACATTTTGTTTCTAGGACAGACAACAAGAACAACAACTCAGAGAGGCAATCCGCATGAAGAAGAAAAGCTCAAGCCTGTCATAGCATATCTGTTTACACAAACTATTTGACGTACGTCCACCATTGGAAGTAACCTCATGCATGCTATTGTTAGTCCGTCAGTGACATACATACATACATACATAATTGGTCATTGCAACCCTTCAGTCAGGATTATTGACCTAGTTTCTCACACTACTTATGTTGTGTGTGTTAATTTTTGAGAAGCTTTTCATGGCAATTTTATTTACTCTCAGAGTTTTTGATGCCTGGTCTGGGATTCGAACACTGGCTTTACGTCTAATAAGCCAACACACTACCTACTAGACCACGACGACTTCGGACTCAGTACACAGAATTGCTAATTTTGGTGTTAAGAGTAACTAAGGACGGTGCAGGCACTGTCAATGCAAGTGGGTTAGCGGCATCATTAGAGCGTACTCTCTCGAGAACAATGAAAATCGCAAGGTACCGTTAGGTACTTGCTAATCTTTTTCGGTCCAAAGTGGAAGATCTTGGACTGACATGTGTTTTTAACAAGATGGCACGTGGCACGTGCTCAAGGTATGTAGTTTCACACACTAGTTATGTTGTGTGTGTTAATTTTATGTATAAGTGGCGGAACCTACAGTTTACAGTCGACTCCGAACGACAGATTTTTGAGAAACTTTTCATGGCAATTTTATTTACTCTCAGAGTTTTTGCCAGAAATCTGCTGAGATTCCCGGTTTCCCAATGAGATTAATCAAGGAATATATTTCATAATTACAATGGATGACAAACTGTCAAAGCTTAAAAGAGTTCCCGAACTATGATAACAAATATCTATTACTGTGTAGTATAGAAGTAAATATTTTCTATCCAGACATTTATTATATATACAACCCTACTATAAAAATGTAGCATAACTTGATTAGATTGGAAAAATTTTACTTTGTACCGTGAAGAGAATTTTGCCAATTTCTAAATGCCGACTCTGAACAACAGATTTGAGAAGTTTTTACACCTTAATTAGGTTACTCATAGGACTTTTACAAGAAAACAGCTGACAGAAAGAAATATTTGTAACATCTTTCTTTTTCAAAGCGTCTGAGCTGAGATTCGAACTATGGAGCTCTAGTATGCAGACACTCTATCTACCTTGGACATCTAGGATATGCATACTGATACAAAAGGTTGTATTGTCGGTATGTGAAACAAATATGAACACATATCTATTTATTTCTAGTCTGATGAATCGTAAAGAAATGAAGAGAAATGTTTTCAGAAATGTTTAAAAAGGTTATCCCTCCAGATCATGCGATACTTTGTTGTGGTAAATTTTTGCATAACCATGATAACTATTAAAAATCTGATTCAATTAAGTGCCTTAAATGCATTTCCATAGCCAAAGAATATGAATATAAAGAATACGCATTATGTAGAAGTAAATTTTCTTATGGCGGGTTGTGACATTACAACCCGATTTCACCAAAATTTTTTTATTTTTAATCATTTCTAGATCCATATACACCAGTGATTGCCATTTCATAGCAAAATTGTGCAGAGAGAATTCACACACATTGCTTATGCTCTTTTATTTAGTCGTCGATCAGACTGCGACGAGTGCAGATGTTAGCGGATGCTATAACATTTTTTTCAGGGTTACACTCAAAAAATATTTTATGTTAAAAAATACTTTATTAAAATCCACATTTGATTGTTTTAATAGTCACGTAAATAATTTAGATGTTATGAATTGAGGAATATTTATTTTATAGTAATACTTTAGAAAAATTAAAAGGAAATTATAGACCAAAATTAGATGCCAACACAAATATTTAAAATCGCACGGTAAGAACAAAGAATTGTTACGCTCTTGGTTTCTGTTTCCTTCCCTTTTTCCTGCCTTTCCCTCCGGTGTCAAGAAATATTTTTGAAAAATATTCCAAAAATTCTTTATGCTTTATTTTCTTTACCATAGCCCATTCCCTTTTAAATGTTTTATTTTATAAAATATTTTTTATATTCTTATTCTTTTTTATGATTATTATTTACTTTATTTATTTACTTTATTATTTTTTATTATTTATTATTTTCTTTTTTTTATTTTTTATATTTTTTATTATTTTTATTGTAATTATTTCACCGGATAAACCTGAAATGAAAATGAAAAGATTTCCTGTGTTCACTAGAATACTTTTCATTTAACATATGGTTTGTGTCTTTACTTAGTGAAATTATCTGTGTTTTTAACTTAAAAATAGGTGGCGCTATCAATACTTTTGGGCTGTAAACTAACAGCCGATCTGTTGGTAACATTAATATCAGTTTTGTTTACAATAAAGTTCAACTATAACGAATAAGAATTGTAAACGAATTCTTAACATCGATATTATAAAATTTTATACATAACATACATACATCCATAATTCGCCTTTACAACCCTTCAGTCACGATTACGACCTAGCGTCTCACACCACTTATGTTGTGTGTATTCATTTCGTACATAAGTAGATTGAACTACACCTTAAAATCGACTTCGAACGACAGATTTGTGAGAAAATTGTTTATGGCGATTTTATTTCATCTCAGAGTTTTTGACAGAAATCTGCTGAAGGAAAGTCACTGGAGAAATATTTTTTTTACATTTCGCTTTGTTGGAAATGTTGGACACACTACCTAACTAGACTAAGACCATGAAAGGATATTTGATTCAAAATAATTACATATTTTGGAAAATTTCATTAAATTTTCGTGGAATGAAAAATGTACATACAGTGCTGTTCAAAAAAATAGATTCACCTGCTCTGCGAAAAGTATACTACAGTCATACCCGGTTATAACAAATTCCGTGGGGCCAGAAAAAATAGTTTGTTATAGGCAAAGTTCGTAATAACCAGGGTGAGAAACTGAAGGTAAAATTTCTGAATACAGTCAAACCCGGTTATAACGAACTCCGGGGGACCAGAAAAAATAGTTCGTTATTGGCAAAATTCATAATAAACGTAAATATAAAATACAAAGCATTTTTTCATTTATTAAAAACAAAAAGTATTTATTTTTTTTTTTTTTAAATCAAAAATATGTGTTAATTCTTTTTATCTAACAGCTAATTAAAGATACTGAGTTATAATTTAAACAAAAGTAAAGACTATTGCCACAGTTTAAAGTTATTTCTGAGAGTTCGTTATAAAAAAAGTAAAATGTATGAAATTTAATTACTGGGACCATTTAAAGTAGTTCCTTTTAACCGAGAATTCGTTATAAACGAGTTGGTAAGAAACGAAGTTTTTTATATGAAAATTGTTATTAAAACGTTGAGAACCGAGTTCGCTATAAACGAATTTGACTGTATATTTAAATCTTTTATGCAAAAAAGTTTATGTAAAGAAGTAATTGTATTATGTTTGCGGACCATTTATGAATACAATTCCATTACATTTCAAAGATTTGAATTGAATTGAACTCTTCTTTAATTAATTGAAAAAAAAAAATAGATTTGGTTGTGATGTTTGATCATGGTGAAGCTATTTTATTGAACAGCACTGTATATCTCTTAGGATTATCATTGTAAATAATGAATATGTTATAGCAATTGATCCATACTGGCATTTTTTTTCGTCTATATTTATTTTATTTTATTTAATCAAGAAAAAATTATTTTCAAAGACAATTATCATTAATATTTTCATTTTGCTGTAGCCTGTTTCTTTTATTCATTCATCTTTAAACATTCATTTTAACTGCTGTTCAGCTACTAAAACTGTTGAAAGCAATTTTAACGATAAAGACCCCATTAAAACTATAAGAAAACCGAATTAAAAATGATGCGCAATATATTTCTGCTTTAGGCATTTCGTTATTTTACCGAAACTTCATGTCTTATCATTGTAGTTTTATCACTGCAGCAACAACAACACTTTAGTTGAGAGTAAAATAACAGTAAACAAATAAAGAAAAAAACAAATTAATAGCAAAAACAAAAATACGTTAAATTAAAAACAAATAATGTTGCACACCACTGCAACAACAATAGTGAGTGGTGAGTAAGCCAAGTAAATTCTCTTAAACGGCAATAAAAACCGAGTTTAATATGTTGAAATAAAAGATTTGGAAAATCTCTAAGGGTTTTCTATAAAAAAATTTCCGTTATTTTCCATAAAATTTTTAGGTACGTATGTGTGTATGTATAGATGTGTGTGTGTGTAAATTACAACGTAAATTTTTCTTTTGCACACGTTACCACTAACATAACCGATGACAAGTTTTCATTTTATTGGTTTCGTGTGTTTCGTTTTTCATAAAGAATACATTGTCAGTTTACTGTGGTGCTGTGTGCCTATAATACAATGTCATAGGCAAAGTGCACACTACCCTCTTACTTAGCTTAAGAGGAATGGTTTCAAATCATATCTATAAAACCATTTACATTTGCCTGCATCAACAACAGTCAAACGTCTAAGTTGCCTAAACAACAACACTTGAAAACTTCTTGTAATTTCTCAGAAAAGTAATTCAAAAAAAAACTCTAAAAAAATGCCTTGCCCCTGTGGATCTGGTAAGTTGGAAAAATTAATTATTTTTCTTAATTCTAAATGAATAATTTTTATTTAATTTTTCTTGTTTTAAAGCTTGCAAATGTTCCTCTCAAGGTAAAGCCGACAATTGCGGTTGCGGTGCCTCCTGCAAATGTGGTTCCAGCAAGTAAAAATGTTCTGCTACATCGTGTAGTGCATGGATGTGTATCTCAGTTATAAGTTTAACAAAATTTTCTTTAATTTTAAAATTTCCTTTGTATTAATATTTTATAAAAATGTATTTATGTATTCGGCCTTAAATCTTAAAAAATAAAAAAACAAAAACAAAAAACAAATCTATTGTAACTCAGTTGTTGTTTTAATTATTTCACATAGAAAATTAAGGGCTTTATTAAAGTCCCTTAGTACCATATTTCACATGGGCCTTGGTGTTTAATAAAGAAATTCTGAAGGAATTTCGAAATTTACAAGATCGAAAACAATTTGGAAGGAGATTTTCATTAGAGAAGTTACCTACATTGATTTGGATATAATCTGGCACATGAACTCGAAACCACAGAATACTTTGTATCCAAATGATAAAGACCGATAAGTGCAGTTGTTTATGCTATACTAGAAGGAAGTCCATAAGTTCATTATGGAAATTAACGAAACAGTGACAACAGCAAACGAATTTTGCAAGTACAAAATGGAGTTTACTGGAATAGCTACCAAATTGATATCATTTAAGCGTAACACTCAGTGTGGTATACATACCAGAGATCAGCAATGAATCGTTTTTCCGCCACTCATAAGGACTTATGCAATTTTGAGTATGAGTGAATCAACAGAATTGAAATTTAACTACTCTGATTCATTTGTACTCGCTACAACATTGATTTATAAGTATAAGTAGCAATGAGTATGAGTACAACGTTGACATCAAACTCACAACATTCGAAATATTCATACGCCTACTCATTCTGATTCGTAAATTTATAAAAAATACTTATAATACTTATAAGTCATTCGAGTGGCTCGAATCATTTATCAAAATTTACAGTATTTGTTATTGTTGCATATAGAAATAAAAAAGAAAGGAAAGACAACAAGCAAAGCATACACACAGTCTTCTTGTGAGCATAGTAGTGTTTGCAGTCGAATCACACTTATTTTATGCTTCGTGTAAATGTTAAGTAGAGACGAGTCGAAGTCAATAACATCATGCGTATTGTTAAGTATGAATACGACGAGTACTTCCAACTTTGAGTATGAGTAGTATGATATTAAAATAAGTATGAATGCGTATACATACATACATAATTGGCGATTACAGCCCTTTAGTTAGCATTACGACCTAGCTTCTCACACCACCCATGCAAGTGATAATTTTTTTTTCTATAAATGGATACAGAGGATTCTGAACCAAGGATTTTTGAGAAGCTTTTTATAATCAGTTTATTTACTTTCAGAATGTTTGCCAGAAGGGTAAGGCAGAGGAATTCGCCGAAAGAACATAACTTTCATATTTCGTATGGTTGGAAATGCCTTAGCTGCTGTTTGAACCACGAATCCTCGTCTAAAACCCATTCTATTCGTAAAGGCAAGAGACATTGTATCGCAGTTCTATTCTCAAGATTCAGGCCTCATATTTCAAAAAGTTGGGAAATTATTTTTAAAAGTGATGACCCTGACACTTTTCCATTAAATTGAGTCTTCAATAAATGTTTTGATAATTTTATCAAAGCATAATCAGCATTTATTGAATTATATTTTAATCTGGGGATTTATTTACTTTTAAAATGTTTGGCAATTAAAATTCTTTCATTTCATTTCGAAATTATCTAAAATATGCGTTAGACCTTCTTAATAAAAAAATGTTTGATTAGCCGTGTCATTAATTTCAAATTTACAACACCATTGTGCACACGGTTCTCAATTGAAAAAGAAAAACAATCGGAAAAACTTTATAGTGCACACGTTCTTCCGGTAATGAGTGGTAACGTGTGAATATCTAAATTACATTTAATGACCTTCAAGGCTTAAACACAATATTTTATGTAAGTTAAGCAGTGCGCAAAAAAAGTATCATAAAAGCTACTTACATTTGTCAGCAATTACATCAGTTACAAACAAAACTTCAAACTACAAAGTCTTTAAAATAAAAAAAAAATTAAACAAAATGCCTTGCCCCTGTGGATCCAGTAAGTTTAAAAACGTTTTTTAATTTTAATTTGGAAAATTATTGTTTTATTATTTGAATTTTCTGAACAGATTGCAAATGCTCCTCTCAAAATCAAGGCGGTAATTGCGGTTGTGGTGCTTCCTGCCAATGCGGCTCCAGCAAGTAAATTACAGTGGATGGATGCTTTGAAAGAGACGGGCGTTTATTACAATTTTTATTCAATTTATTCAATCATGTAAACTTAATAATTCATTTTGAAAATATAAAATTTTTTTTATCAACTTAAAACAAAAAAAATGTCTTTAAATTTTTTAAATCTTTAACCTGAAACTTTATTAATTAGAAGGTAGGCTAACAAACTGGAAACTTAATTTTCTCTCAACCCAAATGTTGATCAGTTATTGTATGGGAGTTAAACATAATCAAACGCATGAAAACTATTGATAAATTGCTTCTTACATTATTCATTCATACATACATACATAATTGGTCATTAGAACCCATCAGTCAGGATTATTGACCTAGTTTCTCACACCACTTACGTTGTGTGTGTTAATTTTATACATAAGTGGCGGGACCTACAGTTTAAAGTCGACTCCGAACGACAGATTTTATGAGAAACTTTTTATGGCAGTTTTATTTACTCTCAGAGTTTTTGCCAGAAAACTGGTGAGAGGAAATTGCCGAAAAAATATTTTTTTTATTTTGTTTTGATGTCTCGCCTGGGACTCGAACCCTGGCTTTTACATCTAATAAGCCGACAGACCACGGCGACCACAATTATTCATTCATTCATTATTAACAACCGTCCTATCTGGCTAGAAACTTGAGTAATTACAAAGAAGGTTGCCTTATAGGAAGACGTCCCACTTAGGTCCACTGTCATATCACAATTAATTCTATCCAGGGATTGAATATATCCTAGAGGAAACCCACCTAAGTGGTGGAGGTTTTTGAACTTCCGCTTTCTGACATCCTTAGCCGAGCTCTCTGACATAAAGATTTAATTTGAACACAGTTCATCGTAGTCTAATAGGAAGCTTATTAGACGTGATTCTATGGTCGAACCTAAGGTCAAAATTTTCCAACAAAATAAAATGTGAAAAATTATTTTCTCGGCAACTTCCTCTCAACAGATTTCTAGCTAAAAGTCTGAGAATCAATAAAATTGTTATGAAAAGCTTCTCAAAAATCTGTCGTCCAGAAACGACGCTAAACTGTAGATTCCGCCACACTTACACACAACTTCAGTACTGTGAATCAGTCATAATCCTGACTGAAGAGTTGTAATGACTAAATATGCATGTTTTCTTTTCAGACTAATCTGTATCATATTGGTTTCCTTAAAAGGATTAAATAAGAATTAAAGTTTTTACCGTATACATACATACATTACAACCCTTCAGTCAGGATTATTGGCCTAGTTTCTCACACTACTTATGTTGTGTGTGTTAATTTCATCCATGAGTGGCGGGACCTACAGTTTAAAGTCGACTCCGGACGACAGATTTTTGAGAAACTTTTCATGGCAATTTTATTTACTCTCAGAGATTTTGCCATAGATCTACTGAGAGGAAATTGCCAAAGAGATACTTTTTGTATTTTATTTTGATGTCTGGCCTGGGACTCGAACCCTGGCTTTACGTCTAATAAGCCATCACACTACCTACTAGATCCTTCAATTTATATTAGCGTAGATGGGTAACCCGCCATTAACTGGATCGCTTGCCTTAAACCCATTTAGAGTCGCACACCGCTGCGATCTGGCGACTATTTGTAACCCTTGACTTGTATGGAACTACGCTTAGTTAAAAGACGATGTATGCTCTAGTATTTTAATAAAAGAGGTTCTATGTTTATGAAAGTAAGACAGAGTTGTAAGCCACAGGCAATATTTCAGGAGTTTTTTTCAGTCACTTTTTTTGTACGTCCTCAAAAGGTAGACAAAACAATCTTAAAATATTTCTAATGTTAGGCTACATTTTATTTTGGCGGAAAAATACAAAAAAAAAAATTCAAAAATATTGTTTAAAACTTATGCAGAAATTTTATTAAATTAAGGAAATTTTTAAGACAAAAACATGGAACATTATTATCAAAATATTTTAAAACATAAAAAAGAGCAAGAAAATACTAGGATTTTAAACCAATTCACATCTGAAACGTCATGGTCATCATTTACTTGGAACCACATTGGCAGTTAGTGCCACATTGGCAACTTCCGCTTTGGTTTTGAGAAGTGCATTTGCAACCTGTAGATGAAAGTAAAAGAAAAAAATTTTTTATTTTCTTCTTTAAAGGAAAATTAATTTAATTTTTGAACTTACCAGCTCCACAAGGGCAAGGCATTTTATTAAAGTTTTTTACGTTGTTTTATAAGAAGAAGAAAAGTTTCTTTAAATGTTGTTGTTTAGGCAACTTTGTTAGTTGTTGACTGATGTTGGTTCACAACAATCCACATGGTTTTATTGTTTGTTGTGCTTTAACACTTAAGCTGAATAGGGCAGTGTGCATAAGAAAAGAAGGCACACTGTAGGGCAGCGTGCACACACAAGAAAAGAAGGCACACTGCACTACAACAATAAAGTGCTTTTCTACGCAGAATCATATCAATTGGGGGGTATTTACTGTGGTAACGTGTGCCAAAAATGAATTGAATTGAAAATTGAATGCTTTTTTGGATAATTTTGATTTCAAAAAAAGATTATTTTCTGTGTTTTGAAACCCTTTTCTCATACGAGTAGTGGGTTTTGAATTTCTTAAAATTTAAAAAATTTGTTTGAGGGCGACGGAAAAGTCGTGTGCAATTTTATTATTATTCCGTTTAATACCTTCTTTATCTGCTTTTTCTTTTACTTTAATTTGATTAATTTTATAATTATGCGATGATAAGCAGCATAGTTGTTGGTAATATAGTGTATTAACATTACATGCATGTTTTAATGAATTTCTTTTTAATTATAATACATTAAAATGTATTAAAAATTGTTAATAAGAAAATAAAAACAAATAAAATAATAAATAACAATGAGGTTGCATAATTTTTGTACACAAATATTCAATTTCACCTGAAAATGAAATGTGAAACGTAAGAATAAAATCGGTTTTATGAGAATTTCTTATATTTTTTTGGAAACGTAAATTGTGTAGGTACTAGGGATGCCAAACGGAATCGATTTTTAAAAATACCGGGATTCGGGATTTTATAAATCTCGATCCTGAAATCCCGGGATATTTCGGGATAATTCGGGATTCAAAAATCCCGAAAAATCACGGGAAAAATCGCGACTTTCTCTTCATAATAAAAATATTTTGTATTCCAATTATGTATATCAGACTTATATATGATTAAAAATAAAATATAAAAACAGTAAGACAAAAAGTAACAAAAAAACGTAAATTAACGGAAATAAAAATTATTAATTTATATGCAAATGCATTAGTTTTAAGAAAATTATTTGGATTCCAACAATAAGATTAAAGCCTCTAACATGTGATCTGCCGTTGAAAAACACTTTTCGCAATCAATATTTGTTGGTAAAATAGTTCCCAGATAGCTGTATGCAGCTTGTAAATATTCACCTCTACCACCTCCTGATGTAAATAAATCTATTTCTTTGGACAGTTGAGTATCTAAATCAGTTACCCTATTAATTCGTTTTATAGAACTTTTGCATTCTTCGATGGCATCAAATAACTTTTTATCAATGGAAGTGGGGTTTTCCTCATCTGAGAAGCTATTATCGAAGTCAAGTGATATAGAATTTTTTTTTCAGGACCTTTGGTGGGGTCAAAATTCAAATGAATTCACAATCCCGAAAATCCCAAAAATCACGGGACAAGTTTTTAAAAATTCCGGTATTCGGTATTTTCGGGATTTCCCGATTGCCATCCCTAGCATGTACGTATGTATGGCCCGGCAATAATTTTGCCTACAAAACTAAACATTATAGCAACTATAGTGTAGTACGAATTACATTATATCATATAATAAATGCTACACTCAGCTTTTTAAGTGGAAAATTTGCGCTTTAGCCCGATTAGAATATTTAGAAAATCGTATATAATTTTAAATATCGACATCAATTTAAAATTCAAAGTCAAAGTTACAAAATGCCTTGTCCCTGTGGATCCTGTAAGTTTAAAAGAAAAATTTCCCTTCCAAATTAAATTCGTATTAAATTCTTTATTTCTTTCACATTTAGTATCAGGTTGCAAATGCTTATCCCAAACTAAAACGGCAAGTGTGGTTGCGGTTCATCCAGCAAATGTGGTTCCAACAAGTAGAAACTGTTGTGTCTTACAGACAAAAATTTTGTTTTCAAACTTAAGATTTATTAAACTATGGAAATAAAAAAAATTAAAATAATAGGAATGTTTTATTAATTCAAATCGAGCCTATTTTATATAAAATGTTAAGGTAATATATTTAGCACAGTTAAAACAAACCCATTAAGTTCAAGCATGCATTGTTTGGTTCTACAACTTGTTTCGAAGGTAATTCCCTTATCTATGTTCTTCTCAGCGAATCCTCATTCCAACATTATTTATTTTTTTAAAAAACTTGAAAGTTTTGAGAGGTATTATGACTTAAAAGATCTTATGTGACCTTGCTGGTGAATGATGTACTAAATGTCATTCGAAAATAATGCAACTTTAATACCAGCTGGTGCTGAATTAACCACAATAATCTACCGATATCATATTGCTCAATTGTTCCCCAAACAGAAAGTGTTACCCCGAAATCCATGCCTACATATCCGCTCTCTATGTGGTAACTAGTCTATTGGAATGGATTTGTTTTCTCCCTGACCCAATTGACAACGGTTGCAAACACGTAACGAAATATAAATGCTATTCTGCCGGCATCGTTGGCAACCTCAGTTTTAGTGGCGCCGCCAATGACAATTCACCTGCCAGTATCGCTGCTAACGTCGACTTCTCTGACAGTAATTACAATAGGATATCGAAACCTATTGATTCTTGATAGCACACTCAAAATCTGGTTCATATTTTGTGGTTGCATCTTTGCCATATCAGAATTAACACTAAGAAAATAAAGGAATTTGTTCGCGAAGACAACATATTTTAATGCAGCACCAGTTTTTCTTGAATTTGAATCCTAATTTTTTCTTGGGATCCTATATTATTGCCTCTCCAAATGTTCTAAAGACAAGCCATAAGGTCCTCAAGAAAGAATATGTGGAGAAACCTCTAGAAATGGAATGTATTATGATCTGCAGGGGTCACTGGATAATTTATGTATGAAATGTATTTATTTATTGCCAACGCATTATCGCCAATGCTGATATATGGTTTTAACAAGGCAATGTAGCATATCCAAAAGACTCCAGACTAAAGAAGTGATTTCACGGGCAACTTCGGGACAATATAACTTCATAAAGCCCTTAGACAAATTAGTTGCCAAATTACCAGACTTAATGTCTGTGTTGTAATGTCATTTTGTAAGCATATGTCAAATACATACATAATTGGCTAGAAGTCGCCGTGGTCTAGTAGGTAGTGTATTGGCTTATTAGACGAAAGGCCCGAGTTCGAATTCCAGGTGAGACATTAAAGCGAAAATATTGCTTCGGCGACTTCCTCTCAGCAGATTTCTGGCAAAAACTCTAAGAGTAAAAATTGTCATGAAAAAGCTTCTCAAAAAATCTGTCGTTCGGAGTCGATTTTAAACTGTAGATCCCGCCACTCATGTATAATATTAACGCACACAGCACGAGTGGACGTCGTACAATGGGTCAGTTCGACACCCGCGTACTGTACTTGTCACAGTTGACATTGCCTACAAGTCTGGATTACGTCCTAGCTTACCACACCACCTATGTTGTGGGTATTAATTTTATACATGAGAGGCGGGACCTACAGTTCAAAGTAGCCGAAGAAGTACTTATTTCATATTTCATTTTGTTGGACATATCTAGCCTGTGGTTTTAACCGTGGCCTCACGTCTAAAAAACCACAAGACTGCGGCGAATATAAATAAGCATTTATTTAAGCCTTAAAAGCGTTTAACGACAAAAAAAAAAATGCCACACAATTATGCTGAATTTTCTAGCGACTTAAAAAGACTTCCTCGCAAAAATCATGCTTTTTGCGTAGTACCCAGCTCTTTTATAAAGCTTAGTAGGAGCATCCAATAAATATTGATTCTAAATGAAAAAACTAAAATCGACAAAGGTATGGTAAGCACGCTCGCTGTAGACATTGGTCGGAAGTGATTTATAAATTGTAGAACCGCTAGCGTATTTCCAAACGTAATTTGAATTTAATTTGGTGTTTGGAAAATAAATTTCAACATAAATTGTTTCGATTAAATAACATCAGACAGTTGAAAACAATAAAGAAAACATAGATCCCTGAAATGTTATTTTAAATTTTAATGCAAAATTTTTTTAACAATAATAATAAAAAGAAGATTAAAGTCAAAAAGTAAGCAAAAATATTAATGACGTTGCGTTTTAACAATTTTTATTGCGTTGTTTTTCGAGCATAACAATTAAATTCTCGACTACAACAAAAAAAAAAACGGGGAAAAATCGTAAAAAAGTTTAAGTCAAGTTTCCAAAGTGTTTTATTTCCTTTGTAAGTTATAATTTTCAATTAAAGAAGTTACGTTTTTTTTTCCCAACACCATGTGCACACAGTACAATTGTTTAATCGTCGTTAAATAATCTTCTCATTATAATTACTGTGGTGTAGTGCGCTTGCTGTCTTAACTGTGCACACAGCACTTAGCCTCTGCTTGCTTTAGATTTGCAATACAAGGCAATCATATCTATAAAAACGCCTATTACTTCAAACATCAGCATTAGTTGAAATCATAAGTTGTTTAAACAACAATATCTGAAGTCTTCTTCTTTAACGTTAAACGATAACAAACAAAACAAATTCTACTGCAAAATGTCTTGCCCCTGTGGATCTGGTAAGTTTGAAAAACAATTCTTTTGAAATTGAAAATATTTTAATTATTTTTTGTCCTCCTCCTCCTCCATTCAAACAATAGGTTGCAAATGCTCTTCCCAAAATCAAAGCGGCAGCTGCGGTTGTGGTTCTTCTTGCAAATGTGGATCCAAGAATTAATATGAATTCTAAACAATGAATATTTTAGTGATAATGGATTAGAAATAAGCATTAATAAGCATTATTTAATAAACCTTTTTTATAACATTTAAAAAGAAAACCAACAAATTTTTCTTATTATTTATAGTGTTAATTTAGAGACTTTCAGAAGATACTCCCTCCTAAACTGCTTCAATATTAAAAAGCTTTATTTTATATACAGGAAGACCCCACTTAGCATGGGGAAACCTTCCAATAAGTTATAGCGCTAAGCGAAACAGCATTAAACTAGGCAGCTTAACTTGTACATCCAGAATACTGTTGGAATCTTTATTCTGGACAGGGTAACGAAAGAGCCTTGAAAGAGGTACATAGTATATATCGTCGCAATATAGTGCACCACAAGTATCAATACAATGCGCGGTTTAATGAATCCCAATACTACCGCATAAAACTGAAACAGCATTAAGCGGGGTCTTACTGTATTTCCATCTAAATTGCGGAAGAAAGAACAAGGCATGGGCATTAGATTTGAATTGTTCGTTTCTGATATCCAATTTTAATATATGCTCACACTTATATAATTCGCTGTAGGTTAGTAGGTTGTGTGTTGGCTTATTAGACCCGAGGATACGGTTCAAAACTCAGATCAAACATCTCCAACAAAACGAAATATAGAAAATATTTTTCTCAACAGATTTCTACCAAAAACTTTGAGAGTAACTTAAAATTGCCATGAAAAACTTCTCAGAAAATCTGTCGTTTAGAATCGACCACTCATGTATAAAATTAAAACACACAACATATATGATATGAGAAGCTAGGGCGTAATCGTGACTGCGAGGCTGTAATGACCAGTTATGTATCAGAGATTAGCAATAAGTACTCAAAACGGTGAGTAGTTTCGAGTCATACTTATAATTTCAGATACTTATACGCATTCATACTTATTTTGATATCATAGTCATAACACTCATACTCAAAGTTGGAAGTATGCGTCGTATTCATACTTAACAATACACATGATGTTATTGACTTCGACTCGTCACTACTTAACATTTACGCGAAGCACAAAATAAGTATAATTCGAGTACGAACACCGCAATACTCACAAGAATGTTGTGTGTAAGCTTTGTTTGTTGTCTTTGTTTTTCCTTTCTTCTTTATTTGTATAAGCAACAACAACAAATGTTGTAAATTTTGATGAATGATTCGAGCCAATCAAATGACTTATAAGTATTTTTCTAAATTTATGAATCTGAATGAGTAATGTTGTAATGTTCGAATGTTGTGAGTTTGATATCAACGTTGTACTCATACTCATTGTAACCTGTACTTATGTTGTAGCGAGTAAGAATGAATCAGAGTAGTTGAATTTCAATTTTGTTGATTCACTCATACTCAAAATTACATGAGTGCTTATGAGTAGCAGAAAAACGATTCATTACTGATCTCTGTTATGTATATAAGTATGTAGTTTCTAAGCACTACTACGATAGATACAGTTTTATTAAAGAATTTGAAAACACAGTAAATAAATGCACCAAATAGAGGCGATTCTGATTGATCATACTCGGTCAGAAAGCTGTTAGCTGTTTCTCGATAGTCTGATGCAAGACTCAAACGTTTTCTCATTATAATCGCCTAAGATAAGTTTAAATCGGCTCAAATACATTTCAAGACTTTCTAAGCTTCTTTTCTCACACCTTTAGCGGTATGGAAACTCAAATCTTGGCCTGTTTGTTCATTGTCCAGAATACTCACATGACCTGGAAGTCAAAAAAGGATGACTGTATTTTTTCACACACTCTGCTGTCCTGACCAGGTTAAATTGACCACATCTTCGATTTAATTGTTTAGAGGGGCTTCTATTGTCTGTAATAAGCAATTTCAATCTGTTCAAAGCACAGACATCCAAACTAAAATTCGAAGCGCCGATGTAAATAATCTTTAAATCTCTGAATAGAAATGTTGTGTAAATTCTTTTAAAAAACTAAAGCTCTTGAATGCTTTTTACTACACCTTTAAAGCATATTTTGCCAATGAATATGACATTAAACTCTCTTAGCCAGATCATACAGAAATTCTGACAATAAACAAGGGTACACACTGTTAATGTCAAGCTAACTAACGCGCTAACGCTAATAATATTCTTGCAAAAAGTGCGGTTGGAATTCGGAGATTGCCTGTGAATCTGACGTAAACTCCATGAGGAAGGCTTATCCCCAAAAGAGGGTGAATGGCTAGTTTTCTTATTATCTGTAAGATACAAATTCGGATTAGAAGGCCAAAAGAAAAGACCATGTAGAGATACCACTTAAATAAGTTACATAAGTTCTATCCTTTGTTGAAATACTTTGATCTTTCGATGACGCAGACTTCCACTTCGATGAGTGTCTGCAGTTAAAATCAATACTCAATTTTGATATGAAACTTTGAAGAATAACGATCTCTTAGGAAATGTTAAAAATCCAATATTTTGTTGAATTTTTCCATTGATTTTTATTTTCTAAAAAAAATATTTCTCCGATGATCCCCCTACATCAGCTACATAAAGACTAAAACAGTAAAAATATTTTCAAAAATAAAAACTCAAAGATTTGTTATCTTCCATTGTAAGCGAAACGGCCTCTATAAACAATAAAAAATAAATTTTTAAAATAAATTGATAACATTTAGTGAGGTAAACAAACAAGATAAAATATAAACAAAATAATGACGTTGAGCTCTATTTTGTATTCATATTTTTGAATAATTATTAACAGAAAAAAATCGATTTTAAATGCTATCGAAAACTAGGTTCAAAAGAAACACTCATACGATGTGACTCATCTAAGCTTTAGTAACTGCTATAGTCGGTAGTGCTGAAAGTTTTATTTAATTTCAATTGAACATTTGCACACGACACTAGGGTATTAAAAATATTTTTCAAAAAAACTGCTATCGATTATTGTTGGTGCAGTGCAATATTTCTGTTTATGCTGACACTGCGCTCAACACTATTTCTGCTTACTAGTGTGACTGCAGCGCAACTATAAAATTGTAAACGATTTTAAGCATCAACATCAGTCAAAATTCAAAGGTGCTTTAGCAACATTGAAAAAAAAACTTTCTTTGTGTAAACAACTTTAGTAAGAAAAAAAAAATATCGTATAAAATGCCTTGCCCCTGTGGATCTGGTAAGTTTTGAAAAGATAATAACTTTGAAAACAAATTAGATTTTTAATAATATTTCTATCCATTTGTTGTTAATAGGTTGCAAATGCTCTTCCCAAAATCAAACAGGTAGCTGTGGTTGCGGCACATCCTGCCAATGTGGATCGAGCAAATAGAATCGCCCGGCCATCTATGGAAATTTAAATTTAAGACCATGTTTTCATACGATTATATATTCTGAAAAGCCATTAATGATCATTTGTAAATAAATCATAATCTATATAAACCAAAAATTTCTAATCGTTAAGATTTGCTTATTTATTAGCCTTGAAACCTTAGCTCAAACACCAGGTCAGACTTTAAAACGAAATATGAAAATATATTCCTTCGGCGACTTCCTCTCAGTAGATTTATGACAAAAACTTTGAGAGCAAATAAAATTGCCATGAAAAAGTTTTAAAAAATCTGTTGTTCGGAACCGATTTTAAACGTCCTGCCAGTTATGAATAAAACTAACATACACAACATAAATGGTGTGAGAAGCTAGGCCGTGATACAGACTGAAGGAATGTTATGACCAAATATGTATGAACTAATTCACCTAAATTTTGGAAGATTTAAAGATCGTAATGGTTATTATACTTCCAACAAGACAATGGGGCCCAATTATACTGCTGCTACTGTATAGATGTGATTTGTCTATTAAAGCAACCACAGGCTTAGTAGACAATAACGGAATATTTCGGGATAATTCGGGATTCGTTAAAAGCATTTCTCACAATCAACATTTGTTGGTAAAATAGTCCCAAGATAGCTGTATGCAGCTTATAAATATTCACCTCTACCACCTCCTGATGTAAATAAATCTATTTCTTTGGACAGTTGAGTAGCTAAATCAATTACCCTTTTACTTCGTTTTATAGGGTTTTTGCATTCTTCGATGGCATCAAATAACTTTTCATTAATGGAAGTGGGGTTTTCCTTATCTGAGAAGCTATTATCGAAGTCAAGTGATATAGAATTTTTTTCAGGACCTTTTTAGGGAATTCAAAATCCCGAAAATCCCGAAAAATCCCAGGACAAGTTTCCAAAAATCCCGGGATTTCGGGTTTCGTGATTTTCCGATTGGTATCTCTAGTAGGTACCCTTTTGCGGTGCAATAATATGGAGTCACCAGAAAGTTTCTCTTACTTTTCGTATGTTTTGTCAAACACCGTAGTAGTGTGGAATATTTAATTGAATTTTTTAATTGAAAGCTTAACAAATAAAATGTTTAAAATGTATGAGAAGCAGAAGATTCTCAACTTCTTATTACTATCATGAAATGCATTTGTTTTTGATTAAAATAAGGCAGAGTAAGGAAAAAATTAAAGTAAAAAGTAAACAAATATTAAACCCTGATTCGTTTTTTAAGAGAGAAAAATTTTTAAAATTAAAATTTCCGATTATATTGAATCAAATACTCGACTTATAAGCATGACTCATACGATATGCAACACAAAAAAAATGCACTCGTTACTATTGCTGTTAAAAAGACATTTTTGCACACGGCACTATAATGTTTAAAATAATTTTCAATTCACCTACTTTGCTATTTACTTTGTGTTGCGGTCAACACTATCAGCATTTCATAATTACAAATTGTAGAGTGTTTGCTATATACACGTAGGTATTGTAGTGATATGAGCATATCTATAAAATAGCTTACAATTGTAAACACAAACAATAGACAACAAACAACGCAGCTTAAGTAACTTTCGAGTGCCTGTTTTTGTTTTGGGAAATTTAATTCACATTAAAAAAAAAGAAAACGAAATATTATCCTACAAAATGTGTTCTTCCTGTAAATCTGGTAAGTGAAAACGACTTTTAATTTAAAAATAAAAATAAGTTTTAATTAATTTTTTTATTTTTATTTTCATAACAGGTTGTAAATGTCCTCGCAAAATTCAAGTAAAAAAAGTGAGATTACCCTATAGCCTGCAAACGTGGTTCTAAAAAAAATAAAAGTGGTTATCCTTCCTGGGGATATTATTATTAAGTTATTTATAGCATAAATTAAATTAATTTTTTATAAGAAAATATTAAATATCAAATAAATAATAGAATAAAATTTCGCTTTTCATATTTTTCTATTTGTTTTCAACGCTATCTAGTGATATTTATATTATGGACAAAGGCAAGGGAGGCCCCTAAATTAGTTGTCATAAGGTTTTTTCTGAGCCTTAAATAAAAGAGTGGACTTGGTATAATTCTTCCTCACCAAATCTAAAACAACAACCCAACACATAGATGTTTCTAGACACTTATAAATGGCAACCCTGTCATTCTAGGATCTGCTACAGTAAACCAGCTATCCAACTAGCTGCAATGACTTGTATAATGATATCGAAAAAAACATAGAAATAATAGTACAAAGAAAAATAAACGAATCGGTCTTAATATTTTCAAGTACTTGCATTTGAAACGTCTCAATCGATTATAAAACTCGATCTTGGTTATACTTTTTGGTTCAAATTCATTATTAGACATTATAACACATACATTAGTCTTAGTCCTCACATCAACCAATTTGTGTATTTTATTTACTTCTCGTGACCTACCAATTGACGTCGAGGGAATATTTTTCATGGCAAATAAATAGTCTCAGGGCTTGTGCAAGAAGAGTTTGAGATAGGGTCGCCGAAAGCAAAATTTCTTTTGAACTTGATGGAGTTCAGTGTTTCTGTCTTGTAATCTACGGTTACCTTCGTTTATGACTGTAAAATATTGGATAATGGAATGTAAATATGACCTGATTGCCTAAACAAATAAAACATTGATCGATTATCTAAGGCGTCCAAGAAAATTTACAAAGTACCAATGAATGATTCCCCATCACATAATTTCTGGATGAGTAAGTTGTGAGCAAACCTATCTTTTTCATAGAATAAAAACACTGTGACCCTGTATCAGCGCAGTAAAGCTGAATGATTGAGTCGACCTGAGTCATCTAAGACAACCAACAATCAAAGCATTAAACTGGATTAAGATAATCAAGTTCAAAGAAATCAAAGACAGATCCATCTGCTAGTAAGGTGAAGTCTTCGATTTTTATCCAAGCTCGGGAGATAACTTCTACTTCTTGTCTTCAAAGAGGAAAAAAAAATCAGCAGTGAGTGTTAAGTTAAGGGATGAAATTAAAAAAAAACTAAAGTTAATAAGATTTAGTTCCCTTGAATTATTTTCCGTTTTTGAATTAAAATCAAATTATTTCTTTTAAATTTTTACTTTTATGGTTGCTTTTAAGTTACCATCACCACTGCTGGTGACCGACTAAAATAAAAAATAAATTTTATAATTCATAGACCCCCACAAATTGAAAAAAGAAACGAAATGATACGATCTGAAATTTCTTTTTTAACGATTTCAACATTTAAATCGTGTGCACTGTTTTTTTTTTAACAAAAGCAATTGAATTGTTGATAAAAGTTGATAAGAAATAAACTCGAAACAAATAGAAATGTCTAGAGAGTTAAGCAAAAGTGGTGCAGTAATACCCTACACTTAATACATATCAAAAAATACAATAAAAGTCTAACTCTTTCAATATAACAACAATATCAAATTAAATATTTTTAAACGGTGAACCTTGTACTCGGCACACGATCCAAAGGCTAGGATACCGTGCTAAAAGAGAAGTGGTTATAGTTGACTATGATTCTTAAATGGTCTTAAGACGTTATTTTTCTACAATCATTAATCTGTCCTTAATAACAGGACAGAATAACGCAATATGATCGGACTGCGGATAATAATGTTGGAGCTCTCTGAGCTGGAGAATTAAGTTGATTTGGCCAGACATATGTATAAGCTGCAAGTGTCTAAGGATAATATTTATTTATTTTATTTATTTAATATCTATAGATACAATATATCCTTACTCACTATATGCAACAAATACAATACAAATTTATATTAATTTAACAAGAACTTTATACAGTCAAACCCGGTTATAACGAAATCCGTGGGACCAGAAAAAATAGTTCGTTATAGGCAAGGTTATGCAAAATAAATTCTCCTTAGCTGACACGTTATTTCGTTGATTTGAAAAATAAATTTCGCACAAGATTTCAGAATCGAATTTAAGAACGTTGATTGGTCGGTTTAGAACACACTAGGCATTGGCTATCTGTAAAAAGAGTCCTGAAGTAACAAAACTGTTCATATTTTCTAGAAATCTATTATCTGAGGGAGGATCTCTAAAAACACTTGGATGAGATAATATCACAGAAACTGGAGGTAAAATTTCTGAATACAGTCAAACCCGGTTATAACGAACTCCATGGGACCAGAAAAAATAGTTCATTATTGACAAAGTTCGTAATAAACGAGGTGAAGTCATCGAAGAAAATATAAAATGCAAAGAATTTTTTTCATTTATTAAAAACAAAAAGTATTTTTTTTTTTTATTTAAAAGTCAAAAATATGTGTAAATTCTTTTTATCTTGCAGCTGATTAATGATATTGAGTTATAATTTAATGCTGCCATGTTACATAAAAGTAAAGCCTTCAACGTTTTTTCTGAGGGTTCGTTATAAAAACGGTAAAATGTATGAAATTTAATTACTGGGACCATTTAAAGTGGTTCCTTTTAATCGAGAATTCGTTATAAACGAGTTCGTAATAAACGAAGTTTTTTGTATGAAAATTGTCATTAAAACGTTGGGACTTGAAAATATGTACGTAATAATCAAAAATTCGTTATAACCGAGTTCGTTATAAACGATTTTGACTGTGTTATCAATTTAAAAATATAGTTAGGATTTTCTTTAAAACTTCTTTACACTTCGAGAAATCAACTACTTGGCTGCATTCATTAAAGGTTTTATAGGCTTGCCTAAAGGAATCATTATTTTCATTGTCTGATCTATTGTAATTCAGTGATAGCAGTTCAAAACAGATCGCACTGGAACATTGAATTTCAATCGACTGAGCAGGAACTTTGAATCAACATCTCCTCGTATTAATCCCAGAACAAAAGGAGTAGTCTTATCATGAAAGGATAACTTAAGAGTTGGCAGTTTAATCAAAACTAGTCTACTCCGATATGGCTATAATTCATAGGAGTTCTAAACACGACCTTATAAACAGAAAATTAAAAACTGTTTTTGCACTGAATCAATAGAACCATACTCCACGATAGGTCGGACAAGAGATATAAATAACATTTTAGTTAAATAAGAATCAACAAATTCCTTAGATCAACGTTTGATATAACCAAGTCGCAGTCCAGTATGCAGTATTATGAGGCTTATGGCTACAGAACAAAATATGAAAATTTATATTTCTTCGGCTAGATTTCTGTCAAAAGAGAGCGATATGAAATTTCCATGAAAAAATGTCTCCAAAATCTGTCGTTCGGCAGGAGCTTCAAACTGTAGGTCCGACTACCCATGTATAAAATTAACACACACCAAATAAGTGGTGTGAGAAGCAAGATCGTAATCTTGACTAGGTCGTAATCCCATAATGACCAATTATGTGTGTATTTATGGACCTATCCTAGTTCAGAATCAGTTTATAAGTAGGCAACGCTATATTAGGTACTCTTCATTGTGTACCGTACTATAGATTTTTTTATAATTAAATTGATATCAAACATATGATCTGGCTTAATCCTCATATTTTGTTTGAAAAATAAAAAACACTGATAAACACATAATATCTCCTGTATTAGTGTAGGGTTTTAAAAATAAATTCATAACAAACAATGACGTTGCATACGGCTACAATTTCTTACGTTGGATTAGTGCCGTCTAGAAGTCTATACAACAGTATTATAATCAAATTCGTTTGAATGATGGGAAATTTCATATTCCAGCGTAATGTAAGCAGATACCTAAGTAAACAAAAACAAAACTAGGCTTCTACATTTTTCTCTTGCGAGATATTAATTTTCACCGGCTATTATTCTTTCCACAATTGACTTTTCAAACTGACTCACGCCATTCCAAAGCCACCTTCTTTGCACTCAGCACTACATTCAATCCAAGCTTCATTAATGTTTGCGAATACATATGTTTTGTTACGTACTTTTTCAAAAATTCTTATGGTGCCAAAACAGGTATACAAAGAGCGGAAGAGAGAGAGAGAGCGAAAAGTATTAGTGGTGTAGTGTGGCAAATGCACGCAGTACTACTCGGCTTAAATAAACAAAAAAAAAATAAAACGAACATACACAATCAAACAAATGAACATTGAGCAAATGAGTACTAGTGAGTGAGTGAAAATTGCAAACGAAGAAAAAGTACCCAATAATTGTAACGTTATAAAACCGCATACATTCGCTATCATCAACATCAGTCAGTATCTGAAGTTGCTTGAACAATCATATCAGAAAACATTTCTGTTTGAAATTTCTTTTGTTTTATAAAAAAAAAATTTAAAAAAAAAACACCATGCCTTGCCCCTGTGGAACTGGTAAGTTAATGAATTTGATGAAAAAACAAAAAATTTGTCTTCAAATCATTTGAATTGACTTGACTTTCTAATTTATTTAAAAAAAAAAATTTCCATCAATCAACAAAAATAGGTTGCAAATGCGCTACTCAAACCCAAAATGGCAATTGTGGCTGCGGCACTTCATGCAAATGTGGAACCAGCGGTTGCTGTGACAAGGGCAACTGCGGCAAGTAAAAGTGTCTGCATACAGTGCATGCATTTTCATGGCTCTTCAATTGTTTCGAATTGTATTTGATTAAGTTTAATTTAGTTCTCTATCATGTGGTAGTATTTTACATACCCAATGTATTGTAGTATTTAAGTGAAAAAAAAAAAGAAAATTGAAAAAAGACTTTTATTTGTCTGAAAATTAAATAAAAACTAGAAATATTTATTTTTTCAAAACTAATTTATTTATAAATCTTAATTAAAACTGACTGGACGTGTGATTTTCCACATGAAAGCAACAATTTCAAGAATATGATAGATTTTTCCATCGGTAGTGTAGTCTGTGATGCGTCAAGGACATGCATAGGACAGTCCTGGAATAAATAAACGAAACTTTATCTGTTCAATTCAACTTGGACAAGAAGTACAATAACAGGAAAATTTCAATACTTCTGACAGTCAGACTGCAATCCCTGCTTTCAGTTCCTACAAGGGAACTCCAGCTTAGAATGGAAAGGGAATCAAGCTTGTCTGGGTGAGTATTATTATGTATTTCGACTCTGAAGATAAATTTTCGGAACCCTGTGCTTTCGAATAAATTTTTTCTTTCGAATCGAAATAAATATCAAGCCCACAAGACTGAATCACAAGTCATAAGTATTTGCGGCAATAAATTGGCAGATCAGCTTGCGGGAAAAATAGTTTTCCAGGCACTAATAAGGAGTAAAAACAAAAGGTTTGGAAGGCTATGTCTTCCGAAAAGAAAGGCTAAAGACAGGCTGACAATATTTTCAACTCGAACGATTTTTAAACAATCTAAACTTTTGTAGGTTAAGTATAATGCGAAGTGATTTGAGTTATGCACTAGAGTATCAAGAACAAACCTGAGAAGAATAACTGGCATTTTACCGCGTATACCATAGTAGGCTTAAAGAATACTTGTTTTAAAATAGCGATTGATACGTGCCCAGTATTCAGACTCCGAGATGAGAACAGCATATCACAGCGAGTTATTCTTATTGATAACGAACTTTTTATAGGCTGCCTGACTACTGCTATGTTTTCCAGGGAAAGGTTATGACTATTTTAAAAGCGACACAATACTTGTTTGGTGGGGGGATTTTACTTGAAAATCTTTTGATTACTCTAACAGCCAGGCTTTGATTAAGTCCCTAATGAACAAACTTTGAACGTCCGTCCTTGTTCATGATTGTTGAAGATTTCTAAAAGAAATTTGGATTCATTCAAAAGTAACACTCGAATATATGTATGTATGGGTTCCAGAACATAGTGATATCGTTGCAAATTGCATTGCTGATTGACAGCCAGAGAGACATGTTACATGCTATAGGTATTCCGATTACACATACATACATAATTGGTTATTACAATTCTTCAGTCAGGATTAAGACCTAGCTTCTCACACCACTTATGTTGTATATGTTAATTTTATATATGAGTGACAGTACCTACAATTTGAAGACCTTTCATACATTTTTTATTTACTCTTAGAGTTTTTGACTTCGAGTTTTAACCCTAGCTTCATGTCCAATAAGCCACCCCCTACATAGTATGCTACGACGATGTCAATAAAACTTCCATCATTTCTAATCTTCAATCGCATGGCTACCCAACGCACAAAAGTGATTCTTATGGGTTAGTTTCCCTTTGATAGGCATTGCGGCAAATGACTTCTGCAAGAACTGTGTGGGTCTGATCAGAAGTGAGGGTCTGTCTTTTGTTTCATGTTTCAGCGACCTGCTCTTGTCATATAAAGACAGAGGCTTTTAAATTCCAACTTTCTGACTGCCTTAAATAAAATTTATTTTGAACTCTGGTTAGTTTCCTCTTGAAAATTCTTAATTACTACGCCGAATATTGATTTTGATATCACAATGGCCATAAATGTTCTTCCTTTAAGCGTAAGCGCCCCCTTACTTAATCTAATCTTAACCTGGAAAACTAAAATAAATATACTCGCTGCTTAGCAGCTACAGAACTTGAAAAGTGGGCGTGGCTGGCTCTTACCACACTTATTATAAAGGGTCCACCAAATAACTTTTTTTTTTGAAAATGCTTTAAAAAAAACTACTGAATATTTTCTCAAATTTCTTTTTGTATTTGAAAGTACAATCCTTCCGGTTAATAATGGAAAATAATTTCATTGAAATGGCTGCCTCGGCTGGCCATGCAGTAGTATACACGATCGGTCGAAATTTTTAATCACATTATCGTTTGTATGCAGCTGTATTTCACCAATGGCTTCACGAATACTTTCCTTTAAAGCGTCAAGTCTCTCTGCCTAAACGGCACCCCACAAATAATAGGGCAACGGTGTCAAATCGCAGCTCCGCGGTGGCCAAACGACATCAGCTCTGCGGCTGATAATGCGATCTTCAAAAACAGGGCGCAGAACATCGAGTGTAGCTTCGGCTTTGATGGCACGATGCGCCGTCCGGATTGAAACCAAATGTTGCCAATATCCTCCTCTTCAATTTTTGTGAATACAAATTCGTTCAACATGGCCTGCTGCACACAATCGATAATGTGCTTAAAAATTGGATCGATCGTGTAGGCTACTGCATGGCCAGCCGAGGCAGCCGTTTGAATGAAATTATTTTCCATTATTAACCGAAAGGATTGTACTTTCAAATAAAAACAGAAATTTGAGAAAATATTAAATTGTTACGTAAATCCGCAAAATTTTACAAATTCTAGAAAATTTTATTTTATTTTTTATTTAACAAAAATATGGGCTTTCTTTTAATTAAAATTTCTTTAACAAAAAAAAAATAAAAATAAAAAATAAAATCTCTACTCTTATCTGAGTAAATTAAGTAATTGATTTTCTTTTTAAAAATAATAAAAAAAACAAATCTAGAATATCAACAATTATACAAGATACTCATGACGATGCCCTCACATGTACTATATATCGATGCCTCCGTTCTATAACATTCTAAGTCGAAAAAGTGTGTTTTGGGTTATGAGCTCTCAAAGTTTTCACGCGACATAGGACTATATGTATATTCTAGGCAGAACCTTAACAAAATTTTGACAGCATTTAAGTTAGAGAACGCAGAATTTAAAAATGCAAGAATATTAAAATGTTCTAAGTACACTTAGAATGGAGGCGTCGATATGTACGTACTTATGTTATTTCTTGAACAGATACATGCATCATGAACTTGTAAGAGTACATATTCGCATCTAAAAAAACTATACTAAAGTGCTAAAATGCTAATTAAAAACTACATTTAAATGAATACAAAGTAAAATAAATGATAAAATAAAAATAAAGGCAATAGGCAAGAATGACAAAAAACAAAAACAAAAACAATAACAAAATAATTTACTTAATTAAACGAAAATTCGAAAGAAAAGTAATCGTACGTATGAACAGATGTTTTTCTAAAAAATATCACCGCATTTTTGCATTTTTCCCCCTCTAAACACCCTAACAACCGATTACTTAATGACTATATTCTGGGTGAGACGTTTAACAAAGTCCACATTGAATACATTGGCCAGCATGGTTAAAACGGATTTCTTGGGTGGTCGGCAATGGCGTAGACCTGCTTCTTGACAACAGACATTCGGGAAGCAATCCAATGTAGAAGTACAGGTCTTGGGATGTAAATCGA
Source organism: Sarcophaga peregrina (assembly GCA_014635995.1). NCBI lineage: Eukaryota > Metazoa > Arthropoda > Insecta > Diptera > Sarcophagidae > Sarcophaga > Sarcophaga peregrina. The sequence continues at coordinate 27,050,530 of CM025789.1, read as the reverse complement.
AAATTGGTGGTGGCGGTGGTGTACATTCCAAATACTCGGATACTAGAACAATTAGAAAAAAATATCAAAAAATTGTCTTCAAAACATAAAACTTTATACTCACAATAGTTAAATGACCTCTTAACTGGCACTGGCACTGTACTTAGCTCATGGTTGGGAAGTACGACAATAACGTCTTCTACCATCGGGACAGCAAACACGTGGCCAACAATCCATATCTGTTTCACATTCCTTAACTTCCCACCATAATTCAGCCAATGGACGACTAGGACACTTGCGTGGTATAACACCCAAAATAGCTTTATTTTTATAAACAATACGATTACATTCATTAATAGGCCTTGGAATTATACCTGCTTTTGAACTTTGAACTTACGTGCATGTGAAGTTTCCTCCAAGGGCTTGGGTAAACCGGTTACACAACTTTTGGCACCAAAAATTTCACAACATATCTCCTCACGATTCCATACTTTGCAGTCCTCATCGATTTTGCAAATTTTCGGAAACAATTGAAATCTTACTTCACTTTCACGCGGACAATCGAAACGTTCCCGTAGACTTACTTCACTTTCGACATTTCGTTTGCCTTTATCCCCATCGTCCACAGTTTCCCTTCGTGAACTTAAGATATTAAATGTAGGCAAAGCTATACGAAATGGGCCATCATCTCTATGGCCAGGTATAATGTTGTTGTTTCGTACATCTTCAGGCTTTTTAGTTGTTGTAGTGGTTGTCGTAGTTGTGGACCTAGAATGTATATTTTGTTTGGACTTATTGACCAAATTTAATTTTTCTTCCTTCGTTGATATTTGTGTGGGTGGCCTATATTTTTTCGGTGGCCTTTTAGTTGTAGGTGGTACAGTTGTAGATGGTGGGATATAAGGTGCAGGAGTTGTAGTTGGACTTAAGAATTGCCAAAATTCCGGACTGAATATGTTGAAATTAAAATTGCCGGGAAATTGAAATGATTGAGGACGTTGTGCTGTAAAATAGGAAAGCCATTGAGAGTTATTAAATACGATATTGAAATAGAAATTAGGTAGTGGGTTTAAACACACGTGATTTATTTTATTGAATTGCGAATAGGCGTGGTAAAAGCGAATCTGCTAATCTAGAAGATAAACAGCTCATACAACCTGGTTTGTAATCATGGTACTAAGGCCATACGATATTTGTACTACTCTTTATTTATATGGGATGTTCCTACAATGTCTTCCTTTATCTGATGCTATTGAACTGACGAATTTCTAAACACTGTCCGGCATCAGTAAGGATAACTCCCTCCCTAGCACTAGATAAGCAGCAAGATGTTTCTTTTGAGCTACATTAATACCGCTTAGGTTCCAAGTAAGTGTTTCTGTTTCGTTTTCCTCAGAATATTTTCCCCTGAATAGGAACTAGACGCGATTCTTATCTTATTCTGAATAAATGTTCCTTAAGACTTCAGTGCCAAGTTAGAAGGCTACTTCCGGATAATCTGATGTATAATACGAAGTCTCTGCCTGAAAGTATCTAGCAAAAGTTTAGATTGTCTCATACCCATTTAGCTTGAAAAGAATCTTCGCGTTTGTCCATCTTCACTTTCGCTGATTATACTCTTCTAAACATCTCTATCTACTCCACTGTGTTATTTTGGTCCTATCAGCTTACAAGGCGCTATTATACTACATGGCTTAAAGGCTTAGTTTTGATGCCAAGGTCATGGATAATGACAGATACCGACTGTAAGGACTTACTTAACAGCTCAAATGTCTTCGATTCATAATAGGTCATTATTACCCTTAAGTCAGAACTACGACCTAGCTTCTCACACCGCTTATATTGTTTGTATTAATTTTATACATGAGTCACGAGACCTACTGTTTAATGTCGATTGCGAGCGACAAATTTTTGAGAAACTTTGCATGGCGAGTTTCTTTATTCTCAGGGTTTTTGCCAGAAATCTTTTGAAAAGAACCGCGTACTGACATTAAAAATTAATTTGTAGTATTCTCTTCACTTATTTAATTGTTCATTACAACACTTTACTCAGGATTACAACCTTCTCACACCACTTATGTTATGTGTGTTAATTTTACGCATGAGTGGCGGTTCCTAGAGTTTAAAAACGATTTCGTACAACAAATTTATGAGAAACTTTTCATGGCAATTTTATTTACTCTCAGAGTTTTTGCCAGAAGACTGCTGAGAGGAAGTCGCCTAAAGGAATTTATTTTTTTTATTACTCGTTTCTGTTCGAAATGTTTAGGTTGGAACTTAATTCACAGGCTAGCGTCTAATAAGCTACACATACATACATAATTGGTCATTACAAGCCTTCAGTTAGGATTATTGATCTAGTTTCCCACACCACTTATGTTGTGTGAGTTAATTTTATACATTAGGACCTACAGTTTAAAATCGACTCCGAACGACAGATTTTTGAGAAACTTTTCATGGCAATTTTTTTTCACTCTCAGAGTTTTTGCCTAAAATCTGCTGGAAGAAATCGCCGAAAAAATACTTTTTTGTGTTTTTTATTTTGATGTCTGGCCTGGGACTCGAACCCTGGCTTTACGTCTAATAAGCCAGTACAGTACATACTAGACCACGGCGACTCTGTCTAATAAGCTACAACGACTTGTATATTCTTTAGAAGGTACCCATTGGGCACGCAAATTAAAAAGAACAAATTATCGCATAAATTGAAACCATCGCCAGGTCGTTGTAATTGTGTGCTGCTCTAAATGTCGTTAATACATTCTCTTAAAATCATAAGAAAACTTCAAAGCTCTTAAAACTCTCAAAAAAAAACTGTAGAAATAGAGATTTTGTTGAAATGATTTCATTAAACTATTTAGATTCTCTATCTCAAATTACTTGTTTAAAAACAAATTTTGAAAAACTGAGGCTATTCTCTTAAAGTGTAGCTTAGTTTGAACCCACACCGTTTGATTTTTGTTAGTCAAATTTTGTTGGATGAATTGGAAAAGGAGGCAAATAATTGGTACGGACTGGTCAATGTTATTTATCGTAAAGAAATTACAAGAATTGCTGAGAAAATATTGTCTCGTGTTAATGTAAAAGCAACTTTGATAAAAAATTAAGAGAAATAAAAAATGGATAGAAGGAAAACTCTCTTAAAATAAAAGAGAATAAATGTTTACGTCTGTAGCAGGGATGGAAAAGTTGGTACAATTGTACATTTTTTAGCACTATTTGAAAGTCAAAAACACCATAGCACCCCAATGACTTATTTAGCACTATTGAAAATTGTTCTCTACTTTATTACATCACTCAAATATTCTGTCTGATCAGTGTAAAATTTTTTTTTTTATTTCATTTACATATGGCAACTGTTCCACATTCATCTGCAAAGGATATTTTCATACCAAAATTTAATAAAAATCAAAGGGACAAATAGATAGATAGATAGACCAGATGGCTATCAATACTACTGTCGTGACCTTAGAAATTAAAATTTTCGGGATATAGTCTATTGCTGGGGGGTTATTTCTTTAAGTGGTTGCCTCGAATTTCAGTTTCCATCTACGCGAATGTACAGTACAAACTACATTACTGTTCTTAGCTGTAGTTTGCTCCTCTTTTTGAGAGAAAATAATGAAAAAATATATTTTACAACAGGACAATGCCAGAATTCATGTCAGCAGACAGAGGATGGAATGGTTCCGTAAACAATCTATTGAGGTTTTATCGTGGCCAGCTTGCTCTCCTGATATGAATATTATTGAAAACGATTTCCCAAACGAATTCCCCATTCTTGTCCGAAGATTATATTCAAAATAACAGGCAATTTACCAGTGCTGAAAATTTGAAATTAAAAATGATCGAAGAGTGGTTTCAAAATAGACGGCAAAATATTAAATAATCTTTATAAGAATATCAAAGACCGAATATTTACTTTAATAAGGGGGGTTTACTAAGTTTTAAGTATAAATATTTTTGGTAAATAAAGCTTCTTATTGAACAAAAATGAGACCTGGTGCTATAAAAACCTTAATTTTTATACTGAAGTCAAAACTGCGCTAACAATTTGAAAAATTTACTGTTATTTTTGTTCTTTTACATTAATACTACACACAATGAAATGAATTGTCATTTATATTTTTATTAATTTATAATAAAAAGAAGTTTAAAAAAGAAAAAAGTGAATTTAGTACAATCGGTCTGAAAAAAGTACAATTTTTTGTGAACGTTAGTACAATTTGTTGAGACCAATTTCCCATCCCTGGTCTGTAGTTATGTTGTGTGCAATAAAAATAAAAGTACAATAAAAAAAGCAACAATAACAATAACAATTTTTACATGTGCATTAAAACAATTGAAATTAACAAAAACAAACAGAAAAAAGCTTTTTTTGTTAATTATAAAAATTATGCCTAAATGATAACATCTCGTAGCGAAATTAAAATTTTAAATTGCAAACAATTTAATTAAAATTATATGAAATAACTCCTTGAGATAATTCATAATAATAAATAAAATTGTTATTGTTTTAAAGAAAAATTAAATAAAAAAAAATTTTAAATCTTAACACCAGATAAACATATTTTGCAAAAGAATTATGCAACACAATGCAATGCAATTACCATCATTACTGCCATATGACACTATTTCTTTTATAAAAAATTTTTAAAAAAATTTTTTCTTTTGTTGTATAAAAAAAAACTGTGTTAATTTAACAATAGAATGCATGTTAAGCTCGTGAATAAAATTATTCCTTTTGTTTGTTGTAATTTATACTCGTACTCGTATATGTGGATCAAATATGTTCACACATATTACCTATTGCTCAGTGAGTGGGTTTCAATTGTTGGCATTCTTTTTTTCCTTCTTTAATTTCAACGTAGAGATGTTAAAAAAAGATTAATTGTAATAGTAACAATAAAAAACAATACTCTTTTGATGATTACGCTTACAGTACATGACAAAAATATGTTAATATCTGTTTAATGTCTACATCCGAAGCTTCTAATAAAACCTTTTGCACTACGAAAGTATCCAAATGTTGAAGCAGACTTCTGTCCTCTACCTAGTCTTTTTAGCTATTGCACGAACTATTAGCCAAATAGTCAAGACCAATGGGTCTCGTCTGAAAACCCAAAATTCAATGTCTAACATTACTCCTTTAGAGTTTTGACAAGAGTTTACATGCCCTCTTCATCTAGGCTTGACATGATTTGCTGTTTGCTATTTCATATCCATCGTTGGTAGTTTTCAATAGGGTTCCCAATGCAAAGTACTCACCCACTAGTAACTATATTTGACCAATTCATTTGCACCCGATGTGGCGTTAAGTCCTGATACCCATATTATTCAAAAATTGTACCATTTTATCTCTTTGAGAGTCTCGCTCCTGTCGTAGATCGTGTCTGAGGTCGTAATATTGCAATCTCGTGCTCTGTTAGACCCTTGATTATCAGAAAGTATGGTAATATATTTTCCAGAGATATTGTCATACTAAATAATGTCCACCGCAAACAGTTTGACCGACACTAACGCCTGAAAGATGCTATACAATCATCCGGTAGCCTTATCGAATGGACTATACCTGAGATGTCTTCTACAACCTACAACTCCTTGGTTTTTTGAAACGGTGCATAAAATACTTCACTCCATCCGACCTTCTTACTATTTACAGGACCTTTATCCGACCCGGATGGAGTACAACTCTCATGTATGGGCCGGTGCTTCAAAGTCTATTTTGAAGCTTCTCGACCGCTTACAGGAGAGGGCGAAGGTGCTTATTAATGACAGTAGAGTATCCAACTCTATTGATTCGTTGGAGCATCGTCGCAATGTGGCGTGTGTTTCATTGTTCTATCGGTACTATAATGGGAGGTGTTCTCGAGAAATAAGGGGATTGGTTCCAGATAATCACATATTTTTAAGTGGTACTCGAGCTTCTCGCCGAGCACATTCTTTTGTAGTTGATTGTCCAGTGAACCTCACAATGCATTACAGAGAGAATTCATTTTTTGCCCGCACTGCTCGCTTTTGGAATGATCTTCCTGCGAAGGTTTTTCCCGTCAATTACGATATTGGTAAGTTTAAATCAAATGACCACAAACTCTACTCCCTCTTTCCACCTTCCTATAACCTATTTTCCTAAACCTGCACAATGCACTGCATGAGTAGGGGCCATCCCCTGAGTGTTGGTTTTTATTGAAAAAAAAAACTCAACACAATTTATAAACATGTGAGAAGTTTTGTAAGGAGTCGTACTCGGTGTGCATCTCACTATTTTTCCCTTCAGCATCTATACACGATGGATGTTCTGGAGTACGTATTAGCGGACATAACATTGCCAAGTATAATGTCATCAGTAATTGCCATACTCTAATAGGTAGCGTGTTGGCTTATTAGACGTGAGGCCATAGTTCAAAGGACAGAAATCTCCAACAAAACAAAATTTAAAAAAGTATCTCTTCATCAACATACATACATAATTGCCCATTACAACCCTTCAGTCAGGATTACGACCTAGCTTCTCACACCACTTATGTTGTGTGCGTTAATTTTATACATGAGTGGCGGGACCTACAGTTTAAAGTCGATTCCGAACGACAGATTTTTGAGAAGCTTTTCATGGCAATTTTTACTCTCAGAGTCTTTGCCAGAAATCTGCTGAGAGAGGAAGTCGCCGAAGAAATATTTTTCGTTTTGATGTCTTATCTGGGATTCGAACCCGGGCCTTTTGTCTAATAAGCCAACACACTACCCACTAGACCACGGCGACTTTTCTTCATCAACTGCTTCTCAAAAAATTACTGCCAAATACTCTGAGGGGTAAGCATATTTCCATGAAAAATTTTCACAATAAGTAGTACGAAGCCGACTTTAAACGTAGGTCCCCCACTCACATGTAAAATTTACACACACAATATAAATGGTGTAAACAGCTAGGTCGTACTCCTGACTGAAGGCTTGTTATAGCCAATTATGTATGTTTGTATGTAATGTCATCGGTAATGAACTTATTACGCCGGCAATCACGTTTACTTCCAGTGCTTAAAGGCAGCACCTATGGCCTATACTGACATCTTCAACACCGAAGTGTTATCCACATTCATTTGAACTGTTCAAGCTTATTGTTGTCCCTTACGACAGACCATGTCAAATTTTCTTCAGGAATATACTGACTATTCTTCAATAGCCCCAAGTATGCCAAACATTCTAAGTGTTTAATGAACTATCCTTAGAAGACATGTTGGCCAAAGTATCCAAGAATCTCTTAGAAATAAAACTTTTGATGTTTAGTCTCCCAGAGAGCTTTGCCTTACAAATCAGGATTAGCTGACGAAAGAATTCAAACTTAATTTTATAGATTTTGGCCATTTGTGAATATCCTCAAATTTTTCTAGTGTAGACTCATCATTTTGTCAACCACTTCAGTGTTGATCATGGCAATTTTTACCCAGAAAATAATTAAAAAATTAATTTCAATACTTTTGATGACTTTTTAACGTCAATAATATCGCTAATAAATATTTGTTTTTAACAACCACACCACTTTAATTAATTAATTACCTCTAATCCCCCATTTTTTGTCACGCACTGTACCATATAAGCATATTAAATAAAATAAAATTAAATTAAAAGTAAGTCAAAGTTCGTTTAACTTCACGCTCGTAACTTTAAGCGACTACTATTGGACGTTAACGAAAATCATTAATAGGGTAAACGTTTGACTCACCAACTGACTGACTGACTGACACACTGACTGGCAAAATGAACCCGTTTAAAGTCTGAAATGTTTCATTCGAATTTTTAATTTAATTCGAAAAATCAAATGCTTAAAATAATTTTGCGCATTTGTTTAAAAGTACAAACGAATTTGAGAGAAATATTTTCGTACAGCATGTGCATGAACGTAAGCAAAATTTTTATTAAATTTTTTCGTTAATGAAGTTCACGATCATCAGGTCCAAAAGTGTAGCATTTAATGAAATATTTCCATTTTTAGACTTTGTTTTGCTCATTACAAACAAGTAAGGAAGTTAAAACTAAAATTTTACACTTTTGGCAATGATTTCTTAACATTTCAAACGACATTTAAAGCGACACTGATTCGTTGCGTTATTATTTAAATGAAAATGATTGCTTTGAAATAAAATGCTTAAAAGCCTTTTACAATAAAACCGAATAAAATTATTTCAAAACTGTCTGCAAATGGTTATAAAATAGGAAAATATAATAAGAATCTAATACTAATAGCCGTGCTTAATGGTTTGACTTCTTGAAATTATGACATCGATGAGGTCAGGCCCTTGAAATTGGAACCTGCCTTGACACAACTGCAGATGCTTTACTGAGACACATACGTCATAAGCTTTTTTACAATTCTGAACAAACTATTCCTTTGCAATCACAGAACACAATAAGCATCACCATATATTGGATTAAATTTGTATTTGCAGACATACATTATCGCCTCATTTCATTTTAGGTACAACCATGCTTCAGAATTATTTAATTTTCAGTGTAAAATTATAAGGGCAGGTTTGGGATTGACTGTTTCGTAAATCGATTGCTTTGTAGCTTATACGCATACCCCTGTGACTTTAGTAAACACCACAAGGAAGAGTTCAACGGTATTAAATTACAATATCTTAGTGGCAAGTTCATTTTCTTCCATGCAAGATAGCATGTTTAGATCACATCGACCTACAGTGCTCGCCGTTGGCAATAATAAACCAATGACGCTTACAGGTCAAAATCCATACCAACATACATATATAATTGATCAGTTACAACCCTTGAATTAGGATTATTGACCTTGTTTCTCACACCACTTATGTTATGTGTGTTAATTTTATACATAAGTGGCGGGACCTACAGTTTAAAATCAACTCCGAACGACAGATTTTTTTTTTTTTGAGAAACTTTTCATGGCAATTTTATTTACTCTCAGAGTTTTTGTCAGAAATCATTTTAATATTTTGTTTTGATATCTGGCCTGGGACTCGAACCCTGGCTTATACGTCTAATAAGCCAACACACTACCTACTAGACTACGGCGACTAGTCATACCAAACAATGTCTTTTTCAGTATGCATTGAATTCTCTTGCTTCTTATCTGAATTAGTATCGTCATAAATTCAACAATTTTATATGCTGACATACCCAGTCATACAGAATGGGCCTCTTTGTTGAAGACGATTTTGCAATGAAAATTGGGATCAGTTGCCAACTGCTCGAAAGCCCATTCAGCAAACATGATTTGGTGTCTATGGTCGTCCATGGTGATTGAGAAGACTCATAATGATGGCCCTTATCAATTGTCAAACTTTAGAAGTCCTCAGATCAGTAGTTATTAGCTAATAGAGCCATATAAGGGTAGACTAGATCGGCCTTCCTCTTTCAATATTTTATATTCTCGGGAAATTGGTAGTAATTCCAGTCTAGTCAAGTTTTTTACTAACTGGAAAAAATACAAACGTGTTAATTGACACGTCTTAATTTGTATGTTATTGAGACCTTTAATTCATAAATTAAATCATCATATTGGCAAAGTAATCGCCAGAGAAACGTGCTCGATACAACTTTTTTAGGCTTGTTTAATGAGGCCAGGATACAGAATTAACTTCTTAGAAACCTTTATGTAAATAGGCAAAATTTAAATTGTTCAAAAATATCAAAGCCGACATAACAAAAGTTTGGTTTCTTCGTCCTGGGCTGGTTTTACTAGAGAACCTTATTCGAACCTAAAAGAGAAATTATTCACGGAAAGAAATCCCGATTTGTGCGGTAATATTAGGTCAATGATATTTTCTAAACACAAACAAAAAATTTCATTTAAAGGATACTGATTAAAGTTAGCATGGCCAATATTTTCCATACAAAAACAAGGTTATTGGAAAATGTTCAAATAAAATCACAGATTTATCATAGCTATAATCAGTCTCAACCGATTGATAATTAGAAATTGTTTCAGTAGCTGCAAATATTACTAAGAGCAATATGTAAAAATGTGATTAAATAGTCTTATGTGTAGCAGAGATCAGCAATGAATCGTTTTTCCGCTACTCATAAGCACTCATGCAATTTTGAGTATGAGTGAATCAAAAGAATTGAAATTCAACTACTCTGATTCATTCGTACTCGCTACAACATTGATTTATAAGTATAAGTAGCAATGAGTATGAGTACAACGTTGACATCAAACTCACAACATTCGAAATGTGTTTGATTCATACGCCTACTCATTCTGATTCATAAATTTAGAAAAAATACTTATAATACTTATAAGTCATTCGAGTGGCTCGAATCATTCATCAAAAGACAAAGACAGCAAGCAAAGCATTCACACAATCTTCTTGTGAGTATAGTAGTGTTCGTACGCGAATCATACTTATTTTGTATATTCAATTTTGATTTGAATACTCGTTGCTGATCTCTGATGTGTACCTTGTCAGTCTAATGGGTAGTATGTAGTAATGATTTCGATTCTCACCAGTGGCCATAAGGTCGAAGTTATTCAGCTTATATAAATTAAATATATTTTGTAATGGTATGGTAATTAATAAGTAAATAACGTCTTATGTTTGAATATCTTATAGATATACTTCTGATTATAATTTAAATAGTTCTTCAGCTTCTAAATATATGAAGATATGTTTTAAATAAATAATTTCAGATATCTTTATTCACTCATGTATATATTAGAACGTTACAACTTTTGACTTAACAATGCCATGAGATTAAAATCTTTTAATTTTAATAATAAAAATTCTTTAATCAAATTTATTAATTCAACTTAATTTCTATAATTTGTTACCATTGCCATTGTAACCTTCAAAAAATTTATTGAAAAATAAAATCTGATTCTTTTTCTTTCTAAATTACAGAAACTCAAACTCAATAGAATACAATGCTGATGAACTTGAACTACTTACAGCATTTATAACACGGCCTACAAAGAATATTTTATATGTAATACATACATATAAACGTTTACATACATACATAAATAAGCATATGTATGTACATATGTACGTACATAAGTATATAAAATGTATCAGATGCTTAATCTATTAGAACCAAAACATAATATTCAATACACTAACGCCTACAAGTAATCTTACAAGATAAGTGTATCACAACATTTAATTTGTTTTAGTCTAATTAAGTAGATATTATTTACTATAAACTGCTGAACCGATCTCCTTTAGTTCTTGGCGTCCATATTTTCTCTTGTATTTGATTATACATTTCGTTTAAACTACTTTCTATCAAACATGACATTAGGTTAGGGTAGGTAAGGTCAGAGGGTACCTCGCCGTGCACAAGAAAGATCACTTGGTGGCCATATAATCCGTTCTGTTACCTAATGTTAGGTAAGCCCCCTTGTCATGATCATTTAGTGATATGTTTGAACTCCGGAGCTCCATATGCAACCAGCCAGTAACTTACTGGCACGTTCGCCACCATGCCTAGACCTTGAAACGTTCACATACATAATAATTGGTCATTACAACCCTTCAGTCAGGATTATTGACCTAGTTTCTCACACTACTTATGTTGTGTGTGTTCATTTTATACATAAGTGGCGGGACTTACAGTTTAAAGTCGACTCCGAACGACAGATTTTTGACTTTTCATTGGCAATTTTATTTACTCTCAGAGTTTTTGCCAGAAATCTGCTGAGGGGAAATCGCCGCAGAAATAATTTTTGTATTTTATTTTAATATCTGGACCTGGGACTCGAACCCTGGCTTTAACGTCTAATAAGCCAGCACACTACCTACTAGACCACGGCGACTTCCTTGAAACGTTCTGTAACTCAAAAACCTATGACGTTTGTTCTGAAGGGTAGGGCACTCGTATAAAGGTGTTGCACCGATTTCGTTTCCTACACATCATGGCAGCTACTGCAATAATCCTGGTGAGCCAGATCGAGTTTGTCAGCGAAACTGTTAATAGCGCAGTGTCCTGTTAAAATTCCTATTAGAATGCAAGCAGTCCTCTTGACGGTCTCAAGTAGTTGAAAAACATGACTTTACGACAAGCAGAATAGCTAGGAAAGTTGAACCCAGACACCAATCATGGGTAAAAAATTCATAAAGCATTTCGTTTGATAAGGTTTAACTAGCAAGGTGGAACTTGTATTTGTTTTCGTTAATGACTTGCGGTTTTTGGTTTATGACTTGCACTTGTTGGTTAATAGATTTCGGTTAGAGGAAGTGTATTTGTCAACTATGACAAGTACAGTAACCGGAGGTCGAATAGACCCATTGTACAACGCCCTAGCTTATCACACCATTCGTGTTGTGTGCTTTAATTTTATACAAGAATGGCGGAACCAGTACAGTTTAAAGTCGACTCCGAACGACAAATTTTTTGAGAAGCTTTTCACGTCAATTTTTACTCTCAGAATTTTTGGATAGAAATCGGCTAAGAGGAAGTCGCCGAAGAAATATTTTCAAATTTTCGTTTAGATGTCTGACCAGGAATTCGATGTCGGGCCTTGCGTCTAATAAGTCAACACACTAACAACTAGATATGATATGTTGTGACCGATGATTTGCTTTTCTTTTTCTTTTTTTGGTTGGTGACTTAAATTTTTTTCTGACGACTTGCATTTTTTGTCAATGACTTGCCTTTTTTTTTGTCAATTTCACGTACATCACAATTAGTTTTGGCAGATTTTGAATAGAACCAAATCTTGAAGCAAATTTTGTTATTTAACTACGTACATAATTGGTCATTACAACCATTCAGTCAGGATTATTGACCTAGTTGCTCACACTACTTATGTTGTGTGTGTTAATTTTATACATAAGTGGCGGGACCTACAGTTTAAAGTCGACTCCGAACGACAGATGTTTTTGAGAAACTTTTCATGGCAATTTTATTTACTCTCAGAGTTTTTGCAAGAAATCTGCTGAGAAGAAATTGCCGAAAAAATACTTTTTTTTTGTATTTTATTTTGATGTCTGGTCTGGGACTCGAACCCTGGCTTTACGTCTAATAAGCCAGAACACTACCTACTAGACTGCCGTAAGGTGAAGTGCTTAGTAAGTTAGGTATTCTACCAAATGAAAGTTTCCTGTCGGATAGTATTTCTAATTCCTATCCTAATTTGTGTTTAAGTTGAATAGTTTTCAGTTGAACAGTCTTAAATAGATTTTGAACCGCCTAAAACTGTTTTATTTCTCAAACTTTGCGAATGGGTTTAAGCAATAAACCTGTCGCATGCTGTTGCACTTTTGCCAAACCTTAAAAACCTTCAAAGATTTTTTACAACATTTTCAGTGTTTAATTATTATGATCTCTCTCTATCTCCCTATCTCTCTCTTTTTGTGGCCATGACATAAGAATAAATTTCAATAATTATTGGGCAAAAAATTTTTTAATTGACTGTAAACTACGCAACTCCCTCCACCTGCTAAATTTTAGATGCATTTCTGCATGACACATACAAGCAACCATGGCAGCAACAGCAATAGCAACAATAAAAGTTGTTCACCTTTAAAACAAAGTATTTAAAAATCAACAACAACTTGAAATAGTGGTCATGAGAGCCGGCTGTAAAACTCATAGAATACCAACAACATTTACGGGCAACAACAATATCGTTGAAGTCAAACTGCCACAAAGCCAAGAGCAATTTGGTTAGAACAAATCTGTTATTTTGATTTGAAAAAAAAAACAACAAAAACAACAAAATATCTTGTAATTTTAAAAATAAAAAAACGTTAAACGTTAAAAGTTTTTTCAAATGGATTGCCAACAGTAGGGAATAAAATTGTTTCAAAGAATTGAAATTTAAAAGAAGAAAAAAAACGTCGGCAATAATAAAAAAATGATTTTTTTTTTGGTTGAAAAATGTAAATGACATTGGCCTAACTGAATCTACAGGTGATTGTTGTTATTGTTATTGCTTTTATTATTATTTGAAACATAATTATGAATATATGAATTAACTTGTATGAAACCATTAAACAGTGATAATAATAAATGGGCAGCCTGGTTAAGTGAGTTTCTAACAAAAAAACAAATTTTTAATTTTCAATTACAAAACTTGCTGAATGAATGGCTTGGTTTGGTTGTCTGGCTTATTTTTCAATTTTTTTTGCTTTTACACTCTATAACAAGTTGATTATTTAATACCACAGCTTAACTCTATTTTGTTTTCTTTTTTCTGTTAATATTTTATTTCATTTTTATTTAATTTTTTTTTAAATTTTTTATTACAAGTTAATAGAACGTAAAAAAAGTATTACTTGCTTGCCTATTCGCACCCCACAGACTTTCCGAGTGGGTCTCCCAATATTTTTATTTTCCATTCTCTTTTTGTTTTTATAATTTCTGTTTAGGTTTTTTAATTTTAATTATTATTTTTACGAAATAGTACACAATAATAAAATTTTAAAACAAATAATAAAATACGAGTATTTAATAAATATAATGACTTTTGTTTATTGTTTTTTTTTTATTCGAATGAAAATTGTTTGTTAGGTTTTTTTTCATTACTTTAAAAAATTGATTTTACATGCTTAAAGTAGCCGCCAGTGTTTAACCAATTGCTGGTCATCGTGTTCATTAAAATAATTTCAATTCGAACTTGAGATTACCGAAACTATAGATTCATTGTGGTATCCGCAATACAGTGAAATATAAACACATTGCGGTAGCTATGATGGATATCGAATACTCCCGACCACTTTTACACTACATGCATACATACATTATTGGCTTTACAACCCTTCCGTCAAGATTGCGACCTAGCTTCTCACACCACTTATGTTGTATATGTTAATTTTATAAACGAGTGGCGGCCAATTCCGAGTTTAAAGTCGATTCCGAATGACAGATTTTTTAAGTAACATTTCATGGCAATTTTTATTTACACTCAAAGTGTTTGCCAGTAATCTGCTGAAAGAAAGACGCGTTTTATTTTATTGAAGATGTCTGATTAGACTACTGCAACTTCAATAGAACCGCCTACTTCTATAGACTTTAAATAGGTTTTTAAAATAACTTTTGTGCCGATATTCTATTGTACACTGTCCATATCACTATTCGAATCAACAAGCAACGTTACCTACTAGGGATGCCAATCGGGAAATCCCGAATCTCGAAATCCCAGGACTTTCGGTATTCACAAAATCCCGAATTCCGGAATTTTTAAAAATTTGTCCCGGGATTTTTCGGGATTGTGAATTCATATGTATTTTCACCCTAAAAAAAATCCTGAAAAAAATTCTATATCACTTGACATTGATAAAAAGTTATTTGATGCCATCGAAGAATGCAAAAGCTCTATAAAATAGGGTAACTGATTTAGATACTCAACTGTCCAAAGAAATAGATTTATTTACATCAGGAGAATGATTAACTAAAATGACTGGCATATTTCCAAAGACCCAACTTTATATTCTACAATTTTAGAAGCAATATTTCCTGTAACATTGGAACACTGAACCTTTCAAATATGGCAACCATTTTGTGGCTTATAGATCATAATTCTCTGAGATTATAGTGCAAGAACCTAAAACCTCAGCGAGTATGCGAGTCTTAATAACACACCAAGAAATATTAAAAAGATGCTCTTGGGCGATCTTTACGATAAGGAAGTCTTAAGTACACTAAAACAAAATAAAGGCTACTTGAGTACCCTAAAAAGTGGCCTTACAGAATATCCATAAACCGTATATACGTGAAGTCGTCCTGGTCTAGTAGGTAGTGTGTTGGTTTATTAGACGTAAAGCCAGGGTTCGCGTCCCAGGTCAGACATCAAAATAAAATACAAAAATTATTTCTGCGGCGATTTCCTCTCATTAGATTTCTGGCAAAATCTCTGAGAGTAAATAAAATTGCCATGAAAAGTTTCTCATAAAATCTGTCGTTCGGAGTCGACTTTAAACTGTAGGTCCCGCTACTCATGTATAAAATTAACACACACAAAATAAGTGGTGTGAGAAACTAAGTCAAAAATCCTGACTGATGGATTCTAATGACCAATTATGTATGTATGTAATCTGCTGAGAGAAAGTCGTATTCCATTTTATTGGAGATGTCTAACCTGCGGTTTGAACCGCGACCTCACATCTAATAAGCCAACACAGTACCTACTAGACTACTGCAACTTCAATGGAACCGGCCTTTTCTATAGACTTCAAATAGGTGTTTAAAATAACTTTTGTTCCGATATTCTATTTTACACTGTCCATATCCCCATTCGAACCAGCGAAGCAGCGCTGAGTTATTACTAACAATAAATAAATGAAGAATGATTAACTAAAATGGTTGGAATATTTCCAGAGTCCCAACTTTACATTCTACAATTTAACAAGCAATATTTTTCGTAACATTGGATCGCACAAACATTCAAATTTGGCAATAATTTTCTTGGTGAAAAATTCTTCCATTGGGGAAGCTTATATGGAAAAGGAAGGCACCAGATCATGCGAAATGGCGTTGTGGAGGACTCATTTGAATAGCCTGAACTATGTGGTTTTTAGATCTGTGCTATGCGACGGATTTGAACATTATGGTATTGGATTTTGATCCGCATACCTTCTCTCTCAGGTGGTCAAGAGTCTTAAATTTTATAGCAAAATGGTATTTATCAGGTGGTTTACCTAATAGAGTAAATAAATCGAGGATTATTCTGGATAACCCCACGGAGTACAAACTATATAATTGTGAGGGTAAAGGAAAAGGACCCCAACGCTTTGCACATTCAAAAGGACCGTAAGCAAGTTTTTTGGATTAGAACGTAATGGAGCCAATTTTACTCTAGGTTGCCCACATCTGGACGGAAATAGATGTCTGGAGTACAAACGACAATATCGCTTCAAACTTTAAGAAAATGTACTCAAACAGTTAAACAGACACTAATCTGTCCTGGTCAAAAGTGCACACTGTTCCACTCCAACTAAAAGTTATTTATTACACGCAATTGGCTCCAATCTGACCTTTTAATGAAGCAGGGAGTCGAATTTTTTACAATAAAGCCCAATAGCGTTAATTTTGTAAAATAATAATATGAAACGATAAGTGCCTTTCGTGGGAAACTATTTTGTAATTTAAAAAATGTGAAACAATCCCAAGATATTACTTCTGTGCCTTAATTAAAGAATGGTTCCATCAGTCCCAATTTCTAGTAATTCTAGTAATACTAATCTGATGAATATGTTGTACGACTATGTGCTTATGAAATTTTAATTATAAATGCAACATTAAAACAACTTACTAGTTGTTGTAGTTGTTGTTTTTGTATTTGTTGTTGATAATGATCTAGATCTGGGTGAGATGGTGGCAGTGGTGGTGGTGATTAATGGTGATACACTAGATACTTTGATGATGATGGAGATGGTGATGATGATGATGACGAAAATCTTCGCGTAGTAGTACGTATACTTATGGTTGTACTACCAATACTTTGATTAGCTGTTATATTACCTCTAGCTTTAGCTGATGAGCTCGTTGCGATAGCAACATTATGCCTATTGTTGTTGTTATTGTTTAAATTGTTACGATTTTGATGATGAGCCACAATAGATGATGGAGTACTATTGTTTGCATAACGTGTTGTTAGTGGTTGACGATATTCAGCTGCTGGTGTAGCTTTTGCTTTAGACGTTGTCGTGATGGTGGTGGTTTTTGTTTTTGCAACATTTTTCTCAGATCCAAAATTTAAATTCGAATTGAAATTGGAATATTGTGTGGGTTCATATGGTTGCTGTTGTCGCTGTTGGTTGTTACCATGATTTGTTGGTGTTGTAATAGTATTTTGGGAACGTGATCGATTTGTAGACGATTGTATACGTTGCTGTTGCTGTTGGAGCCTTTGTTGTTGTGCCAACTGATTATTGTGTCCTAATGCTGGAGTTAATAATAATTCCCGACTCTTGTGTACAACGGGTATATCATGTTGTTGGTGTTGTTGTTGTACAATCAATTGATTTTGTATAGATCCACGTTGATTAGCCTGAACTGTTGGTCTATTTGTAGGCAATTCTATATATTCTGCACGGGAACGTGGACTATTTCGCGGTGGTAATCACATTTGTTAAGTTTTTACTAACAGTAGGAGAAGTGGTGGTGGGCAGTAAAAGTAATTCTCCATTTGGAATTTTTTTAGTTGTTGTCCTATCACCATATTTTAATGGTTTTGTGGCAGCCACACTAGCAGCAGTGGCAGCATCAAATTGTTGTCTCCGTTGTTGTTGCTGTTGTTGTAAATTAACTTCCGCTTGTTTTTGTTTAGCCGCCTCAGTCGATGTTGCATAAGTTGTTACAACTAAAATGATGGTACATGTTGCTGGCAACAGCCAACTCTTAAACAGTTTCATAGTTTTATTGTTTTTCACTGTGCTCACATGTAAGTGCTGGGCTATGTTTCTGCTGCTATCTGTTGTTAATTAATGTTTTCAATTATTTTTGCCTTTCCTTGGTTTTTTGTTTTATTGTGTGTTTATTTCTAAATTTTATGAAACTTTTTAAGTAAATTTGTTTATTGAAATAATCACTAAGAGTGTAAATAACGTATCAATTTAATTAAGTTTAACCGTAACGTTTAGCAAGTGAGAGTCATTACAGTGTAGAATAAAATAATAGCAAAAGTTCAAAGCTTATGATAAAATGTCGCTCTCTATGTTTTGTATTGATATTTTACTCAATATCTCTGTTTGCAAATTGTAATAAACCGCTTAAGATACCGAGGTGAGCTTAGGCTAACTTGAAAGGTACCGAAAGATTATATTTTAAATCCTGCTCTAACTTTTTCTTTCTTAACGACCTTATTTTGAAACTCCTTTCACAGTCGACGAGTAGAGTCTTTCGCAGAGACTGAAAACTCTCTGCCAAGTACATGTTAACTTGAGAATAGCAAGAAAAGCTTATTCTCGTTTCGAAATTCCAAAGCTGTTGACTACTTCCAGAATTAGAACAAGTGTTCGCTGGTAATGTCTTTCAAGCATCAGCCTGAATGCCAATCCAATGTTAGAAGACATACACTATTAAGTAATCAGAGTGGTATACCAACTCTAATGAGTCTTGGGGATTAGATAGCAGCTTGTACTCTACGGTATTCTAGCGCCGAACTACTAATGCGTTGGCATTCAAAGCATCAGGATAGAAGGGTTTAGCCTATACGGCAACTATTAGAAATCTTTCAGATTATAAACCAGTCAGTGGCGCCATTCCAAATATTTAAAAATGAATTAATGGGAAATCGTGGAACCTTTACAGGTTATAGTTACTAACTCAAATAGACTAGACTATAGTATAGAATAGACTAGACTATAGACTAGACTACAGACTAGACTAAAGACTAGACTACAGACTAGACTATATACTAGACTATATACTAGACTATAGACTAGACTAGAGACTAGATTAGAGACTAGACTATAGACTATATTAGAGACTAGACTAGAGACTAGACTAGAGACTAGACTAGAGACTAGAATATAGACTAAACTAGAGACTAGAATATAGACTAAACTAGAGACTAGACTAGAGACTAGACTAGAGACTAATCTAGAGACTAGATTATAGACTAGACTAGACTATAGACTAGACTAGAGACTAGACTATAGACTAGACTAGAGACTAGACTATAGACTAGACTAGAGACTAGACTAGAGACTAGACTAGAGACTAGACTAGAGACTAGACTAGAGACTAGACTAGAGACTAGACTAGAGACTAGACTAGAGACTAGACTAGAGACTAGATAGACTAGAGACTAGAATTGAGACTAGACTAGAGACTAGACTAAAGACTAGACTAGAGACTAGACTAGAGACTAGACTAGAGACTAATCTAGAGACTAGACTAGAGACTATCTAGAGACTAGATTATAGACTAGACTAGAGACTAGACTAGAGACTAGACTATAGACTAGACTAGAGTATAGACATTTTCTTTTCTTTTAAAAATGTTTCCCCTTTGCCAAAAATACACTTTTTGTGCGATTTTTTTTTCAAAAATCCCCTTTTTGTGCGACTTCTTAAAAATTTCCAGCGGTAACGCTGCGTACAGTATTCCCTCGATTTACGTTGTTTCGATTAACGTCGTCAAAAATTTTGTTCCCTTCAACATCGATTTGCGTCGTCATTCGAATTACGTCGCATCTGTTGTTTATACACAAAATCAGGGGAATTCCCTCTTTAAAAAAATTCATAGATAAAAAAATTTAATTATTTTAGTCTTCTTTTTTGGAAAATGTACAGAAATAAATGCATCTGATAGTATGAGTTATTTGAAATTCGATTTACGTAGTTTCGATTTACGTCACCTTTTTTCGGAACATTTTTCGACGTAAATCGAGGGAATACTGGGAATACTATTACCATTGGCCTGCATACTACAGAAAGCGAAAATGTTTCTTAAATCCCTGAAAGTTGAAAATGAAGCAGATATCATAACAACAGATGGGAGATATTGACATAATGACATTGTCAGAATACTATGAGGCACAGGTACATGCTTACCTTACAGCCCTTTAGTCAAGATTACAACCTAGCTTCTCATATCATTCATGTTGCCTGTGGTAATTTTATCTATGAATTGTGGACCCGTCTGTTTAAAGTCGACAGATTTTAGAAACTTTTAATGGCAATTATATTTTACTCACAGAAGACTGCAGTCGTTTCGTTTTCGTTTTTGTCCGAGACACCTGGGCTGGGGACCAATATACTACCTACCTAGCCTACATCGACTTCAAGTGGTGCAGGTAATGCAAATCAGTCTAGAGTTGAATTCCATTTTCAAATAAGGGCAAGAGGAGATTTTTAGTCATTATGGCCCTACAGTGAACTCAAAATAGTAGTCTATATCAGTGGAATAAGTAACTTAAACCCATTTTACTAACGCATAAAATTGTGGGCACCTAATACGAAGCACATAAATTGCAGATAATGCCTGTAGCATACGAAAAATGCACAATACCATAAATAGAGTAGAACTAAAGTGGAATACTTGTGGCTAAAGAAACAGTGGAGAGCTAAGCTTCTAGGCCAATCGAAATCCGTTCTAAGCACCCTTTAGGATGAATAACATCATTTTGGAATAAAAGCAAAAGAGGGAAATCACTCTGAGTGACAGCTCAACGCGTCTAGAGTAATTTATTTATTCCTTACTTTACTAACGTAAATGACATCGCCGCGGTCTAGTGGGTAGTGTGTTGGCTTATTAGACGAAAGGCCCGGGTTCGAATCACAGGTCAGACATCAAAACGAAAAATATTTCTTCGGCGACTTCCTCTCAGCAGATTTCTGGCAAAGACTCTGAGAGTAAAAATTGCCATGAAAAGCTGCTCAAAAATCTGTCTTTCGGAGTCGACTTTAAACTGTAGGTCCCGCCACTCATCTATAAAATTAACGCACACAACATAAGTGGTGTGAGAAGCTAGGTCGTAATCCTGATTGAAGGGTTGTAATGGCGTGATTTGCCTATGAAAGTCACCCTAGTAACCTTGCACAAAGTGCCGATATGACTGCAATAGAGATTTAGGAGATTATTTGGAAGAATAGTTACGTAGTTACTAACCTTGAAACAAAAATCATGTGAAAAATTTGCTAATGTGAACAGAAACCACTACACGAAACTGGTACATTCAATAGCAAATGGATTAAATGGAGTGCTTGACCATTCAGGGATATCATATTTTGTATACATTTTAATATATGGGCGTTGGATTATAAGTTTACTCTGAGTTTTCCTTGGGGTAGGCTCGCTTTTCCGGTCCAAAAATATGGAGTAACCAGAAAGTTTCTCTTACTTTTCATATGTTTTGTCGAAAACTGTAGGTTCCGCCACTTATGTATACAATTAACACACACAACATAAGTAGTGTGAGAAACTAGGTTAATAATCCTGACTGAAGGCTTGTAATGACCAATTATGTATGTACTAACGTAAAAAATGTAGGATTCTATACGTTTTAGAATAAAGATTACGTGGAGACACACGATACCCCTAGGATTAAGGCAGCGGCAGTCTAATATGAAAATGTGCTTAAAACTAATTAAGAAGAAGATATTTCGTTGAAGCTATACACCCCCAAGAGAACGAATGAAAAAATAACGATTGAAGCACGTTATTGGAACGATCGATTTATCGTAGCTTGGAAATTCTATTTTTCTGTGATCACCGATTCCCTTACAAGCCTAATAGCGGTATGAAAAAAAAATATGACTTTTCATGCCAAAGCATGCTATTATTTTCTACAACACTGTAAAGGCTCTTCAATTAATGATAATAATTATTTATTATTTAAACTATTAAAGATTCCCGAAATATGGTAAACGTTAACACACACTTTATAATTTTTTTTTTTTATACAAGTTTCTTTCTATTAATCAAGAAAAACCATATTTTTTAATATTTTTTTTTATTTATTTTTGTTTTTAACAATTTTATGTTTGCATAGATAGTTTAAATTTTGTAGGTCAGTTTGACCTTAAAGCTATTGATCAAGCATCACTTATGAATGTATCTTTTAACTTGGCTGTATTCAATTTTGGAATATTGCTTTTATTATGACGTTTGTTTCGATTTTTTATTTTCGATTTTATATTTTTCGTTTTGCTTTTTATATTATGGAAATTCACAAGTTTATTTAATACAACACCAAGATTGTTGTAGTTTTATTTGTAAGACATGAAATATAAGTTGTCAATCTGGTTAATATTTAACAACTAATTAAATATTTATTTATTGTTTTATTTATTTATTTATAATTTTTTGTTTTTGTTTTAGTTTTTGCACTAGTTTTTGTTTATCATTTTTTCTTTGCATTACAATTTACAAAAATTTACAATTCAATTCACCTGTGTAACGATTTATTTCACATTTAAACGGACAAACTGCGCATGCTTAACCACCGATGTTAAGCTCTGGACTGTTATTTATTTTGGACTCGCTTCAGTTAAGATTAAATTTTGCAGTTTCGCATTTTGGCCAACACCAACAAATGCTGTATGATAATAATAAACGCTACCACTTATGAATATGCATTCAAAGCAAACTATTCACCAATTTTTTTTGGGATTTATTTTATCTCTCTAGTCTCTCTATAAATCATGTATCTCTTCCTCTCTCGCTATGAATAAAACAGTTTTTCTTTTAATATGTACTCCTCTCTCTACCTCCGATTACTAGTACCTGTTGTTTAAACCTTGCAAACATTTTAAAATGTTTACTCTCTGGTCTAGTGTCTTACATCTTTTGTAAACTACTTGTGATCTGCTAGCTCACTATATGGACTCACTTTTTATGATAATTGTATGCTTTGCACTGAGCACTAGTTTAGTTTATTATGCATCCGACTGGCTTAGTTTTAATGGCATTATTATTATTGTTATTGTCTTACTCTATATAATATTGCTTTGCTATTATTTTATTCTTCTTTTATGATTTACAATATTTCCATATGAAATTTAAAAATGTTTAATTACTGAATATGTCCATGTTATTTATAATTTAGTAACCATTAGTGGTAGTATTAAGTTTTTAATTTGTATTTTTATAAAAATATTATCATATTTTTTAAACTAAATCCCCATAAATAACCGTTATTTGTTTAATATCCCATTTATTTAAAAAAAAAGAGCGATCTTTTAGTAACAAGTTCTTACACAACAAAAAATTGTTAATTAAATTTTTCTTTTTGCCTAATTTTTATTAACAAATGACAGAGTTAGTAAATTTTATACGATTTCATTGTAGTCAATTGTACACCAACAAGATTATTCATATTGTTTTCCATTACATTCATTCTAGTGTTCCTCTAGGAAGTCACCTAGTATCCTTATTTATAAATGATTTACCTTGAGTTACATTTGTTTCCATTTCAAAGCTCTATTATAAGCTGTTGGCAGGATACTGCAGTCTTACAAAGATAAGGACATTCTTAGTGATTCCTATTTGGGGTACGAAATTAGGTGAAAATATGCCTCCGTCGAGAGTCCAAAAAGGTCTACAGTGGTTCTTATCAGTCTCCCAAATTAAAACACCACGTGAAGAAAACAATAAAAAAATAAAAAAAAAACTTATTCAAGAGAAAAATAAACTGACAGAAGTACAAGAAAAGAGAAAAAGAGTGGGAGAAAAACTACAGAGTGTCCTCAACAGTGCGCTAATACCCGTATTTTAACTCTACAGGGCAGAAATTCTATTAGAAATTAACTCCCGTAGACTATTAAAAAAGTAACTCCTGCCAAGAATGCGGTGTTTTAGGACTTTGTAAGCTAGGGTCAATGTGTTCAATACACTCAGGCTCCCACACACACAAACCGTGCGAAAAGTAAATCGCCTATGTCGTACAAACTGATCTCCGACTAAATGTTTATCAAGGTCCTAATACAACCCATTTCTTTGTAGAGTCTAGCCCGGGTGATAATGGCCGATAGATTCCGAGATCTTTTCTACTTCACCGTGTAGTACCCGCTCACATAATTCCCTATTGGTGCCTTCAAGATAGCCAGACAACAAACAAAATTGCTTTAAATTAAATACTCCATTGTAAAGTAACGTGTAATTTCGAACATTAGAATACTCCTCAGTTTACATTTTCGTAACGTCACAGACCACAATCCGCAGGTGGTATAAACAATTTTTTATGAAACCCTAAACAAATTCGATCTAGCAAAAAATTAGAAACTATATACTCCTATACTCCATTTACAAGATTTGCATTTATATGCAACGCAGGAATGCATTTACGAACAGGCCCTAGCTTAGATATTCTGTGATCCTTTCTATTTTTCCCTATAGTATCCAACTCCGTGTAATCCCTTAATCGATCTGTCCTAAGAAATATTCCAAGGGAGGCTTGACTGGCCGCTTTATCCAAGCATTTCGCTGCCCGATCTTTTTATATCTTGTTTCCAATCTCCTAGTCGCCATGCCATAACTCCCCTGAACCCATCTCAGTACAACTCTTAAATGCCTAAGCGCCTTGTTAGGCCGATCGATCATTACTAACTTCCTAATCAAACGAAATGGTTTTAAATCGATTAGTAAAGTAACGTTTAATTTCGAACATTAGAGTACTCCACAATTTACAATTTTGTAACGTCAAAGACCGCAATCCGCATGTGGTATAAACAATTCTTTAGGAAATCTTTAACAAATTCAAAACAGTAAAAAATTAGAAACTCTATACTCCTAATATTACCTCAACCTACAAATCAGTAAACAAGTTTTTCTTTTAAATGCCGACTACAATTTTCCCAACTAAAGAAAATTCACTTGCAAACTAAATGTCTTAACACACAACAAATCAAGTTGTTACAACTACTAAACCAGTATTAGTGACTCAATGCCACACATTGATGATGTTTGGTTGTTAGTGGTCAAAGACCAACTTGTTGATGTTTTATTACAGGCAGTCACCTAACGTATTAATATGCCACTTCCATTAACAGGAAGTTACGTCAACAACATCAGCATCACTAATGAAAAACGAAAGGATTTGAATTTGAATAAAAACCAGATAATTTTTAGCTTTTGTTTTTCTTTTATTTAACCATTGGATAGCTCTGAGAGGAGATTCTCCAACAATATGAGGAAAATAAAAAGTATGCACAACCCCCGAAGTAGCAGCAAAGCCAGCTTCCAGATGGTAACAAGTTCCATCAAATAGTGCATTCAGTTAGTCATAGGGGTGTGGTGTTTTATTAACTTAATTATTAACAGCAACATTGAAGCGAATTTAATCCAACTGCAAAGGGAAAAAATAAAACAATTATCAAGATTATTTATAAACAATTCTTGTTTTTGTGGGTGTAAGCAAAACAAAATTAAACTGACCTTCTTGAAGCCAATATCATTGGCGTATTCTCTGAAGCATTGACGGCAAATGTTCAAACCATATTTACGGATCAAACCATGACGGTTAGAGCAGGCACGGCTAAAAGAAAAATAATAGATTTCCATCAATTGTTTGGCTTTTTATAATAATATTTATTATTTGTATATTTTATTATTTATCTTCCTCATTACTTAAATGAAATCACCCACATGTAGAGGAGCTCGATTTCTAAAGAGAAAGCAATTAAAGAAAATATTTTTGTTGCCACCCTCAATTAAGAAACTTGCAACACAGATTTTACCGCAAATTCCGTACTCAACCGGGGGCTTATTTAATTTAATTAATTTAAATCAATAATATATAAACAATATGAATGCACTATTAATTAATTTATTAACTATTCCACACATTTAAAGCACGACACCTAACCTCACTTTCTATGTACAAAAACTTTAACACAAGTTTTTAGGCATATTTTCACCATGGCATTCATATGATTTATATATTATCTTGCAGAGAATTTAATGGTGTTTAGATATTTACCAGCATCTGGAACCTTGGCCGTATTTACGTGGATGCGAATACCAAAGATTAGCAAAACCCATGTTAGCTACTTAACTTCGTAAAGGCAAAAGAAAGAAAAGATGGCTGCCATCCGTCGGGCTATAAATTCACACGGTTGTAAATAATTTCTAAGAAATACATCAAAGTTGCATATTTTGGTATTAAAAAAATTGTTGTCATGGTAGTACCAGAAACAAAGAAAAAAATAGAAATGTTGTTTACTGTTTATATAAATGAAATGTGTAAAATTTTAAATATACGTATGGGTATTTTTAACTGATTCATGATAAACTTTTACTATTTTGCATTGGTTTCGTTTTTATTTTACATGAAAATAAATAATAAACATTCATAATCAATTATTTTTAATTTATAAATACTAAGTAAAACAAATACAGTACACGTACAAAATATAAAATTATTTTTAGTGCTTGGCAACTCTTTGGAGTTGTACCAGTTTTTTTTTCTGAATTTAAAGAACTGTGTATATAGTGTAATAACGCCTTTCTGACGTTTAAAATTCTGAATCTGAAGAACTGTATATATAGTGTAATAACGCCTTTCTTACGTTTATTTATAAACAACCGCCTTTAACATTTATATTTAAGCTTAAAATAATTATTTAAAATTGTAATTTATTGTTTTTTATAAAAGTATGGAAACTATAGAGGAAAATATACAAAATGTGGAATTAAAAATAGCAAAATTAAATAATTTTATAGCTTTAAGCTTAAGAAGAAATAAAATTTCAAAGGAATTGGAGCAACTCATTGCAGAAACTATAAAAGTCCGTGACATATTGACCGAAGCCCACGAACAAATGCAAAAGGAGTTCAACTCTTTGCAATGTGACTACGAGGAGGTTATGAGCCAAATGAGAAAAAGACAAATGCTCGTCAATGATTATTTTATTAAGGCAAAGCAAAAGGCAGCAGAAGAACAAAAACAGTTAGAAGCGGTTAGCGCGCGAAAGAATAACGGTACAGCTCCTCCATCGGCTGTCCAATTATTGGGAGCAAATTTAGCTGAACTAAAACTAAACCAGGGCATGTTAATTACGCCCAAAATAAAAATAAACGAATATAAAAACTCTCCATTGGTCAAGAGGAAAAAAAGTCCTGTTCCATTTCAATTTGTGGAATTTGATGTCACCATAACCCAAACGCAATTTGATACAATACCAAAGTAACGAAAGAAGTGATTTTTTATAAAATAATTTTATTACTATTAAAGAATCCTTTTTCAACAGATACATGTGTGGCCGTGAAACTCTGGCTCAGTTGAATTCGTTTTTAGAAACTGTTATAATACCATGCTTCAATGAGAAGTACCAGCTTATCCATAAGGAACGTAATTGTCTAAGTAACTTAAACGATATTGACTTATGGAGGTTATATAATGACCAGGCATCGACTTTACCAGGTAGGTTGTTACAAATAATAGTGCAACAGTTGGATATGTATTAATTTTAAAGTGCATAGGTCGCTATTTTATAACTTGTGGTGATATTACCCGAAAACTGGATAAAATGTTGGATAAAAAAAGCCATAATCGCTTGGTAATGCTTAGACATATTGGCATATTACAAGAAATGCGCATTAAACAAACTGTTTTCTATATTTGGTCATACAATTATCTGGAACATCATTCCAACAAGTAATCATTGTTATTATAAGTAAAAAATTGTATTTTAATATAAGAAATCATTGTTAATAGAAATCTTTATTTAAATTAAATTGTATCTAGCAGTTCATTCAGTTATTGGCACCATATTAATTTACAAAAAATTATGAGGGGAAGAAAGGGAAACATACTCAGAAGCACTTTGATTCTTCTCGTATGTAGAAAGATAGTTTACATTAATGCATTGAAAATAGAACAACAGATTCGAGACATTGCTTTATAAAGAGAAAGTGAAAGGTAAGACAGGTGTTTAACCTTTACTTTAAATTTTATTTAAAAAATTTAAATCTTTATTCTGATTCCAATTTTAAAGATTTATACCGCTATTCATAGTTTTAGCCGGGTATACATACATAAAAAATCTATTTATTCGAATATAAAAGAAAATTACATTACATACTACGGAAAACACAAAAAAAAATTACAAATTACATAAATAATTAAAATTGTAAAATTTTCACTGAACACAATTAAAAGTTTAAAATTAAAAAGGCTTAATTGTTCAAATCAGGCAATATAGAATCTAATAAACCTTTAGAAAACTCTACATTACCCAACATAAAAATATCATTCAAATTAGGTTTTAGTTCTTGGCAACTCTTTGGAGTTGTACCAGTTTTTTTTCTGAATTTCAAGAACTGTGTATATAGTGTAATAACGCCTTTCTGACGTTTATTTATAAACAACCGCCTTTAAAATTCTGAATCTGAAGAACTGTGTATATAGTGTAATAACGCCTTTCTGACGTTTATTTATAAACAACCGCCTTTAAAATTTATATTTAAGCTTAAAATAATTATTTAAAATTATAATTTATTGTTTTTTATAAAAGTATGGAAACTATAGAGGGAAATATACAGAATGTGGAATTAAAGATAGCAAAATTAAATAATTTTATAGCTTTAAGCTTAAGAAGAAATAAAATTTCAAAGGAATTGGAGCAACTCATTTCAGAAACTATAAAAGTCCGTGACATATTGACCGAAGCCCACGAACAAATGCAAAAGGAGTTCAACTCTTTGGAATATGACTACGAGGAGATTATGAGCCAAATGAGAAAAAAACAAATGCTCGTCATGGATTATCTCATTAAGACAAAGCAAAAGGCAATAAAAACAGCAGAGGAAGAGCAAAAACAGTTAGATATGGTCTTAAGTTGTAGTAAAGCCCCGTTAAAAGCGGTTAGTGCGCTTAAGAATTACGGTACAGCACCTCAATCGGCTGTCAAGTTATTGGGAGCTAATTTAGCTGAACTAAAATTAAACCAGGGCATGTCATTTACGCCCAAAATAAAAATAAACGAATATAAAAACTCTCCATTGGTCAAGAGGAAAATAAATCCTGTTCCATTTCAATTTGTGGAATTTGATGTCACCATAACCCAAATGCAATTTGATACAATACCAAAGTAACGAAAGAAGTGATTTTTTATAAAATAATTTTATTACTATTAAAGAATCCTTTTTCAACAGATACATGTGTGGCCGTGAAACCCTGGCCCAGTTGAATTCGTTTTTAGAAACTGTTATAATACCATGCTTCAATGAGAAGTACCAGCTTATCCATAAGGAACGTAATTGTCTAAGTAACTTAAACGATATTGAGTTATGGAGGTTATATAATGACCAGGCATCGTCTTTACCAGGTAGGTGATTACAAATAATAGTGCAATAGTTGGATCTGTATTAATTTTAAAGTTCATAGGTCGCCATTTTATAACCTGTGGTGATATTACTCGAAAACTGAATAAAATGTTGGATAAAAAAAGCCAAAATCGCTTGGTAATGCTTAGACATATTGGCATATTACAAGAAATGCGCATTAAACAAACTGTTTTCTATGTTTGGTCATGCAATCATCTGGAACATCATTCCAACAAATGATCATCGTTATTCTAAGTAAAAAAATTGTATTTTAATAAAAGAAAACATTGTTAATTGAAATCTTTATTTAAATTAAATTGTTGTATCTAGCAGTTCATTCAGTTATTGGCACCATATTAATTTACAAAAAAGTATTAGGGGAAGAGTCATACATTTAAATTTACCATCAGGGAAACATACTCAGAAGCACTTTGATTCTTCTCGTACGTAGAAAGATAGTTTACATTAATGCATTGAAAATAGAACAACGGATTCGGGAAAGGTAAGACAGGCGTTTAACCTTTACTTTAAATTTTATTTAAAACATTTAAATCTTTATTCTGATTCCAATTTTAAAGATTTATACCTCTAATTCATAGTTTTAGCCATGTATACATACATAAACAATCTATTTATTCGAATATAAAAGAAAATTACATTACATACTACGGAAAATACAAATTAAAAACAAATACATAAAAAATTAAAATTGTAAAATTTTCACTGAACACAATTAAAAGTTTAAAATTAAAAAGGCTTAATTGTTCAAATCAGGCAATATAGAATCTAATAAACCTTTAGAAAACTCTACATTACCCAACATAAAAATATCATTTAAATTATTTCTAGCATACGAAATATCTAAATTATTGTTATCTGTTATTGCAATATTCTCATTATTCGCTACTACATTATCTTGGGCTATAATCGAGGGCATTTGAAATCATACTGGGCTTTTTTAAACCCTGAGCTGCTGCAGCAGCTTCCAATTGTAACTTTTGCATTTGCATCATTAGACGAGCGTTAGCATCTAGATGGGAATGCCTAGCTCTTATGTGTTTATCACGATCTCCACGTTGTCTAAAGTTTTTCGTAC
The DNA here is from genome assembly GCA_014635995.1 of Sarcophaga peregrina. NCBI lineage: Eukaryota > Metazoa > Arthropoda > Insecta > Diptera > Sarcophagidae > Sarcophaga > Sarcophaga peregrina. Next base: position 27,019,770 of record CM025789.1, on the reverse strand, counting down.
AAAAATGACAACCGAATGGTTTTTCACCAGTATGAATACGTTGATGATTTTTTAAGGCATCAGGCACGATAGAATCGTTTGCCACATGCCTCGCATTCATAACGTCTTTCGCCGCGATGTATTAAACGATGCTGATAGAAAACGGAGCCTGTAAGAAAACGTTTACCACACACTAAACAATGATAAGGCCTCTCTCCAGTATGGCATTTACGAATGTGATCATTTAAATCAGGGCGTATGGTAAATTTACGAGTACAGCCTGGTTCTTTGCAGGCAAACGGTTTAACTCCTAAAAAAAAAAACGATTTCGAAAATGGTCTCAATATATAGAAATATATGTACATTAGAGGCTAACAGACCTTGATGAAAACGTAAATGTTGCCATAAATGACTAGATTGCGTATACGACTTTCCACAGATATCGCATAAATACTGGCGGGTCTTGTTTGAACCGCCCGAACCATCTTTATCTCTTTTATATTTCCTATAATGTTTCTCTTCATAATGAGTAACACACTCTTGGGCACTTTCGAAAACACTTTCACAATACTCACAAGGTAATTGCAATATGCCGATGGTTTTATTCAGACGTGGAAAAAAGTGATATGAGGTATAACTTTAGACAAATGAAATGTAATGTTAGTATTATCAAATGAAAAGCTTTAATCTAATATTACAAATATCTTACCGATGTTCATGTAGAAGTTCCAATGATTGGAATTTATTCTCACATACATTGCATACAAAATAGCGTTGCGTAGTGGCTTGATGAATTTTTAAATTTTCACGCATAAATACACATTCCGCCTGCCAGTGCGTAAATATTTCTTTTGATGTTCTCATATGAATATCACAGGCAAAACATTCAAATCTTCTCGTTGGAAGATGGCATGCTGAATGTACAAATAGATATGACACTTCAGAGAATACAAAATCACAAAATTCACATTGTAGGATACAACTTAAAATGACTAGTTTTAAGTAAAAATTCGGCTTATCTTCTTGATAACTTGATATAGTTGAGTTATAAAATGATCTTTGGGCCTAAAATTAAGAACTTTGTAATTATTTTTATTTAATGATAGCTGATGTAAAATATATTTGAATTCATTGAGAAATTAATAAGAAATTGCTGAACATTAAGAAGCTCTTGCGATACAATTGATACTTTTCAAGCATATCGTATTAATTTGCTTACCTCCAATTTCAAATTATTTAAGGCATCATCCACATACGATTCATATGGTATTTCGCCGCAGTTATCCAATTCTTTTTGATCTGCTAATTCATCGGGAAAATGTAGAATATATATGCTTTAATGCCTCATTTGGTTCAAAGAAAATACGGCCGCATAAGGTACACTTAATCACAACTCGTAAACTATTGATGCTCTGAACGCCGCCTTGCATTGAAGTACATTTATTGCTACTTGCATTATTGTTAGTGGGAATTAAATCTAAAGCATGCTTTTCCATATGACGCAATAAACCAGAGGCATGGACAAATTTTCTTTCGCATAAAGTACATTCATGTGGACCCTCCTGTTTTTTGCAGTTGTTCGATGAGGATAACACACTTGATGTTGACGAAGATGCAGCTGTAGCTGAACTTGTCATTGAAGTGTTAGAATTAGAACTAGAACTTACGTTATTACTAGTATTAACATCATATTTTAACTCATCCTTAAGGAAACGTCTTATGCGTATCTGATTTTCACGGAGTAAACGTATACAAGCCGGCTCCGGAGGTAATAGTGGCTCTTCTTTAATAGGCTTACTAAGAGTTGTAGTGGAACTTGTGCCATTATTTACAGGCGGCATTATAAGATTATGTTCCTCGTCATAATCGCAAATATGTAAGCTGAAAGGCCTCATTGTTAAATATACAATTGCAATTGGAACATTTGATTATTTTACATGCTGGCACAAATGAAATTGGCAATGGTGCGGGAGGAGCTATATCTTTTAAAGCTGAAAATGAAATAAAAACATGTATTTAATCCTTATTGGATAATCTCCTTCTCCTTTACATACCTAAAATTTCAGCCTTTGGCTGTGTTTCCAAAAATTTCAAAATTTTCATTTCTTCTTCGGTAACATCAAATGCTGGCGCAATTACATTTTCCTTCACTGGTTCGGTGACAATTGTCGCAGCCTCTACGACAACAGGTGGTGGCGGTACCAGAGGAATGTTTTCGGTGAGACTAATTAGTGACTCTTTCAATTGTTCAGGCTCCACTGATGGATTTTCTTTTAAAGGCATTTGACTTAAGTCCAAAACTTCTTCGTTTACATCATAATTTTCTGTAAAATTGTTCATTTTAAATGCTGCATCAAACGAATCCAACGTAGCACTTTTCAATTCCTCTGTCGTGATATCCTCCTCTAGCAATGGCATGCTGCTAGAACAGGAAGAAAACGATTCGCTCAACATAAAGTCGGAGGTATTTCTGTCTTTATACTCGGCATTAAAATCTTTCAATTGTGCAAACAATTGTTCCGACAACCAAGCATCGGACGTATTAAAGTCCTCTTCACTAAAACTCATGATTTAATTAAGTTTTTTCCTAATAGAAGAATCTCTTTCTACACAATCAATTGAAATTCCCGAAAAAAAATATTGAAATTGATTTTTAATTATAATTCTCTAACGGTTTTTTGACAATAAAATCAAAGCCAATGTGTTTGGCTTTTTTGCATTTAAAACTACAGTGTTGCTTAATATAGTAATAGATCATTTAAATTCGCCAGTAATGCAATAATTCGGAATTAAAACTATAAATTGCAATTGCATATTAGTTTGCTGTACCATAATTAAAGTATTCTGCAAAAAAAGTTTTTATTTGAAATGAAAAAATTAAGGCGTGTTCTTAAACATCAAGTTTACTTCATAACTTTTGGCTCAATTTCTTTTGAATTTGTTAAATTATTTCGTTAATTTTCAAATTTATTTCACATATCCCGAAAAATGTACCTTGTATATAAATGCCTTAGGGAAACAACAGTCGACAGGACACCTTAGTATTTTGAACTTCTTTTGCCCAAGAAAGGGCAGAAAAACTGATTATACAGTGCCTGTTATGGCTTTATGTCCGAGTTGCAGATTCTTCTCCCGGATACGACATGATACAGCGGTAGATAAAGCACAGACGTCTGGAGTTTCCTTTAAGAAGCTCCGATTTGAGCTTCAGTTTGATTAAATGATGACTGCAGTGACTTTCTAGTTGAGAGTTTTAGTGTTTTGAAAGCTCCTGACATTATTGTTGATCCAGTAACTTTAAATGCAGAATTTTATGTGATCTGCCCAAGGCATAACGAACTTTGTAGCGCAGTTTTTAAGGGCTTAAAGTAATATTCTGCCTTGAGAGTATTCGAGAGAAAAGTCCTACGTAAGATCTTCGGTCCAGTGCGAGTTGGCGATGATTTCCGCATCCGATTTAACAGTGAACTGTATGAGCTCCTCAACGACATGGACGTTGTACAGCGTATTAATATCCAGCGGCTGCGCTGGCTCGGTCATGTCGGTCGAATGGAGGAGGATGCTCCGGCGAGACGAGTATTTAATGCGGAGATCTGCGGAAGGACCAAATCGAGGAAGCCCTGTCATCGATTGGTATGACCAATTGGCGTAGGCGCGTAAGAAGCAGAGGCGCCTGAAAGGATGTGTTGCGGCAGGCCGAAATCCGTTAATCGGGTTGTTATGGCCAATTAAGTAAGTAAGTAAGTAAGTGGAGTGTTTATGAATATCGAGGAACTTATTAAATTTATATTTAGTAATAGCCTTCGCAACCTAATTGAACCTATGACAGAATACAAAGAAATCTGGTACCTTTCAAATAGGCTTTGATAGTTCACGAATATCAATGAACAAAATTAAAATTGTGTAAAATATAAATAATTTTTATATTATTCCCGTGGCTTATATTATTTACTCAATTGTAGAATTACAATTTTTTATTATATTAAACATTTATGAAATGAAAACGACAAATAAGTAAGAATCTTGAATATATTTAAAGCTTTTATAAAATTAATAAAATATTTACTTACCCCTTATATTTTTAAAAAAAGAAAGTTGGCAATCCTACTACAAAGCTTGCTCAGTTACAAATATTTTTTCATAAGAATTGGGTGTACTTCACGCATTTAATTTGCCTACGTGAGGAAATAAATTTACGATTTTATTGCGGCATTAATGTTCTAAATAAACAAAAAAAAAAAATATTTTATTAATTGGAACATTAACAAAATACGGTAATAAGAGTACTATTAAAAATACATTTTTAAATATATTTCTGCTAAAGAACTTGACATTTCGTGACATTCATAAGGTAAGAAGAGAAAAAATTATTAACAATGCACCTGATTTTATTACTTTACATTAGTTTTCCCATATTTATTATTTATGTTAGTGTTTGTCAAACAATAAATTGTTTTTTTTTATTAGCGCGCTGATTGTTGGGTTGAACTTGAAAATAAATAAAAAAAAATAATAAGAGGTACGTACTTCAGCCATTCAATATATAGGAAGCCGTTTTAAAAATCCACAACAACAAAAAATATTCTTTCTACAGTAATTCATTTGTGTAACGAGAGACATTATGCAACGCATTGCAGTAATTGGCGGCACCGGTATGACCGGCCAGTGTGTGGTTGATTATGCATTGGAAAAAGGTAATGTGATCTTTATTGCAGTATAAAAAAGCCTTAATAATATATTCCAATTTTTATTTGCATGATAAGTAGGCCTTAAAGTGCGTCTACTCTATCGCAGTGAGAAAACAGTGCCAGAACGCTTTAAGGGCAAAGTTGAAATGGTACAAGGCGATGTAACCAATTACGATGACTGCAAAAAAGTCGTGGAAGGTGTCGATGGCGTCTGTGTCATTTTGGGCACACGCAATAAATTGGAGGCCACTACAGAACTATCAACGGGTACAGCTAATCTCATTAAGGTCATGAAAAATTTGAATGTTACGAAATTTTCGATTGTAATGTCCTCGTTCCTATTGCGGCCGGTCTCAGAAGTTCCAGCCATGTTCCATCGTCTTAATGAGGAACATCAACGCATGCTGGATTTGACAAAATCATCAGATCTGGAGTATATTGCTGTACTACCGCCTCATATTGCAGATGAACCTTCCAGTGAATATACAGTCTTACATGATGATTCGCCTGGACGCCTTGTTTCCAAATATGATTTGGCTAAATTCATTGTAGATTCATTGGATCAGCCAGAGCACTATGGCAAAGTATGTGGTATTGCCAAGAAGATGAATTAAAGCTAGATCAACCGGAGCGTACTATCCATCGTAAAGTGTGTGTGTGGTATTGCAAAGAAATAAAAGTGAAGCAAAAGGGCAGCTATTAGAATATTTAAAAAGCCATCAGTATATTACAAATCTATTCGTTTAATAACTTTAGTGCCTTAATTTAGAAAGTAGAGAGAAGAAAACTATTAGATTACTTGGCGTCATATAATTATTATTCCCAAGTACGAATACATTTTAAAAGTCACGTTCACCTAGTAAAGCAATTTGTTTGCTGCCATTAATAAAATAAAGCATTTTTTATTGCATTTGTTTTTAAATTGGAATTAGAATTAAAAATTCATTAGAATTTACGCAATATGTTTTGAAATTATTTAATTAATATTAAAGAATATTATTTTACATTTAAAAAGACACATTTTTTCTGAATATGAATGAATTTATTAAATAAAAATTAAGTTAAATGAAAATTCACAAGTGTTGTTTGTTGTTGGGGATATAGTTATTTTATTACATGGTAATATTGCAGTATAACTAGCGTTGTTTCAGGCAGTTATTTTTGGTACCTGAAGGCTGTTGAGGCCGGGACATAGTGGATAATCGGTAATGAATGAGTCGGCAGATTAGGTTCACTTTCTGAGGTCGACTTAATAATAGTTGGTCCAGATCCTGCCATCTGATTCTCTCGGCCTCATCACTGACAATGGATCAAAGAGGAACAGTTGGTATGGATCGGGATATGTCCATAAGACAGTGCTAATGTAAGAGCATCCTGAGGATAGTAGTTATTGGATCTTTTATATTTCCTTGTCGGAAGGTAGGTTGTTGCTATGAGGAAGAGTGGTAACTATTAAACATTACCTCCAGCCTTATGTAGACTAATGGACCCTGGGCAAGGACTTTTTGAATGTTACGGTTTTTCATAGATTCGTAAATAGATTGAGCAGTTTGAGGCAGAGCTAACTAAGGCTTTTAGGTTGTATGTAGTTGCGCTCTCTTGTGTGCTTGTCCATCTTATATCCATAAATCCACAAGAAATCCCTGGGGGATTTGAGAAGAATCCCCTCATGTTGGAACACTGATCTATAAAGTAGTAACACGATCAGTGTTGCCGTATTTAGTTATTTCTAAGCAATATTCTTAGAAAAGTTATGCGAACGTAATAAATTTTTACACAAAAAATCGAAGAATAATGTTAGGCAATATGTAAAAATGAAAAAAATATTGCCATATTGAAAATTGTATAATAAAAATGTAACCAGATATATCGGTGAATGACTGTACTAACAGAGGTGAAAATTACTTATTCTAGACACGCACCGTTCACATCGCAATATACAGTACATGTGTTTATGGTAATACAGTATCATTTCGAGTAACGGCACTTTGGTGAGTTTCGGTTTTATTCACCACACCGGAGAAATTCACCACACTTTTTTGTAAAAACTCACCACACTAGTAGAAACTCACCACAACTTCAAAAAAATTAATTTTTTTACTGTTCCTCCTCCCTCCCTCTTCCCCCCCTACAACAAAACAAACTTTTTTCAAACACAGACAGATTTTTTTATGTTTTTGTTTTCCGAACCGGGCTCCCCCCCCTACTCCTTCCACTCCTCCCTTTCTCACTTTTTACTCTTTCTTCCTTCCCCCCACCCACCCCCCTTTACCTACCTACCCCCCCACTTCTTTCTTTCCTTTTTAACTACCCTCCTACACCTCCTACCACCCCCCCTCCCCTACACACACACACAATTTCACCATAAATTGCCTAATTTTTGTTTTTTTTTTTCACTTTTTTTTTGTCTCACCTGGGGATTGAACAGCGGCCGTTGGGCATCACATCTTGCTTGTAACGGTTGTTAGACAGATAGACCACATTAGTACATTAAACAAAATGGTTTTAATTCTTACTTAATAAACCCGGAAACGGAAAAAGAATGTACGAATTATTTTATCTTTTGAACGAACAAAAACAAATAGATGAAAAAATAGTACTGAAAGGGTTGGCGGAAGTATACTACGGTTTTTCAAAATGAAAAACAAAAGTACTAAATTTTTCAACACTGGTCAAGCACAAAACATTTTAAGCTTGATGGTGTGTGTGTGTGCAGATGCGAAAATTCAATATTCTATGAGGGGGTTTTTCTGGAATCAGTTTTCATCAGTTTGCGTGTTTTTGTTACCTATATTTATTTTTCCTCTTATCTCACTATCTCTTCTTCTTCGATGACTGTGCTAATTAATCCTAAAACCTCATAAACAAATTTATTTTATTCCTGTACCTCGACTTTTTCGAACGTTTTCTATTCTCAGGATGAAAAGAGTCTGTTTTTTTTTGCCTGCATCTTTTTATTTCCTACGCTCTCCAATTAATTATTACACAGCCCTGCAAATGTGGATTTTTTTGTGCGGATAATATGGCTCCAAGTGTTTCCGAAGTGTGCTGATCACGAATCTGGGTTCAAAAACTTTCCATCACGTCAGGTTTTCGAGAAAAATGCGGCTGAAACCCCTAAAAATATCATCGTTTTTGGCCATTTTTGAAAAATTATGGAGCTAAAAAGAACACGGTCGTGCTAGAACCATCATAGCTATTATCAGAAATTGGGCTCTTTAAAATGAGCCCAAAGCCAAATTGTGTGCGTGCACCCTTAAAGTAGGGGGTGTGGGTTTATTATGTCAACAAGGGGTGCAAGAGAAAAAGAAACACATTCAGAAGTCATTAAAAATTAATCAGATTTACTTGAAAATTGTTAATCAGGGTTCCCAAGAACCCAAGGTCGCTGATTACAGATCTTCATTCCGATTTAAAAAATTCAAAATGGCGAATCCAATATGGCGGTAGGTAACAACTTTCAAGTAAATCCGATTAATTTTTGATAAACCTCGACCGCCATATTTGCTCCGCCATTTTGAATTTCTTAAATCTTTTTTTAAATTCATTACAAACCCTTCAGGCTGGAAATTGGACCTAGTTTCTTTCTCACAACACTTATATAATTTATTTGTGTGCATTATGGGATGGAATGCATGCAAACAAGGTAATGTTTCTGACTGTGGCCAACATGGCGACCACCAGGACGATCCTTGTCTTTCTTGCTGTATTCAATCAAGTTGACACGCAGCCTCCTCGCGGCCCCTCCTAGATGGCATTCTAGCACCTGCTAGATGTTAACTAATGCGTGCAGCGAAGTCCAATCCCCTGGACGTTAAATTTGGGTTGTGCGTAGGGCTTGGAACCCCCACCACGTAAAAATTTTACTCCAATGAAAACTAATATACAGAATTCCAAAAAGATCCCCTTTAAAGTTGACGACCACGGCAAATGTTCAAAGGACAACGATTTAAAAATAGCCACTTGGAACGTCCGCACCCTTCACAGGGTGGGCGCTTCCGCCCAGCTGGCGGATGCCCTCAAGAAATGTAGGACTGACATCACTGCCATACAGGAAATGCGATGGATAGGGCAAGGATGCAAAAGGCTAGCATCTTGCGATATATATTACAGCTGCCATGTTGATAAGCACGAATTTGGATGCGGATTTGTGGTTAATAAGAGACATTTAGAGGTCCGAACATTGACTCGGACCACTACCTTGTCTCAGCCAAGTTTCGATTGCGCATTAGCGCCTCGAGGATGGCGCGCTCTAGTACATTGCGGAAGCTGGATGTCAGGAAGCTGCGATCACAAGGGACAGTTGAGGCGTTCTCCCGCTCAACTCTCGGATAAGCTCCGTCAATCCCCATCTAATCTCAACGACATTGGAGGACTGTGGGCCAACATCTCCCCACTCCTTGCGCCACTACTGCGGAAACAGTCCTTGGTTTCCAAGCGCAAATAAATAAAAAAATAATAAGAGGTTCGTACTTCAGCCATTCAATATATAGGAAGCCGTTTTAAAAATCCACAACAACAAAAAATATTCTTTCTACAGTAATTCATTTGTGTAACGAGAGACATTATGCAACGCATTGCAGTAATTGGCGGCACCGGTATGACCGGCCAGTGTGTGGTTGATTATGCATTGGAAAAAGGTAATGTGATCTTTATTGCAGTATAAAAAAGCCTTAATAATATATTCCAATTTTTATTTGCATGATAAGTAGGCCTTAAAGTGCGTCTACTCTATCGCAGTGAGAAAACAGTGCCTGAACGCTTTAAGGGCAAAGTTGAAATGGTACAAGGCGATGTAACCAATTACGATGACTGCAAAAAAGTAGTGGAAGGTGTCGATGGCGTCTGTGTCATTTTGGGCACACGCAATAAATTGGAGGCCACTACGGAACTATCAACTGGTACAGCTAATCTCATTAAGGTCATGAAAAATTTGAATGTTACGAAATTTTCGATTGTAATGTCCTCGTTCCTTTTGCGGCCGGTCTCAGAAGTTCCAGCCATGTTCCATCGTCTTAATGAGGAACATCAACGCATGCTGGATTTGACAAAATCATCAGATCTGGAGTATATTGCTGTACTACCGCCTCATATTGCAGATGAACCTTCCAGTGAATACACAGTCTTACATGATGATTCGCCTGGACGCCTTGTTTCCAAATATGATTTGGCTAAATTCATTGTAGATTCATTGGATCAGCCAGAGCACTATGGCAAAGTATGTGGTATTGCCAAGAAGATGAATTAAAGCTAATAGATCAGCTAAAATATCATCACTGGATTCCTTAGATCAACCGGAGAGTACTATCGTAAAGTGTGTGGTATTGCAAAGAAGTAGAAGTGAAGCAAAAAGGGCAGCTATTAGATATTTAAAAAAAACATCAGTATATACAAGTCTATTCGTTTAATAACTTTAGTGCCTTAATTTAGAAAGTAGAGAGAAAACTATTAGATTACTTGGCGTCAATATAATTATTATTCCCAAGTACGAATACATTTTAAAAGTCACGTTCACCTAGTAAAGCAATTTGTTTGCTGCCATTAATAAAATAAAGCATTTTTTATTGCATTTGTTTTTAAATTGGAATTAGAATTAAAAATTCATTAGAATTTACGCAATATGTTTTGAAATTATTTAATTAATATTAAAGAATATTATTTTACATTTAAAAAGACACATTTTTTCTGAATATGAATGAATTTATTAAATAAAAATTAAGTTAAATGAAAATTCACAAGTGTTGTTGCAGTGTGACTGTACCGTTGTTTCAGGCAGTTACTTTTGACCTGAAGGCTATTGAGGCCGGGACATAGTGGATAATCGGTAACCGGGACATAGTGGATAATCGGTAATGAAGGAGTCGGCGGATTAGCTTCATTTTCTGAGATTGACATAATGTTGGTCCTGATATCCCACTGACATTCCCCCGGCCTCATCACTGACAATGGATCAAAGAGGAACAGTTGGTATGGATCGGGATATGTCCATGAAGTGCTAATATAAAAGCAGCCTGAGGATAGTTATTGGATTTATTATATATTATCCTTGTCGAAAGTATGTTGCTATGAGGAAGAGAGGTAACTATTAAACATTAACTCCAGCCTTATGTAGACTAATGGACCCTGGCAAGACTTTTATGAATGTTACGGTTTTTCATAGATTCGTAAATAGATTGAGCAGTTTGAGGCAGAGCTAACTAAGGCTTTTAGGTTGTATGTAGTTGCGCTCTCTTGTGTGCTTGTCCATCTTATATCCATAAATCCACAAGAAATCCCTGGGGGATTTGAGAAGAATCCCCTCATGTTGGAACACTGATCTATAAAGTAGTAACACGATCAGTGTTGCCGTATTTAGTTATTTCTAAGCAATATTCTTAGAAAAGTTATGCGAACGTAATAAATTTTTACACAAAAAATCGAAGAATAATGTTAGGCAATATGTAAAAATGAAAAAAATATTGCCATATTGAAAATTGTATAATAAAAATGTAACCAGATATATCGGTGAATGACTGTACTAACAGAGGTGAAAATTACTTATTCTAGACACGCACCGTTCACATCGCAATATACAGTACATGTGTTTATGGTAATACAGTATCATTTCGAGTAACGGCACTTTGGTGAGTTTCGGTTTTATTCACCACACCGGAGAAATTCACCACACTTTTTTGTAAAAACTCACCACACTAGTAGAAACTCACCACGACTTCAAAAAAATTTTTTTTGCTGTTTTCCTCCTCCCCCCCTCCCCTCAACAGAAAAACAAAAAACTTTTTTTCCAAACACGACATTTTTTATGCTTTTTTCGTTTTGTCCGAACCGGGGGGGCACCCCATTTCTCTTTTTATCCTCCCCCACATCCCCCTACCCCACCCACTCTCTACAGATCTGTTTTCCTTTTTACCTACCACCTTCTACCTCTACACACACACACACACACGTACATTTATTTACAAATTGCCTAATTTTTGTTTTTTGTTTTCACTTTTTGTCTCACCTGGGGATTGAACAGCGGCCGTTGGGCAATCATCATCTCTTGTAACGGTTGTTAGACAGATAGACCACATTAGTCATTAAACAAAATGGTTTTAATTCTTACTTAATAAACCCGGAAACGGAAAAAGAATGTACGAATTATTTTATCTTTTGAACGAACAAAAACATAGATGAAAAAAATAGTATTGAAAGGCTTGGCGGAAGTATACCATACTACGGTTTTTCAAAATGAAAAACAAAAGTACTAAATTTTTCAACACTGGTCAAGCACAAAACATTTAAGCTTGACATGGGTGTGTGTGTGTGTGCAGGATGCGAAAGAAAATTCAATATTCTATGAGGGGGTTTTTCTGGAATCAGTTTTCATCAGTTTGCGTGTTTTTTTTGTTACCTATTTTTATTTTTCCTTTTTTCTCACTATCTCTTTTCTTCGATGACTGTGCTAATTAATCCTAAAACCTCATAAACAAATTTATTTTATTCCGTCGACTTCTTCGAACGTTTTCTATTCTCAGGATGAATTGTCTGTCTGTCTGTCTGCATCTTTTTTATTTTCTACGCTCCAATTAATTACACAGCCCTGCAAATGTGGAATTTTTTTGGGAGGATAATATGGCTCCACCAAGTGTTTCCGAAGGCATTTTGTATGCTGATCACGAATCTGGGTGCCCAAAGCCAAATTGTGTGCATGCACCCTTAAAGTAGGGGGTGTGGGTTTATCAAGGGGTGCAAGAGAAAAAGAAACACATTCAGAAGTCATTAAAAATTAATCAGATTTACTTGAAAATTGTTACTCAGGGGTTCCCAAGAAAGAACCCAAAGGTCGCTGATTACAGATCTTCATTTAGATTTAAATAATTCAAAATGGCGAATCCAATATGGCGGTAGGTAACAACTTTCAAGTAAATCCGATTAATTTTTATAAACCTCGACCGCCTATTTTTGATCCGCCATGTTGAATTTTTTAAATCTAAATGAAGATCTGTAATCAGCGACCTTGGGTTCACACTTGGTCATTCATTACAAACAAACCCTTCAGTCTGTATAAATTGACCTAGTTTCTTTCTCACACCACTTATATTATTGTGTGCGTTAATTTTATACATAAGTGGCGGCACACAGTTTAAAAGTCGACTCCGAACGGCAGGTTTCTCTTTATCTCTCAGAGTTTTTGCCAGAAATCTGCTGAGAGGAAATCGCCGAAGCTTTTTTTGGCTCAAACCCTGGTTTTACGTCTAATAAGCCAACAAACACACTAGCTACTAGACTACGGCTATTTCGAAGATCTGTATTCAGCGACCCCAGGAACTCGTGAGTAACAATTTTCAAGTAAATCTGATTAATTTTTAATGAGCTCAGTAATTGCGTTTCTTTTTCTCTTGCACCCCTTGACATAAACCCACACCCTACTGTAAGAGTGCATGCAAACCATTTGGCATTGGGCTTATTTTAAAGAGCAGATCAATTGTTAATTTCTGATAATAGCGATGGTTCTAGCACGGTTTAGCTCCTATAATTCTTCAAAAATGGCCTAACTCGCTATTTTTAGAGGTTTCAGCCCCCTTTTTCTCGAAAACTTGACGTGATGGAAAGTTTTTGAACCCAGATAGTGATCAGCGCGCAAAATGCTTTCGGAAACACCTAGAGCCATCTTATTAGCAAAACCCATGCAGGGTTGTGTCATTTATCTATCACCTATACTGTATGTAGCAAACAATTATTTTTGAATAAATTTTTCTTTTAAAAATTTGTCTACAAAATTTTCAATTTTATTTTTATACCTTTAACCTAAACAATTACGAAAATATGTATGTATGCCAAAAGGGAATGCGCTTTCTGTCTAGCTGCACAATTTTATCGTGTTTTAAAAGCCAAAAAATCTTTTGGTTGAAATCTATTTTTATTTCTGTTTTTTTTTCGTTTCTCAAACATATCATCTGGTGACAAGAGCACGCGATGCATAAAAAGAGTCTCTTAATTTTTTTTCTAAAATTTTATTTATTACACGAGCTTGCTGGGGATCAACGTATAGATAGATAGCATTAAATAGATATGCCTTTTAAAAATCTTGAACTTGATCTTGATGACGGGCACATTAAATAGATCCACACTGTATGTAATAATAGTTCGTAGTCACAAAAAATTAAAATGAAAAGAATTTTAAGTGCTAGAATTCAAATTATTTAAAAATTTATAAAAACTGCATGAGGATGGCATCATAAAAATCTGTAAAAATAGAATTTTATTCCGTGTGTGTATATAATTTGTTGTTAATGGCATTCTGAAATGAAAATTGTTGTTCTAATAAATAAACGAACTTAAAATTACAAAATATTGCAATTCTTAAAAATGATTTTGATTAATAGTTTCAGACTTGTGGGGAGGAAATAAAAGAAAATAGGAAGTATATATATATGATTTGTTGTTGTTGTATATATATTTAATTCAAAATATATCATTTTATTAATAATACATATTTAAAATTAAAGAAATAATGAGCAAGTTGGGTACAAGTGAGCTTTGTGTATAGTAAACTTATCTATTTATTTTTCTGTTTTGCTTTCTAATTATGCTTATGCGGAAGTTAAGACTAGATATGCATAAGACTATAATTATTTTAATTTCCTTAAATTATTTGTTGTTGAATTTAAAACATTTCTACATTTCTATGGAAGATCTATTATTTTTATCTGATATATATATTACTCTATATTATTAACGTATTACATAGAAGTTTGTGTATTATTATTAAAATCATATTAAAATTAATATACAATAATTTGAAAATGCTTAATAATTTAAGAACACCTTAATTAAAACAGTTTTTTTCGTGTAAATTTCTCTGCTTTTAGCCATTAAATTTGGTAATGTAAGCTTATACTTTCGGTGGAAATTATATTATAAGCTTCAAAATCAAACTTTTTTGCAAAAATAACTTAAATTAGGAAACACATTCAAAAAATTTTATAATTAAAAAATCATCAACATCACGTACGTAATTAATAATAATGTTGAGTCTCAAAAATAAACTTTAAATCAAGTAAAATTAATTTGTATAATTGGAATTTTAAGTTTTATAAAATTTCAACTGTTTTTGTATGTATTTTCTTATAATTTATTGTGCAAAGTTTGCCTAATTAAGGCTTATTATATATGTATACGTATATTAAAATATGTTTGCATCATTTAAATCCTCTTGATTCTAATGTATCTGTGTAGCGCTTTTTAGCTATTTATTTGGCTTAATTTTAACTTTACCTCTTTTGCCAATTTTAATTAAAATTAAATATTCAATTGCTGTGTAATAATATGAAGCTGGCATTTTAAGAAAATTTCCGTTTCTAAACTTATTTTCATTTCAATTCAATTGGCTTGGAACAGTTGCTTAAGCAGTATTTGTTTTCTTAACATTTTGTATATAATTTATGCATTGTAATGTACTGATGATGTTGCCTATAAAACTTTCTTCATGTATTTCTTTTTGGCATTTTGCAGACTAGGCAATCCACAGTGTCTGGGACCATACATTGAGATTGGTTCACAGAACTCATAGCCTATTCTTTCATAAAATCCTTCTTGATCAATTGTTGATAAATACAATACACGTAGATCTAGTACAACACGACAATAATCTTCAGCAAATTTCATAATTAATTTACCAAAACCTTGACCCCGGCAACTCTTGTCCACGACCACCGACTCTATAAAGCAGGCATTCTTCTTGGACGGTATGGGACTTAGCTTGCAATGGGCTATCACGCGATTAAAACCTTCAGTGGTTAACACTAAACTGCATGGTAAACTATCACAAGAAGCCTGAAGTGATCGCATGCGCGCTGTTTCACTGCGTGGCCATTCAGAATTTATAAGCGCGCATGTGTCCTTCATTAGCTCTGGATACTGATGTATGGGTACCACATTGAAAGGGCTACCAGATGCATTAAACGGTGGAAGACCCTATAAAATAATTGAAAATAATAAACAAAAATACGCATTAGTTTAACAAATAAAACAAAAGAGAAAAAATTTTAATATTCTTGATATGATAAGTTTTATGCAATATTTTATAATACCTCGTAATATGGTTCCTTTTTAATATAGCGCATGGCAACTAAAGCTACTAGAAATACTGAAGATGATATTGAATGGTAAAAAAAAGCTTGTTTTAATGGTCGTCTAAAAATTAAAAGAATAATTTTTAATAAAAACTGATTTTATCACACCAAACAAATACGAAAAAAAAACAAAGAAAACAAACAAATAATGAGTGCTACAATGAAGAAAGTAAAAAATACATCCGGAAGGTATTGTGCATTATGTTTCAAAAGCAGGGATAAGAAATCGATTCAGATTGTTGACTACAGTCTGCATATACTATCAAAAAATACATCCGGAAGGTATTGCGCATTATGTTTCAAAAGCGTGAGTAAGAAGAAATCGATTCAGATTGCTGACTACAGTACGTATGCTATCATTAAATAAATGTTTCATTTACATAACAGATCTATTCTATATACCAATATATGGATTAGAATTGGTTTAATGGATACAAATAGATTGTCTGTGATGCATATGCCCTCATATTCTAAAGTGGAGTGAGTTATTTATTACTCGCAGTTATGGTTTAAATGTTACATGTTCGAATTATGTTTGATTCGAAATCCCTAAAGCTAAAAGCTATGTTAAACGCTCCTACAGAATGTTTCCTTTAAGAATTGGGTCTGGAATTTTTAGTTGACATAATATGAATTGGTTTCGAAATTTTTAGTTAAATTCTCTTTTCCGATTGAAAAATTTATTGTTGTGCGTGCGTTCTAAATTTTTATTTAAAATTTAAAATGTTTTGAAAATCAAGGTTGAACTAATTCATTGACTATATCTAAAAACAAAAACAAAATCATGCCCACGAATATTTTTCCCCTAGATTGATGGACGTATTTGTTGTGTTTGTTTAACCATCTGAATGCTTTGCTTCGTTAACAAGCAAAACGAGTGGAAATGTTGCCAAAACAAATAAGAAAAACTGGAATGGAGTGAAAAATGAAAATGGAAAACAACAATAAAGAAAAACTATTGCATAAGAACTGAAAAAACTGCTTTAATAATGTTGTCATACTGATCCAAAGCTGTATCCAAACAATATTTTCTTCCTCCCTCTTTGTATTGTTAAAAATAAACTAAAAAACAAAAACTAATAATGCTTTACAATAGTTAATGATGTAAAATATTTCCTGTGTGAGACTGACTAACAAAAACACAAGCAATAATTATTATAATTTATTATTTTAAGAATATTTTACCATGATGTGTTCTCTATGTTGTCTTTCTTCCTGAGTAATGCCGCCACGATGCAAAGCACAGAACGAACTGAGACTAAGGAAACCACCAATTGTTCTTCTTGACCACATACACTTTTAGCAAACCTTCTATTATATTAGCTTTTTTGGTTTGTGTTTGTTGTCTTGTTTATTAATAAATTATTTCTCTTTTTATATTTATTTGATTAATAAATAACAGACGTGGAATGTAGTATAATTTAAGATTTTTTAATATTTTTATGTTATAATTTGTTTCGACATTTTCTGTTTTACGTGTTCTTTCACTTTACTGATATGTTTTTTTATTTTATTATTTAATTTTTGTTAAAATTTAAGCACAAAAGTTGTTCCACTAATAATATATAAGGAAATAAAATGAATTTCTGAAAACAAAATTTCTTATCCCCTTTACGCCAAAAACGCACAACAGTAATTACAACAATAAAGACTCAACTGTCAGATTTGTCATTTTTCTAAACGACACTACACAACAACAAACAAAAACAAATCACAAATAATAAAATAAAAACAAATATGAGAAACATAAACAAAAATTCATTCATGGTAACTTAATGTCGTGATGCCAGATGAACTAAATATAAAATGATTTTAAATTAAAATAATATATTAATAATTGAAAATAAATTTCAATTATATTTCATTTTATTATACCCTCTATTATTAATATTATATTATTAACAACAATCAATTTATATGAATTTTCATGAAACATGGTGAATACAATATCATAAAACGAATAGAGAAATATATAGCACATCCACTTACGTACATACCTCGCTGTGAAGTACAATTTTCCCGATATGGCACCTCTATTTTCTTTAAAACAGCTGAACGGGAACTGTCAGACTATTTCAGCAAATTTATTTTTCTGAACAACAGCCAAATAAAAATTTTTTCGTTTAACTTTTCTTTTGTTTATATTCAATTACTTCTGTAAATATTAGACATAAAAAATTACACTCAACTATAAATAGTACAGTGAAAGTGAAAATAAAAAGTTAATGAACTCACCTGTTTGAATTTAGTATAAATTAGCTGAAAGACGACCAAAAGCGTCGTTTATTTTTGAAGTCAATTGAATACTAAATTAAAAATATTGCACAACTTTTTCTAATAAAAACACACATAAATTAAATAAGATAAATCAAAACAAAATACCGCATAATACTAAAATAATACGAGTGCATACAGAAATAATGTAAAAATTGCATTTACATTAACATTGACCTCTAATTATAGCTGACAGCAAGCAATTTCAACAAATTAAGGAAGAGCAAAGTAAGAGAAATGACGTTTTGTTGATCAATCAATTGGTTTTTTTTTGTTGTTAGACAACAAAAAGAAAAACCACTAGCCGCTAATGTACCTACCACTTGTTGATATTTGTAATTCTATTTTTAAAGGAACGTGCTGATATTCTTGTAAAATATTGTTTTGAAATCAACAATTAGTTATCATGCTGCCCAATCGCCAACCGATAACACAAGAGAACCCTTTATGGGTTTCATGGCACGACACACAAATGATGGCCTCTCTGAGTCCTCAGAATGTTATGGATTACTTTTGTCGGAAATCAAATCCCTTTTATGACCGCATGTGCAATAATGAAAATATTCGAATGCAACGTTTGGGTTTGGAAAATTTACAGTAAGTAGTATTATATCTTTGATAAAGATTTTCTTTAATAAATTCCATTTTTTATTCTTAGGAATATGGTTGGGTTGGAATATATTTTGCTACACGTTCATGAACCAATTTTATATGTTATACGCAAGCAACATAGACACAATCCACAAGAAGCCACCCCTATAGCTGACTATTATATTATTGGTGGTACAATATATAAAGCTCCCGATTTGGGAAATGTTATCAGTTCGAGAATAGTAAGTTGTATTATATGTTTAATAGCAAGAAAAGTTTGAAAATATCCCTTTTGTGTTTAAAACAGCTTTCTACTGTAACGAATTTACAGTCCGCATTCGAAGAAGCCAGTAGTTATTCCCGTTACCATCCTAATAAGGGCTATACCTGGGACTTTAGTTCCAACAAACAATGTAAGTTTGAATCTAAAAGTATTTATAAAAAGTTTTAAACAATGAGAGGTCTATTGACACCAAATCGCTTTATCTTGATAGACAATTGATTTTAATCCTGTGTTAGATTGTAAAGATTAATTATGTGTTTGTCGTTTTCTACCTACACACTCTTTACTGTCTCTTGTAACTCAGTTTCCTATAATTTAGCACAATGCACTGCAAGCACAGGAGCAACCTCTTGCGTGTAGCTCGCTATTAAAAAAATACCTATTTTTGAGAATCTTTTTTCTTATTTCAAAAAAGCATTGTAGACATTGAACTAGAAGACCACCTGTGGCATATCTATTTTGATTAAGAATGCCTTTTTCCTCAATATCACTGTGATTTTTTTTTTGTTAATTATCGACCTGTACCTATTTGCAGTAACTGACAAATCAAAAGCAGCTGCTAAAAAGGATTCGTCGGCTACCAAAGACGAAAGTGGCACGGTATTTCAGATGCAACGCGTAGACATGCTGCTGGCAGAATTGTTACGCAAGTTTCCGCCTCCAATACCGCCAATAATACATCAACAGCAAATGCAACAACATGCTGGTGGCCCGCCACATCAGAATCCAAACAACCCTCAAGAGGCAAATACAAATAATGTACAGGATGCAAGTAATGCAGGTAATAATGGCAATCCAAGCGAATCGAGTCCAACGGGAGCTGGATCGAATCCAGGCATAGATATTAAACAAGAGAACGTTGATATGAAACCGCCACCAGAGAAAAAGTCTAAAACCAATTGAAATAACAAAATCACTTTTTTTTTATTCATGTAAGTTTATATTTAAGCATAAAAATCTTAATCTAAATATAAAATGCTCATTTTTAAGAAAAATCAGTTTTCTTTAGTCAGCACTGCTTGCAGCAGTATTTTCGCTTTCTTTTAAATTTTTCCATTTTAAGGTTAATCTGAAGATTTCTTAACGTTGTTGTTGGTATTTGTTTTGTTGTTGCCATGTACAGTTAAGTTATGATTTGTATAATCTAAAATACTCTTAAAAGTTATTTTACATAAATGACAAGGCACCGACTTACTAGGTGTTCTGTAAACGCCAGTATGTGCCGTTAACTTTTTAACCTTTTGTACTGATCCTTGGGTTGAGACATGGCTACTTCCTTCAGAGCTAGTAGAAGCGCGATCCGGATCATTTTTGTTTTTATCTACAATATTTAAAATTTATGAAAAAAAAAGAATATTTTTCTAAAGCATAAATATCTCTTTAACTTACCTTTAATCTCAACTAGAGCATCTGCAGCACTTTTAGGTGCATGCATTGAACTTGTACTATACTTTGATATATTTCGTGGCGTAGCATTAACAGATGAAGCTGCACTTTGGGCATTACTTTGACAATTGTTGAAAAAATTCGGCAATTGAGCTTTTTCAACATGATTTAATTCAGTATAGTGCAGTTTTCTCTTCTCCGTAGGTGGTATTTTCGAACAATTTTGTAAAAGATGAATATGCAAAGCTTTTATCAAAGCAAACTTTTTATCACAATATTTACACTGATTTGAAGTGCTTAGTAAAGGGGCACTCGTATATTGTGGTGCAGACGATGCTTTCTTTACAAAAGGTGGAGTTGTATTATCGCTTTCATGTGAACGTTTATGAGCATCAAGTAACGATTTAATGCGAAATTTTTCTTTACAAAAGCTACATGTGTAAACAGCATCTTGTTTATTATTTAAAATTCCGCCAACCTTGGTTTTTTCTGCTATTTTTGTTGTAGAAGGCATTAAAGAAGTTCTTTGTATAGTCTTGGTTTTAATTGTGGATTCTTGGATTACATCCATAGTCTTTGTTTTAGTAGTCGAGGAAATTGTTGTAGTCTTTGTCAATAAACTTTTGCGTAAAAGTGCCTCAGGTTTTTTAATCTTGGATGATTCTGTTGTCGGTTTCTGAGCTAGTACACTTCGTCTCGGAATAGATGTTGTCACACCGCCCATTGAACTTTTACGCGCCATTTTACGAGCCGGACTATTCAAAGTAGTTTTAACTACAACTGACATACGTTGTGTAAAACTAAAAGGTCTCTTTTCACCAGCAACGGATGGAATCAGCGAATTACGTGTTTTTGTAGAAGCCACATTTGAACGTCTTTTTTCATTGTTTATCGATATTTTCTGGTTGCTTATAATAGACTCTTCTAATATTTTATCAATAGGTGCACTAGTTATTTTCAACATTTTATTCATTAGCAAAGGTATTTCGGCTTCAGCATCCACAGCGAAATTAGATTTTTTACTAGTAGGCAATAAGGATTTTCTTTTATTTCCGGAATTTAATATTCTGGATGGTTTGTTTGTCTCTAAATTCGGTTCACAAATAGAACGTCGTGTATTTCGTGTTGTATTTTTAGGCTTTCCTATCGAACGTTTTTGTTCGCTTTTATTGATTTGATGATCATCACACTCATTTGCTATGGGAGTACTTTCATCAGGTTTCTCATAGGACTCCGTTATTGTTTCTTAAAGTAGAATAAGAATTGTATTACCTTAGTATAGGTATAATGAATTTATGTTAAATATATATTACGAATTATAAAGATATAAATATGTAATGATGATAAAATCTAATTGGCCAGTATCCACTTACCCATATATTGAATATTTTCCACTTTAGCTTTTGGTGTGGCATCAACAGCGTCACCAGAACATTCGTCAATTTCAGTGTTCAGTTCCTGTTGCAACTGTTCTATATTGTTGCTCATTACATTGACAACTTTGAGCTCATCATCTCCACTATTTACAACTGGTTGAACTAGAACATCTTCTGAATATTTTTGTATGTTTATCTCCTCCATGACTACATCTTCTTCGGTAGTTAAGCTCAATGTAGAGGCGGAACTTATCATTTTCCTTTCAATTACTGATGTAGTTACTTCCACAGAAGAACAAGTGGATAGTGTTGATACTTCCTCAGTTTCGGACAGAACATTTTCTTTATTTTCTTCATTCTCAACCATGGAGATTGGAGGTGGAAAATATGGAGGTTTATCATCGTCAGCTCCCAAGAAAGCTAGACCCAAATCTATACATTTTGTGAGATCTGAGCCACGAGTCAGTTCTACCGTTTTCATTAGTTGTTCCTTGGTGGGAGTTGAACATAATGCCTTATATTCATTCATTATATTTTTCGGCAAAGCCCTTAAGGGAGTATGTGCCCTAAATTCTACTGGATTATCGTTTTTCTTTACAGTTTTCAAGGGAGTTTTAATATGGGAATCATCGTTTGCCCCCAAAGTGGTATTGAGATGTTCACTGTTATTCTTAAAATTTTTATTGGACTCATCCAAACAAATTGACGATAAAGTCGATACATCGGTCATAGCTTCTAATGTTTTATAACATGCCGTAGACATTGTACTCTCTGCATCAAAGGACAAATACATTGAAGTGGCTGTATCCTCATTTGACAAACGTCGGGAAATATTTTCCATTTTAATATTCTTTTCCAAAAGTACTCTTTTTTATAATAATGTCCTGTTTGTAGTATAAATACTATTTGTTTAATCTTTTTCACACACTAACTTATTTCTTTCCCTTTTAATTAATTATTTTTCAAAAAAAATACTTCCATTTATGAAAATGTTCGACATGCGATCCTTTTTTAGTTCCTCTTCTTCTTGAAAATAGTGCGCTTGGATTTTTGTTTTCAAAATGGAAAACGAATTTTAATGTCACTACACATAGTTGTATTTGTACTTTATATCGTAATAAATTAAAGTGTTGATAAACGGTGTTAAATCAATTTTACGATAATTCCAATAATAATTTCTTTATAGTATAACATAAGATAATGTTCATTAATAATTTCTACAATTGTACTTTAGGAAGTATTATAAAATTTAAATATTTAATAAATTTAAACAAGAAAAATTAGAAATTTATAGTTAAAAAAAAAACCGAATATTATAAAAGTACATTTCTTCAAAATTCTAACGCTTTTCAACACTTGATTGAATATGTCATCAATAAACAGCTGTTTGTATTTTTGTCAGTCATTGCATTTTTCTCATTATTTACCGGCAGTTGTTGGCAAAGAATTTCTAAAATAATATTTTAATACAATTACTTTAAATTATTTAACAAAATTTTCCCTTAAGTAAAAGGTAAGACGTAGTTATACTGTATAATATTCTTACAATAAGAAAGAAGGGTACTAGAAAATCACTTTGAGTCGTGGCAAAAGTCCTTTCTTATTATCCCCACATAACCTTTAAACGTAATTATCAATTATTTAGATAAAAGTGAAGATTTTCTTTGTGAAGAAAAATGTCTATATATTGGTTAATATTGTTATCAATTATTTGCCGTACAATACATATGTGTCTGAAGTAAACAAAGAATTAAGCCATAAATTTAAGAACGTAGTGATATAGGGGGTGACTCTAAGGCATTAATGTACAAAGCTACTCCATAGTATAACTGGTGAAATCACTGCGTTGTGACTAAGGAAAAGCCTATAATAATTTCTTTTCCCTACTGTAGTTGTCTCAATTATAAAACAAAAATAACTTTCAATAAAAATACTTGGGACAAATAAAAATATTAAAACAAATTACTGGCATGATTGCGGCTGGCAAGTGGCCAGAAATGGTATTATAGATAATACCTGGCAACTAACATTCAAAAGCTACGTATTTTCCAAGTTCGGTTACTATTGAATAGCCTTTTTATTGTCCACTAGCAGATTGTACCCGGCGTTGCGCGGGTTATAAAAATAACAATAAATAAAAATCCGGTTTCGAAACTGGCTTCTTAAAAAATGCAATCTTTCCAATTATTCGGAAACCGGTTTATTAAACAATTCAGTTTCTAAGTCCTAAATATAAATGCATGCAATTTGCCCATTTTTCGCCCCTTTCCACCTTTTTGGACCCCTTTTGGTTCAACTTTTAGAACAGAACACCTCCAATAGCTATTTGGGAAACTTAACCATACTAAATCGTAAAAAATACCTTTAAAACACATAAATTACAGCATTTATGCATAAAAGTATTAATTTTTGCCCATTTTTTCTCCCTTTGTCCCATTTTGGTCATAATTTTGAAAAGATTTGTAGCCTATAACCTGCACCGACAAAAGCTCAAATTTCAAGAAATTCGGTCCAGACGTGATTGGCTAACGAACAAACCAACAAACATTTGGGAAACTTAACCAAGCTATATCGTAAAAAATTACCTATTACCATTTTTTCCCCATTTGCCCCATTTTCCCCCCTTTTGGCCAAAATTTTAAAAAGATTTATAGCCTATAACCTGCACCGACTAAAGCTCGATCTATATTCCAAATTTCAAGAAAATCGGACCAGGCGTGATTGGCTAACAAACAAACAAAAAAACAGACTTACAGAAAGATTTATAATATATATATTAGGATTATTGGCCACGCCACCCTTATTATATGCGTTAATTTTATCAACTAACTTCGATTCCAAACAATATATTTTATAAGATTTTTCATATCAAATAGTGACATTGAAACTAAACTTTTTGAAAGATTTCGGATCGCAGGTTTTGACTCTCAGACCCTCGCCTAGTAAGGCATCACACTATTCATTAGACTTCGTCGTCTTCATAATAGATCCCGAAATTATATCCTTAAATTGCCACTAAATGTTGGTTGGGAAGGGAAGTTTTGCTTCAATATTAACAGTATTTACCTTTAAGCCAGGAAATTTTTTGTGTAACCTTAAAAAGATGTAAATTGTTGGGCAGTGATCTTAAAATTTTTATAAAAAATTTATAAAAACTTTATAAAAACTTTGAAGCTTTTTCTGTTATTAACAAATCTCCATTATATTTTCATTAAATTTTTACTGCAGTAATATCCCATACAAGTATGTACCATCAAATACCCCTCTTTCGAATAAATCATCCACTGAATCCATTTCATTATTTCGTTCGTTAGCTTTTATTAAACGCATGTTTTCTTTCTAAATTCGTAATAAATTTCGATTGTATATTCTTCTTTCAGTTTAACTTATTTTCGGCATATTGATAAAAAAAAATTTATTAAAAATTCTCAAAATTAAGTACAAAAAGCCTCTAGTACAAATGTAAGTACTATACGTTCTCTTCAACATCTAAACAAATGAAATACAATTGTGATACCTAATATTAGTTTTATTACAGAAATTCTCATTAAAAAACATTGTTAAACAGATAAGTAGAAAAACGCCATGCTAGGTTTAAGCAAAAATATGTTTAGGCAACAACTAAAAACAGTTTGTCGCTTGCAAAGTTGCAATTTAAGGCCATTTCACATTAAAATGACCCATTTTAGAACTTCACACAAAATTCAACAGACTACAAACTTAAATAGTCTTTATAAATATAATAGCAAAGATATAAGGTAGATTTTTTTATCTTTATAGTTGTATTAAAGATTAGAAATGATTTTAATTTTTTGTTTCAGTTCAACTTTGATTGTTCGTACTATGGCATCATCCAACGCTGCCCACTTTGTATTGCCCAATACCCAACCCATAGCCGATTTGGAATGTAAAGGTGCTTTTGAAAATCTTACCGATAAGGAAAAGTATTATGCACATTACTTTAGTAAAGCCTCTTGGGATGGTGGCTTGATTTCATTGATTCAATCCAGTCCTGAGGGACCTTTGATTTTCTCCCTCTTGCATAGAGTTTTTGTTGCTGAACCTTTGGAGGATTTGAAGAAGAAATGTTTATCGAATGGCATTACAGAAGATGAATTTACGGTGAGTTGTCTGAAATAATAAGTGAACTTTTTTATTTTCATATCTTAATTATTTCACTTTAGGCATTTTTAGTTTACGCTTGCGGCATATTTGCCAATGCAGGCAATTATAAAGGCATGGGCGATAGTAAAATAATACCAAACTTGAGCCAAGAAAAATTCGAAGAAATTATTAAACTTTCAACAGCATTTAGCAAAGACTGTCAGGTTCCTAAAGTATTTAATAAAGTTATTGATCTTATCTACGCTTTGAAGCCTCGTAATGAAGTTTTGGGTTTTGCGCCTAATGGTATTACCACATATTGGTCCGATAATTGCACTAAAGAAGATGCAGATATTGTTAATGATTGGCTGACTTCCAAACGTATCGAACCCTACATGTGTCGTACGTTTAAGGTAGAAGAAAATGGCCAAACCATTTATGATGTAAAATTAGGTTCCGTAGCATCAGGAGATAAAGATGGCATTACATTACCAGTTGAAACGTTTAAGGGTAACAACTTCCGTGTGACTCGTGGCGATTACAGTAAATTATTGGCTCGTGTTAATAGAAATCTCGAAGAGGCCAAAAAATTTGCCGCCAATGAAAATGAAATCAGTATGATTGACCATTATATTAAGGCTTTCCAGGAAGGCTCTTTGGCCGATCATAAAGATGGTTCTAGATATTGGATTAAAGACAAAGGCCCTGTAATTGAAACTTATATTGGATTTATTGAAACCTATCGTGATCCTGCTGGTGGTCGTGCTGAATTCGAAGGTTTTGTCGCCATGGTTAATAAGGAGAGCTCAGCGAAATTTGCTGAATTGGTAGCTAAGGCTGAAAAATTATTAGAATATTTGCCTTGGACAAAAGAATACGAAAAAGATTCGTATTTAAAACCAGACTTTACATCTTTAGATGTATTAACATTTGCCGGTAGTGGAGTACCTGCTGGTATTAATATACCAAATTGTAAGTTTCGTTGACTGCCTTTTTGTTTTTAATATTTTTCTTAAAAAACATTTAATATTTCCAGATGACGAAATTCGCCAAGATGAAGGTTTTAAGAACGTATCATTGGGTAATGTTTTGGCTAACATTAATCGCAAGGATCCTATTCCATTCTTGACTGAAGAGGACCAAACATTAATGAAGGAATTTAAGGTCAAAGCATTTGAGGTGCAAGTTGGTTTGCATGAGTTGTTAGGCCATGGCAGTGGTAAATTGTTCCGTATCGATGAAAACGGTAAATTCAATTTTGACAAAGATACTACTAAGAATTTAATAACCGGCGAACCCATTACTACATGGTACTTGCCTGGAGAAACCTATGATACCAAGTTTGGTGCTATTGGTTCTTCCTACGAAGAATGTCGTGCGGAGGCAGTTGGTTTATATCTGTCATTGAAACGTGATATTTTGGAAATTTTCGGTTTCAAAGACGCAGCTGAGCAGGATAATATTATTTATATTAATTGGCTGTCATTAATTTGGAATGGTATGGGTGTGGCCTTAGAAATGTACAATCCTCAGTCTAAGCAATGGATGCAGGCTCACTCTAGAGCTCGTTTCGTTATAATGAAAGTATTACTGGAGGCCGGTGAAGGTTTTGTCACTGTAGAAGAGTGTGAGGAAGGCAAAAATTTGCTTCTTACCGTTGATCGTTCCAAAATAGAGACAGTTGGCAAAAAGGCTATTGAAGAGTTCTTGAGAAAGCTACAGGTATACAAATCAACTGCTGATATTGCAAGTGCTTCCAAAATGTATGAACATTACTCTGAAGTTAATGAATCTGGACCCCATCCCTGGGCCAAATGGAGAGATATATGTTTGGCTCATAAAAAACCACGCGTTATTTTGGTGCAAGCAAATACTCAAGAAGATGGCGATAAGGTTAAATTGCTTACTTATGAAGCATCCCATGAGGGTTATATTAAGTCATGGGTCGAACGTTATCCTGAAACCGATATCGATGATATCTTAGAAGAAATTGTCGAAAATAATAAGAAATATTTTCCATCTGCATATGGCAATTGAGTTGAATGAATAATCAAATTAAAAGACTATGTTTTATGTAAAAATTTTAAACATTAAAGCAACAAAATTTTATTTTTTAACAAAATTTATTGACTTTATTTTGAAATGTTACAATTGTTTTGTTCTTATGATTTAAAATACGTGGTCGATTTAGTTAAAATGGTTTTGGTATAACAATTGTAAAATTTTAAACTAAACTTTACGTACTTGACAGCCCACATAATTATAAATATTTTGTTCTTCTTTGGGTGTGGGTGGATTTATAACAAAACGTGCAAAGGTGCCATCGTTATTGTCTGCCAAACGTCCAGGATTAATGGCCAAGCAACCATTAACGACCTGTAAGTAAAAAAAATTAATTTTAATTGGCATTTGAGAGCATGAATAGAAATCTTACCCTAAGGAAACATTTCTGTGAACTAGGCAAAATAAGTATATTGGGAATTTGCTCTATATTGGCAAATTTATTAGCCAAATTACTGTCCAAATAAACATCCTCCTCCTTGTGTGGCCGTAAAGGATAAAATGACTTTTGATGTAACAAATAATTTACTACACGTTTCACTTTATCGCCAGCATTGCTAAAATGAAATAAAAAGAATGGTTTTAATTTCATTGAATGTATGTACGTACTTCTATAATGGTCAGGTAATTTGTCATTAAATAGTCAGTTTAAGGCAAAATAACATTAGAAAAAATTGTGTGGTTTTTTCATTAAAAAAAAAACGAAAGAAACGTAACATACACAAGACACTTGTTTAGTTTATGACAGGAAACATGAAACGTTTTGTCATAAACATGACATCATTAAAATCTACTACAGGCATGTACATGCACATGTACAATGATAAAAAGATCTTAATAAATTTGAAACTTACACTTGTAGCTCATTGTCTAAAATGTGATCCACAATATCAGTAGAAGTCATACCAATGATCAGACCATTTAAATCAACCATAGAGGGATCTGGTAGCATGTGTACATTGGGAAATGTTTTCGTAAGACTCTTGGGCATTGTGGGATAAACACAATCAGCATAAGCATCACGACAAGATGCTACAACCAAAATGGTTGTTTCATTGCCAACAGCCTCAACAATACCAGTGATTATCTTTTCAAAGAATACTTCATATGACTCGGCCAAAGTTATCTTGTCGTTAATAAGCTTATGTTCAGTATCCATAAATGGTCCACACAATATTAAAACATTTGGTTTATGATCTTTAAGGTAAACAATTAAATCCTGCAGAGGATCATACACTAGATCATCGTCTTGTGTATAAGGGCCAGCGGCAACAACAAAACTTAATTTATCAGCAATAGTAGGAGGTGTAGGTGGCTTTAAATTTTGTTCGGTGTAGAGTTCTTCAACCATAAAAATATCTCCTTTGGGATTCATGCCAGAAACCATTACCACCTGGCCAGGAAAAACACCAACTGATTTGGTTTTTGAAAAATTCAAACGCACTGTGCGACAAGACATTTCATCTGAACCCACCAGTATAGTAGACGAAGCATCTAAAGGACCATCATAATCACAAGAAATAGTGCCAATAGTTTTAATGGTGTCCTAGAAAAGTTATAGAAAAAAAGAAAATTGTAAAAAATTAAAAACTATAACCGTTTCAATTTATTTATGTTGGTTACAATAACCACCTGTGAGTGTACGTCCACTTGTGCTAAAGCATAATCCTCAGCATCATCACCGAATACTTTTTGGCATAGACTTCTGCCAATATTAAATACACGATCCCCCGCAATGTCGGTTTTATCACGTAAACCATCAAACATATATTGAGTATTCGAACTAGTACTGAGGCTTATGCCATTATGTTGCAGCAATTGCTTAACATGTATCTTCGGTTGTGCAGTGTAAGACCATTGGGTATTGCTGATTAACGTTGGATTACCAAAGGTGTAAACGATTTTGCCAGAGCCTGCAGCAGCAGTATGAGTGCGTGGTGTTCCGCTACAAAAAAATAAATTAGAAAACCAAACATTAGAAAATAAAAGCAAAAACATTTAAGTCTCAGCAAGTAAATAGAAAAATAAATGAAAACAGTGATGTGGTTTTCATATGAAGATAAAAATGTTTTAAAATCCAAATCGACTCCAAATCCTTTCCATTATGTAGTAATGGTTCTCCATTGTTAAAAGTTTCATATCCAAACTACGCTCCTGTTTAAATAGCAAACAAATGACTTGTGAATATTATTTTGCCATTCAACGTGTTATGGAAAAGCAGTGGGTGTTCACAACTGTAGTGTTTGCCTTTCCAAAAAAATTGAAACTAAAACAACTATTTTCTTAATTTGGCATAAATGTTAACGACATGTTACCATTTTCATAAAGTCATTGCAGAAATCTATACTTATGTGCATACATATATGGCCTTTCATTAGTGAGCAGTAAATTTAAAAAAATCTCTTAAATTCAGAATACATTAGAAAATTTGAATTTGGAAAAGCTAATGAAAAACAATCTTCGCTGTAGAGAAGTTAATTGATTTCTCGCGTAAAGATTCCATTTATTATGAAGGAATTTACAATAGGAATTTAATAAAGTCCAGATAGAAAAACGAAGTAAACAAATTGATGAAATAAAATGGTCAGATACATATAAGTTGGAAATCGATCGATACACTGGCTGCTAATTCTTATTGCTTTCTTATCGACTAATACTACCTTCATTGCTAGCATCACATTCGTCGCCCCTTGGCGAAGTGATTAGCCCCACTAGTTATTCTTTCATTAGTCGCCCTTACATAACCTTACGGATTTCCTCTGTTGATTGCCATAAACGACTTCTCTATCGCATCATTTAGAATATGTCACCGTCCGCACTAGCCTCATCTTGTATTGTTTACTATCAAGACCTGAACTATAAAGGGGTGTGTTGTGAAGTCGTAATAGTTTAGTGTGTTGGGTTATTAGACGTAAGGCCACGGTTGAAACTCCAGGTCAGACATCAAAACGAAAATATGAAAATAAACTCTGAGAGCAAATATAATTTCCTTGAAAAGTTTTTCAAAAGTTTTCCGTTCGAAGTCGACTTTAAACTGTAGGACCCGCCACTTATGTGTAAAATTAACATACACAATCCTGATCCTGATTATGTATGTATGTCTTCTCTGTCATTGTCCGACATTTGACGACGAAGAAGTGTTGGGTGCTCTGTAAGTTCTGGCAACAAGATATCTAGCCAAAGGCAATTTGAATTTGATAGACATCACCATTTAACTAACGACATGTTTGAACAATGCCGTGGTCTAGTGGGTAGTGTGTTGGCTTATTAGACGAAAGGCCCGGGTTCGAATCCCAGGTCAGACATCAAAACGGAAAATATTTCTTCGGCGACTTCCTCTCAGCAGATTTCTGGCAAAGACTCTGAGAGTAAAAATTGCCATGAAAAGCTTCTCAAAAATCTGTCGTTCGGAGTCGACTTTAAACTGTAGGTCCCACCACTCATGTATAAAATTAACGCACACAACATAAGTGGTGTGAGAAGCTAGGTCGTAATCCTGACTGAAGGGTTGTAATGGCCAATTATGTATTATGTATGTCAGGCACTGTCGCTATTAAATCGAAACCTTATGAGGACACAAGTAAGCTATGCTTTTGAGGTGGTTGCTAATTTAAAGTAACCTAACCTGACCGCCAAAATTTGGATCACGGATGCCATTCAATTTGTAGAGCTGTTCTGGCACTGGATTAGATGGTAGTACAAATTTTCAGTATTACCTATCTGCATTTCAAGGACTGAAATAATTTTGTAGATCTACCATCCTTTAGAACTGTGTTCCCAACTTCTTCTAATTTTCAATCTAATTTTTTTCATCTTTCTATTACTGAGTTTTCAGTTATCGCCATCTTTGCGAAGACAACACTAGCTGCTGCTGCTCTAAGTGTTTCCAAAGATATCGTGCGTCATAACACCACACATCCTTAAAAGGTTCTTTCTAATATCTAATAACACACTCCTCTTGCTTGCATTTCAGAATTCTTTCGCATACCTTCAGTAACATTGATTTACGATGTAGATTCCATTCCCAGGCTTATCTGAAGCTATCCGACTAAATTTCTGAACACACAGATCTGCTAGATTTGGTCGTAATGTTGAGGCAATTTTACTGAAGGCCTTGATATCGGGTTTTTCTACCCGTAGAACAAGATTAATATTGGAATTCAAAACTTTCTTTCTTTCTATCTTTTCTTATGCCATGGGTACTATACTTGTCTCAATTGACAAGTACACGTCATCTAACCTACATACACTGCGTTGCATATCTATAAATACAACATATTTTTTTTAAATTTTGCAAGATGTATAAAAATGTGAACAGTTTTACCAATATATATGAAATAGCAATGAACTATAATTATTAAAAAAAATAAAACAATCCAGTTATTCTTTATTATACTATTAAAAAAAAAAATTAACAAAAGTTCTTAGTGTTTCATAACTATAAATACAATTAACTTAAAATACAAAAATTCGAAGAAAATTTAGATTTTAGTAATGTGTGAGCCCTCCTTTTTTCTGAATCAATTCGAAAATTCGATCAGACATACTGTCAACAAGATTTTTTCTTATTTCTTCTGTTATTGATTTCCAGGCATCAATAACTGCTTCTTTTAGATGGAAAACGCTTTCATATTGCCGGTTGTCAGCATAAATTTTACGTGCTAATATTCCCCAAATGTTTTCAATTGGATTTTGATCTGGGGAACAAGCGGGCTATTCAAATACTTTGTCTGACGACTCACATGTACAGACGCATTATCTTGTTGAAAAATATAATGTTGCTCATTGCTGCTCTTTAAAAAAGGCACTAATTTATCTTCAAGTAACTTTATGTACTCCGTAGAATAAATTTTTGTACTTGGAAAGGCCA
Source organism: Sarcophaga peregrina (assembly GCA_014635995.1). Lineage (NCBI taxonomy): Eukaryota > Metazoa > Arthropoda > Insecta > Diptera > Sarcophagidae > Sarcophaga > Sarcophaga peregrina. The sequence continues at coordinate 26,987,044 of CM025789.1, read as the reverse complement.
AATCAAGCATACTGTCTGCACAGAATGCTACCCAAACCATTAATGAACCGCATCCGAAATTTCTTTCTGAGAAATATCGTGGTTCCTTGCGAAGATCTCTCCAAAGCTGTTGAAACCATCTGGACTATCAAGATTGAACTTTTTCTCATCGGAAAAAATGATCTGTCAAATAATAAAAGTTCAATTTAGTCTTACCATTAACATAAGTTATTGATTTACCTTTGTCCAGGGTGTTTGTAGATTTCTTTTAGCAAATTCAAGACGTGCGGTTTTGTGACGAGTTAATAATCTTGGCACGCACAAAAGTTTTTGACGAACAATGGTCTTAGAATTCTTAAGGAGTCTACTTATGGTTGATTTTGACACATTTACTTGACATTCACTTATAATTTGAGTAAGACTCTTCATTGAATTGCTTGCACAATGAATTATTCTTCGCTCATCTCTTTCAGAAAGCTTTTTCTTTGGGCCACCACTTTTCTTTTTACCATAAGACTCCGGATTTTTAGCAAAATTTGTAACAACCACATGTGAACGGTTAATTTTTCTCGCAATTTCTCGGAAACTTAAACCATTTTTTAAGTAAACCGAAATTTGACCTTTTTCGAAATCAGTAAGATATGGACCACGCGGCATTTTACTTCGAATTGTTTTAAATTGCACAATAAAAATAAATAACTGTTCTATTTTCATTTCTTAGCTATTCTTCTTTGTTTTTAATAAAGTGTATTTAAAGTTTTGAAACACTAACAAAATATTAATGCAACATATCTCTCTTTAACAAGTGATACGATATCTAAACTTTTGGAAAATAAGAGATCAGTTATCATACTCTTAGAAATTATTACTTGGTTCAATGGTTCAAAAAACTGTTCTAACTTTAAGAGATATATCAAAAAATCAAGTGTAATTATAATAATGCAAAACAGTGTATATCATTAAATGATAATTTTCACTTGTTTCCGGTTTGTTTATGCCCATTGATCATGTCTGCTTTATGTACTCTTAATTTTGTCTATTGTGCCTCCCTTTTTCTGGCTGCTATCTGACCTCATATGCCTGCCATACATACATGCTACAAAGCAAAGGAAAGGAGGAAAGCAGAGGATAACATGCTATGAAATTACATCGGCAAGTGGAACGGATTCAATTGAAAAATTGGATTCCTGGCTATTGATTCATAGAACCAAACACTTAATTTCTATTTTTATAAAAATAATTGTCAGAGGTTGTTGTTGTTTAACATCACCTCAAACCCCATACTAATATTTCCTCCACCTAACACTGGTGTAGGGTATGTGTATGATAAAAATCTTATTAAAATCTTATGCTTCCTTCAGCTACCATCTGTTGCTTTGACTTTACAAGCAAATAAATTAAATAAATAAATAAGTATCTCCTTTACAAGATAACTATAATTGTAGGTGCTAATAAATTAACAATTTTTCTAAATTGTATTGCATTTTAAATTTTTGGTGTTAAAAAGATTTAAAGACAGCCAGCCAGCCAGCCCAGTCAAACAAATAATCTCAATGGAAATATCTTTGATTTTTTTTACAATGTATGGCTGCAAAATACAATATTCGTGGTCGTTATTTTAGTTCACTTCAGTTCAGTTCTATGCACTTCAGTTAGTTAAGTGAACAATTTGTCAGTTTTTTTTTACTTTGAAAATATTTTTTTTTGTTCCTGTTTGTGTCAGTGTGTGTGTGGCTTGGTAGTCGATAATTTACCAAAAATTAACAAGTCGAACAACAAAAATCGATTTGTAAGGAATTTTCATAGTAATTTTGTTAAACCAACAACCATAACATAGCAATTGCAATAGCAATAACAACAACAACAACAACAACAAAGAAGTGCATCTAACCTTAAATAGACGAAAGAAAGAAACATTGTGTAGGTGTTTTGATATGAAATAAATTTTTAATTTTTTTTTAGGAAACTTTGTATAACAAAATAAAAATTAAAAAAAAAGATACAGAGAGAGAGAGAGAGAAAAAGAAAAAATCAACAACAACGTTTAAACTAATAAGTCAAATGTCAGCAGAAATTCGGTTTGCATAGCACCACCACATACCATGAAAACGGAGGAAAACAGAGTGAAAAACGTTATATTTTGTAATGAATATCGAATATTGGCATAAAAATTTGCCAGTTCCCTATACGTGGTTTGTGCCAAAGTAAGGATGCCGAACCCATTTCTGTTATTAGAAGCCAGAACACCTTTTAATGACATGGCAGGACATATCCGGTAAACGGCCTAACAAGAAAGGTTGACCTACATGAAGGAAGAGTGTATCTAGCCGTAGACATACATATGTTGACAGATAAAGCGAACGGCCAATACTCTCAGGTAGAGAGGTTGACCTGACCTAAATGAAGGAATAATATATAGACGCCATTATTCTATACCGTTCTAAGTACACTTCTTCTACGTTCTCTAACTTAAATGCTGTCAAAATTTGGTTAAGATGCGCCAATCCGTTCCGAAGTTATTGGAGAAATATCTACTTGGAACACACATATAGCCGTAAAAATTTTATATTCTAAAATGTACTAAGTACACTTGAAATACCTTTGCTTGGAAATTTTTAAATTATCTTGAAATTTAAGTTGACTTAGAATGCTATGGAAGGCACATTTCTTAACGTTGTGTTCTATCGCAGTGGCATGTCTGTGTATCTGTAGTTAAAGGTTCTTCCCCGAATTAAAAAAAGAGAATTTTGTGCATGTAAGTGTACATAGTATGTTTTAGTTTGAAAAAAAAAAACAAATAGATCTATCAAAAACACGCTAAGTACACTTAGACGACCAATCGTCGTTTGTTTCGGGCTAAAACATTCCATGTCATTTTTAGCTGGGATCCAATTAAAATTTGTAAATTCAGAAAGTACCTCAAATTTTATTAAAAACAGTCAAAGAATCAATGGCGTATCTTATACAGTCTACGAGATATCGCGTGAAAACTTTGAGAGCTCATAACACACTTTATCGACTTGGAATGTTATAGAACGGAGGAGGCGTCGATATCTAAATGAAGGAAGACTATATCTACGTTGGCAAATACTACCAACAGGACAATACTCTCTTCCTGCACGTTTGCTTTTTAGATAATCCTTTCCGGATGACTACTCACAATACAAATTCGCAATGACTTCTGAGGATAAACATGTGAGAGAGATGTCTTAATAATTCATTTAAATAGTTAATTGGTACGCTTTCTATCCAACTAAGATCAGTAAAGTCTGTTTGCAGATTAAATTCCAACTAATGCTAGGATCAAGGTAAGGTTATACCTGTGAATTGGCATTTGGTATACAATTACCAGGGATGGATCTGTAACCAGTCACCTCTATGATATTCACACATAACAGTTGTGGAATAGTTAAAGAGAATAACGACAGTTGGCAAATATAATATTGACGATATGACGATTTATGCCCTTTTTTTTTGACGATTTTTAGAAATTAAAAATTTACAACATATTCTTTAGCACATTGACAGCCCCTTTAAAATTTCTATTTACTTTGCAGTTATTACTGTTGCAAATTTAAGTAATAATTTTTCTGTCTTTTTCATAACCTAAAAGCGAAAAGGGAGTTGCACATACGAATAGTACGACTAAAGAAAGAATTTTGTCTGTAATGCAGTGTGCGGTCCACTGGCCAATCGACAACATACGTAAATATGTGCTCGCCGAGAAAAGCGAGGGTAATATACTTCTACTTCTGATTCTCGAGAACAAGCCCCTTATTTCGCTCGAGCAAAATCTATTAAAATAGTGATAGAACAGTGAAACACAAACCATATTACAACGATTCTGTTCGATACCCCACCGTCATCAATGAGCAACGTTCTTGGAAGTTTTTACCGATTTTGACGATTGTTCTCTAATACTTGGCAATTTGATACTTCCCTTCTGACCCATCCATCGATGAGGCCATAGAGGTGGCAGACTGTGGATGGAAATCAGTTTAGAATTGAAAATTGCGCTCGAATAGCATGCTTTTTGCCGCTTTACTCTCAGAAAATATAGATGTAGCAGGATCGATTCTGCTGCATAGTTAACTGCTAAAAGGGCGGGCATGCACTACAGTGTTTTGGATTTTTATTATGAAAAAATATTCGCGGATATTGACCACATGATTGCTATACTTAATTAATACTGAGAAAAATGGTGTGTTTCGTAAAGAATCTTCTAGGCATTAAACGGGACAAGGAATCCATTACCGATCTGTTAGTTTTTTTCTACTAGCTTTCATAGCTACAGCCTGCCCATGATGGCTAAGGTGATTACAGTTCATTGATTTATGCTTGCTCATGCAAGGAAACTGGGTCTTCCTCATCAAAAGACGAGCCAAATTGAAATTATCTTTAGACTTACTAAGCACACCTCGTAAAACCTACAATTATTAGCTTATTTTTCGTTTATTTTTAATTTCTTTATTTCGAATATCTTTTCCTTTTTCTTCTACTTTTTTTTTGTTGGTTCGGTATTTTGCATTCGATTTGCATCATGACTTATTGTATGATGAGTGAGTGTGTGTGTGTGTGTCTGTCTGTCTGTCTAGTGATTTTATTTAAATTTCTATGTGTCACTAAACTCTGTGACCACTAAAGTCACTTTAAACACCACGATTATTTATTTAACATTTTGTTATGGCTGTTAGAGAGCAGGCCATTGGAGGCTGTATTCGAAAAGAAGGCTGTCGTTACTGTTATACTCCAAACACATTCACAAATTATAATCATGATATGACGACGACAATGACGATGACTACTACGCTGACAACAACAACAACATAAAGGAAAATTTTCTATATAAGTATGGATGTATGTATGTATGTATGTGCATGTATGGCTTGGCATGGATGCAACCAAATGCCAGCCATGAGGAAAATCGTTTTAATAAAAAAAAAAGAAAAGGAAAAAATACCTCCAACTTAAACAGCATTAAGGTTCAAAAGATCGCCTTAAGCTTTCTTTCTCCCCCTGTTTTTTCTTTCCTAAACCAAAAAGGAAAGCAAAGCTACAGATTTGTTGCTCTTTTCTTTTAATTTCTTTTAAGTTTTTTTGGGTTATTCATACCCATTTTATTATTTGCCTCACTTTTGTTTGCTCTATGCATACATAAATGGGTTCTCCTCTATGAACCCCATACAATAAATGGAAACTTTTTTTTTTTTTTTTGGAAATTTTACAACATTAACAACTACGTTTGCAATTGCATAATGCCTCCAACCAACCAATCACTAACACCACTAGCTTTTCCTATTTTTCTTTTTTTTTTGTTTTCTGCATAAGTTTTGTTCGACATTATTTCTATTGCTGTTGCCTTTAATTTTTTATTTTTTTTTTTGGAAGAACTGTATGTAGCACACAACATGAGGCAGTAATCACGTTGTGAACACGATCCAACACTCTGGAGTGTAACATACGTGCCTTCCATACTACCAAAATGTTTAACAAAATTTTAACCAAAAAAAAATTTATTTTGGAGAACTATGGAAAATCAAATGAATAGAAAAAATTAGAAAACACAATTTTCCTTTTGGCTAAACAAAATAATAAAATCCCCCTTTAGGTTATCATTTCAATATACAGTCATTATAAAATGTTAGTAAATTTCGAATCGAAAAGCTCATATTCAGTCTAGTTAGCCTAGAGCATACTACAAGGAAAGTATATTACAACACAGGACGAAAACTGGTACGCTCATCTGAAACCTGACGCCTGGAAACATTTGAGACTTCAAAATGTTTTATTTTTGCCAATAGAATTCCAAATGATTCATTTATAAGGCCGACCGTTAAAGCAACTAATCTACTTTCATGGAGGGTTATATGAGCAAATGAGTTCGAGAAGCTCTCCCCTTTTTACTGCACCACGATGAAAGTTTCTCATTTCATTATCGAAAATTCTGATTATCTCTAGCAACCCTATCCATCAGTTTTTGTTGTTGCAACCAGCTGAATAGGATCCAGCTTCATAGGACAGGAAACAAAGCAAATATTCACACAATTTTATAACCGAATAATCTGCACCAGAATAGATCGTCTTTATTCCTAATAACGAGAATTTTTTTCATATCAATTCCTATAAACATACTTCCCACACAGGGTGCCCTGATAGTGTAGTGGGGAGTGTGCTAGACTATTAGCGTGGGTTCGATTCCCACAAGAGACTCTGGTCTGTGACACTACACCGAGCATATGGTCAACTCACTCCGCTCGTATTTAATTAGAATATAAATTGTAATTAATAAATAAAAAATCAATAAAATACTTTCCATACTATTTATTGATTGCGGGATTTTGCGGACAAATGGTACGGATGAGTTAATTTATTATATATGCCGAGAATCTCAGAAATTACCTAAAAACTTCCTAATGTCGCGATGGTATAGAATGTTCCACCAAACATGGTAGCCTATTTTATACAAGCAGGTGCTTGTTCTCTAAGCATAAACCCAAGTAATAAAACTTATCAACATTCTAATAGACTCTCTACCCAGATTTAATATCAATCCAGCTTGGAAGTTCCCTTATTCTATCATAAAATGATCACTCGATCAAGGGATATGTAACAAACTGGCCCCTTGAGCCTACATATTTTGCCTTACCATTCTATGGCAGCTCATTAACAATTTCACTGTGAAGTATGATATGATTTGATTTCGAAAATCTTAATAAGGAGTGCGCACAAAAAAAAACTGGACTTACACTTTTCGTTATAAAAATAAAATTAAGTGGCGGATTTTTTTCGTTTTATATTTCAATTAAAGTAAATAATATTTGAATTCTTTTGTGTATAAAATTTTTTTTCTGATAAAGGTCCCAGAGCATCCAATTTTTTAAGCCACTTTTCTTCCAGACATTTTAGGGAGTTTTAGAAAAATACATATTATTTTATTTGCTTTGTTTTGGTCGGCAAATCCTTTGTTTCTTCCGATCCCAGCTTTCTCTCAGTACTTAAAGACTCCTTATATTGTTTTATTCTTACCTTAGAAACTGTGGTTAACACCTGCGAGCCTAGCAATCGTTTTTCATTGAAAATTTCAATTATTTTTTTACGACATTCCTGTTGGTTGCCCAATTTTCAAAAAACTAATTTTGCTATTGCAATTAAATTTAGCACTTGGATTTTGAAACAAATGACTAATAAAACAATGTAACGGTTTTTATATTTTTCAATTATGATAAAAGTAGGCCCATTTTTTTTCGTGCGCACTCCTTATTTCACTGTTTGGAATTGCTTTGCTATTGTAACTTTGTTTTTTGTGTTATAACGACTTGAACTTTGCCCTTTCAATGCTTTGACTTTTTACTAATTTTTATCTCGAGTGTAATTAAAATAAAAAAATCCAAAAGAAAACAAACAAAAGAATGCAATAAATATTGACAACAACCAAATAATTGTGTTTATGATGTACATTTTATACCAAATTTATTCGTTTTTTATATATGAATTGTTTACCGCGGTGTTTTAAAGAGTTTAAATTAAAATTAAAAAAAAAACACGAGAAAAAATTACAAATTTTAACACAAAACCCCAGAGTGTTGGTTGGCTGGATATTATTGCAGTATAACACCGAAAAACATTAAAAATGCGGTGCAATAAAGCATAACCCCCCAATACGAAGTGGTGAAAAAAGGAATTGAGTTTTGAAATTAAAAAAAATTAAATTAAAAAAATAAAAAATAAAACTGCAAACAAATGTTTGCATTAGTCAGTCAGTCATTTCGCAGTGGACTATAATATTTCATTAAAAATTTTTTTACAATCGCAATGTAATTCTGTTTCCAACAGTTAGAGCCACTTGCTGAACTACAAACAACATTAAAACGCCAGGTGACATTAGATCCGTTTATGACATGCAAGTAGTAGTAAACCATATCCGCACTGATTTATTTTCTTTTGTGATTTTAATCGACGATTATTTTAATATTTCTTAAACACATTGCCATATGCAACAGATTTGTTTAAGTTTTATGGCATTTCCAATTTCTTTTTTCTGTTTAACTTTCCTCCTACATTTACTGCAGATGTCAATCATGGCAATGGATTGTATAGGAAACACAGTGTTTTTATTCCACAATAAAGGCAATTTGTTACATGGACATGAAGGTTGAATGATTCTACATTTATTGGTTATACATTAAACTGTATACAGCAGTGATTAAAATAATAGCACACATGGAATTTAACTAAATCAAAAGAAAAGTATTAGAAAGTCAAGGAGATTTTTTTAAAATTTCTCTATTGTAGTTTTATATGGAGGCATTATTTGAGAACCAATGATCACTAAAAGCTTAAAAGCCTTTGACGTACTTTGGTAATGAAAGTTTACTGGAAAGTTTCAAGTTCGAATCAAAGAAAAGATAAAAAATGTTCGGCTCTCTAATAATCTGATCGGGGGGCCTATTAAAGCTGCAGAGTGAACATCATGTTGCGAAGGATATTCTCTAAAATTACCCATCGTTTTTCCAGGGGGTGCTGTTGCGCAGATAGCAACAATTTTATCCTAAGGCCTGAAACATCAAGCTGATTACTTAGTAAATGCTTTTCGACAACCTTTTTTTCATTAAAGGAACGAAATGACTATAAAACAACCGCACAGTAAGTTCAGAGAGACCAAGGTCAAATAATATTTTCAATGAAAGATCTCAGAAGGATCTGCGTTGCAAAAAAAGATCCACCAATTTGCAATGTATTGATTATGAAATTAGATTAGGTTACTAACATTCAACCTCCAAGTACTGCACATGTCTTAAGTGACAAGTACACGTCCTCTAACCTAATCTACTAACATCAACCTTTGGAGACTACCGAACACCTTGTCTGTAACTGTCGAGCCCTTGATAGATTGAGGAAACCTTGGCAGGGCCTTTTTGGGAGCTTGAATTCAGTGTCGAGAGCTGACATTAAGGTTCTCCACAGATTCATTAGTAGTTTAGGCTGGTTGAGAGGTACTAGAACTTCACCGGTGTAGTTTGTTGTTTCTGGTCTATGTGATTGCCATGCTTTCCACTCCCCCCTTTCATCCTAACCCCTCTATTATGCTTCCCTTCTTTAGGGCGTTTTACAATAGGTCAATTCGACTTCCGGATAATGTACTTGTCTTGATTGACAGGTATACGACCTCTAACCTAACCTAACATCAACTACGAGAAAAGTCTTTTGAACCACAATATTTAATTTATGGAAAAAGTCAAAACACCCTTGTCTGTTTGAGAGAAAGTCCATTGGGTTTCCAATATGAATAGTTAACGCATATTATGTAGGAGTTATTTAGATGAATAATAAAGAAAACGTTCCTTTATACAGGAACTTTGATTTTGGATTATTGATGCTTGTAAACTGTCTTCTGAAAATCTTATCAGCAGCGCAAGTTGGTTCCTGAGAGGACTGTGAGTATTGCACATTTCGTTGTAAGGTTTTCACTAGAGACAACATAACATCACTTGAAGAAATTCACAGCTATGATTCTAGACTTGAAAGAGAAAATTACAACTGCCAGAGGGATATCGGGCAAAATGTTGAAAAAATTTGCCAAAATTGGAGTTCACAGATGGGCCTATTATGATGTAGTCGTGAGCAATATTTACATGAAGTAAAATTATGTAAATGGCAAACAATATTTTTTCGCCTCAAATACATTTTCTTATTTACATTTTTAATTTCCAAACCCTAAATCTTAAAAAAATTTTCGGATTTTGATAGCGATAGTATTATTTTAAAATTATTTATCGTGTATCCTATCCATAAAACAGCATATATGACCACTTATTATGGAAAGTTTGAATTATTTATGTTTTGAAACATGTACTGGAATAGCCAAAGCCGTGTTTAACAATACAGCATGCTTTGGAGGCTGCTTTTCGAAATGCCGGTGAAATAATAAAAAAAATTAAATTCGATCACCAGTTAAGTTCTGTTGCGATGCCCAGATATTAAACGTGACACAAGCAAGTTGTTTGGAAACATAAATAGTTTCATGTGTAGATCCCATAAGGGTTAATGAAAAAAAAAAATTTAAAGACCGATTTTCTATATTCGAATCGATGCGAGATTTCAATACGATGCCTATGGTAACTGGTGATGGAAAGAAGGTCACTTAGGACAGCCTCAGGGAAAAATGGTGGTGATCAATCCAAGAGATTCTCCGGTAGAGATCAGAGTTTTTTTACCTCTTTTAATCAGAATGCGCTGTAACTTCAGAGCTGTAACTTCTGGACATGAATGTATGTCAAAGCATAGGAGTAATCCACACCGATAATTCCGTCTGTTGTAGGAGCTGTTGGAAAAATTTAATAAGATTCATAAGCAGTACTGATTGGTTTTCCAGGATTGCATATACGAATAGGGAACTTTGGAAATATTTGGAAGCTCTTATGCAGCAGAATCTAGTAATAATAGGCATTGAGGACTTTGGTACTGCATGTAATGCTCAGAGTTTTTATTTTCAATTCGATACTGATATGGAAAGAAATTTAATTTTGGGAATCATAATTTTAAAATGCAATAAGTAATAACTGTTTCCTTGATATGCATACAATCATATTTCAATTTTAATTGATCGTAATATAAATCCATTAATTTACAAAAAAAAAATCAATCAAAATACGATCACTAACGAAATTTAACTCCAAATAAATATGAATTTTGTATCCATGATTTATGTTTATCGTGATGAAGAAAACATTTTAATTACCACAGCAAAATGAATATCTTTTTAATGTTTTTTTTTTCATGCAATATTATATATGCACTGTAAACGGAAATTTAAGAATTTAATTTCCATAAAATGTTTGCACCATTTCTTATTACGTTATTAATTTTTCTTAATAAAAAACTAAAATTTATTTTGACTAAAAGTCGTTAATAAAATTCGAATTGTTTTTTTTCATTCTGTATTTTGCTAGATACGTGTTTACTGTTATAAATTACCGGTAAATCACATTAAAAATCAATAACATGTTAATTGAACATAAATTAAACACGGTAAATATTAAATGCAACAAATAGAAATAGCAATATCGACAACAACAACAACAAGGAGCATTGTTTAAATAATAATATTTTATAAAAATTTATAAAATGATAGATCGTGCTAAATAAACAATAATAAGAAACACTGTTCAAACGAAACAAATGATTGTTGTTGTTGTTGTTATTGGTTTTTTTTCATTATAATAAATTTTCGGACAAATGAATTCTACACGAATGCATTATCAAAAGATACAGTGGGCTAAGAGAAGACAAAATAATGTTAAATCTATACATAATTGATCACAACAACCCTTCAGTTAGGCTAAAGGCTTCTCACACGGCTTATATAGTATATGAGTTAGGGGACCTCCACTTTAAGTTCGATTCCGAACTACAGATTTTTGAAGAAAGTTTTTCATAGCAATTTTATTTTATTTTCATAGTTTTTGCCAGAAATCTGCTGAGAGAAAAGTTGTCCGAAAAAAATATTTTTTTCTAATTCATTTTATGGGAGATGTTTGAACCAAGAATGATAAACTAAAGATTATGCCATCACGCACACAAAATTAAAACTTTCTGCGCATGTTGAATCAATGACGTCACGAAAATTGTTTACATTGTTTTCCTATTGGCTAATGATAATGTAAGTTATATTGCAGGGCTGCCAACTACTTTCGCGTAGTGCATACACTTTTCAGAAGAAATGTTCACTTTCACATATGAAAAATCTTTAAAATAGCTCAACAACGTCATCTGACGGGAAATCATGCGCAAGGCGTAATCTTTAGTTTATCATGGTTTGAACCACTATCAGCTGGACTACAGCGACTGACAAATGTATAGGGCAAGAATAATGATTTTAGATGAACGTTTGTTTGTATGGAAAATTCAAGCAAAATTGAATACAGACATTCATCTGAAAATATACGACTTGTAGATACAGGCCCTACAGTCTTAGTACTCCAATACAATTTGAGAATTTCATGAATTTTAACCAACAGTTTGTATAAAAAATTAAGGTTTTTATACTGATTTTATTAACTTATTTCTGTTTTATTATAAAACATAAAATTTTCTTAATGTTTTTCATAAAGGGTCTGCCAAATAACTTTTTTGCTTTAAAAAAAACTACTGAATATTTTTTCAAATTTCTTTTTTTATTTGAAAGTACAATCCTTCCGGTTAATAATGGAAAATAATTTCATTCAAATGGCTGCCTCCTGTGGCCATGCAGTAGCCTCCACGATCGTTCCAATTTTTAAGCACATTATCGATTGTGTGCAGCTGCTGTATTTTACCAATGACTTCACGAATATTGTTCTTTAAAGCGTCAATTGTCTCTGGCTTGTCGGCGTAACACTTATTTTTGATGGCACCCCACAAATAATAGTCCAACGGTGTCAAATCGCAGCTCTGAGCTGGTCAAACGACATCTGCTTTGCGGCTGATAATGCGATCTTCAAAAACAGGGCGCAAAACATCGGGTGTAGCTTCGACTGTGTGGCACGTAGCACCGTCCTGTTGAAACCAAATATTGCCAATATCCTCCTCTTCAATTTTTGTGAACAAAAATTCGTTCAACTTTGTGTATGAGTATTAGACCTGTGGGGACCTTATTTTTGTCAAAATTAACTGGAATACTAAGACTTTTGCTGTCCACTGTATATGTCAGTCGTAGTACTCTAGTAGGTAGTGTGATTGCAGATTAATAATGTTCTGTAATTTTAGAGCCATCAACCCTGAGTTTATCGCTGAATTTTAATTGAAGCAACAAATGTCTCTAATTTTAGTAAATTTAACACTTTAAGGGCCATTATTTCAACCTACCGTTAAAGTTGGCGTTAGTTAAAGATACCTTTAGCTCAAGTGAACGGCAAAGTTACCTTTAACTTATTTTGGTATATAAATAAAATAAACTTTTTTTAAAAAATATGGCAGTGTCGGAGCCAAGTCGATAAAACTGCTCAATTAAACAAGTTTTTTTTTTAACGCAGTGGTTGTTGGTTATGCTCATTTTGTTTAAATTTGAAATTGCCATATCGAAAATAGTGTATGATATAGCAAGTTCAAACATAAAGTGACCTTAAATGTTAAAGGTAGGATGCTCTTCCCTTTAGCTTAACGCTCACTTCTATCTTATTGGGTACTCGTATTATTACAACTTGCCGTTAACTAAAGGCAGGATTTTAACGGAGAGATAAATTGTTTTTCATTATTACGAGCACCCAACAAGTTAAAAGTGATTGTTAAGCTAAAATTTAAAGGCCACTTTATGCTTGAACATGCCATATCATATACTATTTTCGATATGGCAACGTCAAATTTAAACAAAATGAGCATATACAACAAAAAAAAAAAAAACACGAAGTCCGCTGTTGCCACTGCGTTAAAAAAACTTGTTTAATTGAGAAGTTTTATCGACTTTGCTCTGGTACTGCCATATTTTTGAAAAAGTTAATTTTGTTTTATCTGTAAGTTGTAATAACGAAAATAAGTTAAAGGTAACTTTGCCGCTCACTTTAGCTAAAGGTATCTTTAACTAACGCCAACTTTAACGGGAAGTTGTAATAATGACCGTAAATTGTATAAAATTCAAAGTTTTAGAGCCCACTGTCGAACATTTGTTATGGATAATGGTGTATCGTTAGTTACTAACATTGATTCCGTTGCTAATACCTCCTGGTCAAAATAGGCTATAAAAATATAATGAATAATGGGTTCCGTTTTTTCTTTTCGAATTTTTTTTTTATTATCAACATTCATAAATATTTTATGATAGTTTTGTAGCAGCTTATTTTTATTTTATTATACTCAACCACACCACCTTAACGAGTTGCAACCATTTTTCAAACATCAACGCAGTACCATCATAGTCATTATACTGAGATGCTGATGCTGATACTGATGATGATGATGTTGATGTTGATGATGCAAAAAGTGGCACAATAAAAATCTAAAGATTTAGAGCAAATGATGCACACAAGGAAATATGAAATTATAGATATTGTTGGGTGCAACTTGTCTACAGACAGACTTTTGAAGCGATTAATTTTACAAAAATAATCGACAACAAAAAAATATATGTTGATCATAATCATAAACATTTATTATGTACAGACGAATTTAAATTATATTTTTAATGAATTACAATACATTTGTTCTGCATGCGCAAATGGATCATCAAGAAAGAAAATTAAATGATTTTTGTAAGGCAATAAATATTATATCTCCAATCTACTTTATGATAGACCTATTTGTTAATTCGTATGGTAGTTAATACAAAAGTTTATGCTGCCTTTCGAAAAAGAATCTTCATTTGAAGTCGCTTTTTTATATTCTACGGTAGTATTTGTTACGTTTTGTAAATTGAAAAATCGAATAATTATCGTCAGAGCTGAAGGTAATTGACTTAATGGGTACGTTAACATATCCCCCAGATCAGATATCTGCAATTAAACAAAATATAAAAAAATATTGCTTCGGAGACTACTGCTCAACAGAATTCTTGCTTACTTTCTTTCTGTGCTTTAAATAAAATGGCAAAAAAAATGTTTCTCAAAAATCTGTAGGTCCCGCTATTCATGTATAAAATTAACACACACAAAATAAGTGGTGTGACAAGCTAGGTTGTAATCCTAACTGAAGGGATTATGCATGTATGTAGAATGTACTCCTAGTCGCCGTGGTCTAGTAGGTAGTGTCCTGGCTTATTAGACGTAAAGCCAGGGTTCGAGTCCCAGGCCAGACATCAAAATAAAATACAAAAAGTATTTTTTCAGCGATTTCTTCTCAGCAGATTTCTGGTAAAATTGCCATGAAAAGTTTCTCAAAAAATCTGCCGTTCGGAGTCGACTTTAAACTGTAGGTCCTGCCACTTATGTATAAAATTAACACACACAACATAAGTAGTGTGAGAAACTAGGTCAATAATTCTGACTGAAGGGTTGTAATGACCAATCATGTATGTATGTGTAGAGTGTACTCCTTTAATCTTTACAGACAAGAAGCAAGTGAAAGTCAACGAGTTGCTTTGTCTAAAATGAAAGAACTGACATGTGGTTTCATCAAGACGGTGATATATGCCATGTTATGAACCTATTTAAGAAGTGCGTTTTGTAAGCAATTAATCTTGCGTTTTGTAGCATTCCTTTGGCCGCTAAAGACCCCTCCAGATTACTTTCTTAGGTGATCCTGAAGTTCATCGCACACAGTAATATGACAACTATGATTCAAGACGTGAAAGACAAAATTACAACAGCGAGCGAGATATCGGCCATTATGCTGAAAAAATATGCCAAAATTAGAGCTCATAGATGGGTCTATTATGGTGTAGTCGTAAGCAATATTTGCATGAAATAAATGTACGTAAATGGCAAACAATATTTTTTAGTCCCAAATACATTTTTTTATTTACATTTCCATACCTTCTATAGTATTTTGAATTTCTAAACCGAAAATCTTAAAAAAATTTTCGGATTTTAATGGCGATAGTATTATTCGAAAATTATTTATCGTGTATCCTATCCATAAAACAGCATACATATATGACCACTTTGTATGGAAAGTTTGAATTATTTATGTTTTGAAACATGTACTGGAATAGCCAAAGCCGTGCTTAACAATGCAGCATGCTTTGGGGGCCATTTATCGGAATGCCAGTGAAATAATAAAAAAAAATTAAATTCGATCACCAGTTAAGTTCTGTTGAATTGCTTAGATATTAAACGCGACACAAGCAAGATGTTTGGAAACAAAAACAGTTGCATGTGTAGATCCCATAAGGGTTAATGCAAAAAAAATTTATAGACCGATTTTCTATATTCGAATCGATGCGAGATTTCAATACGATGCCTATGGTAACTGGTGATGGAAAGTAGATCACTTACGACAGCTTCAAGGGAAAATAGTGGCGATCAATCCAAGAGATTGACATTTAGGAAGACTTTTGCTGAGTGACATTGCAACAAAATCTTCAACTTCCCTTTTTTTAATCTTGGCCTGTAGAGCGTTCAATAGCAAGTGTTTAATGTTATAAAAATATAACATTTTAGTTCGGTTTGTATCAAAATTTACTTATTTTCTCGGTTGTTTGAGGCCAGAGTCCGTATATTTATTATTTCTCTTAAACTTTAAATAATTTGCATTAGGATTTGAAGGCTAATTAATATATATTAATATTAATATTAAGAAAAATTTTTGGGAGAAAAATTTAAATGGCTGGTTAGGTTGAAAGAGAGTAATCTTACACGAACGATCAGACCCATGCCTTATGAGCAAACGCCTAATCCATTGCATCGACCACGTTATACACTCACCAATGTTATGTTTTCAATTTCTTTCAATCCGGCGTCTATAAACTATTGTAACCTCAAGTGTCTCAAATTTGGAATATAGTTGGAAAAAATGTTCCATCGTTTCGATGTCCTCTTTGTAAAGTCGTTCACTAGACCCATGAGTTCGATTCCGAACGACAGATTTTTGAAAAACATTTCATGACAATTTTATTAACCCTCAGAGTTTTTGCCAGAAAAGCTGAGAGCAGGTCACCGAAGAAATAGTTTTCCAGGCTGGCCAGGCTGTTCTTCAGCGAAATATTGATTTGTTTCTTATTTGGTGCAGGATAAATTTAATGGATCTTAATTTGAGAAAATACATGGTTCTCTGTCCCGGTGGTGTAATCTCGTCCACTTATGTGATTAATTCTTGCCCTTTGGAAACTGAGACTATATTGCTTGATTTGGGAGTATTATTGGATATTAAATTGTCTTTTACTGATCATATTAGTTTGATGATTGGCAAGGTTCGGGCTGTTCTTGGTTTTGTGAAAAGATGGACTAGGGAATTCATTGATCCTTATATCACAAGACTACTGTACATTTCACTTGTTAGACCTATTTTGGAGTATGCGTCTGTTATTTGGAATCCATACTATCGTTGTCATAGAAAGAGGACGATAGTGCCATGAAAATTTTGCTGGAATGCTGAAATTCAAGTTACAAAGCATAAACTCAGAGTCGATATCACCTTTAACCAGATTAAAAACAAAACAAACCTCGAAAACAGCCCTTCTACTTTCCAAAGTTGGAACGTTGAATTGAATTGAGTCTGTGCAGAAGCAGTTTTTATTATTCTGTTTACGTGGCTTAGGATGGGATTATGCCAATGGGCTTTCGCCGTATGAGAATAGATTAGCTTTAATAAAACTTCCAACTTTGAAACGTAGGAGGGCTGTTTTAGTTCTTGCTTTGTAACCTGAATTTCAGCATTCCAGCAAGATTTTCACGGCACTATCGTCCTCTTTCTTTAGATTTCTATAGAACGAACTATGCATGTAATTTCCTTTTCGTAGATTATGTCATGATTTTAATTTGCATTATGATTTTATAGATTTTAATTGTTGTGTTTGTAATGTAAAGCGTGGCTTGTATACTGGCATTAGTTTATAAATTATTATTATTATTGGACTAGTCTGACCTGGGGTTGGATCCACACCCTCATGTCAGATAAGCCAACACACTACTTGCTAGACTATGATGTCTTAGTGACACTTAAATCCTTGATATAGTAATACTCAAGCAAATAATTACAACCCTAATAATTAATTGACATACCTTTTGTGGTTTTCTTTTCATTTGATTTGAAACAAACAACAAGAAAAAAAAGAAAAAAGAAAAAATTTATCCAATAATGATTATGATGTTGATTAACATCATAATTATGATAAATAAACGTTAATAGAGTGTAATAATAAAGATGTTTGATAATTCACCATATAAATCTTAGAACATATATTCTTATAAACATATATACATACTATATGTATACATACATACATACATACATGCATATATAAATATGTTATGAGCCTAAGAGAAAAAAAATTCTCGCATATCTTGTATGGGGCTGGCTACTGTCTATTTTCTAATGATTACCACAGAAACTATAAAAGAATTCTGGCTTTATTTGTAAGAGCCATTAACCAATATAATGTAATAACTTGGCATCGCATAAAAGCATAACTACCAACGTATGTATATATGGTATATGTATGTAGTATAGAGTGCTAGAAATCTCCGGAAGTAGCAAATCTTGTCTTAAAACATGTATTTCAGTTATTTTTACCACGAAGTCATCGTTGCACATACACATCCCATCCACAGCTTCTTTTAATAACAGCAGCAACAGCAACAGCTTCTGTTTTCTTTTCTTTTTTTCTTTACTTTTATTTCAACTAAAGATTTTTTTTTATTCATTTAATATGTGAATAAATTCTGGGAGTATAAATCTCTTCGTAAGTTGGTAAATGATAATAACGTTCGTTATGAAACGAGTTATTTCCAAAGGAAATAGATTTCGTTGCGAGACGTCTTTTTAGAGTGGAAGTTACAATAACTGAAATGTGCGAGCGAGTATCTTAAGAATTTTGAATATATTAAGTAATACAACGTAATTTTAACGTAAATGGAGCGGATGTTTTTAAGAGTTTTATAAAGAAAATTACAAAAAAAAAAAAACAAAGAAAAAAAGAAAGGGAAACGATTTAGTCTCAGAACCGCTGGGGCAATGGTAACAGAAGAAATGTGAGATTTAAAATAAAAATATTTTCTGAAATTTTTTTTTAATAAAAAAAAGAAGGAATTAAATGTTATCAATTGACCACCTTTAATGGGTTTATGATATGCATGGGAAGAGTATACCCTATTTTTTTTAAATATTTCAAGAATTTACTAATTAATGGCATGAAAATCAGCTAATTTTTGCTTTTTTGAAATCTTACTAGGCTTAAGGACATGTAAAATGGTCAGTTTTCATATAATATTTAAAAAAAATAGTGGATTGCCCAATTCTGTTATTGGAGGCTTCTTTATAGTAGCCATTAATAAAACCTTTTTGTATTCCAAATCCATATTTTTTCATACACACATTAATTGTTTATTACAAACCTTTAGTCAGGATCACGACCTAGCCTTTACACTGCTGATATTCTGGTACGTTTTGGAATGAGTGAATGTAACCCGATCTCAACTCCAATGGATTACAATCAGAAATTGTCAGTCAGCATGTCTTCTGAAGATGAACAGTCTAAACGACGAATGTGGAATTAAACGCGTGATGAGATATTTGAAAGATACAATCGACAAAGGAGTCACTTTCACGATGCAAATAGAAGATGGTATGAAAGGCTATTGTGATGCAGACTGGGCCGGGGATGTTGACGAGCGCCAATCCATCACCGGTTATGCCTTTGTATACCAATCAGGCGCAATTGCCTGGTCTTATTGTGTGTGTTAACTTTAAAACTGAGTGGTGGGATCTACAGTTTAAATTCGGCTCCGAAATATAGATTTTTGAGAAATTTTTCATGGTAATTTTTATTCACTCTTTCTAGAAATCTGCTGAGAAAAAATATTTTTTCATTTCCATTTTTGTTGGCGATGTTTGACCTGTGGCCTCACGTCTATTAAGCCAAAACACTATCAATTAGACTACGTTGTCCTCAATACAAATTATACCTCCCCTTTAATATATAATCCAACATAATAGAACAAGAAAATAATGTACTTTGGTGTATATACTGGTTGTTGATGTCAAGACTACATTTTATATCATCTGACCAACTGCTTTATTAAAAGCAGTGGGAAGTAAAATAGTAGCATAGAAAAAAATTCAATTCTTCACAACAGGAGCATCAGGCAACAATTTCATGCCAAGGATATAGTCTCACGCTGTCACTTCAATTGTACATCACCATGCTGGATGATATCATTAATAAAGACTATTTAAAGTGAAGATGACCTAAATGGAGACTTTTACCCCAACTAGGAGGATGATATTGGTTAGTATAGAATACAATAAGGAAAGAGCTTTAAGCATTTATTATTAAGTGCACAGAACCACACACAGCATATGTTAACTAAACACCATCACTCGGATCTGGAGAACTTAAACCATACTAAAGCAAAATACAGATGAAATCAACCATAATATCCGGGACTATCACAAGGATGCTGATGTTCAAAGCAGAAGTAGTTGAAGTAGGTTGAAGTCGCCGTAGTCTAGTAGGTAGTATGTTGGCTTATTAGACGTAAAGCCAGAGTTTGAGCCCCAGGCGATTTACTCTCAACAGGTTTCTGGAAAAAATTCTAAGAGTAAATAAAATTGCCATGAAAAGTTTCTCAAAAATCTGACTTTCGGAGTCGACTTTAAGTTGTAGGTCCCGCTACTTATGGATAAAATTAGCGCAGACAACATAAGTGGTTTGTGAAACTAGGTTAATAATATTAACTGAAGGGTTGTAGTGACCAATTATGTATATATGTATCACAAGGATGGTGGTGCTCAAAGCACAAGAAGTCGCAGCCCATCTAAGATACTCCCAGAGAAGATCTATAACCGTACGGTATTCTATGGGAAGGCACACAGCCAAAAGCAGAAATTCGTATGATACCTTGTGAATACCATTACATCTATTCTCGCTTCTGTAAGGTGGTTTTTCCCAATATTTTTAGATTTTTTATCCCCCCGAGGGTTCTTATATATACGAACTCCAACCTAGAGCACAATTTTCCATGAGGCAAACGGCTAATATACGTTTTACAACATTTATGTCAAAGAGTCCGTACAATTATCATCTTACACTAAGTCCCAGACACTCATCATTATAAATGAAAGATGTCCATCGTGAGATTGATGTGTATTTTTCACTTTTCACGTTGCATTACCAAACAGTAGGATCGGGTGAGATGAGGAATTTGTAGAGCGGAGAGTTACTTTAACTTGTCGCTAGAAGGTTATGCTTCTTAATAGTTTAAAAGAGCCTAAAGTAACGTCCATTTGTAAGTGTATTACTTTGCTTGTGAGGTAACCTGATGTAGTGGTTCAGGTGATTCAATACAAATTCAGGCATCCAAAATTCGAATACTGCTGAAGGAAAATAATTTTATCCTGATTTTTCGAATTTTAGTAAATTAAGAGGGCTCCATGACCTCGCCGTGGTCTAGATGGTAGTGTGCTGGCTTATTAGACGTAAAGCCAGGGTTCGTGTCCCAGGCCAGACATCAAAATAAAAAACAAAAAGTATTTTTTCGATGATTTATTCTCATCAGATTTCTGGCAAAGACTCTGAGAGTAAAAATTGCCATGAAAAGTTTCTCAAAAATCTGTCGTTCGGAGTTGACATTAAACTGTAGGTCCCGCCAGTTATGTATAAAATTAACACCCATATCATAAGTAGTGTGAGAAACTAGATCAATAATCCTGACTGAAGGGTTCTAATGACCAACTATGTGTGTATGTATGTATGAAAGAAGGCTCCATATTCCGTCCATATATTTTCCAGATGACAGCTAAATTCCAGAGAGGATAACATCAGTAACAAGCATAATAGAAAGGTCAGGCAGCATTACCTCTTGGGAAAGAAGAGCATTCAATGCGAAAGCTGTCTCGCCATTACATTCAATACAATGTCGCAATAAATCATCACAAAGAGCTGTGATTTGTGATATCTTTATGCTTCTTATAGTTACTACAGCATAATAACAAAATTTTCTATTAGATGCCGTAGCTTAATAGGTAGTGTGTTGGCTTATTAGAGAGATCGGGTTCAAACACCAGCTCAGCCATTACGGACAACATGAAATATGAAAAAATATATTTTCGGTAACTTCTTCTCAGCAGTCTTCTCTTAAAAACTCTGAGAGTCAATCAAATTGCTATGAAAAGTCTCTTAAAAATCTATCATTTGGAATCAACTTTAAACAGAGGGTCATGGCGCTTATGGATAAAATTAACACACACAATATGGACGGTATGAAAAGCTAGCTCGTAATCCTATCTAAAAGTTTGTAATGACCAATTACGTATGTATGTAATGTATGTGCTTACTTAATTGATACGGATTAAGACACCCTCGTAAGTTATCCTTTGAAGTATTTAACATCAAACAAATACGTTTCAAAACACGCAGAGATACTTCCTTGTTAGATTGCCAGTATACTCGTATGTGTGTATAGATGACTTAAGACATTCACAAATCACATTAAAAAATATTTTCAATGGTTAAAGTCTTAAGCATTAATAGCAGATGCAAATCGTAGATGTTTTTTCTAGCCATTCAATGTCCATTTACCGATACGTATGCAAGTGTCAAAGCATTTTGAAAACTTTCCAATATCCATGACATGGTGGGAAAAAGAAAAACTTTTCCTCGAAATGATCGAAAATCATTTTTTTCGTTAGAATTTTAAGTGTGGATATACAGTTAATGGAAATTCAAATACGAAATTTTTCGAAACTATTTTTATGGTAAACAAAAATTTTAATTTTCTAAATAATTTCCGTTAAATTTGTTTTAAAATTTATTACACTTACGGTCCATTTCAACCATAAAAACGAATAATTAGAGAACAAATTGTGAAAAAAACAAAACTTCTAAAATAAATAAAAAAAACCCAATAAGTTTGGTTTTTTAATGTTATTCGGTTGCTGAAAAGGATTGTGTAAATAAATTTAAGATTTTTTCTGTTTTCCGTTTCTTTTTTTTTGTTTTTTGAATAATTTACGGAAATATAAAAATTAATTGTCTATTGTGGTAAAACATAAAAATTGGTTTTTAAATAGCCATTGTTTGATTCGTTAGTACACTTCTTTTTTTCTTCTTTCATTTTTTTTTGCGTTTGTTTAAGAAGTTTTCGTAAGACCACAATAGATTGAAATAAAATAGAGAAATATGAAGAAGAACAAGAAAAAAACTTAAACTTTATTTATGGCCAACAATAATTCATTGAGAGAACAACGAAATATTAAGAAAATAATAAAAAAAAAAGATCTTCACTGCTTCATTTTTTATAATTCAGACAGAGAATTAAAAGAATTCCATCTTAAATGTATGATAAAAACTTTATTTAGTTTTGGAGCTTAAATTACTCGATTATAAAATTGTAGCCTTCTTTCGAACACTCAAAATATGTAATTGCTTTAGTGAACTAACCGCAATTCGATGTTATAGCACATAAGATGAAGAACAAATGATTTTCAAATGTAAAACAAAATAAATATGTTGTATGTATGTATCTATATGTTGTGTATATCGCTGTAGTCTACTAGGTAGTACATACATACATATGTTGGCTTATTAGACCTTTTTCTCTGAAGATTTTTTGCAGAAACTCTGGGCGTTAAATAAAATTGCAATGAAAAGTTTCTTAAAAATCTGTCGTCCGGTGTCGATTTGACACTGTAGGTCCCTTCACTTATGCATAAAATTAACACACTCTACATAAGTGGTGTGAGAAGCTAGTCTAAAGGATTGTAATGACCAATTATGTTTTTTTTTATAGCTATGCGAGCTAAAGGCTCGGAATCTTCAAAAGACATTGGTAACCCGGACTACACAATGTGAACGATTCGCCTCAAGACTTACTTTCGGTTTGCTAAGCGCATACGTACTAAACCAAATCTAGTTCGTCACACTTCCATTATGTCGCCCTCCCCCCGGGACCACAATCAAGTATTACATCGGGGGAGATAAAGTTTCAGCTAGTGATGCAATCCATTTCTGCTGTTCTTGCTCTCTCTCTCTCTCTCTGTTATCCTCTGTTGTAATATAACTTTCTTCGCGAAGAAACATACCGCGTTCCAGTTTTCCCATAATGTTAGCACCAGGTTAACCACGTTATCGGGAGTCACCTCGGATTCGATCGTCCTCTCCAGGAAGTTTCGTCAGTATTCGTAGCGCGGCCAAGTAAAGAATATATTTTCTCATCCATGTCGTACCCATACTTGTAGATGTATGCCCTATAGCATCTGTGGCCCGTTAAGAACTGTGTAAGGCAAAAATTTAACTGGCCGTGTTTCCGTCTTCTATATTTGGTATTAATCATCACCAATTATATATGTTTGTGTGTATGTAGGTAACACACCATTGCAACCTTTATGAATCAAGAAATCACGGTTCCTAAGGAAAGTTGTCACCAGGTTAATAATACCAGATTGAAATTAACCTATAAAAAATGTAAATGCGTAAAGCCCGGACCGGGGGAAAAAAGGTGACTACGGAAATTAAAAGTAATCCGTTCTGATGACTGATATGGCCTCTCCAGGTTTCAGTTTAGTGAAGCTGTTGCAATGTTTTTAATGGGCTATCCTTGTCTATACCCAATATATTTTCGTTTTGATGATTGGGTTTGACATGACGGATTCTTTGCTTTTTCTTAAAGATCGAAATTAGTAGTTCTGCTTTACCTGAATATATGTATGCCACATAATTCCTAGGAATTCTTTAATTTGCTTTGTAACTGCTTTTGCTGTAAGCTAGGTTCCGCTCACATAAGACAGTGTCTGCGTATAAAGGTCCCACAATACATGGAGAAAATTAACACACACAACAACGGGTGGTGTAAGAAGCTTGATTGTAAGTGTTGAAATGATAAATTAAAGAAGTCAAAATTATTTATACGATATGAATTAAAATTATTGTATAGCAAATGCATTATTTTAAAGATCTGTATTATTTCATAAACTTAAGCCAGTTAGCCAATTTTAAACAAACGTATTTATGATCAATTGTAAATTTATGATTTAATATACTGCTAACTGTAGGCCATTTTTTCAAATCTTTAAATCGTCTACTCTACTATTAAAATATTCGTAAATTGAGCGCGAAAGACAAATTCAAACTGTTGTTGTTGTTCACTACTCTGCTGGATCCTAGGTAATGTGATAAGTACAGGTTTGGGCTGATTTTTGGAAAGGTATACTCAAAGAAGACGTCGTAGTCTAGTAGGTATGTAGTGTGTTGGCTTACTAGGCGTGAAACCACGATTTAAACCCCAGGACAGACATTACGATTAAAACTAAATATGAAAAAATATTTCTTTTGCCTACTTCCTCTCTTCAGATTTCTGAGAAAAACTCTGGGAGTAAATAAAAATTGTCATGAAAAGTTTCTCGTAAAGATCTGTCGTTTAAAGTGGACTTTAAACTGTAGGTTCCGCCAATTATAAATAAAAATAACAACCACAATATAAGTGGTGTGAGAAGCTAGGTCGTAATCCTGGCTGAAGGGTTGTAATAATCAATTTTGAATGTATACGCAAGAAAGGGGAAGATAAAAAACGTAAAAAGTTTTCTCCAACCAAAGGGGTTTGAGTCAATCAAAACTTTTGTTAAGAAATTACAAAAAAGAGGAGATTTGGGTCATGAATCAGACTATTTAGGAATAATCTGATTTTGGTTACCAGTCTTTTGATAGGGTACTGTAGGCGCCAAAATAAGGATCGTATCGAATCCAATATGTACACTCATAGAACGTGTGAGACATTAGTGCGTCTCAAAACGAAACACTTAATATATCAGAAGCTGGGCATGGAATTGTCTGTGTAGAAATCGAGCAACATCTTGAGATTTATTAAGGCCATCGGCTTGAAGGACATATTATAAGGTTTGAGGACAGGTATTTCAATAGATCTTATGGGTATAGTATTATGGCAACATTCTGAGGTTTATTAGAACAATAGGCTTGAAGGAGACAGTATAGGGTTTGAGTTAAAGGCTTAGTTAAAGGGATCTTATGCATCTGTCTTAAGGATATTCGACATCATTTGCGAGTATTATGACAGCATTCTTAGGTTTATTAGAGCAAAAGACTTGAAGGAGACAATTTAGAGATTGAGTTAAAGGGATCTTATGGTCGCAGTACTATGGTACCTATTCATAACAGTAATAATAATAAAAGGCTTGTACGTGCCTATCCTTTATTGTCAGTTTATTGCGCATCTCTCTTTATATTATGTTCAGACATGCACTTATGTTGAGAAAATCGCAATAAACGGCATTATTGATCTCAATATTGCGTATAAAATTTCAATTAATTATTGATCAATAAATTCATAAATTGTTATAATATTGATTAACACTTCAAATACAACACTGTCATAAGTATCTTCAGTGAACATATTACATTTTTCCGAACACCTTCTATTGATATTTGACAACTCAAATGTAAACAACGACAGTGCCATAAGTAAAAGCTTTCTGCTAGCTATCCAATATTATCAAATTTTTATGTCTCATCCTCTTGAGTAGTCCCTATTGACCGCAACAGCTCGGCGTATCGGTTAATCATTAGCATTACTTTCTCCAATCTTAAATTGTTTTCCATTTTTTTTTAAATATTTTTGGCACTAATTTTCGCGATTAAATTAAAAGCATTTTTGTTAAAGCAATCAGCTGTTTTGTTTACCAACTGTCAAATAAATTTTCGTTTATTATATATCTGAACGCTAAAAATATTGTTCTCAATTAACCGAATATTGATTTAATAAAAGTGCATGTCTGAACATAGTATTAGGATATTTGACATCATTTGCAAGTATTATGACAGCATTCTTAGGTTTATTAGAGCAAAAGGCTTGAAGAAGACAGCATAGGAATTGAGTTAAAGGATTAGTTAAAGGGATCTTATGGTCACAGTACTATGGCACCTATTCATGACAATAATAACAATAAAAGGTTTATATGTGTCTATTCTTTATTGTCAGTTTATTGTGCATATCTCTTTAAGATATTCGATATCATTTGCAAGTATTATGACAGCTTTTTTGCACCAAACGTTACAAATGGTACGTTCAAGTGCACTATAACATAGTGTAGGGTACATATGTATGTATGTAAGCAATGGAATACAATATTTATTATTATTTATTATCCAAGTATATATTTAACTATTTACAAACAATATGTTCTTATGAAATAGACAGGCTATTTGTACATACGAGTAAGCAAAGTTATACTTACATAGGCGAGTAACTGGCTGGACTGAAGAGGGCATCATTGTGTCGAGCAGGTGTTCTAGCCAAAGCACTTTTAGCCTGCAACGAAAAATCAAACAAAACGGAAAAGTCTTATGAAAGGAAATATTGAATAATAAAACGCCAAAGACAAACCAAAAAGAGAAGGCAGAAAAACTTTATGTATGAATGTATGTATGTATGTATGGAACTATGGTTATAATATAATATAATAACATTAAAATATGATACGATTTGTTGATGTTGATGCTGATGTTGCATGCAACATATATATATATATATAGATAAATATACGTGTTCATTGTATAATAATAAAAAGGAAAGAGCGATATTGTTGTTGTGGTCATAGAATTGCTAAATAAAATAGAATGTTCCTTTAAATACAATAGTTAGTCCAGTGAACGTAATGCTAAATATATTTAAAAAAAAAAATTATTCTTTTTTGCTTTTTGCCATACTTATATTTATATTTGTATATAAAAACCATAAAATATGAATAAATGACTGGATGGGAAAATAAACGATTTAGACGGGCTAAAAAGAGATGCAATTTACCCAAAAGGAAATGCACACCGAGCCAGCTGCTGTAAAAGATTTTATTTCTTCGTTTTTATTGTTTTTAGATATTCTTGTTGTTGCTGTTGTTAAATTCGTTATAGATATTTAGAAATTTAAGCATAATGCAATAAACATGGCAAGTATAAAAACTTATAGAAACAAAATTAAGTGGTTACGTTAATGACCAAGATAAGTCAGTGGAAAGTAGCTACTTTCCGATACTTTCAAAAGAATGTATGTATGTTTGCTAACGTGTAACTGATTTCAATTTCTAGTCTTTGGACCACATATAATGGTTTTTAGAATTTTCAAAACTTTTTCCAATACAATGCCTCAAATCTGTTTATAGTTTAGTTTTAGTTTTGGTTTTTAACTTCGTATTTAATTTACAATAGAACTTATTTTCTTTACATAGATTTTTTTGAATGAAAAACCAAGCCAGTATAAGCTCTTTGCTTGGCATTACACAGAAGACTTTCAATTTAAATTTGGATGTATAACCTCATACAAATTAATTGAAACAATTGACGCCATCAGTTAAAGTTCTGATCACTACTCTCGAAAAAGCCATAGATTTTTTAAGTGGAAGAAAGTATGAAAACAAATTCCGTACTCCGTAACTAAAGAATTTTCCGATCAAGTATGATAAATTAAAGATTACGCCTTGCCCATGATTTCCCGTTAGATAACGTTGTTGGGCTATTTTAAAGGTTTCCAAGTCTTTTTCATATGTGAAAATGAACATTTCTTCTGAAAAGTGTATGCACTATGCGAAAGTAGTTGGCAGTCCTGCCAACTTACATTATCATTAGCCAATAGGAAAACAATGTAAACAATTTTCGTGACGTCATTGATTCAACATGCGCAGAAAGTTTTAATTTTATGTGCGTGATGGCATAATCTTTAGTTTATCATTCTTGCTTTCCGATGCATAGCATTCTGGCCCGATTTCAGAAGCTCATAACAGATTTCCTGCTGTTTCCAATTGCAATGAAATTATGGCTTGGGAAGTTCGTAATGAATCTTTGTATTAGAGAGCAAATTGACAGTTAAAGCCTTCAATTAATCACATCAACAATCAATGCTTACGAATCATTTTAATCATCATTTGTACACTGAAATTACTGCAAAATATCAGAACACCAAGCGTCTGTAAAGCTCACAATTTTTAAAAATTATGAATTGAACAATGACTGACGTAAGAAAATAAATCGAACAATTTGAGTTGACATACTCGATACCAGTGATGCCAACTTAGCCCTTTTCGGGCTAGATTTAGCCCTTTTTGAAGTACCTTTAACGCGAAAAAAAATTTTTAGCCCTAAACTAAAAAACGCACAATTTCAGCGCTTTTCAGTATTTTTGTTTAGCCCTTTTAGCCCGTTTTTCCTTTAACTCTGTAGGGCAATATTATCTTATGTTTCTCTGGCAATGTCGAATTGTAAGCAAATGTGGCAGAAGTTTTTTTCTTCTATTTCTTGATTTCTTCTTTGACATTTACATAGAAAGTACCGGGAAACATAAGCTTTGCTGAAAGTTTAAAAATGTGTTTACATATTAATTAGGTGGAAAAGAAATGTCAGGCTGCGCTATCGTTATATACTGCAATTCATTCATCATTTGCTTCCATAGAACACTTAACAGACAGACACAAGTCTCAATACCATATATAAAGTGATTTATGAATAAAGAAGAGGATGACCTAGAAGTACAAATCGTATTTAACAATGACCAACTTTGAAAGATTGTAGTGTAAATTCTATTTGAAACTAAAAATGATCTCAAGAGCAATAATATCTACTAATAAATTGTTTTGTTTAAAAATTATGGTGTCTTTATCTGAAAAGACTTTATGAATTTTAGCCCGCTTTTTGCGGTTTTTTAAAAAAAATGAAATTGTATTGTACTAAAAATGTAATTCTTTCAATTTAGCCCTATTTAGCCCGTTTTTCATTTTTGTTCACGCGTTTGGTGCCCTAAGAGTTGGCATCACTGCTCGATACGCCATATAAACACACTGTGTCATGTTGCCCCTTCTTTTAACAGAAATCGCAAATACTTGCTATAGCCCTTTTACCTTACTTTTACCCTTTCTCCGTTTGAGATGACGACATTTTTCGTAACCTTCTAAACGCATGATAAAATAATCCTCCTTGTGAAACGAGTTGAACACAAGTGTATTCCCCGATTAACAGGCAATTGGCCGGCTAAATCGAGGTGTCGTTTCTAAGAATACGAATAACGGTCCCATTGTTTAAGTCTTGAAATCTTCGTTCTTAATGACAAGAATTACTCTCCATGGCCACGAGTCTCTTAACTGCCAGGCATATCAGATCAATACTAATTTAGGTGATATTGCCCCCGGGGATCAGGAGCATACAGGGAAATATGAGATGAGCTTGCTATGGTACTACCTTAAACATTCGAGTGGTTTTCAGCTCCCATGAACTTTAATTTCAACGTGATACTAAATAGACTACAAACTACTAACTACTGCCAGATAACCTGATGGTTATTTCTTAAGAATGAATGGGTGCAATATATCATTACCAGAGTGTGTATGGTTGGCATTATATACATAATTGGTCATTACAACCTTTCAGTCAGGATTATTGACCTAGTTTCTCGCACTACTTATGTTGTGTGTTAATTTTATACATAAGTGGCGGGACCTACAGTTTAAAGCCGACTCCGAACGACAAGTTTTTGAGAAACTTTTCATGGCAATTATATTTACTCTCAAAGTTTTTGCCAGAAATCTGCTGAGAGGAAGTCGCCGAAAAAATACGTTTTGTATTTTATTTTGATGTCTGGCCTGGTACTCGATCCCTGGTTTTACGTCTAATAAGCCAGCACACTACCTACTAGACCACGGCGACTCTTATAAGTTCTGGGCGCCCAAGATTTCTTCGTCGTTCAAATGCCGGACAATGACAGAGAAAATGTTCTGGTTTCTTCCACAACATATGTCAGGATTACGATCTAGCTTCTCACACCATTTATGTTCTGTCCGTTAATTTTAAGCATGGGGGCGAGACCTACAGTTTAATGTTCACTCCGAACGATAGATTTTTGAGAGGCTCTTCATGGCAATTTTATTTACTCTCAGAGTTTTTGCCAGAAATCTGACCAAAGAAATATTTTCATATTTTTCGTTTTGATGTCTGATCTAGGATTTGAACTCGGTCATTACGTCTAATAAGCCAACACACTATATATTAGGTTACAGTGACTTCAACATATATGTTGTGCATATGCCATTCTACTCTCCTAGGTAGTATGTTGGTTTATTAGTTATGAGGCTCAGGTCAAATATTTCGATCTAAGTTATTTAAGAAAAATATATTTCTGTGGCGACTTTCACTCAGAAGATTTTTGACAAAATTTTGGTTGGCATTAGCCTGTAGATTATAACGACTACTGCCGCTGCCCGGGAGTTGACAATAAAGATGAGATATACACACCGGGATATCTCAGATTTCAAAGTGGAGAGGTTTTTTTTACTTTTTTAAAGAGCACATGTTAGTAGGGGCTTTATTAAGTGGACCAGAGGGTCTATGTGTTTTAAATAAGATCGACTGCCGCTCTTATGAACCCTAACCTACAATAATTTTGAAAGTTATTCCATTTATTTTAAACCGGTGGTCTTCTTGGCAATGAAATATTTTTTGTTCTATTTTGTCAAGTACCCAATTAATCGAGCAATGGAATTATTTCTTAGAAAAGAATTTAAAATGCTTGTATTTATTTAGAAGTCGCCGTGGTCTAGCAGGTAGTGTGTTGGCTTATTAGACGAAAGGCCCGGGTTCGAATCCCAGGTCAGACATCAAAACGAAAAATATTTTTTCGGCGGCTTCCTCTCAGCAGATTTCTGGCAAAGACTCTGAGAGTAAAAACTGCCATGAAAAGCTTCTCAAAAATCTGTCGTTCGGAGTCGACTTTAAACTGTAGGTCCCGCCACTCATGTATAAAATTAATGCACACAGCATAAGTGGTGTGAGAAGCTAGGTCGTAATCCTGACTGAAGGGTTGTAATGGCCAATTATGTAAGTATGTATGTATGTATGTATTTATTTTTATCAAATTATTTGATTTAAAAGAAAGCTGTTAACAAACAAAGAAACTTAAATTTCTTTTAATAATATAGGGGAGTGGAGCGCAACTCAAATTCAATTTTGCAAAAATTGCTGAAATTAAAAAATTGAATGCCTTGTTATAAAGTAGTTTCTATTTTAAAGTTAAAAGGCAGCATATAAATAAAGTTTGCAAATTTTCTAGCCTTTTAAAAAGAACCGTTAACTGATGTGGAATATTAAAAAAAAAAAATTAAAATAGAAAGCCATTATCAGTACAGATCACTTGTGTTAATCTTCTTAGTCATCCTAAAATAACAACCAACTAAGCATACAAAACTTAATCAAACCCCCACATTTCCGTTATTTTGAAATTAAGTTTGAATAGAAAAAGTAGAAAAAAATAAAAATAAGAAATAATTTCTATAAAATCATAAATTTTCTTTTTCTCTACAATAGCTTTTTAATAACAACACATTTCCGCCATATAAATCTATATAATCAACCAACTAACAAAAAAAAAGTAGAAAAAAAAGAAGAAGAAAAAAACTATTAAAACAGATATGTTTTGTATAATCTTCTGATTTTGGCTTCATCTTCTAACTGATACCGCCACAACAGCAACCTGCCAGGCTGCCTGCCATTCAGCCAGCCTGCCTGGCCGCTGTAACGCAAACAGCTTCACCAACGACTATATTTGAAAGTCATTGTAATGACTTTAAGAGTGAAAAGGAGAAAAAAAAAAAAAAATTGAAAGAAAAAATTTCGTTTATAAAAAATTATGTTGAAGTTATACTGTGTGTTAGCAAAATGTAGTTGTCAATTGAAAAACTACTTGTCGGCTGCCGTTGCTAACAATCTTGTTACATTTCGGCGTACATAAGCTTTAAACTGTTCCCACAATTGGTTGGAAGCAAAAAAAAAAACGAAAAACAACAAATAAAATGTCCAGAAAAGAAAAAAATTTCTTTATAAACTCACTGATGATCAGCAAGAAGTAATAAATACTCTATAGGTGTTGATAAAAATAAATTTTGATTTCAATTAGCATGAAAGCCGCAACATGTTTGGAGGACATTCCCTATTCTTACCGAAACATTTTGATTCTCCAATTTAAGAGATCTTAGTATGTAAAATCTGATCACTACAACCTTTCAGTCAGGATTACGACCTCGCTTTTCATACCACTTGTGTTGTGAGTGTGTTAATTTTATTCATTAGTTGTGGGACCTCCCAACGACAGAAATTTTAAGAATCTTTTTCAAGGCAATTTTTAGTTACTCTCAGTGCTTTTGCGAGAAATCTGCTAAGAGGAACTCGCTGAAGAAATATTTTGTCGTATTTCGTATTTTGTTGGAGATGTCTGATGTGGGGTTTTAACCATGGCTTCACGTCCAATAAACCAACAGACTACCTATTAGCCTAAGGCGACTACAGCAAATTATGAACAACATTTTAATAATATGTCTTCTACAAAAGATCTCCTTATTTTTCCCGACCAGAGGTTGATAAATTCAATTTCAGGAACCCTGTTCTGCAGTAAAGCGCATTACAGGGAGAACGTTTTGGTTTTATTGAAATAAAAACCATTTGATCGGAAGCTATTGAGCAGATAAACCAAACTTTCTTAATAACTATGTGCTAAACAATGTGTAGCTAGCTTTTCAAAATGTGGCTAAACATTATCATTACCGGTTCATAAGGTTTTCGGTCAAGACATGTATGAAACAAAGTAATTGTGTTTGTTACAGGTTCCTAATGGTCAGCTAAACCGAACTCGTTGCGACCTTAATTAGCTCATATCCTGCTTTCACCAAATTACAGCATTACCTACGAACCGCGGCTTTATTTTTATCACTTCAGCTTGTCGTTATGGATACATTCTTATCTCCACTTCGGAGACTGAAATGTATTTATCGCTAACGACTACAGATTTTGAACGAATCCAACTGTTCGAGAACCATGCTTTTATAATTTCTTCTTGAAAGATAGGCAGGTATGAGGACGTGTGTAGCCCTATTCAAAAATACAAAGGCAACTGGGCCGGAGAAAAAAAAGAGTAAAGAAAAGGTTGATGAGAGTAAGAAAGAAAAGAAGCAGAAAATAAAACAGAAATATCAGCTACTCTTCAGTCGGAAGAAAGAAACGCATTTCCAAGTTATTCAACGTTCATTTATAAAGAGAAGATATTCAATCTACTATTGTCTGGAATGATTTCAGAAAGAAACCTTATCCCAAGGCAGTCAGACTTCTTTTATAAAGGGAAGGTACTCTTTTCTATCCTATCTTCAAAAATTTGGCTGACATCTCTTTTAGACCCCATATCAACGACCTAACATTACAATGCTATGTAAGAGATTTAGTTACCTAAGTCCCCCTTTCCCTACTTACCAGACCTATACAATAATATTGTAAATCATTTCAAATCTTTCAAGATTAAAATTTATTCATGAACCGGAAACAATTTCCAGCTGAACTGAACTGAAGTGTTACTTTCTAATCAATGATTTCATATTTGTTTTCTGAATTTCAAAAAAAAAAAAAATGAAAAATTCCGGCATTCATTTGAAAGAAACACCTGCTATTGTAATTATGCTGTTGTGTAGGGTATTGTAAACATAATCCTGCTGTTACTGTGCAACCGCAGCATAAATAAACACAGTTTGTGCACAAAAAAAAAATAACAAAATACGAGAAAAAAACACGATAATTTTTGAGTAAGTAAAATTCCACCTGTTGTAAGTAAAATAAATGCTGTCACTTGCTACACAAAAGAAATGAGACTGGTTAAGGAGAGAGAGAGAGAAAGGAGAAGAAAAGATAACTAAACATTGATAAACTTAAATAAAAAAAAATATATAAAAAGAAAGAATGAAAGAAAATAACAATAATAACAACTAGAAAAATAAATAAATCTACACATTCGATATTAAAAAGCGATTGAATTTTATAAGCATTGAACAAGTCATTTAAAAGAATGCATTCTTTTTGTCACAAATTAATATACATGTGATATGATATGTTGGACTTGTTGAGTGATATATGTAGTTCTTGCTATTTAAATCATAAGGAGGAACAGAGATTATTAGCAAATCAAGCACTGCCAATTTTGAGAGTAGGACTAATCAGTCAGAAAAAAATTCTTCACCAAATAAGTTATTTACAAAACACCTAAAGCTTTGGAGACTGTCGAACATCTCCTCTGCAACTACCCAATCCTTGATAGGTTGAGGTTGAGGACCCTTGGCAGGGCCTTCTTTGAGAGCTTGAGTTCTGTGTCGAGAGCCGACATCAAGGCTCTCCACAGATTCATTAGGAGCTTGGGCTGGTTGAGAGGTGCTATGGCTTCATAAGTGTAGTCGTACTCTCAATCTCTTTTGTTTTTGTGTCTTTTTCTTTATATGTAATTCCTCCGTTTCCCATTCTCCCTGCCCTTACCTACATTCCTATATCCTCTATTTCCTTCCTCCCCTAAGGACAATGTACAATGGGCCAATTTCGACCTCCGGGTACTGTGCTTGTCTTGACCGACAGGTGCACGTCCTCTAACCTAACCTAACCTAACACCTAAAGCTTGCTCCCTTTATAGAGAACAACGTCAATAAAGACGATTGTAGAAAACTCAGACTGCAGTTTTAAGAAAGCGTAGGTCTCAAACAGCAAAAAAAAATTCTTTATAATTACCAGATCACATAAGACACTATTTTCAGGCAAAGACTGAGGAACCTGCTATCACATCTGGTTCTAATACAACAGACTTATGAAAACGAAATAAAGCTGATGAAATAAAAAGAACCACATGTTCCTTAAAGAAACGGTAGGATCGGTAATAAGTGCATCCGAAACAATTCAGCCTTTAAAGACAACATTCAAGCAATCATTGCAGATACGCAGATTTACCACAAATAAGTCATTGTTCCTAAGCGAAAACGGATTCACAAACGCATTTCCTAGAGCCAGCTAAAAAAGTAGTAAGAAAAATCATGGATCCTTTGTAATAATGTTATGCTCTTTAAAGGAATGAAAATGGAAAGGAATGTTATGTTGACAGTTTTAATAGTTTTTTTTTCGCCAAGGAGGGGCAAATTTACCTAATCGCTTCACAGAGGAAGTCGTCACGTCCTCCGTGTGTGGGAGACTTCTAATTGTCTCCACTATTCCTTTCGTCCAAGCTCCCGACTGGGACCTCGTTTGACACGTGAGCTAGTGTCATCCGGCGTGCCTAAATACTCCGCAGCTTCCAGATCTCTTCTCCTCAGTCTCAAAATGCGCTCCACGTAATTCGCCACTGAAGTCCAATTCTCCCTGCACGCAATCATAACCCCGACAATGTTAACGACCGTTATCGTTCCGATCATCGGCGTCAGTGCAGAGCGATAACTCTGCCAGCGCGTATATTCGAAGATAGATAGCTTTAATAGTAGCTCTGCCAACTGTTATAAGATCTCAGATTATGGTCGATAACTATACATTCGGTGTCATCATTGAATTTATTTATCTTGACTCCGCTGTTACCAGTAAAACTGATGGCAGTGTGAAGGGTAAGCATAGATTACTTTTGCCAACAGGTCTGAATAGGCATTTGAGTAACAGAGACCTTTCTCGTACGACGGAACTAATACTTAACACGTTGCTTATGCTCTCCGTGTTTCTTTATGGTGCAGAAACATGGAGGTTATTAAGCGTTCGATGCAGTAACCTTGAATGTTTGTGGTCCGCGTCCGATCAAACAATGAGCAGCATGAGCTCCTTAACGACATGGACGTTTACCAGTGCTTTAACATCTAGGATGTCGGCTATGTCATTCAGATGGAACAGAATGTTCCGCACGAAACGGATATCTAATACGGAGATTATTGGAACTCAGGACGACTTTCTCAGCCTTGGAAGATCTAAATCGCTGAAACCCTGCAATCGATTGATGTGAGCAACAGGTTAAGGTACGTAGAAAATAAAGGCGTATAGAAGGATGTGTTAAGGCATGCCGAAATCTGCAGAGGAATAAAAATTAAATTCAATTCTTTTAAAGGCCTGCATTGTGGGCCAGCTGCATATCTAAACAAATATTGTTGAAAATGAAGTGTTTGTTTATTTGTTGCAAACAAATGTAACGCATTTCCGTTGGATTTACGATTTTAAATTCAGGTAAATATCTTACGTTGCAAGTTGTCCAACGTTAATGACATCTTTGCAACCTCTTTTGTACAGCAAATAAGAGAAAAATAAATAAACCAAATACAACAGCATATGCAACATTAAGAGCACTTCGGCACATCAGCATTAAATTGAAGATGCTACACAAGAAATATGTAGTAGGCTCAGTGCTGCTGCCGTCAGCCGTCATTGCTCCATTCATGTTAATGTTGAGTGCGGGAGCAAATATCATTTTAACTTAGTTTTATGCTTTTTAAACATTACAATTGTTTTTTATTCTTGTTATTTTCTCTCCTGATTTTGTTTTTTGTTTTATGCTGCTTACTTGCTGCATGATGATGTGGATGATATTGCACAAGTTAAACGCAAAAATGTTGTTGTTGTTGTTATTGTTTTATTTTTCTGCCATCTTGCAAAGAAGAGGAAGTCAACTAGTAAGAAAGAAGTCGTAATGACAACAGTATGTTAAAAATGTTGGCGATGCCAATCATTAGAATGTTTCTCTATGCGAACAACAAGGGCAATGTTTCTCTATGTTGTGTGTTGAAAGCATTTGCAATGGCAATGCGCAAACCATTGCAATGCAATGAGAAATTTTACAAGTCACCTTTAAATTGTAGGCTTTTTTTGTGTTGGTTTTTGTTCTTGTTCTTATTCTTCTTTTTCTTTTCTTCTTCTTCTCGTTACATTCATATTTATCTGATCGACAATGACTTTCAAAATATGTTCCCTGTTCAAAAGCGTCATTTATGGTGAGTGTGAATGTGTGTGTGTGTGTATGTGCGTTGATTCCAACAATTGTTAGGCTTAACAAAGTTCAAATGTTTTATTGTTGGCCTTTAGTATTGTTGTTTTTGTTACTGTTACTGTATATGTACTTGACTATTGAGATGTTGAAGTGTTGAAAAGTTTTAAATATTCTACTGAATGAAAAACAAAAAAATTTAAAAAAAACAACAACAACAACACAATCGCTTTTATGACAGCTACAAAAGATTTTTTGTTTGTGTTAAAATTTCATTAAAAAAATTTTTAAACAGAAATCGTTTGCATAGAGAATTTATTCTCTAAAGCGAACTACAAATTTAGAAAGCAAACGTGATCTTAGAATTTTTATAAAAAGTAGATGATTGGAAGATAAAGCCTTATCAGGCTGCCTAGTCTAGGGTCGATCCAATTTGATGGTAGAAAATCCTTTAAAGTCCTGTTACGAAAACCGCGAGCTATGTGTGCAGTTTAATCTGAAAGATGTAGGACACTTATCGTAAATTTATTTCTTTATCTGTTGTGAATAACCCCATGTTAACCCCTGCAGAGAAAACTATTTAGAACCATTCAATATCAAAGGTTAAGCTATCGATTAGCACAACCTTAACTTAATGTACCTATAAAATCGTCATTAAAAAATGGTGGATTCTGGTGATGCTTTTCAAGAAAATTAAAGAAAGTTGAATAGCTGCTCAAACAGCTACCAAGTAAGATTTGACAGACAGAAAGGTTTTGTTTGATGTTAGTACGTCTGGCATGAAGTGAATGGCTGCGAATTTTCCAATATTTCGTTGGTCTTATATAGAAACGCCCTGACCCGCATATTTTTTTTTTTATTAAATTTTCTTAATTTAAATTTTGTCAGGAGGTGTATGTATTTGCGTTAAATGTATTAGAATCACAAAAAAAAAATCAATTTCAAAAAAAGTGTGAGTTAGGGCCCTTCTACGTGAGACCGACAATATTCTAAAAAAATCAATTTGGAAAAAAGTGTGAGTTAGGGCCTTTCTACATGAGACCGACGATATACTATCGACATTTGAACTGAGTAGATAGCTTGAAGCCGAATTAGACTGTTCTGTAGTGGATGAATACTAGTGATAACAAGCGGGTTACTTACGAATACGTTAAAACAAATAGGTTTTATTGGCAGTCATAAAGGTTTTAGTGGAATCGGCACGAAATCATTTCCTAGGAGGCGATCTAATACTGGAAATAATTGTAGTCCTATAGGCAAATAGAATGAAGGGCATACACATGCTGATTGATCTGAAGAAAACTGACCTATTTCTTTGGGGAACAGCCACAACTACTAATGATTATTCCACTTATGATCGATTTAAACGAAAAAAGATTGTGATGAAACAGGGCTGGAAGTGTATAAACAATTATAAAGACAGGGACGAAGCTTAGAAAGCGTTGTATTACATACATACATAATTGGTCATTACAATCCTTCAGTCAGAATTAGTGACCTAGTTTCTCACTTTACTTATGTTGTGTGTGTTAATTTTATTCATAAGTGGCGGGACCTACAGTTTAAAGTCGACTCAGAACAACAGATTTTTGAGAAACTTTTCATGGCAATTTTATTTACTCTCAGAGTTTTTGCCAGAAATCTGCTGAGAGGAAATCACAGAAAAAATACTTTTTGTATTTTATTTTGATGGGACTTACGTCTGGCTTTACGTCTAAGAAGCCACCACACCACCTACTAGACCACGGCGACTTCATTCACGGGTTGTGTTGGCATACAATATTCTACTAAAGTATGAAACGAGGCCAACGTAGTCTAGTGGTAGTGTATTAACTTATTAGATAACAACTCGAGAGCCTGAATGTGGCATCTTGAAAAAAAAATATTTAAACAAAATTATGATCATTTTCTAGTTGATTGCAAAATAAGACGCTGAGCGTAAACAAATTGTCAAGATTCTCAACTTTGTCGTTCGTCTTCGAATAATGAATAAAATTAATACACATAGCAAGGGTAATGTAAAAAGCTAGACAGTAATAATAACAAAAGGGTTGTAATGGTCAATAACATACGTAAGTAATGTATAAACTGCTATTTTTTCGGGTCAAACCTTCAATTCGTGTCTATCTTTTCAATAATGGAAATGTCCTCCACAAGTGGCAACAACAACAATCCAATAGAAGCAATCGTGCTTAGGCTTCCACAATAATATAACTACGGTTTACACAGTAATATGGGAGAGTAATTTGCCTGCAGTTATGTTAGGTTGATTGAGTGGCCATTGTCCCGGCCATTGTTAATAAGTCGAACAACTTTAATGGAAGTACCTTCAAAATAAGAACAGTTTATGGATTTGATTAGGATTAGAATGAGTTTCTGCTTAATAAAACCTACTTTATGAGTTAAAGACTAGAAAATCAAACATTTCAGTTTCGAATTCTAGTGAAAATGAAAATACATATCTCCTTGATGGTTTTCCATTTTTAAAAAAGAGAATTTATAGAAGCTATTCTGGAAGAGTCTAAAATCTTATCCATTACATTCAATATAATATCATGAACAAATGTTCACTGAAGCCATTGTTTCTAGGCAATGAGAGATGGTAATCCCTATATTCTAGAACTTGCCCTATATTCTAGAACTTGCCCTATATTCTAGAACTTG
Organism: Sarcophaga peregrina; assembly: GCA_014635995.1. Classification (NCBI taxonomy): domain Eukaryota; kingdom Metazoa; phylum Arthropoda; class Insecta; order Diptera; family Sarcophagidae; genus Sarcophaga; species Sarcophaga peregrina. Next base: position 26,947,046 of record CM025789.1, on the reverse strand, counting down.
CTTAATCAAATCAGCTTGTAGTAAATCATAAAGAGAAGACTTTAAAACAAATCAATTAATTATTCATTAATAGATTTCAATTGCATTACATTAAAATTTTTGTCTTTCTTATTTAGAACAAATCGTTAAAGCTTCCAATTTAAACTTCTTAACATCGTTACTCTATGATATGGCATTGGTTTTTTAATTTTATGGTTATTGAAGTGTATTTTACACTAAATTTAAAGTCCTTTGCGATTCTTTTCCTAATGAAATTGTATGGAAATTGTTTCTTAATTGTTAGATTAGAATATCTTTTTTGGTTAAATTAGTATATTTAAATTGGTTAAAACCAGGAGAAAATATGTTTAAGATGTCATATTCAAAATAATTAATAATTCTTTATGGGAAACAAAGGTTTCAAAAACTTTCATGTGAACATGCGAAACGAATCACCCTTGTGTAGGAAAATTAGTGGCATTTAGAAGACTATCATTTTGAAATTTTATGAAAAGTTAATGAACTTTTTTTTTTGTTTTTAATTTCATAAATTATACAAAACATGGTTATTTCGTTAGATATTCTCATTATCATTGTGAAAAGCATAACTTATTTGTATGTTTTGTATTCTTATTTCATGTTAAGAGAAAAAAAAAACGAACGGAAAAATATGTCATTGAACTTGATTGTATAAAATAGTCTCGCCATGAAATTAACCTTTTGACTTGGTTAGTAGCAGTTAAAGACAATTTAAGTTTTAGCCAACGCTGAAAAATGATCCAACAAACATTATTTATAAACTTAAAAAAAAAAATTAAAAAAAAAAATAATCATACAATGTAATTTGAGACCAGCATTAAATTAATGCCCAGTCTTTATGTGGCTAGCCACTAGACCTACAACAATAAAATGCCCATCCAAAAAACATACAACAATAGCAAATACAAGTATTAAATTTTAAAGTCTCCTTTAAGTTCTTTAGTTCAGTAGACTCCGAAAACAACACAAAAATTCTAGTAGCTGAGTTGTACTAAGCATTACCTGATAAATATTTAAATTATTGTGGCAACAATGTTGCATTCAACATGGGTAGCAAATAAAAATTAAAAAAAAAAAAAATACCAACAACAATAACAAATTTGCAAACGTATAATAATACCACATTAAGATTAACGGCAAAAATTCAAAGTGTAAATTGCCACAAGGATAAATTCATGCAAAAATTAAAAAGAAAAGCAAAAACAAAAAACCATGATACTCAACTGAAAACGATTATGGTTCGCTTAAGCTCACTTAGGCTACACTTCAGAAATGCAGGTTCAAAACGAATTATTTCGTTACTTTTTTATACATGAAGAATTAAAAGGATAAACAAAGGCTAGGGATATCAAAATTGGTTTCATAAAATTCTAATGGGTGATTTTGTAAGAGCTATAGGAAAATTTTTAAAAAAAAAACTCACATCAAATTCAGAAATATTGCATGAAATCTTTATTTGAATCGATAGTACGGTTCATATAATTTAATGTTTTAAGATTATTTCATGCAAATGTTGACCGTGACTGTGTCTCAAATGGACCATCCATTTAGTCCCATTTGGGCATATTCTTTCCAACATTTCGGCCGGTATCTCACGAATAAATGCTTCAATGTTGTCTTCCAATGCGTCAATTGAAATGGGCTTGGCTCTATAGACATGAGCTTTAACATAGCCCCAGAAAAAATAGTCTAAAGGCGTTAAATTTCACGATCTAGGCGCTCAATTGACCGATCCCGAAAGTGCAATAAAATGTTCACCGAACTTGCCCTTATTGAGAGGCCATTGTTACACATGTCATGCAAGTCAACCTGTTGCATTCTAAGCAAAAAAAAAAATTCGATATCATCTCACGGTAGCGCTCATCATTCACAGTTACGTTACAATTCGCAGCATCTTTAAAGAAGTAAGGTCCAATGATGCCACCAGCCCATAAACCGCATCAAACTGTGACTTTTTCTGGATGCATTGGTAGCTTTTGCAATGCTTCTGGCTGATTTTCACTCCAAAATCGTCAATTATGCTTATTTACGTATCCATTGAACCCAAAATGAGCTTCGTCGTTGAACACAATTTTTCGATAAGGAATTGCACGCAAAGCACGCATTTTGATAATGAAATTCAATGATTTGCAAGCGTTGTTCGTTTGTAAGACGATTTATGGTTAAATTCTAGTCCAAACTGAAGATGTTTGACAGTGAAACAAAACACGAAACGTGCGTCAGCTTTTTAAACCAGTGTTGCCAAAAAGATAATAGCTAAAAAATCATCCTTTAAAATTTTGAGAATTTTCTCAGAATAATTTTAAAATTTAAGATCTCTTGGAACAAGATATTAAACTCGCGGAGAATTTACCAAATAGGAATTAAAGTAATCCAATTTAATAAAACTAACCATGACTCAGTGTGATAGGAAGTGTGTTAACTTATTAAACGAGAGGCCAGGTTTCAAAGCCCAGGTCAAATATCAAAACGAAATATGAAATAATATTTCTTCGGTTTATAGTTGAAAAGCCTCCACCTAGATAGCGCCTGATGCCCGAGATAGATTACAGCACTAAACGTTATCGAATTTGGGAAACATAAATAACATATGTAGTCGCCGTGGTCTAGTGGGTAGTGTGTTGGCTTATTAGACAAAAGAGCCGGGTTCGTATCCCAGGTCAGACATCAAAACGAAAAATATTTCTTCGGCGACTTCCTCTCAGCAGATTTCTGGCAAAGACTCTGAGAGTAAAAATTGCCATGAAAAGCTTCTCAAAAATCTGTCGTTCGGAGTCGACTTTAAACTGTAGGTCCCGCCACTTATGTATAAAATTAACGCACACAACATAAGTGGTGTGAGAAGCTAGGTCGTAATCCTGACTGAAGGGTTGTAATGGCCAATTATGTATGTACGTAAATATTATTTGAGTAATGTTCTCAAAAATGATAGCTGACAGGCATATTATTTAAGACCTGCTTGAGTAAACCAATTGACTCCTGACTTCAATAATTAATTCACAAAGCAAAAGAAGACTCCAAACAATGAAGCCCTGACGACTTCGACTCGATCTGCACATAATCGGTTTAAATTGAAAACAATGTCCTGTTATTAAAAGACTTGTAAACCAATCCACTGAAAAAAAGATGGTAAATCATGAGGCCCTGACAACTTCGACTAGATCGGGACATGATCGGTTTAATCTAACAATAATCTTCTGTAATCCGTACTTCTAGTTAGCTCAACTCTCTCTTAATTAGTATCACAAATGCAAGACTGTACTGAAGGAAAGTGGCCAGTGAAAGATCTCCAAATTATACGAACTGAAAGTCTGTATTCTGATTTCCATGACACCCACCGACGTAATTTGAAAAGGGGTTGAATGCATTTGAAAGTATCTCATCAGCATTGCAGAAGTGATTGTGATGAACAGAAGTGGAAAATGCAGAATGAAGGAAGTTAAGTATCAAGGCCATGAAGTTGTTGTAGTCTAGTAGGTAGACATGAGGACTCAGTTCAAACCTGAGGTCAGCCATCTTCAATAACACGAAAAAATATTTCAACGGCCGCTTCCTCTCAGCGGATTTCTGACAAAAACTCTGAGAGCCACTAAAACTGCCATGAGTAAGGTTTAAAGCTAATGCCCAGATGTCTAACAAAGCAAACAAGTCCCTCCAACATTTGAAAGGATATTATCGGAGAAAAGAAATATGTAAAGAGCCATAGAGTCTTCTCAAGCCAAATAGGTTCGAAACAATTTAAACATTTGCTAGGCAATTGAAATAGAAAGACTATCCACAAGCAGTCTGAGAAAAGTAATCGTTCTTTTTACGGGATACTACAAAATCAAAGAATATCCATTCTGAATAGAGGTCTCTTCAAGCTCAATATTTAGATTCTGTGATGAGCAGAGCAACACGTATTTTGAAACTGTGCGACGTTAATGCTTCTCAGTAGGTAAAGCATGGTTGTTAAGCAAGTATAAGGAAATAACCCTTGCTGACACCTAACAAAATTGGAGGAGATCTTATAAGAATATTGTTATAGATTACGGACAAGTTATAGAGGTTTGATATGAATTTGACATACGCTAAAAGGAGTCGTATGCATATGTCTGATTTTAGTACGCCTAAGACCCAATGTTGTTTATTAATTAAAATGCTTGATAATCATACTACGACGCTGATTAGAGGTTTACATAATGAAAATTCGGAAGGATGTGATGCTAGCTGGAAACTTTATATTTCCGAAGAATCGACAGAGGGATACAAATGACTCCGTCTCTTAATATTTCACTTCCAATTTAGTTATATCCAACCGCAAATGGAATAAGTCTGAGTATTAGGGACGGTGCCTTGTAGCCTATTTTGAGACTTTTCGAACACATACAGAAAAAGGACAAAGATACACAATAACTCTATCGATTACACCGGCGTAATCAGGTTTGTGTTTCACTGCCTCTACTACAACGGAGTCGCCGTGGTCTACTAGCTAGTGTGTTGGCTTATTAGGCGTAAAGCAAGGGTTCGAGCTTCAGGCCAGACATTAAAACAAAACTGGCAAAAACTCTGAGAGTAAATAATCTTGCCATGAAAAGTTTCTCAAGAAAAAACTGTCGGTCGGAGTGCACTTTAAACTGTAGGTCTCGCCACTTATGTATAAAATTAACACACACAACATAAGTGGTGTGAGAAACTAGTTCAATAACCCTGACTGAATGGTTGTAATAACCAATTATGTATATATGTATGTACTACAACGGATTGAGCTCTAGCTAAATAGGAACTTATTCTCGAAAATCATAAATTTTTGCTCGTAGCACACAGACGTTTATGTTCGATTTGCCCATGGAACGCACTGTGTATTTAACATTTTTCAGTCTAATTTTATGTGGAACACCAAATTCAATAAAAATTTGAAAAACTTCTAGAGCCCATTATCTATCATTTTGAGGTTTATCAGTAATCTGTAAAATTTATTATACAGCAACTCATTCTATATAAAAAGATTTAGTTTCTCACTTATGCCTAGGGTAGTGTATCACAAAAAAAATAAAGAACAATCCTGATCATGAGCATATGGTTGAAAGCTTAAATAGCCTTAATGAACATTAACTTTCAAAAAATTGCAAAAAAAAAAAAAAGTAAAACACAAATAAGAAATAAATTCAATATTAAAATGATACTCCATTGGTATTGTAAAGTGAAAATTTTAGTTTTTACACAGGCCACGCATGTCGTTTTGAGCATTTTGCTTTAAAGCTATGCTACTTTATTTTAAAAAATTATACCCCAGTTGTGTTCGTACGATATGAATATGGCTTAAGGAAAATAAATGTGTTGCCTATTCAGGTATTTGAAAATGACTTAAAGGATTATAAATCTCAAGGTTCGAATTGTTTAATTAAATACGAAAATTGAAATCACGTTCAACTGAATAAGAAACACATGGCATATGTTGCTATTTGAACAAGATTCAATTGTAATTTAATAAAATGAATGACGTAGTTAAGTATTTAAAATTTTTAAGAAAATGAAAGCACTCCTTATGGCAACTTAAATGGTGAACGTGATAAAATACAAAAAGTTTTGATATTGTAATGTAAACTGTTGTAATTGTAATACTGTTTACCATATTCATTAGACGGTATGACGATAAAAGTTTTGATACTAAAAGCAGTAGCGTTGTCAATGAAAATTACAGGAATATGGATCAGACATACAATACTAGACTTGACACTATTCTAGAACTTTTGATGCTTTCGTAGAGGATCGTTAACGACCATATATTACCAGTACCAACACTTCAAAATTTTACTTTTCGGGTATTAGACTCTAAGCAGAGTTGTAGGTCTTCTTGCACACGAGTGCATTTAAAGTAATAACACATGCACAAACTGGTACAACTTTCCATTGCAAAAATTAATCTCTCACAGACTTTATACATTTACAAAGGAAAGATGAGCTAATGAAACCATTTGTATAAATAAGCTCCAGATCAGACAGATCGATCTATTTCCCTTCAGCAGTCTTATTGTAAAAATTCTGCGATTAAATAAAATTGCCATGAAATGTGCCGCAAAGCCTATCGTTCGGAGTCGAAGTTGAAATGTAGGTTTTGCCGCATGCAACATAGGTGGCGTGAGATGCTAGGTTGTCATCGAATTTAAGTAAATAAGAATCCATCTTAAGATACTCATAGCGGTCGTAAATGAACACTTCCATCTGGATATACAATTTGAAAGGCGGAAAATACTTTAAAACAACTTTTGCAGAGGCTGTTATGACAAGGAAAATTGGGAGATCGCATCTTCTTTGCCTTTTAAGTGGTATTTGGGAACCTGATACGAATGATTGTTGAGCCACCAGAATTTATATTCACGACATGCCTAACCGAAAGTGATTTGGAAAGAATCTATCCAAAGAATCTCTTTGCTGATAATGAAAAACCTACACTAGTACAGCCATGAAGGCAGGTAACTAGGTAGGTTGGAGTGGTTGCTCTTATACCAAAAAGCTCACTTGAGCACGCATAACGGTCCGATAGTCGCCGTGGTCTAGTAGGTAGTGTGTTGGCTTATTAGACACAATGCCAGGGTTCGAGTCCCAGGCTGCATATCAAAATGAAATACAAAAAGTATTTTTTCGGTGATTTCTTCTCAGCAGATTTTTGCCAAAAACTCCTAGAGTAAATAAACCTGCCATGCAAAATTTCTCAAAAATCTATCGTTCGAAGACGACTTTAAACTGTAGGTCCCGCCACGCATGTATAAAATTAACGCACACAACATAACTAGGTCAATAATTCTGGCTGAAGGGTTGTAATGACCAATTATGTATGTATGTATGTATTGAGCGACCCAATGTGATGCTAAGGGTAAGCACAGTCTCCTTACTGACCAAATTCCACCGAACTCACGTCTTGTAAGCAATTCATAGCAAAAATTTTTACACTAATGGTGTCCAAGGCAAGGGAGCTAAGAAAGCATATCACTTGGAAGTTCTTCTGTTTCTTTTCTTAAATTTAGGGAACGACCTTAATCTTCTTATTATTTCTTTTAATTTAATTTCAATTTCATTTATCAGGTTTTATCTAGTTAAGAAGGTGAAATCGATCTTCTGGTTCATGTTGGTGAATGAGTTCACCTTTTTCTCTCAAGAAAAGATCATGCTGACCCAATCATAATGTTCGTTGTGATCTTCTTTCATTTCTTCGTTTTTTCTGAGATTCGAAACCTGGATTATACGGTTTTAGAGTCGAGTATTTTAACCGCGGTACCGTATTACTTAGTAAGGTCAGTTCACATTTCCAGATTATTCAAAAATTCTACGTCAAAGTAAACTAAACACGACTTCTAAAATTTCACAACTCCCCCACCATTCATTCATAAATATTAAATTCACCTTCTGTTTAAATAACATTTTCACTAACAATATTTAATTAAAAACAAAAAAATAAAAGAAAACGAAGAACGAAATAATGCCACAATTATTTATAATTAATATTAATTAAGAATAAAATTTATATGGAATCAAGAGTACGTTTTTTTTTTTTACCTGTCAGGCAGCACATATTTTGGGGTCAACAATTTCTTTTGAAATTGAAATATGAAAAGGGCAGCCGAACAAAATGTTTCAAGTTCCATCGTAATACGTATTGGATTTCCTTTACGAATTCTTAGTAGGAAATTGTTTGTTGTTGTTGTTGTTGTTTTAATTTTATAATAGTGTGTCTATTACAACAATTCTTTTGTGTTGTTGTTGACGCTCTTTTATTATTATTATTGTTTTTTTTTCTAGTTTTAGTTTTTCAGATCAAATCATTTGTATGGACGAGCTATTATGTCTGGCTATGCGGAATAATTATTCCACACAACTCAACTTAAAATAAAAAAATAAAAAATACCGAATTGATGCATTCTCTACACACCAGAAAGTCATTCACGCACTTGGGGGGTCTTAATGTCTGCCTGTTGCGTCTGTCCAGCTATTTTGTCGGCCATTGGTTTGGTTTGGTTTGGTTTGCTTCGTTTATGTTTGATGTGAAAAATATATGTCAGGCACATCATGTGGCATAACTATGATTCTTTATGGGAATATGTAAGTATTTCTTCTTATAATTATAATACTTAACGTCACACACACATACACACCGATAATTGTTTGTGTTGTAATAATAATGATAACGATAATGACATCTTCTAATGCCTTGGCTGTTTATGTTTAAATAATTGACGTTTTTTTCCTTTTTTTTGTTTTTTTGTTCAAAAGCGTATTTTGTATACAACGAATCTTCTAAATTCCAATACAGCTTGATTCATTTAAAGTACTTTGGAGTAGTTAGTAAAAAGAAGGCATTTTATCGAAAGGTATTTTATCGATAAACCAAAACGTTCATAAAATATAAGTACTCAACTAATCTATAATTGGATAAGTTCTACCGATTTCTAATAAACCTCAGCAGATTTCTGCCTAAAACTCGGAGAGTAAATAAAAATTGCCATGAAAAGCTTCTTAGATATTTGTCATTCGGAGTCGACCACCACTCATGTATAAAATTAATTCATATAACACAATTGTAGTAAGAAGCTAGATCGTAATCAGAGATCAGCAATAAGTATTCAAAACGATGAGTAGGTTCGAGTCATACTTATAATTTTAGACACTTATACGCATTCATACTTATTTTGATATCATACTCATACTACTCATACTCAAAGTTGGAAGTACTCGTCGTATTCATACTTAACAATACGCATGATGGTATTGACTTGGACTCGTCTCTACTTAACGTTTACACGAAGCACAAAATAAGTATGATTCGCATACGAACACTGCAATACTCACAAGAAGATTGTGTGTATGCTTTGCTTGTTGCCTTTGTATTTCCTCTCTTCTTTGTTTGTATATGCAACAACAACAAAGGCTGTAAATTTTGACGAATGATTAGAGCCACTCGAATGACTTATAAGTATTTTTCTAAATTTATGAAACAGAATGGGTAGGGGTATGAATCAAGCAAATTTCGAATGTGGTGAGCTTGATATCAACGTTGTACTCATACTCATTGTAACCAATAGACTTATAAATCAATGTTGGCAGCGAGTACGAATGCATCAAAGTAGTTGAATTTCAATTCTGTTGATTCATCCATACTCAAAATTGCATGAGTGCTTATGAGTAGCAGAAAAACGATTCATTGCTGATGTCTGGCCGTTATCCTGAGTAAAGTGTACCAGTGAGTATTTACATACATATATAATTCTTATTAAATCTCTAATAGACTTGGATATTTTTATTTACTAACTAAATCTCTTGTTCCTGGACTAGGAGCAATCGTAGTCAAACTTGAATTAGTGGGAAGTTCAATTCATTGAAAATCCAGAAGACTTAGAATTAGACGTGAGGCCCGTTAAAAAAACTTTCTAAAACGATATGGCCTGTTAGAGAGATTAGGTCAATCTTGAATGCAACAATTCTTCAGGATATATACTCTAGACCTAAAGTCGCCGTTGTCTAGTAGGCAGTATGTTGGCCTATTAGACGTAAACCACAGCTCAGGCACCTTCAGCAAAACGATATTTTAAAAAATATTTCTTCAACGGTTTCCTTTCAGCAGATTTCTCAGATTTCTGGCAAATACTCTGAGACTAAATACAATTGCCATGAAAAGTTTCTTAAAAATCTATCGTTCAGAGACGATTTTAACCTGTAGGTTCCGCCACTCGTGTATAAAATGAACACACCCAATATAAATGGTGTGAGAAGGTAGGTTGTAATTCTGACTAAAGGATTGTAATGACCAATTACGTACGTATCAGAGATCAGCAATGAATCGTTTTTCCGCTACTCATAAGTACTCATGCAATTTTGAGTATAAGTGAATCAACAGAATTGAAATTCAACTACTCTGATTCATTCAAACTCGCTACAAGATTGATTTATAAGCCTAGGTTACAATGAGTATGAGTACAACGTTGACATTAAACTCACAACATTCGAAATACTTATGTTTGATTCATACGCCTACTCATTCTGATTTATTTTGATTAGAAAAGTACTTATAATACTTATAAGTGATTCGAATGATTCGAATCATTCATAAAAATTTATAGCCTTTGTTGTTGTTGCTTATACAAACAAAGAAGAAAGAAAAGACAAAGACAACAAGCAAAGCAAACACACAATCTTCTTGTGAGAATTACAGTGTTCGTACGCGCATCATACTTATTTTGTGCTTCGTGTAAATGTTAAGTAGAGACGAGTCAAACTCAATAACATTATGCGTATTGATAAGTATGAGTACGACGAGTACTTCCAACTTTGAGTATGAGTAGTATGAATATCATATTAAAATAAATATGGATGCGTATAAGTATCAGAAATTGTAAGTATGACTCGAATCTACTTATCGTTTTGAATACTCGTTGCTGATCTCTAGTACGTATGGACTACATAGCGTCCGAAAACGATGAGAATATAACAATATCTGAAGGACTTAAAATTTTTGGATTTCAAGCCACCAACCAACAAAGCATGATAAAGGTACCCTGGTAAAAAAAGAAGAAATTTGCTTACTTGTACGTTTCACTGTGTCTCTGTTACAATTTCATTTACCAAGAGGAGAGTCTCTAAGCAACTCTATTTTAGCTGACGTTAAATTGCTTTTCGCTTGAATTTGTAACACATACGAGAATGCATACCGAAAACTTTAAATATTTAAAATGTTTTTTTTCTTCTTTTTTTTTTGTAGTTTCATTAGGTTTTTTTTTGCCTTTGATTTTATTTCTCTTTGAAATTACCAAAATGCCTTTTGTTTTACAAGCAGAAAGAAAAGAAAAACCTTGTTAAAGTGAATACACCATCAACATTATTGTTATGCGTCTTTGCCACTTTACGCTTTGTTGCATCTTATATATGGACGGACGTACGTTGCCAGTGAAATTACAAAAACAAAAAAAAACCTCACGAAAAATTACCCTGCGTCAAAAGAAAAATTAGTTTTTCTTTTTTCGGTTTTGTTTTTCTATTATTGTTTTTGTTTTGGTTTTTTTTTTCAAATTAAGGCATATGAGTATACTTACAATATACTCATGGTGGTGTTTGAAAATAATGCTTTGCATTATGACTCTAATGATGACGATGATATGGTGTATGCAACATGTTGCTTTTACGCAGCAATAGCTAGCGTTGTCTGAACATATTTTCTACAATTTCTTTATAATTTTCCAAAGGCTTTTTTGAATAGTTTTTTAATTAATTTCCTTTATATTCAGGTGGCCTTCTTTATGTGTGGGTTTTCGAACAAAACGAATGCAATGCACAATAAATAGCTGTATGCACATATGTATGTATGAATGGACTTATTATTATCTGTCTAATGTTTCTTTTATATTTCGCCATTAATCATATTCATGCTAAGGTGGATTATTATTGCATAGCAATTGCCTTTTTAAATTCAATTGATTTTAATTTTCTTTTATAAGATCCTGGTTTAAGCGTGTTATTTGCTGTGTAATGGTATAAGGTAAGTAGGCTTGAAGCTTAAGACTATCAGAGCTTAGTAATGTTAGAGGATATTGTTGTGCATTTTATGATTGGAATGAAACGTAACATTACGGCCTTAGTAAAAGTTCCATTATACATACATAATTGGTCATTACAACCCTTCTGTCAGAATTGTTGACCAAGTTTCTCACACCACTTATGTTGTGTGCGTTAATTGTATACATGAGTGGCGGACCTTCAGTTTAAAGTCGTCTCCAAACGACAGATTTTTTTTTTTTATTAAACCAGCACTCAGGGGATGACCCCTACTCATGCAGTGCATTGTGCAGGTTTATGAAAGGTGGAAACGGGGAAGATGCGAACGGTAAGGAAACGAGTTGCTACTGGTGACTATAAAATGGCCAGTGCTATACCTTCACCATTAGACGGTCTACAGTTATCGTCCCCAAGAAGCCGGCAGTTTCTCACACCACTTATGTTGTGTGTGGTAATTTTATACAGAAGTGGCGGAACCTACATTTTAAATTCGACTCCGAACGACAGATTTTTGAAAAACTTTTCAAGAAGAGAAAGAGAAGAAATCGCCGAAAAAATACTTTTTGAGAAACTTTTCATGGCAATTTTTATTCACTCTTAAAGCATTTGCCAGAAATCTGCTGAGAGGAAATCGCCGAAGAAATACTTTTTGTATTTTCTTTTGATGTCTGGCTTGGGGCTCGAACCCTAGTTTTACGTCTAATAAGCCAACACACTACTTATTAGACTACGGCGACTAGTTCCATTATAGAAAGACATTAAAGCCGGTAAGAATGCTCTAAGAGAGCAAGAAATAATTTCCTATAATGGAATTCCTGAAATGAGGTTTTGGATGCAACATTTATCGTGGTTTTTGTCAAAGCTAAGCTTGGTTTAAAATTCATTACTGGTAGCTAAGTATTTCAAGTCTACATCTTTGAAAAAAACATTACACTTACAAAGAATATTGACACTCAAAATTTGATTGCGTGTAATTATAACTCGGGCCACATCACCGTAATGTTAATATTAGCATTGGGATTATTATCACCGATAGTTGGGAAACTTTAAAGATCTTGGTTGGAGTCTATATGACATTAATCCTGATTAAGAAATTCCCACCCAGCCTCTAAATGGGATGCCTAGGTATTCTATTTTGACACATGACCGATGTCTATCGGATTTCACTGCGTCTAATAATGACTACACAGTCCAAACGATCTGATACTGATTATTTGATCCTATTCGGTATTTACTAAGATTAACTACGATAGGACAGTCCCAGACCAGACATCAAAATAAAATACAATAAGTATTCTTTCGGCGATTTCCTCTCAGCAGATTTCTGGCAAAAACTCTAAGAGTAAATAAATTTGCCACGGAATGTTTCTCAAAAATCTGTCGTTCGGAGTCAACTTTAAACTGTAGGTCCTGCCGCTTATGTGTAAAATTAACACACACAACATAAGTAGTGTGAAAAACTGGAACAATAATTCTGACTGAATGTAATGACCAAGTATGTATGTAACTACGATAGGTTATCCATGATAGCTGCGGTTAATATTGGCCATTGGCTAATAGCAGCACTGAAATAGACTTTCACAGAAAGACTACCTTAAACTTACTTCTTGTGTCACTTCATATTTGAATTGTCCTGCATTGTCGAGAAATAGAGAGTGATTTCCATGTAAGAAAATTTTAATGAATTTTTCCAAGGCTTTCATTAGTTTCTCAGAACTTCTAAATGATTTCGGACAATCATGTACAATCCACTTAATAATTACCGAAGGAGATCCTAAGGGATCTGAAGAATTTGGACTAGTGTATGAGTGCATTAAAAAAGCAGCAGACGGTTGGCGTTGGAACTACGACCCTTATTGGCCTTAAGGAATATTACTGGATTATTATATTTCATGAGGGCCTGGTGTACGATTATAGTTAAAGCAGTTAAAACTAGTCACCGTAGTTTAGTAGGTAACGTGTTGGCTTATTAGACGAAAGGTCCGAGTTCAAATCCCCAGGCCAGGCATCAAATCGAAAATATGAAAATATTTCTTCGGCGACTTCCTCTCAGCAGATTTCTGGCAAAAACTCTGGGTGTAAATAAAATTGCCGTGACTGTACAGCTGTGAAATCTCAATTCGGTTATTTCGTATGTAAAGGCTGGTGAGGCATTGTTAAGTTAATTGGAATATACCCAGAGTAGACCAGTAGGATAGATAACTACTTATAACAGTCTTAACTGGCTTCTAGGCTACTTGGGTTTTGGAGTAATTATAGGGCTTTGAAGTTCACATAGAAATGCTTAGCTTGACGTACTTCTATCTAAACCTAAACCTAATTGGATTGATAATACTAACTGAAGCATACATTTATGATTTTAGGTCTGTTGAGATTAAATTCGTATAGCTATGATTTTCAAGAGGGAGTATAGAATTCAGAAACTTTTAGAGGACATGCATACTTAATAGTATGAGATGTCAGCCACTGTCCTTTGATAATTACTAATTAAGAATTCTCAAGCTCTTGTCTTATTTCGTAACAAACTGAAAAGGTGTCAGCAGGGTGGACCAGCAGAATTTATATTGATCGCCAAAAAGAACTGAACGCTAAGCCTAGGTTCTACATACGTGCTTTCCTTTGTTGTTAAATGAGTAAATTTTTCGATTTTCAATTAGTAAACAGGGGTCATCAATGTATACCAATTAATTGCAGCTTAAAGACCGCAATGATGTGCCCCATTTAGAAGGACTGGTACAAAAATTTAATGGAAAACATCTGGTAATACTATGCCTGAAAAGTTGATTATATACGTTGCATACGTTAGTGATCATTACAACCCTTCAGTTAGGATTACTATTTAGCTTCTCACACCACACATGTAGTGTGTGTGAATTTTTTCCAAGGGACCTACAGTTTTTTAAATTCAACTCCGAAATTTTTCATGGCAAATTTATTTAATCTCACAGTTTTTACGGTAAATCTGTTAGGAGGAAGTCCTGACCTAAGGTTTAAACTGTGGCCATATCTTTCAACCAGACTAAGTCGACTTCTAAAAGTTGATTACGCCTGCTATTAACTGTAGGGTAATCAAGAATATGCTTCCCATGTAATCTGAAGATAAAACAATATGTTTGCAGGAGTTGTAGTCTTTTTATATTTATGAGCGTTGCAAATACAGTGGGTGACAAAACAATTGTAACTTTTTCAAAAATTTAGTTATGTGTTCTAATCAGACAAAATTGGAAATTGGAAAGAAAAAAATTGTAAATTGCAGTTCATTAGGTATGCATAAAAATATAAAAAAGCGATGTTATTGAAATGTTGAAGCTTTCTCCAAAGTGATGAGTGTTTACAGTTTTTGACTTAAAATTTTTTATAATTATTTTTGAATGTTTTGATTTGTTAAGTCCATATTTATCATATATTGTTTTTTTTTGCTGAAATTTAGCATTTAAAATCGTTTTTTGTTAATAAACAGCACAAATATTTTTCGAATTTCTTAAGAATGTCTTTTATTTTTAGGGCAATTTTAAAAAGTTTCTATTTTTTTGTTAAGCACTGTATGTTGATATTCCTTGACTCATTGTTAAACTGCATAGCAGATGAGAATTGTGTTATTGTGCTAAAGAAAACCGATCACATGTTTTATTACTTGTTTCCTAATGATTTCCAATAATATTTCATTTATCTGACATAGAAATTTAAATCATAAATCTAAATTATACTTTAAATCACTTTATTAAACGATCAATAATTTATTTCTTTACAAAGTTTTTCATATTCTTGTGCATTTTTCATTTTTTTTTTGTTGTTTTTAGCAATAATGTACAGATTGATTGATTGATTACTTTAATTGAAAATCATAATTCAAAACGATAAGGAGGAAGGCAAGAAAATCTTAATCTAATGGAAAGATTTTTCTTCTTGATCGTACCGTACCGTTACGATAATAATAACCATTAAACTAACCGTTTAATTTAACTGTATTAACAACAACAAAAATATGAAGAAGAAAAAAAAGCAACAACTTAAAGGATTATGACTCGAATATGATAGATAATCATGAATTATGAATTATTAAGCGAGCATACAATAGGCAACAGAGTATATAAAAAATAAATTGAAAAAGATTTTTTAAAATGATAAAAAGCCACATAAAATTTAAATACCTGTAATGAAAAATTATTAACTACAGGCTTAATTTAATGAAATGAAAAATTAAATAATTTTTAATGTAAACATTTAAGAAAAAAAAAATCTTATTAAAGCGACTACTTTATGTCTTAAAAAAAAACTTTTAAATTATTTCCTTAAAGACCATAAGCAATAGCAAAAAAAGAAAACAAAAAATTGCAAAAAAAAGAAACATTTTAAGAAAAATAAATAAATTTTCAAATTACGACACTTATGCCAGATAAAAGATTTTTAAAACCAAACTGATCTGTGATAAGTTGATTTGATGGGGTTTTAAGTTGCTTGAAATGGTTGGTTTAACTCTTTTTTTTTCTATTTTTTCTGATTTTATTAAAGCCAAGTCAACCACCATTAGAGCTTTAACATTCAACAACAGACAAAAAAAAAATATTGTCTTGAGAACCAGCGATCATGATGATCGTCATCATCAAAATGTAACCATGTCAGTAAAATATATACCAGTTCGACAGAGAGAGAGAGAGAGAGAAAAATCTGCAATCATATGAAAACGTTTTCATCACGGTCATCCATGGCTCACAAAAAAAAAAGAAAAACCTTAGAAATCTATCCATCTTTTCTTGTTAAAGGGAAAACAAAAGGAGCTCTTTCTTACTATGAATGATGTGGCAAATTCTGGCTTTATATGACCCTATGTTCCTTAACATATCAGATAAAGTAAAAAGAAATCCATCGTGCCCTTCCAAAGACATACATACAAATTTGGTCATTACAACCCTTCAGTCAGGATTATTGATCTAGTTTCTCACACTACTTATGTTGTGTGTGTGTGGGACCTACAGTGTAATATAGACTCCGAACGACAGATTTTTTTTTTGAGAAACTTTTCACGGCAGGTTTTTTTTACTCTCAGAGTTTTTGACAGAAATCTGCGGAGAAGAAATCGCCGAAGAAATATTTTTGTATTTTATTTTGATGTCTGGCGTGGGACTCGAACCCTGGTTTTACGTCTAATAAGTCAGCACACTACCTGCTAGACCACGGCGACTTCGCAAATAGGGCTTTTGAAAATTATAACCCATGGTTTATTGAGGCGTTTTTCTACTGCAAGATAGTGATTGGAAGCATTTAATAGACATACATACATACATAATTGGGCATTAGAACCCATCAGTCAGGATTATTGACCTAGTTTCTGACACCACTTATATTGTGTGTGTTAATTTTATACATGAGTAGCGGGACCTACAGTTTAAAGTCGTCTCCGAACGACAGATTTTATGAGAAACTTTTCATGGCAGGTTTTTTTACTCTTAGAGTTTTTGCCAGAAATCTGCTGAGAGGAAATCGCCGAAAAAATACTTTTTGTATTTTATTTTGATGTCTGGCCTGGGACTCGAACCCTTGCTTTTACGTCTAATAAGCCAACACACTACCTACTAGACCACGGCGACTTCAATAGAGGCAAAGGCAATAAAAAGTCTGATGTACTTGCCTCAAGGCAAAACGAAATTGGCATTTAGCTTACGGCTACAAGTCGCTGTTGAGGAAAAGAATCGAGTCACTTCCTTAACCGATAACTGGCGATGTCGCAACGCGATTACCTGAGGAGCCGGCGATTTAGATCTGCTAGAGTTTCTTACTTATTCAGTAGAATTCACAGGGAATCATGAATCATCGAAAATTGTCAACAATTGAAATATCTAAAGAGACTAAAGTGACCAGATTTGGCCCTTAGGATAACAGTTGTATTCTACGTATAGAACTCTAAGCTGGTTAAACCGATATTCACTGGCCCAAAGTTTTCAGATCTACATCGGCAAATGATAATGACAAAAATTGAAAATCAAAATATGCCAAATAAAAATGTAGGGTCCTGTAAAATCGTGTTTACTTTATAAAAACACTTCTAAGAATTTGTTCCTCTTTTTGTACCATAGAATATATACAGTTTTTGTTGTTGCGTTGTCTTTCACCAAAAATGAACTTGTGCTTTGGATGAAAAAAAATCAAATACATGTTAAAACATTTCAAAAACAACTATTAGATGCTAGAAAAACTATTAAAGACTTTTAAAAATCATTATCGATTATTAACATTTTTGTAAGAAACTCCCTTTGATCTATTACAACAGAAACAATGACAAATCTTTCTAGTGAACGGTCATCCCAGGGATTAAACATTCCCTAGACAATACCAACATGAGTTCAAAATAAATCTTTTTACTGTAATATCCGTTACAATATTAGAGACCTCAGTTAAGGATGTCCAAAAGTGAGAGGTCAAAAACCTCCTTTTTTTTATAACCAGAGCATGTCAAAGCAAATGGAACGAAAGACAGTTAATTCCTTCTCCAGAAACCCACAGCTCTAGTACAACGTTTTTGATGAGATGCCACAAGTCTTTCGGGATGCCACTCAAACGGCCAATAGCGCATGAGTACTTTAGGGCGATTTAGGGACAGAAGTCTGTTGCATGTACCCTCTTGCTAACAATGAGATTAAGCTTCCCTGTTTACTAAGGCAATCGAAATACCTATGACCTATGGCATGTCGGAGATTTCAACGATATCCCTGTGTTTAGAAAACCATTTAAAAGTTGTCTTTGCATGATTTCCAGAGAAAGCCTCGTCATTCAAACGAAAATATATTCATTGGGGATTAAATCTCAGCCCGGATGTTTAGGTAAATCGCCTGCCATCCAACTAGCAATGCGCCACTTCCGAAATACCATGATTTTCACCTTGGAAACATTGCAGTGATTATATTTTGTAAATAGCTTACAAGAAAGTTTAGTGCCAGAACCCTAAATAAATGCACCTCTGCCATGCATCACCTTGCAATTCAAGACCAGAAGTTTCTAATTGAAATTCTAAAATCAAAGATTCTTTACAGAAAATTATGACGAACCATATAATCGACCCAGATGTGTATATATCTTCCAAAAAGACTAGCATGAAGTCCTGAAATGCATTGAGCCTAACTACCACTATCTCAGCACTCTGTGTTAATAGAAGGTTAGAGGGGAGCCAACTGAGGACATCAACAAATAACGCCTAATGGGAGGAGTGTAACAGAGTTCACTGGTGACAAAGGACAGCTGACTGTATGCATGCTCTGTCTATCCCTCGGATGTAGATTTATAAGGCGAAATCGGCTGGAAATCACATAACCGGTAACTTCAGGGAAAACACCATTTCAGAATGGCAACGACGATGGAACGACGAGGATAGAGGAAGGTGGACGACGAGACTTATTCCGGAAATAAAGCCATGGATCTGTAGGAAATTTGGAGGAGTAAATTATTACGTTACACAGATGTTTTCGGGCCACGGATATTTTAGGAAATATCTGAACAGACTGGGGAAAACCACTTCCCCTTACTGCCTTTACGAGGAAGGGGAGTTAATAGATGATGCAGAACACAATATCTTCGAATGTGCACGCTGTCAGAGCTATAGCTCTGCACTGACATCGATGATCGGAACGATAACGGCCGCTAACATTGTCGGGGTTATGATTGTGAGCAGGGAGAATTGGGCCTCAGTGGCGAATTACGTGGAGCGCATTCTGAGATTGAAGAAGGGAGATCTGGCGACTGCGGAGCATGTAGGCACGCCGGAATAGATGATACTAGCTCACGTGTCAAACGAGGTCCTAGTCGGGAGCTTGTATGCAAAGAATAGTGGAGACAATAAGAAGTCTCCTCAACCTTCAATACACAATCCGGACGCAGACGTGAGCATGAAGGTGACCAAAGGGCCAAAAGGACTCCACTCCGAAGTAATACCACCGTAGTTCCGAAATGGGCACAACAGTCCACGGTACGAGGGGGGGGGGATTTAGTGGGTGAGAGCCCCACACACGGAGGACGTGACGACTTCCTCTATTTTGTGGTTAGGTAAATTTGCCCCTCCTTGGCGTAAAACAAAAAACATTACTCTTTGCACACCGTTTGCGGAATATATACTCCATAAAATAAAATTGGTTCAATCAGAGCCAACAATTCCAAACAAATCTTATTTAACTTTTGAATTTTCGTAAACGCGATACTTGAATCAGGATTAAGCATATGACTGAGTTAATGGAAGTTAATCATGCAAGAAAGACTGATACAACTCCTGTGAGACTATTCTACCGAGAAGAAAAGCTTACAATAATGCATATCAAAAGTATAACGATTGTGAATGCAGAACTGCTAAAAAATTACTATCACAATCAAGATTCCCAGTTGTTAGTCAAGAGTTTGTAATTTAATTAAGATAAAATATTGTGGCATATTCTAACTCAGAATCTTATTTTTTTTAAAGTAAGGAAAGTAATTTTGCCACCCACCAATAATTCTAACATTATAATAAACAACCGGTACATATTGGCTGGTCGTGGTATATACGGCAACATATTGAATTAGACGTCAACGTTAAAAGACGTTATTTTAGTTATTTTAGGTTGATTCTAATCTAAAATAACGATTATAGCCAACTATTTAGAACTGAAACACATTTAAGTTAAATAAAAAAAAATGGAGAAAAAAAATTGAAACGTTTTTTCCAGCCTTCTTTGCTTTCTTAAATTTTATTTTTTCTTTGGGTTTTTTGCACTATCAAAGCTTTGTGATGTGAAGGAGTGCCTTAAACTGAGATTTTTCTGGCATTAAAGCCTCTAAAAATAGAGGAAAAAGGAAAAAGAAAACAACTGAAAAGAAATCAACCTTAGCTGGAAACCTAACAAACTTTAAGCAAAGAAAAAACGAAAAATGAGAAAAGCCATGACCATATTGTAGTTTCAGCTATTGCTTCTAACTAATGTTGCTGTTAACGCTGCTAAAACTTGGTGTTGTTGTTGCTATTGTTGTTATAAGAGGTAGTGACAAGAGTTTAGATACACTTAAATTTAATGTTTTTTTTTTTGTTTTTTTGGGGGGTTTTAGCAAACGTTTAAACAATAAAAAAAATAAAAAAAACAAAGCAAAAAAATCTTTAAAGAAAGTAAAGCATTAGAGAAATATAGAGAAGAATAAAGAAGGTGTTTACACTCAGTCAGGCATGGATAACAGATACTACATAGCCATACAATTTACAATTTCAACAATTTTTAAACTCCTGCTTAACGAGTACGAGAATTGAACGAAAAAATCGTTTCTCTTTCTGTTTTTTTCTTTTTTTTTGGTTTTAAATTTTCAGTTTCAGCTTTTCTTCCTTACAAGGCAGTAATTATAACGTTTTAAAATTTTCGTTACTTTAAAA
The DNA here is from genome assembly GCA_014635995.1 of Sarcophaga peregrina. Taxonomy (NCBI): domain Eukaryota; kingdom Metazoa; phylum Arthropoda; class Insecta; order Diptera; family Sarcophagidae; genus Sarcophaga; species Sarcophaga peregrina. Next base: position 26,926,126 of record CM025789.1, on the reverse strand, counting down.
CTTTTTAAACACAATTTTTGTTTTTTTCTCTTTCTTCTTCTGCACGGCCAAATTACTATTAGTTTTTAAATGGCTGGTGATCAGTTTTAACAGTTGTTGCCTTTACTGTTGTTGTATTGCAATTCTCTTACACTTTACTTGGGTTATCTCGATTTGAAAAAAAAATTTTTTTTTTTTAAATTTTCAGTTAAAAACTGTGAACGTTAGTTAAAACTTTAAGACTCATTTTTTATACATAGTTTTTAAATCTATAACATTATTTATCATTATCGCATTTTTAAATCTATTAACGCTTACTACTACTTAATTTTTATACAAAATAAATTCCTAAAAAAAAAAATCACAAAAAAAACATTAGAATTGCTTGAATTTTATCAAAGAAAATTAGATACTTTTGGCCATGAAGATTTTTTTAAGACATGTTATACATACTGCCAGTGCTGGAAGCCTTAGAAACCATTTTTAAAAACCTATTTATTCGTTAAATAAAATTTAATTATTTTTATTATAAATCTTTGAATTAAAAATAAAATCATTGTAGGGTAGTGTGCTAGACTATTAGCGTGAGGGCCGTGGGTTCGATTCCCACCAAAGGCTGTGGTCTGTGACACAACACCGAGCATATGGTCGAAGTTACTCAGCTCTTATAGAATTTGAATAGAATTTCTAATTGTATTACATTCATAATGGGTCATTAGAACCCATCAGTCAGGATTATTGACCTAGTTTCTCACACCACTTATGTTGTGTGTGTTAATTTTATACATAAGTGGCGGGACCTACAGTTTAAAGTCGACTCCGAACGACAGATTTTATGAGGAACTTTTCATGGCAGGTTTTTTTACTCTCAGAGTTTTTACCAGAAATCTTTTGAAAGGAAATCACCGAAAAAATACTTTTTTTTTGTATTTTATTTTGATGTCTGGTCTGGGACTCGAACCCTGGCTTTTATGTCTAATAAGCCAACACACTACCTACTAGACCACGTTGTAATTGTATTGTAATTAATAAATCCTAATACAAATTACAAATCTCTCTGTAAGTTTGTTTTTTTGTTTGTTAGCAAATCACGCCTGGACCGATTTTCTTGAAATTTGGGATATAGATCGGGCTTTTATCGGTGCAGGTTATAGGCTATAAATCTTTTCAAAATTTTGACCAAAATGGAAGACAAAATGGGGAAAAAATGATAATAGGAAATTTTATACGATTTAGTTTGGTTAAGTTTCCCAAATAGTTATTGGAGGTATTCGATTTCTAAAGTTGAACCAAAAGGGGTCCAAAAAAGGGGAAAGGGTCCTAACACGGGCAAATTGAGTGGAGGTTATCCCAATCCTAATATATATTATAAATCTTTCCGTAATTCTGTTTTTTTGTTTGTTTGTTAGCCAACCACGGCTCAACGTCTAGCTGATTTTCTTTAGGATATAGATCAGTGCAGGTTATAGGCTATAAATCTTTTAAAAATTTTGATCAAAACGGGAGAAAAAATGGGACAAGGGGAGAAAAAATTGGCAAAAATTAATACTTTTATGCATAAATGCTGTATTTTATCTGTTTTATAGGTGATTTTTTACCATTTAGCTTGGTTAAGTTTCCCAAATAGCTTTTGGAGGTGTTCCGTTTATAGAGTTGGACCAAAAAGGAAGAAAGAGCCGAAAACGGGCAAATTGCATGCATTTATATTTAGGGCTTAGCGTATTCAAAAAATTGGGTTGTTTAATAAACCGGTTTCCGAATAATTTGAAAAATTGGATTTTTTAAGAAGCCGGTTTCGCAACCGGATTTTTATTTATTGTGATTTTTATAACCCGCGTAAAGCCGGGTACAATCTGCTAGTAAATAAATGAAATAAATAAAAATAAAATCAACATTACAACGCGAGTGTTAAGTTAATTCACAGTGGAAGATAAGGTGACACGGCCTCTTACTTAAGATGTCCTTTCGTTTTTATTTGTACTGAAGCTAGTTAAGTTTCGGTTTTCTCTGTTTCAAAATACTTTCCTTTTGCCTAGTTGAGCCCTTTTTCAAACTTCCAAGATCTTGCTATTAAGGATGCCAAATCCTGGGATTTGGGATTTCGAAATCCCGAGATGCGTAATTTCCCGATTGGCTATGCTATTCTGTATACACACTTCTTGTCTTCAATTCTTTAGTAGTCTTTGGTAGTCTTCATCATTTTGGTTCTTAATTTTTTAGTGTCTCTTCTTAGACAGAACCAGTAGTTATGATTTTTTTAAATGCTTTGGAACGAGACTCTAAGTAATAAAAGTGGATGCAGAAATGTAGAAGCTGCACACTTCTTTTAAAGAGGGACGATTTTGCGGTATACAGATGGGTTAAGTACAGATTTGGGTTTGTGATTCTTCCGAATTGAAATATTTTAAGCCCTTTGGGAAAATTGCGGGTATTTTCCAAGCGAAAGTATGTGCCATTAAAAGATGAGCTCAATTCAAATTGGATAGTGTAAACAAGAGAAGGGACAAAATAGCCTGCTGACAGTAAGGATAGCATCCGAGAACTAAATTCTTTTGAGGTTAAATCGGGGATAATATGGTGTTGTTTCTGGAAGCAGAATCAGTTAGGGCGGAATCGGTCTGTGGAGTGCAGGCAGACTATTGAAAAGCTCTTCTGACCGAAAGGAAAGACAAAGGAAGGCAAATTGGTTTGAGACAATCAAAAATTTTATTGAGAATTTAAAACTTGAAGTGATTTGAATGATGCCTTAAATTATTCAGAAATAACGTGAGAATAGGGCACTGTAAACTCAAAGTCCATTTGTTCAGAATGGGTATCATATCGAAAACAATATGCAAATGCTAAGATAATTAGAATGAATCATTAGATCTAGGAAACTTTGAGACACGTACGCCAACTGCAAACATTTCAGGGAATTGTCCTTGTTGACATCGGCAGCATTTTGAAATTTTTCAAGGCAATAAGGCTCGGAGAAGACATTGTACGAATACCATATAAAGTTTAAGAGGAGTAAAATAGCTAGTATGGTTGCTGTACAATGGCATCTTTTCAGGACAATAATTCTAATATTTCGTTCACTAAACAGATAACATTTCTGGCTACAAGGGAGGTTTTACTTTGATTTTTGGTTTTGACCACTACCAATCTGCCAGTTATTTTATAATTAAATAAAATGGATCGTTTTTGGTCTAAACATGTACGGCTAAAGGCATTGAATTCTTGCTATAGACAAGTTTTGGCATAATTATGGGTTTATCTGGCCAAATAATGTTTCTGAAGCCTTTTCTTTTTTGGTGTTAGAAATGCATAAATACTAGATGCCGTGATTAATGTACAAATGCAAGCAATGTAGGTTCAATTACGTGTAAAGCTGACAAAACTTTTATCTTGATTTCCTAATTTTAAAGATAAAAAGCTTCAATCTTTCTCTCTGTATAACTATGCGGGAAACCAAATCGTCCGTGAACAATAATGAAAAAGATTATTGTTCGCATAGCAATGTACACTATCTCTTCATCCAATACAAGAATACAGTACATTAGTCCAGGGCTTAGCACGGATCGAAACAATGCGTCTACTAGCGCCCTCACGCACAATGATGCAAACCTGCGCAATGCATTATCACACCACCATACGTGAGTACCAATTCGAAGACTTGCATTTGGAAGAACCCAGTACAGTAAGACCCCGCTTAAGGCTGCTCCACTTAACGCCTTTGCATTATTACGCAGTTGCAATTGAAACGGCCATGCACCAACCAAACGCGGTGCAGTATATAGCGACGGTGTATACTATGTATCTTTTTCAACGCTCTTTTATTAGTCTGTCCCGAAAAACGATTCCAAATGTAATTCCCGATCACAGTACAAACGCATCTATCCTGCGTCACAGTTGATTTATTAGTTGGCATCAACGTTACTGGGTGAATACTATTCAAATGTACGTGTTAAGTTGCCTCGTTTAACGCTGTTTCGTTTAGCGCTGGAAACTTTTACCCCACGTTAAGCGGTGTCTTACTGTATATGCATGCAGTTGGTGGTTCTGGTAGCCAAGTGGGTAGTGTGGTAGGAAATTAGCGTGAAGGTTGTGGGCTTGCTATCCACCAGAGATTCTGGTCTGTTACACTGCACCGAACATAATATTCTGCTACATTAGGTACTAGTTTAAATGGAAAACTCTGTGAAACTAAAACAAAGCAAAGAAATTAGAAAATTATTCCAATTAAGTGGGCTTCTGAGCAAATGTAGCAATTTTTTGACTGAAACTTGTACAAAATTGCTTTCAGTTTCACGGTATAATAATCCTTGAGAAATCTAAAATGATTATAAAGATTGTTTTTAGCGGAATTTGCTATAAACAAATGCTTTCGTTACGTACTGAATTTGATTTATTTCATATTGGATTTTTATTTTCGCTTTATCGCATAACTTTTCTATTCTCTATGCCCTCTAAAAGAAAACCATAAAAAAGGTAGAGTGATTGAATGCTCTTTCTTGTGCTTCATTAAAATTAAAATTTGTTTCACCATTGCAAAGATTCCAATTCAACTAAAATTATTCTTTTACGCTTAAAATAAAATCGTTAAATAGCAGAGATTTTTATAGAATTTCTTACTTCATAGACTCTATTCTTCTATTTAATGGCCTGCAATAGACGGACTATGGTTTAGGATTTATTACTTTCGTTTGTGTGCAATTATTTGAAATTTTCTATGGACAATTGTGCGATTTAGTTTTTATTTTTTGTTTTTGTAATTTATTTATGCAGTGTTTTATATATTTTTAATTAAGATTTTCAATTATTTCAGAAAAAAAAACCAAAAAAAAAAATAGAAGAAATATAGCCTAGACAATTTAGTGTCTTAAAGAAACAATTTCATGACAACATACCGAACAAATTTATCAATTAAATTTTTATATCTATTCGTTCATTCTCAATTCATTCATTATAAAGTGATTTATGATCAAGACATTTTGAAGGCTATTAAAATCAACTTGCAACTCGCAACAGTTGCAGCAAAGGCAAAAAAAAAACACAAAAATCAACTTGAAAATGCCCGCAAAAGATTTTGCTCGAAACAAAAATTTTAATAGAAGAAAAACTTGGCATAAAATATAAAAGAGTAGCAAACAAAAAATAAGCCAAGAAATCTTTGTTAAATTTGTGTTAAATTTTTTGGATTCATTTAAGCAAAAAAACAGAATATAGAAAAAAAAATAATTTTTCCAAAGACGTGAAATAATTCAATGCAATTACGGTTAAACTATAAAGAATGGCAAACGAATAAGAAACAAAAAATTAAAATAAAAAAAAAAAAAAAACAGATCATTGAAATACTAGGTATTCTGGTATTAACAAAGCCAATGATCATGATCATATATGTACAGGCAGGCAGCCTATACTATGATCCATAATAGTAATGAAATTGAGAATGAGAAAAAAAACCAACGCCATCATCACCATCACCATACCACCATACCATACCATGCCATGCCATGCCATGCCATACATCCATCTCTATATCCATCTATAATATGATAAACGACATTGTCACTTTATGCCTGGTGTATATGACCACAATTTGGTATTTATACTAGAGAGTATATTCACAACAACATTACAAACAGAAAAAAAAAACATACAAAATCTATTGTTTGAATAAAAAGTATTTAAAAAAGATTATAAACGTATGTTGCTGTTGTTGCTGTCGTCTTTAAAATAATATTCAATAAATCAGCACTTTTTGATGTTTAAGATTGAGCAGTAGTAGTTGCAGCAGCAATTTCTTAAACATATAGTTGCAGTTGCAGTTGCAGTTGCCATTGCACAAAACCAATAGTTGGGAATGTTTACGAGTATGTGTGTGGCTGCCTGAGCCGTGTGTTTGGTGGTAAAAATTTTTCAACTTCCTTCTCATCATGATGGTGAATGGTAACATCATCAGCATCATCATCAACATCGTCATTGTTGTCATTGAAAATATCTATAAGACAGCATCATGATAATGATGATGAAAGCTTCTAAAGCTTCCTTCACCTACAAAAGGGAAGGAATGCCAAGTTGAAAATTGCTTTTCAATAGAGAATTTTTTTTTTATTTTTTAATTCCTTTTACTAATAGAGAAAATTTCACCTCTTTATGTTCCCGATTATATTCTTACGGGAAGAAAATTCTCTCCCAATCATAAAAAATATTAAATATTCTTACTCCTGGGAATACATCCCCGGGATTATATTTTCTTCTTCTATACAAATATTCAAAGTTTTTTTCCTTCTTTTTTTTTTTTGGTTTAATCTTGAAAGTTCTTTTGAATAGTTTTTAAATTCTAAATTGAAGAATCAATGGGTTTTCATTCCTTAACTATTACCCCCTAACATTTTATTTGATTTTTTTTATTATTGATGTTGTTGTTGACAGCGGTATTGGTAGTGGTAAATTGAGTTTACAGGGATCGCCACTTGTAAGTGTTGTCAGAATTGAAAGAAAGTATAAATTTTCTAAAAATTTTAAAGAAATTTTAGAGAGAAACACATGATTGGCCTTAATCGAGAAGTTTTCACACAATAAACAGTTGAAATTTGTATGCCAGTTGCGAAGAGATAAAGTTTGAATATTTTTTTCCAGCTGCTTTTGTAGCATCTCCACCACTCTTATTTGGGTTTACATACATACATACATAATTGGTCATACAACCTAGCTTCTTACACCACTTATGTTGTGTGCGTTAATTTTATACATGAGTGGCGGGAATCAAGAATGATCAACTAAAGATTACGCCATCACGCACACAAAATTTAAACTTTCTGGGCATGTTGAATCAATGACGTCAAGCGAATTCTGTTCCTATTGGCTAATGATAATGATGATTGGCTGTGATAATGCTAACTACTTTCATGTAGTGCATACATTTTTCGGAAAAAATGTTAATTTTCACATATGAAAAAGACTTGGAAGCCTTTAAAATAGCCCAACTACGTCATCTAACGGGAAATCATGCGCAAGGCGTAATCTTTAGTTTATCATTCTTGGCGGGACTTACAATATAAAATTGACTCCGAACGACAGATTTTTGAGAAGCTCTTCGTGGCAATTTTATTTACTCTCAGACTTTTTGCCAGAAATCTGCTGAGAGGCAGTCGCCGAAGAAAGAGTTCTTCACAAATTCGTTTTGATGACCGACCAGGGGCTTGAACCCTAGACTTACGTCTAATAAGCCAACACATTACCTATTAGACTACATTTATGTTTGTATGTGAACTTTGGCTAGAACGCCCTGTAGAGAATTAGCTACTTTTCATATTCACACAGTTACATATCGAAGTGATCTTTATTAGAATGGAAAATGTGTAATAGCGGTTTTGAAGGCAGTTCAAGACAGTCAACACACAACGCTGTATGGTGATTCTGTGTCCTATTACCAGTGCATCATGTCATTTGAAGGGAATACAACAAAATCTTGTAATGAATACAGTAAGCGGGGATTAAATACATAATCGGTCCTTACAATCCTTCAGTCAGGATTATTGACCTATTGACTTACACCATTTATGTTGTGCGTGTTAATTTTACACATAAGTGGCGGGACCAATAAGTTGGTGCTCTAAATGAAACAGTATTAAACGAGGCACCTTACAGGGAGACTGATATATAATGCAACAAAGTAAAGCGCTATATATTTTTAATTTTATTGTTCGAATTGGCCACCTTTGGTACGAATTATGGCCTTCAAATAGCCGACAAAGCCATCACAGGCTGCTAGAAAGTGGCACTGCCGTATTTTGGCCCATTTCCGGCGAAGCGCCGTCTTAAGATCAACGACAATTTGGTATTTTTTAGTGAGAACCTTACTCTCCAAAATGTCCCAGGCGCAAAATTCCAACGGATTGAGATCCGGAGATTTTGGTGGCCATTGTGCGGTAGAAATGAAGCGAGGAACCTCTTTTTTAAGCCAGTCTTGGTTGACGCATGCTGAGTGCGGTGGTGCTGAGTTCTGTTGGAATGTCTGAATGGTCTGCGGCCGAAATGTTTGTCTGCCCAGGGCTTCAATACTGTCATTAAGACATTTTCCCGATAATATTCGGCATTTATTTTGACCCCACGGTCGGTGAGTAAGAGCGGGGTGCGACCATTGGCCGTTACGGTAGCTTGAGTTCTGTTGGCCAATCGCAGGTGTAAATTTTCAGCTGACCTCTTTGGCAAGTAAACCCGATCAAATTGTCTGTTCACAAACTGCTCAATTTGGAATGACTTCTCATCGGAGAAAACCAAATTCGATAACTGACCACTTTCGTGCAAGCGAAGTAGTTGCTTGGCTCTTTCCAGTCTAACTTTTTTTCCACGAGTGAGCTCTTGCAGTTTTTGGAACTTCAATGGCTTTAGTCCAAGTTCATTTTTCAATATGTGTTGCATCTGTTCTCGCGATATGTTCAGCTCACGAGCAATTTTTCTACCACTGCAGCGTGGATTTTCGAATCATTTCTGGTGTTGTTACAGTTTTTATTCGTCCACTTTTAGGACGCGTTGCAACACTGCCGGTATCACGGTAACGAGCAATGGTACGAGAAACAAAAGATTTATTCACATGTAAATACTGGAGGGCTCTAACAATAGCCACCTGTGGTTTTCCAGTCAAATATAAAGCAATCACACTATCACGCTTGAACTCTATCACGAATAATTTTTTTCTGAATGCAATAGATCAAAATGCTTTTGTAAGCTTGTAAATAATGAAATGAAGTGTCACTGGAATAAATCTGTCAGCTGTCAGACGAGCGGTTTACAAATGATCACAACCTGAAGTTGGTTGCAATACATATCAGCCACCCTGTATGTATACACCTAGTAACGTTGATGTGAACTAATTAATCTAGTGTCACGCAGGATAGATGAGTTCGTAATGTGATTGTGACTTCGGGAAATATATTTGAAATATTTATTTTGGACAGACTAGGTTAGGTTAGAGGACGTGCACCTGTCGGTCAAGACAAGCACAGTACCCGGAGGTCCAAATTGACCCATTGTACATTGTCCTTAGGGGAGGAAGGAAAAGGAGGATATAGGAAAATAGGGAAGGGGAGGGAGAATAGGAAACAGAGGAACGAAAAACAACAGACACAAAACAACAGAGGTTGAGAGTGCGACTACACTTATGAAGCCCTAGCACCTCTCAACCAGCCCAAGCCGCTAATGAATCTGTGGAGAGCCTTGATGTCGGCTCTCGACACAGAACTCAAGTTCTCAAAGAAGGCCCTGCCAAGGGTCCTCAGCCTCAACCTACCAAGGGCTGGGCAGTTGCAGAGGAGATGTTCGACAGTCTCCAACTCCTCCTCATCGCAACATACCCTGCAATAGTCCGGCTGGGATCTGTTCCAGATCCCCGTCAGCGACCTAATCTCGCAGTGCCCCGTGATAAAACCGACAACCAACCTTGAGCTGGCCTTAACCAAGCCCAGCAGCCACTCTGTCCTCTTGCTGTCCACAGCAGGCCACAGACGCCTAGAAACAGAACAACCCGATCCGTTCCCCCAACGTCTCTGCTCTTCCCTCCTGACCCATCCATCGATGAGGCCATAGAGGTGACAGACTGGGGGGTCAGGACCAACCGTCAAATCGCCACTCGAAAGCGAACCTAACCTAGCGAAGGCATCCGCCGTCTCATTGCCCAGTATTCCGCTGTGACCCGGAACCCAGCATAGACGGATACGGTCCGGTCCAAAACTCCGCAACGCCCGTTTGCACTCGCGAACGAGCCGTGATTTGCACCAGACCGACGCAATGGCCCTAAGGGCAGCCTGACTGTCAACGAAGATCGTGTAAGATTCCGAATCCGAAGATGGGCCACCAGCTATGGCCTCAATAGCCTTCAGTATTGCGAAAATCTCCGCCTGAAAAACGCTGCAGTCATCATTCAACCTGAAGTGGAGTTCAAAACCGAGTTCCTTACAGAAAACCCCAGCACCTGTACATCCACCTAACTTAGACCCATCTGTGAAGATGGGTATACCACTCTGCCCCTGGAGTACCCCACCACTCCATTGTGCCCTATCCGGTATGAGTATTCTCAAACCAGGTAGGAACATAGCCTCAGGCACAATATAATCAGTGGCTTTTTCCGAAAGTCCGTACCTTCCGTCAGGAAAGATGGTATTCAGAACTCTGGAGTGACCTATCGAGCGCTGTTTCCAACAGCCCGATTCCCTCAGGCGTATGGCACTACGCGCTGCACACCGCTTGACATATAAGTCAAGCGGGGTCAGACAGAGCATAGTTTCAAGAGCAGCCTGAGGGCAACTTTTCCTCACTCCAGTGATACTCAAAGAGGCAATCCGCTGAACCTTATCCAAGATTTTCCGTTGAAAACTCTTATCTAAGGCACACCACCAGACAACACAGCCATAAGTAATAACCGGTCTAACAATCGCCAGATATATCCAGCGAATGGCTCTCGGCGGAAGACCCCAGTTCTTACCTGTGGAGTTCCTACACTGGTAGAAAGCATTTAGTCCCTTCTTCATTCTTTCCTCGGTGTTTCGTTTCCAGTTCAGCTTACTGTCCAGGATAACACCCAAGTACTTGACCTCAGAAGACAACGGAAGCTCCCTACCAGCTAATCTTGGCAACCTGAAGGTTTCAATCTTGTACCTACGCGAGAACAAAACGAGGTCCGTCTTATTTGGATTTATCCCCAGACCACACTTTGTCGCCCAAGAGGATAAAATTCCAAGAGCAGACTCCATCAGTTCCCCCAGCGTTGGCAAAAATTTACCACCCACAAGAATAGCCACATCGTCGGCATATGCCACAACCTTAAAGCCCCTACTTTCGAGGAGCCTGAGACCAACATTTGCAACCAAGAGCCACAAAAGAGGGGATAGGACACCCCCCTGTGGTGTACCCCTGGTCGCACGCTTGACGACAGAACATCCACCCAGATTTGATCGGATTAGTCTATTACCCAACATGTGGGTGATAAACCGCACCAGAAAATCTGGGGCATGTATATCCCTTAGTGAATTCTCAATAGAAGAAGTGGTAACGTTATTGAAGGCCCCCTCTATATCAAGGAAGGCCGACAGTGTGTACTCACCCCTAGCCATATTCGCCTCAACAAAACCAGTCACTTCATGAAGAGCGCTCTCAACAGACTTACCCTTAATGTAAGCATGTTGCGACCCACTCAACAGAGACCAGTCAATGTTTGACCTTAAATATAGATCGATAAGTCTCTCCAAAGCTTTCAAGAGAAAGGATGAGAGTGATATCGGTCTATAATCCTTAGGGCCGATGTGACTGGGTTTACCAGCTTTCGGTATAAACACCACGAGCACATCTTTCCAAATTTCAGGTATATCACACCACCGGAGACAGTCTTTATACACGTCCACCAGATATTCGTGTAATATATCACCAGCATGCTGAAGCAGAGCCGGAAAGACACCATCCGGACCAGGCGACTTGAACGGCTCAAAGCTACTAATAGCCCATTTGACCTTATCTCTGGTAATGATGTCTTCCAAACCCGGCGTAGTTCCAGCATCACAGAAGGGATCAGCTACACCCAACGGATAGCTTCCTGGATCCTCACAATCGGGAAAATGTGTACTCAATAGAACCTCTAGGGTTTCTTTTCTCGAGGATGTCCACATGCCATCGTTCTTTTGGACGAAGCCTAGGACTTTGGGGTCCTTCGACAACATCTTACGGAAACGAGCCACATCAGAAACATCCTCGATACTACTGCAGAAACTCATCCAGGTGGTTCTCTTTGAGCGCTTTATTGCTCCCTTATATTCATTAAAACTGGATCTATATGCAGACCAGTCCACATCCCTGCCCGACCTCTTAGCCTTATTAAAGAGTCTCCTGGTACAACGGCGGAGCCTCTGGAGTTCCGCATTCCACCAGGCAGGCTGGCTCCTCTTACCCGGGTAAGTGAGAGGACAAGCATCTCTATAACAAGACAACAAAATATCCGTCAAAGATCCAACTCGATCATTGATGCCAGGAGTGGAGCGTCCCCTAAGGGCTCTAAGCTCCCCCTCCACAGCCCTTTCATACCTGATCCAGTCGGTTCTTCTTGGATTTCTAAAAGGCCTGTTAAGGCCCCCAGATAGATTAATACTGAATGATATCAGTTGGTGATCAGAAAAAGAACACTCATCTGAAACCCTCCAGTCCCTAATCATAGACCTATCCATGTTAGTGAGCGTAATGTCAATTACCGTCTCTCTAACACGGTTTCTAAACGTTGGCGTGTTACCAGCGTTACAAATGCTGAGCCTATTAAGAATAATAAAATTCAAAATAGACTCACCTCTAGTATTTATGTCAGCACTGCCCCATTGGGTGTGATGAGCATTGGCATCACAACCCAAGACAAGCTGACATCTTTTCCTCTTTGCATGCTCCACTAGTAGTTCAATTAAGCCACCAGGAGGGGATGCAGCCTCATACGGCATGTACACAGATGCCAGCATCAAATCGATCCCATGGTCATCTCTGTAGGCCACAGTTGTTACGTCACCTGTACAAAAGGAAGGAGTGATTAACAAGTCCAAACCACTTCTAGCTAAAATACAGGTCCGTACCTTATCACTTGTTCCAGGAACAAGTAACCTATAGTCAGGATCGCTCAAACCCAGGATCCTATCCCTAAGGATCCAGGGTTCCTGGATAAGAGCGATATCAGCTTCAAGGCGGCGCAGGGTGGTTAATAGGTTGTGTGAGGCGGCTTCGCAGTGATGCAAATTAATCTGCACCACTTTTAGCCTCCTCTGGGTCATCTGACACCGACTATGTCCGGATAACGGAATTTCAGACGTGCCAACCCACATAACACTACACCACCTCTTGCCCTTAGCCACTGAAGGGAATCCTGATCAATAGCAATCCTAAGATCGCAGCCTTTCCTACCATTACCAGTCCGGGAGTTGACAACTACCCATGAGCTGGTGTTCAATCCATCATTCTGCTTTCCAATAAGTTTTGGTATGACATTCACCCGCCTAAAGGTAGGCGGGACCCATACCTTCGCTATTGGACGTAGAGGGAGGTCGGATTGAGGGACCACCTCCAACCGAGCACCAGGCCAGAGTTCACCAAGGCGCTTCACTGATTCCACAAGGAACTTTACAGTTCCCCCGTTTTCACAGTTCACTACCTTGATGCCCTTGGACCAACCTATAGAAGATATGCGGGCATTCATGCCATTGCAACTCTCCTCCAAAATGAATTCAATTAACCTTTCTTCAACTAGATTCCACCTTTCAGGAGAGATTTTGCCATCCAAATCCGACCTGTCGATGAAAGCCAGCTGAAGGGAAGGGTTAGTTCCCAGGTCATCCTGTTTCTTAGGACGCTTGGAGCTGGAGGAAGGCTCATCATCAGATCTGCCTCTCTTCATGCGATTCCTCTTGCGAGAAACCTGCAAAGAAGACATATCTACTGAAAACTGCCCCTCCACCTCCTTCGCCCCCAACCTTACATCCTTCTTCTGTGATAAAGGATTAGCGATATTTACTACCCCCTTTCCTTTATCCATTATAGAAGGAACACCATCACCCTTTCTCTTCTCCGGAGGTTTGAAAACCCTGGTGTTTTCCTTTGCTCCAGTTGGGAGTAAGGGTGTAGAACCTTCATGCCCCTTGCTTGCTGCTTGAGAGGTAGATGCAATTGGCATCACGCTCCCATCGGCACTCAAGGGACCATCCTCCTTTCCAGAGTCAGCGCCTCGTGAGAGGTCACTGCCCGGGTATTTGGACTCATACCGCGAAACAGTGCCTCTGTGACGAGTCAGCATCCTCTGCTCCTTGACAGAGAGGGAATCAACACCGCAGCTTGCGAATCTCCTCAAGACCGTGCAAGCCCTGCGATACGACTTCCTCTCAGTGTACATAGCGGAACGTTTCCGCCCCGTCCTTCCCCCCTTGTGAGACGAATCACCTCCTCCCACGCAATGCAAAACCGATGCATTGGTGGGATCCGAAGCATCCCGTCCCACAAGAGGGTTCCTTAAAGGGAAAAACCCCACCTCATTGCTCCCAGTAGCAAATTGGACCCGAGTGAAGGGGAGCCTTTCGATGACTGTATTGTCACCGTCTTCATCCGATAGTGGGGAGACAGGGTCTGACTCCACGCACATATCTTCCGTCGAAGTGGGGATTGCCAAAGCATTCGCCTCACTAAAGATCTCCTCTACAGTCATGATCCTCATGCCAGCTGGGGCGAAATTCCTGACGATTTCGTTGTTGTTATCAACGATACTCGCCTGGATTTGCGCAATGAGCTGGGTCACATCCAATCCGTAGTCAAAAGACAAATTGGGAAATCCATAATTCATATAGGACCCACGAGTAAGGGGGAAAGGAGGTCAATCATGCCATAGCCCCCGCTAGCATGACAAGGACTTGGTAGAAAACCTAATACTCACTGAGGCGCCCAGGTATCAGTGAGGCTCCGTTATAATACAGTCAGATTAGACCCCCGACTGCAAACCATCCGATAAGCACGGGTCGCTTAACACTTCGGATTAGGGGTATAAGAAATATACGTGATCCGACGGTCCGAAAAGAGAGAATACGACGTCAATCCGGAGCAAAGTCTTCCCACGATATTAGGGTAACCTTTAGTCATGCACTCCAATCCACTCTGGGTCACAGAGTGGATCGAAGTACACTTAAGCCCCCACATCGCGACAAGATTGTTACCCAGGTGGAGGACAGACAGACTAACAAAAGAGCTTTTAAAAAGATACATAGTATACACCGTCGATATATAGTGCACCACTTTTGGTTGGTGCATGACCGTTTCATTTGCAACCGCGTAATACTGAAACCAGAGTTAAGCGGAGCAGCGTTAAGCGGGGTCTTATTGTATTTTTTAATTTAAAAAAACGCATCCAAAATCATTTGGAGTAATTTGCTTGCCTATTTGGATTTTAATATGCATCTATGCAATATAGTAAAATATATTTTAATTTTGAATTCAACTTTTCCCCAGCCACGACAGAGTCTAATACTTTCTGTGCTGTAATATTTCTATTGTAGTTCAATTTTTAATTGAGTGCTCAAATTTTTAAATGAGTGCTCAATGGTAAAAGCAGACTTCTGCTGAACTAAGTCTTCTATGTTGAATTTTGCTCTCCATGTTTGAATTCATTACAGGATATATTTTTGTTTTTGAATGTCTACCTTCATTAACTCATATTTCTTTAACACTGGAAGGTAGAAACTTTCCAATTGCCAGTATATTCTTGCCCTATTAGAAATATTTCGATTAAATTTTTTACTGCGCATTCAACGTTATTATATAGGCTTGTACGTAATAAAACCGATTGAAATTTGCATGCGGTCAAAACTTTGATCGGCGATCCCTGTATTTGCATTTGGTAGAATTGTAGACACACATTCATATCATGCTTAACATCGTTAGCGTCATAGTCATTTATAACGTCATTATCATTTTTATCATTGTTTTTTTTTATTTATTAAAATAACAATAACAATAACAACAACAGCAACAGCAATAATAAAGCACGTCAAATAACAACATTAACATCACATCACATCAAATCAAATCGAATTGAATCAAATCGAAACGAATCATTCAACATCATTAAAGTGGAAAATAAAAAAATTTAAAAAGAAAAACAAAGAAAGAAAAGAAAACTCGATGAAATAGAGACAAACAAAGCAAAATAAAAAATGAGACAAAAGTAGAGTCACTCAGCAGCAACCACCACCATTTCTATGAAAGAAAGAAGAAAGAAAAAAAATCTTGGTGGCCTGTAAAGTTTTATTTTTTTTTATTTTGTATCACAACCTCATCTCTAGAACCCAAGTAAAGCATCTGTCCATAGATGAAATAAAAGTACAGAAGACATAAATGAATAAAAAAAAAATATAAGAATGCTTTTCCTAACAGCCGCTTAAGAGTTTTTGCTTCTTAAAAGAAAAAAGAAAGAACAAAAAAAATACAAACTCCCCTGTAACATATTGGTAAGACCTATTGAAAGCATTTGAAAGCTGCATCCGCTTAAATGTCCCCTGAATAAGATTAGTTGCACATACGCCTCTATTTCTCTACAAAAAAAAAACTTCTCAAAACTGTACTCTATCATCCTCCTTCTTCTCTTTCACAATAAAATCAAATTTCTTGTCTTCTTCCTTAAGCACAGTGTTAACAGCCCAATCCAGACCATACCAAACCAGAGCACTTAAAGTATTTATTCGTTCAACAGCATCGTGCTTAGAATTTTAATGGCTTTTTCCATAGAAACTGAATTGTGTTAATTTAAAATTCACTATAAAATTTTAATTATCGTGAGAATATTCTATGAGTGTTTAGTTACAAGCTTTTCAAAACGTTGGAACTTGCTTGTCAAATGAATACCAATTAGTTATGGGAAATACAAATCAATTTATTTGAGATTTTCCTTCTGTATGTAGTAAAATTTTAATGGGTGACAATAAAAAGTTAGATTTCGAATACTCATGGTAGGAAGAAAGTATCTTCAGTAATGGTAAACCTTTAACGGAACTGAATGTATATTCATAGGAAATCTACTGCTGTCGTAAGAGGCAAAATATAATTTCGAAAATTTTCTGTTTATGATTCATGAGTTCTTGTTTTATGCGACAGTTTATGCTATCAGCAAAGATCTGGCAACGTCGTTCTCAAAGAAATGTGGACCAATGAGGTTGCCAGATTAAAATCCACACCAAACAGTGTGTTTTTCGGGCTAAATTGGCTGCTTTTGGATTTCATGTAGATTGGTATCGCACCAAATTTAAAAATTTTGTTTGTTGATGTACCGTACCTCCAGAAAAGGGTCTGAAGAGGACTTTTCATTGAAAATTAGCGTGAGTCCAAAGTCCATTCTGAGAACATATATTATTGTTAATGGTCGTTTATGGAGATTTAGCAAAACAGGATGAATAAAAGATAACCAATTTGGCAGATCGCCGTGGTTTAGCCAGGGTTCGAGTCCCAGGCCAGACATCAAAATGAAATACAAAAATTATGTTTTCGGCGATTTCCCCTCAGCAGATTTCTGGCAAAAACTTTGACAGCAAATAAAATTGCCATGAAAAGTTTCTCAAAAAAATCTATCGTTCGGAGTGGATTTTAAATTGTAGGTCTCGCCACTTATGCATAAAATTAATACACACAACATAAGTAGTGTGAGAAATTAGGTCAATAATCCTGACTGCAGGGTTGTAATGATCAAATATGTATGTGTATATATGTAATTTGACAGATGTAGCCATTATTAAACGTCAAGGTTCGGACATTCCCGTTGTACCATAAAGTACGTTCTGTATGTGGAGGACGCTAGGATTTTGATACTGAGATTTCAAGAGTATCAGACATTAGAGGGTGTATCGACTGGAGTCTAAAACTTGATTTTCTTGTGGATCAAACGATCTGAACGAAAATCCGACTAAGGCTAAATGGCAAAGTATAGAATATCTGATTTTTCACTTGTCCATATAGATTAGACTTGATATTATATTTACATCTAGTGGGAGTATTTAAAGCTCTAGGGTTCTTCCTAAAGGCTGTGTTACGTTTCTTTTGATGTTTCTTGTTTTTTTTTTTGGTCTTTTTTAAGGTTTATGAGTTTGCAGGTCTGGGAAGGGTATTTCAGAGAATGGTCATTAGTCACCAAGATGGCATGAATTTCCACAACGATGTAGAACTGGGAAATGAACGATTCGATCTACAGTGACAGATCAAGTGCCTATTCCAGACCTAATCTTTGTTTAGAAAGAAGAATTTGCACTCCACAATAGATTGACATAACCTTGGAATGGACTGTATTGAGGTTCATTCGGTTGCATTCAAATTGTTTGAAGAAGATGATATACTACCAGCATTGTTCAATATTAGGCTGTTGGAGTCCATTCATAAGTCCATGTCTTATAGGCATAGACATGACCATGTCTTATAGGCATAGACATGACCATGTCTTATAGGCATAAACATGACCATGTCTTATAGGCATAGACATGACCACGTCTTTAAGGCTGCAAAGCAAAACTAGTGGCTGCTTTCGTTGGAATTCATTAAAATGTGTAGCAAATGAAGGCTTTAATACAACTTTTTTTGGTATTATCTGACCTAGTTTTGTTTCAAAGAGAACTTTTTAAATGGAATTAACATGAAATCCTACTGCATTTAGCTTTAATTGCAATCCTTACATATGTCCGATATATTAAATCTGATCTTATATTTGTTTTAATCCATTGCCACCAATTTAGATAATTAAACAGAGCTTATAAAACAAATCCATTGTACTGGAGAGTACATTAATAATGAGAAACCAAATTTTGTTTGAGTTGATAGACATAAAAATGTGTGGAGCAGATGACATCTCTAATACAACTTCTTTGGTATTACCTAGCCTTATACTATGTTCAGGCATGCACTTTTATTAAATCAATATTTGTTTTATAGAGAACAATATTTTCAGCGTTCAGACATATAATATACGAAAATTTATTTGACAGCTGGTTAACAAAACAGCTGATTGTTTCAACAACATTGCTTTTAATTTAATCGCGAGAATTATTGCCAAAATTTTTTTTTTTGGAAAAAATGGAAAACAAATTAACATTGGAATAATTAACCGAATTGCAGTTAATAGGGATTACTTGTAACTCCAAAGTGACTTTCCTCAGAGACAGAGTGTGAGAAAGAAAAATATGACAACATTGAGTAGCTTGCAGAAAAGAAAGGTTTTGTGGCACTGTCGTTATTTACATTTGAGTTGTCAAACATCAATAGAAAGTGTTCGGAAAAATGTAATGTGCTCACTGAACAGTGTTGTATTTAAAATTTTAATCAACATTATAACAATTTATGAATTTATTGATCAATTGAAATTTTATATGAAATATTGCGATTTACGCAGTAAATTGCATGTCTGATTTTTTTGTGGAGATTTTGTGGTGGAGTTAACACGAAATTGCAATGGATTTAGCTTTTAATGAGATCATTACGGAACTCCAACATTGCAATACAAAGTACTCTACTGTTCTACAGAGAGAATATTTAGGACGAGAGTTCTAATTTTGTTTGAATTGGAAAACAATATCATATAAGAAGACATGCAAAGGTGGTGGGGCAATCAGAAGAAATATCTCTGTGATCGAATAGAAAGCATTTTATTTTAAGGTTTTCTGAATATTTAACCCTTTGACGGACACCAAAATTTTAGTAGGCCTTCCCGTGGGACACTTGCTGTATCTCACTTATTTGGCTACATACAATTTATGGCGTGTATACACGTCATGTCCCCCCCAGAAACCCTTGTTATGACGTCTATAGACGTTAGTGTCCGTCAAAGGGTTAAACAAGAAATTAAGTGATCGAGGTCTGGTAAAAACGGGCACTATAAATGCGAGATAGTTGAGAAGTCAAAAAATATTTCCTCTGCCAAGCACGGTATGATTTCTGTGTAGAAAATACTTTAGAATTGCAAATGTTGTTTAGTTAGGTTTGTCTTTTATCATCTGTCATTTATTTTTGACTGCCCTTCTGAAATGATTTCATTCTTTTACCACACATTTACTCAGTCTTAATAAATTTTGTAAAAAATTTTCATATTTGTTGTCGTATTTACAACCACTTGGCTTTACTTCCACTTACAGCCCTCCGCTTCCATTCTAACTCATAGCATTTAATACTGCTCCGTCCATTTGATTCGATTTGATCTTGATTCTTTTGTTTGTTGTTTGTTCGCTTCGTATACATATGTATGTAGCTTCAGTTTAGTTTTTCATAACGAGCTGAGTTCGTTCGTTGTGGCATTTGGTGAACAGAAATTTATTTTTATTTCAGTTATTCCGCCTGAGAATAATTTTGTTGTTGTGGTAGGTCCTGTCCTGTTTATTTACAACCATGTCAATCTGGTGAAAGGGATGTTTTATTACAAGACATTTTAATATTGATGTTGTTGTTGTTGTTGTTGCTGTTGTTTGTTGAATTGAACATTTTTCTTTTGATTTCCTTGGCTGCTTGAGTTAAGTTGAATGGTTGTTGAATGAAAGATTTTCAAAAGTTACAGGCTGGTTTTGTTTGTTGTTACTAGCCATCCCAGCCAGCCAGCCACAGCAGCACAGCATTTACTTTTTGTGGGTTGTTATAGAAATTTTTGTTGTTGTTTTAATAATGACATTGATCAACTGCTGCTTCAATTGAATTGAATTGAATTGAACTGAACTAAACTGATCGTTTGTTTATGCGGAATTTGATTTACAGATGGATTAAATCACATTTGAAAAAAACTGGATTTGTTTCTTTGAAAACGTTTTTTTTTTTTTGCTTTTTTTGGTTTTAATGATTTGCTAGACAAAAAGAGGGAATGAAGAGTGGGAGAGAGAGAGAGGGGGGAGGGGGATATACATGTCTATGAAGCACGATTTCTTGTTATAATTGTATGGAGAATATGTAGTAGAATATTGTTTAAACGTTTTAGAAAACGTTTTACCAGAATAAGTATGAAATTTTTTTTTTAATTAATGAATCAATGGAGCTTCATTAGTTTGCAAGGAGTCAAGCAACATTCTCTTTCTTAATGTTTGAACAGTTAACTTCTGCTAGGAAGTACGTTAATGTGTGCTATGATAAGTTCAATGGATCGGTCAGGGTAAGTTTTTGCTTAGAAATATATCAACCGCTGCCGTTTAATTGCAAGAATTGTAATACAAATATCAGGAGTTCTCATTCGGAGAATTTCAAAAGCCCTAACAACTACTGAATTTTGCTGGTTACTGAATAATTTTTATTTTTTTTCGACAAGTAATTTATTAGGAGAAAATTGGTTTCAACAATTCTTTTGTCTTTTCTATGATTTTCCTGTTAACACTAAACCTAACGATACTTCATGTATTCCTATTCCTACCATGACCTACAAGGAAGGGGAGGTAATTGATGATGCAAAACACTCAATCTTTGAATGTGCACGCTGACAGAGCTATCACTCTGCACTGACGTCGATGATCGGAAAGATAACGACGGCTAACACCGTTGGGTTTATGATTGCGAGCAGGGAGAATTGGGCCTTAGTGGCGAACTACGTGGAGCGCATACTAAAACTGAAGAAGAGAGATCTGGAGACTGCAGAACATTTAGGCACGCCGGCATAGATGACACTAGCTCACGTATCGAACGAAGTCCCAGTCGGGAACCTGAACGAAAGGAATAGTGGAGACACTTAGAAGTCTCCTCAACCTTCAATACGCAATCCGGACGCGGATGTGAGCATGAAGGCAGCCAAAAGGCCAAAAGAACATCGTAGTTTCGGAGTGGGCACAACAGTCCACGGTACGAAGGGGGGATTTAGTGGGTAGGGGCCCCACACATGGAGGACGTGACGACTTCCTTTATGGTGCAGTTAGGTACATTTGCCCGTCCTCGGCGTAAAAAATAATTCCTACCATGACCCCTTACGGTATTTAAGGTAGATTTCATATATTGCTCGGTAAAAAAAATTAACAAGAAAGGAGTAAATTTTGGAAAAAACATTCGATGTATTTTGTAATAAAAGTCGTAAAGGCAAATGGCGATGTGATAATGTTATTTTCAAGAAATTCTGACAAGAAGTTCAAAATGGGTCATTTGACCTGTCCATGGTAGGTTTAGTCTTAAACTGAACACACAGATCGAATACATTATTTTTCGGTAGACTTTTAGAAGTGCATACCTAATGAGGGGGCAATCATTTATAAAACGATTGTGGTGGTAATTGCATAGCAATGATGGCATATAGAAAGCTTTGGCAGAAGAATTATGATTAAAACCACGAGTACCAAACTATGCAGTGAATGCATACATAATTTGTATGCGTTCAATGTTGCAAATTGTTTCAGGCAGCGTTGAGTAGAGCAAGGGTGTATGTGATACATTTAATTCATTCCTTCCCTCTTATGTTGCAGACTTCATTCTATTTTGATGTGCTTTATAGGTACCCAAAGTAATGCAGATTGGATTTGATCCTTAGACTTTAGGTGATTATTATACGGCCGAAAGCCATACGTAAATTCAGAGACATGACTGCGGTAACTGAAGTAGGGAAGTGTATCAGAAATAGGAGAGTAGACTGCTAGAGATGTAACTACATCTTATAACTCTAAACGACTATATTGTTTATTGCCTAAATGACGATAGTCTCATCTCGTTAGAGCAGAAAATGAGTCACAACTGATGTTATATGAATCAGCGCTGTCTCTTAGCTTGCAATCCCAATGAAGAGAATTTAGTGGCATGCTTGTCAGACATCATTGTTACTGCATGCTTTGGTCTAATATGCTAACATAAGAATTAAAAATATATTTTGGAAAACTACGTACGTATTTATTTAAATGGGTATAACAATATTTTAGTCAAGATTCCAACCTAGCCTATCACAACTTCCGCATCGTCTGTTTTGTGTGTATTATTTTTATCTATGAGTAGCGGGCCCTACAAGTTTAACGTCAACTCCGAACGACAGATTTTTGAGAAACTTTCAGAAGTCGCCGACAGAAATATTTTTTTCATATTTTGCTTTATACGAGACTTTTGTGCTGGGTTGAAACCACGGGCTCTCGCCTAATAAGTCAACACTCTACCTGCGATTGCATTAATATGGCAATGTTATTATAAGGTCTTGTAAAACACGACCGTTTATTAAGTTATGAAAAGCGGTATTTATTGTGTACAGGAGGAAGTATCAATAATTTGGTTCGGAGGCAATAAAGAACGTTTGGGAAGTTTACTCAAAGGGGACTACGAGGACTTTAAAAGACTACATTAACATGGAAATGTTTTTATTATAAGACTATTAAACTCGGGCTTATATGTACATAGGTTAGGTTGTGAATTCAAAAGCAAAAAATTTTGGAAATAATATAAAATTTTAGAATCAGTTTAGATTTGTTCGAATTGGCCACCTTTGGTATGAATTAAGATCTTCAAACGGCCGACAATGCCGTCACAGGCTGCACGAAAGTGGCTCTGCGGTATTTTGGCCCATTCCCGGCGAAGTGCTGTCTTGAGATGATCGACGCTTTGGTATTTTTTAGTGAAGACCTTACTCTCCAAAATGCCCCAAGCGCAAAAGTTCATCGGATTGAGATCCGAAGATTTTGGTGGCCTTTGTGTGGTAGAAATGAGGCGAGGAACCTTTTTTTGAAGCCATTCTTGGTTGACGCGTGTTGAGTGCGGTGGTGCTGAGTCCTGTTGGAATGTCCATGGTCTGCGGCCGAAATATTCGGCATTTATTTTGACCCCACGGTCGATGACTACGAGTAGGGAGCGACCATCGGCGACGGCCCACACCATTACCATCGGCGACGCTTGAGTTGTGGTGGCCAATCGCTGGTGTTAATTTTCAGCTGACCTCTTTGGCAAGTAAATTAAAACTGCTCAATTTGGAATGGCATCACATCGGAGAAAATCAAATTCGGCAACTGGCCACTTATGTGCAATCGAAGTAACTCCTTGGCTTTCTTCAGTCTAACTTTTTTTTGTCCATCGGTAGTTTTTGGAACTTCAATGGCTTTAGTCCAAGTTCATTTTTCAATATGTGTTGCATCCGTTCCCGGGATATGTACAGCTCACGAGTAACTATTCTACCACTGCGCCATGAATTTCGATCAAATCTGACCTTCACTTTTCGGAACATTTCTGGTGTTGTTACCGTTTTTTTTTTTTGTTAACTTTTTGGACGCGATGCAACACTGCCAGTATCACGGTAACGAGCAATGGTACGAGAAACAAAAGATTTATTCACATTTAAATGCTGGAGGGCTCTAACTACAGCCGCCTGTGGTTTTCCAGCCAAATATAAAGCAATAACACAATCACGCTTGAATTCCAACACGAATAACTTTTTTTCTGAATGCAATATTGATCTATTGATTGATTTTGTAAGCTAGTAATTAATAAAATGAAGTATTACTGGAATAAATCTGTCAGCTGACAGACGAGCGGTTTACAAATGATAACAACCTGAAGTTGGTTGCAATACATATCAGTCATCCTGTATATGTAAACCTTGAAATATTTGCCCAAATTGAATACAATTTATTATACCAAATTGTATAAATTGTTAATGATTACAATTGACCACAGTTTGGTTATGTTTAACCATTCATTGATGATTTTCCTTTGGTGTTTTTGTTCTTTTCATAAATTATATTCGACCGACGTCTTTTACATAGAATTTCTTTAACACAATCAAAATTGTTAAGCGTACGCTTTGAAGATACTCGTAGTTGATTAAATTCTTACAACAAATTCAATTTGTTACCATACCAATTGTCATTATCATTATCATCATTATTGAATTATTTTTATTCTTAAGATGATTTCATCTGTGGTACGTAAACATGTACATCATCATTGCATTGCATTGCTAGATTCATGCCATTACATACGAGACAGAGTGAAAGAGAGAGAGAGAGAGGGAGAGAGTAAATGAATTATTTTAAATGGGACAATTTCCTAATCTCCTGCATCTACAAATCATAACATACATCCATGCATGCATCATGGCTGCAGTATGAGTGGATGGAACAACTACTTACTTGCACTACTCTACTCGCTGTTTGTGCATTTAAATCTTGCAAAATTAATCAAAATTTTTAAGAATGAAGAAAAAAAAACACGAAGAATATCTTTTAAATCGAAATTTATGCGGTTTTAAGAAACAAATAATAACGAATAACGAATATTTTTTCTTTTGATGCAGAAAGAAAAAAATTATCATACTTCAAACATAAAACGGATATCAGATACAAATCAAAATATGCGCACAACACCATTAACATACAAAAAAAAACGAATATGATTTTCAACAATATTTTCTCCATTTAGGCTGAGTCTGTAGGAGAAGATACAACAACAACAACAACAACGGAATTATTAAAAAAAATATTATTAATATGGTTAAAACACATTTCATTCGATTGGATGGATTGCCTTAGCCGGTTACATTGGCGATGATGATGATGATAACGATAATGATGATGATGATGCTCTGATGCCGCCACAAATATGTAAATCAAATCAAGAAAGTAATGGAAAAAAAAAGAAGAAAATCTGAAAACATAATTTCCAAATCAAATGCATCATCATTATCTTCAAATACAAAACAAATTATTCCAACAGATTTCTAATGCCAACTAGATAGCACACAAACAGAGTTTAGCAAGCAAATAAATACGAACCATAACTACTGTATTTCAAAGTGATTCAAAGCGGCTTTATGGCCTCATCCCAACACACACAATGCACTGGTTATTGTTGTTGCCATTTATGCATATGGCTTGGAGCTTATAAAACAACTAGGAAATCTTTACTAGAGATGTACTGGCTACAGTGCATGCATTTAAGTATGTATGTGGGGGTCAGTTAAATCAATTCAAATTGTAATGCTACGTTGGACTACAGCTACAAGCGAAAGAACATATCGACGCCTCCGTTCTATAACGTTCTAAGTCGAAAAAGTGTGTTTTGAGTTATAAGGTCTCAAAGTTTTCACGCGACATAAGGCTACATGTGTATTCTAAGTAGATTTTTTTCTATAACTTCGGAACGGATGGGAGCATCTTAACCAAAATTTTGAATGCAAGAACATTAAAATGTACTTAGAACGTTATAGAATGGAGGCGTCGATATATATTAAGTTGCTTATAAAATGGTTATTTGGATAGATGATGAAGAGAAATTTTGAAAACCAATACCTAAGTAAGAAGATTAAAGTTTAATCTAGGCCTCATGTTTCTGAGAAGATATTCTGTGGTTTTCTCTACTTCCCCCAGTTGTTACAGCTTCTTGAGGAATCGGTGTAAATCTTTTGTTATGACTGCTTAGAGGTTCTTAAGATGGATTGTGGGTAGACCACCGTGAATAAAAATAAATTGCACTGTAAGTAGTTGAGGTCCTATGCTCCTTCTAGAGATGGTTTAGTGTTTATAGTGCTTCAGTATAAACACAAGCATTTTTTGGCTTTGAATGACACAGAGGACATAGTTTTTCGAGAGTTCGTGTAATTAAAGAAAAAAAATACTTTTAATACCTCATTCCCCTTTCAAATAATCCTCCCCAAAAGAGCCTGATGCCTGAGATGGATGACAACCTTAAAGGATATCGAAATTGGGGAAACATTAAGATTTTTCGAAGGAATATTCCCAACAACAATAGCTGACAGATATGTTATAATAAGACTTGTAAACCAATCGACTGCAAAAAAGGCTCTAAACCATGAAGCCCTGACAACTTCCTGTAATCCGTACATCTTCGTACGAAGTCGCCGTGGTCTAGTGAATAGTGTGTTGGCTTATTAGACAAAAGGCCCGGGTTCGAATCCCAGGTCAGACATCAAAACGAAAAATATTTCTTCGGCGACTTCCTCTCAAAGGATTTCTGGCATAGACTCTGAGAGTAAAAATTGCCATGAAAAGCTTCTCAAAAATCTGTCGTTCGGAGTCGACTTTAAACTGTAGGTCCCGCCACTCATGTATAAAATTAACGCACACAACATAAGTGGTGTGAGGAGCTAGGTCGTAATCCTGACAGAAGGGTTGTAATGGCCAATTATGTATGTATGTAATCCGTACTTCTAGTTAGTTAAACTCTCTCTTAATGAGTATCACAAACGCAAGGCTGAACTGCAGGAAAATGGCCAGTGAAGGATGTCCAAGTAATACAAGCTTAAAATCTGAATCCTGATTTCCATGACACATACCGACTTCATTTGAAAAAGGGTTTAATGCATCTGAAAGCATCCGCTTAGCATTGTGAAAGTATTTTTGATGTACTGAAGTGGAAAATGCAGATTGAAATGAGTTAAACCATCAGGGCCATGAATTTGTCGTAGTCTGGTAGGTAGTGTGTTGGCTTACTAGACATGAGGGCTCTCCAAGAATATTTCACCGGTCGTTTGCTTTTAGCAGATTTCTGGCAAAAGCTCTGAGAGAGTAAATAAAATTGTCAAGAAAAGTTTTTCAAAAATCTGTAGTTCGGCACCGACTTTAAAACTCCGCCATTTTTATATGAAATTAACGCACACAACACAAGTGGTGTGAGAAGCTAGGTCGTAGTCATGACAGAAGGGTTGTAATCACCAATTATGTATGTAAACCATCAGTGCCGAAGTTTAACTTGGTAGAGGACGTCCTTTAGAATTTATAACGCGAACGAATTATGCCTAAAATTTTGAGTTAAAAAACACGTATTATGGGACTTCCGAATGTACAAACTTTATTTGTAGTTATACGCTTGTCGCTCTCATTGTAATCTGTGGCTTTATGGCCACAATCATTTTCACTTGCTGCTGTACTAACTAACTAAGCAAGTGGGTTTTGCAGTGTATGCATGTATGTAGAATGGTTGATAGTGATGGATATAATGGTTTATTAGTGTCGGCATTGATACGCAAAAACATAAGAATAACAACAGCACGCCAATAACAACAACAACTATGACTACAAGAATTAGATGTAAAATAAAAAAGCAAATGAAATAAGCGAAAAAAAGAAGCCGCTTTTCCCATTTTTCCTACTTCATCTTTTACGTTTTAGTTCAGCTTTATACTGCAAAAAATAAAAAAATTTTAGATAAGCAATCTAAAATTAATGATGTTGTTGTATATCAAAGAGGAGCAAAGCAGAGTAGAGCACAGCTTAGCTAAGCAGCAGTGGATAGAGCAAAGTTTAATACAATTTTTAGTGGAAACATTTCATTAAATAAAGCCTCTTCAAACACAATCAAGTAAATTACGTTGAGTTTAAGTTTGTTTTTTTTTCCTAAAATTTTTTTATTAAACAATTCGTTATGCTAAAGCCAAAGAATGGAATGCAATGATAAAAAACAAAAGAAGAGAAATTTCAATATTTAAATCAACGTTGTTGGAAAAAATCTAAACGGAATTCCTTCTTTTTTTTGAACATTTTCGGTAAAAAGTCATAGAAAAATTGAGAAAATCATTGCAATTCGAATTCGTTTTGCTATGTGTTTACATTTTTTTTTCCTCTTCTTCGTCTTCTTCTTGTCGATAATGTATTTTAAAAAGCATGAAATTAAACAAAAATAAATTATAATTGATAAAAAATTTATGAAAATATTCGGTTGGAGTGTTTCGCAAGTGAAATAAACAAAAGACTTAAGACACGAACACGATGCATATTTTATTATCGTTTTTGCTGCAGTAATTTGACAGGCTGAACTGAAGAATGTGGGACTGCTGTTTATTGTTGGCATTTTTAAAATAAACCGTTATTGACACAGTCAAAGTCAAGTTACAACAAAAAAAAAAAAAAAAAGGAAGGAAAGGAAAGGCAAAAATAAGAAGAAAAATGGGGCACAATTCGATTGATGACAAATATTTTGCATTGATGCCAATAAAAAGAATTATTCTAGGGGACAAAGTACAATCTACGGTCTATTGCTATCAAATAGAATTTAAAATCCAACACATAAGGTCAGTTATTGGACATAAAGGCCAGTGGTGCAATAGAAAATTTGTGAAGCTATTAGCCTCTCTTCGATATACCGTCTAATACAATGGCTTTGTAATTATGGATTACTCCTTAATGAATTTTATGCTTTAATCACATAATTTGCTTATGCTAATTGGTAGCAAAATATATCGCAATAACAGTTACCATTTCTTTAAATTTTTTCGTTTTTAGTAGGTTTCCTACGGAATAACAATAGTACGTACGAAGAATTGTTCTAATATTCTCTTTAGAATTCTACAAAGAATGTAGTTTAACTACACACACTTACTGCACCTTTAAAATATGTTTACAGGCCATTGCAAGGTCTATTGCAATACTGGTACAGTAAGGTGTCGTGGCACTAAATATATGACAAATCAGCTCATAGATGATTAGGGCAGAACTAATTGCGGATAACTACACAAGAAGGAAGGAATTGTCAGTAACTTCTTAATGAATTTGAATCGATAATATTTTTAAACATCACTGTGGCCATGACTATGGATAAAAAGGCGTAAAAAATTCAAAACAGCTACTGGGCTTCTTCAAAGAATGATTTGCAATTCTAGTGGCTTTAGATGAAAAGCATTGAAAGTCTAGTATTTATGGAATTATGTTTGTCCTCTATATGTATGTCCACCGCAAAAAGAAAAAAAGAAAAAGCGACAGTGCAATAGCTTTCAGAAACAACAAGATTGCTTTGATTTTAAATTTTATAGAGAAAATCCTGGTGCGCAAACAAAGAACTTATAATCAAATTAAATGCCAAATGGGACAGGTGAATCTGGACAAAGAAAAGGCAATTGAAGACAGTCATAGGACCAGGAACCATCGATCAAAAATGCAACCCACTAAACGATCCCACAGGTTATATAGACAAGTGGTGTTAAGGTTTAAACTCTACTACGTCAAAATGTTGAACAGAACTAGCCTCAACAACGGTCAGATGAAGCACATCAGGTGCTCATAATATTAATTGTTTAAGGTTAAGACCTCGCTCTCCCCCGGTGACAAACTTATACATTCTAAGTCCTCTCTCTCACTCTCCCTCTCGGGCTGACAAACATATACCTACATTCCATTATAACAGAATTTTAATCTTCTTCTTAAACCTGGACAAAACAAAGGCAGCTGATGACATTCATAGGACTAGAAACCATTCAGCAAACCTGCAACCCACTAACGATATCTCAGTTTATACAGGCAACTAGTATTGCGGACTGACCACTACGTTGATACGTTGAACTGAACTAATGTAAAAAATCAAGTGCTTATAATATTAATCCAAAATTACTTAAGACTAAACCCTCTCTCTCTCTTAAACGTGGACAAAAGAAAGGCTGCTGATGACAGTAATAGAACTAAACGATAGTTTGAACTCTATTCGTTAAAAGGCTGAACTGAACTATGAGTCTTTAGGCGTCGACCTTATTAATTCAGAAATGCTTAAGACTAAGCCTTAGGTCTTAGGTCGTAGTGGTAGCTCCGATATCACAAAGCTCACTTGAGCACGCATGGCGGCCCGAAAGGCTTAAGACTAAGCCTTTTCTCTCTCTCTCTCTTTTTTTCTCTCTCTCTCTCTCTTTCTCTCTCTGTCCCATTGTAATAGAATTTTAAGCTTCCTAAATTTTACCTTCTGCATTTAATACCGGAGAGATATAAATCAACTCAGCTTGGAATATACCGGGAATAGATGATGCCGATTTGGAGTATTACAACGCTTCTGATGCCTTCTCTACTACTAACCACTTGATTCAACCGAATTTTGAATTTAATAACATTACACAGGATGATGTTGTTGAGAGCATTCTGGCTGTTCGGTCTAACTCCATCGGAAGTGATGGAATTAATCCCAAATTTGTAAAATTAATTTTGCCGTATATTCTACCGTACATGACTCATTTAATTAATGCTATAATTACGTCATCTACTTTTCCTACAATGTGGAAAAGTGCCAAGATAATACCTGTGCCTAAACAGGATAGAACTTACCGCCCAATTGCAATTTTGTCATACTTATCGAAAATTTTCGAGAAATTAATTTATAAGCAGATAACCCAATACTTGTATGGTAATAGCGTGCTTTCTGAAAGGCAGTCTGGTTTCAGACCTAATCACAGCTGCATTTCAGCACTCATTGATGTTTCGGAAGAGTTGTGATTAAGTGCGGATAACAATTTGACATCATTTTTGGTTTTACTCGATCATTCCAAGGCATTTGACACTGTTAATCATACTATTCTATGCCAAAAGTTAAAACACATGTGCCATTTCTCGGATATTGCTGTCAAGCTAATGTCGTCGTATCTGCGGGATAGGAGTCAATTTGTGTATCATGATGGTACTGTATCGGACAGTATTTTAACATCTAGAGGTGTCCCACAGGGCTCGATACTTGGTCCACTTTTATATTCAATTTACTCTAATGACCTGCCAGGAAAGTTGAGGTTTTGCAATGTACAAATGTACGCAGATGACGTCCAGCTGTACATTAGTTGCATGCCGTCTGATATTACAGATTGTATACGAAGGATAAATTGATTTGCATAATGTGTTTCAATGGGCGTCGATTAATGGTCTTCGCCTCAATCCGAGGAAATCAAAGGCTTTGATAATAGGCAAGGTAAACTGTACGGCACAGCTTACACAATTAAGGATTAATAATACTGCTATTAAAACTGTATATAGTGTTAAGAATCTTGGAGTTGTCTTCGACAACAGTCTTAACTGGTCCAACCATGTAAATGCTGTCTGTGGTAAAACGGTTGCCATGTTGCGGAATCTTTATCTAGCGCAATATTTTACTCCGTTTAATATTCGAATGCTGCTAGCGAAAACATATCTCATCCCCACTTTACTGTATGGATGTGAACTGTTTTCTAGTTGTGACTCGATGAGTAGGAACAGGCTAAAGGTCACTTATAACAGTATTGCTAGATATGTTTATGGTCGTACAAGGTACAGTAGGATATCTGAGTTCTCATATCAAATTTATAATACATCTTTTGAGAATTTGTTGAAGTGCCGTACTCTGGTATACCTACATAAAATCATTTATATTAGGAAACCCCATTATTTGTTTAATAGCTTGATTTAGTTGCCTGTCCGTCTCTTCTATGCTTTTAAACATTGGCGATAACACTGCTTGCAGTTTAAAAAACCTCTTTATTGGAATGAAGGAAACCAGACGAATTATAGTAAAAGGCCAATGAAATAATCAAGTGTCGTAGTTCAAAAATACTGAGAAGGTCTGTTTCGTATAGACTTAAGTCTGTCTCTTCTACACGTCGCCTACTGGCCAATATAGGGCCTGCAGTTGATACTAGAGTCTTGTAAGTAGTGTGTTGGGTTATTAGACGTGAGCCAGTCATTTCCAACAAAACGAAATACGAAAAAATTCTTCTCCGACGACTTCCCCTCAGCAAATTTCTGGCAAAAACTCAGAATGAAATAAAATTGGCATCAAACGTTTGTCAAACAATCTGTCTCGCCACTTCTGTATAAAATTAACATTCAAAACATAAGTTGTGTAACAAGATAGATCGTAACCCTGACTGAGGGGCTGTAGCAACCGATTATGTATGCATGTTATGTATTGGAATGAAGAAAACCAGATAAATTATAGTCATCGTAGTTCAAAAATATTCCATTACGGTTCGGTTCACGTAGACTTAAATCCATCTCTTCTAATGATCTTATACCGATCAAGCTAACTGTATGTACTTGGCACTAGGGTCTCAAGGGGTGTATAACAGTGAATACAAAAACGGCACGATAATTGGGTCTACTATGGTTTTAATACTTGCTTTTCATTCCTTTACTTTTGTTAAAAACTTTGACACGCTTTTTTTGTACAGAAAATACTATTGGTTTGAAAACAAAAGACTTAAGAAACGAACATGAAATTGATTTACACACAACGCAAAGCAATGGATTGTTGCATGTTTTCTTTTACAATTTTATTAAACCAACAAGAAACAAATTGTTTATAATCACTAACAAAGCCAAATAATTACTTCATTTAATATAAAGTTTGTTACACCATAAAATAAATCTGAAATTTAATTTTCTTAAAGTACAAAATATCTGTTTAGTTTGTATTATTATGTATAGAATAGGAGGTGTTCCTTATATTGTGTTGTCCACTTACTGCTTTTTCAGATCGTTTTATCGTTCAAATATTTGCTTGAGTTTGTGAATTTATAAACAAAATTATGTTTGACTACGTTTAAGAAACAGAAAAACAAAATATTCACAAAAAAAAATTTTTTTTTCGATTAATAATTCATGTAACACTTTGTGCATTCAGATGTTGTAAAATTGTTAAAAATAAACAACAACAAAACCAACGAGGAAAAATATTTTTGGTAAACAACAACAACAGAAAAAAAAACGATTTTTTTTCTTGGTTTCTTATCGATAAAAATCTACGATTTTTTTTATTCTTTAACATCGTTGTAGAAAACAAAAAACCAAAAACAAAAGAGAAAATGAAAAAGAAAACATAAATCGTTAAAACACGATTTCACGACTTCTCATAAATATATACTAAAGCTTCTCTAACGTATTAAATAGACATTAAAATATGCACGCATAACTCATAACTGCGTTTTATTTTTCAAGCAGCGAAAAAAAAACTCTTTTGATTCCATTTCACCATCACCATCGCAGCATCATCATGATGGTGGCAAGACAGCTAAAGAATTGTGGCTACAACAAAATGTAGCCTTTAGAGAAGCAGAGAGAAGAAAGATTTGAATTAAATTATCAGAAAGGCTCTGTGAAAGGTGTTCTTTTATGTCAAAAGTCTAAATGGTTTGTTAGATGAAAAGGCGTTAATTTGAAGGCATAAACTAAAGACAGTAAATGTTGTTGTTTTTTACTAGAATTTCAAATGATTGGTGGTTTTTGTAGTTAAAACATTAAAATTTTTGATAATTCCAGACAAATTTAAAAAAAATTCTGAAGCGAAGGATAACGGGGATCAAAAACGTATGACAATAATGTACAAAAAAATGTTAGTCCTAGGAGGTAAAGTTTCTAGAATGATACGAGAAAGAGCCACAATTCACACCAAGAAAGGGACAGTACCTTACCTTTATTGATGTGAATTCCAGCATTCATGTCGGAATTGAAAGTAACCTCACCAAACACATGAATCTGATCTCCACTGTCAACAATTAACGAAATTGAAGCTGAAAATTCAATTAATACGGCCAAAAATTACACACATACATACATAATTGGTCATTTCAAAGCTTTCAAACAGGATTACGACATAGCTTCTCACACCACTTAAGCTGTGTGTGTTAACTTTATACGTGAATGATGGGACCTACAGTTTAAAGTCGATTCCGAAAGACAGATTTTCGAGAAACTTTTAATGGCAATTTTATTTCTCTCTTAAAGTTTTTGGCAGAAGACTGCAAAAAGAAAGTCGCAGAAGACAAAATTAAACAATAATTAAGTTGCTGTCAATCATCATTACAATGCTAGACCAGACACATTTTTGATAACTTGTTAGAAGCAGACTCAACTTGACTGAGAGATTTTGATGCATCCACTATGTTACTTACGTTATTGTTCATAAGAATCCTTTAGTCAAGATTACAACGTAGCGCTTCACACCATTTGTACTGTGTGGTTTAATTTTATACATAAATGGTGGGCCTTACAGTTTAAATTCGACTCTGAAAGATGCTTACTACTGGTACTCTGAGATTTTTTTACCAAAAGACTGCTGAGACAAGGTAGACGAAGAAAAATATTCGCATATTTCATACCGCACGAGACGTCTACGATTCAACTAGCTTCTACAGGATGGCTGATATATAATGCAACAAAGTAAAGCGCTATATTTTTTTTTGTTCAAAAGCAAAAAAAATGTTGGAAATAACATAAAATTTTACAATCTGTTTAGATTTGTTCGAATTAGCCACCATTGGTACGAGTTATGGCCTTCAAACGGCCGACAAAGCCATCACAGACTGCATGAAAGTAGCTCTGCGGTATTTTGGCCCATTGCCGGCGAAGCGCCGTCTTGAGATGATCTACACTTTTGTATTTTTTAGTGAGAACCTTACTCTCCAAACTGCCTCAGGCGCAAAAGTCCAACGGATTGGGATCCGGAGATTGTGGTGGCCATTGTGCCGTAGAAATGAAGCGAGGTAGCTCCTTTTTAAGCCATTCTTGGTTGACGAGTACTGAGTGCGGTGGTACTGAGTCCTGTTGGAATATCCATGGTCTGCGGCCGAAATGTTTGTCTGCTTAGGGCTTCAATACTGTCTTTAAGACATTTTCCCGATAATATTCGGCATTTATTTTGACCCCACGGTCGATGAATACAAACAGGGAGCGACCATCGGCCGTTACGGCGGCCCACACCATTACCATCGGCTGCGCTTGGGTTTTGGTGGTCAATCGCAGGTGTAAATTTTCAATTGACCTCTTTGGCATGTAAACCCTATCATTTGTTTGTTCACAAACTGCTCAATTTGGAATGGCTTCTCATCGGAGAAAACCAAATTCGGTAACTGGCCACTTTCGTGCAAGCGAAGTAACTCCTTGGCTCTTTCCAGTCTAACTTTTTTTGTCCATCGGTGAGCTCTTGCACTTTTTGGAACTTCAATGGCTTTACTCCATTTCTATATGTGTTGCATCCGTTCTCGCTATATGTTCAGCTCACGAGCAATTTTTCTACCATTGCGGCGTGAATTTCGATCAAATCTGGCCTTCACTTTTTCGGATCATTTCTGGTGTTGTTACCGTTTTTTTCGTCCACTTTTTGGATGCGATGCAACACTGCCAGTATCACGGTAACGAGCAATGGTACGAGAAACAAAATATTTATTCACATTTAAATGCTGGAGGGCTCTAATGATAGCCACCTGTGGTTTTCCAGCCAATATAAAGCAATCACACTATCATGTTGAATTCCATCACGAATAACATTTTTTCTGAATGCAATAGATCAAAATGCTTTTGTAAGCTTGTAAATAATAAAATGAACTGTCACTGGAATAAATCTGTCAGCTGTCAGACGAGCGGTTTACAAATGATAACAACCTGAAGTTGGTTGCAATACATATCAGGCACCCTGTATGTTACTTACGTAATTGGTCATAAGAATCTTTTAGTCAGTTTAAACTCGACTCTGAAAGATGCTTACTACTGGTACTCTGAGATTTTTTACCAGAAGACTGCTGAGACAAGGCAGACGAAAAAAAATATTCGCATATTTCGTCCAGCTCGAGGCGTCTACGATGCAACTAGCTTCTAATATGCCAACACACTACCTACTAGGCTGGTTATCTAGCGTAGAGTAGTCGTGCCTTTAATGTGCAGCATTTGCGGTGACCAACTTCTTCCGTAGTGTGGTGGAAAACCGTCAGCACAGAGGCTGCGTTTACATGGGGCGTCGCAAGTAAAGCCGCCTTGCATGCTTATGTGAGCAACAAAGCTACCACTTCGATCTTACTTAACCTCACCTAACTTACCAGACTACGGAAACTTTACATCTACCGAAGTATCGTTTGTTTCGATTACGGTAATACTCTCTTTTCAAGCTTACTTGAGAATTGGGCTTCAAAGCGATTCGGGCGATATGAGAGCATGGCATGCAGTAGCTTATTCTGTTTTTCATGCTTCTGCAATAATTTCTTTCCACAACCTATAGTTCGTTAAACAGAGACGTGTTACACCATCCACCAAAATTCTAAAAATAATATTTGTATTCTCACTAGCAATGAATTTCTCATACGATTGCTACTGGATATTGCCTGTATTGGGTGTAGGTAGGCAGGCGTAAGTGTCTAAGGCAATGTGGCAAGTTAACGTTAAAGCCCTTATTAAAGTTACAACCATAAAATGCAAATTAATTAAAACAAACAAACAAAACAAACGTTATAAAATTACAACAATAACAGTTACAATCATGAAATGTGGTAACAAACATTTCTATTAAATTCCTGAACATGGCAAGAAAAATAATTTTTTTTTGTTTTGTTTTAATAAAAATGAAAAAAAGAAAGAAGAAAAAAATACATGCCAGCATAAATAAACAAAAAAAAGAAAAAGAAATTCAAAAACGAATATGAATGCAATTCTCATACGTTCTAAAGCCTCACAGCCTACATAATTTTGTTGCTGTTGAGGCAACTAACTATGAGCTAAGCCAACGCCACCTACACACATGTTACTTACAATGCCACAAAAAGCAAAAAAAAAAAAACACAACGAAATGAATTATTCTTTGCAGCGTGAGTTAAATCAAACAACAAACAACAACAACAACAAAATATAGTTGCAATAAAATGTTGAGGGCGTGTAAATTCTATGATGTGCGTTTGATGCATAAGAATGATTTTTCCGCTTTAAAAAAATGACAAGAAAGAACAAATAAATGCAACGCACATACATCAAACAATGTTACTATTGCACTATGGGCCCGTGATAAGCTAAAAACTGGCAAAAATTTTTTGTTTGCTTCCTTTGTAACATTTGATCGCCCGCCTAATCACAAAAAAAAACTGAACAGTTTTTGAGTTTTCAAGTAGTTGACTATGATTCTTTCAGGAAAGAGTCGAATGGTCTGGCTAAGTGTTATGGAAATATAATGAGAATCACTTCTGTAAAGATTGCTTCACTATGATTCACTTTTTAGGTGATTAAGTGCAAGGAACGGAGTAATCTGTAACTGAGTGAATGTAACAGGGGTAGATAAGAGTTGGCAAAGCCATATATCTTCGCATCTTCCTTCTTTCCACCTTTCCTAAATCTGCACAATGCACTGCATGAGTAGGGTTTTACAAAAAAAAAAAAAAAATTGCTGAATTCCGGGAGATCTCTCTTCTTTCTTACTTTATTGGCTATTAAAACCCTTTAGTTAGGATTGCAACACACCAATCACAGTTGTATGTTTTAATTTAATCCACAAGTGGCGAAGTTATGGAGTTTTTGAGAAGCTTTTCATAAAATTTTCAGAGTTTTTGCCAGAAATCTTTTGAGATGAAGCCGTGAGAAGGAGTGTTTACTCATACTTTATTTTGTTCGAGATGTTAGAGTTGAGGTTTGAACTGATGAGCTTTCGTTAGAACAATAGGATGTCGTCATAGGACCTGCAACAGAACACCAATATCCTGTACGTTGTTCCTCATAACAGCCCTTCATTCTAGATTACGATCTAGCTTCTTACACCATTCATGTTGTGAGTGTATAGTGCGCGACCTATTGTTTAAAGTCGACTCCAAACGACAGATTTTTGGGAAACTTTTCGTGGCAATTGTATTTACTGTTAAGAGTTTTTGCCTGGGGAAGTTGGCGATGAAATATTTTTTTTCATATTTCGTTTCTGTTGAAGATGTCTGACCGGTGGCTTGAACAGTGGTCTCACCTCTAATAGGCCAACACACTACCTACTAGAATACGGCGACTTCCTGTACATCTGAAAAACTTGACTAAAAGGACTGTACATAGTTGCCGTAGTTTAGTAGGTAGTTTGTTGGCTAATTAGACGAAAAGCCCGGGTACGTATTCCAGGTCAGACGCCAAAACGAAATATAAAAAAAATTTATTTCTTTGGCGACTGCCTCTCAGCAGATTTACGGCAAACACTGTGAGAGTAAATAAAATTGCTATGAAGAGCTTTTAAGTAAATCTGTCGTTCGGAGTCGACTTTAAACTATAGATCCCGCCACTCATGTATAAAATTTACATAAATGGTGTGAGAAGCTAGGTCGTAATTCTGGCTGAAGGGTTGTAATGGCCAATTATGTATGTATGTGTTATGAAAAAGGATTGTAAATAGAACTTTACCTACAATTACAAAACACCCCAATAAAGCCAAAGCTGGAAGAACTTTGAAATGTTAAACTTTCTTACAGAAACATCTGATGAAATTTAGTTTAGTCCAGTCCATTGTGCAATATTATCTTTTGTTTCAAATAAACCTACCAATTCTGTATTCCGAGTGGTGTGGAGTCGTTAAAAATTCTCCAAATTATTTGCAATAACAAAAAAAAACAGAGAATACAGACAAGCTATTTCATCACTTCTTTAGATTCAACGAAAAATACCGAATTTCCCGGTTTCGAATTAAATTTTACGGATTCGAAATACTAAGAAATCACGAACATTAAAAAATGTTTGTGTGTCATTTTAGTTCCTATGTTTTTATACCGTTTTCGGTGAAAGTCTCTAATAATTCCTAGCCCTCAGCCAACAGCGCTTGATAATAAATACGCTGTCATGTGAATAAAATATTTTTAAAAATAAAACAACAAATTAAAAATGCAAATGCTGACATTACACTATTTTTTTTTATAGCACAAATAAACAAAAACAACAATAAAAGAAAAAATTATATTAATGCTAAACGAGGTTTATTTAGGTGTAACTTGTTACTTTTTTGGTAACATTTCCTTAGTTTTCATAAAAACACAGCCCATTAAAGTATTTTTTGCCCCGTTTTGCAACCCTCTTGACAAATTATGGGGGTTGTTGGTGTTTCACCAAAAAGAAAAAATTCACACGCTTTCAGTTTCACACATTAATTAACGTTGCGTTTTAATTTCCCTTCGAACAAACGCACGAAAGAATGAATTGGCAATTTATTATGAAAATAGGGAAAATAGTATCACCACCTTTCCAGGGGTTAATTTATAGATCATATACAGAAATATTTACGAAATAAATAATAACTACGAAAAATTTTCGATTCGCAATTCAGAAGACAGCAAAATATTGCGAAGGTGCAAATGAAAGTGATGCGTAATTGTAGAACAAACTATTACGCAAAGTATATCTGCGTTGTAGTCTAGTAGGTAGTGTATTATTAGATGAACCGCTGTCTCGTTCAAACTCTAGCACAGACATCCATCTCGAACAAAAAGAAATATTTCTTCGACAGCTTGCTCCCAGCACATTTCTGGCAAAAACTCTGAGAGTAAATAAAATTGTCATGAAAAGTTTCTCAAAAGTTTGTCGTTTGAAGTCGGCTTTAAGCTGTAGGTCCCGCCATTCATGTATAAAATTAACACACACAGTATAAATGGTGTGAAAAGCTAGGTCATAATTCTGACCAAACAGTTGTAATGACAAATTAAGCAAAGGAAGTCATAGCTAACGCAGCTAAGCTGTTAGATTGTTTTAAATCGTTTTTCTGCACTTGACTTGAGTGAATCTAATAACTAGCAAAGGTCTGATATGAATTATAGACATGAACAGATAGCAGTAGTCTACGGATACACATACATAATTGGCCATTACAACCCTTCAATCAGGATTACCACCAAGCTTCTCATACCATTCTTATTATGAGCATTAATTTAATACGTGAGTGGGGGTCGACTCCGAACGACAGATTTTTGAGAAACTTTTTCATAGCAGGTTTACTTACTCTCAG
Organism: Sarcophaga peregrina; assembly: GCA_014635995.1. Classification (NCBI taxonomy): domain Eukaryota; kingdom Metazoa; phylum Arthropoda; class Insecta; order Diptera; family Sarcophagidae; genus Sarcophaga; species Sarcophaga peregrina. The sequence goes on along the minus strand of CM025789.1, from coordinate 26,886,259 downwards.
AGTTTTTGCAAGAAATCTGCTTAGAGGAAATCGCTGAAGAAATAATTTTTTTTGTCCCATATTTCGTTTTGAAGCCTGGCCTGGGATACGAAGTCGGGTTTTACACACTATCTACTAGACTACGGCGACTTCAACGAATATAGGAAAAGGTAAACGTGGGTTTAACTAACGATCGCGGTAGAGGTATTGGAAAAACACTTGGAAGGCGTTCTATCCTGGCTGGGGATTATGAATAAATGAGTAGAATACCGACACTCTGTTATGAGTGTAAACCGTATTAAGGAAAGTCTCTTCGAACCATAAATTATTTTGATATGATTTACAATCCTTGGACACTGAAAGCTGCAAATGTATTGCTCAGAATGGTCTTAAAGAGTAAAAGATTATTATTGCCAAAGATAATGTTTCACCAGTACAAGAAGGAATTCTAAAAAGAAATAAAAGCAAGCGAAACGTGGCTTCCATATTTCGCAAAAACTGCTAAAGACTTGATTAAAGACTAAGGGCTTGCTAGAGTGGTAGCAGTTTTTGATCACAGAGATTATTGCAAATGGACTGCTCGGGCTATTCGATCTGGTTAATGGAAAATATGGACTCGTAAGATGAACAATACACTCAGTAGCAATACAAAGAAAACAGAGGTCTGCGAAAAATAAAAAACTATGGAAAAATACTTCTCATGGGCACTTGATCTGTAAACTCAGGGATATAGGGAGAAATAACTTGGAAGTTACAGCCAGACAAACCAAAACGGTGACTTGTATTGGTTAGAACAAGACAGTTCACCATAAAGTTCCAAATTCTTTAATAATAATGAATTCGGAATACATTCAGTTCGATTTGAGACTCCGAATAGTGATCAAGATCTTCCAGATTTTAATGATCGGAAATAAATTGAAAATTTATTTTAAAAATAATTGAAATTGAAGTCGCCGTGGTCTAGTGGGTAGTGTGTTAGCTTATTAGACAAAAGGCCCGGGTTCGAATCCCAGGTCAGACATCAAAACGAAAAATATTTCTTCGGCGACTTCCTCTCAGCAGATTTCTGGCAAAGACTCTGAGAGTAAAAATTGCCATGAAAAGCTTCTCAAAAATCTGTCGTTCGGAGTCGACTTTAAACTGTTGGTCCCGCCTCTCTTGTATAAAATTAACGCACACAACATAAGTGGTGTGAGAAGCTAGGTCGTAATCCTGACTGAAGGGTTGTAATGGCCAATTATGTATGTAATAAATTGGAAATGATGCTGCCAAAGATAATAATAAGACGAGGTTCACTGCCAAAATCACAAGAAATCCGATAGGACGAGATCGCTATTATTATCAAACCGATGTGAGGAAGAGTGAGTAATAGAAGAGCAGCTGACCACTATACCGTATTATAGCTAAGTAAGGATAGAAGTTTTTGGTAGTTATAAACTCAAGATACTGAATGACATTAGGGACTTCTGTGACTTCATAAATTCTCATTAATAGACTAGGAAATGGGGTATGATTTTGTATAGTTTGGTTGAGATTGCCTATAGATTTGTGAGTATTATTAAATAGATCGGAATACGTTATGTTATACTGGCATAACGGGGAATCAGAATCTGTGCTAACGAAGTTATTTCAAGAATGTTAAGGGAGCCCTGAGAGTTGACAAAATTGCCATGAAGAGCTTTTCGAAAATCTATCGTTCGGAATCGACTTTAAACTGTAGGTCCCATCACTCACGTATAAAATTAATGCACACAAGTGGTGTGAGAAGCTAGGCCGAAATCCTGACTACAATGAAATGTATGTACATAGTAAGGGATTTCTTTTAGCTTCCTGTAGAAGACTAAATATGAAATTAAGTGTAGAGAAATGTAATTCTGGCCAAAACTTTATATAAAAGTGGTAGAGTTTTCGCCACATCTTTACAGATGATATCTATGAACTCTTAGTCATACAGACAGGCTTAATTTGGTTGCATACTATCGAAGGTTAGCTGCAGTCTGGAAGATGGAGATCCCTTAAGTCTCCTGTAGATGAGTGAACGAGGATATTCATACTATTGAAGACAACTTGGCTGAAATATTACATAAGGAAAATACTTGGAGGTGTCTAATATCATTGAACATTGTCTAATAGCTACCTAATCTAACATATAAAATTTAATACAGATCTTGTCAAAATAAGAAAGAATGGGATATACATACTCCTTCCTGTAGTTGTATGGCTGTAAGCACCTTGGGAAAGAATTTCTTGGAGATTTATCATTGGATTGTTGAAAGGATATCATTGGTTTGGAAAGTAAGGAACTTAATTCCTTCATTAGGTCCATGTGAGGATTCGTTTCATACTCTTGGTTTAAAGAACTTTAATTCCAAAAAGCAGGCAAACAAATTAAACTAACATAAGATGATAGTTTATATGTATGATGTTAAACAAACAACAGTTTCTCTTGTAACATAGCCACCCTCGTATAGCATTTTCTTAATAAAATCAAAGGAAAAGAAAATTGCTTGTTAAACAATTTATTTTCTAAAAATCGTGAGGGAATCACAAAACAAAAAAAAAATGTCAAATACTTTCAAATATTTAACGACAAATTAACAAGAAAACAGAAATTAATTAATTTTAATTATAGCACAAACAAACAACAATAACAACAAAAATTATTTTGAACTTTGGCCATAAACAGTGGCTTCTGGTGGTAAATACCTTCTCCTCTGGTATTAATTGTTCAAAAGACTGACAAGAAAATCGAAACGAAACGAAACAGTAGTTAATGTTAAGTGCCAAGTTAACGAGTTAACGAGGGAAACTATTTATTAAACATGTTGGTTGAACAAAAAAACCAACAACAACAAAAAAAAAAAGGTATAGGAAGACCAAAGTCTAGCATTTAATGGCAATTTTGGCCTCAGGTCGCGTGTTATTTGTCAATAAATTTCCAATATTTACATTAAAATAGTGAGTGGTGGCTTCAATAATTTTTTTTCGTTTTGTTTTGTTCATCTCCTATGGAGCGTTACATTTGGTGATCAGTATTAGGAATGGCTTTTGGGATTGAGAGAGAGAGAGAGAGATGGTGTTTAAATGTAACGGTTAAACTGTCGCATTACGATAAGAATAAAGGAAGAAAAAAAAAGAGAAAACGAAACGTGGGTTGTTTTTTTGTGAGAAATTTGAGATGTCGCTGGCAATTGCTTGGCTTATAATACCAACAGTGGGGTGATAACCAAACATTATCAACATTTAGTTGAGGCATCTGTTGTATGTTGCTTACAACATTTACAATCAAGCCTCAAATAGTAGAGAGTTTTTTTGTTTTGTTTTTTCCATTTGGCAAAATTTCAAATGCTGGTGTGGAAGGAAGCCTTAAGAAGAAGAAGAAGAAGCTGTTATTTAGTGTGGCACAAAACTCTTTTACTATGTTTCATATTTGGATAGGGGCAACATTTTGACATGCATGCACTCCCATCATCGTCATTATTATTGCTATTGTTGGGCGTGTGGCAATCGGCATATTTCTTTTACTTCTTCCAACCATTCTTCTATGCCATTTGTTGTATTTGTTATGGCCACAAAAAGCCTATTGTAGCAGGAAATTTTTTGCTGATGGCAAAACAATTTTTTTTTATTTGTTTTGTTTTGAAAAACAAACGAAGAAGATGAAAATTTTACAGCAGCAGCAGCAGCAGTGCAACTATAATAATATGAGCAGTTTGGCAATAGATGGTACCACAATATGCTTGAATATGTATTTAACAGTAGAGGTTTAAGGCATAAGTATTGAATCCTGAATACTTACTTTTATTAGTTGATTAATGAAGGCTTACCTGTAAAGAAAAAAATCAAAAATTATTTAAATTTAAGAAATTAAATTTGCTTGTAATAAAAAATAAATTTTATTAGATAGGTGACGGACGGTGATTATTATTCATACGAGACGGGTAACTAAGGGCATATGTACGATGTAGTATGACAAACCAAAGTCCAGAACCACTACACATACACAATTGGTCATAAGAACCCATCAGTTAGGATTATTGACCTAGTTTCTCACACCACTTATGTTATGTGTGTTAATTTTATACATAAGTGGCGGGACCTACAGTTTAAAGTCGACTCCGAACGACAGATTTTATGAGAAACTTTTCATAGTAATTTTATTTACTCTCAGAGTTTTTGCCAGAAATCTGCTGAGAGGAAATCGCCGAAAAAATACTTTTTTTGTTTTGGTGTCTGGCCTGGGACTCGAACCCTGGCTTTTACGTCTAATAAGCCAACACACTACCTACTAGACCACAGCGACTTCCAGAACCACTACAACTCATACAAAATAATTGAACGCTATGGTCTCATTTGAGGGCGTGGCACATTTAAATCAAATCAATAGTTATTCTCTAACTTCTGTCAGGCTGATGACAGATTGATTAGTTTAATAGCTAATATCGGTGGCAATACTGAAGTTCTTATTACTGAACAAAAGTAATCCTGCGGAATGCACTTCAAAACCAGTACATACGAAGAAGAATCCTTTGTTAACATACTATGAGGTGGGTGATTAAAAATGGTTTGAAAATTTGCCAAATTTTAGTTTTCTGTTGTGAAGTACAATAGTTCCGTTTAGAAATGGAACACTTTTTCGTTCATATGGCTGCCGCGCCTGGCCAAATTTTAGTTTTCTGTTGTGAAGTACAATAGTTCCGTTTAGAAATGGAACACTTTTTCATTTATATGGCTGCCGCGGCTGGCCTCACAGTACCTCATTCGACTAGACCACCAATTTTCGTATTTATCGAGTTTATAATGTCGTATCTCGGCAATGACATCGGGAATGTTGGCCTTCAAATGCTTAGTTGTGTTTGGTTTGTCGGCATAACACTTTTCTTTAACGGTGCTCCACAGAAAATAGTCCAATGGTGTCAAATTGGAGCTTCTTTGTAGCCAATTGTCATCACCAATTCGACTAATTAAACGGCCATCAAACTTTTGACGCAATGAATCGATTGTGGCAGGAGATGTGTTACACTATCCTGCTGAAACCAATTATCGTTCACATCAATACCATAAAAATCGGGTAAAAAGTGGTTATCATGGTGCAACAGGTGTCTCCATTGACCGTAATAGTTGAGGCGTTCTTATTTTCTTCACTCTACAAGCTGTATGAAACAGTCACTCATAATGGGTTTATTGGCTCCTGTAAGACCAGGTGTGCGTTTTCTGTGGCCCAAATACAACATTTTTGTTTATTAACGCAGCCACCAAGATGAAAATGAGATGATTTCGTGCAATTTTTCGTTGGAGCAATAAATTCCAATGTTGCTTTAGCTTAAATCCATTCTTTACGTTCAATGGAGATCGTATACCGAATTTTGCAACACAATATAATGACATAAGTATTGCCAGATTCGAAAAATCCCGATGGTTTACATTTAGATCGATAGATGGCCCACCTTATACAAATAAAAACTAGGACATTGGCTAGCAACTTTCAAGTATGAAACTTTGTTTCGAACAAAACAAAGAAAATCAAACACAATAATGGGCTTCTGTCTACATGTTCCAGTAGTTTTGTTAGCCGTTCTTGTCTTGCAATCAGTCGCTCCAATGTGAACTTGAGTAATTAAAGTGTCTTAATTTAAAAAAATTAAATGTTTTGATATTTCACTCTACGTTTGTTTTGAAAGTTACGCCTGGGAAACAAGAAAAACACTGTACATTTATTTTGGTGATACACTGTATGGGAGAGAGCTTCTTTAGCAGCAATATTTTGCTGCCACTTGCACTCATAATGTTGCAATACTACACTACTGCTGTACATTCGATGATGGCTTACGAATGCTTGGCAACACCACCAACCACCAATGCCACCACCACTAGAAACGTACCATCAGCAATTTATTAAAATTACGATTAACAATGGATGAAAGATAATATTTACTGTTGTTGTTGTTGTCGTTGTTGTTTATCATTGTATGATATTTATTATTGTTGTTGCTGTTATTGTTGTTATTGTTGATGTTATTATTGTTATGAGTATTTTGAAAGCATCTCAATAACTCTGCAGGCCATCATCATATCGATTTTTATTTGTATTTCATTTCGGCATTTCATTTCACTTTAATTCAATTGTCCCTCTATCTCTCTGGTATACCTTTGCAGCATTAAACGTAACAACGAATGCTTTCTACGAATGTTTCCTTGCACGCGCTCCACCCTAAAAAACAAAAAAATACGAAATCAAAGTACTTTTTTTGTTGTTGTTGTTGTCTTTCCCAAATTTTTGTTTATCGTTGCATTAGAAATCCGTTACTTTAGCCTGATCATCTTTATGCGGGTCAATTTGGTTGGCAACGGCGGTGATGGTAATGGCAGAGACTACCATCACATCACATCGCATCGCATGCGCAATATCGTTCATAATATGGATGCCATACAATATGAAATCGTATCAAATCATAATCGTATTTCGGTTTTCTCTCTTGGCTTTTTATAATTAATTTTGTTGCTGGTGTTGTTGCAGTTGTTGTTTTTAACATCATCAATATGGGTTGGTATTAGGCCTGCTTGTGTACTGTTGTTGCATTAGATGGGAACACAAAAATTACATCCTTTTTTTGGATGAGACTGTTTGGCTGTGGTTTGTTTAAAGTTCGTGGCGATTGTTTTCAGGTTGGTTCATCGGATTAGATTGATTGTGTTGATTAGGTGGGTGAGTGAGTGAGTTCGTTTCTCTTGATTGCGGCTGTAGGTGTTGAAGATAAATAATTGGAAATATTGGTTTGGTGTCATCTTAATCTATGGCAATATCTTCTTCTTCTTTCGCTTTTTTTTATATTTAATCGAAATCATTTTGGGTGTAACAATATAACGTGACCTTTTGGGTGTTTTATATTCATTAGCAATTTTGATAAGCGGTAAGATTTACCGTTATGATAACACAATATAGGCTGATGTACGGGTATCGCACAGAAGTTTAAATAATTTGAAGTGGATGCCTTAAATCGGTCATTGCAACCCTTCCGTCAGGATTGCAACTTAGCTTCTCACATCACATATGCTGTGGGTGTTTAAACTCAACTCTGAAAGACAGATTTTTGAGAAACTTTTCACGGCAATTTTATTTACCAGAAGTTTTCTGAGAGGAAGTCGGTGAAGAAATCTTATTTTGTACATATTTCGTTTTGATGTGTGACTTGGGATTTGAAGCGTGGCTTCATGTCTAATATGCCAACCAGAGATCAGCAATAAGCTCTCATGCAATTTTGAGTATGAGTGAATCAACAGAATTGAAATTCAACTACTCTGATTCATTCGTACTCGCTACAGCATTGATTTATAAATGTAAGTAGCAAGTAAAAATTGTATGAGTACAACGTTGTTATCAAACTCACAACATTCGAAATATGTTTGATTCATATGCCTGCTCATTCTGATTCATAAATTTAGAAAAACACTTATAATACTTAAAAGTGATTCGAGTGATTCGAATCATTCATAAAAATTTACAGCCTTTGTTGTTGTTGCATATGCAAACAAAGAAGAAAGGAAAGACAAAAACAACAAGCAAAGCATACACACAATCTTCTTGCGAGTATTGCAGTGTTCGTATGCGAATCATACTTATTTTGTGCTTCGTGTAAATTTTAAGTAGAGACGAGTCAAAGTCAATAACATCATGTGTATTGTTAAGTATGAATACGACGAGTTCTTCTAACTTTGAGTATGAGTATCATATTAAAATAAGTATGAATGCGTATAAGTATCAGAAATTATATGTATGACTCGAATCTACTCATCGTTTTGAATACTCGTTGCTGATCTCTGATGCCAACAAACCACGTACTAAACTATGGCGACGTAAAGGTGTTTGTCAAAATAAGGTTTTTTACAGAAATATTCCACGTTTAAAATGCATTGAAGTAAGTACAAACAAAGGTTTGTCGAATTTAACTTCCCTAGATACAGTGACCAAATAACGTTTTAATATTTTTAATATTTTTTTTGGAAAGCCGTTTTAACTTATTACCGATTTTAAACGATTAGGAATGGATTCTACTCACTTTTTTGTGTAACTTTATTTTAAACAAAAAAATTTAGTAAATATTAACCAAATACTGATTAATTTCATGGTGGGCCATTTTCAATGTGAGTCACTGTATATTACTCCGAAAAGGTTCTTTGAATAGTGTGAAATATTCTCTGTACTGCTACCTTAAAGGACTTAGAGACCTGTCTTGCTGTCTAGGGAGTAAACAGAATGTCGTATTTCATATCAAAATGAAGTATGCTATGGAAGGCCGGGAAGGACATTTTGGTTTTGTTTGATTGGTCATTACAATTCTTTAATCAGGATTACAATCTAGCTAGTTACAGCATTCATGTTGTGTGTGTTTAATGTGGATAGCGAACGACTGGTTTTTATGGAGCTTTTCATGGGTATTTTATTTTACTCGTAATATTTCTCCGAAAACTGCTTCGAGATGAGCTAGGATTTGAACATCTAACTCTTGTCTACTAGGCCAACACAAAACCCAATAAACTTGATCTTGGCATTGCTAAGTTTTTTAGGATTCCGGAGTTACGCTACTGCTTTAGGAATTGAAGTAGAGGCTGTAGATAGAGTTGAAGATCTGATAGCGAAACTTTCTTTTGCAATATATACAGTAATGGTCACTACAACCCTTCAGTTAGGATTAAGACCTAGCTTCTTACACCACTTATGTTGTGTGTGTTAATTTTATACATGAGTCGACTTCGAACGCTAGATTTTTGTGAAACTTTTCATGGCAATTTTATTTATTCCCAGGGTTCCTTCCACAAGACTGTTTTGTTCGAGATGACTGAGCTGTGGTTTAAATCAAGGACTCACGTATAATAATTCAGTCTTCCAATAAATATTTTTTTTATATTTTCGTATTGATATCTGACATGGGGTTTGAAACGTGGCCTCATGCCCAATAAGCCAACGCACTGCTTACTATGTTACGGAGATTTCAGCGGCAATAAAGCCACTGAACTAATGTTAGTACAGTAACTTCGAACGCCAGATTTTTGTGAAACTTTTCATGGCAATTTTATTTATTCCCAGAGTTCCTGCCACAAGACTGTTTTGCTCGAGATGACTGAGCTGTGGTTTAAACCAAGGACTCGCATCTAGTAATTCAGTCTTCGAATAAATATTTTTTTCTATATTTTCGTATTGATATCTGCCTTGGGGTTTGAAACGTGACCTCATGTCCAATAAGCCAGCACACTACTTACTAGACTAAGGCGACTTCAGCGGCAATAGTTCTGCTGATTTTTTCTAATGTTAGCACAGTAACTGTGGTAAAATGTGGATTTTCCATAAGTTTTGCTTGTGTATTCTATAATTGAAAAAATAAGGAAAGTGTACGTGGTTCTTAACACGTGGTTTTAACGACCGCTAAACATAGTCTTAATTGTAGTCTAATGAAGGCAAATTTTCTTTTTATAATTATACCCCCGTGTATGATTTCTAGAGTTTGTATGATTTTTAGAAAGTCTTACAAAAATAAATGTGTGTTTAAAAATTAATTGAAATGATTTTATAATACCAATTAAAAAGAGAGAGAGAGAGGGATAGAAAAGAATAAAATAAAACTAAAAATAAATTTAATTACAATAAGTATTATTGTAATGCAGGCCATATAATCTCAGTTATCGTTGGTTTGTTCTTTCGTTTTTTTTCTTCCTTCATTTTCCTTTAATTACACTTACACCAATGAACAGATCTTGATCTCAATCTATTGGGAACAATTATAAATTTTAAAACTTTTCTAAAAAAAAAAAACGCAAGAAAAAAAAAAAACAGAATAAAAAAGGAAACTGGCAACACATTTTCACCCATTAAAGCTTATAATTGCTGGAACCAAAAGCAAAGAATAAAAACACTTAATGCAACATTTGCTCAATACAGCAAATTAATGGTACTTTTACTCGAAACAATTATGGCAGCAGTCAATGCGAGTGGTGTTAAAGCATCGTTGCTGATGCTGCTGTAGCTCTCTTTCTATCACTGCAAAGCAAATCAATGCCAGAGCCTTATAATATTAATATTCATTAAATTTAATTGAACATCGATAAACGATAAAAAAAAATACAGAAACATACAAAAAAACTGATAGCAAATGTATGAGCACAGATTCACCACAAGTGGTGGTGATTGAATGAGTGAGTGAATGGTCATACTTCATTACTCTTCCTTCTTTTGTTTTTCGATTTTTGTTTCGTTTTCAGTTTTTTTTCTTTTGCCTTCTATGCCCATAGAGGGAAACACTCAACCACCAATCGAACAATTTACAATCAATTAAATTAAATTAATTAAATGAAGATGAAAACAGAAAAAACAATAACAACAACAACTGAATCGAGAAAAAAAATGAACTTTTTAAGGCTATCCATAAAACCCTCCATATGGTCGCCTTAACAAACAATGTGTGATGAGTGTGAAAAGCATTCGAAAGCCCAAAGGTAACCAACTGGTCGTTGTTGTAAAGTTAAAAGCTTAAATAATTATTCCAAGCATATCTCATTTTTATGAAACACTTTAACATAACACATAACACAGTGGGAAGTAAAATTAATCTAAAATTTATATTATGACACTAGGCTACAAAAAAAAAAATAAGGATTTTCTCACACTGCCAACCTACTATATAGGAATTCTAACATGTTAGGAATACTCTAACCAAGTGCACGAACAATTTCTATAAAACATATTTCGTTTTAGTTTCGATAAAACCGTGAAACATAGGCTACATTGCAACCCTGTCATCTCATTAATTGTTTATTATGAGGCCTCAGCTCAGACTATACGGTAGTAGCAAAAGAGATAAAATGCAACCCTGAGATACCCTAGGATTCAATCTGGACTGATATGTTGGGATTCCCTATAAAACAATTCATTTAATGCGATATTTAGGGAAGCTTACATTAAATTGGGAGAAAATTTACTTACCTAGATGGCCATTATTAGACCTTAGTCAAGATTACAACCCAACTGCTCGCTCTGCCCATGTTGTGTGGATTAATTTTGAGCGTCGGGAGCTACAACTTAAAAGTCGATTCCGAACGCCAGATTTTTGAGAAATTTTTCATCATAATTTTATTTATTCCCAGAGTTTTTGCCACAAGACTATTTTGCTCGAAATGACTAAGCTGGGATTTGAACCACGTACTCACAAATAATAATTCAACACTTTACATACTAGATAGCGGGGTCTACTGCCAAAGGTAATAAGTTTCAATAAAACGGTTTAATGACAAATGGGTGACTAATTTCACCTTTGAAAAGCAGTGCTATTTGGTCTGAAATATGATATTTTAACCAAAAATCTTACTGGCTGTTAATAGGCAATTTGTTTGACTTCAGATGTTAATAAGAATGTAACGGGTGATTTTTTAAGAGTTATAGGAACATTTTTCAAAAAAACAACACATAAAATTCAGAAAAATTCATGAAATCTTTGTTTGAATCGATAGTACGGTCCATATAATTTAATGTTTGAAGATTATTTCATGCAAATGTTGATCGCGACTACGCCTCAAATGGTCCATCCGCTTACTCCAATTTTGGCATATTCTTTCCAACATTTCGCCCGGTATCTCACTCAAAAATGGTTCAATGTTGTCTTCCCATGAGTCAATTGAAGCGGACTTGTCTGTATAAACATGAGCTTTAACATAGCCCCACGAAAAATAGTCTAAAGGCTTTAAATCGCACGATCTAGGCGCCCAATTGACCGGTCCCAAAGGTGAAATAAAATGTCCACCGAATTCGCCTCTCAATAAGTCCATTGTTACGCGTGCTGTGTGGCATGTAGCACCGTCTTATTGTAACCACATGCCATGCAAGTCAAGTTCTTGCATTTTGGGCAAAAAAAAAAAGTTGAATATCATGGGTCGACTTAAACTGATCATAAAATGGAAGAAGGGCGCGATGAACTTTCTTAACAGAGCACGCATTGTAATAATAAAATTTAATGATTTGCAAGCGTTGTTCGTTTGTATGGCGATTCGTGGGTAAATTATAGATCAAACTGAAGATGTTTGACAGTGGAACAAAACAGGAAACGTGCGTGGGCTATTTAAACCAGTGTTACCAAAAAGATAATAGCTAAAAAATCACCCGTTAGTTACCATTGGAAAGTTCAGAATTTTGGGATGTAACTTTTAAGGTCATTACCTTCTCCTGTTCTTGGAAATGGCATTACATGAGCAACTTTCCAACGTAAAATTTAAGCAGTGAATGAATAATTTCCAGCAACTAAGAAAAAGTACAAAATGGGAAAGAAAATAAACCGTTTATAATGGCAAGACAGTGCAGGGGAATTTAGTTTTTAAAAGGATAATAAAGAGAAATAATCCCACTGCCAGCTTCACTGACAACAAATAAAAAATTTATGTATGCAAACAAGCATCTAGCAGCATCGTATCTTCAGAAAGAGTCCTTCAAACGGCCGACAAAGCCATCACAGGCTGCACGAACGTGGCTCTGCGGTATTTTGCTCCATTTCCGGCGAAACGCCGTCTTGAGATGATCGACACTTACTCTCCAAAATGCCCCAGGCACAAAAGTCCAACGGATTGAGATCCGGAGATTTTGGTGGCCATTGTGAGGTAGAAAAGAAGCGATGAACCTCCTTTTTAAGCTATTCTTGGTTGACGCGTGCTGAGTCCTGTTGGAATGTCCATAGCCTGCGGCCGAAATGTTTGTCTGTCCAGGGCTTCAATACTGTCTTTAAGACATTTTCCCGATAATATTTGGTATTTATTTTAACCCCACGGTTGATGAATACGAGCGGAGAGCAACCATCGGCCGTTACGGCGGCCCACACCATTACCATCGACGGCGCTTGAGTTCTGGAGGCCAATCACAGGTGTAAATTTTCAGCTGACCTCTTTGGCAAATAAACCCGATCACATTGTTTGTTCACAAACTGCTCAATTTGAAATGGTTTCTCATCGGAGAAAACCAAATTCGATAACTGGCCACTTTCGTCCAAGCGAAGTAACTTCTTGGCTCTTTCCAGTTTATTTTTTTTTTGTCCATCGGTGAGCTTCTGCACTTTTTGAATCTTCAATGGCTTTAGTCCATTTCAATATGTGTTGCATCCGTTCTCGCGATATGTTCAGCTCACGAGCAATTTTTCTACCACTACGGCGTGGATTTCGATCAAATCTGGCCTTCACTTTTCGAATAATTTCTGGAGTTGTTATTGTTTTTTTCGTCCACTTTTTGGACGCGATGCAATACTGCCAGTATCATGGTAACGAGTAATGGTACGAGAAACAAAAGATTTATTCATATTTAAATACTGGAGGGCTCTAACGATAGCCATCGGTGGTTTTCCAGCCAAATATAAAGCAATCACACTATCACGCTTGAACTCTATCACGAATAATTTTTTTTTTGGATGGAATAGATCAAAATGCTTTAGTAAGCTTGTAAATAATAAAATGAACTGTCACTGGAATAAATCTGTCAGCTGTTAGACTAGCGGTTTACAAATGATAACCACCTGAAGTTGGTTGCAATACATATCAATGCCATACCCTGTATGTGGTTATACTGTGGAGGTTGAATTTGGTACTCAATCACTAACAAGTTACAGGCATAATGCAAATTCAATTTTATTACCTTAGGGTACAATTGTGGCATGTGAAGAGACAGTTTTGTTTTGATTTGGAAAAAAGTTAACAGACTGTATCTGATGATTTAAATATGAACGTACGATCATAAAAACAAATGGAGTACTTCCCTCTTGCATTACTACATTCATGCTATTAAGTGCGTGTGTACAACTGTCGTGTGCATAGTGTTTCTTCCACTAGAAAATCTTTTCAATTTATGCCATGTTCAGCTCATCATTACGTCGGTTAATACTGATTTTAAGTGTTGCACTATGGTGCGTTATTTATCAACATAAACAGGCACATATGTGTGTATGGTGTTGTTGTTGTACACATGCATAAATGAATAAAAATGGTCGATTGTATTTTGTTGTTGCAACATACTGTTGAACACATTTTAATGCGTTTCAAATGGTTGTTATTGCCACAGTTTTGTTTTGTTTAGTGGGCTTGTTTTCATTATCTTGTTGCGTTGTGGTAATAATAATTGTAGTTGTTGTTGTTGTTGCAATTTTAAATGAATGGTATGGTGTGGTGCAAGTGCAAGGTGTTACAAATGATCAAGTATTTCTACACATACATACGTAGAGTCAAATGTGTACGGCAACAATCAACAGTGCAAGGGAGTCCAGTTGTATTCCTTGATTTTATTTTTTATGCCACACAATTATATGACGAAGAATGGAAAAGATAAAGAAACAGAAAGAAAAAATTGATTCTTTTTTTTTGTTTCGAAATTCTTTATGAGCATACTTTTGTGGCCCATTATAACAAAATGGTTAAATGCTCGTCATTTTCAATTTTTCAAGAAAATCCCAAGTTTTTTTCTTTCTTTTCTCCTCTTTCTTTCAGTTTCTTTTTGTTTAATTTGTTGTTTTTTTTTACATGAGGTGAGGTGCCATAATAAAATATTCTTTGTAGAAGAAATCGTACGCATAAGACCCCATTTAGAGACTCATTAATATTGCCGATCACATATTGTATATAAAAGTAGTGCGTTTTCTATTCAATTCAATTGAATTTCTTTACAATTTCTGTTACCAACTCTCTCTCCCTTTCTCTCTCTCTCTCTCTGTATTCTTCCCTAGTTACATTGGGAATTGTTCCCTTGTATTCCCGTATATTTTATTAATGATTTCTTAGATGAACGTGTATTGTATGCGAACTGAGTTGAGGTTTTATAGCTTTTTGACTGGCTATCGCATTGCATTGAGTGTGCAGTGCCAGTATTTTGAATGAAGTGTTGCATGCATTGCGTTATTAATTCTTTTCGGTTTGGTTTTTAATTTTAATTTTTTCTCTTCTTTTTTTTTACTTTTCAAATTAGTGTTCAATTCAATATCGAATTGAATTCATTTTCATTTTACGTACTCACGCATGGCAACTGATTGAATGTGTAAGAAAATGACTTTAAAAATTAAATTCAAAAAATATTTGAAAGAACTTGGCCGTCTGCCTCATATTGCCATTTGTGGTGCGTATAAATTATGACTGAATATTATTGTAATAAAGACTGTCGCTGCTTTTAAATAAAAACTCGTTCTATTAAAAACATAATTTTAAAGCATTAATATTTGGAAATTTTAATGACTTCTAGGAATATCCAATTTATTACCCTGCAGTATTGCCATCAATGTTTTGTAAGGAGGTGCGCACAAAAAAATGGGGCCTACTTTCCGATTTACATTGTTTTTGTTGTCATCGTTTCAAAATTCCAAGTGCTAAATTTCATTGCAATACCAAAATAGTTTTTTGAAAATGGGCACCCAAACAAGCATGTCGTAAAAAATAATGAAAATATTGAAAAAGATGCAGCTCGCAGGTTGACCAAAAAAGTTTCAAGAAAGCAATATAAGACTGAAGAAAGCGTGGAAGTGAAGAAAAAAAAAAACGTATTACTTTTTCTTAAACAGCCTAAAATGTCTGGAAGAAAAATGGCTTAAAAAAATTGGATGCTCTGAGACCTTAATCAGACAAAAATTTTATACACAAAAGGAATTCAAATATTATTTACTTTAATTGAAATATAAAACGAAAAAAAATCCGTCACTTAGATTTATTTCTATAACGAAATGTGTAAGTCCAGTTTTTTTTGTGCGCACTCCTTATTTAATGGCGCACAAAAAGATTACATTTAAACTAAAAGCGTTAAATAAAATGTTAAAATTTTATGTAGTATTTAATGAACAACTGGAATTTAGGTCTAGAAAACTCAAAACTGTTTGAACCACATATCAACTAGGGTACATAGGATCGAAAGAAGAGCCAGCTTTTTAAAAGCAAAGCTATCTTCGCCATTGGTGTTGTGAACCTAACAGTAGCGAAGAGTAACACGTCATGGGATTGGAAGTTGCTTAAGGTCGTATTGGAAAACCTCTAATGCTTGAGTATGATGATGTGTTTGATTTGAGAATAACAGCACGATGTTAGTCAAAATAAGATACAAGGAAATGACAATTTTGTTAAATCAAACCTTACACCTTATCACGTAGTGTCTATTTGTCCTACTACATGCAACGATCTAGATCTAGAGCTAACTAACAAGTCCCGGATAAAGTGTCTTGACATACTGCTTCAGGGCTTCATATTTAAAACCACTCTCCTTCAGAATCAAGCTGGAAATTAGCCTTAAACTTTAATTAATTTAGTTCTCGACATTGGCAAATAAAGTGGATAATATTCTCTTTCTACTCAACCGGCGCATCACCTCTGCAAAAATCATTTGCAGGTTAACGGAGTCTCTTCGCAGACCTGTCTAGTAGCAATAACTAGATAGATAGATAGATACAGTAAAAGAAACATTCCTACAATCCAAGTTCCTATTCGAATTAGTCAGCAGAGATAGGCAATAAAGCGATATTCCGGCCATAAATTTGGCAATAAATGCCTTTTTCTAATAGACAGCAAAGGCAAGAGTTTTGCTCTGTTCGTTTTCGAAATGTACAAATTCATTAATTATACTAAAAGAACTAATTGTAACTTGGCTCTTAGAGCATATCTATTTGATGATTATAGTAGGAGCTTTTCCGCTAAATATTGCATTTTAATTTCTAGTTTAGAACTTTTCGTGTTGACTTTCAAAGAATTCTCGAAGCTAGCTAAGTTAGAGAACCATTCTTTCAAGTTTGGAATTATAAAAAATATTTCTTTTGTGACTTTCGCTCAACAGATTTCTGACAAAAACTCTAACACCAAAAATAAAATTGCCATTAAAAGTTTGTCAAAACAATTGATCGTTCAGAGTCGACTTTAAACTGTAGGTCCCGCCATCTTGAGATGATCGACACTTTGGTAATTTTTAGTGAGAACCTTACTCTCCAAAATGCCCCAGGCGCAAAAGTCCAACGGGTTGAGATCCGGAAATTTTGATGGCCATTGTGTGGTAGAAATGAAGCGAGGAACCTCGTTTTTAAGCCAATCTTGATTGAAGCGTGCTGAGTGCGGAGAAGCTGAGTTCTTTTGGAATGTCCATGTTCTGCGGCTGAAATGTTTGTCTTCCCAGGGCTTCAATACTGTCTTTAAGACATTTTCCCGATAATATTTGGCATCTATTTTGACTCCACGGTCGATGAATACGAGCAGGGAGCGACCATCGGCTGTTACGGTGGCCCACACCATTACCATCGGCGGCGCTTGAGTTCTGGTGGCCAATCACAGGTGTAAATTTTCAGCTGAACTCTTTGGCAAGTAAACCCGATAATTTAGAATGGCTTCTCATCGGAGAAAACCAAATTTGATAACTGGCCACTTTCGTGCAAGCGAAGTAACTCCTTGGCTCTTTCCAGTCTAACTTTTTTTCGTCCATCGGTGAGCTCTTGCACTTTTTGGAACTTCAATGGCTTTAGTCCAAGCTCATTTTTCAATATGTGCTGCATCCGTTCTCGCACGAGCATTTTTTTTACTACAGCAGCGTGGATTTTGATTAAATCTGGCCTTCACTTTTCGGATCATTTCTGGTGTTGTTACCGTTTTTTTTCGTTAACTTTTTGGATGCGATGCAACACTGCCAGTATTATTGTAACGAGCAATGGTACGAGAAACAAAAGATTTATTCATATTTAAATGCTGGAGGGCTCTAACGATAGCCACCTGTGGTTTTCCAGCCAAATATAAAGCAATCACCCTATCACACTTGAATTCCATCACGAATAACTTTTTTTCTGAATGCAATAGATCAAAATACTTTTGTAAGCTTGTAAATAATAAAATGAACTGTCACTGGAATAAATCTGTCAGCTGTCAGACGAGCGGTTGACAAATGATAACAACCTGAAGTTGGTTGCAATACATATCAGCCATCCGGGATGTATGTATGTATATAACTTAGTAGGCCATCTATGTATATTAACATTATTTTTGCTAACAATTCTGAAAACTCAAATCCAGGATCAATTGAATATGACATTGATAAACTACAACAGTTATCTACAAAATTATAGCTAGGGTTCAAATTGATTCAAAAATCTGCAAACCCTATAATAAAATATCATTCTCTTTCACTTTTTTTCCTGTTGAATACATTTAAGAATATCTTTTTTAATGATCTTATGTAATGACGTTTTTATTTAAAAGAAGATATTTTTATCAAAAATAAAGAAGAGAAGGTACTGTAATGATCACCTTTACCCTGCCACAAAATCGCTGTTTATGCGAGTGAAACAAATAATATTTAATGAACTTTGAACCGGCATAATTGTAAGCGGCATTCATAACCAAAAACGTTTCGTAAATACGTTTTAATAAATGTACGTACATATGTACGATTATTATTTAGATACACCATTAACAATCTAACCATATGGATAACGTACTTATACTTATAAGGAGATTCTAAAGAGCGTATTTATTTGTATGTACAATGTATGAATTCTTTTTTTTTGTTCCCTTTTCTTTTTCATCTACAATATATTTATGGCTTTTTTCCTTTGGATTTCAGTATTTTGTTGTTGCTTTTTAGATTTTCATATAAAAAAAAAGAAAAAAAAAGAAATAATCATTGTTATGAAACTATTTTTATTACTGAATAGAAAAAGATTTATTACCACCATGCGCTACTGCCAAAATAAAAACTGAAACCGATAGGATATCGCGCAGAGACATACAGAGCCATACAGTCATACTGAGACACTCTTTATACAATTGCATGTGTTGTGTACCAGTGTACCATACAAAATGAACGAATGAATACACGATGCCTTAAATGTATTCGTATTTGTTAAAGAAGAAGAAGAAGAATCATAGTTTTTATACCAATTGAACGAACGTACTACATTCATGGCATAAAACTTGAAAAGGATTCATAGCACGTTTGTTTGTTATACAGACACACACACACACACGCAGTCTGGCACATGAAGCTTAACTCCCTATAGCTTAAGGTTTAAGACCATAATAAGAAAATTCAACAGCCAAACGATCGACCGTTCCTTTTTCAATATCTTTCCTTAATAAAACACAATATAAAGCGCTCACTTACACAATTGATAGGCATGCCGCTGCTGTTAAGCTTAACGGCTGCAAAAAGGAAACAAAAAAAAATACAAAACCAAACAGCGAACATCTCACAGATATTGTGATCATGCGCACAAGACAAAAAGAAACAAAAAAAACAAGCAGCAGCCATGGCAGAAAAATCACTCACTATCGCCATACACTTAAGCACTTAAAATAGGCCTTTATCTACAAAATAATAATGTAAAGGTACTTGTACGCAAGGGTGCAGCCAATAGCTTTGGGAAACGTTTTTGTTTTTGTTTTTTTTTCTCTTATTGAAAAACAAAAACAAGAAAAAACAACAAATCTTAGAATGATAATAATAGAGTAAAGCCAACCAACTCAATGCTAAAGAAAGATTTGCACGAACTATTCGTACGAACTATGCTTTAAGTTTCGCTCTTTAAGATATTAAGGATAATCACAGATTGTTGTCGTATAAATTTACTTTGAAGGTAGTAACAGTGTAGAGGTACTTCTGAAGGGCTGCTACAACAGAAATTTCGAAGTTATTTTGATATTGGCATTCCTCAGGAGACAGGGAAACAATTGGTCTTCCATTAGGTCATTTGGAAAGGAAACATGGGATAATAAATCCAGAGAAAACAGAACAAATTTTCCATTAAACTTAGCCAGTCTTAGGGTCTAACGTTTTTTTTTCACTGGCCATTTTATAGTCACCTAGCAGCAACTCATTTCCTTGCCGTTCGCATCTTCCCTCTTTCCACCTTTCCTAAAAACCTGCACAATGCACTGCATGAGTAGGGGCTATCCCCTGAGTGCTACTTTCATAAAAAAAACTAGTGCTTATTTCGTGAATAGTAACACATAGCTCACATCTGATTTGAAGTTTTATCCTTTCGCTGAACGAATATGGTTGTGTATACGCTTTTTCGCCTTGCTAAGTGGGCCTGCGATCGACTTACAGAATATGCCGATTTTGGAAAAAAAAATTCATTTTTTCAGACGAAACTCATTTTGATCTTGGCGGGTATGTATGTCAACAAGCAAAATTCGCACACATACATTGAAAAGCCGGCGCACCCAAAACGAGTCACTGTTTGGTGCGGATTTTGATCCATGGGCATAATTGTGCCATTTTTCTGTATAAAATTAACACACACAACATAAGTGGTGTGAGAAACTGCGGGCTTCTTGGGGACGTTTGCTGTAGACTATCTAATGGTGAAGGTATAGCACTGGCCATTTTATAGTCACTAGCAGGAACTCGTTTCCTTACCGTTCGCATCTTCCCTCTTTCCACCCTTCCTAAAAACCTGCACAATGGACAGCATGAGTAGGGGTCATCCCCTGAGATCTGGTATTATGATAAAACAAAAAAAATGAGCAAGGAGTGGGACGTTGAAGGAATTTTTGTTCATAAAAATTTAAGAGAAGGATATTGGCAACCTTTGGTTTCAATAGAACGGCGCTACATGCCACACAGCCGAAGCTACACTCGATGTTTTGTGCCCTGTTTTTGAAGATCGCACTATCAGCCGCAGAGCTGATTTCGTTTGGCCACTTCGGAGCTGCGATTTGACACCGTTGGACAATTATTTGTGGAGTGCCGTCAAACATAAATGTTACGCCGACAAGCCAGAGACAATTGACACTTTTAAGAACAATATTCGTGAAGACGTTGGTGAAATAGAGCTGCACACAATCGATAATGTGCTTACAAATTGGACCGATCGTGTAGGCTATTGCATGGCCATAGGAGGCAGCCATTTGAATGAAATTATTTTCCATTATTAACAGGAAGGATTGTATTTTCAAATAAAAAAAATAATTTGAGGAAATATTTAGTAGGTTTTTTTAAAGCATTTTCAAAAAAAAAAGTTATTTGGCGGACCCTTTAGCAGTTAAAATGAGATTCTAGTTATTGCCCAGAGCATGGAAGTACCCTTCAAAGACTTTTGCAAAAGATATAATAACGAGGAATAGAGGAAAAAACGCAGAATGATCTTGGACATCTAGAATCAATTGATTAAAATCCATGACACGTCCGGAGTCTTAAAATATCCAACAGAAGCTTTTAAAATCAGGAAATATTGGAGACCACAAAGGAGTTTCTTGTAACTTAAGACGAAGGATCAAGGATCTCACCTAGAATTAAGTGATAAAACGGGTCTAGGAAAAGGTAATTTTGATGAAATCCAGTCTGTATTCATAGATAGTTATCTGTATGACTCGCCCGGGGTCTGAAAACTTCCCACAACGACTTTTGCAGAAGCTGTTAAGACAAGGAAATAGAGGAGACCACAAAAGAGTTTTTGAAAACCTGCGATTAAAGGATCTTGGCTGTCCACAATCTATTGATAGAATGGATAGATAGATATATAGATAGGAGTAATAGGTACTAACGGAATTACAATGTGGTCTTATAGGATCAAACTATGCCTATTGTTTGGTGATCTTACACCACGAACGATTGCCGTGTGGGAGTGGTGAATTTGGGAGTGGTAATCTGAAAAGCCATCGTAATCTAGTAGGTATTGTGTTGGCTGATTAGAGCAGGCTCTCGTCTTGTTCAAACCCTATCTTAGACATCTCGGACAAAACGAAATATTTCTATGGCATTAGTCTTACTCCAATTCGGCAAGAACCGTCTGTTGTTAAGGTCAAAACAAACATGCTGGATGCTCGAGAGTATAAATCAGTTTTTAATCAGCATGACAAGAGGGTCTACAATAGGGCTAGTACTAGACTTCTCGTACTTAATTTAATGTTTTCAGAATCTGGAAATGACCTTAAACAATCAAACGATCAGTTTCTTCGATGTTCTCGAGGGATTAGGTATTCAGATACTCAACATTACATACATAATTGGTCATTACAACCCTGGGATTACGACCTAGTTTCAAACGAAAAGTTTCTTTGATGCCTTCAAGGAATTGGCTCTTCAGATATTCAGTCTTACATCGTATAATTACTGCTGAGGCTGTTATGAAAAGGAAGATAAAATATTATTGGACCTTAGGACACTATTAATGAAATCAAATTCTCTGGTTTGTAGAACCACTCCCCTAACGTTTGCAAGCCATTTGGTGCCGACTATATTGGTTTTAGATTTCCAACTCCATCTACCCCATTTGCAGATGACAGCAACATTTTAAAATGAGACACAATAATACATCTATGAACTGCTAAATGTGAGCAAGAAATTCAAGCAAACAACGTTAAAATCTTTACACAACACCCCCAACTGAGCCCCCAATAATGCGACGAGGATAAAAACAAATTTATTTTCTATTTTTAGAATAAAAACCTTTCGATCTCCTTTATTTAGAGAAATGAAATCTCAGAAAAATAACGAAAAAAATAAAATAATTCTGTTAAAATCTATAGAAATAAAGTGATCATCCTTATTTGTGGCATCTTTGACTGACTGCGTTCAGTGAACGTTAATTTAGTACGTTCACCTCTCAAATGAAAGGGTTTCCAATATTTTCTTTCACTTTTTTTTATTCTTATTCTTGTTGTTGTTGTTATTCTCTATTATTCTATCGCAGCTTTTATCACTTCTTTCTTTAGTTGTTGTTGTTGTTGCTGTTCTGACAAAAGTTCTCAAACTGTCGAAACAACTAAGTCGCTTGGGCATCGTTCGATATAAACTCATGAAGTAAAAAAATCCTTTTTGCCTGCGCTTTCAAAGAAATTAAATTTTATTACCAGTTCCATATGCCTCTTCTACTCGCATTTACTAAAGCCATTATCATCAGCCAACATCGGCATCAGCATCGTCAATCAGCCTCATCTTAGAGCAGCATAACAACACAATCTCACCTCATCTTTTGCTAGTGTGAAATGAATGAATAGAAAAAGAGATAAACTTGTATAGATCGCAGAGAGAGGGAGAGAAAGAAATTGCAGAAAATATTGTGTATTCTGTTTCATAGAATATCGCCTCAAGTAGAATAGATACTCATTAGCAGGGGCTGTAAAAGTATGTGTTCTTCAAAATATATTTTGTTTTAAATTAATATGGAGGTTCACCCATTGGAATAAGGATTAATAAGCCTAAAATCAATATGAATTTATTTAGAACTTATTTATTTATAATAAAGAAATTCCCACTATTAACAGTGTGTGGGTAGGATGATGGTATATAGGAAATGGAACTTGCTGCAGGTGTGCCTATATATTCATGGTATCAAGGAATCCTAAACTGGTTTCCTTACAATCGGGCGTTATTTGGGACCAGAGATATAGGCGATGAAGCTAATTGTTTGAGTAAAAAAAGGTCTATGTAGAAAGGAGTCTAAATCGGATAAAAAAATAGACATGTGGGAGAAATTGGCTAGATAGCCATGGTATTAAGGAATCCAAAACTGGTTTCCTTACGGTTGGACGTTACATAGGAACGGAGATATATTGCTTTTTTCAAATGAACAACAAAAAGTTTTTAATATAAATCCACTAAAATTGTTGCATTGGAGTCTTTTTGTCGATGACTTGGATTTTTTTGGTCAACGATTTGCACTATTTTGGCCAATAACTTGCATTTTTTGGTTAATGAATCGTAGTTTATATTTGGGGCGATAACTTAAATTTTTTTCGTTGAGGACTCGTATTTTGTTGGTCGATGACTTGCACTTTTTTGATTACTAACTAGCATTTTTTTGGTCGATAACACTAATTTATGTGCTCGATGACTTAAATTTTTTTTGTCGATGACTTGAATTTTAGGGCAAATACCTTTTTTGGTCGATGTTTTGCACTTTTTGGTTTAATGATTTGTGTTTTCTTGAACGATACATGCAGGTTTTGGTCAATAACTTGCATTTTTTGGGTCGATGACATGTATTTTTTCGTCGATAACTTGCATTTTTTTGAACGATTAATTGCATTTGAGGTCACCGTGGTCTAGTAGATAGTGTGCTGGCTTATTAGACGTAAAGCCAAGGCTCGATTCCCAGGTCGGACATCAAAACAAAATACAAAAAGTATTTCTTCGGCGATTTCATCTCTGTAGATTTCTGGCAAAAACTCTGCGAGTAAATAAAATTGCCATGAAAAGTTTCTCAGAAAAATCTGTCATTCGGGGTCGACTTTAAACCGTAGGTCACGTAGGTTGTTAACGACAAGGACTTTCTTGGGACTTTCAAGGTATTGCCCTTTTTTGGCCGATGTCTTGCACTTTTTTGTTTGATGATTTGTGTTTTCTTGACCAATACGTGCAGTTTTTGGTCGATAACTTAAATTTTTTCGATAACTTGCATTTTTTGGACCATTAATTGCATTTTTTTTTGGTCGATAACTTGCATTTTTTGAACGATGACTTGGTACAATTCATGAACTAAATTCTGTTGCTATATTATGCCAAGCTCTTCTCTGTTTTAACTGCATGTCGGAACCAGAAACTATATAGGTATTGTAGAGAGATGATAAAACGTGCTTTATTGTATTTATAAATTGAAGTGGGGTTCACCTCATACTCTGGGTTAGATCATACCCAACCTCATTTTATAAGAATATTGCCACTACTTTTAACAAGATTGTTTGTAATTCTGTTATATTGGAATTAGGAAGGCCCTTAAACAGGTACAGTATATGGACATACGGTTTGATGTTGTATTTACTCATTTAAAGCTCTGACATGTTCTTCTCCCAAAGGTTTCCTATGGTTTGCCATCTAACAATCTACGAAAATAATTGTCTTCATATGGCCAAGTGGTGGTAGTAATTGTAAAAAATGTTGATGCTGGTAAGGCAATCGTTTGGTTTTAGTCTGTCTTCTGTATGTGTGACTGAATGAAGCCTTTGACTTTGGCTGATCGTCATCATGATCATCATCATCAACAATTTACCACTTTTATCGTATCTATCGCATATGTTTGGATTGTATTTTACTTTTATGTTTTGTCATAATTTTTCCTTCTTTCTATTCTTTTCTCCTTGTAACTATTGCTTCTTTTGCATTCGCTTCATTTCATTTCATTGCGTTGTGTTGGTGTTGGTGTTGTGTTTTGATTATCGTTTTCCATTTTTTATAAATTTCAGTGTAGTGTAGTTCGGTGCGTCTTAGCGAATAAAGTATCAGCATATCTGTTGTGTTCTGTTCTTGTTGGTGTTTATAAGCTGTGCTTATAAGTGAAGATGAACAACAACGGAACACTCATAATTTTTCTTATTGTCAATCTCTCTGTCTCTCTAATATAAGCAATTTGATACTTTCAAAGTGGTGTTTAATGTTTAAATGATTATTTTATCGGACACACAGCCAACTGCAGAGTGTCGTCGTCATCCATTCTGGACTCTATGTTGCTTGTGTAACTATGCATATGATTGTGTTGTGTAACTATCTGTGAGTATGTGATTATTTTTCTTCCTCTCAAAGGAGTCATATTCATAAAAAGTTTTGTTTTTTAGTGGCTTAGACCGTAATTCGGGGGAAGGTTTGCTAATTTTTGGAAAAAAACAAACATGTCGTAATACATAGAGTGATTAAAAAGCTTTTCGTCGGATCCTATCCGTATATATTGAGCACTAGCTTTATAAGCGTTCATAAGCCTACTCAATTTCAGATGGTAGAAGTAAATTCGCTCTTTAAAGTGTCATGTTTTCCTCCATGTAGTTTAAGAGCTACAATATGGAATTAAAAATAGAATAACGACAAAATGATTTTCGAATACGAATCAGGCATGCGTGAAATCAATCGCTACACCTTACTTTTAGATGGGAATTGAATACATTTTTTAAAGGAACTCCAAAGCTAACAAAAATCTGAAAAAAAAAACACAATGTATGGTGCACTCAGCATGTAAGGAAAAAGATTTTACATTCCAAAAGAACCTTGAAACCCTTTATTTCAAAATATTTACACAAAGTGTGGAACTCAAAGTGTAATGAAAATAAATTAAACGGTAGTCCAGCCCTTTTCATAGAAATCCTCATTTTAATTTGGAAAAATTGGCAGATGGTACAGTATTCCCTCGATTTACGTCGTCTCGATTTACGTTGTTTCGATTTAAGTCGCCAAAAAATTTGTTCCCTTAAACTTGGATTTGCGTCGTTATTCAATTTACGTCACCTTACGTTGTTTATAAAAAAACTTAGGGGACTTCCCTTTGAAAAGAAATTCAATACATAGATTTAATTATTTTAGTTTTTTTTTTTTGTAAAATGTACACAAATAAATGCATCTGATAGTATGAGTCCCTTGAAATTCGATTTACGTCGTTTCGATTTACGTCGCCTTTTTCCAGAACATTCTACCACGTAAATCGAGGGAATACTGTAACAGTTCAGACAGTTCAAATCTTAACAGAAATAGTTCAAGTTGAGGCTTGATAAAGAAGGTACAGCAAATGATTTTCTAGTAATTAATCTTAAAGATAAAACGTCCAGTGTTTTCAGGTAATCTTAAACGATTTTTGGCAGCTTTTAGGTTTTGGGTGGTAGTCGTGTTGGGTAGTATGTTGGCTTATAAGGGCTCAGCGTTCAAATTTCAGTTCTGAAACGTTTCGACACCTTTCTTCTTAGTAGTCTTCTGGTACAAACTCTGAAGAATCTAGTTGCCATGTAAAAGCTTTTCAAATATGTTTGTCGGGGGCGATGATTAATTTTTTTTTATCGAAATTGTGGACCTATTAGACTTGCAGAAAATGGATTTTTGAGAACCTTTAGGAAGGTGATTTTTAGGAAATAAATTATCTGATTGACTCTATGATTAGACAAGTACACTAAACTGTGCGCGCTTTATGTTTTAACCTTGGAATTAGAACGGAAAATGGCCTTTGAGTGCACATGTTCAAAAGATGGGAATACCTCACGATCAAATCTACAAAAGCTGTAATTTTAAGGAAGAAAATGGTCTCCGGTATTGTTCGCTTAAAAACCTGAGGTAAAGAACTCTTGGACACGCAAAATGTTTGTACAGAATCTCTCTAGCTAAAGCTAAATCGCAGGGCGAAATAAGTGCTATTAGTATTACGACAGTAGTAAGCAATGCTCTTCGAAGTGGCTACCAATTTAGTCTAATCTACCTTAATCTGAAGTCATTGTAGGGTAGTAGGTAGTGTGTTGTTTCATTAGACTTGAGGCCACAGTTCAAACGCCAGGTCAGACATCAATATAAAGAGATACGGGAAAAAAATATATTAGGTTAGGTTAGAAGACGTGAACTTGTCAACTGTGACAAATACAGTACCCGGAGGTCGAATTGACCCATTGTACAACGTCCTTGCTTCCCACACCACTCGTGCTGTGTGCGTTAATTTTATACATGAGTGACGCGACCTACAGATTAAAGTCGAATCCGAACGACAGATTTTTTTGAGAAGCTTTTTATGGCAATTTTATTTACTCTCAGAGTTTTTGCCGGAAATCTGCTGAGAGGAAATCGCCTAAAAAATACTTTTTTTGTATTTTATTTTGATGTCTGGCCTGCGACACGAACCCTGGCTTTACGTCTAATAAGCAAGCACACTACCTACTAGACCACGGCTACTTCTTCTGCAACTTTCTCTCAGCAGACTATTACGAGTAAATAAATTTGTCATGAAAAGTTCCTTAGATAAAATCTATCGTACGGAGATGACTTTAAACTTTAGGTCCCTTTACTCAAGAATACAATTAACACACACAATATGGGTGTTGACAGAAGCTAGGTCGCAATCCTGACTTAAGGATTGTAATGATCAATTGAGTTAAATAAATCGACAAATCAGCATTAGGACCAATATTATTAGTCGTGTGAATTGTATTTTCAAGAAGAGCGTAACCTATTGTTGTTTCCTTTCATAGTGTCCAACATTTCGTAAGAGCACTCTAGGAGTTACAAAACCGTTAAAGTGGTTTTTAAAAGTTTAAACTGTTTAATGCCATATAAGATGATGAGAAGCTAGGTCGTATGTAATGTATTATGTATGTAAGATGTCCTAGTTTCCTTAAGGCAACGTCAGGCCCTGATTGATAAAGACGACAACAATTTAACACAATTTAGTTTATTGTTGGAATTAATTTCTAAATTATATTTTAAATCAAAATATAATCGAATACAGTATTCCCTTGATTTATGTTGTTTCGATTAACGTTGTTAAAAATTTGTTCCCTTAAACTTTGATTTGCGTCATTATTCGATTTACGTCACCTTACGTTGTTTATAAACAAAATCAGGGGACTTCCCTTTTAAAAGAAATTCAATACGTAGAATAAAAATTTAATTATTTTAGTTTTTTTTTTTGTAAAATGCACAAAATAGTATGAATTCCTTTGAAATCCGATTTACGTCTCCTTTTTCGGGACATTCTACGACGTAAATCGGGGGAATACTGGCTTATTAGACATAAAGCCCGGGTTCGTATCCCAGATCGGACATCAAAACGAAATATTAAAAAAATATTTCTTCGGCGACTGCCTCTCACCAGATTTCTGGCAAAAACTCTAAGAGTAAATAAAATTGCAGGAAAGAGCTTTTCAAAATCTGTCGTTCGGAGTCGACTTTAAATTGTAGGTCCCCTCGCCACTCAGCACACAACATACATAATTGGTGTGAGAAGCTAGGTCGGAATCCTTACTAAACGATTAAAATGACCAATTATGTACGTATGTATGTATTCCAAATTTAATTGCCCTCAGCGGAATAATTAGTGGAACTTTGTTGGAACAATGTTGCTGCTGAAAATTTGAAAACTTTAAAACAAGACATCATTTGTATAAGGAAACGTCTTCGACGTCTGTGCTAATGCCGAACGTTTTTATTGTAGTTGCTGTTGCTGTTGTTGTTGCTTTCAAAGTACAAAATGTTGTTATTAGAAAATAAAAAAAGTAAAAAATATTGCCTAACAATGACATATTGTTGCTGCTGCTGTAGTTGTTATTATTAACCACCAACAAAAAAGAAAGAAAGACGGGAAAAAAATATGTTTTCTGTTTAGAAAAAGCTTTTCATTAAAATAAAAATAATGATGTTAACAAACTATAGGTTTTTTTTGGTTTTTTGCTTTTCTTTTCCTTTACTCTTCTTTTTCCGTCCTTTTTTTGGTTTTTGGAAAGATTTCAATTGCTGTTGCAGTGGCTGTTGGCTGTTGATGGTGTTGGTTGAGAAACATTGTTGCAACTATTGTCTGACGTTTGTTTTTGTTTTTTGTGTTGTGTTGTGTTCCTTTACATTTTAGTATTGCTGTTGCTTGTTGCTGTTACTGTAGCTGTAGTTGCAGTTGTTGTATCATTTTTAACGTGACACAATCAGTTGTTAACGACAAAGACTTACACCATCCATGGAAGAGACATGACTGTCGTCTTGGGCAAGCAGAAAAAAAAACAGAAACAGAAACATTTTTCGTTTTCAGGAAAATCTTGCAAAGACATGGAAAAATAATAACAACTACAACAACAACGACAGATAAAAAAAAAAAAATTGTTTTATAAAAAACATAGGAAATTATGCGATACATATTTAAACAGATTTTCTTTTTTAAACGTCATGTTGTAACACAGCAATGAAAATCATTTTAGAAAAAGGTGGCAGTTAGATACGTGGCGTGTCCAAAAATAAAATGTTACGTTTTGCATTTCAATGTTTAGCTGCAGACGATTGTTTTATTCAAATTACAAAATGTAGTAGCCGTTTTGAAAATATCCTCTAAATTGGCTTAGCAGATTCAAGCAATATCAAGGTTTTTGGTCACCATTTTCTTCAATTATGTATATTAGGGTAGTGTAGACGCGGTGTAGTATAATTAGAATGCCTCAATCAGATTCATTCCATTTAGAATGGCAAATGGAATGCTCCCTGCTGTCGGTCATGGTCATATAAATATGATGGATCATAATGACCACGAATTATGTGTCTTCGGTACAACTATCGATATCCCACCACAGGTTCCAATAGATGATTTGCTTTAGAACTTCGACATTTTCATGGATGAAAGAAAAATAGAAATTTTTTCTAAAGACCTGAAAATTTCTTAATCAATTCCTAATTCAAATATAAATATGCGACACAGGAAGGATAGAGAACTGAATTACTTGGACAGCGATTAAAGCTTTTTCGTGGCAGCCATGACATTTTCTTCTCGACTAGGGAAAATTTCGACTATGTTTAACTCATATGAATCAGAGATCAGCAACGAGTATTCAAAACGATGAATATGAGTTACTGTAAGGCCTGATAGATTTTAGTATAATGAACAATTCCCTACCCATTCTAATGGTTTCCTCTCAGATTAATGTGTGCGCCATAGATCAGCAACGAGTATTCAAAACGATGAGTACATTCGAGTCATGCTTATAATTTCTGATACTTATACCCTTTCATACTTATTTTAATATGATACTCATACTGCTCATACTGAAAGTTGGAACCACTCGTCGTACTCATAATTAACAATACGTATGATGTTATTGACTTTGACTCGCCTCTACTTAACATTTACACGAAGCACAAAATAAGTATGATTCGCGTATAAGCACTGTAATACTCACAAGAAGATTGTGTGTATGCTTTGCTTGTTGTCTTTGTCTTTCCTTTTTTCTTTGTTTGTATAAGCGACAACAACAAAGGCTGTAAATTTTGATAAATGACTCGAGCCACTCGAATCACGTATAAGTATTATAAGTAATTTTCTAAATTTATGAATCAGAATGAGTAGGCATATGAATCAAACATATTTCGAATGTTGTGAGTTTGATGTCAACGTTGTACTCATATTCAATGCAACTTGTACTTATAAATCAACGTTGTAGCGAGTATGCATGAATCAGAGTAGTTGAATTTCAATTCTCAAAATTGCATGAGTGCTTATGAGTAGCAGAAAAACGAATCATTGCTAACCTCTGATATGAACTGCAGGAAGTCTATGTGAGCTTCTAAATTTCTGATGAAAAGCGAAAGAGTAGAAGTCACTGAATGACCAGTGCAATCTCTGTAAGTTTATCGGAAAATGAAATTTGTCCAGACACAGTATTTTCTGTGCCAATATCCAGGGCCAAAGAGAATGGAAACAAAAATATTTGGTATTTGGTTTTCTAACCACATCTCGAATGTATTGCAAACTGAAATCACACTGCCAACCTGGTTGGTGATTGTGAATGAGGAAAAGAAGAATGTATTAAACGGGCACTCAGTAGCCAACATATGCTCGAATATCTAATGTATTAAAAATATAATCTGATCTGCTATTCCATTCCAGTAGAACTTTTATATTCCAACCATCATCTCTAAGGACTCAAAGTATTTATTGCAGTAGAGAATTTGACGTAATGGGTAGGTAAGTAGCTCGAAATGGTAGCTTTGTTCACCAAAGCCTAGTTGAGGATACCTAACGGCCCGTTGTGACGTCACAGGTAAAGCATTATGCCTATATTAACGGAAATCCACTAAAGTAATCAGAGCAGTCGGTCAGCATAAGGGATACACACTAAAGCACAACTACCTTATGCCGGAAAGTAGTCCGAAAATTTAATAAACGAAGCTTTATCCTGTATATCAATCGATGATAACTCCATTAAGCTGACAAGGAATGGAGAGACAAATGGAACTAAATTTGTACCTCGCAGGAGATGGACATTGACAATGCTTTAGTGGTAACTAATAGCGGCTTGACTATCAGAAAAGATTGAAATACGGGTAAAAGAAGTACTTGATGGGAAAGAAATAGATTATGAATGGAGGAAAAGGAGGTTGCTTATAAAGGGGTTAATTTAGAGATGTCGCAAGTACGATTGTATTACAAAAGTATCCTAGTTCATGTCAGGGAAATGAAGAATTTACAGCAGTAGCGAGGTTGACTTGATAGTATATTAGAGCAAATTTCACTTGTTTTTCAATTCTTTAAAGATCTCAACAGAAACAAAATCGTACATTGGATAGCCTTATTAGTTCGGCTAGATTCACCCGATGATTACAATCCTAGAAAGAAAGGTTTATCTTAGGAAGGGTAGGTCTTGATTGGAAACGTAATCTGTCTGATGAGTTTTTCCAGAATCGTGTCAAAGACACATTGAAGCAAACTTTAACTCGGCGAAAATGTAATGGTTTTGGTGCTTAATATGGTGGATGTGGCCCTCTATATTTAGAGGTCATGCAGAAAAGATATTAAGATGTCATGCAAACATCTCCCAGGACAATGGGTTATCCGAATAAGAAATTATTTCCAACAGGTGTGATCGAGACGCAAATTGTAATATGATGGAACAAAATTTCAATTGATGGATGGCCCGCATAAGTTCCGACCTCATCCGATTGGGAAACCCGCTCGGACATACAACACCCATACAACATGGTACGGTGATATATCGAATCGAAAGATTATTGATGTAGAAAGATCTCAAACGGTACACAGCTACTAATAGGATTTATAGACAATATGAACAGTGGGATTGTTTTAAGAATTTCTTGAACTGAGTTATGTGTATTTAGTTTCATCAACTCATTGATTATTCATATATGTTTTTTACTAAATAAGATGGTATATTGTTGTATGTTTTTTTTGTGATGACGAATAGTGAACAGTCACCCGGCGGACGATTGACCCATTGTACATATAGACATAGTTTACGAACATTGTCTCAGATAACTATTAGTTTCTCAGAAGTTAACTGTTTACACTAGCTGGGTTATAACATGAGAAGTGGTCGTAAGGATATATGTCTCACAGTTTCACTTAAAGTCAGAACATCGATTATCAGAATTTGCATGACATGTAAAATAATAATAAATTTGCAATTTCAAAAATTTACCAGGCCCACTGTAACTTAAAAAAAAAGAGAAAATTAAAATTAATGATGGAATCTTAATGTTAATGTAATGCAATAAATTTTAAATTACGATTAATTGTAATAAATTGTAATAAAATATCATTTTATAATACGTATACAGACATTTAATACGAGATCTTAATATTAATTTTTTTTTTAAATAAAATAAAAAAAATTATAATTTCACTAGAAAAAACAAACTAAGATGCTGCTGATGCTGTTGTTGTTATTGTTGTATTGTTGATGTTACTGCGACTGACAACGATGATAATAATGATGATGAGGATGACGAAGACGAAGATGATAATGATGTTATTAGTCGTTGTTGTTTGTATTTGTATTGCTGTAGAACTGACCCAACTAATAGACGAGCATGAAATCTAGTCACGAACTTGATTATGAATAAAACCGTGCACCAGATCCATGTTCGCCGACAAAATAGAGTCAGATTAATGGTTCTTTACAAAAAACAAAAAAAAAATAGAAGATCACTGACTTATAGGGCGAGAGAGTGAGAGAGAGAGAGAGAGAGAACAGGAGAAAAAGAGAGAAAAACGAAAGAATTAAATTTCTTTTTAAGGAAAAACTTTTCAAGAAAATAATGAACCACTGAAGCTGGGCTGGCACCTACACACACACACACACACACGCAACAGCAAAGTTTTTAACAAGAAAAGACGAAGAAGAAAAAAAAGTAGTAGAAACAGTCACTTTATTGTCTATTACCGTTGAAGTTGTTCTTGTTATTTTTTTGTATTTTTGACGCCAAAAAAAAAAGAAAAACATTTTTGATCTACAATAACAACAACAACAACCACAACTAACTCCTATCACCTTCTTGGCTTTAATATTTATGGCTTGTTGTTGTTTTTATGTATATTCTAAGCCTTTTGGACCTTTAAATGCTTGTAAAATGTTTAACAAAACTTCTTTAAAATTTTGAATTTCTTTTTTTTTTCTGTCTAAACTGTTGTAATTGTTGCTGTGTTAGTGTTGTTGTTATTTTAGGTGAACAGAACATAATGTCAAGAAACTTTGTTTTGTTTCTTTCCTTTTTGTCTTTCTGGTTCAAAGATTTTGACTTTGTGATCTTGTTTCTTTTGTTTTCAGATTTTGAAGTCATGCTAATGGCTGTTATTTTTATTTATTTTTTTTATGTATTTAAAGGCCTAATTTCACTGCTATTTCTTTTTAAAATGAGGTAAAGGTTTTCTAACTAAGCCTATGAGAAGATTATTTAAGAATCGTACGAGATTATCAATTATTAGAGAGAATTATCAAAGCAAGATCTGTGAAAAACAAATCCATTAAAGATTAAAAACATTCATATTTTTACTTAACACGTTGATTGCCATGGCAATTTTCACAAAACTAGGCAAAAATTATCATTTGCTTTAGTTTAGGTTTAGTGAGTACGAGATAACTTGTAATTGGTACCCTAGAAGGAAAGCAATCTACGAGTTATCTCGTCGTTGGCAGTCAACGTGTTAATTTTCATTATAGTACAATAACAAATTCAATTTAGTTATAACGAGTTATGTAACATAGACCATATGCTCGATGTAGTGTAACAGGTCAGAGTCTCTGTTGGTAATGGTACCCACCAGAGATCAGCAATAAGTATTCCAAACGATGAGTACATTCGAGTCATACTTATAATTTCAGATACTTATACGCATTCATACTTATTTTGATATCATACTCATACTACTCATACGCAAAGTTGAAAGTACTCGTCGTACTCATACTTAACAATACCCATGATGTTATTGACTTCGACTCGTCTCTACTTAACATTTACAAGAAGCACAAAATAAGTATGATTCGAGTACGAGTACTGCAATACTCACATAAAGAGTGAGTCTTTGTCTTTCCTTTCTTCTTTGTTTGTATATGCAACAACAACAAAGGCTGTAAATTTTGATGAATGATTCGAATCACTCGAATGACTTATAAGTATTTTCTAAATTTATGAATCTGAATAGGTAGACGTATGAATCAAACACATTTCGAATGTTGTGAGTTTGATGTCAACGTTGTACTCATACTCATTGTAACCTAGACTTATAAATCAATGTTGTAGCGAGTACGAATGAATCAGAATAGATGAATTTCAATTCTGTTGATTCATTCATACTTAAAATTGCATGTACGCTTATGAGTAGTGGAAAGACGATTCATTGCTGATCTCTGGTACTTACAACCCTGACGCTAAGCATACTACCCACTAGACAAGCAGGGCACCCAAGATATGAAAAAACAAAAATTTTAAAAGATATGACAACAGATCGCTTGTATCCATAATTAAATTAGTAAAGTTAGCAGGTAAAAGAGATCTGCAAGGGATCCATATACTATGTCACTCAATCTCTACTACCCAAATGTCAACCATCACCTTTACGTGGTCCACTCCATTTTAACAGATAAGTATGGTTACAAAACATGCGGCAATATACCCATGCAAAGAATTAAAGACGAATTGATATCACCGGTTAGTTTGACGGCCATGGGTCCGTAACACTCTTTGTAGAAGGCAACAGCTTTGCTACCAAACTAAGAAATCATTTGGTATTGTCTTGTGATACCCTAAAATCTATTTTTATGCAAGAGAATGAAAAAATCTGTCTGAGGAAAGTGTTCAAATTTATTTCACTGTAAAAGACGTTTGAACACTTGATCAAAGCAACCAAGAAGAAGATGAACGTAGATAGAGTCCTAGGCTTTCTATTATGGTCCTTTTATCTGGGATATCATTTCAAAAGTTTATGTCTCTCGATGGAAATAGAGAACCGGCTCAGTCTGGAGGAGGCATAATGGAAGATAATGAAAAATCTGCCGGAGAAAAGTGTTCAGCTTTATTTCACTGTAAAAACGTTGTCAAAGGAATGAAATATAAGGTGTACATAGGATAGGGTGTTCGAAAGTTTATGTCCTCCGGGAGGAGGTTGAGAGCCGGCTCGGCCAGGATGCAAGACAACAAAGCAAAATTTTTGCAATTGCATTGTGTTGGACTAGATTGTCATTCTTTTGGGGAATAATTTCTGATGTATGCGATTGCCATTAGGCAAACCAATTGAATATAATAATGACAATAGTACATACATAATTGGTCGCTACAACTCTTCAGTCAGGATTACGACCTAGCTTCTCATACCACTTATGTTGTGTGTATTAATTTTTTATAGGCGTGGCGTGTCCTACAGTTTTAAGTCGACTCCGAACTATAAATTTTTGAGAAGCTTTTAATGGCAATTTCATTTTACATATTTTTCATATTTCGCTTTGATGGAAATATCTGATCTGGGGTTTGAACTATGGCCTCACGTCTAATAAGCCAACACACCCACTATCTACTAGACTATGGCGACTAGACTATAATATCATGATAACGACAATGACAAAGAAGTAAAGCTTAGAAAAAAATTAACTAAAAAGGCAAAACTGATCACAAGGCTGATTAGAGACTTCTTAGAATCGTGGCTTAGAACACTCCCTTTTCAAATACCTTTCACAAAAATAAAAAAAAAAATCTGTAACACAATTGCTTCTGTTAGGGGTGATAATAGGTGTTAAAATCAAGGCAAAAATATTTTTTTTTTAAAATTTTTAAAAGCAAAAACTGTCAGTCATCTATTGATGAGATCGAGTAGATTATGAATTCGATGTTATTTTAAACACCCTTTTTAGCTGTTCATTTACAATCAAATTTAAAAATTAATACTTTTACTAATTAAATTAAAATACTATTACACGCAAAGAAAAACTAAAAAAAATAAATCCACGGCCCAACCCCTCTTTATAAATCTAAAATATCACATACAAAGCAGGCCACACCTGATAAAATTGTGCCATAAAAACTTACAAAAAAAATAAAATAAATTGAAAAAAGACCCTCAACTTTGAAATTTAATTTAAAATGTTCTTTTTTATACAATATTTTTATAAAAATAAATAAAAAAAAATATTTCAAAGATTTTTAATAAGTGATAAATTAATGATTGCCAGCCAGCCAACCAGCCAAGCTCTTTAACTCAATAAAGTGGTGGCATTTTCGCACGTCTGACTAGACCAACAACAGACGGGTCATAAAAAAAACAAAAACAAACAAACATGGGGCACCATAGATGTAATATTTATGCATAGAAATAGCAGAGAATGTGTATGACTCTGCAACTATTTGTTGCAATTTTAAATACTCAAACAACTCACATGACGTGGCCAACGACGATGTCTAAGCTAAAGTAGTGTGTGGAGATACAAAAATTATAAATTGGGAGCGTAGGTTTTGTTTTTAATTGATTTTCATATTCTATGTAATTGAAGCTAGTAGAACAGAGGCTTGATGTAATAAGGGGGGCACATGTAGTTTTATTTTCAATTAAAATGTGGAAGGTAAATATGAGTAATTGATACATGCTGAGTACTTGATAAGAAAAAGAACGTTTTTTAGTACAAACAAGTTTGGAAATAAGGAAAATGGCACATCAGGATATTTTTCCTTTTACGAATAATTTGTGGAATTGCTTTCGCTCGACAAAATATGGGCCCAAAAGGAAAGTATCACTATAGTTATTGAGATTATCGAATCTAATTTTTACTTCAATCAGCCCCTATATACTTCACTTTTTCTTTTTTTTTATCAAACCTGTACTCAGGGGATGACCCCTACTCATGCAGTGCATTGTGTAGGTTGT
Source organism: Sarcophaga peregrina (assembly GCA_014635995.1). Lineage (NCBI taxonomy): Eukaryota > Metazoa > Arthropoda > Insecta > Diptera > Sarcophagidae > Sarcophaga > Sarcophaga peregrina. The sequence continues at coordinate 26,848,736 of CM025789.1, read as the reverse complement.
TAGGAAAGGTGGAAAGAGGGAAGATGCAAACGGTAAGGAAACGAGTTGCTACTGGTGACTATGAAATGGCCAGTGCTATACTTTCACCATTAGACAGTCTACAGCAATCGTCCCCAAGAAGCCCGCAGTTTCTCACAGTTGCGTGTGTTAATTTTATACAGAAATGGCGGGACCTACAATTTAAAGTCGACTCCGAGCGACAGATTTTTATAAAAATCGCCGAAAAAATAGTTTTTGTATTTTATTTTTGATGTCTGACCTGGGACTCGAACCCTGGCTTTACATCTAATAAGCCAGCACACTACCTACTAGACCACGACGACTTTCTTACTTAATTAGTCATTACAACCCTTTAGTCAGGTTACAACCTAGCAGTTCTTCACAGCGGCCATGTGTGTTTAAACTTATCCATGGGTTTCAAGTCGCCCAGAGTTTAAGTCGACTCCTAATGAGCTATTTTTAAGAAACCTTTTAGGGCAATTTCATTACAACCATTCATTTCAGTTATCAACCAAGCAGCTCCTTACATCACCCATGTATGTTTAAACTTATCCATGGGCTTAAAGTCCCCTAGAGTTTAAGTCGACTCTTAACGAACGATTTTTAAGAAACCTTTTAGGGCAATTTTATTTACTCCAAGAGCTTTTAACAGAAGACTGTAGAGATGAAATTGGCGCAGAAAAATATATTTTTTTAGTTTGTTCGAGACCTCTGCACTAGAGTTTGAAATACAGCTACCTACGGGACGGACTACGGCGACTTTAATATTGTCTTACCGGAAATAATTACATGTTAACCGAGTGCTGGGTGTCTGAATGTAGTGATTAAAGCCTTTTCCTCAAAGTCTAAAACCAAGTTTGAAGAGAAAAAAATCAGGTTTGAAGAGAATAATCAGATTTGAAGAGGAAAAACAAATCATTTTTATAATGAGTTTTTCAGCCTTAAAAGAATTCTAAGTTTTAATTCCCCATTCAAATAATCTATTTAGGGGGGAGCCTTGATCTAACAGGCAGTGTTACCACTTGAATTTGTTTACCACTATCATACGCATGTGATATATTAACCCTCTTATCTCAGGATATGTTTCAAATTATTGCGTACCAACTAGGGATGCCAATCGGGAAATCCCGGTATTTTCGGGATTCACAAAATATTGAATCCCGGGATTTTTAAAAACTTGCCCCGGGATTTTCGTGATTGTGAATTCATATGTATTTTGACCCTACAAAAGGTCCTGAAAAAAAATTCTATATCACTTGACTTCGATAATAGCATCCCGGATGAAGAAAACCCTCCTTCCAGTGATAAAAATTATTTGATGGCATCGAAGAATGCAAAAGCCCTATAAAACAAATTAATAGGGTAACTGTTTAAGACACTCAACTGTCCAAAGAAAAAGATCCCGAATTCCGGGATTTTTAAAAATCGATCCCGTTTGGCATCCCTAGTACCAACACACTAATATACGAGAGGCAGAAGAAGGACTTCAAGTATGAGTAGTCAAATAGTAATTCCCAGAAGATATTGTGTATAGATTATTAAAAATTCTTAGACTTAAACTGAGAAAAGAACTTAAAATGTAGAATCGTTCCAATGAATCTTAAGTTCGGTCCCCTGTTTTGTTAGTAGTAAGATAAGTAGTGGTAGGGTAATGATATTATAGGGTTTTAAAGTTAGAATTGTTTATTTGTAATGTAAATGAAACACAACACAATTTGTAGGAAAGTTACTCGGGTTTTGAAGTCGCCGTGGTCTAGTAGGTAGTGTGTTGGCTTATTAGACGAAAGGCACGATTTCGAATCCCAGGTCAGACATCAAAATGAAAATGTTTCTTCGGGGATTTCTGACAAAAACTCTGAGAGTACAATTTGCCATGAAAAGCTTCTCAAATAATCTGTCGTTTGGAGTCGACTTTAAACTGTAGGTCCCGCCACTCATGTATAAAAAATTAACGCATATATGACGAGTGGTGTGAGAAGCTAGGACGTTTTACAATGGGTCAATTCGACCTCCGGGTACTGTACTTGTTACAGTAGAACAAGTACACGTCCTCTAACCTAACCTAACTTAACCTACTGGTGATTGTTTATGATTTTTACTTGACAACTGATGTTTGGCAATTGCTCTATAAGGCTTAAACGAGTCCACATCTCCATTCTATAACGTTCTAAGTGTACTTAGAAGGTTTTTAATGTTCTTGCATTTTTAAATTCTACGTTCCCTAACCTAAATACTGTAAAAATTTGGTTAAGATGCGCCCATCCGTTCCAAAGTTATAGGGAAAATTCTACTTAGAATACACAGATAGCCTTATGGCGCTTGAAAACTTTGAGAGCTTATAACTCAAAACACACTTATTCGACTTAGAATGTTACAGAAAGGAGGCGTCGATATGTTGAATTGTTTTTATTAATATTTCGGTGTTATTGAGACTCTATCGAGGAAGTTTTCTACGGCAGATTGCCTTCAAAGACTTCAGTTGTATACAGTTTACTTCAAAGGCCTTATTTTTGAAATCGTCACACAGAAAACAGATTGGCAGGCAATCAAGCTGGTATTTTTAAATAAAGATGGCCCAGTAACATCATCGGAACAAAATCTATAATAAATGAGAACGCGAGAGCGATGTTCAGCATGTTGGTATTGATTTTTGTTTGAGTGACAATATCAATTTGAAATTGAAATAAGTTTCGTCTTGAAAAATTATTGTTAATGCCCGAAACCGCAAAGGAACAATTTCTTTTCCTTGAGTAGACATTCGGACTGAATGGTTGTATAGTAACAAAAGCACTTTTTGAAAAAAAAAAAACACTTTTTGGCATTTTGTTTGGCTATGGACTTGTGTTGATTTGAAATTTTCTAGTCGTTGCAGGTATTTATCATGGAAACTCAAGGCTTAATTTTTTAATCAGATGTCTCGACCATACCAGAGCCTTACAGAGTGGAGTCAAGACCTTAAGGAATTTATTTTATTATACCAGTAACAAATTTATGCAATTGATATTAACGTATCAATTAAAAAAAACCATAAATAAACAAAAATGTTTAGTATGTGATCTGGCTTCATGAGAAACTTTGCAATTCCATGTTTTTTTTTCGTTTCGTTTGTTAATTTAAATCAATTTTCTTTTCATGTATAATAAATTTTAAACATAAAAATTTAAAATAAAAAATGTTCATTAACTAATTTGTAAGGAAAACAATTACTTTGATGGGCTAACAGCAGCATCGGCCGTTGTTAGTTGCAGCAAATTCAAGAAACCCACTACCACTCCTTAACGAACAAGAAAAGAAACAATAATGGAAAGCTTAGGTTTCCTATTTTTTCTCTTCCTCTTTACATTGTTGTTCAAAAAAAAAAGAAAGAAACCATTTTGTTAACTTAGTTAATAGCCATTTAACTAATGGCTCAAATAACAAAACGTGATCACTTTATAAATTCACAAAAAAAAAAGGAGGAAAAAAACTAGAAGAAACATTCATTCTAACGCTGCATCACCTACAACTAAGTACTACTCCTCCTGAGCTCCTTTATTTCCTTTCCTTTCATTACATTAGCGTTTAAACTTTCATTTCAAGCGCATAAAAAATTGTTTTTTTTTTAATAAAATTACAAGCATGATTTTTTCTATTTAATTTTGTTGTCAAAATCTAAAAAAAGAAAAACATGCCACAACACAATGCAATGCAATGCAACACATTGTTGCAAATTAAACAAAGAAAATGGAAAAAACAAAAACGGACTAGAGAAGAGAAGGTCATAAGCATTGCCCAAATAGAAGGAATGAATATCCTCCATTACATTCCCAAAGAGATCAAATGATGTCAAAGAAACGTGCCTTAAAATCAAATATAAAAAGCCAGTCAAAGGAAATTGTAAATATTTTAACAGAATATCCATTACATGTTGCACGTTTCGCCTTTAATGCAACAGCAAAGCAGCAACAGCAAAGTAAATTTCAAAAGAATTTCAAGGAAAAAACATGGAGTATTTAATTAAACAATTTTAATTTGATTTAAAAAAATTTACGAGTTTTTTGTTTCGTCATCATTTTAAAGCCATGTTTAAAAGTAAACTGTTATGGTGTCACCGATTGTTACATTGACTCTCCCTTAAAGCGTGGAACAACTTTGATTTGGATTTTTACTGTCATACATACATAATTGGTCATTACAACCCTTCAGTCAGGATTAATGACCTAGTTTCTCACACTACTTATGTAATTTTATACATAAGTGGTGGGACCTAAAGTTTAAAGTCGACTCCGAACGAAGGATTTTTTTTTTGAGAAACTTTTCATGGCAATTTTATTTATTCCTCAGAGTTTTTGCCAGAAATCTGCTGAGAAGAAATCGCCGAAGAAATACTTTTTTTGTATTTTATTTTGATGTCTGGCCTGGGACTCGAACCCTGGCTTTACGTCTAATAAGCCAGCACACTACCTACTAGACCACGGCGACCTCAATTTTTGCCGTCAGGAAATTTTTTATATTGAAATCGATCAATAATTTTGTGAAAGGTGAACTTTAAAGTGTTCCACTTAAAATCAAAGCTAATAACCCGTATTTGGAACACAGTCCTGTTTTCGTGACACACTTCTCGCTGACCATTAGTACGGGTGAATATAATGTATCGTCCAGCGTCGCTCCATACGGAACATCACATATGAGTACGAATTCGAAGCTGTAAATGTGATCACGGACTTGATTTTTTGGTTGGAGGTAAGAAACTATCTAAACTTCTGTAGGGCATGGTACTCGCCCCAGAATAATGCGTAACATTGTAAGCCTTAGCAGATTTCTGGCAAAAACTCTGAGAGTAAATATAATTGCCATGAAAACTTTCTCAAAAATTTGTCGTTCGGAGTCGCCACTTATGTAAGAAATTAATATACACGATATAAGTAGTGTGAGAGACTAGGTCAATAATCCTGACTGAAGGGTTGTAATGACCAATTATGTATGTATAGTCAGTCTCGAAGCAAGCACCATTCTGACATGACATAGGACCAGCAGTGGGATCAGATTTCGGTCAGGTTTCGTGAAGTGTTTAATTTAAAAATCTCTAACGAAGCATCCAATGTGGGATTATTGTGGTAATCGTGCAAGCCGTGTACTTGGAAGATGGGAATCTATGTTATAATTAAGTGACGCCGTTAATATAATTAAAGTTTGGATGATATCAACGAACCTACTAAGTCTTGCAGGGCATTAAATAAAAGCTGAGTTCATAAATCGAAAGAAGAAATAAGAAACTTTCAGGATCCATCGAATATTTGGACGGAATGACTAACAATCGTCTTAACTTCAAAAGTCAGAGAACTGTGCTTGCAAACGAATTATCCAGAATTCACATTCTGATAAACGCCTTAGCCTAGTAAGCAGTGTGTAGGCTTATAAGACGTAAGCCCGTGGTTCAAACCCCATTTCAGACATCTCGAACGAAACGAAAAATTAAAAAATATTTCTTTGCAACATCCTCTCAGCAGGCTCTGAGGATTAATAAAATTGCAAAGAAAAGTTTCTAAAAATTTGTCGTTCCACCGCTCATGGATAAAATTAACACATAAAATGTGGATGTTGTAAGAAGCTAAGTGGTAATCCGGACTATGGGGTTGTAATGACAAATTAAGTAAGTTAAGCAAGATGCCTCATTGTAAGAGGACCTAAGTAGAGTAAGAGTCTGTTATTGTCCAAGGCAACAAACTCAAAGCTACAGTACGATCCAAAACTATTTCTGTAAATACGAACATGTTACCAATGAGTTATTATTATTATTAGGTATCTTGTCATATCCTTAGAATCGTCATAGTTGTGCAGACAAAAGAAATCATCGGGTTCTACCATTTTGTCAAGCAAAAAACTTCAACTCCTAAGGTTAAATTAAACAAATTAGAGCTTTGCGAAAATGGGTAGTTGAACTGATCTAGTGGTCGATTAAACTAGTTCCAAACATTAAAACTTGAATTAAATGAAGCACAACACAATGCATTTCCTGATGGGATATGCTAGTTGTAGCAGTTATTTCTGTTACTTCAGGCACAACATCTCACCAAGATGGCCTCAATGCCTACATAAAGATTTAATTTATTCGAGATTTAATGAACATTTAATGACGGCAGACAATATAAGGGATATGAGGGCAGACACTACAATACTTTACAAGACGCTCATCCTATCCGTGCTTCTTTATGGCGCAGAAGCATGGACCTTATGCAGCTGCCTTGAGAGTATTCGAGAGAAAAGTCCTGCGTACGATTTTCGGTCCAGTGGGAGTTGGCGATGATTTTCGCATTCGATTCAACAGTGAGCTGTATGAGCTCCTCAACGATATGGACGTTGTGCAGCGTATTAATATCCAGCGGCTGCGATTTCTCGGTCATGTCGGAGGAGAATGCTCCAGCGAGACGAGTATTTGATGCGGGGATCTGCGGAAGTTGTATTCGTTGAAAGGACCATATCGTGGAAGCCCTGTCATCGATTGCTGTGACCAACTGGCGTAGGCGCGCAAGAAGCAGAGGCGCCTGGATGGTTAATTATGGCCAATTAAGTAAGTAAGTAGAGGGCAGACACTGTACGAAAAGAACTGATACACTGTGGAAAAATGTATTTTTGTTTTTTTCTTTATTTGGCCAATTTTTTTGAATTGGAACACTGTGTGCTTGAACACTGAGATCACATTGACTTGTATTTCCATGAACTCATGAAAGCTTTATTTACTCCGTGTAAAAAATGTATAGCAGGCTGTTGTCGTGTTTTGAAGTATTTGCATTACAAAAATGCCGTGTTAATCAATTTCGAAAATGATTTACGGATATACTGAATAAAACTAACGCGTTTTATTAAAACTCACTCAAATGAGCAGCGAGTAATTGGATTTGAATAAAAATTGTAAAATTCTTAAGAAATTAATCCAGCCAGTCATTTTACATGAAACGAAAATTGTTCATTTTGTTTTATCGTTTTTGTTTTAATCGAAACGGATTCAAGGTTTTGTTTTTTATTTAGAAAATAAAAAAAAACTTGAACAATAAAAAAAAATTAAAGCAATTGCGTGATTAAATTTATTGTTACTGTTGTATCTTACAAAATGCGATTTATAGTTTAAAATAATAAAAAAAAATGACAATTACACAAAAGAATAAAAAATTGGAAGATAAAAAAAAACAAAACAACGACAGATTTTTTCTATTTCTAATAAACTTCGAGGTAAAATCCAATACAACAAAAAAAAAAAGAGAAACAAATTTAAATGACAACTACGACCACGTTACGGACCCGTTTCGTCTATGTAGAGCCAAGCTAAGCACCTACAACTATTATTCATTGGCTATCTGGGGCTCTATTGTATTTTTTTTTTTTAACAATTTTTACAGATCAATGCAATTTCTCAATAAATTATTATTTGTTTTATGATTTCTGTTAAAACAGAAAACAAAAAAAAAAGAAAACGGGGTTTAATTTACTTTATTTTTTTCCAATTTTTTTTTTATTTGTTTTATTATGGAGACACAAAAACAAATCTTGATATCATTGAAATATATTGAGTCAGCTTTATTTATTTTATTTTTTTTCTTATTGCTCGTTTGTTTGTTTAAATGGAAAACTATTGTTTTTAAATTTAAAATTGATTTCAATTTCAATAATTGTTCGTAGAAAAACAAAAAAAAAATAACAAAAAATAATTAAAAATTTGCCAGACAAAATGTTTTAAAGACACTTCAATTTTATTCTTTTTAATTAATTTAATTTAATTTTATTTTTTTAATTTAAAAATAGAATTTTTCCATGTAATTTACAACCACACAGCACAGATTATAAAGAGTCTTTTAACATTTGGGCAATTCACACGATCTTGTATCGTGTATGTTGTATTGAATACATTTGGTTGTTTGTGAACGCTTAAATATATGCTGTATTGTGTATTTCGTATTCCATATGCATTTTATTGGCATTCAAATAATTTGATAGCACGAAACCAATACAATTTTTGAAAAACATATGAAAAAAATGTGTATAAGTGTATCGGATTTTTACATGAAAACAAGTGTACGCTGTTGTATAATCATCCAACAATACAATGAATACAACGATACAACGGCTTGTGTGAATTGATCAATTAATTTCTTTTGTCAAATGTAAATTATGCACAAGACTTTTTATAAGTAATAGAATTTGCCATGTTTATGCTCTGGGCATACGTGGAATACATAGTAGGTTTAAAAAAAGAAGGATTTGTCGGGCATAAAGATTTCAAGCTGGACTGTATTAATTTCCGGATATGTTCAGAGCGTAAGCTGAAAACGTAACAAGTGAAGACAGCTTATACCAGAGTTTTTAGAAAAAAATTTTATTCGGACACTAGATGAAAAATTTATACCCACAAGACTTAGGTTAGGTTAGACGACGTGTACTTGTCAATTCTGACAAGTACAGTACTCGGTGGTCGAATTGACCCATTGTACTTCGTCCTAGCTTCTCACACCACTTATGTTGTGTGCGTTAATTTTATACATGAGTGGCGGGACCTACAGTTTAAAGTCGACTCCGAACAACAGATTTTTGAGAAGCTTTCATGGCAATTTTTACTCTCAGAGTCTTTGCCAGAAATCTACTGAGAGGAAGTCACTGAAAATTTATTTTCAAATTTTCGTTTTGATGTCTGACATGGGATTCGAACTCGGGTCTTTCGTCTAATAAGCTAACACCCTACCTACTAGACCACGGCGACTTCAACAAGACTTACTAACTTTCAAACACACGCGAATTTGCTGAGATATAGGCTCACATCAACAAAAAATGTATACGCAGCACGAGTGATAGTGTGGTAGCTTGCAAAAAAAAATTATTTTTAACTTTTTTAAGTGTAGAACCCCCAAGAACTGAATTTTTCGAAATTTTAATAATTTTAGGTGTTACAATTGTATTTAAAAGATTATGTCGGTACCGCTGGATGGGGTAAAAATGACACCAAAAATGATGTCAGTCTGGAGATTAAACGAAGGATTACTCTTGCCACACAGGTGCTACTATGGTCTTAGTAGGCAATTGAGTAGCAGAGACTTCTCTCGTGCAACAAAACTAATACTCTACAAGACGCTCATCCTATCCGTGCTTCTTTATGGCGTAGAGGCATGGACCCTATTAAGAACTGATGCAGCAGGCTTAAGAGTTTTCGAGAGAAAAGTCTTACATAAGATCCTCGTTCCAGTGCAAGTTGGCGATGATTTCCGCATCCGAGTTTAATTATCTAGTTAGCTCAGAAACGAACCTTAGTAAACCAAGTAGTGATTACTATGGATGCCAAATGTGATCGATTTTTAAAAATCCCGGCCTTCGGGATTTTGTAAATCCCGATCTGGAAATCCAGGGATAATTCGGGATCCAAAAATTCCGAAAAATCACGGGAAAAATCACGATTTTCTCTTAATAAAAATATTTTGTTGACAAAAGCTTTTGTATTCCAATTATGTATATAAGAGTTATACAAAATGTAACAAAAAATGCGTAAATTAATAAAAATAAAAATTATTCATATATATGCAAGTGCATTAGTTTTAAGAAAATTATTTGGATTCCAAAAAAAAAAAAGATCTGATAGGCTTGAACGAATTTTGTTGTCAACATACCCTGCCGTTGAAAAACACTTCCCGTAATCAACATTTGTTGGTAAAATAGTTCCAAGATAGCTGTATGCAAATAAATCTATTCCTTTGGACAGTATCTAATTCGTTTTATAGGGCTTTTGCATTCTTCGATGCCACCAAATAACTTTTATCACTGGAAGTAGAGTTTTCCTCATCTGAGATGCTATTATCGAAGTCAAGTGATGTAGAATTTATTTTCAGGACCTTTTGTAGGGTTAAAATACATATGAATTCACAATCCCGAAAAATCCCGGGACAAGTTTTTAAAAACCCCGGGATTCGGGATCTTGTGAATCCCGAAAATTCCGGGATTCGGGATTTCCCGATTGGCATCCCTAGTGATTACGTAAGCGGCACATAATGTAGCCGTGAAACAATCTAAAATTTTTAATGAGGGCTTTACTGAAAACGAATTTAGGAATACATAAAATTTTTCCATCTATTTATTCCGGTAGTCTTTTAAAACTAAGTGGACCCCAAGTACTCAGCAACTGGCTCTGAGCAAACATATCTGTTACTCAGATGAGATGTACAAACTTCCTATAAAGTCCTATGCTAGGACCTCATCAGTGTATTCGCACTCTCCCATACTTTTTATAATGTCTGGTCTGTGTGATTTCTCCGTTCCTCCAATTTCCCCTTTTCTTCAATACCCTCCTTTCATCCTATCCCCGTTGAACAATGAGTAAATTCGGGTACTGTACTTGTCTTAATTGACAAGTACATGTCCTCTAACCTAACCTAAGTCCCTATTTCACACCATATCGATACTTTGTTGTGAGGCCTTAAGGGCAACAACTTTACTAACATAACAATGCTTCGGCATTGTTTTTCCAGGGGAAGTTAATGAGAACTTGGTGCAACTTAGGGCGACCATAAGCATTAAATTGAATACTGAGTTAATAGAGCTGTCAGCTGTCAGTTTTATATAAAATTCTAATTGCTGAAGATATCAGAAAATTTCATTTATTTTCTATGAATTATGGAGGGACACCTAAAAAATTATTTTAAACATGCATTTATGAGAGCCGGTGTATATATTCCAATAAATCTATGATTTATTTTTTACATCATGGAATTTTTATTGATAATCGATCTTCTTATGCTACTAGAGAAACAATTTCATCACCTTTCATATAGAAAAAAAAACAATCATCACCTCCTTAATCGTTGTCAAGTAGCGGAGCGCAGTAGTTAATATTTGTGTAACAGCTAATCTATCATCGATATCATCGTCAACAATTTTAGTTAATTTTCTTATTAAAAACCCAATATGGATATTTATTTTGTTTAGTATTTATAAACATAAATGACTGACAGACAGACAGACAAACTGCTTGGAGAGATTGTATGTAAATAAAATAATTAAATTATATACGAGTGAGGAGTACATATACTCGGTACATATGCCATGTAATTAATGTTTAAATAATTTATTTAAATTCATTTTAAACAACAGCAACAACAACAACAACAATATAATGTGTTATTGTACAATATTTAAAAACAATGAAGAAAAAAAAAAGCAATTCAATAAACAATTTACTGTGTCTGGAAAATCTAAAAGGCATCGTCGTTGAATACCGAATTGTTTCTCACGGTTTTTATAGCGGCTAGCAACACTAGAGACAACACTACAACACTGCAGAAGCAGTGGCAGTACCATTTACAGCAGCAGCGGCAGTTTTTTTTCTTTCATTTTAAACAATAAAACTGTTGACTGTTTTGTATGTGGTTAAAACGGGTGTTCAGACAGACAAGTCTATCTAATTTCTAAGGAATAACGTAAAAATTAGAAACAAAAAACAAACATTTTTTATCACTTTTTTAATCACAGTGACGTTGATAATGATGATGATGATCATCTCCATTATTTTGTAATAATTTTTAAACGATTTAATCAATTACTATTAAAACCAAGAGAGAGAGACTTGAACGAAAACCAAACATAAAATCAATGTACCAGTCATGTGGTCGGTGGTCACATGTGAATATTTGGATTTGGAAAAAATTTTAAACTTTTTTTATTTAAAAACGAAAAAATTAAAAAAATAAAATTAAAAAATTGTTAAAGATTTCAGTTTTGATTTTTATTAAGAGATTAAAATTTTACGTCTCTTTCGAAAGGCCATTTCGAATGGCGACCTGAAGAAAACGTTTTCGGGGTAACTTAATAGCTTAAAAAATAATCGTAAATACAAAATGAAAATGTTTTCTTGAGCGGCATTTATCTTAAGGAAAAAATTATAAAAAAAAAAATAATTTTTTTAATTGTTACTAAATTTCAATTGCATGCGAAACATTATTTACGTTTAACACATTTAACCATTCCGATTTTAATGTATATACAGTAAGCGTCAAAAAAATATATACATTAATAAATTATTGTCTTTTTTTTAATTTTAAAATTATTTTATTAAAAAGTGTTTTTAAAACTGCAAAAAAAAAAATTGCAAAAAAAAATTTCGAAATATTGCCAATTTTTTTCGGGCACTCTCCTCCTAAAGTATTAAAATTTTACTTTGATGATTATTAGAATTTTATTCATGGTAGTACACTTTCTTTTAACGCTTACTGTATATACGTATACAGGGTAATAAATTTTAAAAAGTACCGGTATTTACAAGTTCTTTTAGTGGAAACTTTAGAAACTGTAAGTAGAAATAATTAAAATCCATTTACCAACTGTTAAACCTGTGAACATCAAATGTCACAACAATTAAAGTTTATTTCTTTCTGTAATTGAAATATGAAAACTAATTGAAGACAATCAATCGAAATTGTGCAGATCACTCGAATATAACTCGCCATAAAATGGCATATCTTCTGCTTATCGATTACAAGGAAGGAATCCATCAGACAGAAGTACCCTAGAAAATTACAAACACCTCAGGTTTGTATAAGGATACGAAGTAGTCTCAGTTCGTTATAACATACGGAATCATAACAATGCTGAAATAAAACAATGATAATCTGTATAAGCTCCACAGTTCACTATCATTCATTTGGACTATATAAGCAGCTAAGCCTGTTCAGAGAGAAAATAAATTAAAAAGAATCTCTCAAGCAATCTCAAGCATACACATACATACATAAGTGGTCATTACAACCCTTCATTCAGGATTACGACCTAGCTTCTCACACTATTTATGTTGTCTGCTCCCATTTTATACATGATCTGCGGGACCTACAGTTTAAAGTCGACTCCGAACGACAGTTTTTGAGAAGGTTTTCATAGCAATTTTAATTACTCTCAGAGTTTTGTTCCAGAAATCTGCTGAGAGGAACTGGCCGAAGAAGTATTTTCATATTTTTGTTTTGATGTCTGATGCCTGGTTCAAACACGGGTAGTCAGTCTAATATGGCAATACTTTACCTAGTAGATTACGGCGATCTCAAGCATTTACATCTAAATTCGATGCCCAAAGGAATAGAAATTGCGTAGCTCAGATCAATACCCAAAAATATTATAACCATACAATCTATAACGATTTTATGAAATCAATTAATTTCAGTACATGGACTGCTCTGGCGAGATTAGTGCAAAGTGTTGGACTTGTGATCAAATATGAACGAAACCAAAGCTATAAGAATAAAAAGCCATATAAGCTATAAGGCTAGGAAGCCAAAAACTTAACTGGCAGCACGTCGAATAGAAATGCAGAAACAAACAGCAGATTCAACAAAGAAAAAAGTGGAATTCGCTCGATTACAATCAGTAAGAGATGAAACCTGAAAAATATCTAGAGGTAAACCATTTTCAAACTGTTGTATGAAAGTGAAATCTGTTAAGAGGAATTGGTAGATTTTTTTTAATCAAAGTTCCCCTAAAAACATTTTGCGGCCCATTGTAATACCATACGACATGAAGCATGATTCTCTTAAACTCAAGCTAAGGACCAATCAGAAATATTTAATAATTTCAGTGATCGATTTGATATGTCCAGTAACGCGATAGCTCGACTATTGAAGCAAGTTGAGTCAAATAAAAAGTGTGAGACTGGAATAAAGTGGCTCCTCTTCGAACTATGAACAATCGTGAATAGACATTACGTATCAGCCCAGAGATATGTACCTACGGTTTAATTTAAAGAAGGAATTCCTAGGTTTTTTGTTCGTTTTACAATAAGATGACGACCTAGCGTCCAACAAATGCTTTTACTTAATGGAGTTAAGTGGTATAAGAGCTTCATAAGTGGCTTGGTGTTGATAGAAGGTTAGGTTAGGTTGGAGGACATGTACTTGTCAACTGTGACAAGTACAGTACCCAGAGGTCGAATTGACCCATTGTACAACGTCCTAGCTTCTCATACTAGTCGTGTTGTGTGCATTAATTTCAAACATGAGTGACGGGACCTACAGTTTAAAGTCGACTCCGAACGACAGATTTTTTTCTTTTTGAGAAGCTTTTCATGGCAAAGTTTTTGCCAGAAATCTGTTGAGAGGAAGTCGCCGAAGAAAATATTTTCATATTGTAATTTTGATGTCTGACCTGGGATTTGAACTCAGGCCTTTCGTCTACTAAGCCAACACACTATCTACTAGACCACGGCGACTTCTAAAAGGTATCTGCAAATTCATTACTACACAGTTAATCGGAATATCCTTCAGAGTTTGAAAGAGATTTGATTGAGTCTTGGCTGTAAGATGGAGATATTAGTAAAAGAATTCAATACTGAAAATTAGGATGAATTGGCTACATTATTAGAGGAAAGCCTAAGAACTCGAGAATAACTGAAAAAACACAATATGATACGAATATGGGTAGGTCAACCTTACACGTGACAGCCCAAAACGAAGTGTTTTAAAATTTGTAAACTGAAGATGCTTTGTGAAAGCTATATGATACAGACAAAGACGCAGAACACTAATTGTAGTCCTACTCTCGTTAAAAATATTCAGATTGGGAGACGTTCACAGGACATGGCTTAGCCCAACTAACACACGTAGAATTTGACATGCCGATTTGACTCTTAAATTTTACAAGGTTCAGTTGAAGCCAGACTTAAAGTGAAACACATTTTGTATAACAAAAAACAACCTCATGGTTTGAGTATTTTTTTTTTTTTGCGAAATCTTATTCCCAAATAAAGCCCGCTTCTACTTGAAGAGTTGCCAAGTTTGAGCATCTAAAACTCAACTTGCATTCCACTAATGAGGTAAATATTATCGATAAGAGGTTTTAGCAAAACAATGCATTTAAAAGTTTACTTTAAACGAAACTTCTGGAAGAAAAGATTTCAAAAAGTTTTGAAACCATGTGACCAGACCAATCTAAACAATTTTAAAATTCCTACAAGGCCTATGACGCAGGGTTGTCTTAGTGGTAAGAGTTCATTCAACTAAAGCAGAAATATTGAAACCTCAAAGACAATATTCGATTTAATAAGATCGAGAATAGCTTAAGAAAATTTCACACAAAAAATTGACGTAGGCAGTCAGAAGAACGCGGGAAACATTTTTTTTTGTTTGAAAACGAAACCCAATCTTTGAAATCCCTGTATTTAAGTCATTTTATTTATGTATATGCCATCGTGGTATTTACAGAAAATCAATAAACGTTTAATGGATAATTGCTTTAAGTAAACTAAGGCATGTTTTAGGACAAATTGTTATAAAATAACTTGTGGTCACCTTAATGTGTTCAAACACTCTTTTTTAAAAGAATTTTTTAATTAATTACTACACCAAAAGACTATTAAAGCTTAAAACTAGTGTAATTATCAAGACTAGAATTAACAACAGCATGAAGAAAAATTGCGTTTTTTTTTAATGGACGTCAACAGCTAAAGTGTTACAAGCAAAATAATTTTTAAAACAAGAATAAATTTTTCGTTGAAATTTTTATAAAAAAAAATCACGAGAATAAAATGACCACAACAGTACATATTAGCCATGTTAGTTAGTTAGTTGATAATAATAACAACAACAACAACAGCGAGCTCTTAATGACAGGTGTCACAACATTTTTAAAGCAATAAATTTTCAAGTAATTTAAAACAAATTTAGTAGAAAAAAAAAAAATTCAATTTTTTAAAAAACTTTTCATGCACAAACGTATTTTTGCTAGTGTTTTTTGGTAAAAATTAAAAGCAAAAAAAAAAAAAAAACAGAAACTGGAAAATATTTTTCTGTTGCTTGTAACGTTTTTATTTAACACACCAAAATTTTTCTACATCACCTGTTGCTTTGAAAAATAATCCTCGTCGTATTCATTCAAAAAAAATCTAAGAAAATTTGAAGCAGCCAAACAAAAAGAACGAGAGGCGTCACCCCAATACACGATGGATTGAAGTTCGGTACGTTAAAATTTTTTTTTTGAAAGGTTTTTGATGTCAAATCGAAAAATTATGGAAATTAAATACAAAATCCTTCTAATAATAATTCATTTTCAAAATAAATTTTAGATTAAAAAAAAATTTGAAAGATCAACGTGCGATTTGAATTACCAGTTGCGCATGATGTCTGCAATTGCGTAAATACGTTTTAAAGTGTATCCTCAAAAGCTAAAAATTCTATGACGACCTTAATTGAGTGTGGTTTTTCCATTAATGTCAGGTCGTTGCATTTTATAAATTAAAAACTGTAAATCCCACCACTTATGTATAAAGTTAACACACACAACATAAGTGTGTAAGAAACTAGGTCAATAATCCTGACTGAAGGGTTGTAATGACCAATTATGAAATGTAATACACAGCGTTAAAGGCGCTGATGAAGTTGTAGTTTTTATAATCCCTCCAAAACAAAAACTAACAGTTATAAACCATCGAATTAGCCTACTTATAGGTATCACTTAAACTTACCCACCAAACTGCATTCGACTACGATCACTATGTCGATAAATATTCAATTCTAAAGGTTTGCCACGCCTACTTTTTGCTATATCGAATTTTTTTAACCATCTAAACCAGAGAAGCTTTCGACCAAAAAAATAATGGTTAAAATCGGTTCAGTAGTTTAGGAGTTATAAGTATCGCTTGAAGGGGGAATGTCACGCCCCTTTTTGGGGCGAACTTACCCACCACATTTTATTCATCTACGATCAATATATACCCAAATATTCAATTTTAACAATTTGACACGCCCTCTTGACATCTAGGAATTTGAAAAATAAATGTTGTCCGATTCTCAGACCTATCCGATATGCACACAAAATTTCATGAGAATCGGTCGATCCATTTCGGAAGAGTTTAACCACTAACACCGTGACACGAGAATTTTATATATTAGATTACCTCCAGTCAACAACGCCTAGTAATGAATTATAAAACACGCGAATAAATTGCTAAAACGAGCAATTGGTGACATTATTACGCAGGCTGTGTAATAATGTAAGGCTTACTTACTTACAAAGCATTTGTTTATGTTATCAAGTGAGATATTATGCTCCTCTTTAGTGTTGCAAGTGTTAAAACTTTAAAATTACAATCAGGTGTGAAGACTGTATGGAGATCGATAATTTTTATAAAAATTTTCGTAACTTCGTATATAAAAAAAATTATAAATTATTTTCAATTCGTATCAAATAGTGGAAATATTGCGAATTCGTAAGCTTTTAATGTTTTAGGGCATGAACATTTTATAAGATTCCATTGAAAATAACAAATTTTTCTTTTCCAGTGTCGAAAGAACCATTCAAAGTGCTTTGGTTTTGCTTAGGACTCTATTGCTTTATTATGATGCTGTCGTAATATGGTGTACGTTTCCCTGCCATATCACTGCTTCAAAGGAATATGCTCGGAGCATTCGTTTTCGAAAACCACATACATATGTTTATACAATTTGTATGTGAGCCGCATTACTCATACGCTCATAGTCCGATTCTTTATTTTTTATTTCAGATGCTTTACAGAGGTCAATCGTGCTTTAACTGCACGATGCGAAATTTTTCCTGTAAATTGGAATATAATCAAATTCAAATCATATATCCACACGCGTGAGTACCTAAAACAACAACTTCAGCTCTCACTGGTTTTCATGCCTTATGGGTTGAGTTTCAAAACGATCTAGAATAGCCAAAGGTATTTAAAAAGGAGAAAATTCGGATTCAACCCAGAAATCTTGTTATGGGAGATAGGAAATATGGAAGATAAAACACTCTTATGCTGATGATGAGATCGCAACCAGAGATTAGCAACGAGTATTCAAAACGATAAGTAGGTTCGAGTCATACTTATAATTTCTGATACTTCTCTGATACGCATTCATACTTATTTTATTATGATACTCATACTCAAAGTTGGAAGTACTCATCGTATTCATATTTAACAATACTTATGATGTTATTGACTTCGACTTGTCTCTACTTAACATTTACACGAAGCACAAAATAAGTATGATTCGCATACGAACACTACTATACTCACAAGAAGATTGTAAGTATGCTTTGCTTGTTGTCTTTGTCTTTCCTTTCTTCTTTGCTTGTATATGCAACAACAACAAAGACTGTAAATTTTGATGAATGATTCGAATCACTTGAATTACTTATAAGTATTACAAGTACTTTTTAAATTTATGAATCAGAATGAGTAGGCATATGAATCAAACATATTTCGAATGTTGTGAGTTTGATGTCAACTCACACTCATTGCTACTTAAACTTATAAATCAATGTTGTAGCGAGTACGAATGAATCAGAGTAGTTTAATTTCAATTCTGTTGATTCACTCGTACTTAAAATTACATGAATGCTTATGAGTAGCGGAAAAACGAACAACTCAATATGTTAGCAAGGCCTCCCACCAGTACAGCACATAGTCGGAGAGGGTTGTTTCTATAACACTCACTTGCATAGCTGAAACGACAATACATAAAGCAGAATAACAACCATTCGGAACTTAAGGCATTAACAGTAGCCAAATGGATAAGATGGAAATGCTTTGTGGAAGCCATATGTTCCCAAGAGTGGTAATGGAAACAAATAAAAGACTTCAAATAATTTATCCAGAAAGTCCATTCACTAGTTCCTTATCTACCCAGAGAGTTTAATATAAATACAGCAGGAAATATACAAATGTGTGTATGTATATCCACGAAGGTAACTGCGTCTATATAACGAATGGACCTGCTATTACCCTAAGAACTTCAACAGAAGACTGAACGTTTGCTTAACTGTAACAGAAGAAAGAAAGTAAGACAAAGATGGGAAGATAGGTTAGGTTAGGTTAGAGGACGCGTACTTGCCAATTCTGACAACTACAGTACTCGATGGTCTAATTGACCCATTGTACTACGTCCTAGCTTCTCACACCATTTATGTTGTGTGCGTTAATTTTATACATGAGTGGAGGGACCTACAGTTTAAAGTCGACTCCGAACGACACATTTTTTGAGAAGCATTTCATGGCAATTTTTTACTCTCAGAGTTTTTGCAAGAAATCTGCTGAGAGGAAGTCACCGAAAAATTATTTTCAAATTTTTGTTTTGATG
Organism: Sarcophaga peregrina; assembly: GCA_014635995.1. NCBI lineage: Eukaryota > Metazoa > Arthropoda > Insecta > Diptera > Sarcophagidae > Sarcophaga > Sarcophaga peregrina. Next base: position 26,829,657 of record CM025789.1, on the reverse strand, counting down.
TCTGACCAGGGATTCGAACTCGGGTCTTCCGTCTAATAAGCCAACACACTACCTACTAGACCACGGCGATGGGAAGATACCTAACCTAAAATTTAGATTCAATCCATAAATCTTGTTATGGAAGATAGGAAGTATGGAAGATAAAACACTCTTATGCTGATGATGAGATCGCAACCAGAGATCAGAAACGAGTATTGAAAATGAGAAGTAGATTCTAGTCTTTGGACCATAAAGTCGAAATACATTTGTGGTCTATGAACCAAACTGATCGAATTCTTTTACAATCATTGCCAAAAGACCCACTACTTTTTTGCTCATTGTTAGGCATAAAGACTTTATACTTCGCAACTACAACAAGCATTCGTGAGATGTTATCTTTGAAAAATACGTCCTTTTTTCTACTCAATAAATGCTTCAACTCACGGCCAAAGACAACAACATTTTTTAGATGACATAAAGGAGAAAGAGTACACATATCCTCATTAACCCTATGATGGACACCAAAATTTTAGGAGGACCTTCCCGTGGGACACTTGCTGTATCTCCGTTTTATTAAGGAAACAATTTATGACGTGTAAACACGTCGATGTCCCTCTAGAAACTTTTGTTATGAAGTCTATAGACGTCAGTGGCCGTTGAAGGGTTAAAGAAAATCAGCAAAATTGAACTCCAGGATGAAAAAAGCATGGGAATGAAGGAATAAAGGTTAAATTGCTAGTGAAGTGAAATAAGAAGTTATTATAAAAATAAAAGAAGAAGTTACGGAAGTCCTATACTTCTTATAGAATCGATGGGAACCTACTTAATTTAAATGAAAATCAATCGATACAAATTGGACGACAAACAACATACAAAATATTAAAAGGGGCAAAGGAGTTCGAATAAACTTCCTCGTTAGATTATAACGAACGGTAATTTGATAAAACAAAAATTATTTGAGTATTATTGAGTATCTATCCTACAAACTTTCATTCGGCGAAAATCTCTCATTTTACAGAAACAAGGAATCAACATAAAAACTGGCAACTCCATTTTAATTTTGTAACGTTTTTTTGTTGAAAAACACTTAATGCGACAACACTGATTTACTTTCTATATTTTTGTTCTGCTTTCGCATTACGCTTCACGTACAGAAAAACAGTAACAATAATAATAGCAATAACAACAGCAATTACTTATACTGCTGCAATTACTATTATGTGTCTGTTGTTTTGTTGGTGTTGCTTTTTGCTGTTTCTGCTTTATTTTTAATTGCTTTTAAACACGTAATATTTGTGTGTATGACTCAGTTTTTTAAAAAACGTTAATTTCTTTTCTGTTTTTTGTTATTGTTTATTGTTGTCGTTATTATTAAATAGGTGTTGTACACAAAAATTATGTCTATCTCTGCAAACACATATACACACACATACACATGTACACACACAAATCATTGGTGTAAAGTGCAAGAAGAAGACATGTAATGTATTATTACAAATATTATCAACAACAACAACAACTACTAACAGCAATAATAAACGTAATAAAAACTAGAGTTTATGTTATTATTTTTAACAGTTAACAAAAAAAAATTTTTTTTTTCATCATGAAGAAGAAAAAAGTAAAATAAAAAAACAATAAAGAAGAAGAAGAAGACCAAATTAATAATAAAAGAAAAACTTTGCTCTTCTCCTGTCTTACGGTACTTTTTTCTTGTATTGTATACTTATGATGAGTGATTTTGTAAACAAAAGTTGATTTACAAATTAAAAGTACCGATAGTGAAGGTGTTTTTGTTATAACAGAGAGAGAGATAGAGAAACGTGGCGGGGTACTGTTACAAAACAAAGAAAAATTAAAGCGAATTTAGTTTTTTTTTTGTTTTTGTTTTGCGGAAACAAAAAAGTGTTTATTTTGTAAGCAAATAACACAGAATAAAAGCAAAAAATTCCCTAAACACACACACTTACACAAGTTACTTGGTTGAAATGCGTTGGCTTTCTGTGAACAACTGTAAGGAAGTTTGTTTTCTAAACATAAGAACATGCAGGATGAAGTTTGCTTGCTTTATATGGATTTTGAAAAAAACAAAACAAAATTTCTACAAGAAAAGCTCTTTAAAAAATGTGTAGCATTAGGGTATTATTCGGTTTTATTTCAATATTTGTTTATAAATTTAAAAATAAATAAAAAAAAAACTTTTTTTGTTATTTTTTAATTTAAATTTGACACCATTTGACAAAATTCTATTTAAGAAAACAAAAGGTATTCAAACGAATATGAGAGGAAAAGTACCAGGTACATGGTCTTTTAAGTCTAGGTCTCTTTTTTAAACATGATTTATCACTTATCATAGAGTTTCCTTTTAAATATTTAAGTAGGAACAGTACAATTGAAAAGTACGGGTTAAATTTCCTCGAGAAACGTATAAAAAATGTTCAAAATCCATTACCATGTTCCAGGATTCCTTGAAAGCCACAATTCTAAAAATCCTATGATTATTTCGGTTGTTATAATCATCCAAATAAATCTGGAACAAGAAAGTCTATTTTACACTTACATTCACCTCGATCCTTCAGCCTATAACACCCGTATTGGCATTAAAAAGGACAACCATGAAAAGAAGATACAAATTTGAAAGCTTTTCATAGCAATTCAGGCGATCGGCAGTTGCCAAATGCTCAATTTTTAGTAAGCAATTGTCTCTTAAACCTTACAAGATCTAGTTTTCGAAAGAATTAACAATCAACAGCCAGGTTAACAACTCCTTAATAAGAAACCAACACTACATAAGAAATATTTGCCAGTTAGTGGCGTATTACGCTGGAATAAGATGCAGAGCCGCTAAAAAGCTGTGGTTGGTACCATTACGAATTGCATACAGATTGTCTGCACAAGAGACAACGATGATAACTTTCACATCAGATAACGTCATGTTCATAAAGCAATATCTCGTGGTACATATACCATCGAGAGGGTATTCGAACCACAATCTGACAGATTAGTATTGCACTGAGTTACGTTAAGAAAGTCCTTTCGCTTGAATGAATATCTGGACTCCATATCGAATCTTATTCCATACAAAGCAACTCTCAAAGACTGAAGTCTCGGTTAGCCAAACGTTTACGGAGCGTATTTGAACCACAATCTGACAGATTAATCATTGCACTGAGTTACATTAACAAACTCCTTTCGCTTGTATGAATATTTGGACTTCATATCGAATCTTATCCCATACAAAGCAACTCTTAAAGACTGAAGCCTCGGTTAGCCAAACGTTCACGGAGCGTACGTTCGTTTTTAGTATATGAAGAGTAATGTATATGTCTAACGAAATGATATTACATTCGGTAACCGATCTTATTACTTTTTCGTATTCTAAAACGACACGAACGTTCCCTTACGTTCTGTGAACGTTTGACTAACCGGGGCTTTACACAGAATTGACTTAGAATACCATACGTAGCCGCCGTTAAAAGTCATTCTAGAGAGTCAACCTGGTTCCATGCAAACCAAGGAATAGAAGCTATTCACATTAGACAAGGAACAATTCCATTCAGGATAGACCATAAGAATAAACTTGTATTCGGGCAGGATAAGCAGCATATTGTTTACCTCATAGCATAGTATAGTATGTGTTAGAGGTGTGCACAAGACATTCTGCTAGCTTAGCCTTCACCGAATGCAATACTGTAGTGCACTCTTTTCTGTTGCTCTTGATATTACGAGTTCACTGAAATGTGTATTTCTCATTTATTCAATGTATACAACAGCACTCGATTGCATGTGAAGTAACGGAACTATGCTTTGTGTTGTAAAATTATATTTTACAACTGAAACTACATTTTCAGTATTGCCATATGAATATCAGTAGTGTAAGAAAAGTAGTAGTGTAAACAAAGGTTTTTCCTCAGAAATAAAAAGTTTAAAAAAGTTACTGGCAAAGCTGTCGTCGAGGAAGATGTTCGGTTGCCGAGACCAAAAAAAGAAATGCACGTTGTGACTCTATGAAGAGTACAATATTCTCTTTTATACTGTTGTACAACGGTTTACGAGTGCAGTTGTTTTCTGTACTCAATCTTTGCTTCACACTTATTTATATTTGCAGCTACAATCAATATTCGGTCTTGAGCAAAATGCAACAGTGTGCAATTTTATATGTCTTTTGCACACCTCTAGTATGTATGTGGAATAGGATCCCATACAACTCTGGCTTTATTTGGCAATTAAGTGAGCTAGACTCAATCCTTAGGGACTCTTTTCTAAGGCTGAGGATTCAAACATAGAACTTTCTGGAATCAATCTGGAAAAATTGAAAAACAACATTCGATTGAAATTTTAAAATTGTGAAGTTTCAAAAAAAGAAATTCAAATCCATAAGACAGACACCCTGTATTTTAAAAAGTATTTTTCTTAAGGCATTTCTTTGCAATTCCTCAAATTCTCTTTCAAATAGATAAACAAATAAATTACGTTTAAATTCGTGTTTGAGTTAACAACATAGAATTCTAAGAAATTTTTTGTAATTTTAGAATATCTGGCCACAATAGTTTATTAATGTGATCTTCATGCATGACATTATTATGCCAGACATTTAATTAAACACACACACACAATACGCAACAATACGAGTATAGGGGGTACCATTCACCCCACAATATAAAAGTCATTATTATACACAAGAAACATATGTATTGTACACACATACACATACATACATACACATACATATGAACATAATAATAATAATAAATAATTAAAATTATTATATTTCATTGTTATAAATAGGAATAGCTTAGAATTGTTGTTATTCTAATTTTTATTTGATATGCTAAAATTCTTAGTACTACTACAACTGCCTATAAATAATTAGAATTTCGGTTTCTTTTTTATTTCAATTTATTTTTTTAGGAAAATTTTTATTTTATTTGCTTTTTGTGTTTTTTTTTATTTATTTTATATCATGTTTGTTGGTTCCAGTAAATAATAAAAAAAATTCATAATAAATGAATAGAAATGAATAGGAATAAATAGGAATGAATGAATGTAACATACAAAGAGACATTAAATAACAATAGCAGTCATGTTACGCACTAGTGATAGACACAGAGATAAACATTGGATGGCCATAAATAACACTGGGTTACAAAAGTGAACAGAAAAAAAAATATTGTTATACAAGTTCCTGTAATTGAAAATGCCTCTTAATATTTGCATAGGTACCCTGTGTAATCCTAAAAATAGATTTGATACGTGAGCGGCCACCCATACGTATGTGTGACGACAGTTCCCTTCAACAGAAAGGGCTCTGACATTTGTATGTGTATTAATGGTAACCATCCAACGAACCTGATCAGTTAAAGAATTCACCAATTGTACAGTAATCCATATCAGGTAGCCACTAAAGGTTGCAAATGTGAAATTACCACCTTAGTTTAGCGGCTAGATTGCCGTTTAAAGGCAAGTACACTCGGTGGTCCATATTGGCCATTGTGTTACCCGGCATAGGTTAAGTATCATAACATATTAGCGTTCCCTTTGCACCATGCCGGGCTTCGAATGAAGTCAACCAGTTCCTTTAGTGGCACGTTCGCTTTCATGTATAAATATTCAAACGTTCTGTCACCCAAAAAACCAATGACGTTTTAAAGTTTAGGGCACTCACATAAAAGGTGTTGTACCGATACCGTTCCTTCCACATCCTAGCAGCTTATGCTGTAAACCTGGCCCGAGCTTGTCAACTAAAATGCGTTCACTGTCCCACAAAAATTCCTATTATAGTGGGAAATGTTCTAATATGAAATATTCTAATAAATGCCTACCCAAAAGGATATCACGCGATACAACAGACGGAATCATATTCTCACTCAATAATCTATTTCTTGGCCTTGGATGTAGTTAACAGCACAGTATGAATCAGTTGCCATAAGTCAAAAAATCTCGACTCTTGTCGCTAGGGCATAAATAGCCTTATTTCCCACAATATCCCTACGTACACGAATACAGCGTATAGCTGAAAATCCGAGTTTATAGGAGGGGGAAGGCTCTTGCTTAAAAAGAGTGGACATAAGAGGCAGTGTTTTTCAATAGCAAGATTTTTTTTATTGGAAACAGTAAAAAGGCTACAAAATTACCCAGTAAGGTTACGATAATCAGCTATTTAGGCAGCTTCAAAGGTGCTGATTGGAATTTATACGTCATCCATCTTGATCAAAGAATGTCAAACATCTTTAAATCGGACAGCCAGAAATGCAGGTCAGATTTCTTGTTTCAGCAATGTTTTCATTACTACTAAAACGATATTTCATTATCGTCGTTTAAAGTGGGGATTGGAGATGAGCTGGTTAGAATGACATGATAACGAAGCGTAGCCTGGCCTAGACAGTTCGTTTGTGCGAAGTCACTGTATAGGAATGGAATACATTTTTCGAAATTAGTTTTAAGGGTTCATGAGCGCATACAAAAGAGGAGGAAATGCATATATCAAACGCTATTTATTCTTTAGAGTGGCATTGAAATGTGGCTACATAACCGGTCATTGCAGCCATACAAATTGCCTTTGGCTAGATATTTTGTTGCCAGAACCTACAGGACACCCAACACTTCTTCATCGTCAAATGTCGGACAATGACAGAGAAGATGTTCTGGTGTCTCCCACAATATACATTCATATATATAATCAGGATTACGACCTAGCATCGCACACCAATTATATTAATTTTATACATGAGCGGTGGGACTTACAGTTTAAGGTCGACTCTGAACGATCATACATTTTTGAAAAACTTTTCATGGCGATTTTATTTACTCTCACAATTTTTGCCAAAAGACTGCTAAGAAGTACTTCGCTGAAGAAATATTTTTTCATATTTTCCTATTAATGTCTGGCCTGGAGTTTGAACTGAGGCCTTACGCCTCCTCCTACTATACTACGCTGACTACACTATTTATATACTCAAAGGAAATAAAAGGTTTCGTTTCCGAAAATTGCATATTTTAACGTAGTATTCGTCTGCCAGATGTGGAACAGCTTTACGCGTTCGATTGATCAGTTAATCGTACTATGGATTAGAGAATTCATTCTTTAACAGCACTATCTGTATGTGAAGTGATCTTCGTGTAGAAGTTTTACTGTTACTATTACATGCTCCCACTTTTCCTCCCTCCCACAATATATTTTCCTAGTTTCAATACAATACACTGTAGTAGGGGTTATCCCTTAATTGTTGATGGTAAATTCTAGTATATATTATAAATCTTTCTGTTTTTTTGTTTGTTAGCCAATCACGCCTGAAGGCTTGGACCGATTTTCTTGAAATTTAGGATATAGATCGGGCTTTTGTCCGTGGAGGTTATAGGCTATAAATCTTTTCAAAATTTTGACCAAAAGGGGAGAAAAAATGGTAATAGGTATTTTTTTACGCTTTAGCTTGGTTAAGTTTCCCAAATACCTATAGGAGGTGTTCCGTTTCTAAAGTTGAAAAAGGGGGAAAGGGGCCAAAAACGGAAAAACTAAGAGCATAACCAATCACGCCTGAACGCTTGAACCGATTTTCTTGAAATTTGGGATATTGATCGAGCTTTTTTCGGTACAGGCTATGGGCTATAAATCTTTTAAAAATTTTGTACCAAAGGGAAAAAAAATAGGACATAGGGAGAAAAAAGGGCAAAAATTAGTACTTCTGTGCACAAATGCTGTATTTTATTTGTTTTATAGATAATTTTTTACGATTTAGTTTGGTTAAGTTTCACAAATAGCTATTGGAGGTGTTCCGTTTCTAAAGTTGGACCAAAAGGGGTCCAAAAAGGGGAAAGGGGCGGAAAACGGGCAAATTGCATGCATTTATATTTAGGACTTAGAGTATTCAAAAAACTGGGTTTTTTGATAAACCTGTTTCCGAATAATTTGAAAAATTGCATTTTTAAAGAAGCCGGTTTCGAAACCGAATTTTTATTAATTGTTATTTTTATAACCCACGCAACGCCGGGTACAATCTGCTAGTAACAAATAAAAATTTGTTCTAATTAAGCGATTTTATGTTTGTTGGTTATTTGTTTTTGTGATTAAAGATTGATTAATTTTTGATAGGCGGTGATCGGTGATTTAGAAACCAAATTTTTTTGGATTAATGCTTGAATTTTGGTATCTTTTCAGAAAACCAAAGCATTTAAGCCCTTTTCTTTATAATACAAGATTTTAAAGACAATTCCTTTAGCAATTAAATTGTAAAAATTTATAAATAAAGTTGTTTTACAAACATTTTATGTGAAGATTACTCAATAACAATAAAAAATATACTCGGGTAAAATAATAAACTTTAAATAATAATTATAAGTACACTTAAGCATTACAGAAGATTTCTTTCTTTTCTTTGAATAAGACAGTAAATGAATAATACAGTGTACAGATAATTTTTTTACGCACTGTATGGCTTATATGAATTGTGTTTAAACTAAAAAAAAATAATGAAAATAATAATATTAAAAGGAAAAAAGAAAAGGAAAAAAAATTAAGACAGATTTATGTGATCAATTTTTCCCCTTCTTTTTCATTTTACCCATCACAAGTAAAACATTCACAATCGCTGTGTTACGTATGTATGTACAGCCGTACTTTTTATTTCAATTTTTGATTCTGTTTTTTTCTGCCTTTTCTGATTTTATTTTTTTTGTTTGTTTTTTAGTTTTTTTATATTAACTGTGTGTGACTGACTGAGTGACTTTCTTTCATTTCATTTTATTTCTTGGATTCAATCATTTATTTACAAGTTTTTATTCCAATGATTGCTTTATCTTTATGTCTGTCTGTCGGTATCGGTATGCCCGTCTGTCAGTTTGTCTGTCTGACAATCTGTTTGTCTTTCTTTAAGTTTCAAACAACCGGGTCTTGTCTTTCTTTTATAAACTAGGCAATAACGATGAGTGCTGTTTGCTGTTGTGGCTGTTTTTGTCTTTTTTTTTTTTTTTTGTGATTGCCCGGCTTTTAAACATTCAACAACAGCAACAACATTCATTTTATTTTATAACATCAGATTGATTATTATTTTTATTTATTTTTCCTTTTTGTCTCTGTATATGTAAGTGTGTGTGTGTGTGTGTTTTATTTTTTTATCATATTGAATTAAAAATGTTCATTAAAAATTGATTTGAAAAAATAAAATAAAAAAAATTTTGTTGTTCTTGTCCAATATATGGACAAAGATGTTTACTTTTCAGAAAGTTTAAGATAAAAAAAAGGAGAGCCAACAACAAAAAAATATCCTCAAAAGAAGATAAACTCGATTGCAACATTGTATGTGTTGCATGTAACAGTTGGCAAGTTAACGTGATGCCATTTAATAAGTCAACAGTGTGGCTAATTTAGCGTTTTTCTTCTTTGTTGTGTAGAAAATAATACAACAAAAATTGTAAGTAGTCCAAATGAAGTCTTCTGGGCAATAAATGTTGCAAGCTTACAGTTCTTTAATAGAATCATAATTTGTATAGAAAACAGAGATCAGTAATGAGTATTCAAAACGATGAGTAGATTCGAGCCATATTCGTAATTTCATACTTATTTTAATATGATGCTCATGCTACTCATACTCAAAGTTATTGACTTCGACTCGTCTCTACTTAGCATTTACACGAAGCACAAAATAAGTATGATTCGCATACGAGCATTGAAATACTCACAAGAAGATTGTGTGTAAGCTTTGTGTAAGAAAGAAAACACAAAGACTTCTTTCTTCTTTGTTTGTAAATTTTAATGAAAGATTCGAATTACTCGATTATCTATTCTAAATTTATGAATCTAAATGAGCATGTTATGAGGTCTGAGTTCGATATCAACGTTGTACTCATACTCAGTGCAACCTGCACTTCATAAATCAACGTTGTAGCGAGTACATATAAATCAGAGTAGTTGAATTTTAATACTGTTAGCTCACTCACACTCATAATTATATGAGTTATTACATGAGTGCTTGTGAGTAAGTAAAAAATGATTCATTACTGATCTCTGATAGAATGTCATGGAGTGGATAGTGTCATCCTTATGGATGATGTTGAAAATTTAATGAATTGTCGAAAGTAGATTGTTTTCGAACACAAGTTAAACTAGGTAAATGGATGCAAGCAACAAAACATGTTCAAAATCAAGAAAATTAGGTACCAAACGAGTTGAAGCCGTGGGACGTTCAAAAAACGAAGTTCATATTGCATTATAACATAACTAATAATAAGGAAGCGCTATAAACTGTACCTGAAGACAGTTTCTAAAGTCGAATTCCATGTAATCACAACCAGAATGGAACTAGAATGATACCATCTCCTACACCGAATACAATTGTTTGATATGAAGCAGAAATTTACTTAAAATGTCCACAAAAAAAAAAACGAATGATTTTATCATTGCAATGCCGGGCAACAACGTTGCAAGAAATCGTGGTTGAGAAGTTTTGCGTATCGCGTATTATAGACTTTGGAACCGCCCTTGTATAATTTGTTTCGTTCGATGCAGAACATTCTAACTGACATACCCTTTATATTAGACTAGAGTATCCTAAACAAGCTTAATTCTTTTTGGTTCCACATGTTGTAGTTTCTTTATGTGTCTGTTATTTAGAGATATCAATAGTCAAACCTTACTTCTTTAGGTTCGACCCAATGTGCAAGGGACCAGAAAGGATGTAATGAAATTTAAAGAGATCTGAACGGTCATTATCGCAATTTATGCAATGCCAAAATTATTATTTTTCTTAGATGAAGTATGCCAGATAATTCGAATTTGTCGATTCTACGTAGTCACCAACAATTGGTTCTTTCCTTAGGACCCATCAAAACATACAGGTAGTCCCCGACATACGAACGTTCAACTTACGTACTACTCGTACTTGCGACCAATTTTTTTTCAATTTTTTTCTTAGAAAATACTTAAAGCAGACAAAAAGGTAGTTGCGGGGAATCCCTTAATTGACTTACAACCGAACCCTAGGAACCTATCACGGTCGTAAGTCGGGGAATAGCTGTATTTTGTATTTGGATTTGCACTTCTTTCCATATAAAATCCAAATTACATATTTATTAAAACCACTAGAACGTTTACAACATTGTAAAGATAAAGCAAGAGGTCTTCAGTGCTGATTGGAAGCCAAAAAGCTCATGTCTCACTGGTTGGTTATGTTAGCAAATATGGAAGTCTCGGAGAAACCGAAAATGTTTGTAAAAAAGTTATTAGATCTGGAAAGTTTCCATTTCGTGTGTATCATCTTTCAATTCAGAATACAAAGACTGTGAACTCGTCGAGATTTTAACGGGAGATGTTTCAGTTGCCACACAACACGACCGATACATACATAATTGGTCATTACAACCCTTCAGTCAGGATTTTTGACCTAGTTTCTCACACTACTTATGTTGTGTGTGTTAATTTTATACATAAGTAGCGGGACCAACAGTTTTAAAGTCGACTCCGAACGACAGATTTTTGAGAAGCTTTTCATAACAATTTTATTTACTCTCCGAGTTTTTGCCAGAAATCTGCCGAGAAGAAATCGGCGGAAAAATACTTTTTTTTTGTGTTTTATTTTGATGTCTGACCAGGGACTCGAACCCTGGCTTTACGTCTAATAAGCCAGCACACTACCTATTAGACCACGGCGACCTCTCAACACGACCGATAGTCACTGCATTACTTAAGAATTTTGCAAGTTATCGATAATATACCATTCGAAAAAGTGGTAGAAAACTGCCTGCTGCAACCAATCCAGAAATCGATATTGTATTTCGTAATTGCAAGGTCGAGGTATTATAATGAAATAAAATTTTCTTAGGAATCAGAGTTTTATATGGAAAAAGTTTACTGAATCACTTCCTTTAAAAAATTTTATCTAAAATTAAAAAGTAACATGTTTTTTTGTTTTCCAGACGGTTTGTTTTTTAATGTCATATTCTACATTTTAACTTGAAAGATATTGTATCTCTAACATCTGAAAAGAAATTCTTTTGAATTCTGTTTTATTTATTCCTACCATTTTAGCTTTTGTGGTTACAGGTGTTTTCGCTTTTTTCAATTTTTCTTCCCTTCTTTCATTTATAATGGCTTGTCACTGTGACTGTATTTATGATATTAAAAGTAAGAGTATAATTATGAAAAAAATAAACATCTTTTTAGGTTTTAGTTTCCATTAGGAACCATATATATGTACGTACATATGTATATTTAAATAAATATCATTTGATATCGTATTATGAAAGCGAACAGCTGCACAATTTATTTTCTAAAGATCTAAAAGAGGCAAAAAAAAACATTTTTGAAGATCGAAATATTTCAATATTTCTATTGAAAAAGAAAGAAGAGATATCTTGAGAGATAAAACCGATAAACCGGGATTATTTAATTATAAAGTAATGGACTATAAAGCCCAGCATGTTAAAGATTTATAGTCATTTAAAGTCGGTTCAGGTTTAATAAATTGTATTGGGAAGTTTCGCGAATTTAAACAACATACTCGTAACTCAAATCTGTTAAGAGACCCCGTTGTTCATTCTCTTTCATCAATTCCGGTGTGATTAACATGGTAAACGAAGAGACATAGAGAGAGAGAAAGAGAACTACATACTCAAAGTAAAAGAAATCCCTTTACATGGATTAGTTGGAACTTCTTTGTACTCAAGCCTCTGTCGAGTATCCTTAGCGTATAAGAACTTATCTAAAGCAGATCGATTAGATCGCACAGGATTACAACTTAGCTTCTCACACCACACGTGCTGTGTGTGTGTTAATTCTTCTCCATGGATTGCAAGATCTACTGTTTGATATTGACTACGAATGATAGATTTTTGAGGAACTTTTCATGACAATTTTATTTCACTATCATAGTTGAGAGGAATTCGCCAAAAGCTATATTTGTTTCATATTCCGTTTTGTTCGATATGAACTGCTATTTGAACCACGAACTCCTGTCTACTAGGTCAACACACAACCCACTAAACTTGATCTTGGTATTGCTAAGTTTTTCAGAGCTCTGCAGTTACGCTACTGCTTTACGGACTGAGGATCTAATATGAAACTTATAGCGACCATACACACATACACAATTGATCATTGCAACTCTTCAGTCAGAATTATAACCTAGATTTTCACACCACTTATGTTGTGGATGTTAATTTTATACATGCGTGGTGGGACTATAGTTTAAAACCCACTCCGAACGACAAATTTTTGAGAAAATGTTCATGGCAATTTTATTTACTTTCAGAGAAAAAATCCCCAAAGAAATATATTTTTTTGGATTTTGTTTTGATGTCTAGCCTGGGGCTCCAACCCTGGCTTTACGTCTCATAAGCCAGCACACTACCTACTAGACCACGGCGATGGTTAGATACCTTATGCTTATAAGTTCTGGGCGCCCAAGATTTCTTCGTCGTTCAAATACCGGACAATGACAGAGAAGATCTTCTGGTTTCTTTCACAACATATGTCAGGATTACAACCTAGCTTCTAACACCATTTGTGTTGTGTCCGTTAATTTTATACATGGGTGGCTGGATCTACAGTTTAAAGTCGACTCCGAACGATACATTTTATGAGAAACTTTTCATGGCAATTTTATTTACTCTCAGAGTTTTTGCCTGAAATTTGCTGAAAGAAATTCGCCGAAGAAATATTTGTTCATATTTCGATTTTATCTAGAGGTATGAGCTTTGGATTAAACCTTAGACTGACGTCTAATAAGCCGATGTACTATCTACTGGCCTACAGCAGCTTCAACGGCAACTTTACGTAGATTAATTGGATCTTATTTGTACTCAACTTTCTGTTAAGTGCCTTAGCATATAAGAACTTCTTTAGAGAAGATCGGTCAGAGCACATTGGAAATTAGCTAAGCAAGTGAAAATACTCTGGAAGCCTTTCGGGTTATAACAGATGCCTTTAACTATTTCGTAAAACTTAAAAATTAACTTTCGTTCCTTAGTTAAACCTAAAATATTAGTCAAAACTGATTGTCTCTTCATTAGGCATCAGTAAATTGCTTTGCTTCAATAAAGAAATATCTTCAACTAAGCAGATTACTGGCTATTACAGCAGGGGGCTTAGGGAGATAGGTTTGCCAGATGTGATTGCTATGAAATAATCGAACCTGAAAATGGATTGGATTAACGGTGAGAATCTTCTGCTTATTCCTGGAGAACTGAAAGATAGTGATGCATAAAGTCACACACACTTATCTCGCTTAATTTTTGAAAATAATGTTAGGTTAGGTCAAGACGGAGTGGTAGCTCTGCTATCACAAAGCTCACTTGAGCACGCATAGCGACCTATTGTAACGGGACGGTTGAACGCTGTCCCTGTACTGAAAAAGTTCCAACAAAATCAGGGAAGAGGAGGAAGTTGGTCAGCGCAAGGGCCGCACAAAATTTACGTTAAAATACTGAGAATTTGGAACAATAAGTTGTGCATAAAAAATAAGACGCCTTTAAAGATCTTGGGAAAGGCGTAAATTGCCGAAGGGACTAAATTAAACCAAAAACTTATTCTTGCTCTTTGGACAGCTCATAAGTTTGTCCTTTTTTTCTTGTTTGGAAACCTATTGATTTACTCTTGATTTAATAACTCAATTGTCTCTTTAAACGAATGTCTTTAAATGCTACTGATTTGCCATTTAAGGCATTCGAATGATGATTAATGATCTGCAGAGAAGATCCCAATTAAAAAACAACAACAACAACATGTTGGAGAAAAAACAGAAAGAAAAATCAACGCAACGCAACAATCAAGTCAATGCTGATGACAACATACGTTCGGCGGTGTTGTGTTGTGTTAAGGAAATAATTAGAAATTGAAATTATAGAGCGATAAAATAAATTAAAAAGAAAGAAATAAAAAAAAAAATAAAAAATGAAAAGTAAACTGATGTAATAAAACAACTTTTTTAGATGAGAAACAACTTTAAAACACTGAAAGAAATGTTCGTTGTAAAACGGTGATTCTCTTTTCAAAAACGTTCGCTTTACATACCCTAACGACCTAACCTTAAAAAGAAGATGAAGAGCAATATGCAGGTGTTTTAATCTCATTTTCAAATAATTTTGGTGGTGGTTTTCAATTTTTTAAATTCAAATAATGCGTTCTGGTATAGCTAAGGCCGTTTTTTCTTTTAAACGTCATGCTTTAATGAACTCGTTAACATCTGTGCTCTGTTTTCTAAGGCAGTAAAACAAAAAAAAAAAAACTATCCCTTAACAGGAAACAGATTTTTATAGCCTTGAGAGTTTTTTTTTTTCGAGTCTAAGATAATTGCATAAATTATCTTAAAGATGTTCGTTCGTTCGTTCGTTCGTTTATGCGTTCCACTATTTCTTTAGTTTTATTGCCTTAATGATGGTGGTGGTAAGTGGTGGTAGAGAAGCGAATGAACTCTTTAAAGGGGTGGATTTTTTTTCGGTTTCCTTATTTAATTTCTTCATTTAAAAGTTGGTCAAGGGTTGTTGTGAAATGTAAAGGAATTCTATTATTGAAAACAATTTTTTTTTGGTTTAAATTTGGAAATTACGTTTCAAAAGAAATCGCATTACAGTGTTAAAGAGCTATAGAAACAAGAAAAATGGAAACACCCTCCCTCTTTCAATGAAAATGACTTGTGAAAATTCCAGAACATAATCAGAGGGAGGTTTTCTTACTTCTCATCTAGAGGAAGGAATCACAATAAATATTTTAAAATTAGTCAAGCCATTTCAGGGTAACTACCTTGATGTGAATGGGAAATTTGTATAGGATATCCAGGGCATTATTAAACTATTTTATATATCGACGACTCCGTTCTATAATATAAAGAAAAAGTGAGTTTTGTGTTATGAGCTCTCAAAGTTTTCACGCGATATACGATTATATGTATTCTAAGTAAATTTTACCCCATAACTTCGGAACGGATCGGCGCATCTTACCAATTTAGTCAGAATTTAAGTAGAGAACGTAGAATTTAAAAATGCAAGAACATTAATGCATTCTAAGTGTACTTAGAACGTTATAGATTGGAGACGTCGATATAACGGGTGATTTTTTAAATGTGTTATGAAAATTTAATAGAAAAAATACCGAAAATTTTATTGCCTTTGCTTTGGATGATAAATAAATGCCTACACTTATCTATTCAGTCCATCAACCATTGAACTCAAACGAGAAATGCAAAAGAAAGGAATGTTATCAGATAAAGGGTGCACACGCAGGACTAAAAAATAAAACAAGACACGATTGGATGCTTTCGGATTGTTAGAATTGAGTGTTTTTTGCTTTACCCTATAGCTCTTAGTCTCCTTATTCACTTACGACTTGCTTCTAAAAGAAACAATGATTTCTACATAGAAAACCCATTCTAAAGTACAAGTTTTTTCAAAATAGAGTGCCTTTTTGAAAAGCCCTTTATTTTCACAGCTATTTCTAGTTCAATGTATACTAGGGAAGCGTATTAAAACAAGAGAAATAAATTTGAAGTCTCATTAACAATGAAATTAAGAGATCTACGCTTTTGCATTGCCCCGTTACTTACTTAATTGATCATTAAAACCCATTGGACAGAATTACGACCTGTGTTAATTTTAACCATGAGTAGCCCGACAGTGTTACAGTATGTTCAGACTTGAACATTTTTTGAATCAATATTCAGTTTATTGATTACAATATTTTAAGTGTTTAGACATAACAATATACGCAGTTTAGCCGCTTATTCAATATTCATTTGACAGCTGGTAAACAAAACAGCTGGTTGTTTCAAAAACATTGTTTTTGTTTTGTTTGTTGTTTTTTTTGTTCGTCGTTGAATAGAAAGTGTTCGGAAAATTGTAATATGCCCACTGAACGTACTTATGACAGTGTTGTATTACAAGTTTTAATCAATATTATAACAATTTATGAATTTATTGTGCAATAACTAATTGACATTTCATATGAAATATTGAGATCAATAATGCCGTATATTGCGATTTACGCAATATAAGTGCATATCTGAACATAGTATAAAGTCGACTCCGGACAACAGAATTTTGAGAAACTTTTCATGGAAACTTTATTTAATTTCAGTGTTTTTGCCCGAAATCTGCTCATGAACGTCCAAGCTGGGGTTTGAAAAAAGGGCTCACGCCTAATAAGACAACACACTACTTACTAGACTACGGGAATTTGTTTTATTACTCTGTTTAATGCGTCACTGAGTCATACATATCTTGATCAATCGAGATATGGTTTTTCTAGGCAATTGGTCAACAAAATGGATGCCAGGCAACTAACTACACGAAACGAAATTTTTAGGAGTATACGAGGAACTTATGCAAGCCGCCGCGGTCTAGTAGGTAGTGTGTTGGGTTATTAGACGTAAAGCCAGGGTTCGAGCCCGAATTCAAAATAAAATACAAAAAAGTATTTCTTTGGCGATTTCCTCTCTCAGCAGATTTGTGGCAAAAACTTTGAGAGTAAATAAAATTGCCATGAAAAGCTTCTCAAAAATCAGTCGTTCGGAGTCGACTTTAAACTGTAGGTCCCGCCACTTATGGACATACACAACATAAGTGGTGTGGGAAACTAGGTCAATAATCCTGACTAAAGGCTTATAATGACCAATTATTTATGTGTGTATGTATAGGAGGAACTTATATGGGTGAGTAACACCATTGAGGTCACTAAGGCCCAAAATTTTATAAGAGGCTCAAGTGAGGTTAAGTCAGAATGGCAGTTAATCCAATATGTACGCACACTTAAAGCCAGACTAGGGTCTTTTTGGAATAACACAACACTTCTACTTGACAGTGTCCCCACTGTCATCGGTAAAAGTATGAGAAAAGTATGCCACATTCTAGCTTTCAGTTGCTCCAGCGGTAAAAGGACAGTGACATATGGGGGTTTATATATTCTCTTGGCAATACCCAGCACCAAATTTGCGTGGATTCCTAAGAGACAAGAGAGGTGAAGAATACTTATCAGGCAATAGATAAACCAATTATTAGACCTCCTTCATCCTGTACTAACCCGATAGCCAATAATTTGACAATTTTATGATGAATATGATGCTGTAATAATTTTAGAAGTTTCAGAGACTTTCTACCTTAAATAAGTGTGATTTTTACTCACATACAATTAAGGAATGTAATGGAGACTATGGCACCTAAGACAATAGATTTCGATTCTCAACAGTAAGATGATAACTTAGGAAATTTAAACGAATTAAATTAAAAATCACAACTCGTGTTTTTGACCTAACGATCTATGAATTAACACAAACTATTTTACAAAAGTTAGAAACCAATCAATTATGGTATAAATATTCAATTGCGAGAAAAAAATGTTCCATTCGAATAAAATATCAACCAGAATTGCCATTAAAAATGTCAGAACTTTATTTAAATAATCAATTTAAAAATTTTAAGTAAAAAAAAAAACAAACAGACAAGCCATTAGCATAAGACTTTAAAACCATAAAAAAGTCTATCCAAATTGCTATTTCAAAAGTCGTAAATCTTTATTTCCGAAGAGTTTTTATTTGTATAAAAATATGTATTTCTGTTGAAATTAATCTCTTGTTATTACAACCGTTTTTAATGAGTGTGGATCTAGTCACAATATCAAAACTACATGTGAAACACTGGACCCTCACTCACTAAAAACAGCAGTATGGCAGATGAAAGAAATATGGTTTATAAATTATAAAATAAATACAAAAGCACTTTTATGTATATTAAAAATAAAATATTAACAATTATATGTAATAAAATAAATTAATTATTTATGATTAACAGTGGCAAACAAAATTAAAGAACTCTCGTGCTGAAGAAATATTCAAAATTTTAAAGTGATTATAAACAACATTTACGGATTTTGTCGCTGATCTCAAGGACTAAAAAGGGAACAAAATTTATAAAAATCAATTATTCCTCGTTATTAGTGTGAAAGAACCAATTTCAGTTCTTATTAAATTTAAAAGTCAAGGAAATAACGTCTGGGTACACACAATACATAAAGTATCCTATATACCCAGTTTCAAAACGTATGTAATCAACAGAATTTTTTGAAAAGGAAGAAAATTAAAAGCCATAGTTAGATACTTTTGAACAACACTGGGGAAATTTTACTTCACCTAGGACTTGTCCCACACTATTTCTATTTGTTTAATTCGCTGTTGAATCTATTCACTGGTATAAGCTTCACTTCGTAGCAAGCTATCGCTTCGCTAAAATTAAAAAATTATTCTTAAATTAATATTTTTTGTTAAATCGTTTTTCTTTTGCAACATGTTGCTAAGAAAAATATTTAAATTAATATATCGGGTCCGCCATCTAACGTTTTTTTTTTCAACTAGTGCTTATTTCGTAAATGGTAACACTTAGCTCATGTCTGATTTGACAGATAATTAGTTTTATCCTTCCGCTGAACGAATATGTTAAGCCAATTGACCATCCAATACGTTTTCGCTTCGCTAAAAGGGCCTGCGATCGACTTACAGAAGATATCGAATTTGGCAAAAAAAAAAAATCATCTTTGCAGATGAAGCTCATTTCGATCTTGGCGGGTATGTAAACAAGCTAAATTGTGGAACTTGAGGCATAGAAAACCCGCACGCATACATTGAAAAGGCCGACGCACCCAAAACAAGTCACTGTTTGGTGCGGTCCGGAGGCATAATTGGGTTATTATCTTCAAAAATGAGCAAAGAGTGGCCGTTACAGTCAATGGGTATCGTTATCGGGCTATATTGAACAAATTTTTGTTCACAAAAATTGAAGAGGAGGATATTGGTAACATTTGGTTTCAACAGGACGGCGCTACGTGCTACACAGCCGAAGCTGCACTCGATATTTTGTGACCTCTTTTTGAAGATCGCATTATCAGTCGTAGAGCTGATGTCGTTTGGCCACCTCGGTGTTGCGATTGGACACCGTTGGATTATTATTTGTGGGGTCCCGTCAAAGATACGTGTAACGCCGACAAGCCAGAGACATTTGACGCTTTAAAGAACAATATTCGTGAAGCCTTTGGTGAAATACAGCTGCACACAATCGACAATATGCTTCAAAATTGGACCGATCGTCTAGGCTACTGCATGGCCAGCCGTGGCAGCCATTTGAATGAAATTATTTTCCATTATTAATCGAAAGTATTGTACTTTCAAATAAAAAAAGAAATTTGAGAAAATATTCAGTAGTTTTTTTTAAAGCATTTTCCAAGAAAAAAAGTTATTTGGCGGACCCTTTATAAAGGTATAAATAAATATTGGTAGCAGTGTTGGTATTTGTACCTATGAAATGGTTTCTATTGAAAAAATATTTTTATTTACTTCCACCATTTCTCCAACAACATATGCATAGGTCACGGCTAACTATCAGCGCCTACATTCTTAATCTGGCATTCTAAATTTTATTTTCAAAGAATTTCGACTTTATTTTTTTAAAGAATTTTTTATTTTTTTTAAAGATTTTTTCCTTTCTAATCTTTAATTTTGTTTGCCACTGTACTTATTGTACTTCCTATAATAAAATTATAATTTATTTAAAAATAAAATAAAAAAAATTTTCATCGTTTTTCTTACTTCTTTTTCTGGTTAAACACAAAAAAAAATAATAATAATAATGAGTAGCATAATTAAATACTCATTTACTATGTTTTATACAAACTTTATTTTGGCTTTTAAAAAAAACTAAAATAATATTTTTCTGAATTATTTAGTAATAATTATAAAAGCAACAACAACAACAACGAGAGAACAATAAAAAAAAATACAATTTATATGATAAGATTTTATTTTTAATTTATTATTTTACGTGTTTTTTTATAATTTTTTGATTTTTGTTATTACTTGAACAAACTACAACAATAATAATGAAACAATAAAATGAAAAGAAAAAAAAAACAAATAAAATATTATCAGCATTTAAAATAGTAACACAAAATATTATTAAAATGTTTTAAACAAATACAATATAAGTCGTATACATCATCATCACTACTATTTTGTTGTACAATTAAAAACAAATAAAAAGAACGAAATTTAAAAAAATGGGTGGAAATAAAAAATAAAACGAATTTTAATCAGTAAGAAAAATGAAAAATGACAACAATTAGGGAAACATATACAATAAATACAGTAGAGTTACAGAAATGTGAACAGATGGGAGGGAAAATATTCTTTATATATGATAATCAGGAAAAAGGTTAATGAAAACTATCGCGGAATTAATGTGAAACAAAAAAAAATTTTTTTAAACATACAGTATAAAACTAAAGTATACATACAGTATAAATTAAATCTGAAACATTAGCAAAAATTTTTAAATAGAATACTGTTTGTTAGCATTTCCTTGTTCCTACTGTAGTTGAAAAGTAATATTAAACCAAAAATTTTGATAATAACGCCCTCAATTTATATGTAGTGACCTAATTTTCATAAATTTTTGTTTTATATCTTAAAGCAAAGAACAGTAGAATTTAATTCGTATCGTATATTAAATTATTTTTTTGTTTTAATTTTTTTCACTAGTTTTTTTTTAAATATTTTTAATAGGTTTTGTTTTTATTAGTATTTTGTATACAATTTTAGTTTTCGTAAAATTTTTATTTTGCTTTTATTAATTTTATTTGTTTTTTTCTTTTATTTCTATTTCTATTTTTATTTAAATTTTATTTTTATTTAAATTTTATTTTTATTTAAATTTTCTTTTTATTTAAATTTTATTTTTATTTCAATTTTATTTTTATTTAAATTTTATTTTTATTTAAATTTTATTTTTATTTTTTTATTTTAATTATGTATTGTTCAACAAAATCAATTAGGTTGTTTTATTTTTAATTATATAAAATATAAAATATTTAAATATTATTATTAATAAAAACAATTTATAAAATCAATTTAAATGTCATGACTTTATTTATAAAATTGTTTAAAATAACTTTCAATAAAACTTGTTTAAATTAAAAACAAATAAAGAAATGCAAATAAAATAAAGTTCATTCAACTTCAAATTAAACAAAAATCAAGTAGAAGCCATTTTTGTTAAAAAAAAAAAATTCGTTGATAAACAAAAATAAAGACATTTTAATATGGATTATAATAGAATAAATTTAGAAAACTAGAACTAAACAAAAGAACTGAGAAAATATAAAAAAAAATAAACTATAAAGCATAAGTAAATAAAAATAATTTGCAATTAATACATGAAAATAATATGCATGCAAAAGAATAAGTAAAACAAAAATAAATTAATTATAAAGAAATGCAACAATAATAAAATAATAAAGCAATAAAATAATAATAAAAAATTATTTTGAAATAATTGGAGGGAAAGAATTATATTTTTATTTCATTAAATAAAATGCACCTGTACCTCGCTTCAAATTTGCGGAAATTGAAAAAAATTTACATTTTTGTTTGGAAAAACCGCGTAAAGTGAATACCTATTGTAAAAAGATTTTTCATCAAAAAAAAAAAAATAGTTCTATACGGTTAATAATTTATTAAAGTATGATTTAAGTAAAAAAAAGAAACTAAAATTTATTCCAATAAAAAAAAAACAGAATATACATATTATGTACCTATTTACACAAACTTTAAAATTTTCGGTAATTTTCAAAAAGTCTAATTTCTAGCTTCCGACTCATCACTGATAATTCTTATTAGATCTGCAATGGTTGAATTAGTTCAGTTGAATAGAAAAATCTTCTTAATTTAAAAACGGTCTTTTCGAAACACTATTCGATTCCGCGTAAACCGAGGTAAGGTTACGAGATGATATCAGAATAGTCAAAGATCTGATGGTGAATAAATGAAAAAGTTTAATTTAAACAAATTCAAACCCGAAGAGGCAACGAAAATGTAAGTGAATAATAAAGGAGGGGGAAATTTAAAAACAAAAGAAAAAAGAATATGGAGAAATAAATTGTTATTTTAAAAACAAAAAAAAAATTTAATAAATCGTAAGAAACATAAAATAAAAACCTATAAATATATAATGAAACATTAAATTTAATATAATAATAATTAAAAACTATAAAATTTTAATGTACAATTATATAAATAATAACAAATATATTTACTAATACCATAAAATTAAACCTTTTTAGAAAAAATTTAACATAAATAATCAATTTATTTATAACAAAACATACATTTTCAATTATAAATAATTTATAAATTATAAAAAAAAAATATAAAAATTAAATAATAATATAAAAAATTATAAAAATTATATAATTAAAAATAATAATAAAAATAAATTTAATATAAAATAAAATGATAAAAAGAAATAAATAAAAACCATAAAGAAAAAATTTCAAAATAAAAAAAAAATTAATAAAAAAAATAAAATAAAAATAAATATTAATTAACAAAAAATAAATTTAAAAAATCATCAATAAAACTAAAGAAAAACTTGTTAAACTTTCAATATACATAAAAATGAAAAAAAATTATATTAAAATAATAAAAGAAATTTAATATTCAATACTAATTAAAAAAATAAATATGAAAAAAAATAAACAATAAAATCAAAATAATTAAAAGCACATAAAATTTTAATATTATATAGGAAGAAAATACATATCATTAAATAAAATCGAATGCTAAAAAAAATAATTAAAATAGAAATAAAAATTAATACAATAGAAAGAATAAATAATTATTAGACCATAGTTGCTAGTACTTTTTTGTCTTTTAGTTACAATTTGTAATTGGAATTAGAATCTAAACAATAAGTAAAAAATTACATTTAGAATTAAAAAAAATTAATATTATTTAACAAAATATTAAAAATTATTTTAAAAAAATAAAGAAGCAAATTAAATCAAAGATTTAATAATAAATAAAAAAAATAAAAGAAAATTAAAATAAATTAAAAAATTAATATAAAATACATTAATTAATAATATAAAATAAAAAATAATAAATAAAAATAATAATAAATAAAAAATACTAATAATAAATAAAAATACTAATAATAAATAAAAATACTAATAATAAATAAAAATGCTAACAATAAATAAATGTATTAAAAGTATATAAAAATAAATTAAAATAATAAAAACTATTAAATATTGTTTGATACGCATATAAAAAATTAATAAAAATCTTTTAAGTGCTTCACGTAATTAAGAATATTTTCGGTGAAGGGTAAACTGATTATAATAACAATTCAAGATCAATGATAATGTAATTAATAATTTTTTATAATAATAATTTTACTTTTATTTACATTATTAGCAGTAATAATAGCAGTATCAGATATCATTATTCTTATTATTATTTTCATTATTTTTATATATTTTTTATTTAATAAAAAAAATAAATAAATAAAATAAATAAATAAAAAAAAAAAAAAATTAAAATAAATAAAAATAAAAAAATAAAAAAAAAAAAAATAAAAAAACTTTAACAACATTTTATTTCGCTTTCGTTAAAGAATAACTGATATAGTGGAATAAGATGTTATTATTCAAAGAATAAAAATTTAATTTTTAATATAAAAATTATAATTAATAAAAAAAAAAATGAACAAAAAACAAAATATAAAATGAAAAAATATTGAAAATAAAATGAATAAAAATAAAAACTTGGTAATAAAAAATAAAAGTAGAAAAAATTATAAAAAAATAAATAGTATAATAAAAAATATAATAAAATAAGGGAACATAAATAAAAGATTAATACCAAACTGAATTAATGCCTTAAAACTTATAGGTATCAAAATTTTTAATAGTTTTAATGTATGTATTTACATACGAGTATGTATATGTATTTAATTTCTTTTTTATAACAATATCTAGAGCTTAAAAATATAGTTTAATATGTCTTTAAAAGCTAATATCAAAATCAACAACTACTAAATAAGCATAGACCCACATAAAATATAATAGCCCTTAAAACAATTAAATTTTTCAAAAAGCATTTAACCTTTAACCCTAACAAATGCTTACAAAATCAAATTAAACGAACATTTTTAAGGTACTAAAATAAAATCTAAAACAAAAAGAGGAAAACGAAGAAAATAAAAAACAAGTAAAAATGTTTTTATGCCTCTATAAAAGTCTGTGATAATTTCTCTCGTATTACTGTACCTAAATGTAGTGGTTGTTGCCAGTTAAAAATAAAAAATAAAAAAAATATAACGAAAAACGATGAAAATTTTTTTCTTGTATAATTAATTAAAACATAATGATTATTAAATAATACATACGAATAATTAAAATGTTTAAATAAAGATATAAAAAAAACTTGTACAAAAATTAATTAAAAATAAAATTAGGCTTAAAATATATGTACATATATAGAGTTGCCATTACTATTTTTTTATTATTTCAAAGCTAAATGCAAAAATTTGCAAAATTTATTCTGCTTTTGCAGAGATGTGAGAAAAATAAAAAAAGAGAGAGAAAGAGAGATAGGAGAGCTTAGAGAGATAAAAAAAACAGTAATGGCAAGTAAATAAATGAACGCCAACTTACGGGGAGCCTACACGTATGTTTCAGTGTATTGGATAATAGTGTGTGTTGTTATTGTAGCAACACAAAGTCTCCAAATTGAACCCAAAGAGTCAGAGAAAGAGAATGAGAATGAGGCAGCACAAATTTATGGAGAATTTTTAGTCAAAAAAAAAAAAATAAAATAAAAATGATCGCACCATAGTTATTTTTCTTGCTTTGCTTTGCTTTTTATATTGCTCTTCGTAGTTTCATTTAGAATTATTTCAGTGTATACACATTTACATTTTTTTTTTTGTTTTTTTGCTTTTCATTTCACAAACGGCGTTATCTTTGAAATTTTATTTTTTAAAAGAGAATTTTTTTAGTTTCATGAAATTGTTAATAATTTCTTAGCGTTATTTTTTAATAAATTTTATGTTTTTTATTTAAATTAACGGTTTTAAGAATTGTTATTTCTTTTACTCATAAGAGATTTGAATTTTATTCTTCTTTTCTCCATCATCGATTACTCTAAGAGCAGAGTTAAGCTATTTTCCATAATGGCGTTATTTTTTCTCAAATTATTTCATATTCTCCTTTTAATGATCATTATTTGCTTTAAAACAGTTTTTTCTTCTTTCTTTATTGTATTGTTGAGAAAAAAAAGGCACGAATTGAAAATATATTTTTTTTCATATCGTTAATTTTGATGTTGTTGTTGTTGTTATTATTATTGTTGGTATGTATATAGTATAAATATACACAATTTTTTTTATATATATAATATAATAAGAATATAAAGAATAATAACGAAAAAAAAAACAAGGTACATATTAAATTTCAACGCACACATTAGCAAAAGGCGGCAAATTTTATTTTTTTTTTTTATTACTTTTCAACGAATTTATCATTTTTTTTTTTATTATTTCGTTCTTATGGTTGGCGATTTTGTGTATGCGGCTGGTAACGCGAGGGGTTTTACAGTTAAGCAAGGAAGATGACAATTATTTTCTTCGTTCGCATAAATTCCTTTGCATAGCGTGTTCTTTGGCAACTAAAAGATGATTTATTAAACGTAAAGATCTTTTCAAGAACTGTTCTCGTTTGGTTTCTTTTACGTAAAACTTATTCTTAAATTATCGCTTTAATTATTCTATTCGTTTCATTATTTTTTCTTTTGTAATTTCTTCTCTTAAATGCGTTTCATTCTTTTCATTTTAATTTCTTTCTTTTTTTTTAATATTAATTTGAAAAAAAAAAAAATCCTTTAAAAAACCGCCGTTATTTGCAAACGATCGTTGTTTACCTTAACGTTACTCTTATAAGACTAAACTCGACTTTTACAAAACGTTGCAGCTCTACAAAGCAAGCGTCCGAGCCATAGAGCAGCATTTATTTTAATTTTTTTTCTTTTCATTTCACATTTTCCATCACTTCAAATATTGGCTTTTGAGTTTTGAGTTTAAGTGGTTATTGTTTTTGTTGTTTAGTTTTCTGGTGAGCGTATATGATGGCAACCCATGGTTGATATTTCATTTACTTTTAGCAACGCAACAACTGCTCAACTACAATACAATACAATACAATACGATACGACAGCAATATCATCATAATGACGTTCACTATCACACAAATAACAACAGAACGTACAACAACAACAACAATAACAGGCAGCAAGTAATAAAAATAACAACAATAACAACCACTACTACCACTTTAAAAACCTCTTCTGAACACTTACATTACAATAACAAACGCTAAAGCGAAATAAAAAAAAACCAAAAGAAACAAGATCGGGGAGCGAGAGAGAGAAAAACGTTAAAGCGAATATAGCGGTTTTTGTTAACGGGAAGGCAAAAAAAAAAATGGTGAATTATGGCGATAATATGATGCATAACAAATGGCTCATCACTAGTGATACTTTTTATTTCTTTACTAGCTGCTGTAGATCGGAAGTTTTTTGGTTTGCAATCTGTGCCACATATTTAAATTATGACTGCATACTAAGCTTAAAGAAAAGTATGTTATGATATCTTCTATATGCACTTAAAAAGCTTCTGTCTGGCTCAGAGTTCTATAAGGTCCAGACCCAGAGTTGGAAACATACAATATTTTTTAACCGATATTAAAAGGGTAGATTAGCTTTGATCAGATCGGCACAGCATAATACTCATTGTTTTTAAGTACCTACAGTTGGCAACCTATTAAACCGAACTAACACAGGCTCTTGTAGAGCGGAAGTTTTTTGATTCCAATTTCAGTGGTTAATGTAATTGGCTGCAATACTAAATGCTTTAAAGATATGGTATGAATTCGTCTATATGTCCGTAAAAAGTTTATACTTTGGACAAAAGAGCAATCAAATTGATTTTAAGACCCAGAGTTGGAACATGCAACGACTTTTTAAACAATAATAAAAGGTAGATCAGCTTTGATCAAATCCCGTTAGCATGACACTTATTTGTTTTTAAGTACCTACAGTTGGCAACCCTATTACACTAGAACCTCCTAACAGGAACTCGAAATATCTGATTAATAAAATTGAAACACAGAAAAAGAACAAGAAAAATAAAAAAAGAATAAGAAAATGTGGAGAATCTTGAAGAAAGCAATACAAGCTTGTACAATGGGTCAATTCGATCTCCGGCTACTGTACTTGTCACAGTTGACAAGTACACGCCCTCTAACCTAATACAAGCTTCTTAGCTCGGAAGATCAATATGTCGGCGATTATAATTATTATTTTTTATTATTAAGTATGTATGATGTAGGAATTCTTAAAATCTCGAAATAGATTCAATAGGATTGAGTGATTGCTAAAAATTATAGCGGCACTACATGCTTTGTATCATCCTCCTGAAACATTGGACCTACAAACATATGAAACTATCCAGCAACATTTATACAACAATCAGAAAACTGAAATAGAAATTCAGGAAGTTATGAAAGGAATTGCTAAAGACAATTTTAGGAATTTAGAAAGCCTTATTAGTTTTATTGGAAGCCCTGCAGTCCTTGATTAGGTCAGTTTTTGGCAGTACTATTATATTGTCTCAATTTACGTTAACAATTTACGCAAGTCTAGGTTTACTTGATATGTTATTCACAAATTAAATGGTTTTTAAAGCCAATTATATATACAGTCAAACCCGGTTATAACGAAATCCGTTGGACCAGAAAAAATAGTTCGTTATAGGCAAAGTCCATAATAAACGGGGTGAAGTCATGGAAGAAAATATAAAATAAAAAGAAGTTTTTTCATTTATTAAAAACAAAAAGTATTTTTTTTATTAAAAAATCCAAAATAAGTGGTAATTCTTTTTACCTATCAGCTGATTAAAGATCTTGAGTTGTAATTTAATGCTGCCATATTAATTAAAAGTAAAAACTATTGCCACACTTCAAAGCTTTTCCTAAGGGTTCATTATAAAAAAAGGTAAAATGTTTGAAATTTAATTACTGGAACCATTTAAAGTAGTTCCTTTACCTAACTGAGAATTCGTTATAAACGAGTTCGTAATAAACCAAGTTTTTTGTATGAAATTGTTATAAAAACATTGAGACTTTAAAATATTTACGTAATAACCAAGAATTTGTTATAACCGTGCTCGTTATAAATGAGTTTGACTGTATTTGAAAACGTATCTTAACAAAATATTATTTTCAAAGAAAAACAATTTATAATCACGCTTTTCAAACACAATTTTTAGGCGTTTTCCAGTTTACACTAATTTTTAACATCACTGTTCTACCGTAAACTCTTGCACACAGTTAAACTAATGCACACATACACATAAATTTTATACTCTCATCGTAAAATATTACGTTCGCTTGAACCCATGATTGTTGCACACATTCACTTATGTATTCAAACATATGCTGTGCTCTGATGGCAGGCTGGCAGGCAGGCAGACAACAACAATCCCAAACGGTACAAAACAATCGATCTTTTTCTTCTTATGACTACGAAGCAGAAGAAGAAGAAGATATGGTAAGTGTACTTTACTTCAATTTTTATTTTCCATTACTTTTTTCCTTTCTTTTAATTTTTCTTTCGTAAAACGCTCTCTTTCTCTCTATCTGTTACTGCTGATTATTATACTCTTGATTGTTGTTGTAATTTAAGTAACGAAATATACCTGTTAATGATTATTACGATAATGATAATGACGTTATTATAAGTAGAGATCAATACACTCTTGCAACACTCTTTTATAAAACAGAATAAAAAAAAAAAAAAATACAAACTCATTATCATTAAGAGTATTATTGTTTTTGTTTTAATTTCTTATTTTGTTTGCTACTAAGGGGAGAACGTATGAGAGAGAGCGACATAGACGTAACAATAATAACAACAAGTGATTATCATCGTTAGTTGTATGTTGTATGTAGTGTAGGTACTTGGACAATAATTGCAAAGTGTGTGTTTTGTCTTGAGCAAGAGATTCTCTCAATTCAGATCTAATCATTCTCTCTTAATTAAATGTATTGGAAAATGGTTGACTTTCTCTTGATTGTTAACTTCAGCTTAGTGGCTAGAAAATGCTATCATTTTAATAGAAGTACAAGGATTCGGAAAGATGGCTACAAAATATAACATCTCTGGTGATATAAATTGCATTAGGCCACAGAATAGCTCGTTTTGAAGGCAAAACCTTAGGCTGCACTTTGTTCGAAAACACTTGGGCAATTCACACAAGCCGTTGTATCGTTGTATTCATTGTATTGTTGGACGATTATACTACTGTATATGCATGTTGTGGATAATTTTCATGTAAAAATTCGATACACTTATACACATTTTTTTCATATGTTTTTCAAAAGTTGTATTGGTTTCGTGCTATCAAATTATGTGAATGCCAATATTAGCATTAAGCATTCACAAACGACCAAATGTATTCAATACAACATAAACGATACAAAGTCGTGTGAATTGCCCAACTATTCTGTAATAAATTACTTGCGTTTAAAAATGAGTGATAATTCGAAACGTTATGGTTATAATTCCCTTTTTGGCTACAGAAAAGGTAACGCTACTTGCCGGAAGTTTACAGAGCCAAAGCTGCAACTAGAAAACAATTGCACAGTAGTTTCCGATCTAATAAATATGATGTTACAGAAGTGTTTTGTTCTAGTCGATCAATCGCTTAAAAATCGTTGAAATCAAGCAAAAATACAAACTAGCAAGACCAGCAAATTAGCAATAGGGCCGCTGCTGCCGAATGAAATCGAAGTAAATGTTTATGGACGATGAAAAGTGCGTTAATACACCAATAAAGTGTAACTACACCAGTTGAAGCTTTGGCTGGCGATTGTAAAGCCAGAGTTGATATTACGAATGGTAGTGCTATTGTTCTGGTGGGATTGGATAGGAATTGTTAATTATTAGCATCTACAACGTGATCAAATGATTAATTCCGATCTCTAATATCAACAATTGAAGCAAATAGTCCAATTGATCAATAGAAAAGGTTTTGTGGCAATGGCAGACCACACGCTTTTTTATGACCAGAAAGAAACTGGGAGAGCTTGACTGGGTATTATTCCCTTTAACTCCATATAGATCATAAATAAGGCTGAATAGCGAAATAAAGAACGAAATAAACGAGCAAATGTACATCCAAATATGAATTACGTTCATCAGGCTTAGCGTAATTTTTATACATACACAACGACCTATTCCTGATATCTTAAGGTTCAGAAATTTCCCCGTATGAAAACCTTGAGGAAGAAAATGCGGTGTGTGAGAACGCAGAAATCTAGTTTTCTTGACAGTCAAATGTTGCATACCATTGCCGAAGAAAAACAAGTATGTACTCTATGACCTTAACTGCTCACAAGAGTGCTGGATAATAACATGAGATAAGAAGAATAAGATGGAGTGTCTGAAATCTACGCAAGGATTTAGATTGTCCAAAAAGAAGGAATACGCTCACACAAGATTTGCAACATACAAGCAAAACCAGAAGATCTGCAAAATTGCGATAAAAACCAAGGCAACTTTAACGCAAAGAAAATTTTGATTATGCGATAGTATCACAAGGCTAAAGAAACCATGTTCGATACCTGGGAAAAAGTCGAAAAATAACAGCATAAAACCATTTAAGATGGGAAGCTATAAGCTTCAATATTGTAATTGATACCAAATGGTTTCCTCTTGGTTTAATCTTAGGATCATAAAAGAATTTTTCTGTATATTCAAGTAACACAATATGTCCAAAACTGGGAATATTTATGATTGAAGCCCCACAGCTTAAACGTTTTCTAGGATACTTCTGGTACAGATGCAGCAGGATTTTGGTACGTTTGCGACTGGTTAATTACTGTACAATATTTTCAATGCATGAACAGGGCAATGTTTAAATGGATTTTGGAATGGGTAACTGGAATAGGTACTTAAACAGGAATAGTTTCTCAATAAGTCTTTGAGCCACTTTGCCCATAGAGTGCTGGTAAGAGCTTCAATATCGAAAATAGAAATTGAAAGGAACATATTTGTTGCATATAAATTTTTCCAGCGTATGCTAAAAGTGTGAGGAAATCCTTAGAATAACAGCAGCTTGAAAATAAGTCACACAAAGTAAAGATTATAACACAAAAACAATCTCTTTTTCTCGTTCTCTCTTTCTTTTGTGAGAGAAATACAGTCAAACTCGTTTATAACGAACTCGATTATAAAGTTCCAACGTTTTAATATCAATTTTCATACAAAAAACTTCGTTTATTACGAACTCGTTTATAACGAATTCTCTGTTAAAAGGAACTACTTTAAATGATCCCAGTAATTAAATTTCATGCATTTTACCTTTTTTATAATGAACCCTCAGAAAAAACTTTGAAGTGTGGCAATAGTCTTTACTTTTAATCAATATGGCAGCATTAACTTGTAACTCAAGATCTTTAAGGTTCAATTAGTCGTGACTTTACCATAACGCTGTAGTCGTAACATAATCCATAACCGTAAAATTACTATTAGTAGCAATCAGTGCTGCCATGGCCATAAAAAGCTGTTTACGTTAATTGCACTATGTATTTTTCAAAAGTACAAAAGCAAACAAAGAAAATGTGTATACATGTAAGTAAATTCAGCAAACAGCTGTCTATTGTTATGGCAAAAAACTAAAATTCAATTGGTACATATGGTTATCGTTATGACTATGGCATTATGGTAAGTCACCTATAATCGAAAACAGTGATGTCCATAAAGATGGTTAAAACAGCTGATTTATATGGTTATGGTTAAGTCACGACTAATTGAACCTTTAATCAGCTGATAGGTAAATAGAATTAATACATAATAAAAAAAATACTTTTTGTTTTTAATAAATGGAAAAAAATTCTTTATATTTTATATTTTCTTCTATGACTTCACCCCAATTATTACGAACTTTGCCTATAACAGACTATTTGTCCTGGTTCCCACGGAGTTCGTTATAACCGGGTTTGACTGTAATATTGAAAAAAATAATAAAAAGTGGAGAAAAATAAAAACATTATTGTGTATAATAATGAAATGACAATGACGTATACAAAATTAAAAAAAGATTAAAAAATTAAATAAAACGAACACTAAACAATCTCTCACTACCTCTCTCTTTCTAGTTTAATAAAAGAGAACCCAATTAAGACTTAAATTCTCTCTCTTGAATTCAACTCAACAATTTAATGCGAAAGAAAGGTGTCAGTTTCCTTTCTTCTCATGTGATTGTGTTGTATTGAAATGTTATTTGGTAGTGGTGCACGGATAGCACAAATAAAATTCTCTCCAAAAAGCTTAATTTGTTCGTATGTGTAGGCATTAATCGTAATTACATGGTTTTTTTTTTCTTAATGTTAAGTTAATCATTTGTTCTACTCATATTTCGTAATTTCTTCTAATGTATGTATGGCTTGTTTTTATTTTCTTCGTTTTATTAGAGAATAAAATAGAAGAGTAGAGATATGTGACACAGTAAACAGAGTACTTGAATTACTCTACCACTCTACCAGTATAATTTCATTTACTATCGGTCGTATGTTTTATTGCCTAATACTCGTAGAAGAAAAGAGTACGCCAGGAGAGAGAGAGAGTAAGAGAGTAACGTATTTTAAGAAATTATTGTTTTGCTGTTATGATAACTAACAGTGCTGCCAATTTTATAATTTTCAAAATCACTAAAGTAATCAAATAAAAAGTGTTTTTAAAAGAACAAGATTTAAAGAAATATTTGGTAGAAACTTTAAAGCAATTTTAAGCCATGCAAATAAATTAAACCTTTTTATATTTTTTAATTGCTTTTTATTTTAAATTTTTGTTTAATAATACCTGAAAAGTGGTGTTGTGAATGAATGAAAATTGTCTAGTTATAGTATCTATAACTGGCGTAATCTAGTAGTTAATGTCTTGGGTTAGCTCAGACACCTTCAAGAAAACAAAATCTGAAAAAATATTTATTCGGCGGCTTCCTATTAGCAGATTTCTGGCAAAAACCCTGAGAGTAAATAAAATTGTCCAGAAAAGTGCGGAATCGACATTAAACTGGTAGGTCCCACCATTCATAGCTAAAATTAAAACTTACAACATATGTATGTGTGAGAAGCTAGGTCGTAATCCTGACTGAAGCCAAGGCAACGAAACTAACGGGCATACTACGTAAACAGACGGCAAATATTGGCGGACCAACACAGGTCAAACGAAAAGTGATTATGGCGGCGACGAACTCGTTATTACTGTATGGAAGCGAGATATATGGAGATGCGCTGAAGTTTAAATCGAAACGGAAAACTAAGAGTTGCCTCGGCCTGCCGCACTGTATCGGGCGCCGCAATCTTCATGGTCGTCGGTGAAATACCTATTGACCTACTGGTATTTGAGCAAAGAAGATCTTGGAAAACGAAGAGACACAATCTTGCTCAAACATTACGGCGATGGCAAAGTAGATGGAGTGAGCAAACAAGCGGAAAATGAACTTATTCCGTCTATAAAAACATGGATACGAAGAAATTTGAGGGAAACTAACTATTTTCTGACCTTGTTTCTTTCAGGTCATGGTTATTTCCGACAATATCTATACAGCATGGGCAAGATGATTAATCCTGACTACATTTATTGCGAGGAAATGAGTGACGACGGTGAACACACATTCTTCCACTGCATTAAATGGCCAGACGAGAAGAACATGTTGATAGAGCAACAGTTTACTTCCGACAACATTGTGGACTCAATGCTCAAAAGTGCGACGAAATGGAGCGCTGTAAGCATATACGTTGAATGTGTACTCCGCAGGAAGAAGGACGACCTTGACACAATAAAACGAAATGACACATGAGGATACAAGCCAATAGCATTAAGCTGCCTTTAAATATGGCGTACCCAAACGTCGGTGAGTAGACAACGGTTCTTAACTGGACGTCGATCTGGGCCCTTCCCGAAGTAATGCAGAAGGTAAGGGAGTAAGTGAAGTCGCCGTGGTCTAGTGGGTAGTGTGTTGGCTTATTACACAAAAGGTCCGGGTTCGAATCCCAGGTCAGACATCAAAACTAAAAATATTTCTTAGGCGACTTCCTCTCAGCAGATTTCTGGCAAAGACTCTGAAAGTAAAAATTGCCATGAAAAGCTTCTCAAAAATCTGTCGTTCGGAGTCGACTTTAAACTGTAGGTCCCGCCGCTCATGTATAAAATTAACCCACACAACATATGTATGTGGTGTGAGAAGCTAGGTCGTAATCCTGACTGAAAGATTGTAATGGCCAATTATGTATGTATGTATGTAAGGGAGTATTCCCAGAAGAGGAGGAGGGATTGTTTTAGTGGAAGCGCCACACGACGAAGTTGACGACGGTCACTGTAAGTGTGAAGCATTTTAAAACCTACCTCATATGACACAAAAAAATGACTGAAGGGTTGTAATGGCCAACTATGTTTGTATGTATAATATCTACATAGTCTTATAAGTTCAAGTTTCTTTTTCAATAGTCTCATATTATTCTCGAAAATGAAAGAAAACTAATAAAACTATAGCAGGAAAGCTTGGAACAGCTTTGCTGACTGACAAACCTTTGATTCAGACATCAGAAATTACTCCAATCAAGCCATCAAATATCCTCAAATACGAAATCATTGCTATATCAAGCCTCAAAATAAGAATAACACTTCAGAAGGCTGGATGAAGGTCACGAAAAGTACTTCTCTTCTTAGTGGGCAGGCAGAAGATTTAAAGTTTGCCCAGTGATATATACGTCGTAACAACTGAAAAATTGTGTGAGTGAGATGGGCAATTGTATGTGCAATGCTTCCCAAAGAAAACCTTTAAGCGAAAATACGCTAAAATGATAATGAAGAGTGTTGCCATATTGCGATAGGCTGCTTGGGGTTTGTTTAGTTATGTATCTAGATTCAGAAATTGTCTGAACATTCGGCAGTAAGTTTCCCTTTGCCGCGGACAAGAAGTCATTGAAATAGTAATTTATGCAGTACAATGTGAATTTGAAGATTCGCGAAAATTAAGTACGGCAATGCAGTGGCATTTGCAATTGCTGGGTCTTAATCTTAGCGAGCAAATCGAGGGAAGCTTTAAGAAAAAATAACTTCTTTTCGACCCAAAAATAAGCTTAAAATATGGAATAAAATCATGGAAGCTTGAAATTCAATTTTTCAGCAATCTAATCTTGTAAATTCAATGAAACGGCAGAGGTTAACAAACCGAATAAATCTCCGTTTAAGTATTAAGACATTATTCTGTATTATATTAAGCCACAACAAAGGCTCTCGATAACATAAAAACAGCTTCGTAAAGCTGGTTCAATAGTTTCTGAAGTTGTTTCAATGCAATAAAACCAAATTTTTGCTTCGATTCATAAACATGGATTAGAGATAAGCCTACCACTTAACTGCTCTCACAAATGGAGAGTCAAAAAAGAAAGCAGGTTAACGAGCAATGCCTCCAAAAAATGTCAAAACAATTTCATCTGCTGGCACAGGATTGGTATACTAGTGTAGTGGATAGTGCACTAATCTAGAGTGCTGGATTAGAATGTGCGATTACTCTCGACTCTGAATTGTAATACTTAGACAATCTAATGCCCTGCATGTATACATACATCTAAGTCCTGATAGTGGATCTTAGTTAAAAAATAAAATATTTGCCAACGGAATACCAAAACCGTTGAACAAGTTGAGCCCGGTTTTCCCAAATTTATCGAGTTCGTATTATTTAAACTCAAATTTCATTTAATAGAAATGCACTTTGGCATGTAGAAAAATTTTTTTAAAAGAACTTTTTATGATGAAAGAATCCCATACAAAATATGCTTGTATAAGTTTGTTGTTGTTGGATTTTGTTTTTAATTTTTATTATTGTTTATAAAATTTGCAATTTGTTTTGCTATCACTTTTTATTGCGAAATTATAAAAAAAAAAAAACGAAAATTTAAATGAAATAATACGATCGCTGCATGATAACGCTTTTTAAAAATAAATTAAAAACTTTTTCATACGTAAACGCTGCTCTTTCTTACGTTGATTTTATAATTTTTTTTTCTTTTTTCTGTCTTTCATTCGTTTTTTTATTTCTAAATCTCACGCAAAGAGATTTCAATTGAAATTTGCTTTCAAAAGCCAAACCCAATTGACCGAAATAGCAAAAAATATTATTGCTTTGGCAATTAAATCTTTTGAGTATTGTGTTGTATGAGTTAATATGAGATTGATTAAAAATATTTACCAAAAATCGAGCTTCTGTTAAGAAATTGAATTTTCATTTACCTGCAACGAAAAGTAAAACATAAAAAATATACGTTAATTAAGGCATACAGATAAGAGTAACTTAATGTTTAATAATCGAAATAAATAATAAAAGTATAGCATTATTAATTTATTTATTATTGATTACGAGTGGATTCAATAAGACCTTATCATTGGTGTGGATAAACAAACCAGAACCTCAACCCTTGCACTCACAGTGTTAGACTGTTTATTACTTAACTTTACTCTAAAGTGATAAACTAAAGATTACGCCTTGCGCGTAATATGTGAAAATAAACATTTCTTCTGAAAAGTGTATGCACTACGCGAAAGTAGTTGGCAGCCCTGCAATATAACTTACATTATCATTAGCCAATAGGAAAACAATGAAAACAATTTTCGTGACGTCATTGATTCAACATGCGCACAAAGTTTTAATTTTGTGTGCGTGATGGCGTAATCTTAAGTTTATCATTCTTGACTTTACTTACTTAATTGGTCATCCGAATCCTTGAGTCAGGATTATGACATAGCTTCTGATACCACCCAAGTTATGTGTGTTAATTATTAGTGTAGGGACCTACAGAATTTTAAGGAACTTTTTTATTTATCCTAAGAGTTTGCGTTTTCTCTAGTAATAACCCAAGTTCTTGTGAGATCCAGCCGGTTTTGCTGACAAAATTTATCAGATTTTTCAGTGAATATCCTTAAGATACTAAAATGCAGGTTGTGTAGGTTCATGAACCAAGATAACTTTGTTTACGTTCCTCTTAGGGGCAAGAGACGGGAAAATTCTACACACACAAATGCACTGAATCATTTGGGATCTCTCGAATCTTATTTAAATTTCTTATTTAATTGGTTACTACTATAGCCCTTTAGTCCGAATTACAACCCTTTAGTCAGGATTACAATCTAGCTTCTTACACCACTTAAATTTAGGGAGTTAATTTTGTTCATGGGTAATGGTCATGGGTCGCCGTAGCCTAGTAGGCAGTGTATTGGCTTATTAGACGTAAAAGCCCGGGTTGGAGTTGTAGTAAAGTGCTACGAATTAACGTCCAACATCTTCACGATCACAATGTTAGCCCTAAACAGAATTCTACATTGGCGACTGCATAGGTTTTTGGTTAGGTTTGTAAGTTTAGTGTGGAATAGATTACTATTCAGATTTTCGTAAAGTTATAATCGAATTTAAAAACCCTAGACAGAAACCAATTTTATAACAAACGACAGCTGCAATATAGAGTGGACCGAGAGATCGTGTGGCGATTATTTTACATGTGATTATTGGGACATTACTTATTTATTTATTAAATTTGACGAGCATGTTGCCCCCTTGAAGTCGCTGTGGTCTTGTAGGTAGTGTACTGGTTTATTAGACGTAAAAGCCAGGGTTCGAGACCCAGTCCAGACATCAAAACAAATTACAAAAAGTATTTCTGCGGCGATTTCTTCTCAGCAGATTTCTGGCAAAAACTCTGTGAGAGAAATAAAATTAGCCATGAAAAGTTTCCCATAAAATCTGTCGTTCGGAGTCGACTTTGAACTGTAGGTCCCGCCACTTATGTATAAAATTAACACACACAACATAAGTGGTGTGAGAAACTAGGTCAATAATCCTGACTGATGGTTTCTAATGACCAATTATGTATGTATGGAATGGAATCCACAATTTATATTCGAACGACACATTTCCGAAAAACTTTTCATCAAAATTTCATATACTTCCTGCTTTTTGCCTGCTAAGAGAAAGTAGTTGAAATAAATTTTTCGTTATGTTCGAAATGCTAGATTTAGGGTTTGAACCACGGGATCTTTTCTAGTAAATCCATTCACCCGGCTTCGAAACTACAATCAGCAATAAAAGTCCAACTGATATAAATTCATAATAGCCTATATCACAATGAAATTTTGCAGCTTAGTGTTCTTCAAACCTGGTACTAGAATTGAATTTTTAAGTGCGCCACCTTTATAGGACAATCTAGGTAGATATGGTCTTTAACTTAGAATCGCAAAAATCCTGACAAGGTTATTTGGACGCAAATAAACATTGCCGTAAAGTTACGTTATTTTCTCATGCAATAAAATCATAACTGGATAGCGGTCTTTGGCTCGTAGGATCCTTCGGGGTCATTTTCGAATAATGATAATCCAACAAGCAGTCACTTTTTTCCAATGGAATGGCTTTTTTATGCAATAATTTTGATTTAGTAATGAGTCTCGTCGGTAAGGAAATTTTAACTTGAACTTCATATGGACGGAGATACAAATCCAAATTGAAAATACATCATGAGGAGGCGAAAGATAGGTTTTTCATGTTTCGTTCGCGACGCCTGCAACGTTTCTAAACACTTCAAATTTTTTTATAATCTTGTCAATCCCTTCCACAGTCGATTATGATAACTCGAATCCTCCAAATAAGATGCTCCAAAAGTGGCAACGTTTGACTCACGACTTTTGTAGTGAGTTTTCACAATATTCAGGCATTTGTTGGTTATTCCCTTTGATTATATTCCCTTTGATCATAAATATAACGCTTTAAATATTATTTAGCAGCTGAAGCTTTGCTATACCGGTGTTTTGGGAATCACTAAATAGATAACCCCATATGTGGACTTATTTTTATTTATTTATTTATTATAATTTACATAGCACAACAAGATATGAATCTTATAATTGACAGTGCTATGTTGGGAATCATTAAGATTTAAAAATTAACAGTGAAACAAAAATACATTAAACATTAAATATAAAGAAAAAAAAATTTAATATAAAGAAATTAAAAAAGTAAGTAAGTAAATAAGTGAATCGAAAATATTTAAAATAGAATATTAAAAAGTTATTATAAAAGAATATTAAAGTTAAAAAAGTTACCATTTGCAAAAATTAGTATAAAAAACTGGGAATAAAAATATATCCTATATAGACCTAAAAATAAATCACAAATAGTAAAAAATTTTCCTCATGAAAATAATTTGAATAACTCCTTCTTGAACGCGTTTGCATTGCCTAGATTCTGGATGTAATTTGGTAGGGAATTCCAAAGACTAGTGGTGTGTATAAGAAACTGTCTCTGAGATAAAAGAGTCCTAAATCTTTGCTGAATAATGTTCCTACCGCGGTAGGATCTAGCAAATTTAATTCGACAAAATAAATATTCCGGCCGTCCCGTGTAAATTATCTTATGAAGTAGAATAAGGCATCTAATTTTCAGGAGATTATCAAATTCTACATTAAGAATACGGCAGGCCAAATGGGAAATGTGATCACGACGCCCCTTCTGAAAGACATATCTAGCTATGTTATTGAACGCCAAGTTAAGTCTACGTTTATCATCACAATCGCAGTTTGCGAAAATTTCACACCCATACAAAAGTACCGGAATTAAGTACGTTCTGGCAAGTTGCATACGAATGACAAAAGGAGTCGAATCAATAACAGTCCACAAGTTCCTAAGCATACTATAAATTCTACCTACAACTGCACCTATATGGTTAGACCACGATAAACTGCCATTAAAGACAATACCCAGATTTTTCGCAGATTTGACAAAGTCAATCTTATTTCCCCTGATGCATAATTCAGGCATGACAAATGATCTGTCCGTTCTCGAAAGTATAATACATTTAGACTTGGAGGGATTGATGCAAAGACCATTGGCCGAGGCCCAGTTGTCAATCCTTACCAAATCACTATTAATATAGTCCAAACAAGAATCAATATTCTCCCTTGGAGTACTAGTATAAAGCTGCACATCATCAGCATACATATGAACATTACAGTGAATCAAGACATTCGGTAAATCATTTATATACATACAAAATAACAGAGGCCCAAGTATTGACCCCTGGGGAACACCTCTACTAATATTAAGTGGATTTGAGATATTGCCATTAAGATGTACTTTTTGAAACCTATTCAGCAAATAAGAATAAATAAGATTACAAGCAGAATTTGAGAAATAAAAAAGCTTCCGGAGCTTTTTTAAAAGAACTTCGTGATCGACTGTGTCAAAAGCCTTAGTGTGATCAAGCAGAACCAAAAACGCTACACTATTTTCATCTAGTTTCGACCTAATATCTTCTACAACATTTATCAGAGCTGTAGTACAACTTCTACCTTTCATAAATCCTGACTGACTGGGGGTAAAGTAATGGTGACTCTCCAGGTAATCAGTGATCTGTCTGGCTATTATATTCTCCATTACCTTGGACAAAAAAGGGAGGATAGCAATTGGCCTGAACTCGTTGTTCGTTTTGGGAATGGGAAAGATTTTTGCCAGTTTCCAATGTTCAGGAAAAGTAGATTTAGTCAGAACAGTATTGAACAAGTGAGTAAAATATGGTAAAAGTTTAGGAGTCAGAGCTTTCAAGAATAAAGGATTCAAATCACCAGAACCTACCGCGTTCGATTTTACCGCTGAAATACATTCCAAAACCTCGAACTGATTTACACAGCGAAAACTAAAGGAATGTTGTGGTAGAACACAACAAAGATCATCATAGAAGTTACCGATAGAAGTTGGAATCTTAGCATTTACGAACTGGTCATTAAGAATATTCACGTCCACATCAATATCCGTTCCAGTACTTTTTCGGCCAATTCCTATTGCAATGAAATAAGGTAACGAGTATCTGAGTTTGAGGACGAACTACAAAAGACTACAAGAACCAACAGATAATTCTGCTGATTAAATCTAATTCCCCACAGAAAATAGCCTCCAAAATAATGTAAAAGGAAGACTGTTGCCCTTGTGGCATGTCCAGTCGACATAAATAAAAATAAACCAAAAGAACTTCTCAACTTGGGCTTTTACTTTCGGAACCATTTCACAGCCTGTCTATTTCCAAAAACTGTGCTAATGAGTATATGCCCAATAAATGCCTTAAAAG
This sequence comes from Sarcophaga peregrina, assembly GCA_014635995.1. Lineage (NCBI taxonomy): Eukaryota > Metazoa > Arthropoda > Insecta > Diptera > Sarcophagidae > Sarcophaga > Sarcophaga peregrina. Next base: position 26,787,644 of record CM025789.1, on the reverse strand, counting down.
CAATGGAAATCATAAAAATCTTCATTAACATTAAAGTGTCATAAATTACATGTGAAACTTAAGTTTAGGAACGCATTTGTAAAACAACAAAAATTTCAAATTATAAAGGAAAATAAGAAATTTACTAATGAAAACGATCTCATGTGCTGAAACAACGAACTCTCCTCTGCTAATGGTGACTGGCACATGTTAAAAGTGCAATAAATTCATCAAAATTAAAATAAGCATTCAAAAAAAGGAGACAATTTAAGGAAAGAAAACAAACAAATAAATTAAACAAATTATAAAAGCCCGCATATATTACAATGGAATGAATGGATATATGCAATGAAAGAAATGAAAACAAGAAACCCCTTTTCCTGATGACGCTGGGCAGCAACCAACTGCAACATCCACTATCACAACCACCATTACAATTGTCACATAAAATTGACAGACATACGGCATAAAAAACGAAAGAATTTTAAAAAAAAAAAACTGGAATAATGACCGATCGATGGATGGTTCATTGGGCATCGACTACTGTTTGACGTCAGTTGTAATTCGAGTTTCCTGGTATAAGTTCTGCTCTGACGTTTACTGATGGCGGCAACATGCTAGTGTAGAGCAGTTTTATTCTAAATTTACAAAATGTTGTCTCTGCTCGTTTGCTCGTTTATTCATTCATTAGTTTCTGAACGGTTTTTTTTTTGGAAAACTAAGAAACACAAAACCCACTCAGCACGCATGCGCCTGCGCATAATCGTTGCCAATAAAAACATTCATTAAGAAGAAAAATAACAAACAGACAGACAGACAGTCACAAGGATAGAGGATATAAACGGAACCAGGTTGAAAATACATAAAATCGATGAATTCAGTTGAAAAAAGTGTGTTTCGTTCTTATTCATAAAACACCCGAAGCCAGGCTTCTGCACTTCTGCGGGTTTAACGCACGCGTCAATGACTTTTTTCTTCTTATTATTATTGTTATTGTTATAGTTGTTGTTGTAGTTTTTCTTATTTTTATTATTATTGCATACATATAAAACAAAACGGCAACAACAATAATAACAACAACAAAGAGCAAAAAAATGCATTAACATTCAATATTAGCCATACAGGAAGAGGGAAATATCATTAAACAACAACAATAACAACAACAATATTAACATTAACAAATTGCTAAATATGCATTAAGAATATATGTATGTATGTATGTAGTTTAACATTCCTTCCTTTTCTTTTCTTTACATTTTTCTTCTGAATTTTGTTTCCCCTTTTTAACCGACTGACTTTAATAAACAAAAATTTTGTTTCTTGCAAAGTCAGCAAGAAAATGTTGACGCCGCTATGCCAATACCACCGCACACACACACACACAGTCAACCGCAAAATGCATCAGGCATTCATTGTGTGTTCGCTGGAAACCGTAACGGTCATTAACGTTTATGAATATGATTTAAATTTGTAATGAGGCAACAACAGGAATGATGTCATGCATAATGTGTTGGTGAAAATTAGTAGTGGAGGCTAGAAATTAGGTCTTTCTCTGTTTTAATTGTTAAGCATCTCATGCCTTCTCAGACCACTCTCCTTTACAATATAGTTCTCGTTGAGCAAAAACAAAAGCCAATGTCCAGGCATTTCCATAGTCTTCGCAGTTATACGTCCATTGAACAGTGCAGGAGTAGTGTGTTGGCATTCTAGACAAGGCCTCCAGTAATCAAAAGCCAGCTCTGACGTCTTAAAGAGAGAACATATGAGCTTATGAAATCAGTCGTTAGTAATCGACGTTAGACTGAAGGTCTCGCTACATACAGCTACGTGCAGCTAATAAAGGACACGAAGCTTACATGTGAGCTTGAAGCTAGCGGAAAATCAGTGCATCTTCATAAACTGACGTAATTCGGCTTCTTTGCTTACGAGGCACCTTTTCAGCTGTCGAATATTTTCTGAAATATTGCACCGCTTGGAAAACCATTGTTTTAGAAACTTTTAAGGCTGTTGCGATCTCCCGGTAAGAGCTTCCATCCTGATGCATTTGTAAAATAATCTTTCGAGTACTGAGGCCATTCCAACCAGTGGATGTGAAAATCTGATTACCTGGATGCCTCGCAGATGTCAATCTGTTATCGACAACAGTGGTTTTGCAGCAAAACATTAATTTTTTTCTAATAAATACATGTTTTTCATAAAGTTTACGGTGTGTCCTTAATTATATACACGACTGAAATCAATACTCTTTTAAAATATGGCCCATAGCTTTAAAAATAATAATATATTTGACACGGTAAGCAGTTATTTTCTACTACCAAGAGTTTAATTAACTAAACTTGGCCAAGTTTTGACAATATCATACAACAATTTGTATTTTATGCTTCAAGCTCACATCTAAGCTTCGTGTCCTTAATTAGTTGCACACAAAAATAATTGGTCATTAGAACCCATCAGTCAGGACTATTGACCTAGTTTCTCACACCACATATGTTGTGTGCGCTAATTTTATACATGAGTAGCGGGACCTACAGTTTAAAGTCGACTCCGTACGACAGATTTTATGAGAAACTTTTCATGGCAATTTTATTTACTCTCAGAGTTTTTGCTAGAAATCTACTGAGAGGAAATCACCGAAAAAATATTTTTTGTATTTTGTTTTTATGTCTGACCTGGGTCTAGAACCCTTACTTTAACGTCTAATAAGCCAACACACTACCTACTAGACCACGGCGACTTCTGCAGGTCTCGCCACTCAAGGGTAATATTAGCACACACAACTATCTGGTACGAAAAGTAGGACATAACACCCTGTGCTAACCTTTAGATTATGTGCCTACGAAGATTTTTTGCCCCTGTATAGCACTTTCTCTCTGCTGGAAGTGGCCGTAGTTTAGTTGGTAGTATGTTGGCTTATCAGACAAGAGACCTCTGTTCAGTCCCCAGGTCAGAGCTCTCCAACAAAACACAAAAATCTATTTCCTCTGCGACTGACTCTCGGCAGATTTTTGGCAAAAACTTTGAGAGTAAAATACAATTGTCATGAATAAGTTTCTCAAAAATCTAATATCCGGAGTCGAATTTAAACTGTACGTCCAGACATTTATGTAAAGGTTCTGCCAAATAACTTTTTTTTTGAAAATGCTATAAAAAAAAAACTATTGAATATTTTCCCAAATTTCTTTTTTTATTTGAAAGTACAATCCTTCCGGTTAATAATGGAAAATAATTTCGTTCAAATGGCTGCCTCGGCTGGCCATGTAGTAGCCTACACGATCGGTTTAATTTTGAAGCGCATTATCGATTGTGTGCAGCTGTATTTCACCAATGGCTTTACGAATATTGTCCTTTAAAACGTTAATTGTCTCTGGCTTGACGGCACCCCACAAATAAGAGTCCAACGGTGTCAAATCGCAGCTCCGAGGTGGCCAAACTACATTTGCTCTGCGGTTGATAATGCGATCTTCGCAATATTCGCACACATTCCGTCCGTCATTCCAACCCTAACCCAGACAAACCGAACAAAACGATATATTATAACTAATATCTTCGCCAAATTTCTCTCAGCAGCTTTTCGGACAAAATCTCTGATAAATTGCCATGAAATGCTTAACAAAAATCTGCTGTTGGAAATCGACCTTAAACCCATGGATAAAATTAGCATATACAACATGGTAGTGGTGAAAGAAACTAGGTTATAATCCTGACTAAAGGTTTATAATGGTAAGTAACTCTGCAGTTAAGCCTGTATGCTATATCACGCAGTCGAATTAGTACCTATTGATTTACAAGATCAAAACAAGACTGGCCCCATCCACCGCATAAGGATGAAAGGAATAAGTACGCAACACCATCATGTTTCAGTTGAAACGCATTAGAGAACTGAATGATTTTAAACTTAAAAAAAATTGTATTGCTTGTTGTCAACCTCTTATTTAGTTTTGTTCCACTTAAAATTCTTTACAAAAAATGCTATTCTTTACAAAAAAATGCTATTCTTTACAAAAAAAATGCTATTCCTTGTGCTATTTTTGCTATTCTTATTGTTGTTTGCTTGTTGCAACAATAAATATTTATTTAATTACTACTAATTGCCTTCAAAAGCTTAAATAGCACACGATGGTCTCGTGTAATCGTCTAAAGTACTTTCTCCATTTGCTTTGGCACCAACAAAGTGCGTTTGCGTATGCGTTGTTGTCATTACTACAGCATCTTTAAAGAATTCCTAAGGAAAATATTCACTCTAGGCTGGCAATTATGAGATAATTTTTGTTGTTGTTGTTGTTTTTATTGTAGTTGCCACAATTGCTAATTTAGCCACATGCAATTAAAATGCCTTTCTAGGCTTAAAGATGCTATAATTTGTAGTCACAACTGTTGTGGATTTGATATTAAAAAAAAAACAAAAACAAAAACAGTTTATTGTTCTTATTTGCACTGTGGTTATTGTTGTTGTTTTGTTGTTGTTGTTGCAACAACAATAATAAATAATTTATGCATACATCAGTGTAATTGCAGTAGATTTATGGAAAATAAATATCGTTCAATTGCATTCATAAAACCAAAGAGAGAAAACAGAAACAACAAAAAAACAACAAAATTATACTAAAGTAAAGCACAATAAGTAAGCCCAGAAAAGTGAAATGAAATAAAGAAATATTGCACTTAAGCATTCATTCATTCATTTATACATCCATTCATTCATTCATTCATTCATTCTTATAAAACCGATACAATGATAGAAAATCAAACCGCAATCTCTTCATGAATTCATACGTTCATACGGGGAAATACGCGGAAAACGGATTAAAAAAATAAAAAAAATGAAGAGGCAAAGAGAGGTGATAAAAGTATGTTAAAATAATTATGATTCATTGCTCGAATCGAAACGGATCGATCGTTGCCATCACAACATTCATTGATAATTGCAAATGCAGCAGGCAATTTAACGCGTTTAGAGTTCGCATTTTTAGGCTTTCAAGCATTTATTCATATTGAAAAAATTTTGTTTGAAAGCGTTTCATTATTATTTTCTTTAATATTTTCAAATTTAGGCGAAACATTAAAAAAAAAAGCGAAGAAAGCAATGAATTTCCACACACAATAGTTGAAAATAAACGAAACCGTAACCGAAACAATTTTTGTTTTTATGCCCTTAATTTCAGCAAATTATTCATTTGGTTTCTTAATTTTACTATTTATGTTTCTGTATTTATAGAGTCATTCAAGTTTCGATTTCTTTTTTCAAATGCATATTAAAAAACTAATTCAATAAACAACTCAACTGGGCATGTTTATTATACATGTAGATACTAAAGGTTACAGGAAAATTTGTCGAATGAGACTCTAAAAATGACGGCCTTTATTGTGTAAAAAGTGGCCGTGCTGTAGGTATTGTGTTGGCTTATTAGACGCGCAGCTACGATTCAAGACCCAGGTCAGGCATCTTGAACAAAACGAAATATGAACAAATATTTCTTCTGCGACTTCCTTTTAACAGATTTCTTGCAAAAACTCTGAGAGTATATTGCAAAGAAAGTTTTCTCAAAAATCTCTCGAATTTTAAACTCTTGTTGCCGGCACTCCTTAATAAAATTAACACAAACAACATAAGTGATAAGGAAGCCATGTCGTAATCCTGACTAAAAGGATGTAATGACCAATTATGTATGTAAACTTGTAAAACTTAGCTGCATATAATTGGTTTCAGATAGACCTTCTTAGTAAAGTATATTGTTTGTGGACCTAATAGGCTCAACTGTATTTCATATTCTCATATTATAGATTTGGAAGCTATCACTGATAAGTCCAGTGATTAGTGTTGTGGACTATTATTGTCTACTATGTGATGATATCAAACAGGCTCTTCGATTTGTGGTCTTAATCCTAAACTAATCCAAACTAGATATAATAAAATCTACTGACTCAAAAACTTGTTCCTTCTTAATTATTGGGATTACAATCTAGCTTCTCACACCAACCATATTACGCGTGTTAGTTTAAAGTCGAGTCCAAATTTTAATGTACTTTAAGAGTTTCCCCCAAAAAGACTGCTAAGAGTAAATCGCCGAAAGAAATATTTTTTAATATTTCGTTTTGTTCGCGACGTCTCAGTTGGAGTGTGATCTAATACGTCAACACCCTACCTACTAGCCTATGGCGTCTTCAAAAGGTGAAAAGTTTAGCTTCAGAAAAAAGAAGTGCTCCTCAAAATAAAATCAGACTAAGGGCAATGCATAAAATGGCTCATAAAACTTCTACGAAGAGAACGGCATCCCTTACAATATATGTATTTGGAGGTCCTTGATGCTACGTCAAAGGACAAATTATTCATAGTGACACACATCTCGAAATCATAAATCCTTGCAGGATTACATTTTGCTAATGTCGTTAAACCCGAGAGGAATAAATGTCAATGAAACGTCAACATTTACTTTTCAGAGGGCTACACATACATACATAATTGGTCATTACAAACCTTCAATCAGGATTATTGCTCTAGTTTCTTACACTACTTATGTTGTGTGTGTTAATTTTATACATAAGCGGCGGGACCTACAGTTTAAAGTCGGATATTTGAGAAACTTTTCATGGCAATTTTATTCACAAACTAGATGTAATAAAAACTATTGCCGCGAAAAGTTTTTTTCCCCTCTTAATTGATCATTACAACATCTTAGTCAGGTTTACAACCTAGCTTACCGCACCACTCATAGAACATACAGTTTAAGCTCATGTCCGAATTCTATTGTACTCCGAGTGTTTACCAGACGACTGCTAAGGGAAGGCGCGGAATAAAATTATATTTTTTAATATCGCATTTTGTTGGAAACTTCTTAGCTAGAGTTAAAACTTGGGCTCTGGTCTAATTAGTCAACATAGTACGGCGACTTTAAAAAGGGGAAAAAGGTTAGTTTCTTGAAAAAGAAGAGCTCATAAGCAGTGGCAACGGCACAAGATTTCCTCGAAATAAAATAAGGGAATGCACAAAATAGTTCAGAGAACTTCAAGACTTACAAAAACCGGTATTATATGTGATGTTACACCAAAGACAAATTGTTCGTAGTGGCATACAATTTGAAATCTTAAAAATGATGTTTTTAAGCTGCTGCCCGTTAAAGTGATCCGACGTCATCAGAACCGGCAATTTTTACCCTAAACTTGGAAAAATCGTGATCGGATCAAGCCCTTTTGTTATCAAAACAAACGGAAGGAATACATGGAAAATAAATTTCGAAGTAAGGGCCTAATAATAAAATTGAAGCTAAGCTTACTTATAAGCTCTGCATTTCGTTTATTCGTTGAAGATGTTCATAAGCAGACATATTCACGCTTATAACACTACTGATGACACTGCTTTCATTAGTAGGCATAGGATACATTACGGAGCATTTCGACACCTGCAGGATTACAGCTAGACAAGTCTGTGGAGAATAAATTTCAAATTTACATTACACAGAGCAACATGCTTACCTATTCGAATAAATGGATTCATGATCCACAATCGCGTAAAAAATAACCATGGTTTGTGTCTAGGGTTTTTGAATTCGATTTAAACTTTGCATATACCTGCTGTCGTGGTCTATTTCAAACGAAACTTACCCATCGTAACGCAATAACTTCCTCTTCTGCAGTAGGTAACCATGACGCTTTAAAAATCTGTCGTTTGGAGCGACTAAACGTGATCCGCACTTGCATTTGCACATATGTGTGAGACGTAATTCGAAGCCATTTACCTACAAAACACAAATCGAACCAAAACCTTAGTCACACGTAAAATTCGTTTGGGCTATACGTGATCGTAAGATAACGTAATTCCACTTTACAAACCTGGTTCACTTGGCTAAGTACAGGATTTCCTCGATTTATTTTCGATTAACGTCGTCAAAAAGGGAGTAAAGGCTCCCTTCAACTTCGATATGCGTCGTCATTCGATTTACGTCGCGTCTGTTATTTAGGTATATACAAAATCAGGGGAATTCCCTCTTTAAAAAAAATTCAATACTAAGAATTAAATTTAATTATTTAATTTTTTTTTTTTTTTTTTTGTTAAAACGTAAAAATAAATGATCTGATATATGAGTTGTTGAAATTCGATTTACTCGTTTCGACGTCGTTACACGTCGAGGGAATACTGTAATTAATTTGTATTCAGGCGAATGGCAAATGCTGCATGACCAAAAGAAGAATTCTTTTTAAAATTTTGCAGCTACACCCATTTGACTGAGATTTAAATTGAATTACAGTGATAAAACTAATAAAGACAACACAATTGTTAAAAGATAATTAGAAGGAGTAATAGAAGCATTAGAAAAATCAAAAATTCCAAAACAAATAGAAATAGAAACAATATAATAAGCATTGACAAGCGTTTAATTCTTTCACTGGAGTTTCGTTATTTCAAATAGATACGATGGCAGAAATTAAATTAAAAAAAACAGACTTTAGAAATAGAAAAAGAAGGAAAAAAAACACAAATAAAACGCTTAAATGATATCATTAGATTACAGTACAAAATCGTGACTTATAAACGATTAAACTCAAACAACATGGCAAGAGGGAGTAGGTATTGCAAGTACTTTTACATCCAATAAATGGTTGTATCCATTAGTATTAGATTTAATTACACAAAAGGAAAGACAAACGAAAATATTACAAAAGCCAGAAACTAAACTGTTTAGATACTATTTCTGTAGAATACAAATACAAAATAAAATTGGATTTCTTGAAAAGATTTGTAAGGAAAAGCTGATTTATAGAAATTATTGGCGATGTAGGTTCATATCCAGCAGATTTTCAAACTGCTATGACTCTTCAATCCTCTTCAAACCATACATCCCAGAGCGAATTACGTCAACGCCGAATATTTTAGAAAAGGCCAGGCAAAGCCATCTTTTTTTAGAATAAGTAGCATGTCAGTAAGCAAAGTTCCTTACCTTCCCTCCTTATATTAAAACCAAATACATTTGCATGGAGATTGTTGTTTCTAAAAAATGCCAGATGGTAACCCTATTATTCTAGAAACTAGTACAGTAGGCCAAATACTTGGTTAGTTCATAAGAACATTTTTAATGGCAGCCTCCATACCTTAAAGGCACGAAAAGGAATAGAAAATCAAAAGCATGTCCAATGACTACAAAGCCAATAAAGGAAGTGTGTAAGCATAAATTGATAGGAACAATTGTCTTAAGGAAACCAGACAATGGCATTTCTGATGTCTTTTAAAGGCCAGCGTTGAAAATAGTCGATCCACTACCTCCTAATATTAATTTGAACCGCAACTTATGTATAAAATTAGCACACAACTAAATGGTTACATACATACATACATAATTGGCCATTACAACCCTTCAGTCAGGAATTACGACCTAGCTTCTCACACCACTTATGTTGTGTGCGTTAATCTTATACATGAGTGGCGGGATCTACAGTTTAAAGTCGACTCCGAACGACAGATTTTTGAGAAGCTTTTCATGGCAATTTTTACTCTTAGAGTCTTTGCCAGAAATCTGCTGAGAGGAAGTCGCCGAAGAAATATTTTTCGTTTTGATGTCTGACTGGGATTCGAACCCGGGTCCTTTTGTCTAATAAGCCAACACATCTACCCACTAGGACCACGGCAACATGGTTGCATTGACCAATTATGTATGTATGTCTGGTTCAGGGGGAAGCTAAAACCCTCTCAAAGAAATGCCTGAGGCCTCCAAAATACCTGTACCGTAGTTAGGTATTCTCAGTCTGACAAATTCTTAAATCGACTTCAACAGAAGGTCTAATCAAGAGGTGAAGAGAGGAAACCACAGTGTATTCTCGCTGTCTTTGTCCGACATTTGGAAATCTGAGAATTCTTGGGTATCTAGAGTTCATTGACAAAACTTGTCTAACCAAAGGAGATTTGCTTAACAAAATATATCTTCATTCAATTAGCAAGATAGCCAGAAACTGGCTCCTGGAAGTACTATCGGTATTGCAATGGAACCTAATAAGACCCATGGGCTATTGTGGATTTAACCAAACCGAAGTTATGGTGGCCGTAGTCTAGGGGGTAATGTGTTGGCTTATTAGATGTGAGGCCGTCGTTCAAACCCTAACCCAGACAAACCGAACGAAACGATATATTAAAACTAATTTCTTCGCCAAATTTCTCTCAGCAGTTTTTCGCCAAAATCGCTGATATATTACCATTGAAATGGTTATCAAAAATCTGTTGTTGGAAATCGACCTTAAACTAAGGTTTCAAAACCCATGGATATAATTAGCATATACAACATGGTGGTGGTGAAATAAACTAGATTATAATCCTGACTAAAGGTTTGTAATGGTTAAGCCTGTATGTTATACCAGGCAATCGAATTAGAACCTTTCGATTTATAAGACCACAACAAGACTGGGCCCCATCTACCGCATAAGGATGAAAGGAATAAGTACGCAACCTCATCATGTTTTAGTTGAAACTTATTAGAGAACTGAATGATTCTAAACTCAAAAAAAAAATGTGGTGCTGTTGTTAACCTCTTATTTAGTTTTGTTCTACTTAAAATTCTTTACAAAAAAATGCTATTCTTTACAAGTTAAGCCAAGTTAAGTTAAGGCAGTTATTTTGATTTAGGCCACAAGCAGCTGTTTGTAACAATGCTTAACCAGAGGACACAACCTATACAGCGAAGACACTTCCTGGAGATCTCTGAATATATCATTCCATCATTCGCAATTGTAAAGTAGGCTTGGTTTTAGGAATATCATAACTTTCTTAAAGATTCGCAAGCTTCAAATGGACTTCAAACGATCAATGTCCACCTAGTCATTCAAAAAAGGCTAAGCATTGTAATTATTTTTAATTTATTATTAAAAATATGCTATTATTTCCAACTTTACTATAAGCCTAGAAGAAAACTTGCCTACATTTCTATATTCAAACAGTCTTCTTCTATTTTTTTTTTATTTCTTTGTCTTTGACTTAATGTGCCCATTTAAGTATGAACATAAAATATGTAACGAATGAACATTTCATTTCTATTTTTTTTCTATTTATAAACGCAATAAATTTTTATCATTATATTACAGTGACCGACAAAAGTAAAGAGGATTATAAAATGTAATTACTTCCCCATTATAGGTATTTATTAATTTATAGGCATAATTTTGACACTGACTGTAGCATATATTATATTTATTTTATAAGATTTTCCTATTTAATGATTTTTATTACAATTTTTTTTTTTTTGCTTTTCATTTTTTTGCATCTTTATTTTCAGCAGTTCAACCACAATATTTATAATCATTGGTTCGTTTGTTCGTTCATTCGTTTGTTTGTTTGTTATGTTTAGTTAAGTCGAAGTCGAAAGCAACGCTCAAATGTCACTGACTTTTTATGCACAGAAACCCAGTTAAATATCTTGAAGATATTAATAAATGTATGGATGTATGTATGTATGTATGTATGTATGTATGTATGTATGTGATTATATACATAAGTACTTAGGAATAACTGCAAGCATACATAGATGATAACATACGTAGGTTAACTTAAAAGTTATTGACATTACAGTTAACTGTACGCAATATTTGATTTAATTTCATACTTGAAAGTCGAACTTAACCTGTCAATCTGTTAGAGGGGTTTTCGTTTGGTTTATTATGGGCTCTTCTATAGAAATCCAATTTTCATAAGAGAAACTCTGCTTCACAACAAAAATTCTTTAATGTTGGTCTATCTATACCCCTAAAAGGCCAAATATGCATTGCTATCCATACTATGGTAAGCAATGCAATATGCCATGAACATGATTGATGTTCCATAATAATACCATTATAGGTTCCAATCTTCTAGCCGTTACAGTCACTGTTTTGTTTGCCAGTTAAAGTTCTTGTGCAAAACAGTTTTAGCTTTTTATTGGATACCAGTTCTTCACATAAACGCATGATCTCAGGAATCAAAGTAAAAATTGCGAATTCGGTTCACGTTATCAGGTGCCGAGGGCCATGAGTGAGTTTATCATCAAGAATTATAAACCAAAGATTTCGCCTTGCGCATGATTTCCCATTAGGTGACGTAGTTGAGCTATTTTAAGGGTTTCCAAGTCTATTTCATATGTGAAAATGAATATTTCTTCTGAAAAGTGTATGCACTACGCGAAAGTAGATGGCAGCCCTGCCAACTTACATTATCATTAGCCAATAGGAAAACAATGAAAACAATTTTCGTGACGTCATTGATTCAACATGCGCAGAGAGTTTTAATTTTGTTTGTGTGATGGCGTAATCTTTAGTTTATCATTCTTGCACGATATTTTCTCCATTGATTGTAACGTTGCCATTTTAATCGTTCTTAAAGAAATAAGAACTTTTCAGTTTAGGATTATGATCAAGTTTCTCACACCACTTATATTGTGTGTGTTAATTTGATACATGAGTAGTGTGACCTACAGTTTAAAGTCAATTACGAATGATAGATTTGTGAGACACTTTTTCATGTCAATTTCATTTATTCTCAGACAGTTTGTGTGCCAGAAATCTGCTGAGATGAAGTCGCCGAAGAAATATGTTTTCATATTTCATTTTATTGGACATGTATGTCCTAAAGTTTAAACCGGGGCCTCATGTCTAATAAGCCAACACATTACCCATCAGACTAAGGTGATTTAACAACTGTCGCATGTAGATAACCCAGTTACAAGAGGCAACATTTAATCGACTGTGTTTCGCTTTCCTATCTCCCCGCAAGAATTAAACTGACAGGACAGAGCCTAAGACTAAGCTCATGTAAAGCGCAGTTATCATAAGGAAGGTTACCTAAGGTAACCAAAAGACCAAAACCCTACAGTGAGACTAGGCTGGTCAACATTTTGTCAAAGGACAAGAAAGTTTTCGTTTTTTTTTTTTTTTTATTGAAGCAAATGTATTGACAAATATGGGCGGTGATGTTAGCCTACTTAGGTTCCATTTTCCTCAGGATTCACTATTTCACTCATAATCAAACAGAAACGCTTCCGAACGTCTAAGGTATATCCAGACTTCTAGGACGATCTCAGCAGCTATCTAACATCTACGACCGAATGGCTACTACCGATATTGAAGGTCCCGAGCTTTTATTTAACAAAGTTAGCCCATCTCTTAACAACAAAAGCCTTTAGGGACTTGATAGCTGTCAGAACTGGACAGCTGTACCGGTGTAAATAGTATTAGAAGACTTCAACGTTGGGAATAAACAAGCAGTTGTTGAAAACATAAACCTTAGAAGGCCTCTTCATGTCTGCAAACCATGGTTGTTGACTTGAGAAAAATATCGGCTTTCATGCTGTCATTGACATATCGACGCCTCTGTTCTATAACATTCGAAGTCGAAAAAGTGTGTTTTAAATTATGGGCTCTCAAAGTTTTCACATGACATAGGACTGTATGTGTATTCTAAGTAGATTTTTCCCTATAACTCCGGAACGGATCGAGCGCATCTTAACCAAATTTTGACAGTATTGAGATTAGAGAACATAGAATTTAAAAATGCAAGAACATTAAAAACGTTCCAAGTACACTTAGAACGTTATAGAATGGAGGCGTCGATATTTATTCATGATATTAATTGCGAATCAAAGGAAACTGAAGTTTTGATAAATTTTCACGGAGTTGCAGGTAAAAATTTTGCATTACATTTGGGGCCAATTATTGATCAAACTACCAGAAGGATAAGAGTTTATGAAAATCCTATTTGAGATAAATTTATTAACGCGTTTATTGTCCTACCCTCAACGATTCATTAGATTTATTATCAGACGACTGCTGTGGTCAATATTTAATAACTAAAAGTGGACGATAGAATATAAAAATCAGTAAATAAAATACAAAAACTATAAAAGCCCAGATAATTGTAAACAAAACATAACAAAAGTAAATAAATTATGATAGAATTTGTTCTTAAAAATCCTACAACAATAGAATCCAAATTCTATAAAATCAAGCAACGAAAAAGAGCTGAAAAATCATCGTAAAATACAAAAAAAAAAAAGTAAAGGAAAAAAGGTTTTTGAACCAGAATGTTGTTGCAAAAGAAGATAAATTAACAACAAGAACAACAACAGCAAAAGCAACATGATCTAAAAATCATTGGATTACAAACAAAAAAGAAAGAAAACGCTGATCGCCCACTTCCTACTTTTTTTTCTTCTTATTTTTGTTTCCCTCGAATGACTGTGAGCGAGTGTATGGATTTGTTAATACTAAATTTATTACAATAACAACAACAGCAACAACAAATATAAGATTTTAAGCAAATCTTGTTTTAGAAAGACAACAACAACAACAAAAAAGCAGTAGAAGAAGAAAAAGAAAACGAAAAGAAGTGGAAACAAGTCAAAGGCCTTTTATTACAAATACACCCTCACCTCTAAGCACTATTTTGAAAGCAATAACAGGGCTTAGAAAATAAACACAGCTAATGTTAGAAGAAAATACAATTGGAAACAGACATTTAAACGAATGAAATCATTTAAATGAAAAGCATAGGGTTTCGAGTGGTAAAAAAAGGCAATCGAAATAAAAAACTTTAGATAAACTACAATAGGTTTCGCGGGAGTTAGAATTGAAATTGAAATCCTAAATCTGGAAACAAAGCCGTACTGGTGTTTTTAAATCAATTCATACTTTTAAGTTTGTATGCTTTTAAAGCTGCTAAATAAACATGAACAAACAAAAACAGTTTGAATTGGAAAATAAAGAAAAAAAAATAATCAAAGCCTGCTACAAAGTATATAAAAATTGCTGGAAAGGTACAGATGTTCCAATCTGACTATAGGACACCCTAAGCCACAATGTGATTTTCGGAATTATTTTCATATTTCGTGGTAAAACAACAGCATAAGAATGCAATCACTAGAAAATCTCAATACTGAAGTCAGCCTGTCCGAAATCACAACACCGTATCCGCGTGCAAGGCATCAAAGCCTTTATATTTAAGATTTCAAGAAAGATTGCACTACGATCCGATCGTAGTAGGTGCAAGATTGTAGCTCTCACTTGCAACAGAGTTTCGAAATGAGCACACCAGCCTCAAACCTCACAACTTCTGTATTGTAGAACAACGATATTCATTATAAGATCATCAGACGATCTTGTACTTACATCGCAACAGTTGTGCAAGCAAAACATTTTAAAGGTCTGGAAGGACTAGAATAAAAGTTTTCAAAGATGCAACAACAAAAGTGGCAAATACGAGAATTTCTAAAGAATCAAGGGGTAAGATAAATTGTCTGTGTTACTGGGAAAACGTGGAAAGTACAAGTACAATAATATCAATTTGCGAAATTGGCGGCTTAATTCTATTTAAAATATATCACACCTTTCACTCTGAACCAGCCACACTCTGGTGCTTAGAGCATCAAGCTACTTCTGGTGTTCCGTAGGGTAGCCATTTGGTTCCTTTACTGTTTTTATTGTTTCTGAATGATCTTCCTTGTGCTGTTTCTGATTGTAATATTCTGATGTATGCTGACGACGTTAAATTATTTTATACTTTTGAATGATGATCATGGCCAGACTGTTCTTCAGTGAAATATTGATTTGTTTGTAACTTGGTGCAGGATTAATTTAATGGATCTTAACTTGAGAAAATGTAAATGCATCTTACGCGGGAGTGTAATTTCGTCCACTTATGTCGCCGTGGTCTAGTGGGTAGTGTGTTGGCTTATTAGACAAAAGGCCCGGGTTCGTATCCCAGGTCAGACATCAAAACGAAAAATATTTCTTCGGCGACTTCCTCTCAGCAGATTTCTGGCAAAGACTCTGAGAGTAAAAATTGCCATGAAAAGCTTCTCAAAAATCTGTCGTTCGGAGTCGACTTTAAACTGTAGGTCCCGCCACTCATGTATAAAATTAACGCACACAACATAAGTAGTGTGAGAAACTAGGTTAATAATCCTGACCGAAGGGTTGTAATGGCCAATTACGTATGTATGTATGTGATTGCCTTTGGAAACTGTGACTACATTTCTTGATTTGGGAGTATCATAATAGTTTGGTGATTGGCACGGCTCGGGCTGTTCTTGGTTTTGTGAAAAGATGAGCTAGGGAATTCTTTGATCCTTATATAACAAGACTACTGTACATTTCACTTGTTAGACCTATTTTGGCGTATGGGTCTGTTATTTGGAATCCATAATATCGTTGTCATGGAAAGAGGACGATAGTGCCATGAAAATCTTGCTGGAATGCTGAAATTCAAGTTACAAAGCAAAAACTCAGAATCGATATCACTTTTAACCAGATTAAAAACAAAACAAACCCCTAAAACAGCCCTTCTACTTTCCAAAGTTGGAACGTTGAATTTAATTGAGTCTGTGCAGAAGCAGTTTTTATTATTCTGTTTACATGGCTTAGGATGGGATTATGCCAATGGGCTTCCGTCATATAACGATAGATTAGATTTGATAAAACTTCCAACTTTGGAACGTAGAAGGGCTGTTTTAGGGGTTTGCTTTTAATCTGGTTAAAGGGGATATCGATTCTGAGTTTTTGCTTTGTAACTTGAATTTCAGCATTCCAACAAAATTTTCACGGCACTATTGTCCTCTTTCTTTAGATTTCTATAGAACGAACTATGGATGTAATTTTCCTTTTCGTAGATTATGTAATGATTTTAACTTACATTATGATTTTATAGACTTTAATTGTAGTGTTTGTAATATAAAACGTAGCTTATATACATACATACATACTTAAATAATTGGTCATTACAACCCTTCAGTCAGGATTACGACCTAGCTTCTCACACCACTTATTTTGTGTGCGTTAATTTTATACATGAGTGGCGGGACCTACAGTTTAAAGTCGAATCCGAACGACAGATTTTTGAGAAGCCTTTCATGGCAATTTTTACTCTCAGAGTCTTTGCCAGAAATCTGCTGAGAGGAAGTCGCCGAAGAAATATTTTTCATTTTGATGTCTGACCAGGGATACGAACCCGGGCCTTTCGTCTAATAAGCCAACACACTACCTACTAGACCACGGCGAATACCATGCATGCTGGCATTAGCTTATATGCTGGCATTAATTTATAAATTATTGTATAAAAATGTATTTTTGTTCTTGTCTTAGATAGTTCCGGTTTATTGTTACTTTATTCAGCTTGTGATTTAGTTCTGTGGCTGTTCTCGTTGCAATAACTTTTCCCTTACACGCTGTAGTCCGGACTGTAATGTTTACGTATCCCTACGTAATGGGGACGAGCCCTCCCCGGGCCGGGTGAGTGTGGGATAGTGTAAGGTCGGGGACGTTCGATAGAAAAAATCATCTGTGAGAAGCTAGGACGTTGTACAATGGGTCAGTTTCACCTCTAGGTACAGTACTTGCCACAAATGACAAGTACATGTCCTCTAACATAACCTAACCTACACCAACTGGTAAAGGAAAAACAGGACATTTAGAGTTTAATGTGGGCACAGATACAAGACACTTCATTTACGTATGCTTCAAGAAAGGTGAAACTGCATAGCACACTGCGATCCCCGAGGCCTTAACGGTAGAGAATGCATTTCAATTGAACCTACCGTAGGTCGCTGTTGAATATCAAATCGGTTGAGAACCAACAGTAACGATATGAAAGCCTTAGGAATGGTAGAGCTTGCAGAGGGTTTACTGCGTTAGTAAGTTCCACCGGTTGAAAGTGTTATAGACTTCGTTATTCCCAGAGATCTGATATTGTTTCTCAGGAGTACTGATTTACTTTGTTTTAGGTATGGACCGAAGCTAAACGACAGATTATTTGCCTATCCACAAGGAGTTTACCTATCCAATCATATGATTTTCAGCGATTTTAGGGTCTGCAAATCGAATAAACAACATCTCAGAAAGTGTTTTTCTGTGCAGTTTAGTGTAATTGGTTATGGTGGGTAGACAGGTAGGGCACCAAATCAAAAATAAATCAATAATGAAAATAAACAACAGAAAACATTAAGAATTTCCAAAAAAACAAAGTAAACTTAAGAGAATAAAAGCAAAACAACAATCAAAAATCAAGCTGTACTGTAGAAACACTAAGGCAGCAACACTAATAACACACAGTAACCTCACGGTTGCCTCACGTTTGCTGGAGAGGAATCAACTTAAAATTTAGAATTAAACAAAAAAAAAAAACCAATAAGAACAACAACAACAGCACAGCATATTACCAAAAACCTTTTTTTAAAAAAAATATTTTGGAAAACAAAGTTTCAATATTAAATGTTGCTTACTCGCCACCAAACTAAATATAGAATATTTTTTGGTGTTTAAGTGTTGTTGTTGATGTTGTTCTTGGTGTTGTTGTTCTTTATTTGGCTTTGTCTTTGAAATTTATTTACATCAACAACCGAAAAAGCCAACAAAATACCAAAAAAAAACCAACATAAAAATCTAAGAAAAAACCAGTTTCTGTCCAAAACAGAAACGAAATCATAAGAGAAATAAAAATTTTGGAAAGAAAAATAAAAACAGAAAAAAGCAGCAGGAGCAAAAATACTAAAAAAAAAATTGGAGAAAAAAACTAACAGAGTCAGACAGTAACAAAACTGACAAACAACAACGGCAGCAGCCGTAAACCGATCAACGAAAAACAACAAAAAAAAATTTTGAACTGAACTGAAAAGGCTTCAATAGATTTTGGTTTCTAAGTTGGCAATACTAATGACCCAATAGGAAATATGCCCATTACCCAGACGCATTATTGGCCATTTACCTTGGTCTTAGTCAGGACTAAAGCTTAGCTTCTCATATCATCTACATACATACATACGTAATTGGTCATTACAACCCTTCAGTCAGGATTATTAACCTAGTTTCTCACACTACTTATGTTGTGTGTGTTAATTTTATACATAAGTGGCAGGACCTACAGTTTAAAGTCGACTCCGAACGACAGATTTTGAGAAACTTTTCATGGGAATTTTATTTTTACTCTCAGAGTTTTTGCCAGAAATCTGCTGAGAAGAAATCGTCGAAAAAATACTTTTTGTATTTTTATTTTGATGTCTGGCCGGGGACTCGAACCCTGGCTTTAAGTCTAACAAGTTAGCACACTACCTACTAGACCACGGCGACCTCTCATATCATCTAAGTTTTGCTAATTTTATCCATAAGTTGAGGGACCCACAAAATAGCTTAACGTCTGTCTACACAGATTTAGTAAGTTTCTTTCTTAGAACTTTTGCCAGAAGAGTGCTGAGATTGTATTGTCAAGAGCCTTTTCTTAAAAATATCAGAGCTAAGGATTGCATTCTAAGCTTTCGTTTAGTTAGTACTCAACAGCGACTTGCATAAAATATGAATTTTGGTGTGATTGCTGAACTCGTGACCACTTAGGTCTCTGAGCCATTCAGTCAGGATTACAATCTAACTTCTCACACCACATATGTTATGTGTGATAATTTTATGCAAGAGTGGTCGAAGCTACAGTTCTCAGTCGTTTCCGAACGACAGATTTTTAGAGAAACTTTTAATGTCAATTTTATTAAATCTCAGAGAGGTTTTTGGCAAAAATCTGCTGAGAGGGAATCATGCTGGGAAAAAATATTTTTTCACATTTTCTTCTGTTGGAGAGGTCTGAGCTAGAGTTTAACCTCGGGTCCACGTTTAATAAGCCAACACACTACTTTCTAAACTACGACGACTTTCTCCTCTGAACCGCAAACAAAAAACCACAATTTTGACTTTAACAGAAGTTTTCCAAACATGGAAGATGAAGAGATCATAAGGAAATATTAGAATATCACCACTGGCATCATTCATGTAAAAGAATATCTCACGTTTGTCACTTGGTGAACAGACTTTTGTTCTGAAACTGAACAGAAACAGCTTGAGTATTATTTCGAAGGCTAAAGAGACCAATATGCCTTCAATAAGCAACTGTACGATATGGGCATATCCATAGGTCCGCGGAGTGAACAAAACTTACTGACACTCACACTGAAGTATTAATTGTATGATTGGTGATGATGATACACAATATATCAACAGTGATTACAACTCACAGCACAAAAGGTTACTTAGATTAATTACGTTAATTGTAGAACGGTGCTCGATACGTTATTATGAGAAAATAATGGAGGGCTTAAGTGCCCTGGTAGTCCACTGAGTAGTATTCTAGACTATTCTCAAGGGAGTCGTAAGTTTGATTACCACCAGAGACTCTAATCTGTGACACTACACTTTACACTTTACATACTAGGCTGCGGTTACTAGGCTAGTATATAACCTAGTAGAGTATTCCCTCGATTTACGTCGTAGAATGTTCCGGAAAAAGGCGACGTAAATCGAATTCCAAAGAACTCATACTACTGTATTGAATTTTTTTTAAAGGGAAGTCCCCTGATATTGTTTATATGACGTCGCAAATCGAAGTTTAATGAAAAAAAATTTTTTCGACGTTAATCGAAACAACGTAAATCGAGGGAATATTGTATATGGTAAAACTCAAGCCCTAAAGGCGAAAAAGTGTACCGCGTGGTCAGATGTCTTTCGAAAATATCGTCGTATTAAAAAGAAAAAAAGTTCGATGTATAGGTTCCACTCGACAGAAAAAGCTTATGGACTTAGGTCATTTGTAAATCATTGAAGAATAACAACAAATTTGATTCCATTCTATAACAATTGATGACAATGAAAGGGTGATGATCAGTTATTAATCGGTAACTTTGTTGTGCATTATAACAAGCTACGTCCAAGTTAGAATTAAATTTCTCTAAAAAGTTTTGCCTGTAATTTTGTGGAATTGCGGGGAATAATAAGCTGACATTGATGAATATATTGGTTGTACAAGATCTTCAAAAGAAAATGATCTACCGATAGCGATCAATAAGTAAGTGATTCTATTCTATCCTAAAAACGCTTGGTTGAACTTCCAATCTCATAGTTTCATATCATCAGAAAAATTAAATAAAAAAAATTTTTTATATGAAATTCTATGACCAGGAACCTATCTTGGTCGTAAGTCGGGGAATACCTGTATTTATTACAGAACCATATGGAAATCATGATTTCTTATATATCACTTGGTCCCAGAGTTATTTTATGTTCGATATTTCAAAATACTTTCTTTATCGCCATTTATACAACGAAGAAAAAGAAAAGTTAAAGAGATTTTTAGAAATTTCGACTGCAATTCCTCGTAGAAAATGTTAACATTTCATGACATTTATTATCTTTAATTGTGTTTAGAAGTCCATTTACCAATTGCAATAGTTTATTGCCAAGGGGAAGGTAAATTTCTCTCGTTTTATAATTTGATTATTCAGAACGCTGAAAGTCAGTTGTTTTACGTTTACATTATGATTTGATTGTTATTCAGAAAGAGAACTTGCTCTATTAATCTCTTATGAATACGTATTATGAAAACAACAGAATTCGTTTCAAAATTAAGAGTAGTCCTAGAGAAAGAAACTCGGAGCAACTGGAGCAATTTAAAAAAAAACTGGGCTCTGACATAAATTTCACTACTGGATACATATTTTTTATTGAAAAAAGAGGGACACAAAAAATAAAATCAAAAACAAAACTTTATTTTAGCTGTAGGCATTACTAAAATAACAAACCAAACGACATACAACGCCGTTCTAAGGCTGTTATTGTATTTTGTTCAACTCACGATTTTTCTGTGTCGAGTTTTGTAAAGGCACGAGCGAATGTCTCACTAACTGACTGGCTATCTGGCTTCTTGCTTGTTTCAACGTTGCCAACATTACCACTTAAAAGAAAAAAAATTTTCTGAAAACCAAAAAAAAAAAACGCAATGAAACTCAATACCAAGTAAATCTACTTCTCTTATTCAGCTCATAATCTCTGTCAAGTACCACTCTTATGCTCAAATTTTATACAAATGACGTATGCAAACAGTTAAAAAGCAAACGGTTTTAAGGACACTTCAGAAACTTTGTTTTAAGTAGACAGAAACAAAAAAAAAAAGACTACGAAATCTTTTAGTAGCATATTTTAGAATGATTTTAAAAAAAATTAAATTTGAATTCAAAATCAACCTACATTTGACAGTGGCTTGGTAATAAAAATATGAAAGTATCACGTACTGAACGTATGGTATACTGAAATTAAATATTCTGTTTGAAAAAAAATATTGCTTGAGCGTCAAAATACAAAACCTATCCTTTTGGTTGTTCTACAGAAGATAAAGCACTCCACAGTCCAAAAGCTATACCAGGGTTGCTAAAGGTTTGCCTCCGAAATGAATGGGAATAAGACACAACTGCAGTGTAACATAAAGTGAAAAGTTTGCTCCTAAAAGAGCTACTTATTCTGACAGCAGTGAAGTACAGTGAGGCTTTATCCCAGCAGTGTGACATACTAGGGTATATGATCATGCTAAGACAAACTAGTTTCTATAACCGATTACTACGGAACTTAACATCAAAAATACAATCGAACTGAAAATCCCTTCACTTTTGGAACAGAATATCGTTTCCATAAATGACTTCAATATCAGTGACCGCACAATTGGATCGAAGATAGTCTCTGCCACAGGCTAAAGGTCATAGTCATTAAGATAGCTTGCCTATTAGTTTTTCATGCTTAAGCTCGTCAGCACATTTCCATTGGCGTTGAAAGCCCTGCACCTATTCCTAACCTTCTGCCACACATTACCTCCACATGATTACCAATCTAGGTCGAGGGAATGAATTTTATAACAATTTTCTCCAATAACGCTTAGTTGTGTTTTAATCCATTGGGATTTCTGTAGGTTCTCTTTCTTGGAAAGGGGAAATTGCAGTGGTAGGATTCAGAAATTCTGCAGGATCTTGATGCTTATCGAGTTCAGAAAGAAAACTTGCTCTATTAATCCCTTGTGAACACATACAATGAAAACAACAAAATTCGCTTCAAAATTAAGTGCAGTCCTAGGGAAAGAAACTCGGAGCAACTGATTACCATGAGCAAACTTAACATCCCTACTGGATACACATTTTTTATTGAAAAAAAAGAGAGTCACAAAAAATAAAATCAAAAACAAAACTTTATTTTAGCTGTAGGCATTACAAAAATAACAAAACAAAACCAAACGACATACAACACCGTTCTAAGGCTGTTATTGTATTTTGTTCAACTCACGATTTTTCTGTGTCGAGTTTTGTAAAGGCACGAGCGAATGTCTCACTAACTGACTGGCTATCTGGCTTCTTGCTTTGTTTCAACGTTGCCAACATTACCACTTAAAAGAAAAAAAATTTTCTGAAAACCAAAAAAAAAAACGCAATGAAACTCAATACCAAGTAACCTCATAATAACCACTCTTATGCTCCAAATTTTATACAAATGACGTATGCCAACAGTTAACAAGCAAACCGGTTTTAAGGAACACTTCAGAAACTTTGTTTAAGTAGACAGAAACAAATCAAAAAAGGACTACAAATCTTTTAGTAGCATATGTTAGAATGATTTAAAAAAATTAAATTTGAATTCAAAATCAACCTACATTGACAGTGGGCTTGGTAATAAAATATGAAAGTATCCAACGTACTGAACGTATGGTATACGATGAAGTTGAATATTCTGTTTGAAAAAAAATATTGCCTTAAGCTGTCCAAACACAAAACCTATCCTTTTGGTTATTCTACAGAAGATAAAACACTCCAAAATCCAAAAGCAATACCAGGGTTGCAAAAGCTTTGCTTCCGAAATGAATAGGAATAACAGACAACTACAATGTACTACATAAAGCAAAAAGTTTGCTCCTAAAAGAGCTACTTATTTTGACAGCAGCGGCTGTAGCACAGTGAAGCTTTAACCCAGGAGTGTGACATACTAGGATATAAGATCATGCTAAGGCAAACTAGTTTCTAAAACCGACACTTAACATCAAAAATACAATCGAACTGAAAATCCCTTCACTTTTGGAACAGAATATCGTTTCCATAAATGAAACGTGACCGCACAATTGGATCGAAGATAGTCTCTGCCACAGGCTAAAGGTCATAGTCATTAAGATAGCTTGCCTATTAGTTTTTCATGCTTAAGCTCGTCAGCACATTTCCATTGGCGTTGAAAGCCCTGCACCTATTCCTAACCTTCTGCCACACATTACCTCCACATGATTACCAATCTAGGTCGAGGGAATGAATTTTATAACAATTTTCTCCAATAACGCTTAGTTGTGTTTTAATCCATTGGGATTTCTGTAGGTTCTCTTTCTTGGAAAGGGGAAATTGCAGTGGTAGGATTCAGAAATTCTGCAGGATCTTGATGCTTATCGAGTTCAGATATAAAACTAAAGGCTCTAGACTCATAGAACACAGTAAAGGAAACATATCCACAATGGTAACTATACTTACGGGGACCTAATCGCTTAGAGCTCATGCTCGAAAGATTGGACTCCAGCCCAACATCTATGTCATGAAAGATGTCTTCAGTTCCAAATAGATAGCCAAACAAAGGTGTCCCGCAATGTTATGTGAATTTAAACTGCCATTTGAGTACACATTGTTGGAAGTATAATATGTAATCATGTGGGCAACTTAAATCAGTTGGACATGGGAAAAATGAATCCCAACTTATATGAAAATAAACGGTAATGAGTAGGCATGTGTGAAGTCGCCGTAGTCTAGTAGGTAGTGCAGAAGATGTCTGGCAAAAATTCTGAGAGTAAATAAAATTGGCACGAAGAGCTTCACAAAAATATGTCGCACACATAACATAAGTGGTTTTGCAAGTTTCTGACAATAGGACCAAAACGTTTCTAGGACAAGAAGTATAAAAAAAGAAAATACTCCGCGAAATAGAAAATAGAGGGAGGCAAAACCAAATGAAATAAATTCAAATGATCATTTTTGCTAAAGAAATGCAATTCAAAAACGGAATGTAAACTTCCTTTTGACCAGGTATAAGCCCAATACGTAGATTATATGAAGAAAAAAACCAAACTATGGAACACATAATTAAAACCTGTGTGGTGTTAATAGGTCTGTGAAGGCTACATATGGTTGCTTATCAAGTACTGGGTAGGAAGTTATCTATACAAACACAGAAAATTATCTATCCTATGCTTCAATATTCTGTAGTTCACCAGGACAACAGGATGAGTGAAACGTATATATATATAAATATTTTAATTTTTAAAATGCTTAAAAAAAAAACTACTGAATATTTTCTCCAATATCTTTTTTTAATTTGAAATACAATCCTTCCGGTTAATAATGGAAAATAATTTCATTTAAATGGCTGCCACGACTGGCCATGCAGTAGCCTACACGATCGCTCTAAATTTTAAGAACGTTATCGATTGTGTGCAGCTGTATTTCAACAATGGCTTCCTTTAAAGCGTCAGTTGTCTGTGTTGTCTCTGTCTCTCGTAACACTTATCTTTGACGGCACCCCACAAATAATAGTCCAATGGTGTCAAATCGCACCTCCGAGGTGGCCAAACGACATTAACTCTGCGCCTGATAATGCGATCTTCGAAAACAGGCCGCAAAACATCGAATGTAGCTTCGGTTGTGTGGCACGTAACGCCGTCCTGTTGAAACCAAATGTTGCCAATATCCTCCTTTTCAAATTTTGGGGACAAAAATTCGTTCAACATGGCCCGATAACTATCGCCCTTGACTGTAACGGCTACTTCTTGCTCATTTTCGAAAATCCGCACCAAACAGTGATTCGTTTTGGGCTTTTCAATGTATTCGTGTATCCAAATCCGAAAATTTTCTTTGTTTATATACCCGCCAAGATCAAAATTAGTTTCATCTGAAAACAAATTTTTTTTTGCCACAATCAGCATCTTCTGTAAGTCGATCGCAGGCCCACTTACCGAAGGGAAAACGCGTATACAGAACCATATTCGTTCAGTGGATAAAACTAATTATCTGTCAAATCAGACATGAGCTAAATGTTACCATTCACGAAATAAACTCTAGTTGAAAAAAAAACATCAAACCTTTCACGGCTAAATCTAGAAAGTCGACCTCTAATAAGAAATCCTTATTACACCACTTGATGTAGAAAGTTCTTTTAAGTCTTTTAAGTACAAGGAGCTGAAGGTATGATGCCCTTATTAACACGTTGACTGCCGACTACGAGATAATTCGTAGATTGCGTTCCTTTCTAAGGCGCCGAACTATGAGTTATCTCGTACTCATTCATGTGAAAAAATCAAATTATCGTGCTTTGGCAAGTTTACTGAAAATTGCCGCGGCTGTCAATGTGTTAAGCCAACAGTGGCTTTCCATAAACATTACATCCGCTTTTCACCTTCCAAGAACATAATGTCCTACAATGTCAATAAATGCACTGCATGAGGAGGCTTCAAAACTGATTTTGGATCGTAAACAAATTTATCTAATATATAAAAATTAATGCCACTTTTCGTTGTCAATTTATAACTCAAGAACGGACTCACCTATCCAAGCCAAATGTTTAGGCTTTGTTCGGACTATTTAGTAGATGATTCATGTGAAGTTTGCCACTCCCACTTTTACGCCCACATTTTCTATTTATCTAAAATCAGAAAACGACTCCATCGATTTGACTAATTTTTCTTTCAAATGTTTGTATTTATCCATTTAAAGTTTTCATCAAGAGAAAATTTTGCCCCGCCCACTTTTTTTGAAAATTACTTAAAATTAATTAAATCTTAAACTGTGCATTTGATTATGTTATGATCCTTAACAAAGTTGTTGCGCGTGAGCCGATGAAGATTTCTAAGTTGGTATGACCAAAATCCGATAGGTGGCGCCACTGAAAATTATTTAAAATGAATTAAATCTTAAACTGTGCATTCTTTAACAAAGTTGTAACGTAACGTTTAGTGACAAGCAATTGGTTGACCTACACCCCAAGCACGGAAGAAAAGAACATTACGAGCCTCAGAATCAGACGAGCACTGAGTATATGCCGCTGAGACCCGTTCGCATGAACCACTTGAACGCAGAGAAGTGAGATTAGAAACTGATCGAATGCTTGATAATTGGACATTTGTGTAATGCCTTTCCTTCAAATTTTTTTAGTTGGGGGCACAGTAACACGGGCAGGGAACAGATAGCTATCGTATAAACTACTAAAGACAAGGGCAGATTTAAACGACTGCTGGCCATATTTATTTGCATTAAAAATCAAAAATTATAAGCAATAGCGTTAAACAAATCATATGAATGGTACAAATCATTCATGAATTTGGGTTAAAATATTAATTTTATTGAGTTGTATGTCCGGGCATAGACAGTGGAACTTAAAGAATTCATAAGAATTATGAATTACAAGCTCTACCCACCCCACTACATAAATTGAACAAAAGAAAAATTCATATTGTAACTCGTGGCACATAATAAATCATAAATTCATAGAAAACCAATAAAAAAAAGCTGCTTTCAGATGCCGAAATAAGACTGTAAAGGCTAACAAACACTGACAGCCAAAAAAAAAAAGGAAAAAACGCTGACGAAATGACAAACTGAGTTCATATGCTAACTAAACAAATAATAAAAAAAGAATTAGAAATAGAATTAGAAAAAAAGCCATGAGTAATATTTAAAGCCATCAGTTATGCTTCTAATAATGACAAGAACTGCCTCTAATGTACAACAAATGAGAAATAAATGCAGAAAAAGATAAATGAAGTCAAAAAACCATAAAAAGCCCGAAAAAAAAGAATTCTTTGTTGATTTTTTTTTGTATTTTTTTTATTAATGTAAACTTATGAGAAGTAATTATGTCTTGATGTAAGACAGCCAGTCGGGTAATTAGAAGAAATAATATCTGAAAAATGCTTGTAGTTTTACATTTATGGACAAGTAACTCGTCATAGTTTGAGCGATTGGCAACAAAAATGTTAAAAGACTGACTTGATGATGGCAGCAGACCAAAGGGATTTCGTTTGTCGTTAATTTCTATAGAGACAGAGAGAGAGAGAGAGAGAGAGAGATGAAGAATTCTAACAAAAATCGCAGACAAAAAGTTACAAGATTAATGTCAAAAACTGAATGTTTAACAATGATGGTATTTAATAAGTGTAAAGCGGCATTTAAAAGACCCTATAATAACATATACAAACATTTTTAACATACTTAGTACCATTTTCTGTACTGGGATGTCTTAATCAGATTGTAACTCTGTAACATTACTAGACTGCGATCGCTCTAGGATGCAAATAATGTTGAAACTTAGCTCATGTCTTATGATGTCCTGTGCGATAGCTATGTCATGCAGTTCAAAGTAATCTTCCCAAAGTATAATACTCTTACGTTAACTCGTAATTCTTAAAGCTCTTCTGATTTGGACGCAATGAAGAAAAACGATCAATTTCTAGAAGATGAGTTCTAAAAAAGATCCAAGCCATTTACTCTCAAATACTCTTACTCAGTAGCCGTTGTTAATGAGTACTGCGTTGGCTTATTAGACGAGAGCCCGTGATTCAAACCTCAACTCAGTCATAGTAAATCAAGCGAAATATAAAAAAAATATTTCTCTCAGCAGTAATGAGACGGCGGATGCCCTCGCTAGGTTAGGTTCGCTTTCAGGTGGCGATTTGACAGTTGGTCCTGACCCCCCAGTCTGCCACCTCTATGACCTCATCGATGGATGGGTCGGGAGGGAAGAGCAGAGGCGTTGGGGGAACGGATTGGGTTGTTCTGTTTCTAGGCGTCTATGGCCTGCTGTGGACAGCAAGAGGACAGAGTGGCTGCTGGGCTTGGTTAAGGCCAGCTTAAGGTTGGTTGTCGGTTTTATCACGGGGCACTGCGAGATTAGGTCGCTGACGGACTATTGCAGGGTATGTTGCGATGAGGAGGAGTTAGAGACTGTCGAACATCTCCTCTGCAACTGCCCAGCCCTTGGTAGGTTGAGGACCCTTGGCAGGGCCTTCTTTGAGAGCTTGAGTTCTGTGTCGAGAGCCGACATCAAGGCTCTCCACAGATTCATTAGCAGCTTGGGCTAGTTGAGAGGTACTAGGGCTTCATAAGTGTAGTCGCACTCTCACCCTCTTTTGTTTTGTGTCTGTTTCTTTATATGTAATTCCTCCGTTTCCCATTCTCCCTCCCCTTACCTACATTCCTATATCCTCTATTTCCTTCCTCCCCTAAGGACAATGTACAATGGGTCAATTTCGACCTCCGGGTACTATGCTTGTCTTGACCGACAGGTGCACGTCCTCTAACCTAACCTAACCTCTCAGCAGTCTTCTAAATAAAACCTTTGAGTATAAATAAAATTGGCATGAGAATTTACTCAAATCTATCGTTCGGAATCGATGTTAAACTATAGGTCCCGCCATTCATGGATGGTGAGCGAAGCTAGGTTGTAATCCTGACTAAAGTGTTAAAATGACCTCTCCATTTGGGATATCAGCCTCTACCTTTGATAGAACATGAAATTATAGTACTACTCACCGTCGTTAAACCATACCTCTGACTACGAAGCTCTAAGTAGCATCAAGATGATCAATATGATCCTACACCGTCTCCAATTTCCCGTGCTGGTAGTAGTTTTATTACTCTCACTTTTTATCAACATTGATGGATGTGAATACGATATTTTTTGTCTTTTATTTTTTTTATTAACGGTTTGAGTAAATACTTCTCATTGATTGTATTGTCTTCAAATAACAACTCTTGACGGACTATGCCATGGTAATTAAATGAAGCAGTGAATAAATAAAGTTTAATACTACAACGAAGGATAGTCTACATAGTCAATAGGTAAAGGCCTTAATGGTCGACGGATAAAAAGGCCTTCTTTAAATTCGAAATATTCATATTTGAAATCATGTTTCAGCGAAGGTTTTTAGCTGTTATCTTAGATCAAATGCAGTATCACTCTGCATGAGTAGAGGCGCCATTGTATTGGTTTCCATAACCAGTACAGTTTTGAAAGAGACTGATTCTTTGTAGAACCCATATAGGTAAGCTTCTTCCTCTCAGCAGATTTCTGGCAAAGACTCTGAGAGTAAAAATTGCCATGAAAAGCTTCTCAAAAATCTGTCGTTCGGAGTCGACTTTAAACTGTAGGTCCTGCCACTCATGTATAAAATTAAAGCACACAGCATAAGTGGGGTGAGAAGCTAGGTCGTAATCCTGACTGAAAGGTTGTAATGGCCAATTATGTATGTATGTAGTTAAGCTTCTATGTCTCGAGAACTGTTCTTGGGTTGGCTATTATCAGATCAGATGATATCTTGCACTACCCCTGAAACCTATAGAGTACGCTATAATCCCTCTTCGAATCATATTGTCCTGATGAGCTTCAGGATATCGCTTGGTGCTAGTAAGGATAATTAACTATTAGATACGTGGTTGTATCCGTCAGGATTTGTGACCCGTTTTACTTAACACAGACTCTATATAATTGGCGTAACGCTATCCCTATTACATACATACATACAGTCAGTAATTACGTCAATCAGTATTACGACCTAGCTTCTCAGCTCTACTCATGTTGTGTGTGTTCATTTTATACATAAACGGCGTGATCTACAGTTTAAAGCCGACTCCAAATGACAGATTTTTGAGAAGCTTTTCATTGCAATTTTATTTATTCTCAGAGTTTTTGCCAGAAATCTGTTGAGAGGATCATAGCATATTTCGTTTTTGATATCTGGCCGGGGATTTGTATCCTGGTTTCGCGTCGAATAAGCCAACACACTACTTACTAGGCCACGGCGATATTGCTATTACCACCATATATTCTCGGAATCTACAATGCACGATTCTACAATGCTTAACATGCTCAGGCTATGCCTGGATAAGATTTAAAACTCGTGGACTTTAATTTATTTTTGTTCCAAAAAATATTTCCAATAGGAATTACTTGATCAATATACCTGAGATAGCTTGGCAAGTGCCCTACCTTTAACCACAAGAAAATAATTTTTATGTACAGGAAGACGATCACAGTATATTTTTAATACTACACGTCCTACAGATTTTTCAACATACTAAACTCCTTGCAAGTTTATTTAGCCAGTTGTGGTACTAAGCACCCATTAAACTGATTCCATAAAATATACGAACACACTTCAAAATTTTTCCTTAAAAATATTACACACTAATAAAGCTCAAAAAAAAAATGAAACATGAAATGAAATAATTTTAAATAGACTGTCAAAATGTAGATTGACATCCAAATGACACAGACAGACAGCTTAGCTTGGACGGACAGAGACTATATAACGATCGACAGCTTTTGAGACAATACATGGACAATCTTGTCTATCAAAAAAAGTATTACAAACGAAATTACCAGCAACCAAGTACGTATGTTTGAACATACAGTGAGCATCAAAAGAAACTGTACACTTGAAAAATATACATTAATAAATTACCGTTATTTTTATTATAAAATTGTCGCTTCATTTTCAAAAATATCGCTAATTTTTTTTTGGGCACTCTCCTTAAGTGGGTAAAAGTTGAGTGTGGTGATTGTTAGAATTTGGAGCGCACTGTGTGAACATAACATCGATGGATATAAACACTTGAACATGGAATGGAGGAGACATACATAAATCTCTTAAAGCTATAAGAAAAAAAAGAAAAGAAAAAGATATTGGCAGACAGATCAGGCCAGCACGGCTGGACGGACGGCCAACAATGCTAAGCAAATGCAGACAGAACTTTAATTTAAAAATTGAAAATCAATTAAATTTACTTTAGAAATTGACCATATTAGGAGGAGGAGAAGGTTAGACAGAAACAAACAAACAAACCAACCAACAAATAAATGAATGAATGGAATGGAATGAAACGAACCCCATGTATAATCAACTGTTAAAGTAATTTTACAAAAATTTTCAAATTCAATTTGAAACTCCAAAACGATTCTCAAATAATAATATTTCGAGTCTATTATTGTCAAGACTAATTTTCTTATTTTGCGATAGATAACTAGAGCTCTGGAGCCAATGCAACGTATTAAGTGTAGGTATGGGACATGAATGAGAACAACAATGCGCCCACAAATCAATTATCCAATAGATTACATTTCGTTTTTATTATTGTATTACAATTTTATTCATTTCAATTCTTTTTTCCTTCTTTTCAAGACAATGTGATGGTATAAGATGGTAAAATAAAATGAAAAAAAAAAAAATGTTGCAAAAGTAAAACAAAACAGAGGGGGTTTTTCACGAAAAAAATCATGCCAAACCAAATAAGAAACAATTGGCAGCAGCACATCGTGAGAATTGTAACAAAAAAAAAAAAAATAAAATATTCCAAAAAGAAAAAATAAAGCTGACTTACTAAAATTAAATTTCATGTTAAAAAAAAACGCAAAAAAAAAACGTCGAAACAATAGAGCAATTTTATTATGCAGACAAATGTAATGAACCAACCAAATGTACAAAGCAACAATTCATTTTTTCTGTTTAATTTGATATACAAAATAACATAAAATTGAGAGGGAATAATAGATTTGATTAACCCATTGGGCTCTCTACCAGATAAGAAGGTCACTAAGCTTATTAAAAAAAAATTTATTTATTAAAGAGAATTTGTTTTTTGGGATCATAAAGCAATTTATAGTGGAGCTAAATTGATCAATAATTCCAAAAGTACATGCTTACATACATAATTGATCATTACAACCCTTTAGTTAGCATTAGGACCTAGCTTCTCACACCAATTATGCCATGTAAGTTAATTTTATACGTGAATGGCGTGACCTACAGTTTAATGTCGACTCCGAACGACAGAAATCTGCTGAGAGGAAAACACTGAAGACATATTTCTTTATATTTCGTTTTGTTGTAGATATCTAAACTGGGGTTTGAACCAAGACCCTATGTCTAATAAGCTAACACACTACCTACTTGAATAATGTAAGAAGTATTTCCATAAAGTTAAGCAGTCTCAGACTGCTTTAGACTTTCCCCATCATTGTCTCCAATTTCATCAAATATCTCTAGCGAGTGCTTTCATAACCGTCTTCTACACACCTAAAGAACATTTTGAGCCACGAAGTTTATCAAACCGAATAATTCTTCGAGCCTTACTGGCTATAACATACAATTAAAGTGAAATCAAACCGTCTTTCAAAATTGCCGGTCAGGCAAGGCTCTCGGCTGTAAAATATCTTTCACCTGATGTGTAATTTTTCTGTAAATTGTTAGACATTACAAATAGGGAACCTTTAACAACCGAAGACGGCAATAACAATACAATTGAAACATTTGACAACACTGCCAGCATGATTATGATCACCAAAATTAACCTAGACAGCAGAATTCTGGTAAAAACTCTGAGAATAAATAAAACTGCAATGAAAAACTTTTCAGAAATCTATTGTTCGGATTCGACTTTCGGCCTCGCCACTTCTGAATAAATTTAGCACACAAACAACACATGAGTGATGTGAGAAGCTATGTTGTAATCCTGAGGTTTGTACTGAGCAATTAAGTAAGTGAATAATCGATCTACTTGTCCATGAAATGGGCAAGATTATAAAACAATTTGAAGAGCCTGAAAACATTAAAATGTGGGCCAAACCTTTGCATCATCGTAATATGCGCACTACAGAAAACATCGAATAAAAATTTGTTAATTCCATAAGTACTCAGCGATTTGGTCTCTTCTGCAATTCATTATGGCATATTTTGCAATTCACTTTCCACTATTTATATGAAGACCCAATGATACTATAATTAAAGCCAGCTAATCATTTACAACTCCACAACGCACTGAATGGAACAACAAGTTTCGAAAGAAATTTTTTCAGCAACGTCTTTACAAAATTCTAATATAAAAGACTCGAAAAACCCGAAAATGATTGTGGAAGATTCCTTTACTAAGATTCCTTAACTATTTGGTGCCTATAAAGGTCTGACGTTGTCATTGAACGAACCGCTCAGCCGATTGCGAGTGCTTTGGCTGAATGATAATCGGATTTTTTTTTTTATTATTATTAAACCTGCACTCAGGGCATGACCCCTACTCATGCAGTGCATTGTGCAGGTTTAGGAAAGGTGGAAAGAGGGAAAATGCGAACGGTAAGGAAACGAGTTGCTGCTGGTGACTATAAAATGGCCAGTGCTATACATTAGACAGTCTACAGCAATCGTCCCCAAGAAGCCGGGAGTTTCTCACACCACTTATGTTGTGTGTGTTAATTTTATACAGAAGTGGCGGGACCTACAGTTTAAAGTCAACTCCGAACGACAGATTTTTGAGAAACTTTTCAAGAAGAGGAAGAGAAGAAATAGACGAAAAAATACTTTTTGTATTTTTTTATTTTTGACCTGCAATAGAAGATTTTGAACTGGACAGTATGGTGTTTCAATATGAGGATGCCTTAACCCACACAACACTACCACCAATCTTGTCTTTATAGTAGAAGTTTATTGAACGACCAATTTCAGGCACACAGCGACCTTAATTGGTCGCCAAAAATAATACATATTAACACCGTTAAACTTTTTATGAGACTACGTTAAAAACCGCCGTCTGTTTACGTTCGTCAAGTTATTGGGGAGTGCTTCAGCCCAAAATCTTCTAAACAAATTTTCTAAACGATCGGCCGAATATTTTCTGCAATAATTTTTCAGACTGTCGTTGGCACTTTAATAAAGGTTTTCACTTAAATCAAGTATTTTCAATTCCAATTTTTCCTAACTTGTACAAAATGAAGTAAAATTCATGTAAGGAGAATAAGAAACTGGCAAAGTTTGATTTGTTTTTCAATACACTAGCGATACTACAACGGGCCCATTCTAATAGAAAAGAGTTTATAGAGTCTTGCCAAAACGAGTGAATGCAAGAAGAAATTTTTTCGGCGCGAACTCTGGTGTAAAAAATACCATGTGTCGTTCGATCTTAAATGTAGAAAAAAAACGAAAACTAAGGCTGCCAATAGATTATGCAACATAGGCTCCTCTCTTGTGGAAAATACTGGTTAATTACTGGATATGAAATAGGAATTCCTTTATTAGCCACGCACGTCATAAGTTGGACTCAGAATCTATCACAGATAACAAATACAAGTATAAAACGAAAGATAAATGTGACTTAAAACTTATTTTTAGTTCAATACCACATGAAAGCACATTCCTAGATGTAAAAATATGAAAAAAAAAAATATTATTTACGTCTTTTGGCATAGCAACGCATTATTTTCACTTTGAATCATTTCTTGAACTAATCTCAAGGGCTTTTCTAAACACAACAAAGTATTTCCAATCAAATTTCAAGGACTAATGCATACCTTCTATGCTGTTAACAAAAAAAAAAAATAAAATAAAACGATGAATGAATGAATAAATGTTTCCACAAACGGTAAGATCAATACACATACCCAGGCGTTTCATACACTTTAAGAATTTCATCCACCTTAGCAACATAGTCCTTATAGCCACGGTCTCTAACATTAAGAGCCAACATCATTATAAAATAGGGAATGATTACAGTAATTATAAATCAGCTACGCGCGCGACTGAACACAAAAATTTTCAATCGTTTTATTTTTTTCTTTTCATACAATACAATTGAAAATCAAAAATACAAAAAAAAGAGGAGAAAAAAAATGTAATTTTCATTAGGTTGTCTGTCCATTTCTGGGCTTTGTTTTTGGAAAAAAAAATACAGCAACGTTCGTCAACACTTTAAACGTCATTTTGAACATTAATTCAGGCATTCAGCCGTTAAGAAAGAAAAACACAAACTCAGATAAATGATAAAACTAAATAAAATGACAACAACAACAACAGCAATAAAGAATATAAAAAGCAAATAAGAAAAGACAAGAAAAGCGTTTTATTTTCTGTTTAGGTGATGGTGGACAGCTTAATTTGGCAACATTCAATTAAAAAACAATCTTTCAAGGTAATTATGTTTTACACAACAGCTTGTTTCCCTCCAAAAAATTACTCAATTTCAATTTAGTTGGCTTAACTAAAGGACGTTATGTATTATGTTTTGAAAGCAACAACTTTGTATCACCCTTTCAAAATCAAAAAATTTCTCTCTTTTATTAGAATTCTCTCTACCTAGTACGGAAACCATTTTTAACTTCTCATATTAATTTCCGTATTTATTTACACTGACAGTGTAGAATACTCTCCATAATATATGCTTGTATGTATGAATGTAAGATCATCTATTCCTTAAAGCCTTTCTCTCTTACGTTCAAATATCTTTTAACGATTACTTTATCTACTCCCTGTACTCATAGTACATATGTGTGTGATGCATGTGTATTTGTGAGTTTTAATAAGAAAAAAAGGGGAAATTTCTTTTTGTGTAGAGTTTCTCTATCTCTAAGCGAATCGACGAAAAAAGGAGAGTTCAATTAAAGCTCGATTTGATTGCAAAATATTCAGAGTTGGAAATATTTGATTTATTTTAAATTCTTTCAAGTTTACTAATGTAGCAGCAGACAAAAATTTACGATTAATTGCAAATGTGAAATTATGTGGGAAGAAAACATTTTTGGAGGGAAGTTCTGTGCAGCTTAAGTACACCACTTGCTCAGCAAAAGTCATCTGCAAAGTGTTTGAGCTCAGGGTGATTCATTTCAACACAGAATAGTCGCCGTTGTAGTAGATAGTGTATTGTCTTATTAGACGTGAGGCCACGGTTCAAAACCCTTGCCAGGCATCTTCACCAAAACGAAATACCGAAAAAATATTTCGCGGCCACTTCTTCCCAACAGATTTCTAGCAAAAACTGTGGGAGTAAATAAAAATTACGAAGAAAAACTTCTCAATAATCTGTCGTTCGGAGACTACTTCAAACTGTAGGTCTCGCCACTCATATAAGGAGTGCGCACGAAAAAAACTGGACTTACACTTTTCATTATAGAAATAAAACTAAGTGGCGGATTTTTTTCGTTTTATATTTCAATTAAAGTAAATAATATTTGGATTCTTTTGTGTATAAAATTTTGTTCTGACCAAGATCTCAGAGCATCCAATTTTTTTAAGCCACTTTTCGTTCAGACATTTTAGGCTGTTTTAGAAAAATACGTATTATTTTATTTGCTTTGTTTTGGTCGGCAAATCCTTTGTTTCTTCCACTTCCACGCTTTCTCTCAATACTCAAGGACTCCTTGTATTGTTTTATTCTTACGTTAGAAACTGTTTTTTGGTTAACACCTGCAAACATAGCAATTGTTTTTTGTAAGTGGCGCGGTTTTTCATTGAAAATTTCAATTACTTTTTTACGACATTCTTGTTGGGTGGCCATTTTCAAAAAGCTATTTTTGGATTTTGAAGCAGATGACTAACAAAAACAATGTAACGGTATTCATTTGTTTCAATTATGATAAAAGTTATAAGCTTAAAAGTAGACCCATTTTTTTTCGTGCGCACTCCTTATATAAAAATTATCACACACAACATAAACGATGTGAGAAACTAGTTTGTAATCCTGACTAAATGGTTGTAAAGACCAATTATGTATGTATGTATACAACAACTGCCCAGTTTGATAATGAATTGAAAACATTACGTAACAAAACCTAGCGTCTGAAACATAAGAAGAACTTGGCAAATCATTTAAACAGTTGGATGGGAAATAAATCCAATGAAATGGACTTGAGTTGAAGTTAAATGACATTTAATGACAATGAAGTACTCAGGTGTCAGTGTTCAATGTCATGAAAGATATAGCTTGCCCACACATTTCCATACTTATCTTATATCGACCTCATAAGAGAAATCTCTATGCCACGTCTTCTGAACTTCCTGTCGAGAAATGAGCACATCTTTTGATTTCGTAAACTTTCACTTGAAAGATACCCATGAGTTTCGCCATTTATATACATACATAATTGGTCATTACAACCCTTCAGTCAGGATTATTGAACTAATTTCTCACACTACTTATGTTGTGTGTGTTAATTTTATACATAAGTGGCGGGACCTACAGACAAATTTTTGAGAAACATTTCATGGCAATTTTATTTACTTTCAGAGTTTTTGCCAGAAATCTGCTGAGAGAAAATCGCCGAAGAAATACTTTTTGCATTTTGTTTTGCTGTCAGGCCTGGGGCTCGAACCCTGGCTTTACGCCTAATAAAACCAACATACACTAGCTACTAGACTACCTAATTGGTCATAACAACCATTTAGATTACAAGCTAACTTCTCACATCATCCATTTTATGTGTGTTAGGTTAGGTGGTGGAGACCCTCAAAGGAAGAGCTTCCACTTGATGTAATTTTATCCATAAGTGGCAGGATCTACAGTTTAAAGTCGACTCCAAACGAAAAATCTTTGAGAAACTTTTCATGGCAATTTCATATCCTCTAAGAGTTTTTTGCATGAAAACTGCTGGGAGGAAATTCCCGAAGGAATTTTTCTATAGCTGGCCTAGGGTTTGAAACACGGCCTTACGTGTGTTAATAAGTTAACAGACTACCTATTACGGCAGTTTCTGCATTGATTTCTGTTCTAATTGCTGTCTTTAAGCAAATCGTAAGCTACAGAACGAAGCAGAATCATAATAAATCGATCGATCGTATCAAATTCAATTCAGTTTGCATTGGCCTTAAACTGCATAAACTTGAGATAATAATTAATATTGAATCATAACAACGCTTGGACACATGTTGCAAGACAAAAAAGAACTGGAATAAGATTTTCTTTCAAAACAAGCTGTCCAAAATTGCATAGATTTGCTGTTCTTGATTTCAAGAGTAAGCAGTTCTAAAAAATTCATTGTGGTACGGAAATAATCTGAGTACCTTTAGGCCTTAGAGACCTATGTCCCTGTCATTAAATTGCGGCAAAAACTCTGAAAGTAAATAAAATTGCCATGAAAAGTTTCTCATAAAGTTTGTTGTTCGGAGTCGACTTTAAACTTCAGGTCTCGCTACTCATGTATAAAATTAACACACACAACATAAGTGGTGTGAGAAACTAGGTTAATAATCCTGACTGATGGGTTCTAATGACCAATTATGTATGTACCTACAGTCCTTAGAGGCCAATGTCTCCATCACTAAATTACGCTACTAAAGTAATTACTAAAGCGGGATAGGGCTACTACTTTAGACTAAAAAAAATCGATCACAAGCAATGCCAATAGAACAGGACCTAGAGACAATGGTTATATCAAAAAGTCAATGAAAATATGTAAGTTTAGAACCCAAGTACTATCTTTAGTTTTCTTGATGGCACTGATATACAGCACAGCTTTGAAACTATAAACCAAAATCTAACTAACAACCCTTTTAATACTTCATATTTATTTAAAAAACAAAATCTATTAATCTTGCAAATATCACTCCTTCCTTCTAGACAATATTCGCATATAATGTCTCTAATACTCTAGCCAATACTGTACATACTTATATCGATAAAATAATGAAAACCAGTCTCTTTAGAGTTTATTAAGCGTATTAAAGTGTATTAAAATAAATATAATCTTGAGAATTACAAATTTTTATAATTTTGTTTCATTTCTGTTTTTTTTTTATCAATATCTCTTAATTATGCTGTAGTAGACATTAAATTGTTGTTGTTGTTTTTTTATCAATTAATTTATTTCAAACGAAGCAGCACATGAAGTTATGAAAAGAATTGAAATCAGAATCAGAACAAATTAAAGTCAATGAATTTTTCTACGAAATTATGAAATAATTTTGATTGAAACTGATGATTAAGCAAATTCTTTAAAAAAAAAGAAACCCAAACAAAACAAAAATGGATTAGGAATCCAAAAAACAAAACCAAAAAAAGCAAAAATAGAAATTGAAATTGGAAAAGCAAAACAACTGAATGGACACGACACTCATAAAAGAAAACAAAAATAAAATAGAATAAGAAAATAAAATAAAATGAAAACAATTTAAGAAAGTTACGCTTGGCATACTCGGGCTATATGATATCCTATAACAGAGGTTGAAGCAACGATATAATAATACGCCCACAAAGGATCGATAGTGATAGAGATTATCACAACCTAGTTTCATTACTCATTATGTGTTTCCAACCGAACATTATTTGCTGTTAATCGAGTTAAATGTGGCGCGTTTAACAGGATATGGACAAAGTATTCCATCATTCTCTCGGTCATTCCGGGGTCCCATAATAATAGTTCCACTGCAATGTTCATGCAGAACGTACTACCTAAGGAAGAGGGAGGGTATAGGGCTATTGATGTAAAGTAAAGTTTCCTAAAAACCAATTTCTGTTAATGAGAAATTTTAATAATAGAACCGATAATACTGATCGAAGCTTTGGGCCGTTTTCTTTCAGAGAACAAATTCTTCAGGTGTTTTTCCGTAGAAATTTGATTGTCATATCACAATCTCACCATTTTGAGCTGCTAATGCACACATGAATGGTGTTAATATCAGATACCAGATTGGCAAATTCATCTTGAATCTTGCCTTATTAGTTGCTAATGCATAGCAATTTTTGCAATCCCGTTGCTTGAAGTTCTACACTCAATGATCAATGATTGCACAAAATATCACGAGAATGTTGGCGGTTTTTGTAAATGCTGGTCAAAACAGGTCACTTCTTGGGATCGTAAAAGAGGGAATATGTCTTGTTGTCACATAAACAGATGTCTGATCCAGTAATTAAATACACTAATACCCCCGTTTGCACCGCCTCTTTTTGTGTCTACTTCGAAGTTGCGTCGTTTTTATTCCAGTTTGCGTCGCATGTTTCGAAGTTGCGTCGTTAGTGCTTCGACTTGCGTCGTTAATACGAAAATTTTTGTACAAAACTAAAACAGATAAAGGGGATTTCCCGTTTAAATCAAGTGCAAATTCGAAGTTGTATCTTTTTAAAACTGACTGACTTGTGACTTCAAAGTTGCATCGTTTTTGTTTCTGTTTGCGTCTTTAATATGAAATTGTTTGTACAAAGCTAAAACAGGGGGATTTCCCTTTTCAATCATATGTATTTATGTTGTCTGATGGTTCCAAGTTGTAGGTCGTTAGTAAATTAAATATTTTTTATTGAAAAACCTATTTTTTCAGCTAAAATTATGAATCCAGCATTTAAATGAAAATCAATACAAATGTATGGAAAATTGTGCTTCGTTTTGCGTCGTTCGCTGTGCCTCGCGTTTCTTCAGGCTCTATTAGCGACGCAAACCGGGGTATTAGTGTACTTAGTAGCTTACAACTACGCTAGTAGCAGTCTTTAGTACTGTCTATTATTGGCTTCTGTAAATAGTCGTGTCGTTGTTGGGAAATGAAAAACCTTGTACAGGCTAATCGGAAAGGTATAGGTAGGCCGATAGCTTTTACACACTGCTACTTAACTCAGCTCACTTTGGTACAAGGACTTCAAACGAAAGTGAATATAGAATGCCGATAGCTTTGCATTCTATTACTTTACTCTGCTCATATTGTTGGAAGGACTTCAATTGAAATTGTTATAATGAGGATGAACGGACGTAGATTAGTGTTTGTATATTAAAAAGGTTTTTTGAAAACAATTGTTGGAACTGTTCACTAAAAGAACCACTGCTGCTACTTCGCCACTGTTAACTCTTGGCTAAAGGTCTCGATATTAAGACACTTTGAATAAATTCTCTAAACACATTATCTATAACATTGGGACCGTGTTGCATCAAAATATGTAGCTCAAATGGGACGTATTGAAGTGTTAAAAAATGCAAACTGCTTTGCAGAATATGTATATCGGACAGTTAAGAAGACGTTCGAAGGCCTTTAATTTCAATTTAAATAAACGGTTTCCTTAGGGATTTTAGAGAAAAGTTTCTTCTTTTCTGATTCCAACTAGGACTTGGGTTAGGATTCCAATTAAACCTTGTAGCTTAATTGCTAATCACACACTCAATACTAGGACTACACCATCCGTATTACATTTACAATCTAATTTTGAGACAATCGGTGTAATTAAACGTGTATCCGTGTCTTTTAACTTAAAGCATTACAAACATCAGCAGCAATCATAAGAAACCCAACGGACCTATTGTAGAGCGCAGAGTCTCCAAGTTCGATTGAAGAGAAAAAGCCATTAAAATACTGAGAAACATAAGGCAAAAAGAAGAGAAACCTTTATGTTTATAAATGCAAATAACAACAACAACAACGACAACAACTGCAATATTTATAATAAAACGAAGTCAGTGTAAACACAACACACGATCAATATAAAAAAAAAAAAAACAGGAAAAAAATGTATTAAACTCACCACTACTAACAAACCAAAAAAAGACGGCTGCAAGAGCCCCATTGCCATCAATGGAGGATACACAGCACAGCATCAGCATGTATGTATAGAGCGAGCATAGTGAGTGATATCGATAAATCCTAAGAGAATTTCAAATCCTCACAAGAACAAAAGCAAAAACAAAAAATATATGAAGAAGAGGAAAAAAGAGAAACAGGAAAATACAAGAACACAACTAACTAATGAATTGCGCTTAGCTAAGCACTTTTGATACCAACAAGCATCGCTCAACTAACTAACTGAAGCCACTGTTGTTCTTGTTGTTATGATTTTTTCTTTTCCTTTTTTATTGTTGTTGCTTATGATGCTGAAAACAAAAAAAAAAAAACGAAGACATTGTCTGTATCCATCCTAATATCATTGCTTTCTTTTTTAAAATCTCCTTCTTATTTTCCTTACTTTACTTTACCCTCTCATTCTTTAAGTTCTTCGTTTGTTTGGTTTTTTTTTGTGCACGCATTTGTTGAGGGTACTTGAAGAGAAGAACAGAGAGAAGATGTGTGCATCAGGATGCATCATCCCAGCCATGCATGTTTAAATAATTTACTGTACTATTAACACTACAAAATTACAAGTACAAAAGCAACTACAACAGCTACAAACAACAACAACAACAACGACAATAATAAATTCAAAGCAAAAAGGGTAAGAAATCAGAAATCAAGGGTACACCAATGACTTGAAGTTGTAAATAAATGTCAGAGTTGGAAAAGAGTAAATGCTTGCATTCTTTTTTTTTGTAAAAATCTTCTGGAATTGTTGAAAGAAATTCTTTAAAATAAGTTAAGGAACCACCCACCTTTTTTTAAACATGTCGTGTGGATTCCAATCAAATTTGTCAAATGCGAGTATTTCAACAAATGCCAGATGTTTCGGCTTGGGAAAGCCTGTCATCCAGACTGAAATTAATATTCCTGTCAATTCTTCTGATTTACAATTCACACTCGGCGTCTAGCATTGCCTATGTTCCATTCATTTGAATCCCAATCTAATTCTTATTGTCTTTGCAAGAGTTCATGGAACAGGAAGCATTGCAGACCAAAAACATTTTCGAAACCATTTGTCAGATGGCTTGAGATG
Organism: Sarcophaga peregrina; assembly: GCA_014635995.1. Classification (NCBI taxonomy): domain Eukaryota; kingdom Metazoa; phylum Arthropoda; class Insecta; order Diptera; family Sarcophagidae; genus Sarcophaga; species Sarcophaga peregrina. The sequence goes on along the minus strand of CM025789.1, from coordinate 26,744,487 downwards.
AGGCTTGATGATGGTCCTACATAAGCAGTCTTTAGTATACTCTTGTGTAGAAAGTCGCCTCGTAATTGGGTAATGAAAAACCTTGTACAAGCTAATCGGAAAGGTTGTAGGTAGGCCGATAGCTTTAGTATTCTGCTTCTTAATTCAGCTTTCTTTGTTACAGAGATCAGCAACGAGTATTCAAAACGATGAGTAGATTCAAATCATACTTATAATTCCGGTTACTTATATGCATTCATACTTATTTTGATATCATACTCATACTACTCATACGCAAAGTTAAAAGGACTCGTCGTAGTCATACTTAACAATACGCATGATGTTATTGACTTCGACTCGTCTCTACTTAACATTTACATGAAGCACAAAATAAGTATGATTCGCGTATGAGCACTGCAATACTCACAAGAAGATTGTGTGTATGCTTTGCTTGTTGCCTTTGTCTTTCCTTTCTTCTTTGTTTGTATATGTAACAATAACAAAGACTGTAAATTTTGATGAATGATTCAAATCACTCGAATCATTTATAAATATTATAAGAATTTTAGTAAATTTATAAATCAGAATGAGTAGGCGTATGAATCAAATATAATTCGAATGTTGTGATGAGTTTTATGTCAACGTTGTACTCATACTCATTGCTACTTATACTTATAAATCAATGTTGTAGCGAGTACGAATGAATCAGAGTAGTTTAATTTCACTTCTGTTGATTCACTCATACTCAAAATTGCATGAGTGCTTATGAGTAGCGGAAAAACGATTCATTGCTGATCTCTGCTTTGTTGCAAGGATTGTAAAAGAAAATGCTACAATTAAAACTCGTACACGTACTCGGATGTGTATGTAGAAAATTTCATTTATTTAAAACCCTCTACAATGCCTATCATCTTGCAACAGTTCATCGAACTGGAAATATTGCAGATGTTAACAGAAAATTATTTTCGAACATAGGAAAGAGACAAAAACCACATCGCTAGGAGATTATCGTACGTGGTAGAGCACTTTCAAGTTATGCTTAGCCCAAAAGCCGCAATCGAGGGTATTTTTTTCACCATACAATTAATGGGTGAATAGAATAGGAGAACTAAAAGAGCTTTTGTAGAAATAAGCCTCCTAGAAACTCCTTTTGCTACTTATCTTTAAATACTGAGATTTTTAACATTCTCCAGACACTACTGGTACACAATGAGACGAGAATGGATGAGACAACATGTCGTAGGTATATCCCGCAAATTAATCTTGATTTAGTCCAACGGGGCATTGCGAGATTATCACGGGGCACTGCGAGATTAGGTCGTTGACTGGGATCTGGAACAGATCCCAGCCGGACTATTGCAGGGTATGTTGCGATGAGGAGGAGTTGGAGACTGTCGAACATCTCCTCTGCAACTGCCCAGCCCTTGGTAGGTTGAGGTTGAGGACCCTTGGCAGGGTCTTCTTTGAGAACTTGAGTTCTGTGTCGAGAGCCGACATCAAGGCTCTCCACAGATTCATTAGCAGCTTGGGCTGGTTGAAAGGTGCTAGGGCTTCATAAGTGTAGTCGCACTCTCAACCTATATTGGTTTGTGTCTGTTGTTTTTCATTCCTCCGTTTCCCATTCTCTCTCCCCTTCCCTACTTTCCTATATCCTCCATTTCCTTCCTCCCCTAAGGACAATGTACAATGGGTCAATTTCGACCTCCGGGTACTGTGCTTGTCTTGACCGACAGGTGCACGTCCTCTAACCCAACCTAACCTAACCTTAGTCCAATAAACTAGAACCGATTAAGGACTTAAAAGTCATAATTTTATGTGCAACTATTTGAAAATGCCAAAGAACTATTCACCATCTTCCTCTATGGCCCATTTAACATCACTTTCAACTGCTTTTACTAAAAATTGATTTGCATTTTAGGAAAAATAAAACTTAACAATTAATTCCTTTACATTCTGCTTATGTTTATAGTTCAATGCTGTGTAGAGGAAAGAAAGAAAAAAAAAGTTATAAACGATCTTTATATTGAATTGAATGTTATTTTTGGTCGTCGTACTGTTTTAATGGAGTAAAAACATGCTTTCGAACAAACGACGAAACCAAGCAACATAACAACACACAACAGAATACAAACGTATTCATAGCCGGGGAAGAAGAAAAGAAAAGCAAAAAAAAAACTCCAAACTTCAGCTGATCATAAAAGATAGACTCGTAAAGAACAGAAGAACAAAAAAAAAGTAAAAATAAAAATAAAACAGAAAAGCAAGGAAAAGAAAAGAACGTATAAACTGGGAACTGCATCATGCCAGAGTTAAAGTTAATTACGATGACGTTGATGCTGTTGCTGATGCTGATGTTATGTGCAACATGAACGTGTACTACGTACCACGTACTTTGAATGCATCTGTATATGTCCGGCTAAGTAACAACAACAAGAACAACAACATCAACGACTATGGACAACAAACCAAGAGAAACAGATGAAGAACTTTAAGAAAAAAAAAAAATAGTTACTAATACCAAGTTGTTGCAGTTGTTGTTGTTGTTGTTGTTGTTGTTTTATTAAAGGAAGTTTCGAAAAACACAACAAATGAAGGAAGGAAGAGTTGCATTTGTTAACACCACACAACAAAAAGACAAATAAAAACAAAAATAAAAACAAAAACGCCTTTGGTCGTATTGAGATACAATATGTACAAAGAAATGTTTGTGCTTTTGGATGGCAGTTCTTTAAAGGAATGAAATCTAAGAAATAATGAAGTTCAAAAAATATGATATAAACGATATGATTTACTTACAATGTTTAGAATTATAATAGGGATACGAATCCCAGGACAGACATCAAAACGAAAAATATTTCTTCGGCGACTTCCTCTCAGCAGATTTCTGACAAGGACTCTGAGAGTAAAAATTGCCATGAAAAGCTCCTCAAAAATCTGTCGTTCGGAGTCGACATTAAACTGTAGGTCCCGCCACTTATGTATAAAATTAACGCACACAACATAAGTGGTGTGAGAAGCTAGGTCGTAATCCTGACTGAAGGGTTGTAATGGCCAATTATGTATGTATGTATACGAATCAAAAGCAAATTTAATAAATTTTTCTAATCACAGTTTGTTTTACCATTTCTAAGCCGCAGATTATTTTATCGGAATTTTCAAAGTTTTTCTCATCTTGTAGGCATCTTTAAAAGATTATGAAAGAAACATCTCCTTGACAGGCCTGCAAACGATATTAGCCAGCAGCGAATAGATACTTTGGCAACATTTAGCATCAGAACGACTACATCTTACAACCACACACTTTACTTTTCTGTTTCGTTTCAATTTTTTTTCTATATTTTCGTAGATCATTTGAAGAGATGGAGCAAAAAAAGCCAAATTGTCGTTTTTTTCTGTTCTTTCGTTGTTGTTGTTGTTGTTGTTACAAATGCTCGTTAGATTTATATACTTAGACATGCATGTATGTATTATTCTTGTTTTATAGTTGTTGTAGTTGCTGTTGTTGTAGTTCAAGTATATATTGTTTATAGAAAGACTATATAAATGTTAGTTAGAATGGTTGCTAGTCAACAAAACCATATAAAATATATTTCGTTTAGTTTAAAGGATAAAATCTTACAACAGTGGGCTTGAAAAATGTAGGGAAAAGAACTTATAGAACTTGCCATGGGTTATTTGCAACGTATGCTACAGAATATTAGGGACTGATTGTATTTAACAAAAGATTCTTGTGATAATTTAAACTATTTTAAGAACTCAAAACAGATTTTACTAAATACAGAAAGCGCTACTCTGGGCGACACTGGGACACTGGGGCGTCCATCAGAATTATATGGTTTTTAGTGGCTTAGATTATCCGATTGGTTGCCATAAACTCATAATAATTTGGAGTAGAAATACATAAATACACAATTGGTTAAAATTTCGACCTAGCTTCTCACACCAATTATATTTTGTGCGTTAATTTTATACAGGAGTGGCGGGCCCTACAGTTAAAAATCGACTCCGAACGATAGATTTTTTGAGAAGCCTTTCATGGCAATTTTATTTACTTTCAGAGTTTTTACCAGAAATCTGCTGAGAGGCAGTTGGCGAAGAAATATTTTTTTCTTCATATTTCGTTTTGATGTCTGACCTGGGATAAAGTCTAATAAGCGAACACACTACCTACTAGGGATGCCAATCGGGAAATCCGGAATCTTTAAAAAACTTATCCCGGGATTTTTAAAAACTTGTCCCGGGATATTTCAGGATTTTCGGAATTGTGAATTCATATGTATTTTGACCCTACAAAAGGTCCTGAAAAAAGTCCTTTCCACTTGACTTTGATAATAGCTTCTCAGATAGGGAAAACCCTACTTCCATTGATAAAAACTTATTTGATGCCATCGAAAAATGCAAAAGCCTTATAAAACGAATTAAAAGGGTAACTAATTTGGATACTCAACTGTCCAAAGAAATAGATTTATTTACTTCAGGAGGTAGTAGCGGTGAATATTTAGAAGCTGCATACAGCTATCTTGGAACTATTTTATCAACAAATGTTGATTGCGAGAAGTGTTTTTCAACGGCAGCGTATGTTAACAACAAAATTCATTCAAGCCTATCAGACACATGTTAGATGCTTTAATCCATTTGTTGGAATTCCAAATAATTTTCTTAAAACTAATGCATTTCCATATGTATGAATAATTTTTATTTTTATTAATTTACGCTTTTTTGTTACTTTTTATCTTTGCTGTTTTAATATTTTATTTTTAATGATATAGAATTCTGATATACATAATTGGAATACAAATGATTTTGTTAACGAAATATTTTTATTATTAAGAGAAAATTGCGATTTTTTCCCGTGATTTTTCGGGATTTTTGGATCTCGAAATATCCCAGGATTTTTTAAAAATCGATTCCGTTTGGCATTCCTACTACCTACTCTAGTACGGCGACTATTTAGGAGTAGAAATACCTCTCCATTTGTAAGGTTAAGGCAGTTCTTTTGGCGGGGAATTTATATATTGCCAGATTTACTTGAGTAAATCCACATAAAAAATATGCCACAAAGTTAATTGCCCGCAAAATTTCTTACTGTAAAGGTCCTTAAGTTCAACTGGATTGATACTTTTAAATATATACTGCTTTAGTGCCTTAAAAGTTTAAAACTCTTCAACTTTTCGGCAAGTTTTTGGGTTTAGAGGTTTTAGAGGTTGAATTTATGTACCCACATATGCCACAAATTAGAAAAATAATAGTGGAAAAAGACAGACAAATCAATACTTGAGTCATCGCGAAAATTATATGAGCTGCCAGCTACTGTCCTGTCTGTGACATTAGAGTCTAATGGAAACATACGCTATATAGCTATAGAAAAGATTGACATTTACCATGACAAGTGGAAATAGACAAACATTGAGGTTTCGTTACAATGTAGTAATTCTGGATCGGTGAATAAAGTTCAACCAAAATAAAGAAAAAAGAACATCAGCTTCTTAAAATGTTCAAATAAAGTTTTCAAAAATTTTTGCTTAATTTTTAAACCATCCAGAGACATTTATGTAAGAGAATTTAAAAATATAATCGCCTTACGTAACGGAGTCATTCTACTAGGGATGCTAAACTCCCAAGACTTTTTACTTTTATATATTGAAACTCGAAGCACCTCATATCGACGCCTCTATTCTATAACGTTATAAGTATACTTAGAAATGTTCTTGGATTTTTAAACTCTACATTCTATAACTTAAATACTGTCAAAATTTGGTTAAGATGGGCCCATCCGTTCCGAAGTTATAGGAAAAAATCGAATTAGAATACACTTTTTCGACTTAGAATGTTATAGAACAGAAGCGTCGACATATTTTTTTTAAACGCAGGTTTTTTCGCAACTGATTAGACATCTGAATATCAACCTTAATTAGAATCTGTGGAATCTTTAATTCATTAAAAGAAATGAAAATTACGTTGGCGGGCAGTGTAATCAGTTATATTCCAATTAAATTGAGTGCATTTAGTATGAGTCTAGTTCAATATTTATTCCACTTTTGATTGAATTCCATGTAAAATGCATAACAATCATAATTTCTTCCAGAAGTTAGGTTATTTTGACATCCAGCTTCTATCAAAAGTCCCAAGGACTTTAATTCTTGACGGACATTTCTCAGCTATTCATAATCGTGCTCTCCTCCTACATTGTTATTACAGCTTTTTCAGACTCTAGGCGGGTATGCCTATCGGCAATTTTCCTAATAAAAGGTCCGCCACCGAACACTTAGCTCATGTCTGATTTGACAGATAATTAGTTTTATCATTCCGCTGAACGAATATGGTTGTGTATACGCATTTTCGCTTCGCTAAGTGGGCCTGCGATCGACTTACAGAAGATGCTGATTTTTGCAAAATAATCATCTTTTCAGATGAAGCTCATTTTGATCTTAGCGGGTATGTAAACAAGCAAAATTGTCGTATTTGGGGCACAGAAAACCCGCACGCATACATTGAAAAGCCCAAAACGAATCACTGTTTGGTGCGGATTTTGCTCCAGAGGCATAATTGGGCCATTTTTCTTCGAAAATTAGCAAGGAGTGCCCGTTACAGTCAATGGCGATCGTTATCGGGCCATGTTGAACGAATTTTTGTTCACAAAAATTAAAGAGGAGGATATTGGCAACATTTGGTTTCAACAGGACGGCGCTACGTGTCACACAGCCGAAGCTACACTCGATGTTTAGCGCCCTGTTTTTGAAGATCGCATTATCAGCCGCAGAGCTGATGTCGATTGGCCACCTCGGAGCTGCGATTTGACACCGTTGGGCTATTATTTGTGGGGTGCCGTCAAAGATAAATGTTACGCCGACAAGCTAGACACAATTGACGCTTTAAAGGATAATATTCGTGAAACTATTGATGTATTTCAGCTGCACACAATCGATAATGTGCATGGCCAGCCGAGGCAGCCATTTGAATGAAATTATTTTCCATTATTTACCGGAAGGCTTGTACTTTCAAATAAAGAAAGAAATTTAAGAAAATATTCAGTAGGTTTTTTTTTTAAGCATTTTCAAAAAAAAAATAATAGTTAATAAGTTGTTGAGATGGATTCTAAGTGCAGGTAACGTAAATTAGATCTTCCATATAATAGTACAGGACAAATCGCTCTGCAAGTGGATTAATCTGCTTTTCTTTCCTTGTTCCTTTGAGATTATTCATTTGTTCGAATTAATAATCATACTAGCTTTAGCAACTGTATCAACTATGTCCCGTTTACAGAAATCTAAATAAGGATAACCTGCGAATGTCTAGTTAACTTCTTCAGAGACATTAAAAACTTTTTGATAATTTTCGATGTAATGTACAGGCACTCTTTAACTGTCGTTTGCCATCAATAAACGAGTGTATCTGCATGAAGAATAACGGTTACCCCGAGATCTGGTAATCTGGATGATGAAGTTCCAATTGTATGTATACGTGCTTGCCTAATTGAGTAGTTAATCCAAATTCAACTTGAATTGGATTCACAATGAACTCAAATGATAATTTTTTTGCCTAAGTATTATGCTTCCCGAAATGTACTACTTTTTAAAAACAAAATTCTCCAAATGTGGCTTACATCATATGGTTCATGTAAAGTGATTAACAGAGAATTTATTGCATATCTGTTTTACAGCATTTACTGTATGTACAGTAAGACCCCGCTTAACGCGGGTGATACGTTCCAATAAGTTCCAGCGCTAAACGAAACAGTGTTAAACAAGGCAAGTTAACACGTACACATGTATGCACCTAATAACGTTGATCACAACTAATAAATCAACTGTGATGCAGGAAAAATGCGTTCGTACTGTGATTGCGACTTCGGAAAATATAGTTCGAATCTTTTTTCTGAACAGATTAACAAAAGAGTGTGTCGCTATATAGTCCATCGCTTTTGGTTAGCGCATGGCCGTTTCATTTGCAACCGCGTTATACTGAAGCATCGTTAAGCGGGGTCTTACTGTATTCCAAAGAAGTAAGGAAGGCATCATCTGTTGTTACCAATTGCTTAACTTTGTTTTCATTTCGAAGATATTTCATTAATGTTTGTTGTTGCTTTCAATGTCTTATTTTTTCGGGTTTTTTGTAACTTCTTTTATATTTTTGGCTTAACAACAATAATAGTTTCTTAACTCTTTGTTTTGCCAATTTTTCGGTTTTCTTAGGAGAACATTTTGTACTTGGCTTGGCGTTTATGTTGCTGCCACCAAAATCAAGAAGAAGGGGAAAAAAAAGAACGAGTTGAATATTATTACAACCGTTTCTTTTTGATCAACTTTATTGTTGTTTTGTTTATGCTGAATTTCCTTTTGAGCCCATCGTTGTAAAACCATAGAACGTTGGTTGGTTGGTTAGTTGGCCAGCCATTGAATAAGTTCGAATTTTCGTAAAAGAAGGGTCATCATCATTGCTAAAGCAGTAGAGAGTAGAGATCGGTTCGGTTGAATGGTTCACTACTATACTAGCAAGTTCTTTATATATTTAAAAACACTCGGGTATTGTTGTACTCTGGTGGTATTGTATGTAGATGTGATGGGATGCGATGCAATGGGCTTCGTATAATGGATGCAATGCTATGTAATGTGATGTAATAAATGTTTATAAATATTTAGTGGTTGTATTGCAAATTTTATGTTTATTGTACAAAAATATTTTGTTGCACATTAATATTTTGCATCATTCTTCTTCTTCTTCTCCCGATATACTCCTTGCAGTTCTGTTTTATATTTTTCCTTTTTCTTCTACATTTATTGGGAGTTTTTATGTGTTTTTTCCAAAGTTATGGTAGTCTTTAGTATGCATTTCTTTATGAAATTTAAACTTTAGCCTTGAATTTCATATTTTTTTTCTTCTCTCTCTCTTGTGGCATAAGTTTTTGTTGCATCATTTAAGTAGTTTCTTTTGTTATTCTAATATTCAATCAATTTGGACAGAAATTTACATTTTTTTTCTTAAGTATTGGAAACCGTTATCACTAAGTATATTGAAATCTTTTGAACTGCATTGTTATACAAATTGTGACACTGGGACTTACCTAAAATGATAAAGAAAGAGGAAAAAAACAATTAAAATTTATTGGAAAACATATTGAATAAGATGTTAGAGGTTAGCTTAGGTTAGGTTGAAAGGTGAGTAATGGGTTAGAGAATCTAGTTTATGAATCATTTTATAGTCTATTATGTAAATTACTAGATTGTTAAACAATGGCAACTCAATTTTATCGAAAAAAAATTTTAATTCCTAAGAAATAATAGAGAATTTCCAAGACATTATTACTCTGTTCACATATAGTATATAACATACACACATTATAACGCTTCAGTCACTTTTGGTGTCTATTAGAAATTTGGAGGAGATAAGATCAACCTCACACATCGTAAGCGAAAAAATAGGCTCCAATGAAATATATTTTCAAGAAGCCATTGTTTTTAGGACACAAAAGTTGGCAACCCTATCATTCTAGAATCCGCTACAGTAGGTCAATCGTCTCTGACTACTGGAAGTAGAACAAAGAAATAAAATCATTAGGATGGAAAGACCCTTTGCCCTGCTCAGCTCTTTGTTTCTTAAAGGCCACTTAATACCGGATCAGCACAATTAATCTAAAAAAGTACTTTCAAGAAACAACAACAACAAGTTCATGAATCAAAATTCCCATTGTTGTGTTTTATTCACATGGACCTAGTTTCTCACACCACTTATGTTGTGTGTGTTAATTTTATACATAAGTGACGTGACCTACGATTTAAAGTCGACTCCGAATGACAGATTTTTCTGCGAAACTTTTTATGGCAATTTTATTTCTTTCACAGAATTTTTGCCAGAAATCTGCTGAGAGGAAATCGCCGAAGAAATACTTTTTTGTATTTTATTTTGATGTATGGCCTGGGGGTTGAACCCTGACTTTACGTCTAATAAGCAAACACACTACCTACTAGACCACGGCGACTTCTAGCTAGCGCTATTACTGCCATATATTCTTGGAATCTACAATGCTCGATTAAAAGGTTGCTTAACATGCTCAGGCCTAGGGCTCGAACCCTGGCTTTACGTCTAATAAGCCAGTCCACTACCTACTAGAGTACGGCGACTGTGTTTTATTCACTGTATTCAAAAGAAAAAGTGATAAAAGGCGTCCCTAAGTGGCTCAATAAACGCTAACATTACATGTGGGTACAAATTGAAAGCCATAAATTTGAATGTTGCTCCCACTGCTTTAAACTCTGCTTCATGGTACATTGCATTTCATTAAGAGCGTAATTCAAGATACAGTATCAACTGGTACCTACTGTATTAGAAGAAAACCACCAGTTCTTTCTACAGTAAACATAGTCACCATCAACGATGACAAGTCAGGCCAGTAAAAACAACTGAGCAACTTCAAGGATAACATACTGAACTAATAACTACAAAAAAAAACAGAAGAAGAGACACTGAGTGATGAATATGAAAAGTGTTACCTTGTCTAACTTGCAGATCCTAACAGACAAAAGTATACAAACTTCCAATACTTCGATCAAATCAAATAAAATACCATACCGCCACAATACAGGATTAAAACCCATAGGAGATAAGATACGGATCGTACAAGCCCTAGACAATACTGAATAATGCCAGAGGAAGAGATCATTTATTCTTGCAAGAGTTCCTATTGTACCATGAATACAAATCCACGATTTCGTAGTCGGTTTTTCAGAATTCACATTACTTTACGATTACAAGATTACAATATAGATCCTTGCAGGGCACAATATTGTACTATCGTAGGGTGACATAGACATTTTAAGTATGAAAATCGTAAATCTCGTATCGTATGTGTAAATACTTATACCAACAATTAGACCCAAGTCCTGAGCACACTCTAGCTTCAAACGAGCCAATTTTCGAAACCGATAATCTGGTCTATAAAGCCTAAGTTAAGTTAGCAGGTTGCTTGCCGTCCTCGATACCCTATATGGACCATTGTGTTACCAAGCCTAGGATCAAAAGATAGGTTGAGGCATCTACCCAGTATAGTATACCCATTTCTGGCCTATTATATTCTAATGATAACAAATGGCAGCTTCATTGTCTAGACTGATAAGTTTCCGGATATAAAATACGACCATTTACGTTCGAAACTCATTAACAATGGGACGGACATAATCATAAAATGTCCATAGAAAAATATCTGTTGTTAGGAAACAGAAAATTTTTCGAAATACTCAATTCATGTTTTAAGCAAATCAAACTAAAATCACTCATGCCACTCATTCATGCCATTAATAAACTGTTGCCAACTGCAAATAAAAATAAAATCACAACAAAGCCATCGAACTTAAGCAACAACGTGGCAATTGCAACAGCTACAACAAAACAACAACAACAACAACATTATAAGCATTGAAAATATTGAAAAGAAAAATTATTCAAAAAAAAAGAAAAAGAAATAGAAAAAAACGCGATATTTTATCAAAAAGTAGCTTAAAATTTATTTGAATACATACGATACGATATTGTCAACGTTTATTCGTAAACGAACGAAACTAACAAAATTTAGAATTTATTACAAGCATTTAATATGAGTAGTTATGTAGGTATGTACGTATGTATATGAGTATCTATGAATTTGCTGTTGCAATAGAATATTTTGTTGTTGTGAAATTCAATACACACTCATACTATACAGCACAGCGTTGGACATTTTCGAATTTCGTATATACACGCGTGTACAAACGACAAAGAGCTGCTTGCAGTTTCTAGATCGCTTGTGGTGCAATGTTAGAACGAAAGATCGGTCCTTCTCTAACCTAGTACAATACGTTTTAATTTGAGGCTTACAGGAATGGACCCGTTATTACATTAGATAGAGAACCATGGATCGCTAAAAGTTTACAGAAGTTCTACGACAGATGAGAATATTTGGGCTTTTCCTGCATGGTCTCCTATATGGGGGTATCGACTCCAGGGTTAACCGATATCGGCATTATACATAAAGTGTAAAAAGAAAATAGAGAGTGAGAAATTAACATCATAAGGTGGAAAGATAGCGTGCGTACTTGTTAAAGAGTAAGATTCAATGCACAATGTTTCTCACCATTACATTCACACAGGCAGCAGCAGATGGCAACTCTATCACTCTAGAGGCAGCTATACACAGTAGCTTGATTAATAAAACAAGTCCATTCTATGCACACCAAATGACAATTAAAGCCAACGTAATAGACACGATGAACTTGGTGTAGCATAAACTCTTTAAAGCTAAGAAAGCTTAATTAAAAGTTTAGTGGGATCATATGGTGAAAAAAAGTGTATAAGTTAGAGTAACTGGAGTCCTAAGATGTAAACTAGATGAAGGTTACCATATAAAATTATTGTCTCGGGGAAAAGCAAATTAAAGAGGTTCATTACAAGTCCTACGAACTTGAAATCGTGTTTGAGAAAAAGACATTTGATATAGAAAAGTCTTTCTGTAAATGTGCTTCTAATTCTGTGCATTTAAAGCGACTGGTCGTGATACCATATAATCGTCAACAGGGGCACAGGTTTAAGGCAAGAATATCGCAAAATTAACCTGCACTTAGTGATCTTTTCCAATAGCTACAAGTCACTCGAAGGTAAATACCTGTCCATTTCGTAATGATCCGTTTGGATGTCGTGACGGAGATATACATACATACATAATTGGTGATTACAACCCTTCAGTCAGGATTACGACCTAGCTTCTCACACCACTTATGGTGTGTGAGTTAATTTTATATATGAGAGGCGGGACTCCGAACGAGGGATTTTTGAGAAACTTTTCATGGCAATTTTATTTACTCTCTGATTTTTGTCAGAAATTTGCTGAGAGGAATTCGCCGAAGAAATATTTTCATATTTTCGTTTGGGTGTCTGATCGGGCCTTGGGTCTACTAAGCCAACACATTACTTACTATAATTGATATAATTTAAGGACTGATTGGAACGCTCCCTATCTAAGACAGGACAATTATTTTGGCACTCCACGATTTATCACCTCCAGAATTACTCGCAATACTCCTATGAAGTCGCCGTGGTCTAGTAGGTAGTGTGCTGGCTTATTAGATATAAAGCCATGGTTCGAGTCCCAGGCTAGACATCAAAAAAATAAAATACAAAAATTATTTTTTCGGCGATTTCTTCTCAGCAGATTTTTGGCAAAAACTCTGAGAGTAAATAAAATTGCTATGAAAAGTTTCTCAAAAATCTGTTGTTCGGAGTCTCGACTTTAAAACTGTAGGTCCCGCCACTTATGTATAAAATTAACACACACAATATAAGTAGTGTGAGAAACTAGGTCAATAATTTTGATTGAAGGGTTGTAAAGACCAATTATGTATGTATGTACTCCTATGAACAGGAACCCGTGTTAGACTGACACGAAACCGAAGTGAAGTTTACATTTGAAAAAAATCTGATTGCTGCCTGGCTATCAAAGAGGATGGAAATGCTAGTAGTTGGAGATCGCCTACTCATAATTAGGTCCTCAGTGTTATTTACAGGGACTGTGGCGATCTGAAACACAAAAGAGTAGTCAAGGAGACATAGAGACTTACAAAGATTAAGCTTAAGGCAAAATTCCACAGCTTTCTATATATATAATCGAGTTTAGAACTGAGGGTAACTAATTGTCATTAGAAATATTCTTGAACTTATTTTTCGGATATGAGATTCCATCACTCATGGGTAAAATTAACGTTGAAAACATAGGTGATGTAAGAAGCTTGGCTGTAAACTTTACTAGAGGATTGTAATGGTCAACAAAAGGATGCATATATGTACGTCACATAAGAAAGGTGACTGTGATCATACTTTGCTTTCCCTCACGGGTGTCAGCATAAGTTGTTTCCAAGAAGTAGTGCATCTAGCATTAGCCTGCGTGAATAGATTTTCCTCATTCAATAAGACTACCTGATACAAAATCACTCACGATGCCATCTCTTCTCTATGAAGTGCAAATGGGTTACATGGTATGTATGGATATTGCCCACCACTGATCGAAACACAGCCACGATGGATTAAAAGCATGCATATAGGCATAAGCGTAAGCATGTGCATTCATTAAATGCAATGCCAAGCGAATTTGGTTGGTCTCCTTAAAAATTTGTGGTTTTCTATGCGATGTGTTTGTCGATGTTTTTGTTCTTTTTGTTGGATTTCTTTGGCCAAAATCAATGATTTATAACATTTCTACATATGTAAGCATAAATTATAAATGTTTGCAGTTTTTTGTTGTTGTTTTTTTTTCTCGATTTTCCATAGCATTTTACATTACGAAACGAAAACTGTTCAACATACACTTACTCACTCGGTCGATTGCTTGTATGAGGAAAATGCATATGAGCGAGCACTGTTAGAAGTTGACTTTTTTTTTGTTTCGTTGTTTTTCTGTTAGAAAAATTGACTCCCTCAAGACATGTTGGTGGCAAGAAGAAAAGCACAACAATAACTGCAACGGCATTTCATCTTTAACTGTGGCACATTATAAGATACGAATTTGAAAAAGAAACGGAAAAACCTCTAAAAAGAAAATCAAACCAATGTACTCTGGAGAAGAAGAGGTTATACCTTTGGTTATATGGAAATGTTGTTTCTTTCAAGGAAAATGGAATAACAAAAATTCATAATAACATATTTCAGTTAAACTCTACTCTGAATGCTGAAGAGAAAGAAAGAAAGAAGAAGAAGAAGCCCAGAAGATATTTTTTTCCAAGAAACACAAGAAACCTATCTACAAGGAAAAACTTTGGTCTTCTTTTCATTCCACAATTTTTTTTCATTTTTTTTTCTTTCATTTTTAAAGTAAAAAAAAAACAAAAACAAAAAAACGTTAAAATATAAAAATAAATGTGCAATACAAACAGCAAAGTTTTATGCTAAAGTTGCAGCTTCTTTTAGCCTCCAGTTCGTTCGTTGGTTGTGTGGTTGTTTAACTTGGTAGTTCATATACAAAGTGAGGTTGACGGGCTGTGATGGGGCCGTTGTTTAAAGATGGTTACATTGGTAGGCATCAGAATATGGCAGCAGTAGGTTGCCATGCAACATACATACAAACATACATACATACATACATTACTACATATTTACATATAGTCATACATATAGTACATACCCAGTGTACATGTAAATAAATGCTTAAATGCTTAGCATACACAGTAATTTCCGATGGCATTAGAACATTTAAAACGCTTAAAATTTTGAATGTACGAGTTCAAATTGTATAGAAAACTGTAAAAAAGTCATTAAATTCTCATAAACTGATAATTTTAGATTTAAAGATTTTGCCTCTGGAGATGCCATATACAATTACAAATAGAAATACGTTTTGCGTTAACCAAAAATTTATAGGCAGTTTACCACCACACATATTCATCAAATTTCATGGCACCAGTAATCTCTTCTTTTACAGTCTGGGTGGGCTACCTTTGGCGGGGTGCATGTATAGCTGTCATAAAGCCCGATAAATGTATGTTCAGTTATTTCATATAAAACTCAACAGCAACGTAAAGACGTAAAATTTTGAGGTTATGGAATGGCTTGCTACACAATTGCGGACTGCAGATTTTAGCTGACCTTCCAGTATGTAGCCATGATGAAATATTACCAATTGATCGCAAGAATTAATTCAGTTGGGTACATAAAGCGAATATAGTTCATTTCCCCATCCGTAATTGGCCATTACAACCCTTCAGTCAGGATTAAGGCCTAGTTTCTCGCATCACTCAGGTTGGGGCGGGGTCTACAGTTTAAAGTCGACTCCGAATGACAGATTTTTCTGAGAAACTTTTTATGGCAATTTTATTTACTCTCAGAAATCGCTTGTGGTGCAATGTTAGAACGGTAGATCAGTCCTTCTCTAACCGAGCACATTACACTTTGATTTGAGGTTTACATGAATGAACCCATTATTACATTAGATAGAGAACCAGGGATCGCTAAAAGTTTACAGAAGTTCTACGACAGATGAGAATATTTGGGCTTTTCTATGGTCTCCTGTATAAGGGTATCGACTCCAGGGTAAACCGATTTCGGCATTATACATAAAGTGAAAATAGAAAATAGAGAGTAAGAAATCAACATCATAAGGTGGAAAGACAGCGTGCTTACTTGTTAAAGAGTAAGATTCAATGCACAATGATTCTCACCATTACATTCACACAGGCAGCAGAAGACGGTAACTCTATCACTCTAGAAGCAGCTATACACAGTAGCTTGATTAATAAAACAAGTCCATTCTATGCACACCAAATGACAATTAAAGCCAACGTAATAGACACGATGAACTTGATGTACCATAAACTCTTTAAAGCTAAGAAAGCTTAATTAAAAGTTTAGTGGGATCATATGGTGAAAAATGGTGTATAAGTTAGAGTGACTGGAGTCCCAAGATGTAAACTAGATGAAGGTTACCATACAAAGTTATTGTCTTGGGGAAAAGCAAGTCCTACGAACTTAAAATCGCGTTTGAGAGAAAGACATTTGATATAGAAAAGTCTTTCTGTACAATGTGCTTCTAATTCTGTGCATTTAAAGCAATTGGTCGTGATATCATATAATCATCAACAGGGGCACGTGTTTAAAGCATGAATATCACAAAATTATGCTGAAGGCCAACAATAAAATGAACTTAGTGATCTATTCCAATAGCTTCAAGTCACTCGAAGGTAAAAATGCCTACCCATTTCGTAATGATCCGTGTGGATGTCTATTTATTTACTCTCAGAAATCCGCTGAGAGGAAAAGACGAAGAAATATTTTTTCATATTTCGTTTCTTGTTAGAGATTTCAAACCTGGGGGTTTGAACCATGGCCTCACGTCTAATAAGCCAACACACTACCTACTAGACTACGGCATTTCGTTTAATGACACAGTTAGGATAAATGCTAGATGTTTACGCTCCTAAAGACATAAATTAAGTGCAAACGAGACTCTACGCTAAAACATCCATCATGCTATGAAACTTTCAGTTCATTGTAATGCTTGGACCTTGCCATTTTATACGAAATACAATGATTTTTAAACCATCACCTCTACCATACATTGGCAGACAGTTCTTTTGAGTAGTTTTCGAACACACATTTCGCATGGTAGCACTACGAAAACTTAACTAATGTTGGATTTCAAATAGTCCAATCTTAGACGTTATTCTCATCACACTTGTGGTGTTAAACCTGAGGCAATTCAAAATCTTTAATATCTGGCCAAAAAATTCAGAATTGGCGTCTCTTCCAGGGTTTTTTACGAAAAATTAAGGCCCGATGACAACTCCAGACCCACGAATTAACATATCTAAGTCGTTATAAAAGGCCAGTAAGCTGAATTGCTGGGTGAATTAGATTGGATGAGCCGTAATATACGTCTAATTGCTAAGGCCGACATAGATTGACAAATTTTCTTTCGCCAGTGTTTACATAATGTTCAGTCTCTTCCAAGAATGATAAATTAAAGATTACGCCATCACGCATACAAAATTAAAACTTTCTGCGCATGTTGAATCAATGACGTCACGAAAATTGTTTTCATTGTTTTCCTATTGGCCAATGATAATGTATGTTATATTCAGAAGAAATGTTAATTTTCACATATAAAAAAGACTTGGAAACCTTTAAAATAGCCCAAAAACGTCATCTAACGGGAAATCATGCGCAAGGCGTAATCTTTAGTTTATCATTCTTAATTCTCTTCGATGATTTTTATAAACGTACTAATTCTTTAGAGAGACCGATTATGTCTTATATAATCATTCCAAAATGTTCGAAAAGATAATATGTTCGATTCATGCCTTCTGTTCTAACTACAGTTCTGTATTTAAACGATCCATATTTGGAAGACAAACCTGTCATCAAATAAATGAAACCTCATGTGGAAGACTTTCAACAGCTAACAGCAATCACTGAATGAATGAATGAATATATTAGGTTAGGTTAGATGACAATTACAATACCTGGAGATCAAGTTGACCCATTGTAAAAAGCTTCTCAGATGAGGAAAATACCACTTCCATTGGTAAAAAGTTATTTAATGGCATCGAAGAATGCCAAACCTCTATAAAAGAAATTTATAGGGTAACTGATTTAAATACTCAACTGTCCAAAAAAAATAGAGTAGAGTGGTAGAGGTGAATATTTACAAGCTGCATACAGATATCTTGGAACTATTTTACCAACAAATGTTGATTGCGAGAAATGTCTGTCAACGGCAGCGTGTGTTGACAACAAAATTCGTTTAAGCCTATCAGATCACATCTTAGATGCTTTAATCATTTTGTTGGAATCCAAATAATTTTCTTAAAACTAATGCATTTGCATATGTATTAATACAAAATCCCGAATCCCGGAATATTTAAGAATCGATCCCGTTTGGCATCCCTAATAAGGCACCCAAAAGCAAAAAAACCCGATCTATAGCCCCAACGCCTCTGCTATTGATCTATCCATTGATGAGGTCGCAGAAGTGATCAGCATATTGGGGGATCACGACCAACTATTAAATCCCCCCAGAAAGCGAAGCTAACTTAGCGAGATAGTCCGCTGTCTCATTACCGAGTATGACCCGTAACTCAGCATAGACTGATTCGGTCTGGTCCAAAAGTCCTTACTAAACGAATAACATTTTAAGTAATTTTTAGTATCGCTTAAAACCTTAATAAATACGTGAATGGACAGATTTAAAGTCCTTCAAATGTCAACGGCAGATTCAATTACTTGATGCCTTGAGACAGAGCGTAAATTTGATTTCAAATCCTTTCTCACTACCTTTCACTGTAGTTTATATGTATGTATGTATGTATTGTATGTACAACTGGTAGTAGAATATTAGCATGTTATCATTTATAAATTCTTTATATGCGAACAATTTATTGTACATACATACATACATATGCATATACATATATAAAAACATATACACACACACATACACACATCGGATGTATATAAAAAATGTTATTTACTTACAATGATGGTTACAATATTTGTTTTCCTCCATTGAACTAACTATCAATGCATTGCATTTTATTCTAATCTTTCTTTTTTTTGTCTTCTTTTTTTATTTTTCTTGTATTTTAAACTTTTTTTTCATTTTGTTTTTTTGCCTTCTATTTTTATTGTGTAAGTTCTTCTTCTTAATTCTCCCTTTTAGAGTTTATTTTTTGGTATTATTAGTAGAAGAAATAACCAAAGATGGTAATCATTTGCATCATCATGCATTTTGGCATGAAAAAATTCTTTCCAACTTATTCCATGTGCCCCAGCAGTAACAACAACAACAAACAGCCATAACAACGATGTGGCACAATGATGCTAACAACGTAGGCTTCTTTCGAAAACTTATAGGATCCAATTTTTCTTAGTTCGTACAATTTTTTTTTCTGTTTTTTTGTTCTTACTTTAAGGCTCGTATATCTCGAACATTTTCTCAAGCATAGTTTCGCGAAGCAGCAAAAGAAGAAAAAAGAAAAATTATCAAAAGAAACGGAGAAGTAAAATCAAGGGTATCGAATAAACACAATAAATTTATTTAAAAAGAGGAATCACCGATGCATTAAATAACTTTCAAATACAATAAAAATCAATGACAGCAACAAAGAAATCATTTGACGATGGATGAACTTTAATAGAAACGTTTTTAAGGTAAAAAAAACAAAAAAAAAATATAAAAAAAAACTTTATTTATGCCACCAACAACGTGAGTTTACATTACAAGAACAGAATTGTTATGCGGTCCCTTCCGCGGAAAATGAAAATGCTTGAGATACCTTCGTCCTGAAATTATTTTATTTACGCCACATTGTATTTGCATAACGAAATCCTTTAGAAATTTTTCAAAAACGCAAGACACATACATAATTGGTCATTACAACCCTTCAGTCAGGATTATTGACCTAGTTTCTCACACTACTTGTGTGTGTGTGTGTTAATTTTATACATAAGTGGCG
The DNA here is from genome assembly GCA_014635995.1 of Sarcophaga peregrina. NCBI lineage: Eukaryota > Metazoa > Arthropoda > Insecta > Diptera > Sarcophagidae > Sarcophaga > Sarcophaga peregrina. Next base: position 26,724,544 of record CM025789.1, on the reverse strand, counting down.
GGACCTACAGTTTAAAGTCGACTCCGAACAACAGATTTTTGGGAAACTTTTCATAGCAATTTTATTTATTCTCAGAGTTTTTGCCAGAAATCTGCTGAGAGGAAGTCACCGAAGAAATATTTGTCGTTTTGATGTCTCGCCTGGCACTCGAACCCTGGCTTTACGTGTAATAAGCCAGCCACTACCTATTAGAACCACGACGACTTCAAGACCATCTCTAAGAAAAACGGAATTACTTGGGAACATAAGGCCGAGACTGAAGCAGAAAAACAGATTGTCAATCAATCATGAAGGCCCAATCATTCACCAGGAGGAGTTGACACAGATATTCCTTCCGAGGATTAAATATTTAGATAGCATTTTGCATATGAAAATAACCTGGGAGCTACAACTAATGTTAATGCTGAAAAAGTACCAGGAGTCCTTGAAGTACAAAACAAATTCTTGGTAACTTCTGGAAACCAAGCCCTAAAATTACGTATTATCCTATATTGGGCTAAACAAACTCCAGCTATCTCGCAGATTCGAAATATACTGCGATTGGCATATACATCATATGGCGATGGTAATAGGTAAACGGAATTCAATACCGCTTACCGTGGCTTAAAGTGATTAATGGGAAGGGGAAATTAAAGGTAAAGGACTTTTTGGTTATCTCACGTTTTAGGGCGAACGCTAGGTACCATACTCCCCATATCTCAGACTGTTAATTTTGTGCTCAATTTTATTACAAGATAAGAGGACCTTTTACGCACCAGGGATGAGTGCAGGGTGCTATCAAAATAGCTACGCGATAGCTTACAAAAGTGGTGTACGCATAGATCCAAAAAGTTTTACGAACTAAGAGTTAAAAGTCCAAGATCACCATAATCTTTCAAACGAATAGGATAGATATCTAACTATCTATTAAACTTGGATGCTAAAGGCGATAGAAATCCTGTACAAAAGGGAACAGGTAGGTAAGTATGGGAATAAAAATATTATTGAAGAGCCAATGCTCTTAAAAGTCTTTTATTAGCTTCACATTTACTTCCAGGGTATTAATGGACTACTATAATGTACTCAAGGACCGTGCTAGGATATGAGACGTACAGACACAGACATAATTGGTCATTACAACAACCTTTCGGTCTTAATTACGACCTAGCTTCACGTACCAATTTTGTTGAGTGGTACAGTTTAAAATCCACTCCGAATGACATACTTCTGAACGCATTCATGTCATATTTATTTTACTCTTAGAGTTTTTGCCAGAAATCTGCTGAGAGCAAGTCGCCGAAGAAATCGTTTTTCCATATTTCGCTTTGTTCGAGATGTCTGACTGGGGGTTTGAACCGTAGTCTTATGTCTAACAAGCCAACACACTACTTTCTAGGCTGCGACGACTTTTTGCTCTGAAGTGGAAACAAAAACCAGAAATTTGACTTTAAAAATAGTTTTCTAAACAAGGAAAATGAGGAGCGCGTAAAGAAATATTAGGATATCACCATTGGCATCACGTTTGTCACTTGGAGAACAGGCTATTTTCTGAAAGTGAACACAAAAAGCTGGGGAATTCTTTCGAGGGCTAATTAGTGCCTGCAATAGGCCACTATATGGGATGAACATATCCGTATATACGCCGAGTAAACACAACTTACGGACAGTCACATTGAAGTAGCTGATGCTGTTGCTTGACATACAAAATATGTGATTGATTGGTGAAGGTGATGTGCAATATATCAACTGTGGTCACAGCTTACAGCTCAAAAGATTACTTAGGTTCATTAATTGTAGAACGGTGCTCGATACGATATTATAAGAAAATAACAGAGGACTGGTAGTCCACTGAGTAGTGTATTCTAGACTAATCTCATGGGAGTCGTAAGTTCGATTTCCACCATAGACTTTGGCCTGGGACACTACACCGAGCATATGATCAAAGTTACTTAGCTTGTAAATAATTAAAAATAATTTATAATTTTAATGTAATTATCAAATAAATAAAAAATAAAAAAAAAATAGACGTCGCCGTAGTCTAGTAGGTAATGTGTTGGCTTATTAGACGTAAAGCCAGGATTTGTATTTCTTTGGCGATTTCTTCTCAGCAGATTTCTAGCAAAAACTCTAAGAGTAAATAAACAAACAACAATAGCAACAACAACGACAATAATAAATTCAAAGCAAAAAGAAATCAGAAATCAAGGGTACACCAATGACTTGAAGTTGTAAATAAATGCCAGAGTTGGAAAAGAGTAAATGTTTGCATTCTTTTTTTTTCGTAAAAATCTTCTGGAATTGTTGAAAGAAATGCTTTAAAATAAGTTAAAGAACCACACAGGACTTGACGACTTCCTCTAATGGTGCGGTTAGGTACAATTTGCATCCTCTCGATGTAAAAAAAAAAAATGCGGGGGGGGCACCAGTTTTTAAACATGGTCCGTGTGGATTCCAATCAAATCTGCGAGGCTGTTTGGCTATCCGAAAGGCTCTGAGTATTTGTCAAATGCTAAGTCTACAGTTTACAGTTCAACAAATGCCAGGTGTTTCGGCTTGGGAAAGCCTGTCATCCAGACTGAAATTAATATTCCTTTCAATTCTTCTGATTTACAATTCACACTCGGCATCTAGCATTGATTATCTTCCATTCATTTGAATCTCAATCCAATTCCTATTGTCTTTGCAAAAGTACATCGAACAGGAAGCATTGCAGATCTTAATAGAAAAATCATTTATCGAAACCATTTGTAAGATGGCTTAAGATGAGGTTTGATGGTTCTACGTAAGAAATCTTTAGTATAGTCTTGAGTAGGAAGTCGCCTCGTAGTTAGGTAATGATAAACCTTGTACAGGCTGATCGGAAAGATTGTAGGTAGGCCGATAGCTTTAGTTTTCTGCTACTTAATTCAGCTTTCTTTGTTACAGAGATCAGCAACGAGTCAATATCATACTTATACGCATTCATACTTATTTTGATATCATACTCATACTACTCATACTCAAGGTTGTAAGTACTCATCGTAGTAACACTTAACAATACGCATAATGTTATCGAACTTCGACTCGTCTCTACTTAACATTTACATGAAGCACAAAATATGTATGATTCGAGTACGAACACTGCAATACTCACAAAAATATTGTGTGTATGCTTTGCTTGTTATCTTTGTCTTTCTTTTTTTCTTTGTTTGTATATGCAACTACAACAAAGGCTGTAAATTTTGATGAATGATTCGAGCCACTCGTATGACTTATAAGTATTATAAGTACTTTCCTAAATTTATGACTCAGAATGAGTAGGCATATGAATCAAACATATTTCGAATGTTGTGAGCTTGATGACAACGTTGTACTCATACTCATTGCTACTTATACTTATAAATCAATGTTGTAGCGAGTACGAATGAATCAATGTAGTTGAATTTCAATTCTGTTGATTCACTAATATTCAAAATTACATGAGTGCTTATGAGTAGCGGAAAAACGATTCATTGCTGATCTCTGCTTTGTTACAAGGATTGTAAAAGAAAATGCTACAATTAAAACTCGTGCACGTACTCGGATGTGTATGTAGATAATTTCATTTATTTGATACCCATACAATGCCTATCATCTTGCCAACTGATCATCGAACTGGAAGTGTTGCAGAGGTTAACAGAAAAATTTTTTTCGAACAAGGAAAAAGACAAACACAACATCACTAGGAGATTGTCGTACGTGGTAGAGCCTATTCAGGTTATGCTTAGCCCAGAAGCCGTAACCGAGGGTATCTTTTTCGCCACACAATTATTGGGTGAATAGAACAGGAGAACTAAAAGGGCTTTTATAGAAGTAAGCTTCCTAGAAACTCCTTTTGCCCCTTTTCCTAAAATACTGAGATTTTTTACATTTGTTGCATTCATTTGAATCCCAATCCAATTCCTATTGTCTTTGCAAAAGTTCATCATTTTCGAAACCATTTGTCAGAGGGCTTGAGATGAGATTTTATGATGGTTCTACATAAGCAGTCTTTAGTAGAGTCCTGTATACATACATACATAATTGGCTATTACAACCCTTCAGTCAGGATTACGACCTAGCTTCTCACACCACTTATGTTATGTGCGTTAATTTTATACATAAGTGGCGGGACCTACAGTTTAAAGTCGACTCCGAACAACAGATTTTTGATAAACTTTTCATAGCAAATTTATTTACTTTCAGAGTTTTTGCCAGAAATCTGCTGAGATGAAATCGCCGAAAAAATACTTTTTGTATTTTATTTTTTTATGTCTGGCTTGGGACTCGAACCCTGGCTTTACGTGTAATAAGCCAGCACACTACCTACTAGACCACGGCGACTTCAAGACATCCCTTAGAAAAACAGGAATTACTTGGGAACATACGCTCTATACTGAAGCAGAAAAGACAAGATTGATTGTCAAATCTTGTAGGTACAATCATTCACCAGGAGGAAGTTAACAAAGATACTCCTTCCGAGGATTCTCAGTAACATACATAATTGGCTATTACAACCCTTCAGTCAGGATTACGACCTAGCTTCTCACACCACTTATGTTGTGTGCGTTAATTTTATACATGGGTGGCGGGACCTACAGTTTAAAGTCGACTCCGAACGACAGATTTTTGAGAAGCTTTTCATGGCAATTTTTACTCTCAGAGTCTTTGCCAGAAATCTGCTGAGAGGAAGTCGCCGAAGAAATATTTTTCGTTTTGATGTCTGACCTGGGATACGTACTCGGGCCTTTCGTTTAATAAGCCAACACACTACCCACTAGACCACGGCGACTTCACAGTAATAAGGGATTAAATAATTAGATAGCATTTGGCATATGAAAATAACTTGGGAGCTACAACTAATGTTAATGCGGAAAAAGGAGTCCTTGAACAAAAAAAACAAATTCTTGGTAACTTCTGGAACCCATTACGTATTATCAAACTACCCAAATGCCTTGGACTGTAATCGTACATTGTAATATTAGAGATTAAAGGCTAAACGAACTCCAGCTATCTCGCAGATTCGAAATATACTGCGATTGGCATATACATCTTGCTGGCTATGAAATATAACCCGACTGCGATGGTAATAGGTAAACTAAATTCAATACCAATTACGATGGATTAAAGTGATTAATGGGAAGGGGAAATTAAAGGTAAAGAACTTTTTGGTTATCTCACGTTTTAGGGCGAAACCTAGGAACCATACTCCACATATCTCAGACTGTTCATTTTTGCTCAATTTTATTCGAAGAAGAAGGACTTTTTACGCACCCGGGATGAGTGCAGGGTCTTATCAAAATGGCTATGCGATAGCTTACAAAAGTGGTGTACTTATGGATCCAAAAAGTTTTACGAACTAAGAGTTATAAGTCCAAGATCAACATAATCTTTCAAACGGATACGATAGCTAGCTAGTTAGTATTAGATTTGGATACTAAAGGCGAACCTCTTTTGTACAGGATAAAAGAGAAAATGTAGGTAAGTATGGGAATAAACATATTATTGAAGAGCTAATATCTTCACAAGTCTTTTATTAGCTTCACATTTACTTCCAGGGTATTAATGGACTACTATAATGTACTCAAGGACCGTGCTAGGATATAAGACGTACAGACACAGACATAATTGGTCATTACAACAACCTTTCGGTCTTAATTACGACCTAGCTTCACGTACCAATTTTGTTGAGTGGTACAGTTTAAAATCCACTCCGAATGACATACTCCTGAAAGCATTCTTGGTACATTTATTTTACCTTCAGAGTTTTTCTCAGAAATTTACTGAGAGGAAGTGACTGAAAAATCATTTTTCCATATTTCGAGATGTCTGACTTGTTGTTTGATCCATAGCCTCAAGTCTAATAAGCCTACATACTACTTTCTAGGCTACGGCGACTTTTTCCTCTGAAGCGCAAACAAAAAACCAGAATTTTGACTTTTACAATGAAGAGAGCGTAAGGAAATATTAGAATATCACCATTGGCATCACGTTTGTCACTTGGAGAACAGGCTATTTTCTGAAAGTGAACACAAAAAGCTGGGGAATTCTTTCGAGGGCTAATTAGTGCCTGCAATAGGCCACTATATGGGATGAACATATCCGTATATACGCCGAGTAAACACAACTTACGGACAGTCACATTGAAGTAGCTGATGCTGTTGCTTGACATACAAAATATGTGATTGATTGGTGAAGGTGATGTGCAATATATCAACTGTGGTCATAGCTCACAGCAAAAAAGACTACTTAGGTTAATTATATTAATTGTAAAACGGTGCTCTATACGTTGTTATAAGAAAATAATAGAGGGCTGGTAGTCCACTGAGTAGTGTATTCTAGACTATTCTAATGGGAGTCGTAAGTTTGATTATCACCAGAGACCGAGCATATGATCAAAGTTACTTAGCTTGTAAATAATTAAAAATAATTTATAATTGTAGTGTAATTAACAAATAAATAAAAATAGAAGTCAAATAGACGTTGCCGTAGTCTAGTAGGTAATGTGTTGGCTTATTAGACGTAAAGCCAGGGTTCGTGCCCCTGGCCAGAAATCAAAACAAAATACAGAAAGTATTTCTTTGGCGACTTCATCTCAGCAGATTTCTTGAAAAACTCTAAAAGTAAATAAACAAACAACAATAGCAACAACAATAATAAATTCAAAGCAAAAAGGGTAAGAAATCAGAAATCAAGGGTACACCAATGACTTGAAGTTGTAAATAAATGTCAGAGTTGAAAAAGAGTAAATACTTGCATATTTTTTTTTTTTTTTTTTTTTTTTTGGTAAAAATCTTCTGGAATTGTTGAAAGAAATGCTTTAAAATAAGTTAAAGAACCACCCACCCTTTTTTTAAACATGTCGTGTGGATTCCAATCAAATCTGCGAGGCTGTTTGGCTATCCGAAAGGCTCTGAGTATTTGTCAAATGCGAAGTCTACAATTTACAGTTCAACATATGCCAGATGTGTCGGCTTGGGAAAGCCTGTCATCCAGACTGAAATCAATATTCCTGTCAATTCTTCTGATTTACAATTCACACTCGGCATCTAGCATTGATTATCTTCCATTCATTTGAATCTCAATCCAATTCCTATTGTCTTTGCAAAAGTACATCGAACAGGAAGCATTGCAGATCTTAATAGAAAAATCATTTATCGAAACCATTTGTAAGATGGCTTAAGATGAGGTTTGATGGTTCTACGTAAGAAATCTTTAGTATAGTCTTGAGTAGGAAGTCGCCTCGTAGTTAGGTAATGATAAACCTTGTACAGGCTGATCGGAAAGATTGTAGGTAGGCCGATAGCTTTAGTTTTCTACTACTTAATTCAGCTTTCTTTGTTACAGAGATCAGCAACGAGTATTCAAAATGATGAGTAGATTCAAATCATACTTATACGCATTCATACTTATTTTGATATCATACTCATACTACTCATACTCAAGGTTGTAAGTACTCATCGTAGTAACACTTAACAATACGCATAATGTTATCGAACTTCGACTCGTCTCTACTTAACATTTACATGAAGCACAAAATAAGTATGATTCGAGCACGAACACTGCAATGCTCACAAAAATATTGTGTGCTTGTTATCTTTGCTTGTTATCTTTGTCTTTCCTTTCTTCTTTGTTTGTATATGCAACTACAACAAAGATTGTAAATTTTGATGAATGATACGAGTCACTCGAATCACTTATAAGTATTATAAGTACTTTCCTAAATTTATGACTCAGAATGAGTAGGTGTATGAATCAAACACATTTCGAATGTTGTGAGTTTGATGTCAACGTTGTACTCATACTTATTGCTACTTAAACTTATAAATCAATGTTGTAGCGAGTACGAATGAATCAGAGTAGTTTAATTTCAATTCTGTTGATTCACTAATATTCAAAATTGCATGAGTGCTTATGGGTAGCGGAAAAACGATTCATTGCTGATCTCTGCTTTGTTACAAGGATTGTAAAAGAAAATGCTACAATTAAAACTCGTACATGTAGGGATGTGTATGTAGATAATTTCATTTATTTGAAACCCAATACAATGCCTATAATCTTGCCAACTGATCATCGACTTGGAAGTATTACAGATGTTAACAGAAAAATTATTTTCGAACAAGAAAAGAGACAAACAGCCACATCGCTAGGAGATTGTCGTACGTGGTAGAGCCTATTCAGGTTATGCTTAGCCCAGAAGCCGTAATCGAGGGTATCTTTTTCGCCACACAATTATTGGGTGAATAGAACAGGAGAACTAAAAGAGCTTTTATAGAAGTAAGCCTCCTAGAAACTCCTTTTGCCCCTTTTCCTAAAATACTGAGATTTTTTACATTTGTTGCATTCATTTGAATCCCAATCCAATTCCTATTGTCTTTGCAAAAGTTCATCATTTTCGAAACCATTTGTCAGATGGCTTGAGATGAGATTTTATGATGGTTCTACATAAGCAGTCTTTAGTAGAGTCCTGTATAGGAAGACAGATTTCTGGCAAAAAATTTCCATGAAAAATTTCTAAAAAAAAAAAATCTGTCGTTCGGAGTCGACTTTAAACTGTAGGTCCCGCCATTTATAGATAAAATTAACACACACAACATAAGTGGTTGTAATGACCAATTATGTTATGTATGGAGGACAAATCAACAAAAGTCATTACGAAAATCTTACTATCTTTAAATCGTAATACTGATGCCTATTAAGTAAGGCTTAATATGATTTTAAAAATGATATTTCTTTTACACATATTTTCCCATGAGAAACAATTTTCCTTTGCAAAGCAAAGAAAGTCATCATTAAGCGTAAAATCAAATAACAAAAAAGAGAAAAACGTATACAAATAACCAATTACTGGCTGAGCTGACTGACAATGCGGTAGATCGGGCTGTCTAAGTTTTTTATGGAAATCTAAGACAACAATAATCATAATCAAAACTAAGTATAATTGAATTACAATAATACTAAATAAATTGACCCCCCATTGTCAAAAATAATAACTGACATTTTGTAATTGTTTGCAAATATAACAACAGAAAACCCAACATTTTAAGGGGGGCGGTTAGCAGTAAAAAAACCTAAAAAACCACCTCTAAACCTAATACTCGAACGAAATCAAATGATTCGTTAATTTTAATGTTTAACAAAATCACGATTAAAACCAAGCAATGATTTTTATCTTTAATACAACAAAAAAAAAAAATACCAACAATAAAAACAAATGAATTGTTTGTTGGCAATACAAAGATGTGGCCAAAAGAAGGGCAAGAAAATAGAAGGAGTTACAATAATAATAAAAAAAGGAAAAGGAAAATCGGGAAAATAAGGAAAATAGAATGAAATGAAACATAATAATAAACATTAAAATACAGTTTATGGCAATTTACAATACAAATGAAAGACAACAACAACAATAGCAGCAACAGGAAAAATTAAAACTAAAATAAACCATCAAAAGCAGGCAAAGAAACAAAAAAAAAAAAAATCAGTTTAAATGTTAATTTAGCTAAAAACGTAAATAAAATTGAACATTTCACTTTACGATCAAGAAAATTTTCAAATAAAAATTTCAAATCAAATAAAACGAAACGAAACGAAAGGAAACTAAACTAAGGCAAGCCAAGCCATAGCCAATGCCATGCCATGCCAAGCCATACCATACCATAATTGAACTTCGGGCAATTTTAAATATGGTACGTGTATGGATGATATTAATGATGATGATGATGATGATGATGATAATACTGATGATAATGATGACAATTGAAGTTGTTGCCGTTTGTGTATTGAGACTCTGGGCCAGCAATGGATTTTTGGCTAAATTTGGTTGTGTGAGATTGGTGATGTTTGAGAGCCATCTAATTTTAAATTGCTTGAAAGGATTGTTATTTAAGAAATAATACGAATACAAACGAATCCAAATCGAAATCAAACAGATTTTATTTCCACACAAAATAACGTGGGAACCAAAACAATTTTTTTTGCTGTTTTTCTTCTACTTTTTTTTGGTTTTTTTTGGTTTTAGCGCTCTAAAATTGAACGAAAAAAAATCTAACGTAGGAAAAACACATTTAACACACATATTCAGAAAATCAACAACAACAACAACATCAACAAATAAAAAAATAGAAAGACATTTTCAAGTTAGTTAAACACAGTAAAAGAAAGAAATTATTACCAAAAAACTCTAAATCACCAAACATGGACCATCCGAAATAATATAAAAAATAAATAAAAAATAAAAAATTAAAAAAAACATAAAAAGAAAACAAGGAAAAAGCCAAATAAATTTACCAAATGAACCAAACAAATGGAAAATAAAATAAGCTTAGAAGAAAATGGAAAAATTGATGATGGTATTGTATTGTTTTGTTGGTTGTATCTTTGCCGAAGTACTTCTTTAAACCATAATAGTGCCAACCAAACAACATGTAAACCAAATTTAGTATTTAGTGAGTAAGAGAGAGAGAGAAGAAAAAGAAACCGCCAAAACCATAAGTAAACCTATTTTTTTTTATTGACCTCTCCTTAAACTCGCATTTAAAATCAACTACAAAAACAGAAAAAAAAAAAACGTAATAAACGATGAATCGCATTGCTAACACCGCGCAGAAAAAAAAAAAGAATGAAAACTAGTGTCACACCAAACTTGACTTAATAACACCCTATCCTTTAATATCTACCTTTTGGTATGAGAGTGGGTAGAAGGCTGACCCTAACAGAACGAAAATTATAACCATAAATGGCGATACAAAGAAGCGGGCTTAATAGAATCCTAAAAAGTATATAAGGTTGCCGCAAGAGAGAATCCCAAAAGGCGAATAAAACTGTCATAAATGAATCCCCAGAGCTACAGTAAAAAGCTTTGCCGATACATTAAGTGGTTATAACAGAACCATTATAGGAGCCATGAGAACATGTAGGCACGCCGGCATAGATGACACCAGTTCACGTGTCAAGGGAACCTGGACGAAAGGAATAGTGGAGACACTTAGAAGTCTCCTCAACCTTCAATACGCAATTTGGACGCGGATATGAGCTATCAACATGAAGGTGGCCAAAGGGCCAAAATGATTCCACTCCGCAGTAATACAACCGTAGTTCCGGAGTGGACACAACGGTCCACGGGACGAGGGGGGATTGAGTGGGTGAGAACCCCACATACGGAGGACGTGGGGCGGCTTCCTCTATGGTGTGGTTAGGTACATTTACCCCTCCTCGACGTGTCAAACGAAATCCCAGTTGGGAACCTGGACGAAAGGAATAATGGAGACATTTAGAAGTCTCTTCAACCTTCAATACGCAATCCTGAAGCGGATATCAGCATGAAGGTGGCCAAAGGGCCAAAAGGACTCCACTCCGAAGTAATACCACCGTAGTTCCGAAGTGGGCACAACGATCCATGGGACGAGGGGGGATTTAGTGGGTGAGGGCCCCACACACGAAGGACGTGGTGGCGGCTTACTCTATGGTGCGGTTAGGTAGATTTACCCCTCCTCGGCGTAAAAAAAAAACAAAAAAACTAGAGAAGCCATTGAAGCGCGAAGAATTTAAAAGAACAATAATTTAGTCGATAAATTAAGTTAAAGGTTAGTTAGGACAGTTAGTATTCTTCTTCTTTTTGCACGTTATGGAGACAGAAAAGCACGTTTAAATAACGGTTGATCACCATTTTTTTTTTTTTTTATTAACCCAGCACTCAAGGGATGACCCCTACTCATGCAGTGCATTGTGCAAGTTTTTTAGGAAAGGTGGAAAGAGAGGGAAGATGCGAACGGTAAGGTAACGAGTTGCTACCGGTGACTATAAAATGTCTAGTGCTATACCTTCACCATTAGACAATCTACAGCAATCGTCCCCAAGAAGCCCGCAGTTGCTCACAGCACTTATGTTCTGTGTGTTAATTTTATACACTATTTTATACAGAAGTGGACCTACAGTTTAAAGTCGACTCCGAACGACAGATTTTTAAGATTTTTTTGTATTTTTTATATTTTGATGTCTGGCCTGGGACTCGAACCCCGGCTTTACGTCTAATAAGCCAGCACACTACCTACTAGACCACGGCGACTCCTAATCTGGATAACTCTCTCTTCGTTTTGTCAATCTATATTTATATTCAGAACCACAAAAAACTTTTAAGCGTCTATCGAAATCGTAGAATCTGCTAGCCTGACCACAGCCTTTAAATAATAAAACATTTGTGGATTTCTGTTTTCCTAGAATTCTTGCAATATTCTGGGCTAGTGGTGATCTATCTGTACTAGGGATGCCAATCGGGAAATCCCGAATCCCGAAATCCTGGGATTTTTAAACTTATTAAGAAAAAATCGCGATTTTTTCCGTGATTTTTCGGGATTTTTGGATCCCGAAATGTCCCGAAATATGCCGGGATCTCGGGATCGGAATTTACAAAATCCTGAATCCCGGGATTTTTAAAAATCGTTTTATCGAACAGGAGAAGAAAAAAAATTAAAAAAATGATGCGTAGTTAGGTTAAAGGGGAGGACACCAACCATTGGTCTTCAAGGTGCCATGCATAAAGGCAAATATCCAAGACATAATGTCGACCTGTTGTACCTTCATTATTAGGAGATACAGACTATATTTTCTATAGAAAATCTTTATCCAGTAAGATTACAAATGAGATGAGTTATGTTTTATATATGCGCCCTAAAATATTAAGACCTCGACCTCATGAAAGCTGAAAATTAATTTAAAAAGTGTGTGAAACCTCCACGATAAGATGCTGATGTACAGGGTGCTTGATATAGGAGTCGTTTCAGAATTCCTTGGTGTAGAACTGTATTATATCGGCGTTTTCAGTAGATCTCTGGCAAAAAAAAGGTCTGAGAGTAATAAAAATTAAATGAAAAATTTGCTCAAAAATCTGTCGATCGAAATCGACTTTAAACTGGAGGTCTCGCCACTCATGTATAAAATTAACACACACAATATAAGTACTGGAAAGGTAGGTAAAAATCATGACTGAAGGGTTGTAAAAACCAAATGTGTATGTATGTCTTCAGTTATGGTACAGCAATTGGCACTTCAGTCGCATTCCAAAGTAATTGTTCAATTATTTATAATTTATTCTATACCGAACTAATGACGAAGGCCATGATAACATCCATGATTTCATATTGGCACTCACATGGTGCTCACATCATAAAATATATGGAGGAACTAGCGAATGAATTTATTCACCGGCAGTCTTGGGATAAGTCTTAGTATAGGCCTATTATCCTAAACATGCACAATGCACTGCATGAGTAGAGGCCATCCCCTGCGTGCTGGTTTTATAAAAAAAAAGTCACATTAAGAGCATATTTACTTGGTTAAATAACATCAATAACAAGCCCTTTATTCAAGTGTTACAAACATTTGCAATAACGCGATATATTTCCCCTTTTTTTATAGTAGGGATGGTATAAGATTATAAAAATCTTTTTATAAATAAAAACTAAATTTAAATAAATGCGAAGAAAACCCCACATACAAACAGTGAATATGTTTGTAAATCGTACGAGGAGTTCAAGTAATAATAGACAGCAGTTTGTATTTTTATTCACGCAAATCCAAAAACTATGATAACGTTTTATTCGTTTTTTTTAAGTATTTTTCATACACTTTTCCAACAGTTGTGTGATCTGTGTTAACTTAACAGTATTTGTTTAGAATTGGACAGTGTTTTTCACTTGACATTTAGTGGTGGCCGATTAAATCTGAGAACAACTTCAAAAACTGTAAAGCCCTGTATGTTATATTAATAAAGAAAAAAAATAATAATATACGAGGGTAATTTTCAAAAGGTTTGATATGAAATATAATTTAAATGTGGGTTTATTAACATCGCTGATAATTTATATTCACTGTTTAAACTGTTTATAATGCAAGGGGACGACACTGTTTCCAAAGCAATTTATTACGTACTATTTTTTAAATGAAAAATTAAATTTTCTTTGAAAAAATGGGGTCTAGCGAGTAGATTTTGAGGTGAGTTTAAACAGGTAACTCATCATCGATGCCAAGTATACAACCCTTGTAACACATTTAACTTCCAATAATAGAACGACAGAATTTTCTTTTTAATTTTTCCATTTGGAATATTTATTAAGCTTTTCAAGGAAACTTGACAAAAATCCTGCACTTGTTAACTTCGCAAACGCTTGTGTACTATAATCTGTTAGATTTTAAGTGTCTGGTACAGACATTAACAGCCTGAGTTCACATGTCCAAGTATTTAAAAGCAATAAATCTAACCTAAAAGACTATTGCTATAGATTCACTTTGTATTCCGATTAAATTTAAGTACAGCTTGACTAACTAGAATATCTGCATTGCAAAAAGAAAATGGCATTCTCTGTCTATCCATTGATCTTATGATCATGAAAATAACATTCCATCGCAATATTAAAAGTAGTTAGTATCGCCAAGCTTTAAATGCAATCTCATACAAGGAACTACTACTGTGTCCAAATAATTGATTTCCTGAGTTTTAAGGCCCACTTATTGGCTATCAAGATGGTAGATATAGCCTCAATATCTACATACATGCATACCTACATACATACAGGGTGGCTGATATATAATGCAACAAAGTAAAGCGCTAAACTTTAAAATTTTTTTTTTTTAATTTTATTGTTCAAAGAAAAAATTTTGAAAATAACATAAAATTTTAGAATCAGTTTTGCTTTGTACGAATTGCCCACCTTTGATACGAATTATGGCCTTCAAACGGCCGAAAAAGCCATCACAGGCTGCACGAAAGTGGCTCTGCAATATTTTGGTCCATTGCCGGCGAAGGGCCGTCTTGAGATGATCGACACTTTAGTATTTTTTAGTGAGAACCTTACTCTCCAAGATGCCACAGCCGCAAAGGTCCAACGGATTAAGATCCGGAGATTTTGGTGGCCATTGTGTGGTATAAATGAAGGGAGGAATCACCTTTTTAAGCCATTCTTGGTTGACGGATGCTGAGTGCGGTGGTGCTGAGTCTTGTTGGAATATCAATGGCCTGGGACCGAAATGTTTGTTTGCCCAGGGCTTCAATACTGTCTTTAAGACATTTTCCCGATAACATTCGGCATTTATTTTGACCTCACGGTCAATGAATACAAGTGGAGAGCGACCATCGGCCGTAACGGCGGCCCACACCATTATCATCGGCGGCGATTGAGTTCTGGTGGCCAATCGCAAGTGTAAATTTTCAGCTGACCTCTTTGGCAAATAAACCCGTTCATTTTGTTTGTTCACAAACTGCTCAATTTGGAATGGCTTCTCATCGCAGAAAACTAAATTCGGTAACTAGCCACTTTCGTGCAAGCGAAGTAACTCCTTGGCTCTGTCCAGTCTAACTTTTTTTGTCCATCAGTAAGTTCTTGCACTTTTTGGAACTTCAATGGTTTTAGTTCAAGCTCATTTTTCAATATGTGTTGCATCCGTTCTTGCGATATGTTCAGCTCATGAGCAATTTTTCTACCACTGAGGCGTGGATTTCTCTTTTCGGATGATTTCTGGTGTTGTTATCGTTTTTTCATCCACTTTTTGAACGTGATGCAACACTGCCAGTATTACGGTAACGAGCAATGGTACGAGAAACAAAAGATTCATTCACATTTAAATGCTGGAGGGCTCTAACGATAGCCACCTGTGGTTTTCCAGCCAAATATAAAGCAATCACACTATCACGCTTGAATTCAATCACGAATAACTTTTTTTCTGAATGCAAAAGATCAAAATACTTTTGTAAGCTTGTAAATAATAAAATGAACTGTCACTGGAATAAATCTGTCAGCTGTCAGACGAGCGATTTACAAATGATAACAATCTGAAGTTGGTTGCAATACATATCAGTCACCCTGTATGTATATCCAATTAGGACATTCAAGCATATGTAGCAGTGAGACAAGGCAGTTTCTACCATTTGATACTGATGTTTAACAGAAGTAGACATATTTCTCTACCCTGCGTAGTTTTAGATTTGCCAGTCTATCTTATTGTGTTCTTAAACACTGTGAATAGAGACCTAAGATGGAAACTGACGCTTATTCCCAAAATTTTTCATAAAAGGCTTCATTTCAATGTCTTCTAAAAGTCTCAATGTTTTAAAAATAATGCTTTTTTTATAGGATCTGGTTAAATGTAAGGCTAAATTAACTACGCTCTTCAATGTCTATTGGGCATTAGTTATTACAATCCTTCAGTCTGGATTACGACCTAGCTTTTCATAACACTTATGATGTGTGTGTGTGTTAATTTTAGACATCATTGGAGGTGCCTACAGTTTAAAGATTTTTGAGAAACTTTTCAAGGCAATTTTATTAAACTCAGAGTCGCCGAAGGAATATTTTTTTATATTTTCGTTTTGTTAACAATGTCTGACTTGGGCCTCACGTCTACTAGATTACGGGGGCTTCAATGCGTATTAGCAACTAATAAATAGCATGTGTGTCCCATATATTCAATAAATGACATCTCGAAATCACTGTACGTATGAATGTATGTAGATTTCTTAGCCGGTATCTTTATAGTGTTGTTAACAAACATTTAAAACAAAGAATCTACGGGAAAATGAAAATCTTTTGTAGTATCCCTACTAAGAAACCACAAATCGTAAAGTGTGTAACTTTAAAGCTAATAATTTTAGGTTTTTTGGTTTCTCTGGCCTTTTTTTGTTTTTGTTGCGCAAAGAAACTAAAGCTAACGATGGAGAAATTTGGAAAATTGTTGTTTAAACCATTTTGAATGACATTTATTGCAATATAATCGTTTTTTCGGGGCTAAACAAACTGAAATTGGCAACAAAAACGCGGTATGATTTTTTGGTCATGCCGTTTTCGATGTTTTCAGTTTCTTTTTTTTTCCCTGGATTTCTTCACATGCTCCATAAAAATGAAACTAATGATTTGCCTTAGAAATCATTATGGTTTGTATTTATTTCACCAAAAATCATTGTTTTTTTTTTCCTTTTTCTGCCTTCATCTTCATGAAACGTCCACCACGAAAGCAGGCTTCTCTTACTTCTCATCATGATAAATGCTGCATAGGAAAAAGGCAACAAAATAAAAAATACAAAAAAAAATAGTTCTTCATTGCAACTTGTTAACATTTATTTTAGCATTTGTAAGCATTAATTTTCAGCTTTTTACAATTTGCTGTTAAACTAACTAACCAAACGCCATTAAACAGACCCCTTCCAATAGAAACTGTTTCATACTCGAACAACGCCAAACAAATATTGCGCAGAAATAAAGAAAGAAATCCATGCACTCACACACACACATACATAGACACACTCGAAATCGCCACTTCCATTTTTACACCCATGGGAAAATGTCCGTTAAAGGACTAGACACATTGGATTATTTTTCTTTAAGGCATTATTTATTGGTTAATTGAACAAACAAAAAAAAAAAAAAGATTCGATTTGTATGTTACAATGTGCAGGATGAGTTACGAAACAAACTTCGATGACTTTAAATGGTGGCACAAAGCTAAAAATACATATTTTTTTTATAAATACGATTTCCTATACGTTTGTTTAGGAAATTATTAGAAAAAAGTGATTGCATTTAGAAAAAAAATAAACAAATAATAACAGCAACTGCCTAAATAGCTTTAGAGAAGTATTTATGAACGCATCAGCTGCAAATCGTAATGAGTGATAGCTTGACTACAAACGTAAACCAATTTCTTAAAACTTAATAAAGACAAATGATTTTAATTACTGCCAAATTATACTGCGCAATATAATAGAAAGTATAAAAAAAAACTATTGAACATTTTGCATTTTTCAGCAATTTCATATCGTTGATCAGTCTACAAATCCACCTAAATAATGATGATGAGTGTTGGGATGTACAGGGTGGCTGATATATAATGCAAAAAAGTAAAGCGCTAAATGTTTTTAATTTCATTGTTCAAAAACAAAAAATGTCGGAAATAACATAAAATTTTAGAATCAGTTTAGATTCGTTCGAATTATCCACCTTTGGTACGAATTGTGGTCTTCAAACGGCCGACAAAGCCATCACAGGCTGCACGAAAGTGGCTCTGCGGTATTTTGGCCCATTCCATTCGTCGTCTTGAGATGATCGCCACTTTGGTATTTTTTAGTGAGAACTTTACTCTCCAAAATGCCCCAGGCGCAAAAGTCCAACGGATTGAGATCCAAAGATTTTGGTAGTCATTGTGCGGTAGAAATGAAGCGAGGAACCTCCTTTTTAAGCCATTTTTGGTTCTGCGGCCGAATTGTCTGTCTGCCCAGGACTTCAATACTGCCTTTAAGAAATTTTTCCGATAATATTCTGAATTTATTTTGACCCCACGGTCGATGAATACGAGAAGGGAGTGACCATCGGCAGTTACGGCGGCCCACTCCATTACCATCGGCGGTGCTTGAGTTCTGGTGGCCAATTGCAGGTGTAAATTTTCAGCTGACCTCTTTGTCAAGTAAACCCGGTCATTTTGTTTGTTCACAAACTGCTCAATTGGAAATAGCTTCTCATCGGAGAAAACCAAATTCGATAACTGGTCACTTGCGTGCAAACGAAGTAACTCCTTGGCTCTTTCCAGTCTAACTTTTTTTGTCCATCGGTGAGCTCTAGCACTTTTTGGAACTTCAATGGCTTTAGTCCAAGCTCATTTTTCAATATGTGTTGCATCCGTTCTCGCGATATGTTCAGCTCACGAGCAGTTTTTCTACCACTGCGGCGTGATTTCGATCAAATCTGGCCTTCACTTCGTCCACTTTTTGGACACGATGCATTCACATTTAAATGCTGGAGGGCTCTAACGATAGCCACCTGTAGTTTTCCAGCCAAATATAAAGCAATCACACTATCACGTTTGAATTCCATCACGAATAACTTTTTTTCTGAATGCAATAGATTAAAATGCTTTTGTAAGCTTGTAAATAATAAAATGAACTGTCACTGGAATAAATCTGTCAGCTGTCAGACGAGCGGTTTACAAAATGATAACAACCTGAAGTTGGTTGCAAGACATATCAGCCACCCTATATGTGTATACGTGGTGGTATACATTGTAACCTAAGTTTTTGGTGATATTTGAAGTTTACTTATAAAATTTATGTTTATTAGTGTCACGGTATAATATACGTTTCAGCATGAAAGCTTAACATTTTTTATAGGACTTGTAAGTATAAATTTTCTTTGAAGACATTTTTACGTTAAAAAGCAATAAAACATGGTTCCCAGGATATAAATGTTTTAGTTTTGAAGATGTTACGTTTTTAAAGAGTAATCAAATAAATTTTTATTATTATTGTTGTTATATTAAGATTATTTTTGTTTTTTTTTCGTGAGTGTAATAAAAATTTGATGCCATTTCATCGTATGAGAATTAGTGCAATTACATGTTACATTGTCTTAAAAAGCTTTTTGTTTAACCATATTTCGTTAGACTTTAGGCCTTTTATTATTTTCTGTTCTGTTTTTTGGTTTTAAATTTTTTTTTAGGTCGCAACGTCGGTCAATTGGTCGGACGTTTGGTTAGTTGTTAGATGAAGGCAAAGAGTTTTATGCTCTTGAATTTACGTTTATTAAGCTTAAGAAAATCTCTGTGATGTTTGGTTTTTATTTGGCTAAACGAAATATTTCTTTGGCAAAACGTACTATTTTTTGTGTTGGTTTTTGTTTTTGAGTTTTTTTCTATTTTCTATGCGATCGTGTTTAAAAAACATGAAAAATAAATTAGATTTTTAGATTAACGTGAGGATTTAAATTTTTTCTTTTTTATTGTAGTTTAAGAGTATTTGTTTATTGTTGTTGTCTTATGTAAAAGTTAAATTATTACAAAATGTTTTGTTTTCTTCTTCTGCAACCTCTCTCGATTTTTAAGATTTTTCGATTTTAAATTTTTTTTATTTTTGTGTATCTTGTGTGTTGCATTTACATTTCAAAACATTTTTAATGTTGTTTGGTTTTGTTTCAAAACCATAAATTACAATTAATGTTTGGTTTTTTTTTTATTTAAATGTTATACGTTTTAAATTACATTTTTAGGTTAATTTGCTAAATAAATCAAATCGAATTTTTTTTTTATTATTCTTTAAAACAACATAATCAAAATGCATTCATTGTATTGTAATGCAATGATTGATTGTTAATATCACTGCAGTTCTAATGGTTGTAACGGTTTCAATTGAAAAAATATGCCGTTAATGGATTTAAATAAGGATCTAATTCTTCTGTAATTACTTTAAAGTTATTCATCAAATTCATTCATTTTTGCTTCTATTAATTTCCCTGACTTAATAAAGCCCGTAAATCATATAATATGGCGCCATACTGTTAAAAGACCACTACAGTCAGTCTAATAAATAAATTGAATTAGGATATGATCAAAATTTTTTGTTCAACACAATACATAATTCATGCTAGACAACAAAAAATTGTTTAGAAACGAATTTAAGGAACATGCGGAAGTATTTTCTTTTAAAAATTCAGTTACTATGGAACCTTTCTCGTTTGATAGTTACTGGCAGAGGAGTTTCATGCGAAAGTCGCCTTAGTCTAGTCCGTAGTGTGTTGGCTTATTTGACGTGAGGCCGCGGTTTAACTATAGGCTTAGACATCTCGAACTTCTCCTCAGAAAATTTCTGGCAAAAACTCTTTGGTGTTAAAAAATTTGGATGGGTCAGGAGGGAAGAGCAGAGATGTTGGGGGAACGGATCGGGTTGTTCTGTTTCTAGGCGTATATGGCCTGCTGTGGACAGCAAGAGGACAGAGTGGGTGCTGGGCTTGGTTAAGGCCAGCTTAAGGTTGGATGTCGGTTTTATCACGGGGCACTGCGAGATTAGGTCGCTGACGAGGATCTGGAACAGATCCCAGCCGGACTATTGCAGGGTATGTTGCGATGAGGAGGAGTTGGAGACTGTCGAACATCTCCTCTGCAACTGCCCAGCCCTTGGTAAGTTGAGGTTGAGGACCCTTGGCAGGGCCTTCTTTGAGAACTTGAGTTCTGTGTCGAGAGCCGACATCAAGGCTCTCCACAGATTCATTAGCAGCTAGGGCTGGTTTAAAGGTGCTAGGGCTTCATAAGTGTAGTCGCACTCGCAACCTCTATTGTTTTGTGTCTGTTTCTTTTCATTCCTCCGTTTCCCAGTCTCCCTCCCCTTCCCTACATTCCTATATCCTCCATTTCCTTCCTCTCCTAAGGACAATGTACAATGGGTCAATTTCGACCTCCGGGTACTGTGCTTGTCTTGACCGACAGGTGCATGTCCTCTAACCTAACCTAACCTAAAAAATTTCCAATGAAAATTTTCTTGGTCGTAATCCTGTAATGTATGTATGTTTCACACAAATTATGATTTCAAGGCTTTGCTTTCGAATGAAACTTATTTTCATCTTAATGGACTAGTAAATAAGCACAACTGCTGCTACTGGAGTATTACGAATTAGAAATACAAGCAACAGTAAAGACTTCACGAAACTAAACGAAGGACAAATGGATCTTGGGACCTTAATCGCGATCAAAGAACAGAGTGTCACTAAACAAAATCAAAAATAAAAAAGACTTAACGATCTTTCAAAGAATTGAGTGGGCCTGACAAAATCAAAATTGAGAACTGGCAGTAACTTGCCCAGAATCGCTGAGAAGTGAAAGAGCGGACTTAAATTTTACGGCAAAGGAAAATACAATTTTAGTCCTCAGTAAATCCCGATGAATTCTAAGACTAAAGATAATCGCACTGCTTATATTGGATTACATATCTCCCTCCATTGTATCAGTCCTTCATAATAACCAGAGATGCTTTAGACCAAATCGCCTAAGGGTAGAGCTCATCAATACACTGCGAATAATTATGAAACAGTCGAAGAAGTTTTGGTTATTCTCCTTGGAAAGCACACCTCTAAAGGCAAGATTGTAACGTGCCGTGGCATACTAAGCAAAGTGAGTAATTGTGCACACAGATATCGAAACTTTAACAAAAATATAGGCAATCACTTAATTCCATTACGAAGAAAATAAATGAATGTTGGAGTAAATAAATAAATTGTTTTGTTCTTGATAATCAAATACAAATTTCAATGGAAACTCTGTAGCCGAATCGACATAGATTACTTACAAGAATGATAAATTAAAGATTACGCCTTGCGCATGATTTCCCGTTAGATGACGTTGTTGGGCTATTTTAAGGTTTCCAAGTCTTTTTCATATCAGAAAATGAACATTTCTTCTGAAAAGTGTATGCACTATGCGAAAGTAGTTGGCAGCCCTGCAATATAACTTACATTATCATTAGCCAATAGGAAAACAATGAAAACAATTTTCGTGACGTCATTGATTCAACATGCGCAGAAAGTTTTAATTTTGTGTGTGTGATGGCGTAATCTTTAGTTTATCATTCTTGGGTTACTTATATTCTCCGCAGAAAAACAACGAGGATATTGCAAAAAAAAAAACAGCTTGGAGGGAAACAGTTAAGGAAACCATATGGTGGGCGCTAAAGAACTATGTGACGCAGATTACTAGCAAAAAACTGCTTACAGTACAACACTCAAGATATATGTGGGCTGCTTAAGCGTGATATGGCGTAGATGCTAAATACAGAAAAGAATAAAACAAAGCTAACTAGAGTATCTTCGAGGGGTCTTCAGAAGAAGACGTAGAGCGTTACAAGCTTAATACAAAATCATAATAATGTTGTTAGAAAGTTCAATGCTAAGGCGATGGGCGTGTTATATATTGAGAAGCCTTCTTGACGGTATACCATGATCATTACTGATGGTACGGTACCTGTACTAATTTCTTAGAACACTACTGTTACTACAACGAATTGAATACGTCGTAATTCAATAGATAGTGTGTTGGCTTATTACACGAGGGGCCACGGTTAAAAATTCAGTTCTGAAATCTCCAAAAAAAAAAAAAAATATTTCCTTGGCGGTTTTCGCTTAGCAGATTTCTCGCAAAAACACTGGGAGTAAAATAAAATTGCCATAAAACGTTTTTTAGAAAAATCTGTCCTTCGGAGTCGACTTTAAACTGTAGGTTACGCCAATCATGTATAAAATTAACACACGCAACATGTGTGAAAAAGCTAGATCATAATCCTGACTGAAGGCTTGTCTGATGACCTATTATATACTACGTATGCATGAAAACTAGCAACTTTGTTCCGAAAATCATACAAATGTTTCCTTTATATGTTTTGAAATATAAAAAGAAGAGCATAATAATTTACTCAGAGGTGTTTTTATGTGAAATGAAAGATTTATTATAATTGTGGCATCTTACACTTTACAATTAACCTGGTTTAGGAGGGTATTATAAAGTTTCCTAATTATCCTCTTATCCGTAAAACCAAACAAGAACTCATAATTACATTATTTGTGGCCTGCTGTTAATTTTTTCATCCATAGATTCAGTTTATGTATGTCTTTTACTAATTGTCTATCATTTCACAAAAAACCAAAAACCAAAAAAAGTCAAACAACAACCAAGACGATCTCTTCTTTCTTTTTAATTTATTTAATTTCTTAACATTACATTTATATGCCCAGTGTTGTATTTTATTTGCTTTCGAGTGAAATAAAAAAAAAAAAAGAAAAAACATAAAGAAAATCGTTTAAGAAACAGTGGGTAGAAAATTCTAATAATAGATACATAATAACCCACCAACCAACTACTCTTAAACTACACTACACATGTACATATGTACAGTGAGAATCAAAAGAAACTGTACACTAAGAATAAGATTCTAACAATTCTAACCAAACTCAACTTTTGCCAACTTTTTAAGGAGAGTGCCCGAAAAAATTTTGACAATTTTTTGTAATTTTTGTTTTGTTTTTCAATTTTAAAAACTGTGCAACGAAACAATTTTAAAATAAAAATAACGGTAATTTATTAATGTACATTTATTTTTATATGTACAGTTTCTTTTGATGATCACTGTACGTGTTAGTCAAGAAAACCAGGGAATAATTTTCCACTCATAAATGGAAATGTTTTTTTCTTCTGTATTTAAAAAATAAAGAAAGAATAAAAAAAGAGAGAAATTCCAGCATAAAAATAATTGTATAACATTAAGAGACTTAACACTGTTTTTAATTATATTTAATTTACATTCATACATACATACATATATAGACTGTCAGACATAGACGCACAAAATAGAGTGCTTGGATAAATGGATGGATGGATGGATGGATGGATGGATGAATGAATGAATAGATGGACGGACGTTCGTACATAGATTTTTATGAATAGTCATAGCGTAAGACAGTGAGAGAGGGTATGGGAGGGATTCAGATTGAAATAGAAATCAACAATGATTTACATTTATTGTTATGGTTGTTTTACAATGTACATACTTGTTGTAGTACTTAATTTCCATACGAAAACATTTTTATAGTCTCAAAACAACATTCAGTTGTTCATCATATTAAAACAAAAATTCATTCACAAAGGAATGGTTGGTTGTTGCTCTCTATTGTCAGTGGTTGAGTAGTTTAAGTTGATTTTCGAACACCCTTAGATAGGTAGGTAGGTAGAAGTGGCTGTCCACCCGATGAGCGGACACACTTAGGCCCCATACAGGCTCATTGTGATACCACAGTTTCATCCTCTCCCCTATTCCAGGAACCACTTCCGATGAAGCTCAGACTGCCAATATCCATGCATAACAGTTCGTCTAGGTCTTCCATGTAGTAGGCACCCAGGTGTTTCTTTCTCCTCCGACCAAGTGCCGGGCATGTGCACAATAAGTGAAGAATAGTTTCATCCTCTTCCTCATCTCCACAGCTTCTGCAGAAATCATTCGCGAGGTGTCCAAGACCGATACGCCTGGCATATGTCCCATAATAGCCCCGATAACAGCGCTAAGCTTCTTTGGAGCTTAAGCAGAGTCACCGTGCGCCTTTCATCCAGCCTTGGCCAGATTTTATGCGCAGCTCTGCCTTTATCCGAAGCTGCCCACCTACAGTTGACAAGGTCCACGATTGCATTGTCCATCATAAGACCACAGGTACATAAGGGATTGCCAATGTAGAGAATTCATTAGAGAGCTCAACGGTCGTGCCCCTTCTGGCCAATTCATCCGCTCTGCAGTTGCCGGGAATATCCTTATGTCCCGGTACCCATGTGATACAAACATCACATCGGTTTGCCATCTCATTGAGACATCTGCGACAGTCGTACACTGTCTCGGAGTTTATCACTCTAGAATCCAGCGCCCTGATGGCCGCTTGGCTATCGGAAAGTATAATGATCCTTCGCTTGCGAACATTTTTGTCCGCATCGGACATTTTGGAGCCATCGGTGTAGATTTGATCGGCATTCCGCGCGAGGTGCGCCACATTGAGAAATCATATCGCGGTGTCATATAGTCTATGTTTCCGACCAATATCAGTTCCCTCAAGTATCCTTGTATGACCAATGCCCGATGCATGCCATTGTCCAGTCGCCCATAGACGCCTACTAACCCTAGCCGCCACACCCCTGCAGTATAGGTCAAGCGGTAGAAGGTATCAGATCATCTCCAGAGCGATCGTAGGAGTAGTATCAATAAAAAGGAAGACTGAGAAGGCGTAAATAATACACGTCTAAAGGACTGGTATACCACACCAATTTAAAACAAAAATCCCAGCCGACTGAAGCCTACAATTGAATTTCTTATTTTAGGATTGTATTAACTTTGAAGAGAATGTTAACTAGATTGATCAAATCTGTATGCTTTGCTTTGTATGTCTGAAGATTTAAATCCCTCAGTAGTCTTTTAATCACACAAATGGAACAGATTAATCACTCTCTTTAGGAGAATGATTTGCAGTGTGGAAGATGAAGCAATACGAAAACTCCATTAGGAGGCCGCACTTATTTAGTAACGTTTTAACAACTTCGAAACTATATTAACACGTTGACTGCCTACGAGTTATCTCGTAATCACTAATGTGAAAAAATCAAATTGTTGTTTTTTTTGGCAAGTTTTCTGAAAATTCCCGCGCCAGTCAACGTGTTAAACAGGAAATTACAAAAGTAAATTGCATTCTAAATAAAACATAAGTATCAGAACAAAGTTCTTGCAATAGAACTGTGCCTTCCCGGAGACTCTATTAAGGCTAAACCTGTTGTCCAATAGAGATTATGATTAAAAACTAGGGTAGTTCCTTGTAAAAATAATAAAAAGACCAATGATTTATTATAAATAACACAACAATTATCCTTAAAATCTAATTTGAGGATGGCAATACTTGAAATTTTGGCTCTAAACAAGTAGCAAAAACCAAAAATAATAAACTAAAGATTGGGCCTTGTGCATGATTTCCCGTTAGATGACGTTGTTGGGCTATTTTAAACGTTTCCAAGTCTTTTTCATATGTGAAAATGAACATTTCTTCTGAAAAGTGTATGCACTACGCGAAAGTAGTTGGCAGCCCTGCAATATAACTTAAATTATCATTAGCCAATAGGAAAACAATGAAAACAATTTTCGTAACGTCATTGATTTAACATGCGCAGAAAGTTTTAATTTTGTTTGTGTGATGGCGTAATCTTTAGTTTATTATTCTTGGTAAAATTCTACAAAGTTCTCAATTTATTAATGTAATGACAAGACATATCACATAGTAAAAAGATAAATTATCCTTATCATTTATTTTTCGTTGCAAACATTTGAATAAAATTAAAAACCCACAACAATTGTGTAGGGGGCCTTATTGCAAAAGGAAAATATTTACAAATGAAATGTAATAATTACCATTACATGTACAGGGTACATGGAGATTTCCTATATTTTTTTTTCTGACTGTTTTTTATGATTTTTTATTTTGTTTTTTTTGTTTTTATTTTTTATTTTTTTGTTTTATAACAGTTAGTCTTTAACTTTTGGAGCATATAAACTCTAATTTAGTTTGGTAATAATTACTAAATATAACAACATCATCTACAATGACTGACTTCATAGACAAAGTGTAGTAAAACAGCGAATATAAATGCTAGAGTTTTGTGTTTTTATTTCATATGATTTTGGTAAAAATTAAGAAATGTTTCTCTATGGTATGTATGTATGGTTGTTGTTGGTGGTTGGTACTTAAAATGAAATTTTATTTTTTCAATTTTTTTTTTTTTTTTTTGGGTAATTTTTAGCTGTTTCATGGTAATGCGTTTACGCTTGCGCACTGATGCATAATTCCCCTCCAACACCTGAAATACTTTTAACAAAAACTCGAAACAATTTTTTTCAAATAAATTTATATTCAGATTTTCCATTTTTTTTTTGTAAGTGTGTGTGTGTTGTATGTTTGTGTTTGTCTATATGATTTCACTTCCAAACGTAACACTTAACAACTACAGAGAGAGAGTATTACTGCTACCCCAATGTGTTGTTTAAAAAAAAAATTTTTTGTTATTGTGGTAAAATAACAACAACAGCAACAAATACAGTTAATTAGTCATTTCTTGAACTATTAAAAAATCATCTTTAGCAACACACAGACACACCAATCACAGTACACAATACAACATTCAAATTAATGTCTGGCTGTCTGTCCAACTGACTGACTGACTAAGTATTACTCTTGTTACGTTACTGCCTAGTAGCTAAGGAGTGCGCACGAAAAAAATAGGCCTACTTTTAAGCTTATAACTTTTTCATAATTGAAAAAAATTTCAAAATTCACGCGCTAAATGTCATTGCAATAGCAAAAATAGTTTTTTGAAAATGGCCACCCAACAAGAATATCGTAAAAAAATTGAAATTGAATTGAAATTTTCAATGAAAAACCGCGCTGCTAACAAAAAACGATTGCTAGGTTTGCAGGTGTTAACCAAAAAAACAGTTTCTAAGGTAAGAATAAAACAATATAAGGAGTCTTTGAGCATTGAGAGAAAGTGTGGAAGTGGAAGAAAAAAAGGGTTTCCCGACCAAAACAACATACATACATAATTGGCAATTACAACCCTTCAGTCAGGATTACGACCTAGCGTCTCACACCACTTATGCTGTGTGTGTTAATTTTATACATGAGTGGCGGGACCTACAGTTTAAAGGCGACTCCGAACAACAGATTTTTGAGAAGCTTTTCATGGCAATTTTTACTCTCAGAGTCTTTGCCAGAAATCTGCTGAGAGGAAGTCGCCGAAGAAATATTTTTTCGTTTTGATGTCTGACCTGGGATTCGAACCCGGGCCTTTTGTCTCATAAGCCAACACACTACCCACTAGACCACGGCGACTTCTATCCGACCAAAACAAAGCAAGTAAAATAATACGTATTTTTCTAAAACACCCTAAAATATCTGGAAGAAAAGTGGCTTAAAAAAATTGGATGCTCTGAGATCTTTGTCAGAAAAAATTTTTATACACAAAAGAAATTCAAATATTATTTACTTTAATTGAAATATAAAACGAAAAAAATTAGCCACTTAGTTTAAGTCCAGTTTTTTTTGTGCGCACTCCTTAGCTAAGCCTTCTTCTTGAGACTATCATTTGATTTTTTTTTTGGTTTTTTTTTTTTTGCTATTTTTTAAGTACAACTGTTGCGTATAAATTTAAATACAGGCCATTACAATTAAAATTTGTGTTTTTAAGTTTGTTTTTTTTTGTTACAAATAAAATTTAAATTAAAAACAATGAAAATGATTTGCTTGTTGTTGTATGTATGTATGTTTCCTTCCACCACCTCCTCTATCACACCTCATCTCCTTGTTTATAGGATTTTTTTTTTCTTCTATTAGAACATGAATGTTAGCCAACACATTATTATTGTTATTTGCTTTTGATTTCTTGTACTCTTTTATTGTTTTTTTTTTCTTTGGTCTTAATAGTTAACATTAGTTGATGTCTGTCTAACCTATTCGTATTATTATGATTATTATTTTCGACGTCAGGGAGCTTTTTATTATTATGACAGTTGGCAGCTAAATGTTATTGCCATTGTAAAGCAATACATACCGCAAATAATAAGAAGAATGAAAAGAGAAAAACACTCTGGTTGGTATTGTATTTGAATATTTTATGGTTAGATTTGAAGTGTTAAGATTTCCACTTAGATAAACATTTTCGACATTGTAAAATTAAATTTCACCCTTTTCTTTAAAAAAAAACAAGAAAAAGGTAAATGAATTGCTTTATTTTACTGTTATGCCCGAACATACTAAGTAAATAAAATATATTCTTAAAAGAAAACAATACATTTTTACAATTTCGAAATTTTTCCATGTAGTCATTGCTCGAAATCTGTAGCCAATTAAAAAGTAATTACAATTACAAGTACGCCAATTGAGAAATTTATTTGTTTGTTGAGTTTGAAAGAAAATATTCAAAACTTTAAGAAAATTAAACAATTGCACTTTAACCAGTTTTAACTAAAAAACAAACAAAAATTATAAGCAAGTTTAAAAGATTTTACAATTAAAAACGTAAACATTTGTTTATCTGTAGGTTGTATAATTTAAAAATGATAGAACTAATAGGCTTTAATCCTTTTCAAATAATCCACTTAGGAAACTGCCTAGCCACAACGAACAGCACAAGAATGTCAAGCGCCACTACTAACTCTTGAGAAAAGAAAAATAAGTTCCCATCCGTAAAAATTCCTTCCAAATAAACAAATCGGTATCTAATAGGGATGCCAAACGGGAAATCCCGAATCTCGACTTTCGAAAATCACAAAATCCCGAATCCCTGGATTTTTAAAAACTTGTCCCGGGATTTTTTGAAATTTTCGGAATTGTGAATTCATATGTATTTTGACCCTATAAAAGATCCTGAAAAAAAAATCTGTCTGACCTGGGATAAGAACTAATAAGCGAACACACTACCTACTAGGGATGCCAATCGGGGAATCCCGGATCTTTTAAAAACTTGTCCCGGGATATTTCGGGATTGTGAATTCATATGTATTTTGACCCTACAAAAGGTCCTGAAAAAAATTCTATACCACTTGACTTCGATAATAGTTTCTCAGATGAGGAAAACCCCACTTACATTGATAAAAAGTTATTTGATGCCACCGAAGAATGCAAAAGCTCTATAATTAAGAGGGTAACTGATTTAGAGACTCAACTGTCCATAGAAATAGATTTATTTACATCAGGAGGTAGTGGAGGTGAATATTTACATGCTGCATACAGCTATCTTGGAACTATTTTACCAACAAATGTTGATTGCGAGAAGTGTTTTTCGACGGCAGCATATGTTGACAACAAAAGTCGTTCAAGCCTATCAGATCACATGTTAGATGCTTTAATCTTTTTGTTGAAATCCAAATAATTTTCTTAAAACTAATGCATTTGCATTGTCTTACTGTTTTAATAATTGGAATACAAATGATTTTGTTAACGAAATATTTTTATTATTAAGAAGAAATCGCGATTTTTCCCGTGATTTTTCGGAATTTTTGGATCCCGAATTATCCCGAACTATCCCGGGATTTCGGGATCAGGATTTACAAAATCCTGAATCCCGGAATTTTTAAAAATCGATCCCGTTTGGCATCCCTAGTGTCTAAAGACCTATCAGTCTTGGACCCACTGCAAATAGATTTCAAAATTTCTCCAATTTTAATTCTCACATAGAAGATACATCATCGAATTTAAAGCATGTGTAATCATTTATAAAAACATTTACAGATTTATTCCATCATAATACCTCAGTAGCACTGGGAGATTAAAGTCTTTAAGACTCGTTTTCAGTATTGAAAGACCACACAGACTCAGCAACCTAACAATTTTTATTTTCAGAAATTTTGTCGGCATTTGCTTACATACATAATTGGTGAGTACAACCCTCCAGTCAGGATTTCGATCTACACTGAGCCCCATAAGTATGTCAACACCCACTATAATTTTAAATTTTCTATTATAAAAAATATTCTTGTTGCACAACAATAATTTTGTTTTTTTGTTTTGGTTTTAACTTTTTATAAGTAATTTATAAGTAATAAACGTTCTTATTTTTAAAAATTTATTCGACTATTCTCATTTACTTTTCTCGCTATCCTAAGAAAATTAATAATTTCAGTGGTGTTTACTCACTTTTGGCGCTCAGTGTAACTTCTCACAACACTTATGTTGTGTGCGTTAATCTTATACATAAATGGCGGGACCTGAGTTTAAAGTCGACTCCGCACAACAGATTTTTGAGAAGCTCTTCATGGAAATTTTATTTACTCTCAGAGTTTTTGACAGAAATCTTTTCTTCATATTTGTTTTGATGGCTGACCTAGGATACTAAGTCGGGCTTTACGTCTACTAGACTGCGGCGACTACTATTTGAACATTTAGGTTAGAATAATTCGAAAACCTAAAGTGATGAAGTAATTCTTTGATACGCATTCGTACCTACCTACAACCTTTAGAAAAGTATGGTCTGATGCCAGGTTTATTTATTTTTAGAAATTTTGTCGGCCTTTGCTAGTTATGGATTATGTTATGATGGTGTTAAACGCAATTGTAAAAGGATTTGTAATAGAATATGCAGTTGATGGCATTATCGACACCCTAAGGAGGCCACAATGCAGGACAATATTCAGTCCTTAGAACCATACATACATAATTGGCCATTACAACCCTTCAGTCAGGATTACGACCTAGCTTCTCACACCACTTATGTTGTGTGCGTTAATTATATACATGAGTGGCGGGACCTACAGTTTAAAGTCGACTCCGAACGACAGATTTTTGAGAAGCTTTTCATGGCAATTTTTTACTCTGTCTTTGCCAGAAATCTGCTGAGAGGAAGTCGCCGAAGAAATATTTTTCGTTTTGATGTCTGACCTGGGATTCGTCTAATAAGCCAACACACTACCCACTAGACCACGGCGACTTCGACTTCCTTAGAACCAAAAATCATTAAAAACTTAGTCAACATAACGTTATTTAAAAACCAGTTGAAAGAATCTAAGGTTTCTGGCGTCGAAAGATCACATTATTTGCACGTTTCAAAACCCAAAACCTTTTGTAAAATTTGTAAAACGCTGTGAATTGCTAACGAAAGATTCTTCAAAAAACATTTTCATGGGAATTTTATTTACCATCAGAGTTTTTACCAGACCTCAGCTGAGGTTCTGGCAACCGCCGAAGAAATATTTTTGATATTTCATTTTGTTGAAGATGCCTGACTTGGGATTTGAATCATGGCCTTACGTCTAATAAGCCAGCACACTACCTACTAGCCCACGGCGACTACGTTAATCACTGAACACCTCAGCTATAGTAGTTTTTAGCAG
The DNA here is from genome assembly GCA_014635995.1 of Sarcophaga peregrina. Classification (NCBI taxonomy): domain Eukaryota; kingdom Metazoa; phylum Arthropoda; class Insecta; order Diptera; family Sarcophagidae; genus Sarcophaga; species Sarcophaga peregrina. Next base: position 26,692,371 of record CM025789.1, on the reverse strand, counting down.
TTTACTTTGTTACCCTTGAAAATATTCCGACCAAATGTCATCACAAACAGAGAATTCTGTGAAAGAGTTGGAAAAACGGTAATTTGAATTGAAACTCCTTAAAGAAAGTCGAATAGGATTAATGTTTTAAGAAAAACTCATGAGAACTTAGTTAAAAAGATAAACAAATGGAATCATCAAGACAGTTAAAGCAAGAAGTAGTCTCGGAGAAGACAAATTGAAAAGCATACCGGCGTGATAGGAAAAACCTAATAAAACAGAATAGACCACAATGGATCAGATATATTGAGTGAATCTAATTAATGCAATAGAGACATTATATGGCATTATAAAACCCTTTGAAGTTGCTAAAACTGGCTCTTTATTCATTGGCATGGAAATGTACAATGTTAAGTAAGGATATCTTATTTAGTAAATAGAATCCTTACAAATGGTTCTACGTAATGGAAAAGCTTTCTTAAATTTTACTAAGGATCTCTAAAATATTTTCCTTGTTGAGATAAATTTAAAGAAGTTTTTTTTTGTTAAAACCAGCACTCAGGGGATGACCCCTACTCATGCAGTGCATTGTGCAGGTTTAGGAAAGACAGAAAGAGGGAAGATGCGAACGGTAAGGAAACGAGTTGCTGCTGATGACTATAAAATGGCTATACCTTCACCATTAGACAGTCTACAGCAATCGTCCCCAAAAAACCCGCAGTTTCTCACACCATTTATGTTGTGTGTGTTAATTTTATACAGAAGTGGCGGGACCTACAGTTTAAAGTCGACCCCGAACGACAGATTTTTGAGAAACAACTTAGTTTAAAGGCCTTTTATATGATGGTCGTTATAAATTTTCATAATTTTTTTTTTGTTATGCAGAATTTCATTTTTTAAATTTTAAGTTAGAAATTAAACAAATACGATATAATAAAACAATTAACATTTGATGGATACGTATGTATGTATATAAGTATGAATGTAAGTATGGAAGACTTAACAATTTAAATCATTTTTTATTTACGCTTGGCAAACATTGTTAATACGCATTAAAAACGAAAAAAAACATTTCTGCTGAAGATCAAAAAGCATTTTACGAAAAATTATTATTGCTGCCTAGAAACAAAAACAAATTGGTTGATGACTTTTAATATAAAAACCAACAGTATGTAGTTGAATTGAACGCTTCGATGGCTGGCCATTCATTCATTCATTCTGTGTGTGGTTAGTATTATAATATGAATGATGATCAGTTGGTAAAAAGAGAAAAAAATAAAATAAATATACATAGAGTATGTAGTCTTATGTGTTTATGGCATAACATCATGTACTATGAATACACTCTGCAGTAATATTTTGAGCAAAAGTTTGTTTGTTTAGTAGTTTGAAAATTTAACATATAAAATGCATACGACGTACACATAACATTTTACAACAAAACCATTTTTCAACCAAATGCAGAAGACGAAAATCAAAATTCAAAAAATATATTAAAAAAAAAAAGGAATGGAATGGAAAAACAAACAACAATGACATCTCGTTCACGTTCATGTCATTGTCGTCAGCGTCATTATTATTATTATTATTGCTATTGCTAGTTGGTTGTGTTGTTCAGATGACGCTTTTGTTGCTGCTGTTACCTATTGCTATTGCTGTTGTTTGCTGTTGGCTGTTGGACGGTTGTTGATCATTACATGAAAAAACGTCAAGAATGACAAAGAATACAAAATGTTTGTAAATTGTTTAAAGAAACTTTCAAAAAAAAAAAAAGAGAAAACCTAAAAAAAAGAATAGAAAATACAGCAATAGTCCACATAAAGATGATCATCAAAAGCTGCGTCATCACAACAATCATCATTTTTCGTCCTCTATCATCATCATCATCATGATCATCATCCTTACCATTGTCGTTAGCAAACTTTCCACCAACTACACTACACCATCATCATTCAAAGGTATTGAAGTGTATGAAAAATACAAAACAAAACAAAAATGAAAAACTAGAAAAATTTCCAAGAAAAATTTTAAGACAAGGGAAAAAGTTTCCTTACCAGCCAACCAGCCAACCAACCATTCAGACATAAGACAAAAATAAATATATTTCTGTCGATGTCCCTTTAGACTGTCCTCTGTCCTCTCTGTCTTCTCTCTCTATAGCATATATGAGAAGGAGAAAAATCTTAGTTACCAGCAAAGAAACAAACAAACGAACAGGCGCAACATCAAACAAAAATATCTCAGCAACACACAGCAATAGAAACAATATGTGCCAACCAAAAAAAAAAAAATTTTACACACAATGTCTGTCTGTCTGTCTATTCATCCATTCGTATGTGTTGTAAGGGAAAAAGCCTAAGTGTAATACAAACATAAATGCAACAGTAACAACAAAACTATCTTAAACAATAAAACAAAACAATAACAACTACAATAATGCATTAAACAATTCTTAAGCCTATGCTTAGTGTCGCATATACATGCAATATTCTTTGATTAGTTTGAGTAAAAACAATAACAACAACAACAAAAAATTGCACAAAATAAAAGTGAAGACAGACAGACTAACGAATAATGAATACATTGCACTGCACAGTGGTGGCTTTATTATGCGATTATACCGTTAAGAAAAGCAAGATATACGAAAATAGTAGTTCATTCTCTTCAAATAATCATAAAAAAAATCTAACTCAAGAGCACTTGATGAGGAGTTAGGCAACAGTAATTCATTTTTTTGGTTTGAAAAATAAAGTCAAAGCCCATGTAACGTTATGATTTCGATCAAACCTTTATTTCATTATAATGCTTGGAGTATCACTGGAGTGAGGAAGAGTTGCCCTCAAGCTGCTCTTGATACTATGCTCTGGCTGATTCCGCTTGACTTATATGTCAAACGGTGTGCTGCGCGTAGTGTCATACGCTTGAGGGAATCGGGTTGCAGGAAACAGCGCTCGATAGGTAACTCCAGAGTTCTGAATACCGTCTTTCCTGACGGAAGTTATGGACTTTCGGAAAAGGCCACTGATTCTATTGTGCCTGATGTTCCTACCTGGTTTGAGAATACCCATACCGAGATAGAGCACAATGGAATGGTGGGCTACTCCAAAGGCAGAGGGGTACACCCATCTTCACAGATGGGTCTAAGTTAGTTGAACGTAAAAGTGCTAGGGTTTCCTATGGGGAACTCGGTCTTGAACTCCACTTTAGGTTGAATGAAGATTGCAGCGTTTTTCAGGCGGATATTTTCGCAACACTGAAAGCTACTAAGGCCATAGCTGGTGGCCCATCGTCGGATTCGAAATCTTACATGATCTTTGTTGACAGTCAGGCTGCACTTAGGGCCATTGCGTCGGTCTGATGCAAATCACGGCTCGTTCGCGAGTGCAAAGAGTCGTTACGGAGTTTAGGACCAGACCGTATCCGTCTGTGCTGGGTTCCGGGTCATAGCGGAATACTGGCCAATGCGAGGGCAAAAGCCCTAGCTAGATTAGGTTCGCTTTCAGGGTGCGATTTGATACTTGGTCCTGACCCCCCAGTCTGCCACCTCTATGGCCTCATCGATGCATGGGTCAGGGAGGCAGAGCAGAGGCGTTGGGGGAACGGATCGGGTTGTTCTGTTTCTAGACGTCTATGGTCTGCTGCAGACAGTAAGAGAACAGATTGGCTGCTGGGCTTGGTTAAAGACAGCTTAAGGTTAGTTATTGGTTTTATCACGGGGCACTGCGAGATTAGGTCGCTGACGGACTATTGCAGGGTATGTTGCGATGAAAATGAGTTGGAGACTGTCGAATACGTCCTCTGTAACTGCCCAGCCCTTGGTAGGTTGAGGTTGAGAACCCTTGGCAGGACATTGTTTGAGAGTTTGAGTTCTGTGTCGATAGCCGACATCAAGGCTCTCCACAGATTCATTAGCAGCTTGGACTGGTAGAGAGGTGCTAGAGCTTCATAAGTGTAGTCGCGCTCTCACCCTCTTTTGTTTTGTGTCTGTTTTTTTCTGTGTAATTCTTCCGATGGCGTTTAATGGCGTGAAATCGCATGATCTTGGTGTTCAACCGATATCGTGAAATTATTCTTTCTCGAAATTTCTTATATGATATCGCCATGTATGGTCCATGACACTATCTTGTTAAATCTTTAATTTCGTCCATAGTGTTCTGTATAGGCGGTAACGTTTGTTTGGTTCATGACACTCTATCGTTAAACAACAAATTGCGGCACTAGTACCCCTGAATAGGTGATAATGGTTCTTCGAGGCATATTATCGAAAAAATATGACCGAATGCATCTTCCACACCTAAATACGCTTAAAATAGTTGGTCTTACCGAACGCAATGGGTTTTCCAAACTCATTTCTTATTTCAGCTACTCAATCAGAAATGAGTTTCATTCTTGAAGGAAATTTTCTTCGAGAAATTGAAATGGTTGTCTTAGCACCATTTGAGATGAACTGAAAGTCAAATCCATATCTAATTCGGTATTTTCCGGTACGCTTTCTCTAACAGAAACGACATTTTTGACAGTGGATACAGGGTTAATATAATGCATCCCATTCTTTACAAGTTTGTTTATAATCTTGCCAATACTTTCGAATAGTTATCATCTCATAATGTTCGAAAGGTGGCCATTTATCAATCAGGATGTTTTTAGTACGCTTAAACTATTTGTACGCGTTCTTCCGTTGCTAAACTATCCAACTTCGATGAAAGATATTTCTCACCTGATAACCGCAACACCAGAAAGGAAATATCGGCTAAACGCTATGAAATTGTAGAGTTCGGCAGAAACACAAGATAAGAAGGGAAATGTCCTTTCCTAAGCAAAATGAGAGAAATGGAGAGATGCCATGGGTGCAAGTATATCTTCTTGCTGGGATAATGGCAGAAATTTAAATCTGATCCGGAGTAAGTGCTGAGCATTTTGTAAGAGCACTTCTCCAAACTGTTTATATCTGATGATAGCGAAGACGACACCAAAAAAAATAGAATAAATAGTTAAGATTACAAAGATCAAAAATCAGCACACCTAGCAATAGGTCCTTTAAAAAGTAATATTTTTTTTAGATTTTCATAAAATAATCAAAAATCTCAAATAAATCAATTGGACACTTACTACCTACAACCACTGTGCAACATTAACGACATACATAGTGCGTTTAACGCTGTTCGCGCATTAAATTGTAAAAGTTGCTGTTGTTTCTGCTTTATGCATGTTATTGCAATTGCAAATTGGAATTGAAATAATTATCTGATGTAACTTTGACGCTTTGACGATTAACTTGACGAATTACGAATTGTTTGTTTGTTTGTTTGTTGGTTTGTTCCTTCTGTCCGTCCGCATGCATGCCCGTCTGTCTCGCGCTCTCCTGCTCTCTCTTTCACCCTTTATTTCTGTTCGTTCATATGTTTACATTTCTTTTATAGCCATCAGTCCATGTTCGGTATTAAAAATATTTTCTGTTGTTGAATGGTTTTAGACGACAACAACGACAACGACACCGACGACGACAATGTTGATGACGATGATGATTACTGCAGCAAAGATGACGGCGTCAGGCTAACAAAACTCAATGTCGAATATGTCACTCAGCGTATCTTACCTATCGAGTGTTTAAATGTGTGTTTCCTTTAACAAAACTCGTCACTGGCTAAGTTAATGTTGAGTATGGAGAAGGAGAAAAAAAAAACCCCAGACAATTAAAATTTTTAAATTGTTATCAAGTTTGAAAGATTTATGTTAAATTCATAAGATTGAAGTGGGAAAATTATTGGAAATTGGCAACATTGTACTTGCGACTTACATACATAAATATAATTTAAATTTGTTCGCATTAAAGCTATAAATTAGAAAATTTTCAATTACTAATTAAAAAGCTATAGAAAGAAACGATCAATTAGTAATAAATTCTATATATAGGCTGACTGACATACGCATGTATGAGCTTAGATTAAAGTAATAAGTAGTCGCCGTAGTTTAAAAGTAATGTGTTGCCTTACTAGACAAGAGCTCAAGAGTTCAAATCTTTCGAAAACCTCTTTTCGTAACAGTCTTCTGACGAAAGATATCAGATTAACTAAGTAACACCATTTGAAAACTTCACAGCTCTATCGTCCATCGTTGAACTGAAGGTCCTTCAACTCATGGATAAAAATATTATGAAATCATCAGGATTGCAATGGCCAATAATGCATGTATGAAGGTTAGGTTTTGATAACAACAAATAGGATAGATTGTAGAATATTCAAACCACTATGGCCCAAACTAAGCCATTCTAGAACGAAAAGAGTCCTGAGTTTTTTTAACCGACACTCAGGAAATGAACTCCTACTCATACAATGCATTGTGTTGGAATAACAGAAAAATATTTAAGGAAAAAAGGAAGGAGGGGTCGTCTGCGACAAATTTTACTTTTAAACATTTATTTTTCATCCCTCTTTTCGAGACTTTAATCTTAAGTCGACGGCTAAGATATTCTGATTTTCCACGGCCTATGTGGTAATGAAGGGGAATCTGAGACGTTCAAATACATTTTGTGCCTCTGGCAGTATACTAGACCACATCATTTATTAAAGGATCTTATGGACTTAGCATGTATTAGGATAACTAAATTGGCGAGATTAAATTATGCATTGACGGTCTGGTGAAATAAGTCTTTATATTCCCCTTTAATCACTTCTTTCGCCTTTTTTCCTTTTGGCTTTGTAGTATGACGTAGAAGCAACATTTCTTATTATTGTGGTGCTCACAACTATAAGCAACGGGTTTAAATCAAGTGGAATGTTCTCAAACCAATCAATAATAAAATCGAACTGGATTCCTCACTGGCGGAGACTGCTCCTGCGTTTATGACTGTAAAATATTGAGAGACTGTGCTTAAAGGATGTTGAACGATATGCAACGTAGATTTCTATAGAGTAGTGATACCTACGTCAAAAACAGTTATGAAAATCCATGAAATGATTTCGATAACCGTCGGCTAGAGGTACGTGAGTTAACTGAAATGATGGGTGCCGTGTTTGATCACATGAGCTTAAGAAAAGTTTGTTTTTTGACACCGGGAAAACCAGAATAATAAGTGTTGGGTCAACAAATACTTCTCCCATCACTGTGGACAACGTAGTAATCGAAAACGACAAAGTATTTTGATATCGCGAAAGTATTTGAAGTCGCCGTGGTCCAGTAGGTAGTGTGCTGGCTTATTAGACGTAAAGCCAGGGTTCGAGTCTCAGGCCAGACATCAAAATAAAATACAAAAACTATTTTTTCGGCGATTTCTTCTTAGCAGATTTCTGGCAAAAACTCTGAAAGTAAATACAATTGCCATGAAATGTTTCTCAAAAAAATCGGAGTCCACTTTAAACTGTAGATCCCACCACTTATGTATAAAATTAACACACACAACATAAGAGCTGTGAGAAACTAGGTCCATAACTCTGACCAAAGGGTTGCAATGACCAATTATGTATGTATTCTAACCAAGTATGGGAACGGTGGAGACGATATAGATAACAAGGTAAATAAAAGTAGCACTCCGTTTCAGTCCTTATACGACATACCTCAACTACAGTTTCATTCCAATATTGTTATACGTTTGCATTACCCGGGGTAAAACACGACATCAAATAGCCAAATTTAAAACTTAGATTACACTTGTTGCTCGTGGTTGATACATACATACATACATAATTGGCCATTACAACCCTTCAGTCAGGATTACGACCTAGCTTCTCACACCACTTATTTGTGTGCATTAATTTTATACAGGAGTGGCGGAACCTACAGTTTAAAGTCGACTCCGAACGACAGATTTTTGAGAAGCTTTTCATGGCAATTTTTACTCTGAGAGTCTTTGCCAGAAATTTGCTGAGAGGAAGTCGCCGAAGAAATATTTTTCGTTTTGATGTCTGACCTGGGATACGAACCCGGGTCTTTCGTCTAATAAGCCAACACACTACCTACTAGACTACGACGACTTCTGCTCGTGGTTGATAAACGAGGTATTCTGGCCTAATTTCATTGCAAAGTGCTCATTCGTAGTGATAACAAACACCTGGTAAGACCGAGATTCTTAGACCCAAAGGGCAAGTTAGAAACGTTATAAGTTTGCATGTACTAATCAAAATACATTAGGGACTAATATATCATAAATATAGCATTAAGGTCTAGTTTTTTTTACTGTATATTAAATCTCATTTCCTGGATTAGTCCTTCTTTTAGATTACAAGACTTCCGTAAGCATTCCATAGTTTGCATACTAACGAATCCAATACTAATCTTCAATATTGTATTCTATTTGGAAATATCTTTCTAAAACTACCAACTTATTTCCTTTAACACGATATAACAACAGTTTTTCAACAATACTTGATGGCCAACAAGATCAAATACTTTCAAAAACTCTGAGAAGATGCAATGGACATCATCTTTAGCACCACTAGCTTTCCTGAAGCTGAACTAAAATAGTTTTGTTTAAAGCTTACCAACATAAAAATATGAAACTCGTGTATTTAAATTTATAAAAATAAAGTAAAAAAATACTGAAAATAGGGTATTAAAGAATTTTTACTGTCGATTTCTGTGAACTTATTTCCCGGATTTTACAAAAACAAATTGCAAATAACTATCTATCACTTATAAAAAAAAAAACGTTTAAAATAAGCGTCACTTACCTTAGGAGTATTATATATATTCGGTGTACCGGATTCTATTATTTCACTATCATCTAAAGCTGAACTGCTCCCTGCTCCAATCATATCAGGCATATAATCATCAAACATATTATCCTCGACACCATACATGGCCAGCGGATTAGAGTTAGTTGCAGCCAATGCATTCAAATGTGCCAAATTGGAAATGGCAGCCGGCAATTTATTGCCTTTGCGCTTGTTGGCGGCGGCCAAAAGATCTTTTTCACGTTTTACATGAAATACCTTACGTTCGAATTCATTAAGGTAATCTAAAGTGGGTTCGGCACCATTTAAATTGGAAACACTAAAAGCCAGCCATTGCTCAACAAATTCGGCGGCATCATCAATATGATAAGTAATGCAAAGTTCGACAGCTGCAATGAAGGTATTTACATACAAATATTTTTGAAGTTATTTTTTAAAACAGAATTTAAAAAAAAGGAAAAGAAAAATAAAAAACAAAAAAGAAAAGACATACATTTGTCGACCACTTCCTGAGAAGGCTCGATACCCATATCATCGAATTGCTGCTTTAACTCGGCATCCATCCTGGCTGTAGGACAAAGACTTTTCGGTAAATACCCGTTGGGCGAATTATTTCTTAATTAATTAATTAGTGACGTTTAGATCGTTTTTTCAAACAATTTCGGAAGAGAAAACCCCGAGTTTTTATATAAAACGAAACAAAAACACAACTTGTTTAAACACAACTAAACAAAAACACGATTTGTTTAAATACAACTTTCGCAATAATTTTGTTTGTTTACAAAATGTCATTAAAATGCGCGCGTTAAATTCAACAAGTGCTGCCCAGTTTCTAATAAGAATTCCGTAGGTTCTTTATTATTGTGACAGCTGTCCGTATATGTTTTAATTATGAAACTTGGCACCATTTGCACTTTTGCCGATTCCAGCTGATTTGGTAAAAGGCAAGAAACATCATATGTTTGAAAATAGCTTGAGAAAATACGAAAAAGAAAATTATTTTTGTTAATCTAAATCTAATTTATATAAAAATTAATACGTTATGGTTATTGGCGCCTTTCCAGCTGCCAAATTAGGCGTTTTGGCAATAAAACAAGTAAGCAAACCCATAGCAAATGTAATTAAAGTTAAAGCCAAAGAACATCCATTATTTCGTAACTATATTTGTATGCCACCGGCTCAACGTAAGTGTTAATTATTCTTAGCAAATGTTTATATGTACTATTTTTAACGAATGATTAATAAAGTTGTTATTAATATCCTTTATGTTTTAAGTTTTCAATTGGGTCGAAGTGAAAACGAAAATGTGGGCCTTGAATCTGGGACAAACGGTTCATGTACCACCATTAACAGAAGCTATGGCTGTGGAGTTGGGTGCAAATCTGTTAGGTGAATTCATTATATTTGGAATAGGTGCCGCTGTATTAATATATGAATATGCTAGGTAAGTGTTATTTTTTTTTTTTTTGCGATAAGTAAGGTTTTCAACAAAAAAAATAGATGAAAACTGCATCTATAAAGGACATTTTCAAATTACGCACATCGAACAAGAAGAAAAGGATTTTAATAGTAGCCTCTATAGTTGGGCTTGTGAAATGATCCACCAGTGAAATCTACCAAGAGCGGAAAATGTCGCAGACCCGTTCTATAAAATTCAAGTACTCAAGAAACAACGTCAGATCGATTCATAACTGGCCCATCTTCGATTGAATTACTTTTCACACCTTAATGCCCCAGTCTAACGCTATAGTCATAATATAATAATATTTCGCTACATTGACAATGTCTTAGAAAGCTCCTAAATCTAAATCTGAGCATAAAACTTCTGAGGCTGTCAATTAATGCAACGCTCGTTGCGCATTTAATACTGGCAATCCTCTATCATTTATTGCCATTATATAGCTTCATAAGGATACATTACAACTGGCTAGCTGGAAACATTTGTGAAAGAATAGGTGGAAGAGAATACTGTACTCCTTGTAGGTACATGATACATTAATATTCATCCAATTTTATCGTATACAATATGCTATGAACATAACGTTACCTCTTTAAGGTGATTAAATTATCACATTAAACGTGTATATTTACACCTTTCCTTCCAATGTGGAGCATAGGCCAACCATAATAATAAACACAAGTCTATGTTTCACGACAAGTTTACCTATTTGTCGGCATTATATAGTGCTACAGCACGTTCCTTGTTCTTTTCTGAAAATAAGCATATTTGCCTATTGCCTGTTTTTGCTTAGTTTTAGAATTTCTTCTGTTTATGATTATCTGAAACATCCCTGAACGGCTGTTCACGAACCACTGCTCAGACTACTACTAAGGGTTTGGATATCGATAAATTTCATCATGTTACTACGTTTCCCGCTCCAATATAGTTTATTCTAGTATGGAGACTAAATAAAGTCTTAAATTAAGCTTTTGAATATTAAAACTCTCCCGTTTCGTTCACTTCTTAATAATTTTTTTTTTCTAATTCTAGACAAACAAGTAACGAATCAAAAAAAATTGAAAGGGCTAAACTGGAAAGAGATGAACTTAGTAATAAATTGGCGGACATGTCGTTCCGTTTGGAGACGCAAGATGCTCAAATAAGAGAAATGTCTAGAATACTAGCCGATATTGGTAGGTTATCTCAAATTGTTATTAAAGCCATTACCCTCACCTTTCTCTCTCCCCTTAACAATTTATTATAAAATAAGTTACTAACTTAACATTTTATTATTTGTAAGATGATTTTAAAAAATCTTGTTACTTCATAATGCAACAATTAAAAGAAGAAAAACACAAAAATTCGACTGATGTTAAGGCTAAAGCGGAATCACTAAGATATAATAATTAAAAATATTCCTTAATTGAAATCGAATAAGCACAGCAGGGAAATTAATTCATAAGATACGATATTTAATATGTATAATTAATGTTGTTGTAGTTAATTAACAACTTTTTTGTTTGTAAATAAATGTTAAACTAAACTTAAGTAATTTTATTCTTAAATACATAATTGAAATGCTTTAATTTTAAAAGAGGTATGATGGCATTTAAATTATGGCCTATTTAGCAAGTCTTTTGTAGAAACTCTTTTGCTTTGTTTGTTGAAATCGTTTTATTATGTTGAATCGTTATTGTTTCCTTGTTCTCATTTTCATAATTTTTATCATTTTGTTTTATTGTTTCTATTAAGACACATTTTTCTTTTCATTTTTAATCTTACGCCTGCAATTTCCTTTTAGAATCACGTTCAATTTTCAGATGGACCAGAGATAGAATCCAAGAGATCCAACCATTCAATTCTAATAATCCAGATCAATCATTACATCAACGGACAAATAAAAAAGAATCATTCTACTCGTCCAGAGGGTGGTGTTGTTATGAAAGCCTTAAATTTCCTAGAAACCCAAGTATTTACTAATGAGAAAGTACAAACTGTAGCCCATATCCCAGAAAAACAAACAGTGACTACTGAAAGGGCACTTCAAACCATGACAGACTCAGAAGATGAAGGTTTGGGTGATGTTGTTGTAGAGCAGCCTTCCATTGAACAGCCTACTTTGAAGCAGTGACTACCGAAGGATATTAAGCTTGAAAATGAATTGGCTAAACTTAGATACGAACTTGAATTAGCTGCCATTGATATAAATTCACCAAAAGAATGAATAAAACGATGAAAATTTGGAATGTATAAAATATTGTTGAACAATATTGTTGGAATAGATGATAAATTTTTATATTTAGTTGAATATTATGTTTTATAATTGGTACTTACTGAGTAAAATCAATTCGGTAATAGAATTATAGAAACACTTTTAAAATATTTATAAGATTTACATTACATTACATACACATTTTTTGCAAAAAAAAAACCAATGCCTTTTCGTATTTAACACGTTGACTGCCGACTACGAGATAACTCGTAGATTGCGTTCCCTTCTAGAGAGCCAAACTACGAGTTATCTCGTACTACTTACTAATAAGTTGTCAAGCAGTCAACGTATTAAATTTGAAACAAATAAATTTTGTTAAGCTATTGTAAATTGTAATCAAATTGTTGCTTATTACTGTGTATTAATAAAGGAATACATGCTTATTATTAATTTATAAACACCCAATTATATATTATTCTTCTTTTATTTCATACTTGTAGGTGCTTTAAACAAGACCAAATCTAAATTAATTCAAATGGTTACCGATCCACCAGCTTCAACACCAACCACCACTACTCCACAAACTTCTACAAACACAACTGTTTCCCAAACACCATCTGAGTTGTCAAGCAAAATGTTAAACGATGAAAATACTGTGAAAATTCAAAAGATTTCGTAGACGTTTAGAGGAATTTAAGGTCATTATTAAATTCAATTATTACATTACCGAAGTGAAAATTAATTAATAAATTATTTATTCTGTAACGACAATAAACGAAAAGTTTATTCTTATTCTATATTTTAATATAATTTATTAACATTTAAGGAAAATTAATTGGCGAAAGTTAATTTAAATTTGACTGTACTGGAATACATTAATTTAAAAAAATTGTCCTTATTTTTCGTTATGATTTATTGGCTGCCTTATACATCTACACAATGGTATCAGAAATAGTAGGGCGGACATATCAAAATTTCAACATTATAATCCGGTTTTGCACTCATCAGTTTTACTTCTTCAATCTTTTTTATACTCAAACAGCATATTTTATTGTCAATTTTCTACTTGGGATAGAATACGAAACAAAGAGAAAAATAATACGGTACGGTCTGTACCACTTTCCTCTTTTTCCTTACCATTTTTTAATAACGCACAACTTGACAGGTCAGACTAGTCGTATTAACCCAGACAAACCCTTTCATTATTTCAATACTTGCTGGAAACTCACTTATTTTTTTATTCACTTGGTGTTGGCGGTTCATTAAACCTTCATTAATAGTTTCCTAAATCTTGGTTGTGAAGCTACTTAATCCTTGAAACTTTATATATATCGAACGATATGTAATCGAGTTTTTTAAAACCAAGATTTTCTGCTAGTTTGGGATCCTTTGCCTGTATAAATTCCCATCTCAATGGCAGTTAGGCCGCGAAGAAGCGTTATCCAGAAGAATTTTTCTTTAATATAGACAACAGACCATCGCCATTTGGACAAATTAACAAGAAACCGGCGCTGTTCTTTTTTAGGGGCCATGTTCGAATTCCTGTTTTCGTTACATTAGACTACAACTGTGATTCCAGTCAATACGACATAGATGTTCCTTTGGAAACTTACATTTTTTGCGTATATTCTAATATGAAAAAGTAAATTGCATAGGTCTCAACCCATAAGTCCAACTTCTTCAAGACTATCTCTTATTGTGCGAGTTGAACGAAGAGCATTGATGTCTTTTGAAAACTAAACAGAATAGATGCCGTTGCCTCAATAAAACGAGAGCAAAAATTCAAGGCTATATAAAGTTACCATGGAGAACTTTTGAAAAATCTGACATTCGATGTGGACTTTCAAGCTGTCGGTTCCGGCACTCAGGGATAAAATTATCACACACAACATAAGCGGTATGAAAAAATAGTTCGTAAACTTGATTGAAGGATTGGTAAGGCTTTAATGGCTCTATTATGTATGGCATCCGAATGGTTTAAATTGGTATTATAGTTACCACTGACAACCAAAATTTTTCTTGTAAAAGTAAACACTCTCGACAATTATAAATTTATGGTCAACGTGAATAAAGTCGCCGTAGTTTAGTAGGTAGTGTGTTAGCTTATTAGACGTAAAGCCAGGGTTCGAGCCCCCGGACAGACATCAAAACAAAATACAAAAAGTATTTTTTCTGTTATTTCCTCTCAGCAGATTTCTAGCTAAAACTCTGAGAGTAAATAAAATTGCCATGAAAAGTTTCTCAAAAAATCTGTCGTTCGGAGTGGACTTTAAACAGTAGGTCCCCCCTACTCATGTATAAAATTAACGCACACAACATAAGTGGTGTGAGAAACTTGGTCAATAATCCTGCCTGAAGGGTTGTAATGACCAATTATGTATGTAGGTATGTGAATGAAGTCTAGTTGCCGCCTGGAAAATTCAATTTCGCTGGCTGATTTTGGACGCTTTATTCAAGTTTGTCATCCGACCACATTGTTGCCAGTTCGCAGGCTATGATACTTATAATGATTCTGTTTAATAAAGCAGATAATCATGATTATCTAAAAAAAACACAAGTCTTGTGATTATGATAGTCTTCAGTATTTAATTCGCATACATATGTACACCTTTCTTCAGCTTTTGTGAATTTTTATCTGCCCGGGAAATCCTTTGATGGGCCTCACGTCCTCAAATACCTACAAGTATCCTTAGGTCTTACAAAATGCGAAAACACCACTAACTAATCCAATTGCATTGTTTTTTTTTATTATTTACTTTTACTATAAAAATAATTCTTATTAGTTCAACGAACATACTTAAAATCTATTTAAATAAGAAGGAAACTTAAGATTAAATTCATAAATTATACAATTGAAAATGATTTAAAAATATTAATAAAACTAAAAATATAAACCTTGCATTACAGAGAACAGCTTATTAAAGAACGAAAAAAATAAAAAGAAATACAACTTAAGCTAGCTAAATATCTTGAAAATTTGTTATACAGTGCAGGGTACGTATTTCCATGGGATCATCAAATAAATCGGGCAAATAGCTACCAAACACTGAAGTTATCTTATAGAGGCTACGTTTAACAGCATTTTTTAAAGTGACTAAATTTCTATCCAATTTCTTGCCATTCAAGTTTACGTTATTCAATTTATCCAATTCACCTTTAAGTTTCAGTAAAGCTCTTATGATTTGAGGCAAAGCCACTTGTACCACACCAAATTTATCTTCAGTTAACGAAACGGCACATATGCCGGCCAAACCTTGTGTAAGCCAAACAATCATTTGAGAGTTGGAAAGTAGGAAGGCTGTTTTAGCACCATCCGGTTCGCCAAACGTATAAAACAAGCCTGGTATAGTGCGAAAAGCTGTCTGTAATGTTTGTTCTACTTGTTTAGACATTTGCTCAAACTGGGCATTTATACGTTGTACAGCCGTTGACATATTGGGTTTGTTTGTGTTTGTACATAATGTGGCGTTAATGTTTGCTGTTAGGTGTATCCTGGGTCATTCGCCGAATGCCGTTTATTGAATTGTATTGCCTAAGCAAGATTTTCTCAGCAGCTTCAGTGGCAGTGGGCTTATCGATTTGACTAAATAATGGCGAGGTCTTTATGGTGGATATATTTTTAACAGAGACTGTTAGTTCTTCTATGAAAGCATTAATCAGCGATAAACACTGGCCGTATAATTGATTCCAATTGTAAGGATGGCCTCCTGGGAAAATTTTAAAAAGATTTTTTTTAATTTCAAGAATTAAAATGAAAAATCCAAAAGCGTTTTGCAATGTACTTCACCCGGTACTGATAAAGCAAATATATCCTGTCGTTTACTAGCCGATGGCGAAGAGGCTAGAGTATACAAATTCAAAGCAGCTAAATTTTGTATCACCGGTACTTGATTCATTGCTAAGGCCTCCACCTAAAGTTATTTCCTTACTTTTGTCTGCTAATAATGGATTCTTTTCAATAAAAAAATTCATTTCCTCAGCCAAGAATATCGAAAAGAATTTCTGCATCAAGTGCATATTGCTTAAGATTTGTGCAGACAAAATCCAGCCATAGAATAGTAGTCTTAAATTAGTGGCCACGTTAAAGAATGAAAATAGATTCTCTTCCAATTCCATACCAAACAAACGGGCTAAACGGCGATTTACAAAACCAGCTAAGAAGCAATAACCCAAGGCATAACAGAGCATGGGAATGAAAGACTTCATAAGCGACTTGTACAAAGTGGCAAAGAGTAAGGAACGTATTTTCACTAATTTTGTTTCCTGCAGTATAGGATATTCAATTTCCGGCTCTTGACGTAGATTCTCTTTAACGAAATGATAACAACCAGCTGAAATGCCAACACCCACCAGGAAAATATAATAAGAATTTAAGCAATCCAACGTATAACATTTGTAGACAAAAAACCTTTAAAACAATACAAAAAAAGTTTAAATTTACAATAACAACCATTAGAAATAATAGAAATAAAGTGTAACTTACGTATAATCCTCATGTAAATATCTGGCATACAACCAAGTAGTCAAGAAGCCCATGGTAATATGTATCAATAAGAAGGCAAATTTCCTAACAGCTGTACCCAGAAACCATTTGAAACGGCTGGGATAATATTTCTTAACAGTCAAATGAGATTTGCCCAGCAAAATGCCATAAATAATAACAGCCGATATTAAAGGCATTATAGATAACCAAGTGTAAAAGGAAAACATTAAACCCAACGTCTCACTGATCCAAGTTAAGGGATGCAGCACATGAAAATTGACGAAAAGCAAAAATACCGCGAGTAGGAAGAATTGCATGGTAATACTTAAAACCACTGCCGATAAACAGCGATATAAGCATAGCTTTTTACATTCCAATATAATGGCCGACATGGTTAACTATAAATTGATTCAAGTATTGTATTTTATTGAAATTCTTCACATTAAATTTTATTAAAACACCGGCACTATTTTTTTTTCTTTGAGGTTATGTTTGGAAGTATTAAAGCAACAGGCTTTATAAATTATTACCGCGAAGATTTTATTTCGTTTATTTTAATCAATTATTAAATATTTGTATGTTCTTTAACTTTTATTTTTATTTTTAAGCAGCCAATAAAGCCTTAGCAAGTCTACTTTTGCCTAATTCAAATCACAGAAATAAATAAAAACTGCCAAAATTGTCTTGAGTATATGAATGTAAACAAAACGTAAACAAATGTCAATTGAATTGGCATCATTTTTTTAACCTTTAAACGAAGTGGTGAAAAAAAATGAAATTGGGCACTACTTTGGAAAAGTAATGCCAAATGGAATTAAAAATTAAGTCTATTTATAGTAAAAATCGATTTTAACAAACTTTATTATAAAGAATTTAATTTAATTTAATACATTATTTTTTTTTTTATAACGAACTTATAAACATTTTGGCCATACTAGTAATGTCATACATAGTAACTACCGTGTTCACTATTCATCAACTTTACTGTTACACGGGGTTCAAGTATCCTGCAGTCAGATTCAGATCAACATAATAGCCATATTAGTCCATACAAAGCTGACAAATTCAACGTTATGTGAATACAATAGGTATATACAAGCTCCGTGATGAATTGAACAAGTAGACTTGATGAGAGTGACCCGGTACTATTATTGCTATTTGATGACACTACATTGAGTTCGTTATAACCGAGTTTGACTGTAATTCGCTTAAGTGTTAACAATTTCTTAAATGGTAATGACGTATATTTAGTTTTAAGATAATTTCCCTATAATAATTTTCATGGCTTTTACGTTTGGTTCTTGAACTCTCTCTTTATTACGGAAACAAACCTTCCTAATTTTTGCACATGACTAGGTAATAGCGTGCAAATATGGTAGTACCGGAAATTCGGTAATGTCATGTATTTTTGACAAACGGTATCCGTGGTGAATCGTAAATATAACTCACCACTCTTATGGAACTCACCACATATCAGTTTAGCGAAAAAGAGTCTTTCTGGCAAGATAGCCACGCACACGCTTATTGCTTGAGTTTTTTCCCTGCGGTTTTTCCCCCTTTTAGTTATTCCATATTCCATACCTTCAAAACAAACACATCACCTTCATCACCATTTCGCGCGCCTTCATCACCATTTTCCCCTTACGGGAGAAAAACAAGAAACACGGTTTGGACTTCTTATATGTGTACATACATATGTAAGCCATGTACGAAAAAAGCATATGTGAAGTATAAATAAGGGTGGCAGGTGGATGTCTGTGATGCGTAAACAAACAAACATTCGTCACAGTTTAATGGTGTTGCCATTTTTCATTACGAATAATTTGAACAAAACGGAAATGTTGTTAAACACATAAATAATAGAACCTTAATGTACACAGTTGCTTAATTTCGTATGTATTTCTGCCAATCAGCACACAACAACATGAATGAATGAGCCGTGAGTAAGTACACTTGCTTAACAGCTCTCTCAGCTCTTTAGTCATTGTCGCAGTGAATTAACTAGTAAGCGGTCGTTACGTACATTTAACGCGGACGGTAAACAAAATGGTTTTAACGTTTCTTTAATGAATTAAAAAAAAAGAAAAATAACGTTAAGAAAATTAAAAAAAATTATTGAATTTGTATACAAAGTAACGAAAAATTTAAAAGTGTTTGTAAAAATATTTGTATAATTGTGAAGAAAGTAAATTTTTTCGTTGATTTTTTGATGTGTAAAAAAAAGAGCTTCTTATGGCCAGAAATAATCGCAAAATAAATGAAAAAAAAGTAGCGTGTAATATATGTATGTATGTATGTAAGTGTGTATGTGTGTGTATTATTTTGATTTTATTCGCATTAAAATGAGAGCTAAGAAAAGTGTTTTTCGGTTAAGAGAAGTAAGTGTATGAAGAAAATTAAAATAATTGTTTTAGTGAGAGCGCGGAGTGGGTCGGAGTGAGTCGATAAAGAAAGCAAAAGAAGCGTCAACTAATTAAAATCAATTAAAAATAAGAAAAATAAATTAATTGCAAGAAAATAGAGAAAGTAAATAATAAATAAATAGAATATTAAAGTGAAAAAAATTTATACTTTTCATTTGCAAAATAATTCAATCCAAACGGTTAAACAAGTTTTGCAAAAATTGCCAAGAAATTAAAAGAAGAAAAAACAAAAAAAATTCTTTTCTCATATAAAAAAAAAGCTGTTGGTTGTTTTTTTTTGCGTGTGTGTGTGTGTATTCGATTTTGTGCGTAATAATTGAGGTCATTCATCAACAAGAAAGAAGAAATATCATCATTTAAGAGAGCATTAGAATTAACAATAATAACAACAACAATACACACAAATAACACCGCACAACCGTAACCGTAAAAATAAACAAATAAACAAACAAACAAGTGTTATAATTGGAAAAACATTTGCAGCACTAACTAATGAATGGTGGTGTTGTAACCAACCAAATGTTTGTTGTTGTTTTCATGTTCATGTGTACTTTTAAAATCGGGTTCTCTCGTTATTATTACAATTATTGCTGTTGCTGGTAAAGTGATGTAAAATCGAGAAAATACGAGAGAAACAGAGTGAGAAGAGAGAGAGAAGTAAATATAGTGGAATTTTTGAGTAGTCATTTCTTCACAGTGCGCTAAAATGAGAGTATGAGTACAAGTACGGGTATGAGAGCAAATTTTTATAGTGCGTGCAAACAACAACAGTGAAACAGCTGCTTTTGCCCTTTTTTTTTTGTGTAAATTGAAAACAAAAACAACGCAAGAAACTTTTACCAATTTAACCAAATAAATTCGTTACAATTATCAAAAAAAAAAAGTAAAAAATAAATATGGAAACTAAAACAAAAGCAATTATTATTCCATAAAAATGTGTATTAAAAAGAGAAATTGAAAAATAATTCTTCATATTCGCTCGTTTTGTGTATAAATAAATAAAAAAAGTAAAGAAAGCCTATAAAAAATGTTTTTTAAAAAAAATATGCCAACAAATTTGTGAATAAAAATTATGTTTTCTTTAATTGTGTTTTTACAACACATAAATTAAATAATTGTCTTATAATTAAAATAAATAATAAAGAAAATTGTGTGTATTTGTTTAAATAAAAATTATACCAGATTTTGTCATCATCATCATTAATTCATTCTTCTACTCTTCTACTAAAATTCAAGGTGTGTATGAAAAAAAAAACAAAAAATGTGTTCGTATTTTTTTTTTGGTTGTTGTTTGATGTCGTATATTAAATGTTTGTGTATTTTTATAATTATTACTCCATTCACCTACTTTCGTGCTTTTTAGTATGGATTCTGCCTGCCTGTTTTTTTTCCAACAACTCCTCCCCCTTTGTGCCTTGCTTTCTTATCAGCGAAAACATTTTAAAAAGAAAATAATCAAACAAAAAAAAAAACAACTTTAAACAGCAACAAAACAATACAAATTGTATGTTAATTTCGTTTAGGTTCTCTCTTTTCCTCTTTATTTTATATGCGCTCTCTCTTATTGGAATTCGTTTTCTCTCTCTGATTTAATAAGAAAATTTTAATCGAATTTGTACTCTCCTTTAGTGTTGCCGTGTTTGTAAATTGAAATTGGGTTCGAAAAGAAAATAGTGGAAAGGCTCCTTGTTGTTTATTTATTCCCTTCAATATAATTATAAATTATCTTTTAATTATTACGTTCTATGTGTTTATGCAGTGTAACAGACCGGTGCTTCTGCTTCATATTTAACCCAGGACTAAACATTGCTTATTAGATAGCAAGGATTTCTATTATTTAAATATTGAATTGATTTATTGCTTGCGAAGCCTGATATTTCTTAGTTTATGGTTCAAATATGTTTCAAATATATTTTATGTCTTACAGAGAGAATCTTTGAAAGTTTTCCGGTTCACTGATTTGTATTCCCTTAGTAATTTAAAGTATGTACTTTGATTTCAGTAAAATCTTTCGCTTGACCTAAATATATGTCAAATCCCATAATAATAACATAACACCAACATTTAATGTTGCCTTTTGTAACCGTCTGTACCTAAGAGTACTTAATCTTCTGTATTTTTCAAAGTTTCAAGTGTTTTAGCCTCCTATAAGTGACAGGGAAGGAGTGTGTTTTATGTTTTATTTATTTATTTAAATAGAAACAATGATTAAAAATGCCCTATATGTCCATTGGTCTTATACTAAATCAACGCCTTTCGGTGGCCTTTTCTGAAAATTGTTACATGTAAAATGTTACTTACGGATGACGCAATTAATTGTTGCATTGTTTTACTACTGTATCGATTAAACCGATAGCTTGTCGCTGCACTTTAGAAAAGTTCCTCATCATCCAGTACCCACAGGCAGAGGACGCTCTTTCTCTTTCCTACAATAGATCTACTACAGAAAAACAATCATCTGCTTATCCGATATAACTTGATTAATAAAATTAAAGCAAATAAAGCAAAGGGAATATACATATGTACCTTGTAACAACCTTATGTTCGTTACTGCAATAAGAAGTAAGAACTGACATGATACTTGATGCATAAATTTTAAACATAATATTGCTAAACATACATAATTGGTCATTACAACCCTTTAGTCAAGATTATTGATCTAGTTTCTCAGACTACTTATGTTGTTTGTATTAATTTTATACATAAGTGGTGGATCCTACGGTTTAAAGTCGACTCCGAACGACATATTTTTATGAGAAACTTTTCATGGCAATTTTATTTACTCTCAGAGTATTTGACAGAAATCTGCTGAGAGGAAATCGCCTAAGAAATACTTTTAGTATTTTATTTTAATGTCCGGCCTGAGGCTCGAATCCTGTCTTTACGTCTAATAAGTCAACACACTACCTATTAGACTACGGGGACTTCAAAGCTGGCGAATATTACACGATTATAATAAAAATTGAAACCAAAAATTCAGATGAAATTCGATTTTTGTATTTTTTTTTTTTTTCATTAAGCATGCACTTTACTTCCTTTTAATCGTAATAGTTCTAAACGGATAGCGAATATATCCTCCTGACCTTCTCTTAAAGATATGGCAAGCATTTCTTGCTTTTGAAACAGGTTCTAAGACGATCAATGCAGCGTTAAACGTCTTTTAAAATCGATAGTTTTAAATTAACTAAATAAATAATACCAAATAAAGGTTGTACTTATGAATCTACCGATTAACTTCTGCAGTTCTTTTCACAGAAAATAATGAAATCCATTTTCAATCAAAAAAGTACTAAAATTGCATATTAAAAACAACTACGGCAACACTGTTTGTTCTCCTAATAAGAAAATTATTATTTATTCTCTCAATCTCTCATACCCATTTGTAGGTGCTCTCATTCCACTTACTGTTGCTGTTGTTGTTGTTTTACTAAAATAAAAACCGACACGAATTGCAATTGATTTTGTAAATAAAAATTGTACGCGCAAGAAGAAGAAAATTTTATTTCAATAAAAAAAGTTTGTTTGCATCAAATGAATTAATAAAAATTGTTAAACATTAAACAAAAGATATCAAACCAATAAACAAATGTGGATAAATAAATGTAAACAAATAATAAAATTATTTAATTTCGTACATAACTGTAATGTTATTTCCAGTGTTCTAAACGAATATTTATTTGTGTGTTTGTATCGAATTGTTCTCTTAGGCGAGACAATCACCATTAATAGAAACGAAACGTAACAAAATAATTGTGTCAAGTGTTTTATAATAAGATTATCATCATCATCAGCATCAGCATCGTCCTCATTCGTCATACATCTACAATTTATCCCCCAACGTGTGTGTTGGTAGTATTGAGTTGTGCGTACATAATTGTATGCATGTGTGTGTATAACCAAATGTGTGGATGATGAGGAGAGTGTTCTTTGTAGTGCTTTTGTTCCCGTTTTATTTTCGGCAGATTTAATCATGTTTTAATCGGCAAGTGTTAAGCTTTTCTTCTCTCTTTTCACATGTGTGTGTTGGGCTTTAGTTGATTTATTTGTTTGTAACAACAACAACAATAACAAGAGGACATATGTTTGTTAGAAAAAGAGCATTCAAACAATTACTTGTATTGGATACACTAGCTAGGTACTAACCACCCCCTTGATTGCATGAGTGTAAATAAACTGATTTTATAAGAGATTTTTAAAAGTGTATTCATTATACCATAAATAAGCAGCATAAATGGGTATTTGAGTGCATATTTAAAGGCGAATTACAGTTGTGTTGTCAACAACGATAACCCTACACGATTTACGGGATATTTCTCAGGACAAGCAGTGATTGTTTTTGATGAAATAATAAGACTCTGTAATAAAATTCGGTGTATAGCATGAAAATAAGGAATTTACAAAATATTTTTTACATACGGTTTGTGTCATTAACAACAGAATTTGCATAGACGATTAATCGATAATGGCTTTTCAGATACGATGAAAAAAATTTGAATGTATGATTGAATTGAAGGCCTTACGCGCTGAATATTACTTCTAACTCTAGTAGAATTTATAAAATCATTCAAAACTACTCAAATAACAATTCTACATTTTTTTCAAGCAGCTTGATTCATTCAAAACCCTATAAAATTATTATTACCATAGTTGAGTATAGGGTTGCCAGATTCCGATTTTCAAAAAGCTGGACATCGGATTTTAAAAAGCTGAACAAAAAAAAAAAAAAAAAATAAAAGCTGTACGTAAAGAAATTGACTAACGCTCGTAATATTTACAATGACATCAGCTGTTCAAGTGTTGATAATGTTGTCTGTGATGATAGAAGAGGGAAATCATAACTTAGTTGTATAATAAATGTACACTCTGTGTTGGCTAACATGATTTGACAAAGTCGTATCAAATTCCATTGAAGTAGTGCCCCTAGGCACATGAAATAGTCGCCTAAAGGACCACGCTTAGCATCATTATTGAAAACTTTACTGAAAATTGTATTCTAGTCCTCATACGAATCGTCCGGATTACGCCATCTGGCTAATGACTGCATGCAGAAGAGGAAAAAGTGCTAAAGAGGAAGAAGAAAGAAGTCTCAGACGAGTAGTGTGAGAAGCTAGGACGTTGTACAGTAGGTCAGTTCGACCTCCGGGCACTGTACTTGTCACAGTTGGCAAGTACACGTCCTCTAACCTAACCTAACCATATATTATAGCTCATATAGAGAAAATGTAAAAGAAGGCTTGTGAGGACTAGAAAAGAAGCACCTGGGCTTCTACCAAGTACTCGCTTCGCTATCGGCGACGAACAAAAAAGCTTTAGTCGGTTTCTCATGAGCTTGGTATGAGTTTGGGACTGGAATGGTTGTGTCTATCATTCTGGGTTGGCAGTCACGTTTACTCTCTTACCTACATGCCTGTCTATTTAACGATCGGCCATATGCATGTATGTTGTTCTCGATTGTGAAGTTCTGTTTCTAGATCTCCCCGCTTCAAAATTCAATTTGTTCCAATCGATGCACTGGAGTACATTGTTCGAATTTGGTTCAATTTGTTATTTGCTAGTAAAGAATGTACAGATTTTTTAGCTTCAAATCATTCTACCTAAGTCAACTGTCAATCTAATTGACAGTTTTGTCAAATTTAAAGAATCCTTTTATTTTTTCCCCTTCTATACAAATAATGGTACATTTTAAAATTCCTCTATTGGCGTACTTCGTATAAAAATCGATATCCCTGGCTTGTCTTTGAAATTCTAATTAAAATTTCAAACCTTTACTCCAATAGAATGGCATTTAAATTAAAAACCACCACGTACTTGTAAATCAAAAAGAATTTGCAAAACAAAAAAAATAAAATAAAAATCGAGAAATATGATATGTAAAGAAGTCGTTATCATATTTTAATTAAAAAAACGTTTGTATTGTGGTAATGTATTGTGTTGTTAAGCTTAATAAAGTCGATTTTCTATGATGATGATGATACATGCTATCCAACTTTGGTATTTGCTTTGATACCCACACACGCACACACATACACACACTGAGAGTGACAGTGAATGAGTGACATTTTCATTTTCATTTTTAAAAAAATCAAACACAATCAATAATAAACAAACGATGACAGCAATAACAACAACACACTGATATTGTCCTTCATCACACGATGTTGTTTAATAACGAAAACACAACACACACACACGAACCCTTTTTTTTCTTCTTCTCTCTAAATAATAACAACAAAGCAACTACAACAACAATGACAATAACAAGAGTAACAACAAGAAAAAAGAATCATAAAATCAATATGAAAAGAAAACAAAAGAAAAAAATCTCTCTTAACAAAAGTACTTGATATTGTCAACACGTAATTCACTAACAACACATACAAACACACACACTCATACACATGTACTCTTCCTCGTATTTTTGTTTTCGGTTACAAAAGGATTTAAGAGCGTAGCAAGGAGTGAGAGTGGTTTTTTCTCACACACAAATTTTTCTTTAGAAATCTTATGTTTACACATACACTCTAACGCACACACTCATGCACACACTCTAACTGATTGAGATGATCTAATCAACACTTAAAGAGCACAATAGCTTGTGAATATTTGTACAAACAGAACAGTGGGGTATAACAGTTATAATACAACCATAAAAGCAAACGATTTCAATACACACCAAATCTCTGTACCACTTGTGTGGTACACTGATTGGGTGCTGCTGCTGCTGTTGATTTGAAAAAAAAAAAATTATGAAATTCAATAGACCAGCACGTACACAATTGTCACACCTTTTGTAATCAAAAAGAAAAACAGAAGATAAAAAAAGACAGGAATTGAATCCCAAATCAATGATAATGTCAGGGGGGGGGGGGGGGACAAATCCATAAAATTTCATTAGGAATCTCTACACGAGCGTTTCATTAAAACTCCAATTGACTCATCAAATTAATTGATGACTCAACATGCAAGGAACAAGAGATTTTTATTTATTTTTGTTTTGGGTATTTCCCAAAACAAACATTTTTCTACCTGCCTCCACATTATCTTCTTCGGGATTATTTTTGTAATTTATTGTTGGGAACTATTTTTTTTTTTTTTGGTGAAATTGTGTTAGAAGAAAAAAAAAATCTTTTGATGTTTTCGTTTTTGTTAAATATGAACGTTTTATTTATGATTTCTTTTAATGGCTCTTAATCACATTAAAATATTTCAAAATTTCCTTTAAATGTTCACGAAATTTTATGTCAGATTGATGAGGGTCGTCTAGTTTATAGGCTTTAATATTTAGCCGGCGCCTAATAAGTCAAATTGGCAATACCCTAATAGAATTATTTGTATAGGGTATGGCGTTTGTAGGTTTCAAAAGTAAATTCATTGCCATTGAAATGAACTTCGCTGGATTGGTTGCATCAGTCAATTCTTTTGGGGTAGTCTCGATCGTTTTATTGGACATTTCGAGCCGTGTTTCTACAATAGCTTAAAGAATATTGGATTCAAAGGCTTTAACTTAATAGGCGTATCCTCAAAGACCCTTAAGCAAGTCTGTTGACGTCAAATTACATGATCTTGGAGGCCAATTCATGTTTACAAAACTTGATATTGCCATTTATGGAAACTTCTCATGCAATAAAGATACAATTGTTCGTATTGTGTGGCTCTTAGCCTCATCTTGTTGAAACCACATGTCGTCCTGTTCATAATCTTCGATTGTTAGCCAAAAAAGTCCTTTGACACGTAGTCGTAAAGCTGCACAGTGATGGTAACGATAGTTTCAGCTTCATTTTGGAAGAAATTTGATCAAATTATACCTTCAAAGCATAATGTATGCCTCTGAATAGGAGTTTTTTTGGATCAAAATTCTAAGAACAAATGAACATGCTCTGAAAAGTTTCACTAAACTGTCATTCTGAATCGACTTTAGGATGTAGGTTCCATCATTTATTCACAAAATTAACACACACAATAATGGTTGTGTGAGTAACTAGGTTCCAATCCTTGCTAAGTTATCACGGAACCTCTAATTATTGTATTTCTAGAGCCATTTTAACAATTTTCGTTAAATTTAAAATTAAGTAAACATGTTGACAGCAAAATATTGCCAGCAACATGTTTCTAGACACATTTTTCCCCTTTTTTTTGTCAATATTAAATAATCATGTTGCTTTTTTTACTTTACAGATCTAAATTTCAAAATTGCAACAATAATTTGATTGAACGAGACAATGGCTGCAACTAGTGCTGGACATATACAGCCGCAACAACAGCATCAACCCACGCAACAGCAGCAACAGAAAATGAACTCGCATGCGAACATTAATAATAATAATTTGAATAATAAAAATTCACCGCAGCAACAGACACAACTGCACAATATGTCGCAGCAACAACATTTGATGCAACAGTACTCTTTAAAGCAACAACATCAGCAGCAACATAATTATAATATGCAACATCATCAAATGCATCAACAGCAACAGCAACAACAACAGCAAATGATGCAGCAGCAACAAATGCAACAGCAGCAAATGCATTTAAAAATGCAACAGCAACAGCAACAACAGCAACAGCAAATGTATCAAAATCCTCAAGAATCTGCAATAACGCATATGATGCCATGTCAAAACTATATGACACCCATGCCCCAGACACATAATAAATTTGCGGCGAATACTTACAATAACAATAACAACACATCACATTATCAGCAACAATTTGGTAATCAACACAGAGTTATGCAACATCAGTCACAGCAGCAGCATCATCATCATCAGCAGCAGCAACATCAGCAATATAATGCTACACATTCGCCAACTGGTTTGGTTAACAGTAACAACACGGGGAGAGCATCTGCAACATGCATTCCACCGAATGTGGTGGCTCCCTCATCGGCTAATCAAAATGTCTATCCAAATCAAAATCACAATAACGGCAACATGATGCCGCAACATAATCACAATAGCAACAATGCAATGAATCAACAACACCAGCAACATTTCAATCAACAGGCACACCAGCAACACCAACATCCGCATCAGCATCAGCAGCAGCAACAGCAACTAATGCAACATAATCAAAAGCAGCCAGAGCAGTGTATGCAACAAAATGATTTAAAAAATAATGCCCATTCGAAGCAACAATAATAGGCAACAATTAAATGCTAAGCAACATGTTGCTGTGTGCAATAATAATAACAACAACAACAATAATAACAACGATAACATTAATTGTAATAACAATTGTAATGCCAACAACAACAATTACAATCAAACAAATTTAAATGATAATTTTAATGCTACAACAACAACAACAACAACATCGCCACCACCATTAACAACAACACCAACACCAAATGGATTAAATTCGAATGGATTAAATAGCAACGATAACAGTAACAACAGCAACAACACAACAACAACAACAGCCATAGCTGTAGCAACAACAATTCAATGTTATCGGAAGTTAAAGCCAATATACCACCAGGTTGGCGTCGTCTTACCAACAACAACAATGAAATTGTTTATATCAGGTAAGTCAACTTATTTTTCTTTTCTCTTGTTTTTTTTTCCTTCTTCCGTCCTTCTTCAATTTTCCTTTTAGTGACCTTTTCTAATTCGCTTGTCTAAAGAATATTAAAAAAAAACAAAAATTTTCCATTTCATTTATGGCCTTCGGAAGGGTACTTTTAACGCCATGCATGCTATGCCATGGCATGCCTTGCCTTGCCATTCCATTAAATACCCTGTAACCATTAGGATTTAATCTTTCAAATCTGCTTCGGTATTTTATTCGAAATAAATTAATAGGATTTGTTTATTTATAAACAATCCAGGCGGTGGGGGGGAGTGGGCGTCGTTTAGCTATTTAATAAGGTAGTCGAAGGGCATAAACTTGTTTGTAAGCCATTGTAAGCAGATCAAGTTGTCAGGCATTAAGTGAAACGCCAAAAAAGAAAATGAAAGTAAAACTCAAGATTGGAAAACATTTTTTAAGTTGCTGGTATTTACGAAGAAACATTGGCAACATGTTGCTTGTGGCAAGCAACATTTATTTATTATATGTTGATAAACATGTTTTGTTTTTCAACATTTGCTTAGTTAAACTGAAAACTGGTATTTCTTTGAAATTCAATTCAAAGAATTGATTGCTAAGCTTTCTATGGGATTAGGGCAGGTGGCGCACTTGTGGCCCATTGTAATACTAAGTTTGCCTAGTACAAACCACGAAACTTTCTCTTTCTTCAGTATAGTGCTGGGCATGTACTGCCATATACCTGAAACAAAATGGCTAGCAAAAGTGCCTATAAAGTAAGGTCCAGGAACAATTCTATGCTGCTGAGTGTGGTCTTTTGGAGTTTGTAGCAGGCCTTCCATGCGTCCTTCATCAAGCTATGGTCAGATTTGCTATGTTATCTTGTCCGTATTCACAAGCTGCGTAGTTGACTATGTTATTGCATTGATGTCTTAATCAGTATCAATCTCGAAGCATGTTTACTAACAATTACTCCAGCCTGATACCAACTTCGGTAGTGCTGCTGAGATATAATCTGGCAAATAGCATAGAATTATGATTAGGGCACTAAATCCCGTTGAGGAGAGCGCGGCCTTTTGTCTGCGAAAACTTGATTATTGAAAAACATTCCCTAGGTTAGGTTAGGTGAGAGGACGTGCACCTGTCAGTCAAGACAAGCACAGTACCCGGAGGTCGAAAGTGACCCATTGTATATTGTCCTTAGGGGAGGAAGGAAATAGAGGATATAGAGGAATGTAGGAAGGGAGAATCGGAAACGGAGGAATTACATATAAAGAAAGAGACACAAAACAAAAGAGGTTGGGAGTGAGACTACACTTATGAAGCCCTAGCACCTCTCAACCAGTCCAAGCTGCTAATGAATCTGTGGAGAGCCTTGATGTCGGCTCTCGACACAGAACTCAAGCTCTCAAAGAAGGCCCTGGCAAGGGTCCTCAACCTCAACCTACCAAGGGCTGGGCAGCTGCAGAGAAAACATTCCCTAAAATGGATGCCGCCTTTACTTGCAATCGATCACAAACGCAATTCTATGACAATTTAGCAGGAGTTTAACTGCAATACAGTTGAGTAAGCATGGAAGAGGCGTGATTTCTTAAAGTGGAGATTAAAAAGGAAGTTAAAATTGAGGGTTTCACGCAACAAGTTGGTGCCATAGAAGGATGAGATGGAAGCCTCCGCAGAATATTAAGTAGTGTGTAGGTTTCAAAGCCTAAGTCTGATATCAAAACGAAATATATCTTCGGCGACTTCCTCTCAGCAGATTTCCAGCAAGAACTCTAAGAGAAAAACAAAAAATTCCCATGAAAAGTTTCATAAAAAAAAAATTTGTCGTTTGGAGCGGACTTTAAACCGTAGGTCACGCCACTTATGTATAAAATTAACGCACACAGCATAAGTAGTGTGAGAAGCTAGGTAATAATCCTGACTGAAAAGTTGTAGTGCCCAATTATGTGTGCATGTATGTATAAAGGTTGGGTTTCGAACCCAGAAAGTTAATGGCGACCGTTTTTTGCCATACTCGCGGTTACTCGCGGTTCATTATGTAAATTTCTTGAAGTGAATTTATTCAGGATTTGATGAACAAAAACAGACCTTCCTTGACCCAGAAAAAAGTTATGTTGTAGCAAGACAATAAAAGTGTGTGGACATGTGGGATTGTCATGTGCAATGTTCAATTCAAAAGTCTAGACTGAACTGGACTTGAAATTGCTTTCTCATCCGCCACACTTTCTGTATTTATCCACAGGTGACTTATTTTTATTTAGGAACCTGAGGATTTGATTCGTTAGAAAAAGTTTTGAATTCAACGTTACAACCATCTTGTTTACAACACGATTTTGTTGATACTCGATAAATTGGTACTTTTTTTTAAAAAGTTCCTTCACTATGTGCTTCATTCAATAGGTTGGGGACTTTTTGAGTGTCCCTCGTATTTTCTTACATTTCAAATGGAAAATTTAAAATTTCTGATTTGGAAACTTTGATGTTGAAATTGTAAGCCGTGAACGTATAATAATGACATCAAAAATTATGCTAATAAATCAATTGCTGCTGCTTCAAACGAGGCAACAGGATGATGATCATCTCATCTTTTCAAGAGTTTCGTTAATTTGCCTTGACATCAAGCATAACAAATCAGGTATACAAGGCAAGGCAAGGCAATGCAACAAGAGTGGTACAACAGATACTGAAATTATGCTAATAAAACAACTGCTACGAGTGCTGCTGCTTGCTATTGACATTTAAAGTGGCATTTTTATTAACCGTGAAAATTAACCCAATTTGATTACACAAAAACAGCATAAGAGCATGTAAACAAAATCAAGGAAACATAAATAAATAATGAAAGAAATTGAAAATCTCACTAAAAAGTATGCAAAAAAAATAATAATTTTCAAAATATATCCCCGGCTTATTAATAAATAAAAGAAATCAACAATAATACTTGAGGCTAAGAAAAAAAAAGAAAACAATTTGAATTACAAACAAAAAATGAAAAGAAAAAAGGAAAAGAAAAACTGTGCTGATGGTCAAAAATTTTTCCCTAAAGCCTAAGGAAAATCAAACCAAAACCGAAATCAAAGCAAAAAAATTTTTATACCAACCAACCAACCAACAACAACCCCAAGAAATTTCGTAACATTACCACAACAAGAGAGAAAAAAACCATAAAGGCTGTAGTAGTAGTTGTAATAAAATCCTTCCCTTTTCAAGGATACCCAAATACCATGCGAATACTATGCGTATTCCACCGTTGGTTGTTGTTGTTCGTTTAGAATTTTTATGGTTTCAACACAACACAAATATTATCCTCGTGTATGTGGTTATGCGTTCTTAAAAGATCTTCGTTGTTTGTATAACCCTGCTCCTTCCCCTCCCCCTCGTCGTCTATACATAATACGCATTAAACTTTTAATACTCAAAACACCCGGAAACCTTTTCTTTTTTTCTGTTGTTGTTGTTCTGCTATTCTTTTTATCCTCCCAGCTTAGAACGGAAATCAAAACCAAAGAAATGAAATTTCTTTTCGCCTTCTATTGTATGTATGGCCCATAATCGCATAATTTTTTGGTAAGCAACAATCAACCAACCAACCAACATCATCATATCGTCATCATGTTAAGCAGAAAAGTTTATTTTTCAGTTTTTCTGTGGGGTTTTTCTTTTCAGAAGAATTCAAAAGAATTCAAATTATGTGCGAGAGTGCTGCTAGTATTGTTGTTGTTGTTGTTGCTTGTTGGTTTCTTAATAATAATTTTTATTATAATAATTTGTTTTATTGTTTTGCTATTGTTATTTGACTTTAATAACAGCAAACCATTTCGAGTTCAACGGTGTGGATTAATTGATAAATGGTATGGCATACATACATATTTCTAAAACAAATTAAGCTATTATAAACATTTAAATGTTGCTGGCAACATGTTGCTTAGGTTGTAATAAAAACAAAGTTTAGTTGTAATTTTTTAATAACAAAAAAGCTTAATTTTTTTAAAATTTTGTTCTAAGCAACATTGTTTCTTGTGATTAGCAACATATGTTGCTAGCAACAATGTTGCAGGAAATTAAAAATGTTTGATTTTTCAGAAATAAAGAATTACTAGATGACCCGTGCGAATATTTCGCACCGTTAGTTGTCATTTTAGAAATTTTATTAAAAGTATTAAAATATTAGAAATCATAATATATCATATACATTTACATACATATGTTTAAATGCTTTTATAATACATCTTTGAATACAATGTTAGAGATAATGACATGATCATCGTTAACTTTTTGCCCGTACGAATTCTTAATACAAACAAAAATATCTTTAAACGTACGCACTCGAGAAAAAGCCGCGTATAACTGCCCATGTGGAAAGACCGGTTCTGGTAAATACAATCCTACCTTTTGAAGAGTTTGATCTTATGCTTTGTATATCGTCATAGCAAAAACCCCTTTCACAGGGAATTGTTTTCGTGTCATTCGGAATGGCACAGTTGGATCAGAAGGTGTAAGGTTGATTCGGGGTATATGAATAATTTTTGCTGATATGATGTGCTCTCCTAAGTTTGTTACGATTAGCCTGGTACCATTTATTAACCCGTATTACTATACTTCATAAAACAAACAATGTCATGACAATAACGACATTACCAAAATGGCTTTTACAACTTTATATATTATTATGTGGAATAGCATTACAATTAAGCGACCCTGTTTATCGCACTTGATCTAACAACTACTACAAAGTATTGCCAAAACTGTTTTTTACAACTTAATATGCAATATTATTATAACTGATTTAGTAATAAACGGCATTATAGTAAATAGCGGTATTGCCAGAATGGATTTTAATATATACTATATTATGTAGAAGTGCATTACTTTTAAGCGACACTGTATTACCACAATTGAATAAAAACATAGAATCATAATGACAACAGTATTATCATGCAGTTGTATATAAAATATAATTTTTATCAATGAAAATATTATTTTTTCAATTTCTAATTATTTTTTGCCATTAGTGTTAGATATAAGCTTTAAAATGAGATATCGTTCATTAAATCTGATGCGGTGGCTTGGGAGATATTTGCAACCGACAAAAAAAAGTGCTTTAGAAATAATATATACAAGAAAAAGTGCTTTAGAAATAATATATATGATGATAAACGATTAGTGTTAAATAAAAGCAACATTTCCTTGTCATGGAATATTATTAACAACATATTGTTAGGTTTTTAGCTTTTAAAAGCCTAGATTTACTGTAGATTTTGATTTAATCTAAAAACATGCGTGTGATCTTGTCTTAAATACCATAAAATTGCTGTCAAAAGTTTCCTAAAAATCTATTATTCCGGGTAGCTCCTGTAGATCCTGCCACTCATGCATAAAATTAACACACACAACATAAATGATGTAAGAAACTAGGTTGTAATCCTGACCAAATGGTGGTAATGACCATACAAATTGTTTAAATTGGTTTTAAAAATTCCAAATTTTAAAATATTACTTACCACCACCACCACCACCAGTATGCATCATAAATCTGTTTGTGTTTACCAACTATTTACCGGCTAATGAATGCTCAGCAGACGTAACAACAATATTTCATATTTTATGAGCTTTTAACTGCTTAAATGGATCATCATGATCATTATAAGCCATTTTTTAAGAATAAACAAAAGCAACAATAACAACTAACAGTCAAAGATTAAAAAAGACATTAAAAAACAGAAATAAAAACGAAAGAAAACTTGTGTTAAACATGACTTGGCGCATGCGCGCTCATTCTGGCGATTTATTTGAGCAATAAAAACAAGAAACGAAACGAAACACAAACAGAACAGAGCACAACAGAATCAGAACCAGAAAACCATTAAAAAAAAATCCAGCAATGGCAACAGTTACAGCAAGCAATAGCAACACAGCACAACAGAGTTAGTAGCAGTAAAACAACAACAACAACAACAACAGAATAAATAAATAAAAACAAACGTTATATTTAACATAATATAACATGTCGTTATTGTTGTTGTTAATGTCATTCTCTTATCATTTATTATTTTGTCAACATTAAGCAAAGCAGATGTTTAGCAACATGCATGCATACAGAACACCATAGCGGTAGAAAAAAAAAGTTGCTTTAAAGTAGCAACAAAACTAAACAAAACGGGGGCAGAATTCTTTATTAAATCAACAATCAAGAATTCATTTTTAAAATATTTTTTTTTATAATTTCTTGTTGTTGTTGCTATTTTTGTAAGGCTAGGAATTAGAGGAACTAGATGGAGAAGGGGAGGAAGAATAGCAATTGTTTACATTACGAAATAGTGTTCATAAAACAATAAACGTTGGCTCGCTAGATGGCTGGATGGTTGGTTGACTGGCTATCAGTAACAACAGCAACATCAAAGTGAGTGTTGCAAAGAGTAGTAAATGGCCTCAAGCCGCTTTAAGGCTTTAATGTCTATACTCTGTCTGTTTAGTTACATAGTTAATGTGTAATGTGTGTGCATGTCTGTAGAGCTGGTATTTTCTATGTCTGTCTCTGTGTGGTAACTGTCTACAAATTATGGTTAAAAGTTTGTAATTACAAACGTCGATAGCAATAATAGCAATAACAACAACAATAGCAACGATAATAGTAATGTAAAGAAGAGTTGCTACTATCAAATGTCTTTAACAAACAATAGCAACAACAACAACAATAAGAATAGTAATAAAAAAAATAATATTTGTGTACGGATACCGTGAATACCTGAATAAATATTTGCATTTGATGTCATGAATGAAGACATACATACGTACTATGTACGTACATGCTGCCATACTATGTTGTCTTATTATTTACATACGTTTTAATATTTTTCATTGTATTTGTTATTAAATTTTATTTGAAAATGATTAGAGAAAAAAATTTTAATTTTTTTCTGTGTTATTTTGTAAATTCTTGGAAAGAAGTTTTAAAAGCCTTCTTCGTTTTTATCTTTTGAAATCCCCCCTTGAGTAAGTTATTTAAATTAATTTAAATCATCAGATAAATACGCAATTAAATGTGGCAATAAATTATGGTATTTTCAACACAACAACAGAGGCAATGAATGAATGAATGGTTGATTGGTTGGTTGGTTGGTATTTAAACAAGCTGCAGTTGTGTAAATTAGCGAGTTCTTAAGAAATATTTTATGATTATTCAATTTTATTCAATTGAATAACATTTTTACACACACACACAATAACACAAAATAGAATTTGCAATGGGGTGCAAAAGTGAGTATATGTTGATCTAAAACAGTTTTGCATACACATATTAATATTAATTGAAGTCTTCGTAGTATGTTGGCTTTTTAGACATGAGACCCTGGTTCAAACCTAAGGTCAGACATCCTAAATAAAATGAAATTTGAAAAAATAATTCTTCGGAGACTTCCCCCCTCCTCTCTGAGAGCAAATAAAACTGCTATGAAATGTTTCTCAAAAATCTGAAGTTCAAAATTGCTCTCATGTACATATAAAATTAACAAACACAACGTGGGTGGTTTGAGAAGCTAGGTTGTAATCCAGACTAAAGGGTTTTAATGGCCAATTAAGCAAATTAACTAAATAAGTCATAATATTAATTTTTTATTAGCACTGTGACCATACAATCGATTGTACTGCCCTAAATCTATGTAAAATTGAAGGCTGAAGCTCAGTGTAGACAAAAACCACTCAATACGCAGCATCTGATATACACTCAAGTGTATTTTTTTGGGGATGCATTAATGCCTCTCAAGATCCATGTATGTTTTCTAATGATTCAGTCATCATCATAATCGCTGAATTTATGTATTGGATTTGATACTGTCCCCATTTCTCTATAACTGATCCTAGGGTTTGCAGTGACCCTATTAAAGGACGGCTTATTAATCTCCTTATGGCTACTCTGATAAATAACTCAACCAAAGTTTGGATTGTCTCAAACCCATTTAATATAAGAAAAGCCTACTCCTCTGTCTACTTCCCCTTTCGCAGAGTATACCTTTGCAAAGATTTCCATTCCTCATGTAGTTTATGACCCCATCCATGACGTGGAAGATCCCACACTTTGCAACATCTTCTAAATATCTTTTAATGGTGTAGGCATAAGCTTGAGAAATATCCCCTCGGTATCGAAATATTTCCTTCTGAGACCAAGAACTTTTGTGCGAGCTTATGAGTACGCTGTAATTCTCTAATAGTGCCCTTCGACGTAAACTATGTGTAACTTGTTAAAGTTTTAAATACAAATTGACAGACTGAGAGCATTTTTATTCCTCTTGCGTATAGCAACACTACTGTTTTCCAGTATAGGCTAGAGTTGCGATTGGAAGATTGTTTTGTTTTTACTTTAAGGTTATTGTAATTCGGGCTTTGCCCTACTATTCCTACTTTCACTTTGTGCAACTTATTTGATCCATCTTTCCTTAGCCTAATAAAATTGAGTATGTTTCTGATTACAATAAAAATTGTGAAAAAGCCAAGTAAAGTTTCTTGCTTTTCTTCCTATGAATAAAGATTACAAAATGAAAACATTGACGTATATTTTGAAAAGATAGAAAGTGTCTTAATTTAAATTTTTTCTTTAGCAACATGTTGCAAAAGAAACACGATTAGAAAAATATTGATTGAAAGTAATAAATTTTTATTTGCAACATGTTGCTGAGATTGTTTTCAACACTTAAGTTGCATTAAAAAGATTATTAATTTTGAAATTTTCCACAACGAAGTTGGTTTTTGTACATGAAATGTTTAGAAACATTTTTATTTGTATGTTAGCAACATGTTGCTAACAGTTATTTCATTATTCAATTGTTATGGCGTAATAAAGATTGTTCTTGTATATCAAATATTTACATACATCCATAATTGGTCATTATAAGCCATCAGTCTGGATTATTTACCTAGTTTCTCACACCACTTATGTTGTGTGTGTGTTAATTTTATACATATTTGGCCTAAGCTTAAAGTCGACTCCGAACGAGAACCTTTTCATGAAATCTGTTTTGCCAGAAATCTGTTGAGTTGAGAAGTAATCGCCGAAGAAATATTTTTTGCATTTTGTTTTGATGTCTGGCCTGGGGCTCGAACCCTGGCTTTACGTCTAATATGCCAACACTCTACCTACTAGACTACGGCAACTTCTAATGTTTAGCAACATTATTTACTTGCAACGTTTTGAACATTCAAAATAAAATTAAAAAGAATCATGAACATTAATTTGGAAATTTCAATAACTAAGACTGTTTTTAGTGAATTAAATGCTTAGCAACATTTCTTACTTGGAATAAGTTGCCAAGCAACAATTTTTCAATACTTAAAACAAAAATTAAGCAACATTACGATTATAACTAAGGAAATTTCATTAAAAATTTTATGTTTTGTAAAAGATTTTCTAAGAATAAATTTTTTTCAATTTCAATTCCAAATATTCAATTTCCACAACCATAGTTAATGTTTAGCAACATTTCTTACTTAGAATAAGTTGCCAAGAAACAATTTTTCAATACTTAAAACAAAAATTAAGCAACATTACGATTATAACTAAGGAAATTTCATTAAAAATTTTATGTTTTGTAAAAGATTTTCTAAGAATAAATTTTTTTCAATTCCAATTCCAAATATTCAATTTCCACAACCATAGTTAATGTTTAGCAACATTTTTATGTTGCCAAGAGTAACAATTGTTGTGATTAATTTCATTTTAAAAAAGTTCATTGCCTTTATATGCAAATGCCTGGTTATTAATCTCAACAAAAGCCCACACCCTGTATGTCACCATTCACCATTGTATTAAAATAGAAAAAAGAGGCAACAACAATAAAAAGAGAGAAAAAAAAAAAATTAATTACAATTATTTTGTGTTTTTAAGTAATTTTTTATAATTTGTTTGACATTTAACATAAACCATAACTCAAGCACCCAAAAAACAACAACAGCAACAATAACAAGTAAAACTTTAATCATAAAAATCTAATTAATTACAATACAAACATACCCAAAAAAAACAAACAAATAAACAACGAACAACATGTTGTACAACAACCATTAAAATTTACAGATCCAGAGACAACGGCTAAATGAAACGATAAAAAGAAAAATCAACACACACACACACTTAGGCACAAATACAAACACGCAATAATAAAAGAAACAAAATATTCAAATAAATTTAACACCAGAATTGTTTGTGACAGCAATAATTTTAAATATTTTTTTAAACTCACACACACACTCAAACACAAACACATCCATATGGTACACCACTTAGAACTGCAATAATAACAAAGTAAGTCGTAGTACCTACAGAAATAAACAAACAAATAACGTCCTTGACTGAATAAAACAGAGCAATGCAATGCAATGTATAACGGCATGTTGTTTATAAAATGAAGAGAGAGAGAGAGCGAGAAAAAAGGGAAATATTTGTGGGTAAAAGCATGTGCGTCGTTTGTATAAGTGTTTGTGTGTTAGGGAAAGAGTTTAAATAGGAATTTTTGTGTGCCAAAAGTGTAGGTTTATTTACGTAGAGAAAGAGAGAGCAAGAGTACAAAATGGAAATTTGTTTATACGGAAGTGTGCCTGTGAGTATTTTAAATATGCCTACAATGTATTTAAAAAACACACACACATACTCAAGCATAAACATTTCCATACTTTTCACTTACTTTAGCACAGCTGAATGGAAACTGTTTAATTGTGCTGAAGTGTGAAAAGCAAGCAACTCATTAGAAAGTTTAACATTGAAACACTGTTGCTAAACAAAATGTCTTGTAAACAAGTTTATATACATACATGCATACACACATTTTTGTAATGTTATTTATTTTCCTATTTCTTTTTTTCGTTTTTAAACATTACTTCACTTACATACATACGAGTCCAGGCATTGTTTAAATAAAATTTATTATGACATGTCATTGTTATTTTTAATAAACATTAATTCTTTCAAGTCGCTGCCGCTTTAAACTGTTCAGTTGTTCTGTATAAGCGAATGAAACGAATTTCTATGTTAACTGCCTACGCAATTGAAGCGTCATGTATAGAGTGTTTCCTTTAGGGGTTATTATAACGTGAAACTCATACAGATGGTAGTCCATTTCAATGTTCTGTGGAAAGACATGAATGTTGTCAAGTGGCTTTGTGGAGACTTAAAGAGGATAACTCAACATGTGCGCCTCGTCTCATTGTCGTTTTAAAGTGGAAATCCTAACAAAATTATAAGCGTTCCATATATTTATGTTGTCATCATGATCTTACTTTTTGTCTTTTTGGGAAAGAGATATTTCAGCAGCCATATTTCAAAGTCTTGCTTGTTATTTTCAAACGTTAGTTTCTACAACGTTCCACAGTAACATTTGTAAATAAAGTTTAGAAGTCATGCGATATGCTTTTTTCCATTGCCCCTCTTGGAAGCATATGGCTTTCACAAAGCATTTCTGTCTTATTTACGTTCCCTTTAATCTTTTGTTGTTCCAGCTAAGCATGTGATTATTCTGCCTAGGATAATAAAGCTACCATTTATCGTTGTCTAGAAACAACATCCTCTGGTGCAGGTATATTTGACGTAGTGGTGGGGAACCATGCTAATAGTTGTTTCCTATATTTTTTCCTTTTGCTTTCCGTTGCCTTTAATCTTTTGTTGTTCCAGCTAAGTATGTGATTATTCTGCTGGAGCAGATCCTAGTATAACGGGGCTGTCATTTATCGTTGTCTGGAAACAACACCTTTTGGTGTAGGCATATTTGGTGTAGTGGTGGGGAATCATGCTAATCGTTTATTCCTATATTTTTTCCTTCTACTTTCCGTTTCGTTAATCTTTTGTTGTTCTAGCTAAGCAGGTGATTGGTCTAGAACTGTAGCAGATCCTAGGATAATTGGGCCGTAATCTATCGTTGCCTATTTGATGTAGTGGTGGGGAACCTTGCTAATCATTAATTCCTAACTTTTTCCCTAATAGTTGCCGTTTCATTAATATTTTGTTGTTCCCGGTAAGCAGTTGACTGGTCTAGGTCTGTAGCAGGTACTAGAATAATGGGGCTGCCATTTACCAATGTTTTGAAGCAACGCCCTTCGAGTGTTTGGTATAGTGGTGGGGAACCATGCTAATCATTAATTCCTAGCTTTTTTCCTTCTGTTTTCCGTTTCGTTAATTTTTTGTTGTTCCTGGGATAATGGAGCTGCATTAATCGTTGCCTAGAAACAGCACCCTCCGCGTATTTGGTGTAGTGGTGGGGAACCATGCTAATCGTTGATTCCTATATTTTTTCCTTCTGTTTTCCGTTTCGTTAATCTTTTGTTGTTCTAGCTTCGCATGTGATTGGTCTAGGACTGTACCAGATCCTGGGATAATGGAGCTGCTTTAATCGTTGTCTTGAAGCAACGCCCTTCGAGTATATGGTATAGTGGTGGGGAACCATGCTAATCATTAATTCCTAGCTTTCTTTCTTCTGTTTTCCATTTTGTTAATCTTTTGTTGTTCCAGCTATGCAGGTGATTTTGCTAGGACTGTAGTAGATCCTGGGATTATGGAGCTGCCATTAATCGTTGTCTTCAAACAGTGCTCACAGAGCATTTGGTGTATGGTAATCGTTGATTCTAACCTTTTTTCTACTAGTTTCCGTGGTGTTCCAGGTGAGCAGGCGATTGTTCTGCTATAGCAGATCCTAGTATAATGAAACTATCGATCGTTGTCTAGAAACAATGCCATCCGAGTATTTGGTTTAGTGGGTGGGGAACCATGCTAATCGTTGATTCCTATATTTTTTCCATGTATTTTCCGTTTCGTTAATCTTTTGTTGTTCTAGCTAAGCAGGTGATTAGTCTAGGACTGTAGCAGATCCTAGGATAATTGGACCGTAATCTATCGTTGGCTATTTGATGTAGTGGTAGAGAAGCTTGGTAATCGTTAATACCTAACTTCTTTCCTACTGATTTCCGTTTCATTAATCTTTTGTTGTTCCCGGTAAGCAGTTGACTGGTCTAGGTCTGTAGCAGGTACTAGAATAATAAGGCTGCCATCCATCGTTGTCTAGAAACAATGCCATACGAATATTTGGTTTAGTGGTGGGAAACTTTGCTAATTGTTGATTCCAAATTGCCTAGCTTCTCTGTGACGTTATCCTTTTCCGTTCCTAGGGGGTGGGGAAGCTTCTTAGATGGATTAGTTGGAAAATTGAAAACCGTGAAGAACGATATTTTTCATCGTTCCGTGTTCCGCGTTTAAAGGGAGCCAAAACGACTCTAAGGCAGCTGCGATATCTGCAAAAACATATGTTATCTCACTCTTGAGCTCAATGTCTAGTTTAACATTTTAAAACCAAAATAAAATTTTATTAAAAATTCTGTGTTTTATTGGCATTCCAAAAACGTAAGCCAGCCGCACTTGAAAGACTCTGTAGTCGTTAGATAAAAATGTGGTGTTGCAACAATGTGTGGCATATCCATGGATGTATGCATGTACATGATAACTGAACATCTGTACTTTCCAAAAAACACAATACAATACGATACAATAAATTATTCTTGTTGTTGTTGCTTTCGCGCATTCTCCTTCTGTGCCATAATTTCATCGTTCGTTCATTCTCTAGTCAGTTGGGCATAGCAATGGTGTTGCTGCTGCTCCACTTCGTCATGCCAACTTCTTTGCCAAAAAAAAAAGATGAAAAAAAATATGAAAAAAAGTTAATCGAAAACCAGCAATTCATCCTACTCACTTATACGAATCGTATACGAATCTATTTGTTTTTTTTTTAGAATGTCTGTCCTATCTAACCATCCGTTAGTTTATTTGGTTTTAACTTCAAAAAAAAAGTAAGAAAAGAAGAGGAAATGTTGATACACATGCATTATGGTTCCAAATTCTTTTTTTTTTCTTCATTAAAGTGAAGTGAAGCGCTGTTATGAGGGGCTATTCCGCATTCTTAAGATTTTCTTCTTCAATATTTTTGTGATTTTTGTTTC
The DNA here is from genome assembly GCA_014635995.1 of Sarcophaga peregrina. Taxonomy (NCBI): domain Eukaryota; kingdom Metazoa; phylum Arthropoda; class Insecta; order Diptera; family Sarcophagidae; genus Sarcophaga; species Sarcophaga peregrina. The sequence continues at coordinate 26,649,668 of CM025789.1, read as the reverse complement.
TTTTTTCTCGCATGAGTTCTGTTTCTGTTTTCTGCTTTTTTTCTTACTTGTGCTACTTCTTTTGTACTCAACATCTCTGCATTTCAGTCTGTTTAGTTGAGTTATTGACTTGAGCTAACTGACTGCCTATCTGTCGGTCTGTCTATCTATCTGGCTGTCTGTTTGTACCAGATTGTATTTGTTTCTTGACCTGGAAAGTCCTCCGTTCCCTGTTGTCTTCCCCAGAAAAAATGTTTCACGCTTCAACAGTTTAAAGGCAATAAATTTTTATGCCACTTTGTTATTGTGTTGTTTGTTCTTACCTTTCTTTCCTTTGCTGTTTTCGATTTTTTTGTGCTCCGGGTTTTCGTTTAAACGGTTATTAAAATGCGCTAATTGGGGAGCTAATTTGATTTTGTTTCAGCAGCAGCACATGTTTGAAGAGTTAATCTGGTGGCTTGGTTTTATTATTTCCTAAAAAATTTGTTTTCAAAACGAATCCCATTGTAAGAGAATATTTCGGTGATTGGTTGGTTTATTGATTTTTCTTTGACAGTTTGGTATTTTTATGATGCAACAAATTATTCATTTTGCTGTGATCCGTATTACCACATGGTCATACAAGTTTGAGGTGCTTTTTTAAATAAATATAGCATCTTTGGTAATAAGAGCTCTTGAGCAAATCCTTCAACTTACTGTCTCTAAGGAACTCAAGCACTTTCAGAGGATATCCTCAAAGCATATGCCCTGAGCTCTTAGGAGTGTTATTAATATTGCCATAGAACTGTGACCATCCTTGTAATGTCTCCTCTAAGCCTATTGGTTTGGCAAATTTTTGCATTTTTTTGGTCGATTACTTGCATTTTGTATGGTCGAATACTTGCATTTTTTGGTCGATTAATTGCATTTTGTTTGCTCGATTACTTGCATTTTGTATGGTCGAATACTTGCATTTTGTTTGGTCGATTACTTGCATTTTTTGGTCGATTACTTGCATTTTTTGGTCGATTATTTGCATTTTGTTTGGTCGATTACTTGCATTTTTTGGTCGAATACTTGCAATTTTTGGTCGATTAATTGCATTTTGCTTGCTCGATTTCTAGCACCTTTTTTGGTTGATTACTAGCATTTTGTTTGGTTGATTACTTGTATTTTTTGGTCGATTACTTGCATGTTTTGGTCGATTACTTGCATTTTTCGGTCGATTAATTGCATTTTGTTTGCTGGATTAATTGCATTTTGTTTGCTCGATTACTAGCATTTTGTTTGGTCGATTACTTGCATTTTTTGGTCGATTAATTGCATTTTGTTTGCTCGATTACTTGCATTTTATTTGGTCGATGACTTGAATTTTTTATTCCATGACTCTTTTGTATTTCTGATTGTATTGTCACTCAATATAAATAAATTTAACAATAATTTCTCGAGTGTATCAAAATTTTCTAACGTGTAGATATGATTTAATATAGAAATCATAATACAGTTCCTTCGTTTTGTCAGAGAGAGAAAAAACCATGAAAAGAATACAAAAGTTAAAGGTCATAGAGTTTTGCATACAAAACGAATGAATATTATTTTGTTGTTTTTGATTTTTGTTTTTTTCTTTTCATATTTTCATTTCTTTGTTATGAAATTTGTAAGATACTGTCAGTCATACATACATGGATGCCGAGATAGACGTACACAGATAATGCAGACAGATTTTTGCATTAAAAATGGTGAAATTGTATGTATTTTTCGACATATTTATGTATGTACTTACGTATTTATGTATATCATCATGCTTTTATCTCTTCTTCTATGTCATGATTTCATTTAGGAAAAAAAAGCAAGAAGAAACACGAGGAAAAATCATAATAAAGAAAATGGAAAATATTGTAGAAAGAATAACATTTTGTATGTCGACGTCGTTTTTAAAATGCATGACATAATATTTTTTGGTTCATATTCACATACATACATATTTATTATATGTGTGTATGTATGTATGTATGTATAGTGAAACATTTTTATCATTTTCATCATATTCATCATCAGAGACAGCAACAGCAGCATCAATAACAGTAACAGCAGCAAAAACCTCATACTGGATGTTGGCTATACATATGTGTTGCTAATGATAATGGTTTCAAATGAATATTCCCTGAAAGGGGAATGTTACCCAATTGAAATAGGGCGATTTCTTTGCTATTTTTCTATGAATGTTTGCAGTTTCTTAAGTTCCTTGTCGTGCACGAAGAACAGAGAAGTTTTAAACGTAAAGCATATGCATTACCTTGCTTTCTGGTAGTTTCATAAAAGATCCTCTAGAGTATCCACCTTTTCTTGGGAATCTGATATACTCAGTTATTAAGCCGACGAAATCCATGTCAAGTCCATATTGTAGTATAAAAATTTCCTTCACAATGATTTGCGTTTTTAAGAGGTCGTCGTGGTCTAGTAGGTAGTGTGTTGGCTTATTATGCGAAAGACCCGAGTTCGAATCCCCGGGTCAGACATCAAAACGAAAATTTGAAAATAATTTTTCGGTGACTTCCTCTCAGCAGATTTCATGCAAAAACTCTGAGAGTAAAAAATTGCCATGGAATTCTTCTCAAAAAAATGTGTCGTTCGGAGTCGACTTTAAACTGTAGGTCCCGCCACTCATGTATAAAACTAACGCACACAACATAAGTGGTGTGAGAAGCTAGGACGTAGTACAATGGATCAATTCGACCACCGACTACTGTACTTGTCAGAATTGACAAGTACACGTCCTCTAACCTAACCTAACCTATTTGCGTTTCCTGAGAAACCCAATTTGTGTTTCAAAAGCTCCATATAAAATACGAGTTGAGGTTATACAATATTACCGACTCATAACTCGAATCCTACTGTCTATCATCAACGACTGGGAGTATCAAATATCGATCAAAATTATCGTACACTACTCCCTCTACCGTTTCTCCTATAAACTATCTTGTCTGAATCCCAATAAAATGCATTGCAAGAATAGGGTTTATTTCCTGAGTGCGGGTCTCCAGAAAAAATATTTGCTCTTTGTTTAGACAACCCTCTTAGAAATATGTATCCCACCTCTTCGACCAGTTGCTACACTTTGGTTAGCAATAATCCCAGCCGTTATATGCTCGTTAGTTCCTCTTGGTACAGTACTCCAGTTTTGTCCAATTTGTCTCATGAGGAGAGTAGGTTTCCTGTGCTTACAAGACGTTTAAGGTTGAGGTCCGAACTAGTCTTACTTAGGGGCCGACAGTTATCCTTATTTTCTGCGTACAAACTCTTCGTTTATGGTAAAAATTATTCATTCTTGAACTCAACAACTTGAACAACGAATTAAAATGTATAAATGTGTGGCTCAGAAGATTCCCCTCAATCCTATAGCAGCCTAGGGCCTCAGTAAACTTCTTCCATTTCGATTTATCATCGTAATATTCTCGATATCATTCTGCTGGAGCCTTGTGGCATCTGATCGATTTATTACGGAATTCCGTTAAGGAGTCTATTCAATAGTATTTCATGCAGTATTGTATACGTGCAGCCCTTGCGCTGACCAACTTCTTTCTTTTCCCTGATTTGATGGAACTTGGTTAGTACAGGGATAGCGTTCACCGGTGGCATCACAACGGGCCGCCATGCGTGCTCAAGTGAGCTTTGTGATATCAGAGCTACCACTCTGACCTAACCTAATCTAACCTAAGTATTGTATACTCAATGTAGTCGCCGTAGTTTAGTAGTGCGTGAGCCATCGGTTCAAATCCTAGGTCAGAGATCTTCAATATGAACGAAATATGAAGAAAATTGCCATGAAAAAGCTCCACAAAAATCTGTCGTTCGGGGTGGACTTTAAACTGTATGTGCCGCCAGTCATGTATAAAATTAACGCACACAAAATAGGTGTTGTGAGAAGCTAGGTACCAAACCTGACTAAAGGATCCACTTATGTATGCATGTATGTATGCAATGTGATCTCGATCGAATTCTATAGAGAGTAGGGTTTATATATTCGGAGCAGCATTTTGTTCTTAAAACACATTTCGTATCTAGTGAGATGACTAATGAAAACATTTTAAAATCTGTATAATGGGAAGTATTCCCCTAAGTATCGTTATCTACTTGGCAATATTATTTTTATGTTGTAGCTTATGTTGTAGTCCTTTATTTTCTATAACGGTTATCATGTTTTACGCTGTTTTTCTTATTTTTTTTTGTTGTATGAAAATCCACAAATCATCATATTCTCCATTTAATAACTAAAATTATGATGATAATGACGTTGATAGTGATGATGATAATGATGTTAAATAATGAAAACGATGACAACTACTTTAGAAGATGACAGACAGAGTACATATAACTTTATTACTTTTCTTCACTACATTTCTTTAGTTTTTCTTTTCGGTCTTTTCCCTCCTCAAGTTGTGTCGTCTTTTTTTTTATCATTTTCGCACTTCAAGAAACAAGGAGAGGAGGATTGCGTACCAAAGAAGATGGATATTCAGTTTTTGTATGCCTTCTCTTTAATGTTAAATATTTTATAAATTATTAACAAACGTTACGATACGTTGCGATACGATACGATGTGACAACAACTTTATTTTTGTTATCATTGTTATTGTGGTTGTCATTGTTGTTATTTTTGTTGTTGTTGCGGTTGTTGTCATTGATTACAAGTTTTTAATGCTAATCTTTACAATGACAACACATGTCATAATGGACATTAAAAGACATGCATCATACGGGATTGGCGAGTATTAATGACACTTCATTGGAGACAATATGCGCCACAATTATATGGCATGATAAACTAGATAGACAGACATACAAGAAATAAATGTTTAATGCAGAGAGAAAGGAATTATCACAGATTAAGGGGGGAAGTAACCTTGTAATATACTAATGCGTGGCTTATAAAGTCTAAGGGGATTTGGAAGAAAAAAAAGGAATAATTCTGTTGCTGTTCAGTTCGTATAAAATTAAAGGAGTTTAGTTCGTAAGAAAACTATGCTACGCTCCTTTTGCTGTTACAGCAGAACCAAGAGTAATGTTTAAGTGGATTTAGAATAGTAAAAATACGGCCAATTTTGTACACTAATACCCCGGTTTGCGTCGCTAATAGGGCCTGAAGACGCAAATCGAAACGACGCAAAACGAAGCACGATTTTCTCTACATTTGTATTGATTTTCATTTAATTGGTTCCGAGATTCATAATTTTAGTTGAAAAAATAGATTTTTCAATAAAAAATATTTAATTTACTAACGACCTACAACTTGCAACCATCAGACAACATAAATACGTACGTATATGTGTATTTACACTAGACTTAAACGGGAAATCCCCTTTTTCTGTTTTAGCTTTGTACAAACGTTTTCATATTAACGACGCAAACTGAAACAAAAACGACGCAACTTCGAAGTCACAGAAATATTTAAAAATACACAACTTCGAATTTATACTAGATTTAAACGGGAAATCCTCTTTGTACAAAGATTTTCGTATTAACGACGCAAATCGAAGCACTAACGATGCAACTTCGAAACATGCGACGCAAACTGAAACAAAAACGATGCAACTTCGAAGTCACAGAAATTTTAAAAAGACGCAACATCGAAGCAGCCGAAAACCAGGGTATTAGTGTATTTTTTTTACTTATTGTTACCGCTTGCAATATTGCCTGTAAGTTCCTAAGCAAGTTCTAGACAAGATATCTTCGTGAATATAATTTCAGGAACTTTTTTTAAGGACTTTATATCTCATCTGTTCTGTTAAGTTTAACCGAAGTTTGACCAGAGTAATGCCTACACATTTTCCAAGTGTTATTTGCTTAACAAGTTTGAAGCCGACTTGTCACACAAATGGAGCGGTGTTGGAAGCTATTATTCTCAAATCAAAAACATCGTCATACACAACGTTTTACAGGATTCCTATAACAAGTATTGCTACTCTAATAACATACAGTATTGGCCAAAACTAAAGCATCACCTCAGTACATTTCGTTTTAATAATAATTTTTTTAAGAAAACAGCTTTATTTTCTCTACTCACCATTTTTTGATTCTCAGGTTCATTTCATCGTAGTAAAAGTAAGTCCAGAGTAGTATTAACATTATTTCCTGACTTTACCTTTCGTCTCGATCACTATCTCATCATTACATATGTCAGGGACTAGAGGTTCTGTTAGATTCTTGTATGACGTCTCACGTAAGAAAGCAGCATGTATTCCGTTGCATTCCAGAACAGTAAGTAAGTGGGCGAGTTTGGCTTCAATTTCACAAGTTTTTGTTGGACTTTACACTTATGACCTCTCACGTGTGAAAGCAGCATAAGGCCGTCAAGAGATTACGAGTATTTCAATACACTCCGTTGCATTCCAGTGGGCGAGTTCAGCTTCAATTATACATTTGAAAGCCTGTGATGGCTTTCATGTATAATTTGATTGTTTTGATGATTCGATTCTATATTATGTTTAGCAATATTGTAAGCAAATTCCATTTACACAACATAAGTGGTGTGAGAAACTGCGAGCTTCTTGGAGACGATTGCTCTGTAGACTGTCTAATTTATAGTCACCAGCAGCAACTCGTTTCCTTACCGTTCGCATCTTCCCTTTCTCTTTCCACGTTTCCTAAAAAACCTGCACAATGCACTGCATGAGTAGGGTCATCCCCTGAGTGCTGGTTTTATAAAAAAAAAGAAAAAATTCAATTTACTTACATAACATACATAATTGGTTATTGTAACACTCTAATTAAAATTACAACTTCAATTCTCACGCTACTTACCGTGTGTTTTAATTTCATACATAAGTGGCGGGTCCTATAGCTTACTGTAGAATCCTAAAGACAGAGTTTTCAGAAACTTTTCATAACAATTTTATTTTTACTCTCAGAGTTTTTACTAGAAATCTGATAAGAGGTAGTCTAGGTAGAGCTAGAGATTTCTGACCTGGGATTTGAACCGGGAACTACTAAGCCAACACATTAAAGTCAGCAATATCGTTGATCTGTTCATGCGCGATATAGCCAATGCCCGGTATACGTTTGTGTGTTTCGAACCGAATTGGTGGTTGGCTAGTTTCTAAATAGAGTCGGAATTTAGTCTTGTTATAGGCCAGAACATAGGCGAGTACAAAAACTTTTTAACCCTGTTTCTAAGACTATTATCCTATGGTTGACTTTTTCCAAGATTGCGTAGAAAACAGTTTGTGTGTATGTATGTATGTACATACATCATTAAAAGTTTACAATATTATTCTCCATTAGTACACTTACTCACTCTGATGGCCAGGGGACTCACTTTGGCGTTCATCATACAAGTGATACATGATCTGATGCTGATGTGTTCCCTTCTTTAATGAAACGCTTTGTTTTTTGTACATTTTTAATGACAAGAAACGATACGATAAGACCGGCTTTCTAAAGTTTACTTAAGTATATTAATTATTAAAATATGAACATGAATACTCTTTCTCTGTCTCTCTCCCTCTCCCTCTCTCTCTCTCTCTTGTAAATTCTAAAGAAAAATATTTTATTTTATTTTCTTTGTATGTGTGTATGTGTTCAGGCTGGCTGTATTACCATTTAACCAGAAAATATGCCAACACACTCATTGGTTTTTACATTTGGGGCATTTGCCCTCGACAATTTCAGTCAGTCTGTCTGTCTGTCTGTCTTTTGCACAGGCTTTGTGTAATTTTATACCCTGTAAAAATGTGGTAAAATGTGTAAATTGTGTCTGTCTGTACGTCTGTCTGTCTGTCTGTCTATCGGTCTATATGCTTGTCTATTATGAGTTGATGTCAAGATGTAAAGTTTTTTTGAGACTTGAGCACCGTTCATCATGTATGTTTTGTTCTTTCTCTCGTTTTTTCTTTTTCTTTTGACTTTTTCATTAGAATTTCTCTAGGTTTTTTTTGCATCAACATTTCTTCATTTCTTCAAATGTAATATAAATCTTATGCTTGTAAGTAGTTCATGTTCTTATTTTAGATATTATTGCTGGCTGTTTGCGTCATTGTTGCTATTGCTGCTGTTGTTGTTGGTGGTTTTAACCCCTTTAAGTGCTTTTCTTTTAAGTTTTATTTCTAATCCTCACAACTTATTTTTTGTTTTATTTTCTTTTCTTCTGCCTGGCATCATTTCCCCATGGAAGTCGATTTTTTAAAGAGGCTAGAAAAAAACCAAGAAGCATACACAATAACTTGGTGTAGCAATAATTGCATTAAGGGTGTGCACTTCAAATTGCAAACATATTGTGTGAGCTATTGTTGCAGAACATTTTTGCTACACTTTCTTGAAATTTCGTTCTTGTACGAGTATTATGAACAAGTTGATTAACATTTTTAAAGAAATTCAAGCTCACTTCAAGGCTGTTTCTTTCTTCACGTTGCTGTTTTTATCAAGGGGTTTATCAAAGGCTTCGTATGGCCTCCTTTTTAATTTTTTACAGATTTTTTTTGACATTATTCCTTACTTAAGTAAGCAATATGGCCACATTCACCTTTTTAGTTCAATAGCCTGACTCAAAATAAATTCCAATGTGTGTGGGTCTTCTCCTTTATATCGTTTCTTCTCTGGTTTATAGCCATCTACCTGAGTTCCCTCTGCATTTTCTTTTAGAATTGATGTGGAATGACATTCTTACTGAGTGATACTTATTACCTAGTCAAAGCAGTAAAAACATTGTATTTTAACCCGCCTAACTTACTTTTATTTCTCCAACGGCTTATACAGCTTGTGAAGAATTTTTTCCTCAAACGCCCCTAACCCAGCTTTATCTGTTTGCACAAGCTCCAGCACGAGCAGTATGGGTATGATATGAGTGTAGATTTCCGAGTTGAAAATGGGTTGCTTAAGCAGTAAGTATAGTCGTCCAGAAGTCAAACATCATGTTGATCAGCTGACAATGTTGATCCAGAGCATGCATAACTCTACAGTCTCTCTGTTGAGTCTTCGCAAATATTATCTAGCAATTGCCTCCTTTAATGACATTCTTCGGCAAATCTGTCACACTCGAAAGTTACGCGTTCTGGTGTTTGAGGTTCAATTGGACATACGTTCATACTCGTACAGAAGAAGTCATTACAACCCTCTGCTCAGGATTAAGACCTATTTTCTAGGTTTGAAAGCACAGTATTAACCCCTAGCTTAAATTCGTACAAGTATTGTTAAAAGAATCCACAACCGGACAGTATTTGTGCGAGATAATGTATCTAAATTTCTTGCTTAGCCTGAAATAACTCCTATTAGCTAAATTGATTCGATGATTTTACATCGAATAAAGTCATCCACATCCTCAAAGTTATAGTCACGAATTTTACATGATTCCATGAGGCACCAGGATCATGGTTCTTACAAATCAATAACAATAAGAGCCTAATGGCCTCTAAGTTTATCACTTCAACGTCTACTGTAATATATTCTTTCCAATCGGTACCAATATTCATGTAAACATATCATTTCTTTAGCAACATGTTTATAAACATTTAACATGAAGAACTCAATTTCTTGTATTCAATGTAAACATATCACTTCTTTAGTAACATGTTTATAAACATTTAACATTAAGATTTCAATTCCTAGTGTTATTCATGAAATATTTCTTACCGATCCATATAAAATCAATAAAACATTAATTTTTTTCTAACATTTAAGTGAATACCCCTAATGTCGTGAATATATGTGTGTGTGTGTTGTATACCTCAACATATGAATATCAAATATCATTGTTTGTTTAAACAAGAAAATAAGAAAAGACAGAAAGTGAACTGCATCCTTAAGGTTATAGTACTATTACCGCAACTTAAATAAATAGACGTCAAAATGCAGAAAGAAAGACTCTTTGGAAAAATACAAAAATTATTACATATTCTCTCTCTCTCTCTCTCTCTTGCTCTGTGTGTGTATACAAGCGTGCATCCAACTTATTTATTTGTTGTAGCCGTTGTGTTGTAATGTATTCATGTTTCAATGTTCAAATGTTTATTGGCAACATGACAAGAATATATGTATTGTGTATGCTTTACTTGTACTTCTTCTGCTTCATCTTCTGATTTTTGCCGACATTATTAAGAAATAAAAAGTTTTTAGTCCATAAAAATATAAAAATGCACATAAATTTGGTTCAAATAAAAACTGACAAATCCTTTTAGTGAGACGTTGCTGCTCGTCGTCATCATAGTTGTCTACCGCATGGCTTTGTCTAAAGAAAAATTACAGCAAAAAAGAGGAGAAGAGGCTGTAAAAAGCAACTCGTTAAAGTAATTGAACTGAAATTGTTTGTTTTCGTTTTTCGTTTTATTTTTTGTTGTGGTTCTTTTAAATGTGCCACAATTAAAGTAGTTTTTATTACCAACTAGCATAGCAACATGTTTCTAGCAACATGTTGCCAACTGTTTAAAAAATGAGAAATTTAAAGAAATACTTTAGGATTTTAAATGCTATTCTTGAAGAAATTGAAACGAAATGTAAATTTAATTAGCCCTTAATTAAAGTACTTTTTCTTAGAAATGCTATAGCAACATGGTTTTAGCATCATATCTTAGTGTTAACAACATGTTACCAAGTAACTAAAAAAAGAAGAAACAAAAAATAAAAAGAAAACCTAACAATTGCTAAAAAGCACACATGATTTTATATGAATTAAAATGGTTTTTTAATAACCAGCACAGCGACATGTTTCTAGCATCATGTTTTAGCACTTAACAATATGTTGCCGTTTAAATGAAAGGAACACGGCTTAGATGCTTTACTTGTACATGCGACTTCCCTAAGCAACATTTTATGAATTTTTGGTTTTAATTTTCTTTAATTTAATTTTCTACTAGAATACGGCGGCTTCATCATATCAAAATTAAACATCCTGGTCCCTCTGGAAACCATATTTATTGTTTATAAACAAGTTGACGGCATGTAAGACGTTTACAGAAACATGTTTCGACAATATTTAGTATTTAATTGGATACGTAGGGATTATTTGCCATCCTCATTCATGATGGTAAAATTCTTAAGACAAATATGATGACTCTGGATATTTATCTGTTGTTTTCGACTCAGGCTATGTTTACCTTGACCTCCAATAGGCTATACATAAAAAAGTAGATTCCATTGCGACAGAGCCTAAAGTGATTAGAATTCAGGATAGAACTTTGTTCTTGAGCTGTAGACGTCTTAAAAGAACTAGATAGTCAATTGAGCTTGACTTCCCTTTGATGTCTCCAGGCAACAAATTCTTATAGGGGAAATGGCCTTAAATTTATGTATACATGTTTCCCCACCTTAGCTACATTCCCTCTTTTCATCCAATATCCTCTATTTCCTTCCTTCTCTAAGGACATTGTGCAATGGGTCAATTTCGACCTCCGGGTACTGTACTTGTCTTAACCGACAAGTACACGCCCTCTAACGTAACCTAACCTATGTATACATGTTGCTGTATTCATGTCGCTGTATACATGTTGCTCGAATATTTTTAAAATCTTTAGTTTTAAAAAGAAATTAATTTTTGAAAACTTATTCCGTTTTTTTATTTTATTTTATTTTAAGTCGAATGCAAAACCATCTTTTTTGGTACAATTATAATGTCACCAGTAGTATGATTTTATGGCCTGTCATTTATTGCAACAGAATTGCAAACCCTTTTAGCAACATTTCACAAATAGAAAGACAATAAAGACAAGCCACATAAAAAAAGTTAAATGTTAAGGACGCCCTTAAGAAATATCTTTAAACTGCCTGCTTTGATTTTTATGATGCAATATTGCAACGACAGGCAGATATTTTTTTGATTTTTCTTTTTTTTTTTTAACAAAAATTATGGTAATGTCTGGAGTAACTGGCATAACGAGTATTTTAACGGCTGCATTAAGCAAGAAACAAAAATCAAACGAATGATATTTATGAAGGCCAGGCCATTAAAATTATTGAGGATGAGGATTCCTTTAAACAAATAAAATTATGGAATTGTAAAAGCAAAAACAAACGTAGGAACGAACGAACGATTGAATTGTCAGTCATTCAGTCATTCAGAGGCAGTGGCTGTTAAGAATATGGCAATAAAATTGCCAAAGGCCACAACAGCAGACTCCTTTTTAAATATGACAAGAACTTGAGAAATAAAATGAAGCAAAAAAAAGAAATTCATTTCAAGACACATCAATTGTCTTTTGAAAAGTTTTATAAATACGTTGTACTTGTAATTGAATTAAAAACCAAAAACAACACGAAAAAAACAAAATTCTTGAAAGCCTTTTAAAGGCTAATTTTTCTGCTTGAAATTATTGTTGATTTCCCTTTTCTTTTGAAATATTTCTTAAGAATACTTGAAAGGAAAAAAAAATTTTATTTTTTCTTCTGAAAGTTTCGGGAATTTGTATAAGAAATCAGAGGGTTCTTGTTGTTCATTTGGATTTTTTTTTAGGAAATAATGAATAGAGAATATTATCTTAAGAGGCCTGTTACTCTTTTTTTTCTACATAAAATTGTATTCAAAACTTATTCGTATAAGTAAAGTACGAAGTACTTTCAATTCATTTGAATTTGTTTTTTTTTTCACTTAAAAATTCCAGTTTTTTAGCCCCTTTTTTTCTTCACATTCTTCTTTTTATTGAATTTATGGGCACAACAACAATAATAATTTTTTTTTTTATATTTAATTGTTATTGTTGTTGTATTTATTAATATAAAAAAATAAAAAAAAAAATAAAAAAAATTAAAAACAATTCATAATAAATATTATAAGACTTAGGGTCTTGATTCTTGATTCTAGCCTGTTTAAGTTAAACGTAATGTTGCTTTCAATATTGTATTGTGTTGCTATTGTTGTTGTTCTTATTTTGTTGCATTACTTTTGCAACATGTTTGTATGCTTCAAAACAGTAGCTTCCAAAGTCAAATTGAAAAATAATGAAAATAAGTAAAAAAAAACTTGGAATATTACATGGCTTAGGGTAAAGAAATGAATTGAAAATTAACAAACAGTGGGCCTGAAATGGTTGCATAACAACAAAGAATTTTGCATTCAAAATGTTGAATTTTGCGCCTACAATGCAATATTTTATGGGTAATTTTATTTTATTTTTTAAATCCATTTCATGGCTCAATGTATTTAAAGTTGTAAGAAACGATTTATGCTTTTCAAAAGTGTAGGGGCATTACAGAGTTAGTATAGAAGAACCTGTAAAATTATTAGAAGCCTCTCAAGTTGCAAACTCAAAACGTTTGGACCTATTTTAAGTCATTCAAAATCAAGGAAATTGCATACTCTAAGCAGAAGTGGAAGAAGATAGATATTGAAGGACGATCACACATATTCGAAGTGCTATTTGAACACCATAAAGGTGACGTAAAACAATTTTATTATCTTCGAATCTTTATCGTTATCTAGAAACGCAGGATAATCTACTACCTAAAGCCCATTTGAAGATTGTCTTTCTTACCTTTGCGTTCGTACAGTCAAAGATAAAAGTCTACGCACACCACTATATGCACACTTTTTTCATGGGATTTTTATAAAATTAATAAAGTCGTTATAGTATTGTTTATCGCCTAAAAATTATTAAAAAACTATAAAAAGCAGGAAAAAAATTCTACATACAGTGGTGTTTGTAGACTTTTTTCTGTAACTGTAACTTGTATTTTGTGATACACATTTAAAATTCATTCTTTAGTACATGAAATCCCTTGTTTCCAATTATCTAACCTATGGATTCTAAGGCAATAGTCCTTACAGTCAGAGACGAAAGTCTACGTACTGTAGTATACTTTTTTTCCGGGGATTTTTATAAAATAAAGGCGTTATAATATTATTTATCACCTAAAAATTATTAAAAAACTACCAAAAAATTAGCAGGGAAAAAGTCTACATACGGTGTTGTATGTACAGTGGTGTATGTAGACTTTTTTCTGTGACTGTAACTTGTATTTTGTAACGCAAAATTTTGATCGACCCTTTATTACATGAAATAGCAAAGATGCAAGTACTTGTGAGCCACTATCTTCTCTTGTTTCTTATTATCTTACCTATGGATTCTAAAGCCCTAGTCCTTAACGACAAGTGCAAAATCCATAAAGTTTTAGGATAGATTTCCATTGCTCAGGTTATACCATTACTTGATATCTTGTCGGAAATATAAAAACTATAGTCCCTGATGTATAATATTTGGATTGCAATCGCAAGATTTCCTAGCAAACTTTATACGTATCTTTATGACAGGACTAGGCTATGTTCTCCATATGAGCATTACATGTCCGTTCACTCTCAACTAATATTCCCAGGGATTTTGTGTCCAGTTTCAATGATATTACCCGGAAGTTGTTTATTGATGCATTTAGAGAGACTTGTAGATCTTGTACATACATGCATACATGATTGGTCATTACAATCCTTCAGCCAGGATTATTGACTTAGTTTCTCACACCACTTATGTTGTGTGTGTTAATTTTATTAATAAGTAGCGGGACCTACAGTTTAAAGTCAACTCCGAATAACAGATTTTTGAGAAACTATTTCATGGCAATTTTATTTACTTCTCAGAGTTTTTGCCAGAAATCTGCTGAGAAGAAATCGCCGGAAAAATACTTTTTTTGTATTTTATTTTCATGTCTGGCCTGGCATTCGAACCATGGCTTTACGTCTAATAAGCCAGCACACTACCTACTAGACCACGGCGACTTCTACAGCTTGTAACTGATGCTAATTTGATGTTGCCAAGTGACAAGCATAACTTTCTTGCAATTTCTTGATCTCTTTGAATGATATCATAAAGAGTGTCTACAAATTTTTCTTTAACTCTCAGAATTACAGTGAGCGTCAAAAGAAAGTGTACATTAAAATAAATGTACATTAATAAACTACCGTTATTTTTATTTCAAATTGTTTTATTGAAAGTTTTTAAATTTGAAACTAAAAACACAAAAAAAAAAACATAAAAAAATTCGAAATATCTTCGGGCACTCTCCTTACGTGGTAAAAGTTGAGTTTGATGATTGTTAGAATCTTATCCTTGGTGTACACTTTCTTTTGACGCTCACTGTATGTCGTCTCCGTACCCTTGGCAATCAATCCTTACATTGTCGAAATTCTTATAAGCACCATAATTAATCTCTAGTGCTCAGACAGTTAAAAACTCTTTTGAGAAACTATGGAATATAAATCATCATACTACTGGACATGAGGCCACAGTTAAAACCCCAGGTCAGACATCTTCAACGAAACGAACTTCAACGACGACTTCATTCAGCTGATTTTTGGCAAAAACTCTGAACTCTGAACTTAAATAAAATCGCCATTAAAAATTTCTCAAAAATCTGTCCCGCCACTCATGTATAAAATTAACCAACACAACATAAGTGGTGGGAGAAGCTAGGTTGCAATCCTCACTAAGGGGTTTTGTACTGATCAACTGTGTATGTATGTAACTCATCCTACAGCCCAAGCATTCTAGTCCTCGACAGCTAAGCATTTCATTTGATTGAGAATATGTCAACGGGAGGTAAAAGTGATTTGTTTTGGTATTTAAAAAGTTGAAACTAATTTCGGGAATTAGTCTCCATGTACCCTTTACATACATCGTATGTACACTACTCTGTAAACCATTTATTTCGTTTTCAAATATTAAAAAAGAGAAGCTAGGTCGTAATCCTGACTGAAGGGTTGTAATGCCAATTATGTATGTATGTATGTATATTAAAAATTCCTTTTTCTCCTTTTTGATTTTATAAAAAAAAAAAACGCAAACCCTGTTTCATTAGCTTGTTATTGCTGTTGCCATCGTGTTGTATAACGATCAGATGTTGCATTTATCAACGTTTGCGTTGCAAGTTAATAGTGTGTAATCATCACTTTGTTATTGTTTTTTTTTTCTTTTTATCCAAACTTAATCTCTTGTATAGCCTTGATACGATAGTTTTTATATGAAATACTTTTGATACTCTTTGGATACGTTTTTTGTTATAGGGATTCTGGTTTCTTTTGTTTTTTTTCTGTTTTTTCTTAAGGTTGTTAATGTTGTTGTGGTTATTTAAAGAAGAAAAAAAGAGAATGAAACAATAAAACAACAAAAACCTGATGTTGCCACAAATAACAACAGCATATTCACTCACTCACTCCCCTATTATTGTTGTTGGTGAATTATAAAAAAACGTGTTTAAATTGTATCAACGCTCGAGTGTTAATGGAACATTACCAGTCAACCAGCCAACAAAACAAAACAGTCAACCAGTCAACCAGTTAGCCAGCCAGCCAGCCAGCCATCTATACAGCAGAGATTTTATTTTTTGTTGTCAGATGTTGTTGCCTTTGCCATCAGCAGAATAGTATTATTGCTGGTGCTAATGTTGTTATTGTTGTGGTTTTAAAAACCCATAAGGGTTTTTAAGCCTCGTTTTTCTTTAATGTTTTTGTTATTGTTGTTGTTGTTGTTGTTGTCTTAATGTTTATTCAAAACTTAAATGATTTGACACAAGACTTGATTATGGTTTATTTGATTTCTTTTTTTTTGGTATTTTTATTGTTGTTGTTATTGTAAATTTATACCACCACATTGACTTTTTGAAAATTGATTTGAAAAGCTTTTGTTCAAGTGTTTGTAATTTAATATCGCTTTTTAAAGGATTATTCAATTATGGATGGAAATTGAAAGGGAATTATGCTAAGGATGTGACAATAATTAAGGAAGTGTTCGTTCAACAATTTAATTGGAGAATTATTTAAAGGAGAACTGACCCAGGATATTTCTTTAAGTTGCACTTCCATTCAATATTTTCCACATCGATTTCTCTACTCCATGTAGCTTGGGATATTTCGGCGTAATTCGGGATCCAATAATCCCGGAAAATCACGGGAAAAATCGCGATATTTCTTAATAATAAAAATGAAAAAAATATATTTTGTTAATAAAATCATTTATATTCCAATTATATTCTAAAAAATTAAAGCATCTAACATGTGATCTGATAGGCTTGTACGAACTTTGTTGTCCACATATGCTGCCGATGAAAAATACTTCTCGCAATCAACATTTGTTGGTAAAATAGTTCCAAGATAGCTGTATGCAACTAACAAATATTCACCTCTACCACCTCCTGATGTCAATAAATCTATTCCTTTGGACAGTCGAGTATCAAAATCAGTTACCCTATTAATTCGTATTATAGGCCTATAGCATTCTTCGATGGTATCATACAATTTCTTATCAATGGAGGTAAGGTTTACCTCATCTGAGATATTACTATCGAAGTCGAGTGATATAGAATTTCTTTTTCAGGACCTTTTGCAGGATCAAAATACATGTGAATTCACAGTCCCGAAAAATCCCGGAACAAGTGTTTAAAAATCCCATGATTTTCGGGATTCACAAATTCCGAATCCGGGATTCAGGATTTCCCGATTGGAATCCCTAGTAGCTACGTGGCCTTTCCTATTGTTACTTTACCCATATCAATCTATGAGAGTTCTTCTAATATAATTCGGTTGCCTTTTACTTCTTCTTTAGGATTATGGAGCCAAGTTTTATATAAGCCATGCTTTTTTAAGTTATCAGATGTATTTCCAGGTAAAGCCATGAGTTTGTAATCACAAATTAATCCCATGTAATTTCCAAATGAAACTTTAAAGCCAATATTTTCTACTAATTTTATGGCAATTTATGGATTTCATTCCAATTATTATCTCTATTTCCCTTTTTCATCTGCTGTAGTCTAGGTTAAGCTCTCTTATTCTGAAGTAAAGCATACTCCATGTGGAGTATTCTGAACCACATTAAGCAACTAATTTACGGAGCGGATGTTCGCCTTTTCAATTGCTCTTCTCTAAGTGTTAGCGCTTCTACTGCACTGGGGGATTTCATTTGTTTCCTACGTTGTTCAAAGTTTCTCTTAAACTCCAACTCGTCTTAGCATTTTTCTTGCTGTTACGCTAAGGTTTCCGTTTCGGATGGTATTCAGCCAGAGTATTTACAAGAGACTCCATAGTGTGATGGAGAATGAATACTTGTAGTGTTTGAAATTCATTAAATGGAGTGTTCCAAGATTCATTTCCATACAACGGCCCGGAAGGTACAAACGAAGAGAAAAAGATCTGTTCTCAAGAGATTTTAAACAAATCTTCTGAGGTACCCCAAACGCCTGATGAGGTTTTGGTGCTTCCCTCTTACAGAAAACAGGAAACTTCTTTAAGTTCTACAACGTCTATCATAAAACTTGTAGTATTTTTGGTATTCAGATTTAGTACCGTGGTTTTTCTAATACGAATACGTATGTCTGAATTGTATGAAAAAAGGTGTAGATCTCATGCAGTTGAGCTGGTGTATTTGGGAAAGTTCAGGCGAGGATGTATGTATTATTGTCGTCATCAAGACCTTCAGGTGGCCCTAACCAGTGGTGATTGTTTGATTTGTTCCTATATCTGTCAGTAGCAGAAAGATTTCTTGTCGAAACCTCTTGTTAACGTTTAACTGTCCGGCCTTGATGTTTTTGTTGAACTCTTACATCTTGATTTATAATATGAAACATGGATCAGGTCAATTGTATCCATAAGAGACATCTTTAAATTGCAGAGCTTTCTAAAAGACGAAGAGTGTCAAAGGCTTTCACAAAATCTGTATATTTTGAAAGTAGAGATGATCTCAATTCAACCATCACCACGGTTTTTTTCATCTCCAATTTTTTAAGACCTCGTTCATTAGCTTTCTTTGTGACAAACTTGACTTTGTTACTACATATCGCAGAGGCTATACATTGATTCGCTCAAGACCATTTTCGAACATTACTGGCTTACGTTATTCACATAACATTTGCTTCAGAAATGGTTTGATTTGATCCTGTTTTTAAAGCGAATTACAAACGGAAATTCTCTTCATTAAATTTTTCGTTGTTAATTAATACGGCACGCAAACATTAAGCTTCTTTGCATAAAAGTTTCAAATTTCCCTCAAATGGTTAATAACTGTTTGATGATGAATGCCTAGTTGCTTCCAGGTGATTGACTGACCAGAGCGAAATGCCTCTTTAACATTAAAATTATCCGATTGGCTTACCTTTCCCTACAATATACTTTTCAGAGTTTACAATTATTGTTATTGTAAGCTCACTCTATCTAGGATTATAATGGTTATGATTGGTATGGGTGGCATTTGTAATGGTCAAAGTGTTGAAGTCTATCACTTATGATCCTAGGTTCCAATACTTCAGAGATGGTCAACTTTTAAACATGATTGTTTCGACTTTTTAAATTAATTGCCTTCATTCCTTGTCTGAAAACAATATTGATCCTCTAGGATGGATAGGAAGGGCCAATGACCAAAGTGTCTTAGCACTTAATCGAATACAAAAACATACAGTAAGACCTCGTTTAACGCTGCCCCGTTTAATACTGTTTCAGTATTACGCGGTTGCAAATGAACCAAAAGCGGTGCCCTATATAGCGGCGGTGTATATATACTGTGGATCTTTTTCAACACTCTTTTGTTAGTCTGTTCAGAAAACGGTATTTTCCGAAGTCGCAATCACAGTAAGAACGCATCTTTCCTGCGTCACAGTTGATTTATTAGTTGTCATCAATGTTACTAGGTTACGTGTTAAGTTGCCTCGTTTAACGGTGTTTTGTTTAGCGCTGGAACTTATTAGAACATAACTCCCGCGTTAAGCGGGGTCTTAGTGTATATATTTTCACAGAAGGCTTTGTTGGAATACAACAGCAATTGTGGCAACCCTATCAGTCTGGAACAGAGCACAATAAAACTGCTGAGTTTGCAAAACTTGATTAGTAAGACGACTGGAAAAAAGCAAGGAAATAATATTGCGAAGAGGAATATAGTTTGTGACAGGGTTTGTGGCAATACAACGGCAGTTGGCAATCCTATCAGTTTAGAACATACCATAGCAGACAATAAAACTGCTGGGCATGCAAAATATGATTAATAAGGGGGAATAATAATACGATGAGGAATATAGTTTGTGATAGCGATACGTTCCTTTCGTGCTGCCATTTTAATATCAATCTGGACCTCTATCGTTAGGACTGTATACCCCAATAGGTTTTAAAAAAAACTGCGATTGTAATGCAAATTATTAAGTAAAAATACGGAATTATTTGTACAGAAAACCTATTTCATATTCATACAATTCATTACAAACTTTAAGTAACTTCATCACACCTATCATGAGGCCGGTTATTGACCAGTTTTTTTCTTTTTTTTTTATCGGATTGTGAGACAAATTCCTTAAAGTATTGCCCATTAAAATTTCCGAAAATGATTATCGAAGATAATTTTTCTCTCTTGTCATATGCCATAATCGTTAATAATTTAATAACGAAACTATTTAGACAAGAACACTTTTCTAAACGGGGGGAAAATATTTACATTCAACCTAGTCCGCGACTAGTCTATAATACAACACTTACAACAACATTACATTGATGCGAGTTTGGATGATTATTATGAAGAGTAAACGCGAGAGTATATTTTTAGAATGAAATCAGGTTCTCTCGAACGATTCAAACGATTCATGGACATCAAATGTGATTATTTACTTAAAAAGCACTCGAAAGACTTCTTTAAAAAAAAAAAGTTGTTGTTGTTGTTGCCGTTGTTGTTCTCGTTCATAAAATGCCATTAAAAGGCTGTATATTTTGTTAATTTAATTTCATTCGCCCAGCTATAAAGAACGAACACATGTAACTTGAAAATCAGTTTTTATGGAGCGCTGTGTATACGTTTTCATTTCATTTTTGATTTCGTTTTCGATTTTTTTTAAGTGGCGTATTAAAAATTTATGGGAATGTGGCAATGAAAAGAAAGAATATCACGATATACAAACAGACAGAATGTATGTATGTACCCCTTTTTCTGTACGCAACAGAAGTCGTCTGTATTAAAAATTACAACCAGATATGATGACTAGTAATTAAAAATTTAAAACGAGAAAGAAAAAAAAAAGAGAAACGAATCAAAATCACTATCAAAATTCCAGAATAGCAACAGCAACTGCAGTAGCAGCAGCAACATCAGAAAATCAGGGAAACTTTGCTGGTTGCATCCACTAGTACACAACAATTCAACTGTGAAAACACATACAACAGTGCGTACATATACTGCTTACAAATGCTTGTAGTAAAACATTGTCAGTCCTCATAAACGCCTCTAGTTAAAGACACTCTGCAGACACTCTGTATGCATACGAGTAGGAAAAAAAAACATAAAAACTGGGCCCAAGAAAATATCAATAAACGTTTCCCTATGTTTTGCATTCCCATTGCCACAAAGACCATTCCGTTGTGTCTTCTATGCCACACAAACCCATCCCTTTTCTATAGATTTTCTTGTACTTTTTTTTTCTCTCTCAATGTGATACTCATCATCATCAGCAGCATCGAGCCAGAGCTCTAAAGACTATGTTTACTTATGTATGTTTATTAATTCCTTTGCAGTTTCTTTTTTTTTACCCATCGTTTTCATACCCATCGTTTTTAGGTCTTTATCCTCTTCCTTTTCTTTTCAAACTATGGTGACGGTTGAAATGAAGACAAAGTAGATTCAGACGCAAAGGCAGAGGCGGTCGTAGTGAACTAAATGAAGTATAAATTTATGATTCTCATGATTTAATTTATTTTCGTTGAGGATGATGATGGGGTATTGTGTAGTGTTTAAAACTGATTTGCAATTGCTGATGTTTTATTAAGTGCATATTCATAAAATAATGATTCCCTCTCAGTACTGTAAAGGAATGAATTCTTAGTGACATATTGATACTTAAAAGACCATAAATCAGTTGCAAGTATATTTTTAGTTATTCTAAGACTGAATTCAATAGGTGAAGTTATTTGATCTGAAAGAATTATTAATTTGTTTACAAACAAATGGGCAGCAAATTTCTAAAGATTGATGATCCAGTGTCACTTAAAAATTTTTGTTGAAAATTGGTTCCGAGATTCATAATTTTAGCTGAAAAAATAGATTTTTCAATTAAAAAATATTTAATTTATTAAAGACCTATAACTTGCAACCATCAGACAACATAAATACATATGTATGTACGTATGTATTTACATTAGACTTAAACGAGAAATCCCCTCTTTCTGTTTTAGTTTGTACAAACATTTTCATATTAACAACGCAAACTGAAACAAAAACGACGCAACTTCGAAGTCACAGAAATTTTAAAAAGACACAACTTCGAAGCAGATGCTGAACGAGTCGAACGAGGCGACGCAAACCGGGGTATTAGTGTATATTATCTGTTATTGAAGTTCACGCTGGTTTAGTTACTTAATAAGATTGCATGGGGGTATATTTCTCACTGGGTAACACGATGAGCCTTATAAGTCACCAAGTGAACATGTCTGTGGACCTCACCTAAGACTCCAATGGTGGAGTAAAGATCTGAACGTAGATTTCAAAAGTCCAGCTACAGTCTTAAATCTCAGCAGTATAATATTCAAATATAATCGCTAAATTCAGAAATTCGGAATTCAAACTCTACTGGATGCTATTCGAGGTCAAGTAAAGCTTGAAAATCTTATCCAGTACAATGTACAAATTGTTATCGTCATTTCATCTGTTTTTATTCTTCCTTTAATCTCTGTAAGGAGCAAAGGAGTTAAGAAAACTAAATTCATGTACTTATTACGTTTAAATCTTTCCAGTTAAGAGGGTAATTAGTCTATTTTTGCAGGTTCTAGAATAATAGGGTTGCCAACTGTCTATAAATAGGTCTTCTTTGAATATGAGTTGTTGAAATTTTTTCATTGAGTGCTACACTCTCCCAAAAGGTAGCGTTGCCTGAGCTTCTTATAACATTTATTGGGTCTGATGACCACTTTTTCCGTTGAGCCCAGTTGAGCAGTTTAGTTTTCCCTTTGATCTTCCAATATGGACTAGAAATAAATTTATTTCGTTAGGGACACATAGTAGAAGGGGTTTTTAAATATTTTCTTTGTTTCGCTATGGCAGTTTTCATTGAAAAAGAAACTCATTTGCCATGATTCCACTTCTATTATGCATTTCTCACGATCATTCGATGATTAGTTGCAGTGATAGAGTAACTAAGTCAATAGATTTTAAATAGATTTAAATAGGAAGGCAGGGACATTTTTTTGATTCCCTTGTTTTCATAATTAACTTGTACTCACGTCCAAACTCGTAACCAGACAAATATTACTCGCATCCATGTGTTTCACCACTACCTTAGACAACCTATCTAATTAAAACGTTGTTCCTTAATATTTTAAGAGATCTTGGAACCCATTGAATCAGCACTTCCTACTAAAATTATCTCACAAAATTTTAGGTTAGGTTAGGTTAGATGATGTGTACCTGTCAAACAAGACAAGTACAGTACCCGGAGGTCGAACGGACCCATTGTACAAATTTTATCACTTTAACATTTATTTTTACTCTACTTTTTTCCATCGGAAGATGCCAAAATAAATATAAATTAGAACATTTTAAAATTTGCCACACCTTCTGGGAAGTGGGCGTATGGTCTTAAATACAAAAATGAAAACATGCTTTCAAGAACTGTTTTTAAACTTCTGGCATCTCAACTTCGATACAAAATTTATTGACAACAATGTTGTTGACATTTTGTTGTTGTACTTTTATTGTTGTTGTTATTATTGTTGTCGTTGTTGTAGTAGTCGCCTGTTATCACAATGCATTTGCAATACATCACAACACATCAACATCATTACGGCGAGAGTTTTTTTTTTGGTTTTTTTTCTGTCAACATTCTTCAACATGCCACACAGTTCATGGTAAAGTGAATTCTGTTGCACTATAATGTTGACATTTAGCGCGTTAAAGTTGCATTTTAAAAGACAACAACAACAAAGTATTAAACTGTAGTGAGTTCGTTTCGATGAAAAAAAAATTTGTTCCCCTGCATAAATGAAAATGAAGAAGAAAAAAAAAAAACTCTGAATTTCTTATTAAAAGTGTTGCTCAATAATAATCTTCATTGCAGACATTTAATCATGCCATGGTATAGCTTTTCAAGATTGATATACTGCTGCTCCACTACTCGTACTTGAATGAAACGGAGTGGAAGGAAGACACCTCGTAAATATTTTTTTATTTTTAATTTTTATGATTCTCACAACATCTCATTTCACTTTATGTGCACTCTCCCCACATTTATCGTGTTAATAAAACACATTTTTTGCAGTTGTAGTTGTTGTTGTTGTTTTACATGTTGTTGCAATATTTGCCTACAATGTTATTAAATATCGCCATCAACATTGTTGTAGACAGATTTAATGCTGCTCATGCTGCTACCGTTGTCTCATAAAGCATTCCCCATATCTTGTTAGAGTTGGGCGTGGTGGCAATAGTTTTTGCTTTGATTTCTTTTCTAAGATGCTGACAACATGAATTATTTTATTATTTGAAGGCCTATTTCTCCTTTTTTTTCCTTTCAAAAGAGGAAAACTGTGATTTTTCTTAATAAATTATGGATGAATAATAAAAATTAGAATGGATTTCATAAAAAAAACGAAAAAAATTCTAAAGTGTTTGGTGAAAGCAATTAATCTCCTCTAAAAAGGGGTTTCAGATTCTATGTCAGGTTTTTAAAAAATTACAACATTTTGTTGGTTTTTTAATTGAATTCTTGTTTTAATATTAAGAATCGCTATTTGCAGGATAATATTTTTAAATTTTATGTTTCTGTAACAGATAAAGTATTGAGTTTAAGAGAAAGTTCCTCCTTAACTTATAATTCATCACTGTAATTATGTAACGTTAGCACTTGATCGTTTAAACTGCACGTAAGTGATTGAAAAGGAAAAGATTGATATCCGTAAGTAAGTCTTTCCCTGGACTGTGGTCTTAGTTACCGTGATTTATAGACAAATTACGCCATGGTTTAATACCTATTTGGAACTATTCCAACCAAGTGTTCAACATCAACTTCTTTCGAAAATAAACACGATTTTATGATGATTTTATGAGTTCCTTTATAGGTATAGGTTTCCTGGTGATGTCTAATTTTTCTCAAAGTTCCTCAAAACCGTGATTTCAATATTGTCAAAATTTGTGAACTCCTCTTTGGATGTCAGCAAAGAGAAATTACCTTATTTTGACAATAGATAATGGTCATCTTGTTGCAGCTAAGTGCATCAAAATTGTTGTCATTTATTCAGTCTCTAGTAACCAATCACGATGGCGAACCATAGGTTAGGTTAGGTTAGGTTAGAGGACGTGTACTTGTCAATTCTGACAAGTACAGTACTCGGTGGACGAATTGATCCATTGTACAACGTCCTAACTTCTCACACCACTTATGTTGTGTGCGTTAATTTTATACATGAGTGGCGGGACCTACAGTTTGAAGTCGACTCCGAACGACACATTTTTTTTGAGAAGTATTCCATGGCAATTTTTTACTCTCAGAGTTTTTGCCAGAAATCTGCTGAGAGGAAGTCACCAAAAATTATTTTTCAAATTTTCGTTTTGATGTCTGACCTGGGATTCGAACCTTTATTGGCTGAATGGAGTTTTAAGCATCTTCAAAGGTTATGGAGCACACTTCTTGAACAAAACAAAAAAATCGGGACTATACTAATCCATTAGAGCACCAAGAGGTCCCCATTTTTTTGAGCAATGAATTCCATGACCCGCACATAAACAACATGAAGTATTAAGAGGACAAAGCTACGTACCACGCAGCTAATACTATATTGAGTTGCAAGCATTTGCGAATAAACCACAAATCACAGGGGTCCTCTAAACTATCAAAATTCATTCCATCGGTCAGATTCAACCTGATTTACGATCTAGAGTTGTAGGAAATTGGCTATTTCGATTGCACTCGATCCATAGTAGCCAAGACCCTGGAACAATTTTATATTCCACCCAAAATAGCATCAAAATTCGAAAAACTCTTTGTTTTATAAGAAGTTTAAAAAAAGAAATGCCAGCCAGGAAGTAGCAAATGGAAAATTTGCTTTTAGTGATTTCGTATTGGAAATTTTGATGACGACAATACACGATTCTATGGTGGCTCAATTGTTAAAAAAAGTTACTGCATTCCATACGAGCCTTACAGTATAGATACAAATTAATGGAAAGTAGCTTCATGTAGCGAATCCTCCTTTGCGATGCCTAGTTATTTTCGACAATATTAAGCTAAAATAATCGTTGGTTATATACGTAATACATGGAAAAATTGTAAACAGAGTTGATAATTCATTTTATTCATCTACAGAAAGCTATTCGCCTGTGGGTAAACGAAGACAGGGCCAGATGATGTTGAGAAAGCTTGTCTCCTTATACATAGTCAAATCTTTTATCAGAGTTCTCTGCTAAAACCACCGATGAGTATCTAAATGTGTAACAGATCATCTGGAAGATATTCGAGGGTCCTCTGAGGCTTCTTCTGCCACAGCAAAAATGTTGTAAGCCAGTCAGCGGCATCACAAATAAGAAAGCATCTTATGTTGTTCCCGATAATTTTGGTCAACAGCTAAACTCACCAAATTGCATCTGGCAAATCTAAGTCTATATTCACGCAGTGATAAATTCTTACGAAAACAAATCGTATCAATTACTTCGAATTCTTGAGAGGTATAGCGATTTATGTCTTATGGAATGTTTGTTTACTTTGCAAATGTCGAAACAGAACTGACATTTATCGCTATTCTCAAGAGTTATAGCATTTTCCTATAATATAATGACCACAACCAGAAGTCGCCGTAGTTCAATATATATTGTGTTGGGTTATTTCACATAAGGCCACGGCTCAAACCTCAGGTCAACCATCAAAATGAAATCAATATGAAAAAATATTTCTTCGGCGATTGCCTCCCTGCAGATTTTTGGCAAAAACTCTGAGAGTAAATAAGATTGCCATGGAAAGTTTTTCAAAAATCTGTCGTTCGGAATCGTATTTTAACTATAGGTCCCGGCACTTATGTATAAAACTAGCGCACACTACATAAGCGGTGTGAGAAGCTTGGTCGAAATTATGACTGGAGGGTTGTAATGATTAATTATGTATGTAACTTGAGATACAGGACAATGTTTTATTCTAACTTAATCGAACTAGTTCCCCTACTGAAGCAATTTACGGGTAAGAGAATTGTCTACACACGTCTGGCCCTCACACAAATGTTCGTGAGAATAGTGATGTCACAACATACATACATAATTGGCCATTAGAATCCTTTAGTAAGGATTACGATCTAGCTTCTCACACCACTTATGTTGTATGCGTTAATTTTATACATGAGTGGCGGGACCTACAGTCTAAAGTCGACTCCGAACGACAGATTTTTGAGAAGATTTTCATTGCAATTTTTACTCTCAGGTTCTTTGCCAGAAATCTGCTAAGAGGAGAAGTCGCCGAAGAAATATTTTTCGTTTTGATGTCTGACCTGGGATTCGAACCCGGGCTTTTTGTCTAATAAGCCAACCACGGCGACTAGTGATGTCACTACTGTGAGCATAAATACATAATTGATTGATACGCTATTTAGGACAGGTGAGTCAGTCAATGAAGGAACATTTTTCCTTAAATTTTACATCTGTTTGAATCACATTTACAGAACATTCTCTTTTTTGGCGCATTGTTGGGCTTTCCCTTAACAAATGATAGAGTTCGGACAGTTATTTGACCAAAGTATTCGTGAAATTGCTTGCTGCTTGACACTAAGCCTTTCCATGCATAAATATATTCCAATGTCTACTATACAGATTTAATAGCTTCCTTTCAAAATGGATTTATTGAACGAATTTCTTCAGGAATCTTTTCATTTAAAGAAGGTTATCAGAAGGAGTTTTATTATATCACCTTATGATTGCTTTCCTTTTAAACAAATCGAATGTTTTTTTCTACGAAACTTTTAAATTTTTTAAGTAAATTTTCCTAAAACCATAACAATACTTTGAGGGCAATTTATTTCGTCTTTTAAATCCATTCAATCTGAGACAATAAGATAGAGCTTAGAGAGGAAAGGAATTGAAATTAATTTGCACACAAATAATAACGATTTGAATAAAAGAAAATTTTTGGAATAGTAGAAAGAGAATATTAGAAAAAAATTGATTTAAGAAGACAGGAAATGCAAAAAAGGGTTTCTCAAAAGTCTTGAACTTAATCTCAAGAAAAATTTCGAATGAATGAAAGGAGAAAAACTGATAAGTTTTCTTAGCATGTAGAGGCATTGTTATTAAGCTCTTGAATATTGGGGATGAGTTTAAGGATGAGTATGAGTATGCAGATGAGGATGAGTATAAGGATAAGTGTGAGTATTTGTATCGTTAAGCAAACATTCTTGATTTAACTCTCGTTATTGTTAAAATCACCCATCATTTGAAAATAATTTCAAATTCTATTTGCGTTGCTATTGTTGTTTTTACTGCTTTTAAGTATTTAATGTTGCATATATTTTACGTTTGAATATTTTTATTGTCTCTCTGTGTGTGTGTGATTGTATTTCTATTAAATTCAATACAATTGAATTGAATTGAATATCCTTTTGTTGATAAACATACCCATCCCATCCCTGTACTCCTATACTGCTGCTGTTGCTGTTGCTGCCGTTGTTATTTGTTTGTTATCTTGGCGGAACAATAAACATAAAATTTTTGATTTAATTTCAGTTTACAAATGAATCAACCAAGCAACCACCACCACCAGCAGCACCAGGAGCAGCAGCAATTCTTAAAAACACTTTGATTTCCTTTTTAGAAAAATGTTTCCTTTAAAGGCGGTTGTTTGCAATTGCAAGCGTGTTTGCAAATCTAATAGAATTTCCTTTCGATAACAAACTTTATGCGACAATAATATTGTCTTCTTCGTTTCGGGGGGGTTCTGGGTTTAATACGTATTTTGTTAGACAAACTCTTTGCTTGCTTAAGTTTGTTATAAAAGAGTTAAGGGTAGGTTATGTGCAGCAATACTGCCTGTTGTTCCTTGTAGTCTCTGTCAATACTTTTTAAAATCCCTGGAAAATTTTCGTTTTTTTTTTGTTTTGTCTTCTGTATTGTTTTACTTTTATTGCCAGGTCTTACGTTTTGTTTTTT
The DNA here is from genome assembly GCA_014635995.1 of Sarcophaga peregrina. NCBI lineage: Eukaryota > Metazoa > Arthropoda > Insecta > Diptera > Sarcophagidae > Sarcophaga > Sarcophaga peregrina. The sequence goes on along the minus strand of CM025789.1, from coordinate 26,620,671 downwards.
TTTTTATTAAAACCACATTACGTTGCTTCTTCTCTTTTTTTTTGCTTTTGTGTTATAACGACTCTTTAGACAATTCATTTTGTAACGCTTTATTTTCAATTCATGGCCATTGTCATCCTTAAAGGATACGTGTTTAGACATCTTAAGCAAAATTTATGTTTCCCAAACATGTTTTTCTTCTTCTTCTTTGTCTTCTTTTCATTTTTATTATACCATATCGCATTGCCTGTTGTTTATCATTTTCTTCGTCATCATCATCACCGTCGCCTCATATGCCATTGGAATTGCGTATAAATTTCTAGTTTTTTTCCTCTCAATTTCTTTTATTATACTCCTGTCATGCCGTACGATTTTTATTTAAATATTTAGTTGAGAAGCCTTTATGGAACTGGAACCGGTAATAATTTTTTTTTATTGCCATTGAAATATGTTTTTATTGGCGTTGCTACTTATTCCCAAAACGTAGTAAATTTTATGACGTTTGAAAATAACAAAAAAAAAAACAAAAAACAGAAAAAAAAATCGTTAAAGAGAGCAGACCAAAAAAAAAAAAGAGCATTATAAACTAACCCTGATTTTATGGTTTCAATAAAATATGTTGTTTTCCCAAAAGTACGTATTAATTTGTAATAAAATGTTCTCCTCCCTCCCTCCCCAATTATATTGGTTATCGTAACTTCACTTATTTCGCTAATAAAACACGCGAGGGATTTATTAAACTATTTAGGAGTTTAATGACAAAAGCCTTGAAAACCGTGGCATAGTCAAGATTATCACCATGAAAGTTGTGTCTGGTGGCATAGGAAGAGGCTTTGTTCAGTATAAATGGCCAAAAACATAGTGGAATGATTGATTTTTGATCATCAAAAGACTATCAATCAAAATGTAGTAAGTAATCGAATTGAAATTGATTAACAGATTAACAAATATTCCATTATTAAAACATCAGGCCAGGTGCCACTTACAGAAATTTTAAAGGCTTAATTAAGAAGCTGTTATCCAACCATCTTGAAGTCGCCGTGGTCTAGTGGGTAGTGTGTTGGCTTATTAGACAAAAGGCTCGGGTTCGTACCCCAAGTCAGACATCAAAACAAAAAATATTTCTTCATCGACTTCCTCTCAGCAGATTTCTGGCAAAGACTCTGAGAGTAAAAATTGCCATGAAAAGCTTCTCAAAAATCTGTCGTTCGGAGTCGAATTTAAACTGTAGGTCCCGCCACTCATGTATAAAATTAACGCACACAACATAAATGGTGTGAGAAGCTAGGTCGTAATCCAGACTGAAGGGTTGTAATGGCCAATTATGTATGTATGTATCCAACCATCTTATGGTCTGGATGTCTTCACAATGTCCTTTTCCTTCTTGCTTATTTGATCACGAAGAACTGACATTAACTTTCATTATATTTACAATTAATTTATTTTCAATCTGGCAACTTCTGGAACTTCTCTGTTGATTTCTTATAATTACACACTACTTTCTAAATTTTACTTAAGGGCCATGTGGTCAATTTAATTTAGAATCACTTTTACAGGGATATCCTGGGTAATTGAGTAACGAGTGCGCACAAAAAAAACTGGACTTACACTTTTCGTTATAGAAATAAAACTAAGTGGCGGATTTTTTTGTTTTGAACTCCAATTAAAGTAAATAATATTTGAATTCTTTTGTGTATACAATTTTTTTCTGACAAAGATCTCAGAGCATCCAATTTTTTTAAGCCACTTTTCTTCCAGACATTTTAGGCTGTTTTAGAAAAATACGTATTATTTTACTTGCTTTGTTTTGGTTGGCAAATGCTTTTTTTCTTCCACTTCCACGCTTTTTCTCAATACTCAAAGACTCCTTATATTGTTTTATTCTTTCCTTAGAAACTGTTTTTTGGTTAACACGTGCGAGGCTAGCAATCGTTTTTTGTAAGCGGCGCGGTTTTTCATTGCAAATTTCAATTCTTTTTTTACGACATTCTTGTTGGGTGCCCAAATTTCAAAAAACTATTTTTGCTATTGCAATGAAATTTAGCACCAGGATTTTGGAACAGATGGCTAACAAAAACAATGTAACGGTATTAATTTTTATCAATTATGATAAAAGTCAAATGCTTAAAAGTAGGCCCATTTTTTTTTGTGCGCACTCCTTATATGATGAACTTGCTAAAGCAGGCACTCTCCACTCAATGTCAATCCAATTTATAGAATTTATTGTCTGGTGACCAATCCTGGACGGAGGAAGTCCGTTACCTTAATTAGATCATAGCAGACAAGACTGCAATTAAATCTATTCTTACCAGGCATTCGGAAGACTTTTTTTTACCGACAAAGGACTTATGTAGAGATTATAAATCAGATAAGTAGTCAGGATTACAACATAGCTTTGCAAATCACAAAATGTTGTGAGACTTCATATCGACTGTCGTTTTTTAAAGTCGTTTCGTTCGAAACATCTGACTTGGGGGTAGAACTACTACCTACTAGCCTATCTATTGGATGTGGAAAAGTGTATTCTCCATTTTATTTGCTAATATTCGTTTTTTTGACAATCTAATAGAACTATTGTTATCAGATACCGGGTCGATCACTAAGTGTATTAAACTTTCTGGCTGCTTTAAAGCTTGATTCTAATGTAGAATGTTTCAAAATTTCTTGCCAAATCTGATGACCAATGTTTTAATCGCATTGGTTTAAAGACAATTTACTGATCAATGCAAATGCTTTTAAACCTCTTTTTTTTAACATCCCATTACTATCAAGTTCCAACTTGGGATTACTTCATTATACCACAGAAAATAAAGAGGCAAGAAACAAAATTATTGTTTCCAATTGTGTATATTCTTTTCTTTTTTTTTTTTTGGCATTCTTCTCTGCCATTCATTTTTGTCATAATGCGTATAATTTATATTTTCTTTTGCCACGGGAAATAAAAAAAATCACAAAAATAAAAACGAAAATTGTGGAAAATAAAAAAAAATTTCATCAACCTTTGCCATAAAAATTATTTTATTTACCCTCTCTCCAAATTCAGTCCGTTTTTTTTTCGATACCTTGTGTCTTAAATTGCTGACATTTTTCTTTGAAATACAAAATGTATACGCGTATCTGGCAGGTAATTACCCACGTTTTTTTTTTACTTCATTTTATTTTCTTTTCTATTCTATTCTTTTCTTTTAATTTTTCAACGCGTGTTTTTTATTGTTGTGCTCTATAAAAATTCTAAAACACGTCCTCCTGTCTTTTACAGAGATATTGGGAAGAGTGTGTATTACAGTATGCCATTGTTACTTGAAGAATTCATTGTCATTTGCCTTGGAAGGCAAGAGAAAATAACTGCTGACAACATCAAAAAATAATTGCAATTTTTATTTTCCACCATTTTTTCGTTCACATTATTTTTTTTTAGTTTTTTTAAATTTTTTTTTTAAATTTTCCTTGAAATTTTTGTAATTTTTCCGTTTTGTTATCATCAAATGTCAGAGTTTTAGTGGCACACGTCTTGTGTTTTAGATTTTTTTTCTTTTGTTTTGTTTCTTTTTCCCCCAAAAATTTATGAGTTCCTTACAAAAAAACCAAAAAAAAAAAAGAATTTGTAAGAAACCACCCCTTGTCTGGGCATGGGGACAATTCTATACCCGGCCTTCACTTTCACTCATTTCCTTTGCACACTCCAAGGCATAACACACATACAGGATATTATGAATTGTAAGAAATGAAACATTTCTTGCAACATTTTGTGTGTTGATTTCCTGTATTTAATAATCACATCCTTTTGTACTTAAAAAACAAAAAAGCAAAACCAAAAAAACTTAGTCACCCGCACCCCTAACCAGTCACCTTAAAATTGCTAAACAATATTGCAAACCTTGGTCCCCACCCCCCTTTACCAGTCTTTATAATGAAATAAAAGCCTTATTTCGACTTGAAATTACACACTATTATGCCCTCTCTCTCATTCTTTTAGTCAACCTATATATGGGTAACCCCCTAATAATTTCTACATTGACTATTGCTTTTGCCTGTCTGCAATGGTAGTACATCCCCCTTTCCCCTTCATACGTTTTCCGTTAAATATTTATGATTATTTCCTTTATGCGAACGTGTAAAAAAGGTTCATGAATTTCATATAAAAATTCATTTTCATTTCATTTTATTACATTCACTAGAGTTTTTTTTTTATTTGATTTTCAATTTCGGATGGGGTTGTTAATATTTTTATTCGTTTAGATAAGAACTATCAAAGGCAGTGTCTGGGAAGGGGGGGGAAAGGGAGATAAAGCAATAAATTAAGAATTGTTGAAGAAGAATGCTGCATAGCTTCTGTTATCAATCAGTGTTGAAGCATAAGTTCTTGTAATTCTTATTAGAATTGTTGTTACACGAGCGTGGGTCAATATGTTCTTGACTTTTTAATTTCCCGTCTATCCATTGTAAAGGGAAACATTGTTACTCTCTTAATTGATTTCTTATAAAATTTGAATAATCCTAAGCCATTTAGTTTGTGTTTGACAGCGTTTGATAGCAGACTACTGTGAGGTATATAAGATGAGAATGGTAAAAAGAACGCGATGTTTAAGTAAATATGTTAAGGAGTGTCATAAAAACTCATTACCCTTGTGCAGAATATAAAGTTTTTTGTTCTCATTAGGATATGAGTGGATCGTTATATCTGATCATCATGTAACTGAGTACATACATACATACATAATTGATCTTTAGAACCCTTTAGACAGGATTACAATCTTGCTCCTCACACCATTAATATTTTGTATGTGAATTTAATACATGAGTGCTGGGGACCTACAGTTTTAAGTCGATTCTGAACGACAGAGTTTTGAGCAAATTTTTCATGTAAATTTTTTGTTTACTCTCAGAGTTTTTGCCAGAAATCTGTTGAGAGGAAGACATATTTTTTCATATTGATTTTGTTTTGATGTCTGACCTGGGATTTGAAAAAGTCAACACACTACCTACTAGACTACGGCGACTACTCATGTGACTGATTGCTTTTCTTTATTCTGTCCTAAATGTCGGCAACGAGAGTAGTGAGGATAGTTCTAAGATGTTGTGAGATTTTCTTCAAGATATTTTTTATAGAACCCTTTTGAAGCAGTATCATATATTTGCGAAAAACGATTCCTTATCCACTAAAGAAAATTTAACGAAAAGAAAACCTTTTTTTTTTGAAAAAAAGATTTTTTTTCAAATTCTGAAATCATTTCAGTACATATTATTTTAGAAATTTTCATAATAGAGCCTTTAAACTACCGTTTGTATATGGTAGAAGCAATTTCATATTTTTGAGATATTCCCCTGAGCCTCAAAGAAATTTTAAAAAATTTTACAAACATTTTTTCAGTCTATTTTTTGAGTAATTGTTACTGAGTAATTGCCAGATAGTAATTGTAATTAGGTAATTAGTACATGAATGAGTGATAGAGTCTAAACTATAAATGAGTAATTGACATTGTGTAAGTGGCACTGAGTGAAAAGTAGGCAATTGACTATTTGTATGAATTAAGGTCGCCGTGGTCTAGGTAGTGTGCTGGCTTATTAGACGTAAAGCCAGGGCTCGAGTCCCAGGCCAGGCATCAAAATAAAATACAAAAAGTATTTTTTCGACGATTTCTTCTCAGCAAATTACTTGCAAAAACTCTAAGAGTAAATAAAATTTCCATGAAATGGTTCTCATAAAATCTGTCTTTCGGAGTCGACTTTGTACAAAATTAACACACACAACATAAGTAGTGTGAGAAACAAGGTCAATAATCCTGTCTAAAGCGTTGTAATGACCAATTATATATGTATGTATGAATTAATTAGCATTTAATAATTGTAATTGAGTGTATCTTGGCATGAGAATTAAGTGAAGTGATTGTAATTGGTATTGAAAATTAATTTTAGTTGAGTAATTGTGAATAATTAACATATACTATGACATTGTAATTGACATTTGCTTTCCAATTTGCATTAAGTAATTGGTAACGGTGTTGAGTAATTTGATGAAAATCGTTAGTAATTGGCATTTAATTTTATTACTAATTAAGTAATTATAATTCGAATTGCATTAGCATTGAGTTATTGACATTGAAATTGTAATTGAAGCTGAGTAATTATCATCGAATTGGTATTGAAAATGAATTGTAGCAATGGAGTAGTCGATAATGCGTTATTGAAATATGCATTAAGTAGACTACTAGACTATCAGGCCATCGAAATTAATTTATTTTAACCATACTATTTGGAGTTTTCTAAGAGATCTTTTGGACTATCTTGGTTTGTTCCAGCAAAGCAATATTTTTGGAGAAAAATGCTATGCATTTTTTAATGTTAATGTTAAAAATATTTTTTTAAAAATAATTTTTTTAAAACCATATTATTTAAGATGGTTTTTTTTAGCCAATGTGATATTAACAAGCCTTATAAAAATTTGTTTGGATATAATGTGGTACCTAGGGACCTTGTATACAATAGATTATATAATTGGCAACTAAAAATTGGGCTTAGTCGTAAGGATATTGTTAAACAGTTAACAGTACTCTGTTAATGCAACATTTTACTGTGTTAACGCTAAAATTTCCCCCAGAGCGCCCAGGGGTGTGAAATATTGTAATAAAATTGATACATTAACCCCTTCATAAGGAATTATACTTTCAAGACCTGGTATAATTGTAGAATTAAAAATTTTTAATATTTTTTTTGCTACAAACCTTCAGTCAGGATTATTAACCTAGTTTCTCACACCATTTACACATAAGCGGCGGGACCTATAGTTGAAAAGTCGACACCGAACGACAGATTATATGAAAAACTCTTCATGGCTATTTTATTTTTACTTTCTGCTGAGAGGGAATCGCCCAAGGCAGATTTATAGAAGGTGGGAGCTTCTCTACAACAAGTACAACAATGCAAAAACAACAGGCATTTTGTTTTTGTAAAAACTTCTTCGATTGTCAGAAAAGCCTGACTGAAGAATGACAATTAATGGGAAGAAAAATGCAAAAAAAAAACAACAAAATTTTGACATTCGAAGTAGTATCAGCTGTGTAGATACTCCCACCTGTTATATAAATACGCCTTGGAATCGCCGAAGGAATACTTTTTGTATTTTGTTTTGATGTCTGGCCTGGGGCTCGAACCCTGGCTTTATGTCTAATAAGCAAACACACTACCTACTTGACTACGGAGACTTCATTTATCGCTTAAAGACTGCTGATATGGTGGAGGTTTTTTACAAATTCTAAAATCATAATAAAATTTCTGTTACTTTAACAAACAATGGAAACAATTGCAGTTTTAAGTCATTCATAACAGTCAGAGCCATCTTTAACAGGGAATACAAATGAATTTATAACCTTGTATTGTTTAATAAAAATTCTTATTCTTAACTGACTGCCACGAACGAACTTTATTATTAAAATAATTCTGTTTTCTTCTTCTTTTTTTTTTTCTTCTTAATCATATGACAAACGATAAATTGTCTTTTAATAAACTGTCAGCCAGTAATTCACAACTAAATTAACGAGTGTAATTAAATAAATAATTTACAATTGAAAATATTTTATTGGCAGACAGATTTACAAACCAAAACAGAACAGAACAGAACAGGCAGACAAACAGACAGATGACGACACAACGTTACAACGACAATAAATAGCAACCGGATTGGGTAGCATTGCAATAAAACTGCAATAATTTATTTAAACGACAGTAAACCGTAATTAAATAGCCTCGAGGAGACTGACGACTGGTTAAGACAAGACAAGAAGGTGTTGTGCCTAGTCAATTTTCAAATATCGTATGAAATTTATTGAAATTTATTATTAAAACAACAAAAACTACATATCGCGATAATAATAATAATAACAGAAAAACTATAAAAATATTATTATTAAACAATTAATTAATTAAAGTAGCAGAGATTAAAGCAAATTTAACAAGATTTTTAACATAAATTCGTTACCCTTTCCCCTAACAAAGTTTGCTTCACAAAAACTTTCGAATGCCTGGCAGCAGCTGCTAAAGTTAAAGCTTCTGTTGCTTCGGAATTAATACTCTAGACATGAAGTGTTGTTTTGCGCTGCAATGTGAGTGAGTGAGTCAGTAAGTGTGTGAGTGAGTGTATAAAATAATAAAATGAAATTAATTTTAAACAGAGGAAATAAATAATTTAAAAAAAAAAATTTCAAGGTACACTCAACGTCACCCGCTCTGGCCCAATGCGGCCCGGTAGTGGCATATGAATGTGACTGACGCCGTTGACATTGTGTTACAATGAACGTTCTTTGTTGTATATGATTTGGAGTCAACAGTGTGTGTCTGTTTGCATGACATTTTCTTGCACACAAGACAAGTTATTGTGAAAAAGGCATTAAAAATAACACTTGTTTTGTGTCTCTCAAACCAAAGAAAGACTAAAGGAAAGACTTACAGGCAGACAGACAAACTGATTTGCACATTTTTGAAATTAATTTCTTTTTGTTGTAAAAGAAAAAAGAACTTTTAAACGACAACACTAGCAACGACAACAACCACTAAAACATACGTAATAAATGAGCAAGTAAATGTTTAAATATTGCAAGCAAATGAATGCTACTGATCTAGGGAGAGCAATGGAATAAATTTATTAATTTTTTACATTTTCTAAACATTAAGCGACATTTAAACATAATCTAAGACGGAAGCAATGATTTATAGTCATACATGTTTATACGGATAACAAACTTGTTAGCACGAGTAAAGTCTCAAAGCGAGATATTTATTGCGAAAACAAATCAGACAATAATATCGTGTTTCAATCATTATTAATCAGACAAAGCTGAAGAGAATATTATTAGGAGGTACCCTGTAGCTCTATAGCCGGCTTATATTCATGTACATATATCTACATACAGTTGTAAACAATACTTTTAAGTATCAATTTGTTCTACTTTTTATTTTTTTAAATAAAGTTCTGGAAGCGTGATCAAAATTTCTGTTTTCAATTGTCAATTCCAAATAGATTTTGTTCTCATAGAAATAAGCCCCAATAATTGGGAGAAAGTTAGAGAAGCGATATCTGTCGGCGAGTCACTAGGTTAGGTTAGAGGACGCGCACCTGTCGGTCAAGACAAGCACAGTACCCGGAGGTCGAAATTGACCTATTGTACATTGTCCTTAGGGGAGGAAGGAAAAAGAGGATATAGGAAAATAGGGAAGGGGAGGGAGAATGAGAAACGGAGGAACGAAAAACAACAGACACAAAACAACAGAGGTTAAGAGTGGGACTACACTTATGAAGCCCTAGCACCTCTCAACCAGCCCAAGCTGCTAATGAATCTGTGGAGAGCCTTGATGTCGGCTCTCGACACAGAACTCAAGTTCTCAAAGAAGGCCCTGCCAAGGGTCCTCAACCTCAACCTACCAAGGGCTGGGCAGTTGCAGAGGAGATGTTCGACAGTCTCCAACTCCTCCTCATCGCAACATACCCTGCAATAGTCCCGCTGGGATCTGTTCCAGATCCTCGTCAGCGACCTAATCTCGCAGTGCCCCGTGATAAAACCGACAACCAACCTTAAGCTGGCCTTAACCAAGCCCAGCAGCCACTCTGTTCTCTTGCTGTCCACAGCAGGCCATAGACGCCTAGAAACAGAACAACCCGATCACCGGGGAGTCACTAGTCATCTTAAAATTTTACTTACACAGTGATATCTGTTCCTTATCACTAAACCAGAGATCATCAACGAGTATTCAAAACTATTAATTGATTCAAATCGTACTTATAATTTCAGATACTTATACGCATTCATACTTATTTTGATATCATACTCATACTACTCATACTCAAAGTTGAAAGTACTCATCGTATTCATACTTAACAATACGCATGATGTTATTGACTTCGACTCGCCGCTACTAGCGAAGCACAAAATAAGTCTGATTCATGTACGAACACTACTATACTCACAATGTATACTTTGCTTGTTGTTTTTGTCTTTCCTTTCTTTTTTGTTTGTATATGCAACGACAACAAAGGCTGTAAATTTTGATGAATGATTCGAATCAGTCGAATCATTTATAAGTATTATAAGTATTTTTCTAAATTTATGAATCAGTATGAGTAGGCGTATGAATCAAATACATTTCCAATGTTGTGAGTTTGATGTTAATGTTGTACTCATACTCATTGCTGTTTATACTTACAAATCAATGTTGTAGCGAGTACGAATGAATCAGAGTAGTTGAACTTCAATTCTGTTGATTCACTCTTACTCAAAATTGCATGAGTGCTTATGAGTAGCGGAAAAACGATTTATTGCTGATCTCTGCACTAAACCACATTGATGTGCAAGCAAAAGGTCCGTACTTTCAGTAACTAGCCCGAAATTTTATAGCAAACTGAAAAACAAGTATGACATTTGATCTAAGGTAGAATTATTTTTGAACATTGCATTCTTATAACAATAGCCTGGAGTACATGTGACATTCAAAATCCAACTTTTTTACGCCGAGGAGGGATAAATGTACCTAACCCCACCAAAGAGAAGGTCGTCACATCCTCCATGTGTGGGGCCCTTACCCACTAAATCCCCTCCTCGTCTCATGGACTGTTGTAACCACTCCGGGACTACTTCCGAGTGGAGTCCTTTTGGCCTTTTGGCTACTGCATCCTCATATTCGCGTTCGGATTACGTACTGAAAGTTGAGGAGACATCTAAGTATCTCCACTATTTCCTCCTGATTGGATCCTGAAAAGAATTTCGTTTGACACGTTTGACAGTGTCATTTATGCTGGCGTGCCTACATGTTCTGCAGCCTCAAGATCTATCTCCTTAAGTCTTAGAATGCGCTCCACGCAATCCGCCACTAAGGCCCAATTCTCTCTACTCGCAATCTTAACCCCGACAATGTTAACGGCCGTCATTGTTCCAATCATCCTGGTCAGTACAGAGCCATAGCCAGCGTGCACATTCGAAAACAGTGTGTTCTGCATCATCGATTAAAGGCAGTAAAGAGAGGCGGTCTTGCTAGAAGATTGTTAAGTAAAATTCTCAGTTAGGTTCGAACGATGGGGTCTCATCTAGTAAGCCAGCATACTAATAGTATAACAGAAAATTGTGACAGAATGTTTCTCTTCAGCTAGTTCCAGAGATAATTCCTAGCTTATAGAACGGAATAGAGGTTCCCACAATCCTTAGTATAGTACTTAGAGTTGTGGGTTTTCAGAGGGCCTTTAATGCCATTGATAGGGATCTAATCTGGTCTTACCTCAAACACATTATTATTCATTGGTCATTACAACTGTTCAGTTAGGATAATTGCCTTAGTTTTTCACACCACTTTTGTTGTGTGTGTTAACTATACATGAGTGGCGGGGGACCTACAGATTAAAGACGACTTCAAACTTTTGAGAAGCTTTTCATAGCAATTTTATTTACTTTCAGAGTTTTTGCCTGAAATCCGCTGAGAGGAATCGCCGAAGAAATACTTTTTGTATTTTGTTTTGATGTCTGCCCTGGGACTCGAACCCTGGCCTTTCGTCTAATAAGGAAACACACTACCTACTAGACCATAGCGACTGAAATATTCAAATCGTCGAAGAAATATTTTTTTTTTATTTCGTTTTGATGTCTGACCTGGGATACGAACCCGGGCTTTGTGCCTAATAAGCCAACACACTATCTACTAAACCATAAGACATCGGTCAAAATCGCATTAAAAATTTCTGTTAAAATTTAATAAAATATTGTGATTAATTATTAACGTTTCTAATTCGATTATTATATGAGGTATGCTAATCATCATTATTTTTTTATTTATCTTTGCAGGTAAGACTTAAATTAAATTTAAATTAAATTAAATTAATTAATAATGATTGGTAAGTACTAAATAATATGAATGAAACAATCTGGGAGTAGTGTTTCCTAAGTTCAAATCTGTGATTTGATATCTTGGAAATAAAAAATAAAAACAGACAAGAACACCAAATTGGTAACAACTTTTCAAGTTTTCAATACCAATTTGGCTGATACATTTCTTAGGAACATATAGTCTCTAGACTAGCTAGCATATGACAGATTTTTAACTCTCGACATGTTGCGCGACAGTCTAGTCTTTAACAGGAAACACATTATCTAGTGTAAGACCATGAGATTTAATGCATTATCCCCCCCAGCAATACTTTTAACGCAAAGTAATTGCAATTCTATTTTCCTCGGTGTCATATCAATAATTAATTATCGTATCTTTTAATAAATTTTTTTTCTTCTCTTTTATTCTATTAAAAGCCGGATTATTTACATTCTCTTGCCATTACAATTATGGACTTACGGCCAATGATTGTTGCATGACTGTCAGTTTCCTATGAATATGCATACAAATCGTAGACAAACGGCAAATAATTTTATTCTTTCTCTCTTTTTTTTTATAATAAATTCAAATGATTACAATAATAAATTTCTTACTTGTAAGTAATCATAATTAAAGTAATTTATTTAAAACAAAAAAAAAACTACAAAACCAAAAAGAAAAATTATTTTTTTTCCATATGCACACAATGTTGTCTGGTTAGATGGTGATGGTGGCCGTGGAGCCAAAGTCTATAGTTTTGTAGGGGGCTTTAATGCACGAGTGAATTGAGAAATAAAAAAAGAAAAAAATTTGCATTTTTGTAATCAACACTTTTGTTTGATTAACTAAACCGATTAAAATATTTAAACGTGTATTAAACTAAGAATTTAACAGACACTTGAACTAGAAAAACCATGAATTTATCGTAGTTAACACCATAGAGTAGCGTTTCCCAAACTGTTTGTGTATAAAATCCCTGTAACTTGAGTGAAAGGATTTTGTTTTACTAAGGAAACAAGCAAGCATCAACCGCTCCATGTGTATTTGTCTGCAAGACACTGCCTAGCCTAGCGGCCTAGCTTCAATGCATTTTTTGGATAATCTTACTGGCATTAAAACTTTGTTTGTTTGGCAATATACCAGGGTCCATAAGCAACTGAATTAATTGCTTGGGAATAGATTAAGCGAATCGTGCTAATGAAACAACTGCGGATTCATTTCTTATGCTAGGGCTATGATGTCACCGAAATAAAAATTACCTTAACTGCACTGCTCTTGTAATAATTTTGAATCCGAAAACAAAATCCCAACACCACCTACAGAATGTTAAAATGTTTTTATGGTCTAGACTTACTTACTTACTTAATTGGCAGTAACGACCCGATTAACGGATTTCGGCCTGTCGCAACACATATTTCCAGTAACTGCAGATTCATTCTTATGCTAGGACTGTGAAGTCACCAAGATAAATATGACATCATCTGCATTGCTCTGGTAATAATTTTGACTCCGAAAACAAAACACCGCCTACAGAATGTTAAAGTCTTCTTTATGGTCTAGACTTACTTACTTACTTAATTGGCCATAACGACCCGATTAACGGATTTCGGCCTGTCGCAACACATCCTTCTAGGCGCCTCTGCTTCTTGCGCGCCGACGCCATTTGATCACATCAATCAATGGCAGGGCTTTATCGATTTGGGCCTTCCAAAGGATACAAGGTCGTCCTCTTCTCCGACTTCCACAGAACCCCGCATCATATACCCGTCCCGCCGGAGCCAGCGCAGCCGCTGGATATTAATACACTGTACAACGTCTATATCGTTGAGGAGCTCATACAGCTCACTGTTGAATCGGATGCGGAAATGATCTAGTCTAGAAGGGATCGTAAAAGAACGATGGAACTACTGAATTGAACGTTTGTATGGATGAGCTACCTAGACTTCTGGAAAATAATATTAACAGAGGGGCACTTGGTCAGATATTTAGTGAAGGTTGGATTAGGTTAGGTTAAAGGGCGTCAACACATGATATCACTTGAGGTTCCTACTTAGTTCATGAAGAAAAGATGTTAATGCACATGATCTGATCCAAGCCATTTATATTCTCTTATGTACCGGTCCATGTCTTTCTATTTCATAGGGTTCCTAGTATTCTACGAAGCCTTAGCAAGAATACTAAGCATTGTAGTCCGCTTCTGACTGGCAACTTTTACAGAAAACGGGTTGACAAAGTTCTGTAAGGAAAGAGAGTTGTTTAGTTCTGTATGAACTGCAATTTGGCCAACCTAACTTATCAGTCTAGCAATAAATTTATCTCCAGGCCTATTGTGACTAAAAGGCTATCAAGTTTGATTGTTCTTAGAGTGTTCAAGGCTGTTTGGCTGCAACAACATAGTTTCCCAAGTAGAAGAGTGCTTTTAAAAATCTGCTCTTTCCATTAACGGTATTAATGGGCGTCCATAGGATATTTACAGGGGGCTTTAATTATGTATTCAGATACTGAGAGGGGATCATACAAATCAAGCTGTTATAGTTTAGCCGGGTAATAAATTTAAATTCAAATTATAAGAACAGCAGATTACCTTCTTATGAAGTCGCCGTGGTCTAGTAGGTGCTGGCTTATTAGACGTAAAGCCAGGCTTCGAGTCCCAGGCCAAATATCAAAATAAAATACAAAAAAAGTATTTTTTCGGCGATTTCTTCTCAGCAGATTTCTGGCAAAAACTCTGAGAGTAAATTTAATTGCCATGAAAAGTTTCTCAAAAATCTGTCGTTCGGAGTCTACTTTAAACTGTAGTTCCAGTCACTTATGTATAAAATTAACACACACAACATAAGTAGTGTGAGAAACTAGGTCAATAATCCTGACTGAAGGGTTGTAATGACCAATTATGTATGTATGTACGATTACCTCTTATGCCATCTAGGATTTTGTAGTTAAATTCTTTTCCAAATGGTCTGCAAGGCATTATAAGAATTCATAAGGTTCAACTGTGGCCTTGAACAGCCAGTTTATGTTGAGGAGTTTGAATCTACATCTTATGAGAACGAATAAATCAAGAAACCTAATTGAATGTCTTATATGGGGACTAAGGGACTTTAATAGAACTTGTTAATGGCCGTCCTCTTATATATTTAAGATCTCCTAGACTAAATGTATTGTTCTCAGTTGTTTAATTCCTAATTTCTCATTATTTGTTCCAGCTTTTTCCAACAGTTTTCTAATACAGAAGCTCTGAAGCTATTGGATAGATAAAGAAATACAAGTTATTGCCAGCTTTTGAGTGATTGCATGTATAATCGCCTTGTGCATCATGACAGTTGCACCACACCACACCACACTAACTTCTTATAAATTATTCAAAGACTTCTTTAACGTCTTGCTATGCTATTGCCATAAACAAATCATATTCGTTGTTAACGCTGCTTAGCGTACTCTTGTCTGTACATGTAGGGAGTAGGTTGGTTTGTATTTTGTCTTGCCACATACTGGTAATTTATGCTGCAGGCGTTTCTTCGATAACAATCTATTTAATGTTCATTTTGCTTTCCATATAATTTCTATAATTCTTTTAATAACCCATCAATTTATAAAATGATTAGTAGAAATTATAAAATCTCTATCTGTTGTAGTAGTTTTTTTTTTTAATATTTTCAACATGTAATCGCCGTAGTTTTATGGGAACTTTATAGATAATGTTTGCACTTTTTATTCATATTTTATTCGATAATTTGAAACGTTTTTAAATGTCCACTTCATTTTAATAGAGTTTTTGAAAGTTATAAACAACAGGTGCTTGAATTTGTTTTCCTGGGAATTAATTGATCTATCAATTGATAGCAGAAAACTCATGAGATTTTCACAACAATTCATGGAAACTAAGCTTAAATCCTTTTGCTAACAAATCTGTTTGCCAGTAAACGGTGCCAAGGAGTTTCGAATTTATTCTAATTTTAATATTGCACCCCCAACATAATCCTTTTTACATAAATACATAATTGGTCATTACAAATCTTTTGTCTGAATTACAAACTACAGTGGAACTTCTATAAATTGAATTACCATAATCCAGAAAAAACTGCAACTTTTTTTTTTTATAAAACCAGCACTCAGGGGATGGCCCCTACTCATGCAGTGCATTGTGTAGGTTTTTAGGAAAGGTGGAAAGAGGGAAGATGCGAACGGCAAGGAAATGAGTTGCTATAAAATGGCCAGTGGTATACTTTCACCATTAGACAGTCTACAGCAATCGTCCCCAAGAAGCCCGCAGTTTCTCACACTACTTATGTTGTGTGTGTTAATTTTATACATAAGTGGCGCGACCTACAGTTTAAAGTCGACTCCGAACGACAGATTTTTTTTGAAAAACTTTTCATGGCAATTTTATTTACTCTCATAGTTTTTGCCAGAAATCTGCTAAGAAGAAATCGCCGAAAAAATTCTTTTTGTATTTTTTATTTTGATGTCTGACCTGGGGCTCGAACCCTGGCTTTACGTCTAATAAGCCAGCACACTATCTACTAGACCACGGCAGTCTAAACTTATAGAAACTTTAAGCTACAGAAGCAAAACCTAACTTTTCTTTCCAAGGTGCTGTTAATGTGCTTCAACTTATAGAAAATTCATGTAATAGAAGTTCAAATTATAGAAGTTCGACTGTAGTTTCTAACACCACTTATGTTAGGTTAGGTTAGGTTAGAGGACGTGCACCTATCGGTCAAGACAAGCACAGTACCCGGAGGTCGAAATTGACCCATTGTACATTGTCCTTAGGGGAGGAAGGAAATGGAGGATATAGGAATGTAGGGAAGGGGAGGGAAAATGAATATGTTGTGTACGTTAAATGTATGCATGAGTAACGGGGCCGGGACCTTCAGTTTAAAGTTGACAGATTTTTGAGAAACCTTTTCATGGCAATTTTTTTGTTTAACAAACCGAATTTGTTTACTTACCATGAAGAATATTTAACACTTAACCTACCGATTCTTCATGTATTCCTATTCCTACCAAAGGGGTCAAATGACCCCTAGCGGTATTTAAGGTAGATTACATATATTTCTCGGTAAAAAAAAATTAACAAGAGAGAAGTAAATCTTGGAAAACACATTCGTTGCCAAGCCTAAATTATATGAAGTCATTTCCATTGCCATTTATATTTTGAGTGTTATTGTTTACCAAAACCCTGTTATTACTGCCCGAACTATCCTGAGATACCTCCATTATGTATTGGGCATTGTTACAAATCCTATCAATAAAAATTTGCTAATTCAAAAGACTGCTTGTTAAAGTAGGACGAGTATACTCGTCTTTGCAGTGCGGAATACCCTGTCAAAGAATCTGTGAGCGAATGTGTTAACAAACCGAATTTGTTTACTCACCATGAAGAATATTTAACACTTAACCTACCGATTCTTCATGTATTCCTATTCCTACCAAAGGGGGTCAAATGACCCCTAGTGGTATTTAAGGTAGATTAAATATATTTCTCGGTAAAAAAAATAACAAAAGAGAAGTAAATCTTAGATGTATTTTGTAATAAAAGTCGTAAAGGCAAATGGCGATGTGAAAATGTTATTTTCAAGAAATTCTGACAAGAAGTTCAAAATGGGTCATTTGACCCGTCCATGGTAGGTTTAGTGTTAAGCCTGCCACTTAGAAAAATTAATAGAAAATATAACTCTTTCACCTATGTATTCTAAAGAAATCTATTCCGTTCAGCTGGAAATAAACTAACTCCCCTACCATATTTTGTTATTTTATTTTCTCTTTTTTATTATCGAATATCTGGCGTGTACAATTAATTGCTATTTTAAAATATTCTAAATTGTTTTATCCATAAAAGACAGAAGTTTATTGCTTTTCAATACATTGTTTCAATTTTATTACAAGTAAATTACAATATTTAACAATTATTTTGTGTTTTTTTTTAATTTTTATTTTTTATTTTTATTTAAAAATTTTTTATTAGTGCCAAGAGTACAATCAAAACAAATTGTTGTTAATATTTTAAATAAACAAATGCATACCAACAACAACAACAGCAATAATAATGGCATTAAAAATATTTTTTATGTGTTTGTTGCTTAAAAACAATAACAACAACAACACAGAAATGACAATAATAAAAACCAAAATAAGAAGGATAGAGTCGATCAACAACGATCAAGCAATGCGCTATATTGACCACTTAATAGGAGTAAGATTTCAACAATTTATTGATTTTTATGAGCAGTACACCGACTAAACAAATTGACAGGCAGTCTGCCAGCCTGATAGCCCTTGTATCAATGTCAATTAATCACTAAAACTTAATGTCAGACCCCGTTAATAGATAAACAGATAACCAAATTAATTTTTCTTAGGAATCTTTATGATTTCCTAAAGGTTTACACAATAGCAGATAGTATTAGTAACTTCCACAGCAGAGAACAGCAAGGGGTATTCAAAACAATGAGTCGATTCGAGTCATACTTACAATTACTGATACTTACACGCATTCAATAAGTATGAATTAATATCATACTCATACTCAAAGTTTGAAGTACTCGTCGTACTCATACTTAACAATACGCATAATGTTGCTAATTTCGACTCGCCTCTACTTAACACTTACACGAAGCACAAAATAAGTATGATTCGCGTACGAGCACTGCAATACTCACAAGAAGATTGTGTGTATGCTTTGCTTGTTGTCTTTGTCTTTCCTTTCTTCTTTGTTTGTAAATTTTAATGAGTGATTCGAGTCACTCAAATCATATATAAGTACAGTCGAACTTCTATAATTTGAACTTCTACTATTTGAATTTTCTATCAGTTCTAGTTTTTTATAATTCTATTAGGTTTTCCTTCTTTAACTTGAAGTTTCTATAATTTGAAGTTTTTTTCTGGTTAATGGTGATTCAATTTATAAAAGTTCCACTGTATTATAAGTACTTGGCTAAATTTATGAATCTGAATGAGTAGCCGTATGAATCAAACATATTTCGAATGTTATGAGTTTGATGTCAACATTGTACTCATACTCATTAAAACCTGTACTTATAAATCAATGTTGTAACGAGTACAAATGAATCAGAGTAGTTGAATTTCAATACTGTTGACTCACTCATACTCAAAATTAATAAGTACTTATAAGTAGCGAAAATACGATTCATTGCTGATCTCTGGTCGACATTCTAACAGCGACTAAATTATAGCGTGATTTTGTCGAAATATCTTATCAATTGACTCACTCATACTCAAAATTACATGAGTACTTATGAGTAGCGAATATACGATTCATTGCTGATCTCAGTTCCACAGGGGTTGTTAAAAAATTTCGGTTGTTAAAAAATTTACTTTAGTGCTTGGTACATATTTAAACCGATCCCAGGCCTAGATTAAATTAGATTAGATTACCTTATCGCATGGAATTTATCGCCAGTCTCTGACTTAATGAGTTATTGTGAGGAAATTAAAAGCCATAATCCTATTGGAAAAATCTATGCTTTATGCAAATGGTTTTGCCTTGACATTTGTAAAGTAAACAGACATTCCATAAGAATATGAATCCCTATACGTACATGCATACATAATTGGTAATTACAACCCTTCAGCTAGGTTAACGAACTAGTTTCTAACATCACTCATGCTACAGTTCAAAGTCGACTCCGTACGACAATTTTTTGAGAAACTTTTCATGGCAATTGTTTTAATTATTCTCAGGAATTTGCTGAGAGAAAGTCGTCGAAGAAATATTTTTCATATTTTCGTTTTGACGCCTGCCCTGGGGTTTGAGGCTTGGACTCATGCCTAATAAGCCAACACAGTACTCACTGGACTACGACGACTTCTGGACGTGGTCATCATTTATTTGAAAATGCTGTAACTCCTGTAAATAGCGATAAATGTCAGTTCTGTTTCGATATTTGCAAAATAAAGAAAGATTCCATAAGACATAAATCGCTATACTCCTCAAGAATCCGAAGTAATTGATACGATTTGTTTTCGTAAGAATTTATCACTGCGTGAATATAGACTTAGATATGCTGGATGCCATTTTGAGAGTTTAGCTGTTGACCAAAATTATTGGGGACAACACAAGATGCTTTCTTACCTGTGATGTCGCTGAGTAGTTGACAATATTTTTGCTGGGGCTGAAGAAGTTACAGAGGAAATCCGAATATCTCCCAGATGAGTAGTTACACATTTAGATACCCGTCGGGGGTTTTAGTAGAGAACTCTAGTAAAAGATTTGAGGATGTTTAAGGCGACAAGCTTTCTTTGAACATCACCATCAGTGACATTGATTTCCGTCACGGTAAACAAGAGAATAAAGTGAACTTAGGCTTCTGCTGTATCGAAAATATGCGTCGAATTGAATGAATTTGTATTGGAGAGTAAAGTTGTGATGGAATAGCGCTTACATCATACTGATGGCATCATTTTCGCATACCCTAATCACTTTTTTTGCATTGACTAGCAAGTCTAGAATTTTTTTCGTACGGTTTCTTGAAGTCACGAATCTAAGTCAAGCATCATCAGACTTTTGAAGTACTCAAATGGAATTCTAAAAGTGATTGCCACTATTCCTGCAATGGTACATCGTGTTGCATCGAAATTATATTGCGGGAAAGAATAAATAAACTTTTAGGGAGCTATGCTGTTAACTTTTTGCCCCATGACATTTCACATATCATAACGAATTTTTGAAAGCTAATACTTTCCCTTTTTTCAGCATTCTCAATACCTATAGTCGTGTAGGGTACAATTATTTCCAACTTTTTCCCCTTAACAATACCAACATCAATAATAAATTTGTTGTCAAATGCAAACGTTTATTTACTGCGACTGGTATACCAATAAAGAAAAGCAAAAAAACAAAACAAATTTTATTACAACCGTTTTATAGGAGAAACGCCATTGAAACGCCGTAGTATCTACCACCCGTTACAAAATCGTAAATTAAATCTGGCATTTAGAAAACGTGTAAATAATTCGCAATTAGTAAGCAATTTTAATTTCCATTAATTTAACGATTATTATGGCTTTTGTACTCCTTTAAGTGTATAAAAGTATTGAGTATTGAAGGCAGATTACGACTAAAAAGTTAACAAATTTTATTACACCATGTAATCGAGAGAGAAACTTTATTCGTATCTTCATATGCTGCTATGAAAATAAACTTTTCATTGCCATTTTTATGTGTAACCCTGTATGTTTTCACTCAATCGATAGGCAATTCATAGTTTTCAAATGCTTATTACATACGCTGCATATGAATGTTATCGAGTGTGTACAAAAGATTACAAAAGAGTTGTTTTACGCATGATTTGTGGCATTTAGCATGACATGTGCCATTCGTTTTCACTTCGTCATTGAACGCATGTAGTGTAGAGAACGTAGTTTTTTTTACATAGAAAATTTCGAAGAAAATTGCAAGTAACGATGGCGTTACTCTAGAAGTCGCCTCAATCCAAAAGGACCACATCGAAAAAAATATTTCCTTCTGTGGTTTCCTTTCCGCAGTATTCGGCCAAAAGCTCTGGGAGCAAAATTCAATAAAGTTGTCATGAAAAGCTTCTCAAGTCTGTTGTTCAGAATCGACGTTAAATTGTAGGCCGCTTGTGGATAAAATGAACACGCATATCACAAGTGAGGGGAGGAACTAGGTTGTAATCCAGACTTAAAAGATTATAATGGCCCGATAAGTAATTGATTACTCCATAATGAAGTCTTTGTAGTCGACTGGGTTGTGTTTTGGCTTGTTAGACGTAAAACTCAGGTTCAAATCCCAGGTCAGAAATTAAATCGAAAATATGAAAAAAAGGAATTTCTTCGGTGACTTCCTCTCAGCAGGTTTCTGGCAATAACTCTGAGAGTCAATAAAATTGCCATGAAGAATTTTTCAAAAATCAGGAACCCATTAAGGGGGTTCTTAAGTGAAGGGCATGCGTCCGTAATAGTAAGCGTTTTGTAAAGATAGAGAGTATTTGGTGAAAGTCCAGGCGACAGTGAAAATAGAGTTTTTTTTTTTGCTTGGTTTGTGAATCGACTAGCTTTACCAAACGGTCACGCATATCCATTCTCCTGCACATGAATTCTTAGTTTTAAACAGGAGTTTATTTCCAATTTTCAGCCCAGTAATGGCCAAGGGACACTTATCAGCGGATCATATACTTAAATGTTTGCTTTGATAGTCATTTTGGCCTATTCTCAGCACAGTTCCCTATCCCCGCTATCAACATTAAAATTCTGTCATTTCTGTAGGAAGTATCTTATGTTCGAGGGCAAAGTTAGATGCGATATCATTTGAACAAAACAGTTTATTTATGGTAGTTTGACTGCCCTAGTAAATTTGTGTATTTTAATGGAATGTGTGAGAAGATAAATATGTATTTAAAAATCCAAGACACGAACCGTATTTATATCACAGGAGTTTTGATAGGCTCGGTATTTTTATAATTTAAAATACAATGGAGGGGTGGATGTTGTATATGTATGATGTATACAAATGGTAAATATATAAAATCCACTCAGTGAGATCTCTAATATTTTTGAAATGCATTTCAAAGCCAGTGTTCTGCTAATGACAAATTTTGCTGTGTAACCGCCAAAAGTGTCTGTGCTAAAAAATATGGTTTGCGTGTAGGGTTTTAAAATTTTAATTTATCTCTACATACATACATTCTTAGGGTATAACCTGGTACTGAGCAGCCATTTAATCTTCATAAGAATAGCAATAACTTCCGCTTGGCAGATAATGTTGTTATTTGGCAGTTTGAGCGAGGCACCGAAGCACCACGTTCTAAAGAACGGTGTATGTTGGATAACAGAGGCTAAATACCTTTTCATGTAACTCCAGGGCAATATGTAATCACTCGGTATCGAGGAATAAGGGTTTTAACCCTTAGGATGCTTAAAAAGCCAGCAGTTGGTTATATTCATCATTTAAATTGCATACCATTGGGCCATATTGTATGGCCCAGTAAATTATCTTTTATTTTTTACCCAAACCAACTTGAACAACTTTGATTTGAAGATATCATTCTCATGGAAAGGAAATTAAAAACAATTGTGATGAATTGGTTGTGCAGGTAAATGCTGTGTGATTATCTTTTTGAAAACATTTCTTAACAAGTTTCTGATATTTTTAAGTGATTTGATGAAAAATCACTATTATTTTCAAAAAAAAAAAGTAATAAAAAAACAACAAAATGAATAAAGAAAAAGGTGTAAACGGTAATTTATAAAATCACGATTTTTAAATTAACACTCTTAGCTTTTCATACTCCTTCTCCACTTCTCCCTCTTGCATCGTTTAGCTAGCCTTGTAGTCACTTTCAAACACTTACTGCTGCAGTTGGTTGCTTTTCTTTTGGTTGGCAAATGTGCACATTTTTCGTTTTTCTTCATTTTGTTGTAAGTGTGAGTCTTTATGAGTAATTTTTCTTGTAAAAATAATCATTTTCTCTAATAAGGAAACGATGTAAAATTAAACCCCATAATTATCTAAAACAATTTTGTTTTTGCTTTGTTTTTCTTTTTTTCTGTAATAAATTTATAATGAAAAGGTAGAGAAATGCATACCTAAATGGATAAATAAAAGTGTCGTAATTATCATATTTAACTATCACGTAATTCTCTATTTTAATTCAACATTTTTTATTTTATTTTAGTTTATTGAAAAAGATTTTATCTTTTCGGAAAAGTACGGGAGATGTGATTGAAATCAGTTGTGGATGTTTGCTATAATATTGTTTAATAATGCAATCAATAATTAGGCTTTCGCCCCTTGATCATGACCATATTTAACCCATTATCGATAACCCTCTGTAGTCCACTTTAGTAAGATGCAACTTTTTGGATCATGTAGCACCTATGATCTTAAACTGGCAAAGGGTTCATTTCCTTTCCTTTTGCTACGGGCCAATAGTTTGCTTGCTGGTTAGAGTTCATCATTTGCAAAATTGCATCCAGATATTAGAGCAACAGCAACAGCTAAACATTAAAGTTTTTTACTCGGAAACGGACAATTCTCTTCTGAATTTAACGTTCATATGTACACTTATCTCAATGGCATGTTTTAGCGTATTTCGCTATAGGTTAAGTTAGGCTAGGTTAGGTTAGGTAAGGTTAGAGTACGTGTACTTGTTCAACTGTGCCAAGTACAGTATCCGGAGGTCGAATTAACCCATTGTACAACGTCCTAGCTTCTCACACCACTCGTGTTGTGTGTGAGAGTTTTTGGCAGAAATTTGTTGGGAGGAAGTCGCCGAAGAAATATTTTCATATTTTCGTTTTGATGTCTGACCTGGGATTCGAACTCGGAACTTTTGTCTAATAAGACAACACACTACCTACTAGACCACGGCGACTTCGTGTTTCGATATATGTAATAGGAGATCTTGTTTACGTGACCTGTTTAAAATTTCCATAGTCCTGATCATATCTTCTCTTCAGCAAACCATGATGCTGGCTTACATCCTCCGTGTCCTGTGTGTTACTTTTATCAACGAGTGGCAGGGGACCCACAGTTTAATATTCTCACAGTTTTCATTTAAATTCCTTACATACTATTTTGAAAGGCAAAATCGTATTTTCTTCGAGGTGTCAGAGCTTAGGTTTTAACTCACCAGCTCTCTCATAGTTGGTTAACACACAACCTACTAGACTACGGCAACCATACTTCCCTAATACAGCCTCTTATATATTCCGTATGATCGCCTTGAGAAGCAGACAGTACTATCAACTAAATGTTATTTGGCTTGATTGAGTAAAATTTCTTGGAAAGTGTCTTAGCTCAACGTAGAATAGGGATTTCCTATAGGCAGTGTTGTACTGACTCTTCCACTTTGTCATCCAAAGAGCTTCTACAGCAGTAGTTATACGGACAGCCCCCATATGCCTAGGTAATACGCCCAATAATAAAGTTTTCACTAATAACACCAGTAAGGAGCCTGATTAAAACCTTTCCTTTTAGAATATTTGCTCTAGCATTTCCGAGCTTCCTAGATATTAAGTAACTGGGATTTTGAAACAAATTACGTTTCGTTTCGTGACCGCCACTTGCCTAAAGAAATTGTTATCATGGTCAAGAGAACGAAAATGTTTTCAGTTATCAGACCTAAGATCGATTCCAAGACCTGTTTCAATTTTGCTTCCGTTAGCATTTGTAATTGCTATGATACATTCAAAGTTGCTGTAGTCCAGTAGGTCTGTATTGTAGGTGCATTGATCATATTAATTGCGAGTCCATTGTTCAAACCCGAACTTAGACATCTCAAATAAAAGGAAATATGAACATTTTTTCTTTCGGCGACTTCCCCTCAGCAGGTTTCTGGTAAAAGCTCTCAGAAGAAAAGAAAATTGCTATGAAAAGTTTGTCAAAAATCTGTCATTCGTAGTCGACTTTAAACAGTAGAGTCCCACAACTCATTTTCATACTCATAATTCAGTCTGGATTATTGACCTAGTTTCTCATATCACTTATGATATGCGTGTTAATTTTATACACACAGAATTGGCGGAACCTACAGCTTAAAGTCGACTCCGAAAGACCGATTTTTTTTGAGAAACTTTTCATGGCAGTTTTTTTTTACTCTCAGAGTTTTTGCCAGAAATCTGTTGAGCGGAAATCACCCAAGAAATATTTTTTGTATTTTGTTTTGATGTCTGGCCTGGGGCTCGGCGACTTCTTACAACTCATGTACTTGGTGTTTATTCTGTTTAAAGGGTTGTAATGACTAATTAAAAAAGTAACTGCGAATAACGCCGGAACTTGAAATCCACATTAGTTTGAGTTAATACCGCCAAAATGGTGTTTGTGAATAAGAATGATTGATAAGACATTTCGGCGCAATCACGCTATAATTTAGTGCTCTAGTCGCTGTTAGAATGTTCACCAGAGATCAGCAATGAATCGTTTTTCCGCTACTCATAAGCACTCATGCAATTTTGAGTATGAGTGAATCAATAGAACTATAATTCAACTATTCTGATTCATTCGTACTCGCTACAATATTGATTTATAAGTACAGGTTACGATGAGTATGATTACAACGTTGACAACAAACTCACAACATTCGAAATATGTTTAATTCATATGCCTACTCATTCTGATTCATGAATTTAGAAAAGTACTTATAATACTTATAAGTAATTCGAGTGATTCGAATCATTCATCAAAATTTATAGCCTCTGTTGTTGTTGCAAGGTAAGACAAAGACAATAAGCAAAGTATATACACAATCTTCTTGTGAGTATAATAGTGTTCGTAAGCGAATCATACTTGTTTTGCGCTTCGTGTAAATGTTAAGTAGAAACGAGTCAAAGTCAATAATATCATGCGTATTTTTAAGTATGAATACGACGAGTACTTCCAACTTTGAGTATGAGTAGTATGATTATGATATCAAAATAAATATGAATGCGTATAAGTATCAGAATTTATAAGTATGACTCGAATCTACTCACCGTTTTGAATATTCGTTGCTGATCTCTGATGTCCGCTGCAATATCTAATTCTCTAAAATTTTAAATAAAGAATTTTTAATTCTCTTCACTAAACTGTGGCTTGCTATGGACTTGTTTGATAATCAATATTTTTCACCCAGTTGGGGTTAAATTTTATTGTAATGGAAAATGTTAAAAACCAACAAAAAAAAAAAGAAACCTAAACTGCCATGTTAATAAATTTGGCAATTTGCCCAAATCTATGTAAATAAATTAAAAACAAAAAAAAAGAACACAAATAACAACAAAAACAAATACTCAAAATATAATATTCATAGAAAATGTTATTTCATGCCATCATTATGCATTATTATGCAAGATTTTATGCCAATATTTAATGTACAAAATAAAATACGAAAAAAACGAACGTAAAAAAACCTCATCATAAAACTGACAAAATTTTTTAAAAACCAACAAAAAGCCACCAAAAATTTATCATAAAAAATATTTTTTTTTTAAAGCATTTATGCATACGAAAAGCATGCATAATATAGAGTTAATAAATGCACTCATATTTACTTAACATACTAGCTGGCTGCGGCTCCCTTGCAATAAAATGCCAAAACAAAAAATGAAAAACAAAAAATATTGGCGGATATTAATTAAAAATAAAAATCAAAAAACGGAGGGAAAAAAATGGATTTTTTTGATATGCCACACACACTAAATTCAGCATTCTGTGGCACAGTAATGGAAAACCGTGGCATTTAAATGCATTGGACGAGGGGTAAACGACGGAATATGGATTTGCATAATACATAGACTGTTTATATTGGAAAAGTGAAAATTTATTGCAAAAAATCCGCCATTAAATGTTGCAAAAATTTGCAAAAAAAATGCCTGCTAAGGCCACAAAACATTTTCAAATGATTAATTATTTAGCGGCAGCGTTGGTGGCAGTGGCAGTGGCACTCTACCAGCCTAGTGGAAAAAATTACTGGGTTGCATGTACGTATGTACACAAAAGTAAAATTATTAGTTACAGCAACAACATGTGCAACAACAGACATCATATTTATTTGCATCCATCAAAAGCTTCTACCGGCATAATTAAAATGTGGTAAATTGTTGAAAATTTATCACAATAATAACCACCACCCGGGCTCAGAGAGCGTCATTGTCACCATTAGTGTTGCATCACACAATCGTTTTGCTGGCTGGTTATCTCCATGGCATGTTTTGTGTTACATAAAGCAGAGTGTAGTTCCACTGAAGCATCAAATAATGCATGACATGGCATTTATTATTGGTTATCCGTTCATATGCTATCTTTTATCCTCCATACCCCGCCATTTTCATGTTACAACAACTGTCTGTGATATTTTATGCAAAAAAAAACTCAAAAATTAATTGCATTTGAATGCATTGCCTTAAACAGTAACATTTCTGTTTTTCGATTTCGATAGTCGTTCTTCTTGTATATTTTTCATTATGATTTTTTACCCACTTTGTGGCATATTTTCCATTTTCATATTATCCGTGTGTATATGAACTCTTATATTTTTGGCTGGCTGGCTGCTGTTCTCAAATTCTATTGACACACACAATGTCTAACGATGACATCGATATTGTTGCAACACATTGATGTTCCACATTCTGAATGCAGAACATTTGCAAGTTAGGAATTCAATAGTAGAAGACAAAAAAAAATTAATTTTAAAACCACTCATCACCATTACAACTGGGGTAACATTCTCTTTTTGGGATTGTTTATTACAATCATCATCATCATTAAAGTCTTCCTTATTTTTTTTATATTAATTGGAGCCATAAAATAAAATTTTCGTTACTGTAAGCTGGAGCCTATAAACTCATAAAGCTTACTGTAATCATAGT
Source organism: Sarcophaga peregrina (assembly GCA_014635995.1). Lineage (NCBI taxonomy): Eukaryota > Metazoa > Arthropoda > Insecta > Diptera > Sarcophagidae > Sarcophaga > Sarcophaga peregrina. Next base: position 26,592,519 of record CM025789.1, on the reverse strand, counting down.
GGCCAAATGGAACCCATTTATCGAGAAAATTTTCAGTATTAGAACCTTAACCCATTTATTAGTTAGGACAACATGCTTTCTATCGGAACACAACTGTCTATCTGACACCGCGTTCGGGCTGAAGGACGGTGAAACCACAGTTATGGAATCGTACTGCACTTAATGAGAACAAGATTTCATGTTTTCAATCGGATACAATTGGATTCTGTAGAAGTCAGAAGATATTTTCATATCGGAAGACAGTTTACATACATAATAGGCCATTACAACCCTTCAGTCTGCATTACGACCTAGCTTCTCACACCACTTATGTTGTGTGCGTTAATTTTATACATGAGTGGCGGGACCTACAGTTTAAAGTCGACTCCGAACGACAGATTTTTGAGAAGCTTTTCATGGCAATTTTTACTCTCAGAGTCTTTGCCAGAAATCTGCTGAGAGGAAGTCGCCGATGAAATATTTTTTACGTTGAAACCAAAGGGCACAAATTATGGAATCGTACTGAACTAATGCGTACAAGATTTCACGTTTTCAATCGGATAAAATTGGATCCTGGAGAAGTCAGAAGATCTTTTCATATCGGAAGACAGTTTACAATACTTTATTTACAGAGCAACATTTCCTTTCCATTCAGAGAATATTTTGGTGGGATGTTAACAGAGGACGACTTGTAACAGTGATCAAGGGAGTCATCATGTGGTTCATCATTCGTCGTCTGACGTTGGATAATTTACTGGTTTTTGTAAAAATAATAGTGCAAAGAGGGTTATCCTCTATGCGAAAGTATACGTCCAATTCAACTTGAGTTCTCTATGCAAAGGACGGCACATAACAGTACTGTTTGACAGTCAGGCCGTCATCGTAGTACTCGGCATATATGTGATTACTCGAAATTGATATGGGATTACCTGAATAAAGCGAATCAAATGGGCAGAGAAAATAGGATCATGCCTTATTAAAGCTCAGATTACGTAAAAATTCTCAAAAGCCCGAAGAGCTTGTGAGAAGGGAAGTTATGCTTTCGCTGCTACAGCCAGAAAGAGATGTCTGGGAGGGTGTACTTGGCGAAAGGGAAGATGGACATAGAAGATTCCTGTGAAGTTAACTAAAATAGGAAAAGATTTAAGTTATTCATCAGACTATCCATTACTATCCTAAGGACCGTAGACTTAAAGAATATTTGTTCAGAACAGGAACTCTTTCAATACCCATAATTAGATACTATAATAAAGCCAATGAATCATTAGAGCACTAACTTGGATTGATTGTGATTTTAATGCACCTCAGAAGAAAACACCTGACGGTCAGTGGTGTTGTCGAGCCGGAACGCTCCGGGACATTGTTCCGGTACTTCCTTTTTGGACAGGAACGTGTTCCGGAACTAAAGATGACTTCTGATAACGAGATTCGGCTGACGTTTTGGAAAAACTACTTAAAAAGAATTGCTGATTTTTTTTCTAATTTTTGACGAATTTTTATATGAATTTTTATAAACAAGGGTTTGAACCGAATCCGAACCGGAACAAAAACCGAAACGAACCGGCTTGTTTTTTCGAACCGTGAACAGAAGTCCGGAACGCGTTCCGGTAAAAAAAATTACCACAACACCATTGCTGACGGTTAGTTAAAGTGTTATCCTTACTAAAATCAATTACGTAAGTATTAAGATGTTTATGTAAATGGATGGACCTAGTCTTCTCGTCTAAACTCTATAAAGCAAAGGCCAAAGATCACCCCAACCTTTTAAGATCTTTTTTGTTAAAGCACAAGAAGGTTTTGGCTTGGCATATCTTGTTGATGCTACTACACTTAGCGCGTATTAACCTTACAAGCATGAAAGCGGGACATCAATCATATCATTTAAGGCAGATAAGTACCTGCTAATGTGTCAGCCAGTTGACCATTGATTACTCGTATTGCTGTGCATCGAAAGTTTACAAAGCTGTTTGTCTAATTGTAAGGATGCTGAATATCTCTACTACTAATCGGCAGTACTTTTACTAGTTCAGAGGCTCATAAATGGCAGATACTACGGCTTATTGTGTATTACACGAAGGGGATGACCCCTACGCATGCAGTGTATTGTGCAGGTTTTTAGGAAAGGTGGAAAGAGAGAGGGTAGATGCGAACGGTAAGGAAACGAGTTGCTGCTGGTGACTATAAAATGGCCAGTGCTATACCTTCACCATTAGACAGTCTATAGCAATCGTGCCCAAGAAGCCTGCAGTTTCTTACACCACTTATATTGTGTGTGTTAATTTTATGCAGAAGTGTCGGGACGTACAGTTTAAAGTTGGCTCCGAACGACAGATTTTTGAGAAACAAGAAGAGAAAGAGAAGAAATCGCCGAAAAAATTCTTTTTTAATTTTTTTTTTTTCATTTTGATGTCTGGCCTAGGATTTGAACCCTGGCTTTAAGTCTAAAAAGCCAGCACCCTACCTACGAGACCACGGCTGTTTGCTGTTAAACATCTAATAATTGTTTATGAATTAGAATTCGAACAATATTTTCTTTAATTGAAATAAAGAATGAAATAATTTTTCCAATTAATATTAGTTTTTATAAAGAAAAGTGTTTAACCAAATTTTTTCATGGACACTCCTTTGAGCCCCTTGTAGTATACAGTAAAATTTTAAAAAACCAGCTTAAAGGAATAAAACATAGAACTGTGTTTGTCGGCCTTTGTGCTTTAACAAATGTGCCAGACTTTATCAAACCATCAGAATGGCTGACTAAAAGGTATTGTTAAAATTTATTAGAATTCGAAAAAGTGTTGGTATAAGTTATTTAGGCCATATAAAAAAGAACGAACAAATACAACTAATTTATGATAATAACCATGTTATTAATGGCACATTTAGTTCTTATTCAACTAACCTGTATTTAAAATCAAATCAAATAATAGCTAAAAGCCACCTCCAGACAGAGAAAAGAAAAATTACTTCATAGAATACAAACTTTTCTTGGTGGTGGCCACACGACACTACATTCAGTGTCTATAATTTTTGTTTGTTTAAGAATTTTCTTCATTTCATTTCTTTTTTTGGCTTCTTCCGTTTGCTTTAGTTCTTTTGATTTTAATTGCTTGTTACGGCGATTAAGTTTTCTCCATATTCTCTTTTGTTTTTTTTTCGTTCTCATTTCCAATGTTGATTTTTATTAATGATAGTGATAGCGTTCGAGGTGGCATTTGGAGTCTATAAATCCAATTCAACATGCCAAAGTCTTTTTTGCTTGTTTTTATTAGACACTCTTCTGTTCTATAAAAGTTTCCTATTCTTCTTAAGAATGCCTTCCATTATAATTTAACTTTTCTAACCTTTTAATTAAGTTTATGGGCTTTTCTTTATTTTTTATTGTTTTTGTTTTGGCGTTTAAAAAGTTTTCTTTACCTACACCACCGCCACCACCACCACCCATTTGTCTGCGTATCTAGTCTGTGATTTATGGTTGTGTGGTAAATAATTGTCAGGCTTTTATTTTGGTTTAGAAAAATATTTTTCTTCAGTTATTTGTATAGATTTGGTGGTTAATAATGAAGCGTGTTAGAGTTCTTGTATGCCACAGGAATGTTTGAAATTTAGTTGCCTGGAATACAATATTTAGTTGTGGCTAATCAATTTATAATCAAGTTTACTTAACAATTTTGATTGACTTAATAAAACCAAATTAGTTGTTAAATAAGGAGTGCGCACAAAAAAAAAAAACTGGAAAAAAAACAGTTTTCGTTATAGAAATAAAACTAAGTGGCGGATTTTTTTCGTTTTATATTTCAATTAAAGTAAATAATATTTGAATTGTTTTGTGTATAAAATTTTTTTCTGACAAAGGTCTCAGAGCATCCAATTTTTTTAGGCCACTTTTCTTCCAGACATTTTAGGGTGTTTTAGAAAAATACGTATTATTTTATTTGCTTTGTTTTGTTTGGCAAATCCTTTTTTCTTCCACTTCCACGCTTTCTCTCAATACCCAAAGACTCCTTATATTGTTTTATTCTTACCTTAGAAACTCTTTTATGGTTAACACCTGAGAAGCCTAGCAATTGTTTTTAGTAAGCGGCACGGTTTTTTATTGAAAATTTCAATTATTTTTTTACGACATTCTTGTTGGGTGGCCATTTTCAAAAAAACTATTTTTGCTATTGCAATGACATTTAGCACGTGGATTTTGAAACAGATGACTAACAAAAACAATGTAACGGTATTCATTTTTTTCAATTATAATAAAAGTTATAAGCTTAAAAGTAGGCTAATTTTTTTCGTGCGCACTCCTTAATTAACAAACCGCCAGTAACCCAAAATTTCACTGATCAAAGCTGAAATCTCCGTTTCATGAATGCGAAAAATGTTATCGGTTTCTGGCTTAACAGTTTGAAAACTTAGATAAGCGAAGACACATGAACACTTTTAAATGGAAGGCAAGTTGTTAAACACCAGCGTAACGCAGCTGTGACCCCACACCAAAAAGTGATAGGCACCATAAAAAAATAATTGCAAGTGTGAAAAGAGAAGGGCAATAAGAAAGAGTTCTTAACACGATGACTGCCGACTACGAGATAAATCGTAGATTGCGTTGCCTTCTAGGGCGCCAAACTACGAGTTATCTTGTACTCACTAAAAAAAAAAATCTGAAAATTGCCGCGGCAGTCAACGTGTTAAAGAAACTGCGGCAATAACATAGGTTAGGTTAGGTTAGGTTAGAGGACGTGTACTTGTCAATTCTGACAAGTACAGTACTCGGTGGTCGAAGTGACCCATTGTACTACGTTCTATCTTCTCACACCACTTATGTTGTGTGCGTTAATTTTATACATGAGTGGCGGGACCTATAGTTTAAAGTTGACTCCGAACGACACATTTTTTGAGAAGCGTTCCATGGAAATTTTTTACTCTCAGAGTTTTTGCCAGAAATTTGCTGAGAGGAAGTCACCGAAAAATTATTTTAAAATTTTCGTTTTGATGTCTGACCTGGGATTCGAACTCGGGTCTTTCGTCTAATAATCCAACACACACCTACTAGACTACGGCGACCTCACGGCAATAACATAAGATAAGCGGGTATACGATAAAGACAATACGTAAACTTGAAGCTCCTAAAGGTTACAGCCGTCTCATTAGGAACAGCGGCAGGGTTCTTTCAAACATTTTGAGAATATTTGATGGAAACTTTTGAGACCACAATAATTTGTCTACTCCATTGTGACGTTCAATAAGTTTCACTAATCCAACCTGGTTTGACGGTTGATAGTAGACTGGTATCATTGATCTTATCAGGGAACTCAAGACAGGAAAATTTTTGTTATTGGTACTTCAGGGAACAGGAGAAATCTTACGGAGCTTTAGTGAACGAAAAGTGGAAAGGTGAGAGAATCTCCAGCGAATAGTCGCCAGCGGATGTTTCATGGGTGTATGCAGGACACTATTCCAAAAAAAGGATACCTAGAGGTATGCTGGAAATTTTCCAAATACAATTCTTCCCTTAATACCAGGGCTCTCAATACCAATGCCACGGGTATTAAAAATGAAAACCGCGTTATTCAATGGAACTTTTGGTAGTACTTTGAGGATCTTGATTGCACCGAATGACATCTGTGTGATATCAAATCCATGGCCACCATGATGTGTAGAACAAAACTAGACGTGAGACAGAAAATAAAGTGATTCTAATGATCAATCTTATACAAACGTAAACCATGCTTAGTATAAGCATCGTTAATAGACTAATACTTTATTACTTGGGCAGTCTAATCACATTCAAAAGCAATGTTGCTGAAAAAGCTTTTGGACAATTAAGTAAAAGCGTAGAGATCTCAAGTCGTCGTAGTGTGGTACGTAGTATGTTAGCTTATTCGAGGTGAAGCCATGCTTCAAACCCTAGCCCAGACACCTCGAACATAACGAAATATTTTTTTGGGTGATTTTCTCTAAGCAGCCTTCTAGCAAAAAGTCTGAGAGAAAACTAAAATTGCCATGAAAAGCTTCGCAAAAGATCTGTCATTAGGTAGCGACTTTAAATTGTAGGTCCCACTATTCATAGATAAATATAGATCACTCAACATGGGTGGTGTGAGAAACTAGGTTGTAATCCTGGTTAAAGGATTGTAATAACCAATTAAGTAGAGGTCTATAGCTCTAGTGTATGTATTGAAGTCGCCGTGGTCTATTGGGTAGTGTGTTGGCTTATTAGACAAAAGGCCCGGGTTCGAATCCCAGGTCAGACATCAAAACGAAAGCATATTTCTTCGGCGACTTTCTCTAAGCAGACTTCTGGCAAAAACTCTGAGAGTAAATAAACTTGCAATGAAAAAGTTGCTCAAAAATCTGTCGTTCGGAGCCGACGTTAAATACTATTTAAAGTTGAAGATGAACGATATGGTCAGGCCTTTACAGCCTTTTAGCTAGGATTAAGCCTTAGTTTCCCTTACCACCCATGCTGTGTGTATTAATTTTATCAATGAATTGTGGATAGGTTTGGTCGTAGTGGTAGCTCTGATATCACAAAGCTCACTTGAGCACGCATGGCGGCCCGTTGTGATGCCACAGGTGAAACGCAGTCCCTGCACTAACCAAGTTCCGTCAAATTAGGGAAAGGAAGAAGTTGATCAGCGCAAGGGCTGCACAAATGAATGGTGGAACTTTTATGCCATATTTCCAAGACTGTCATATTTCCAAGAGTATAGTTTACACTTTTCTTTGTTAATACCTTTCTCAATAGGAAAATATTTCATGAACTTTGTTTCTATTTTCTTCTCCTGTTAATTTCAACATGTGAGGTATACAAGACATTTTTTTAAGACCTTTAAAGTTGACATTTAATTGGCGATAAAAGCAAACAAAAAAAGAAACAAATGCATGGGCGACTCGTAAATATTTTTGTGTCGCCTTTCTTCTCTTTTTTTTGTTTTTGTTTTTGTTTTTCTTTTTACCGCAACAATAAGTTATTGTCTCTAAACCGTATACCATGAGTAGAGTAGAAAAAAAAGAAGAAATTGTCTTAAACCAGGAAATAATTCCACTGGCATCGAAGCATCAAATTTATGGACATTTTCGCCTGTGTTTTCCTCTCCTTATTTGCACACTCAGACAAACAGTGGATTTTTTTTAATAAAAAAAAAATACCAAAAATTTATTTTACACTGTAAAATACGTTTATTTGGTTTCCTTATGGTGGCGGTATTTAATGTTTCTTTTTTTGTTTTCTTCCTTTTTGGTTTCATTTTTGGCTTACTTTTTACGATTTTCGCGTTTTCTTTTTCTTTTGGTGTTTGAATCATAAAAAGTTTTTTTTTCTGGTAAGACCGTGTGGCTTACTTGGTGGCTGTACGTAAGTAAACGTAAATTTAGTTGTCAGTTGTTGTCGTTGTTGTTGCTGCTTTTATTATTTCTTTTTATTTTTTTATTAACAATTGTTTATGATTTTTCCGGCATTTAAGTTAAATTTCTATTCATTTTCTTTATTTTTTTTATGACAAAACAACAAAAGCCATAAGCAGCTTCACAACCAACAACTTTATTTGCAATTTTTTTTATTCACACTCCCTGGCATATGGATGTAGTAAGTAAGCATGACACACATTAAAATGGTCAGTCACTTGGGTGATAAACAGTAAAAAAAGAAAATTTGTTATAAAGTCAGTCAATAAACAGCATAGCCTACGAAAATTTGTTGAAAAAAGAATTTTTTCTTTCGGTGTTGTCAAGTGAACATTTTTTAATAAAGGCAACCGAAAATTTGGTGGGCGTAGAACTTTAAACACCAATTTCAAGAGGGGTTTTTAATACATTTGCCTACTTTATTTGTTAATGTTCGTCTCTGGCTCGATGTAAATTGCTTTTATTAGGCGGTTTAGCCTTTCTCGATAGCATAAAGCAGCTATGGTGACTTCATATCGATTCACTTAATAAATTCATTAAAGTTTCAGGCTGGTGCTGAACTTTATTTTAAGCGAATCAAGCCTTAATTAAGGAAATGTGATGCTAATGGTCAAGACTGTTTCTCCGTTAGCTCCAAAACATTGCTTCTTGTGATATGCCAACCAACCGCTATGAAGTCTCCTGTAAGTTGGCATTTAACAAAGTTCTCTCCCTTACCATATATCGGGTCTGCCATCTAACATTTTTTTTCAACTAATGCTTATTTCGTGAATAGTAACACTTAGCTCATGTCTGATTTGACAGATAATTAGTTTTATCCCTTCGCTGAACGAATATGTTTGTGTATATGCGTTTTCGCGTCGCTAAGTGGTCCTGCGATCGACTTACAGAAGATGTCGATTTTGGCAAAAAAATCATCTTTTCAGATGAAGCTCATTTTGACCTTGGCGGGCATGTAAACAAGCAAAATTGTAGCATTTGAGGACACAGAAAACCCGCACGCATATATTGAAAAGCCGACGCACACAAAACGAGTCACTGTTTGGTGCGGATTTTGGTCCAGAGGCATAATTGAGCCATTTTTCTTCGAAAATGAGCAAATAGTGGCCGTTACAGTCAATGGCTATCGTTATCGGGCCATGTTAAACGAATTTTTGTTCACAAAAATTGAAGAGGAGGATATTGGCAACATTTGGTTTCAACAGGACGGCGATACCTACCACACAGCCGAAACTACACTCGATGTTTTGCGCCCAGTTTTTTAGATCGTATTATCAGTCGCAATGCTGATATCGTTTGGCCACCTCGGAGCTGCGATTTGACACCGTTGGACTTTTATTTGTGGGGTACCGTAAAAGATAAGTGTTACGCCGTTAAGCCAAAGGCAATTGACGCTTTAAAGGACAAATGTGAAATGAAGCCATTGGTGAAATACAGCTGCACACAATGCAGGATAATGTGGGCTACTGCATGGCCAGCCGAGGCAGCCATTTGAATGAAATTATTTTCCATTATTAACCGGAAGGATTGTACTTTCAAATAAAAAAAAGAAATTTGAGAAAATATTCAGTAGGTTTTTTTTAAAGCATTTAAAAAAAAAATATTTGGCGGACCCTTTACAATACAAGATGCTCTACAGACGTTCCTCCTGCTGTGGTTCTTTATGGCGCAGAACCGTGGTTACTATTGAGCAGTGATGGACGAACCTTGAGAGTATTTGAGGGGAATGTCCTACGTAAGATCTTTGATCCAATACGAGTTGAAGATGATATCTGCATCTGCTCCAACAGTGAGCTGTATGATATCCTCAGTAACATGAACGTTGTGCAAGGTATTAACATCCAGCGACTGCACTGGCTCGGTAATGTCGTTCAAATATGGGAGACGGGCATTTGGTAGTGGAATCAGTAGAAGTCGGCAAAGTGACGGCCTTGGTTGCGTTGGAAGGACCATTATCGATTGATGCGACCATCTAGAGTTAATGTGTTAAAACGAAATCCGTTAATCCGGTTGTTATTGGTCAATTAAGTAAGAAAGTCTCAAGTTCTCACTCCCATCCAAGGTATGCAATACCAACAATCCTAAGCAAAAAATTTGCTCTAACTACTACACTGAGAAACAAATAAACAACATACCACACTTCCTTTTAAATTTTATGACTATTGTGGCCTAAAATAAAAATTATTTCTTCAACATCATCATCATCTTCGTCATTATTATCATATCAATAGAGAGAGAGCACCACATAATCATTATCACCCATGTCATCATCATAAGCATCTGGTTTATACGTACATGCATATATTGGCTGGCTATACTTTTGCGAATCATTTATTCTGTTCACATTTTATTTTGTAGGCTTTAAAGTACTTTATTCACTAGACAATCCTGCTGTCTCTTCTGTATAGCAGCTTCATTGCAATTGGCAATAGAAGTGAATGTCCGTCTCCTCCGTTGAGTGTATGTATTTAAAATGAATTTCCAATCCAATTTCCTTTATCGGATGGCACAACAGAAAATAAGGCGCACATTACATTGGTTTTATGTTTTTGTTTTTGTGTTTAAAATTCTTGTCAGTGACTTACTGCAGCAGCAGCACTAGCAGCACCAGCAGCTTCCTTTAATGACTGTATTTTGGTAACACTTTTCCATGCTATTTTCCTATTTTTTTTTATGGCAAAATTGTAGGCTCGTTTTGCTGACTATCGATTTAGATTGTGTCGTCAGTAGTGTATAGTAGTGGTTAAATGTTTTAGTTGTTGTTGTTGCTTTAGCCATTATTTAAAACAATTAGCGCATGTTCTACTCAATACCACGGTGTACGTATAACTGACTGCCGGACTGTATGTCGCTACTCTGGGATTTTATGTTCAATTGTTAAGCCCGTATCTGCTGATGGCTGTAATCATGACCATCATGATGAGCACAATGATGAGCACAATAATGATGTTTTCGTTGATGGTTATATATGGTGTTGCTTTTATTGTCATTCTTTACACACACACGTACAAACACACACACACTTTTACGCATTTTAAATTGTCTCATAATTTAACAATTTACAACACCATTTACATGTCTTTCTTGTGCCAGAGTTTATGTTGTGTTGCCTTATCTATGTTGGTTTATCGCGCGCCTTATTTTTGTAGCGATAATGCAGCCCATCATGCCAGCTTGCCTGCCTGCCCCCAGACTTTGCAATTCAGGCGCTTGGTGTTGGTAAATGTGTTTGCAAAATCATTTAAAAAGCGCTTCTCTTAGTTGTGTCTTTAGCTGTTTTGCGTTGATTTTGTTGTCGATTTGTTTGCTGTTATTCGTGCGTAATGGAGTGATTTTTGTTTTGTTGTTGTGCATAACAATAGGCCGCTTTAATGGCGTATCATTAGAACACAACACTTTTGAACATTACGAAACTTTTTGGGAGTTTGTCAGACATAACCTAGAGTAGCAATGTTTATTATTTATTCTCGTGTCAGGCGGGCAGCAGCACCATCATCAACCAAAACTTTAATGATTGCAAAGCCTAGTCTTTTTAATTGTGGCAAATACTCTCTTGAGAGACCAGGAATTAATTTGCTGACTTATTTCGGATCTCTTTTATCTTTGCAGGGTACATGTTCAGTACAATTTCAGGAATGGTTTTGGGTGTGGGCATCAGGTTTTGAAGCTTCAAATCAATTGCATGTTCCGTAAGAGTTCTAGGCAGATTACATACATACATAATTGGCCATTACAACCCTTCAGTCAGGATTGCGACCTAGCTTCTCACGCCACTTGTGTGTGTTAATTTTATACATGAGTGGCGGGACCTACAGTTTAAAGTCGACTCCGAACAACAGACTTTTTAGAAACATTTCATGGCAATTTTACTCTCAGAGTCTTTGCTAGAAATCTGCTGAGAGGAAGTCGCCGAAGAAATATTTTTCGTTTTGATGTCTGACCTGGGATTCGAACCCGGGCCTTTCGTCTAATAAGCCAACACACTACCTACTAGACCACGGCGACTACTAGGCAGATTGCCCCTACCAATAAAGCTACTTTTCAATGGCCTCTTTACTGTAAACCTCTTTCCTATAAAAGTGTTGCATAATAAAGTAAGACCTTCAGCTTGGGAGCTTAGGCATTTGCTAAATTGCAACACAATGTGAACTACAGCTGGCACCTTAGCCTGATGACTAAAGTAACTCTGGAATCTTATGAAATGCAGAACTATTTTGCATCTGTAGATGACAACACGGGAGTACACGATTAAAAATAAGAATGCTTTGAATAATCGTTCACTAATAACTCCACCTCCTTCCATGTAATCATCATTTCGGTTTTGGTCATTGCTCTCTGCAGTTTTAAGTCTCCGTAGTCTAGTAGTTTCTCAAAAAAAAAAATCTATCGTTCGGAGTCGACTTTAAACTATAGGTCCCGCCACTCATGTATAAAATTAACACACACAACATAAGTGGCGTGAGAAACTAGGTCAATAATCCTGACTGAAGAACCTGTCTCTGCAGTTTTAAAGTCGATTCCATGCTTCCTAAGAGTTCTTAGCAAATTGTCCTTCTTTTAAATGCCCTCCTTTCCATCATTCTTTTAGTTTTACATGCAAAGTAACGCCTTAAGATAGGAAACTTAGGCATTCGCTGAACTGCAACACAATAAGAACTACATCGGGCATCTTTTCCTGAAAGCTGAAGTTTACCCTGGAAGCCTATAAAAGGCGTAATTCTTTCAAACTGGGATTAGAGTTTACGACCTTATTTCTTGCAATTGTGGATGATAACACTAGAGTACGAAATTAAAAACACAAAAATGCTTGAAATAATCGTTCCACCTCTATCTAATGTTTCCAGTGGCTAGAGTTTTAAAGGTGGTACAATGTGCACTTGTTCGAAAAAGAAGAAGAATTTAACAAGTGATTCACCTAGCCTGACCTTTGACCAAACCACTCAATACATGTTGCAAAAAAACTTTTTCTTTCTTTCTATTTTTTTTCTTGTATTCGAAACCCGCATATTTTCAACACCGCTTTGGTATTTTGTTTGTGGCACATAAATGCGTAAATTTTTGTGTGGACATGTGTATGTGCTTTAGACATAAAAAATGTGAAATTTTATTGCAACAAACATGGGGTATTTAAAAACCGTACATACAGCATATAATAAATATTCTCCGCAACCAAGCAGTACTCACTCACCATACAAGTCCCTCATGCACATGAATTTAGTTAGACATGGGGTGGTATCTGTCATTCATCAATGTTGGCCAAATGAATGGTTATTCATTATTTGGCCCCCCTTCCCCCGTTCTCATCTTTCACTCGTACTTGTTTTTATTTCTTGGCGGTTGTTTGGTCGGTTGGCTAAATTCAATGGTTTTGCTGGCTGAATAGCTTTGCGATGCATAGAGTAGCTTGTCTAGCTGACAACAACACCGTTGTGTTGTTAATGTTAAAACTTGTCGACAGGTAATCAATAATAATGTTTTTAAATGTTCAAAAAAGCCTTCCTTCGGTTTTTATTTTTATTTTTCTATTCCTCTACCCTGAGTTACGGATGCTGCTGCATCAGCAGCCAATGATGTTGATGTTGATGCTGCCGATGACAGTCCATGTTAAAGCTGATGGTGTTGTTAATAAAGCTGATAAACTATGGTGTTATGGAGTATTGTTTAGCACCATAAATGTGGCTCTCATGCTCGCTCCTCGTACATATGCATCATTATGTTGTACACCTAGGAGTAGTAGACACTCGTATTTTAATGTGTTATTTTCGTTTGGTGTTAATACAACTGCTACTGCTTATGTTGCTGTGTAGTGTTGTGCTGTGCTGTGCAGCAAAGACAAAATGTGTTGGCTAACCATACCCATACCCCCAACAGCAGCTAAGTGGTCATCTGTAGTTATGGATTTTCATTTCATTTGTACAGCAGGAAGGAATAAGTAATAATCAGTTTCAGTTTCAATTTCCCATAAACCACCGCATCAGCATCAACATCAGCAACTAACTGCAAACACCCACCGAGTTTTAGTAGCTTTTTTGTTTAATGGGATTTGAAAGAAAACCTCAATTGAAATTAATGATTAGAAATCTTGTTTTAATTCTGTTTTTTTATGTTTTTTTTTTTGTTTAATTTAATTTGAAAACTACAATATGCAGTGTTTTGTTAATGCCAGACAACGTATACGTTCGTTGATAATTTTAGTTCCTAGAGAGGAACAGTTTTTTTTCAAAAGCCTCTTAATAAAGAATGTAAATAATGAAGGATCCATGAAATCTATTCAGTCCTACAGTTTTAATAATGAACGTATACAGTGGCTTAAAAAATTGTACGAGGTAATGCCACTTTATTTACAAACTTTTTTGTTTTAAGTTGAGCCTTTGAACTTTTCTGGTGATTGAGTTTCTTTGGACTCAATCATCTATGCATGCCACTCATTATTTTTAAAAATTAATTTGAGCAATACGAATGGCATAAACTATGAGTCCTCGATCGGTTTAAATTTGAACCTTTGGTGACTTCAATTCTGGACATTCTACTCTCTTATAAAATTCAATATATTAGCTCCACTGAATGGAAAAAAATCAATTTACGTTTGAACAACGGTGGGATTTATTGGGCCAACGAGAAACTACAAGGTGATGTTTGTCACACATCTCACCAACACAATCGTTTATTGCGTCAACCGATTGTTGGCCATTTAATTAGCCGAAGTTTTGATTTCAATTGGCCGCCAAGAAGTTTTGATTTGACCCGGTTGGACTATTCGCTATGTTGTATCGACAAACCACAGACAATTGAGCATTTAAACCCAACGTTGAAGATGTCATTGCCGAGATACAACTGCATACACTCAAAAAAATGCAGGAAAATTGGTTCTAACGAATGAGGTGGCCATATAAATGAAATAATATGGGTCGCCGTGGTCTAGTAGGTAGAGTGCTGGCTTATTAGACGTATAGCCAGGGTTCGTGTCCCAGGCCAGACATCAAAAATAAAATAAAAAATGCAAAAAAAAATATTTTTTCGGCGATTTCTTCTCTTTCTCTTCTTGTTTCTCAAAAATCTGTCATTCGGAGTCGACTTTAAACTGTAGGTCCCGCCACTTCTGTATAAAATTAACACACACAACATAAGTGGTGTGACAAACTGCTTGCTTCTTGGGGACGATTGCTCTGTAGACTGTCTAATGGTGAAGGTATAGCACTGGCCATTTTATAGTCACCAGCAGCAACTCGTTTCCTTACCGTTCGCATCTTTTCTCCTTCCACCTTTCCTAAAACCTGCACAATGCACTGCATGAGTAGGCGTCATCCCCTGAGTGCTGGTTTTATAAAAAAAAAAATATGCCATTTCTAACCGGAACAATTGTATTTCACAACAAAGAAATAAATTTGGAAAAACTTTAAACCATTTCATGAAAGGAAAAAGGTGGCATATTGGTTAAAATACAGTCCACATTGAAACCCTGGAAAAGAGTTCCTAGTTTTCAAAAATTTCAATTCCCTTCCCTAATTCGTGAGCTTCAAGAAAGAATGAAACGAACCGAATATCATTGAGAATGGGTAGGAATGTATCAGCAAAGTTCTACCCCATTATAAGAGGTATTGTTTCTAGGCAATAACATTTCGATTCTAGGATCTATCTCAGTAAGCCAATCTCCTGCTTCACTGAAAAATTGTGATGAAACTGAAACAAGGAAAATAATCTACAATAGAAGAGCATAGAAGGAGATGGTATTAATATGGTCGGTGAATTGTGTATGAGTTATTATTACTCACTTTTATGAACCTTAAATTTGTAGGAAGTAAACGGAATTCTACCTCAGCAGGCTGTGGCCATCTTACTGGAGTTATTGCACTTAATTTCATAGGCTGGCTTGTCCAGGTAGAGATGGAAACTCATACAATTCTTAATATTACTATACATAAGACATAGACATAAGATAACGTAGACTGAAATGAAAGTCGTTGTCTCAAAACTGCTGATTGGTTGCCTAGCCTGATGGCCTCTAAATAAAAATTTTATTAATTGTGGCTATTCATCCATGAGCTTTAAATAAAAAATTCCTTTTCTCCGCTTCTATTAAATTCTATTACATGAACGCATTATATTCTGTGTCTGTGTCTTTATTATTCAAAAAATTTTCTTTTCATGACTTGTGTTGTTACAACAAAATTTGCATAAATTAGAAACACTTTTTCTACTAGACGAGTGTGATATCTTACAACAACTCTATTTGCTTCATTGCTTTTCAAGCACAACACAAAATGTGTACGTCTCGCGTGTATGACTACAAGATTTTGCTGTCAAATAGCAAATTTTTTCCTTTCTTTTCTCTTTCCTTTACTTCTTTACTTTCTTTTATTTCTTTTCACTTCATGGATTTGTTGTATTTAAATTGACAGTAATTTTTAGTTATTTTTGCACTTCATTGCTTAGGATTATCGCACCGTTTGTCTTTCTCTCTCTCTCCTCTCTCTCTGGCTGTCTTTTGGAGTGATGATGATTGATGATATCGTTTCGTTTCATTGCTGTTTCTGTTTTCATTCATGCTTTTGGATTTGTATGTTAAGATTACCAAATAAGTCTGTTACAATCCATGTGTAAATCGTGACAAATCTACAGTCTTGCAATCAGATACTTGAGATGAGGCTGACAGACATCATCTGGTTTTTCGTGGGTTAAACACACTTTTGATCAAAATAAATGGAAACATACTCTGGCATCAATTTACGCTTGATTTCAATTACAGTAACATTTGTGTGAGTATGTGTGTGTGTTTAATATGAAAAAGGATTAAATTTGGAAAAATATTCCTGAAAATATTGAAAACGTGGGATGTTAAAGATTAAATATTCAATAATTTTTCGTTATAAATTTAATATTACTTTTGGATTGGCGTCTAGTTTTGCTACCTTATGTGGCATTGAAATTTTCCAAAAATTCGCCTGTAATGCTAAGATACACTGTGAGTAAATTGATACCGTTTATGTAGCATGTTCAAAGCATTGATTTTGTATTATTGCCTGGATACTGTTCCAAAAGTCTTTTAAAATTTCATTATAGAGGCTAAGAAGTTTCTTTTGATGGTTTTGTGACTAAAGTTTTGTAGGCAATTCTTTTTGTTTTCGTTAATATCAAGCCTGTCCTGAATCTCTCCCTTATTCTTGGTACTCGCATAGTACTGTCTATTGATATTCTCAACCTTTTTGAGGAGAGGTTTATTCAAATATTTTTTGCCGTTTCGGTTTTGAAATCACAAATTTTAAAGCTTTGCCAACATCACAATATATTTTTGACAGTCATGTGACCCTTAACCCGTAAGTCAAGTGGCAATTAATCTTTCTTCTTACAAACTCGCCTGATTGTGAGCCGTACTTTTGGTCATAATTTTCATGCAATTGTCCATTTCGTGTGCCTTAAATCTAGTGACGGCAGTGCACTGCTGGAATGTAGTTTGTGTTCACTGCTGTAGCGTTACTTTAACTGAATGTGCTCAAGGGAAATCAAGGACTTGCTCCCGAAAATCGTACATCGAAGTACACGTCTGTCATGTAGAGTACATTAATTTTTGGTTATTTGGCCAGTTGATCGCATAATGTTTTACAGGCCACACTATTCTTTAGTACAACTTTCTTACTGCAACATTTTTTTATTTCACTTATAGTCGCAAATGCTAGCCACTTATACTACGCCTTCATGTCCTGTTTTTCCATTTGCAATGCAATGTTTCTTTTCATAGCTTTTTTCCTCAGTTGGGTATCCCTATACTTCCTCCTTTCTCAATATCTGCTACTAGTTGCGCCATCATCATTTCTGAAATCGTCCATGTTTGGTCTGTAGACGCTTTGCAAAAAGCAGAAGTGATTCTGATAGTACATCTTCTCCAAGCGGCATTTTATAAGTATTCTAAGCCTATACTGAAGTCGTCGTAGTCTAGTAGGTAGTGTGTTGGCTTATTAGACGTAAAGCCAGGGTTCGAGCCCCAGGCCAGACATTAAAACAAAATACAGAAAGAATTTCTTCGACAATTGCCTCTTAGCAAATTTCTGGCAAAACTCTTAGGGTAAATAAACCTGCCATGAAAAAGTTTCTCAAAAAAAATCTGTCCTTTGGAGTCGATTTTAAACTGTAGGTCCCACAACATTAGTGGTGTGAGAACTAGGTTAATAATCATTACTGTGGGGTCGTAAGGACCAATTATGTATGTAAGCCTATACTAATATGGGGGAATACCCAATTTATTAAAATGTTATAGCCAACTAGCAATTCATATTACCCAAGGGTACTAGTTGTTGACTCTCGTTTCTTACTAATGTTCCTTGAGTGAATGAATCTGTTATCGTTTAGCAATTGACTGCCTATTTTGGCCGCCTTTAGTTATTGTGAAGAACTTCATTTGTTTCCTGCTGCCTACAACTGGAGCATCGGTTATACGCAAAGCAACTTTTGCGACTAATTCCATGCTTCTGGTTATTGTTGAATATTCTTTTCGACTTTTTTTACCTAGTCTAGTAGGTAGTTTTTCGGCGACTGCCTCTCATCAGATTTCTGGTAAAAAGTCTGAGAATAAGTAAAATTGCCATGAAGAGCTTCTTAAAAATCTATCGTTCGGAGGCGATTTTAAACTGTAGGCCACGCCACTCATGTATAAATTTAACGCACACAATATAAATGGTGTGGGAAGCTAGGTCGAAATTCTTATGTACGTATGTATGCATGATCTTTTCGACATGGGAGGATGTTTCTTTTTATAATCGAAACAAAGTTAATGATACGCGTTTTATTAGGAATCTCAGGAAGTAATGAACCCATGATGTTTCCTTGCATTTGACCTAAGTTTTTCTTCAAACATTGCAAGACCCCTCCTGTTATGCTAATGACGTCCTTCCATCGTTTTGGTGTATGTAAAATGTTCGTTGATTTATTTTCTAAATATTTCGGCTCGTCTTTCTCTCTATGTACTCTTAGTGTGGTATTCAAATCTTCCGAACTAGAGGTGTTTTTCATATCTTTAAAGTATTGTTTGTCTATCCCTGTGGGTTCGTGTGCATTTATTAAGGTTCTTAGCACTAGTTTCCTTAACCTAGCTGGTTTGAATTTTCCAAATTAGTGTATTAGCATTAGATAATTGTCGATTTTTGAGAATCCTATCTTGTTTTTGTATCAAAAACTCTCAGAGAAATGGATCTACTTAAAAGGAAGAGTTCTTTGACTTGCGATTCTAATATCTGACAACTGTAATCCTATTTTATAGTAAGAAAAGTACGTTTAGAAGAGGCATTTAAGCTTAAACAAATGAGAATTAAAATGCTTGGGGAATTGTTGGTATGTGGAATTTGACTTTTGATCGATTACAGAGGTACTACCATGAAGTTTTTCTTCTCCACCAAGAAAGGGCACATGCGATAAAAGGCTTTCAACAAAACATAGAGCTGCTGGAAGAATGTAAAAGTTCATTTGTAGCTTATATTACATTACAACCCTTCAGTCAGGATTACGGCTTAGCTTCTCACACCACTCACGATGTGTGTGCGTTAATTTTAGACATGAGTGGCGGGACCTAGAGTTTAACGTCGACTCCGAACGGCAGATTTTTGCGAACTTTTTTCATGGCAGGTTTTATTACACTCAGATTTTTTTCCTTTCATATTTTCGTTTTGATACCTAACCCAGGAGACGAACCCTAGCTTTAGGTCTAATAAGTCAACACACTATCTAATAGACTACGGCGACTGAAGGGATTTAAGTACGTAAACGCTTTAACAGAGAAATAAAGGAGTTTCAGTATTTAATTACAATTTTTTAAGGCTAAAAATAAAGGTTGGACCAGCTCCCTAACATTAAAAATGTAAGCAATTCTATCGATTTCAATTTATTTAAAAATATTTAAAATTCTTCTATATTCGATTTTTCTTATAAAAAAATTTTTTAATTCAATTTTCATTTGAATTTCTATTAATTTCTGGAAATTTTCTTCTCTTTTTCCAGGTAAGCATTCAATGGCATTGAAATATTAATCCAGGAGAAGGGTAAGAGAACACCAATAGATTGTATTATTAACCGAGAGTATTTATTGTAACACACGGCGTATACGTTTTATTAATTACAGTTGATCAACTACTGCTTATTGGAAGTCATACACTGCGTATACGTTATGAGTGGTTAGCAAATAAATATCAAGTATACGCCCTCAACAGAAGTAATTTTTTCGGTTTTAATTTTAACTGCATGGTAGACTATGGATTTCTGTATCAATCATAAATTTAAAAATAATTGAATAATTTTATGTGTTTTTTTTATTTTAATATCAACTGCCATAAATTGTATTTTTTAAAAATTTAATTTCACCGAAAAATTTATCGTTTAATCAAATAAAAACAGCACCGGAATAATAAACAAACGTGTGCCAGCCAACAAGCAATGTGGCCCTAATGTGACACCCAAAAGAGTAGCAAAAACGTTGAAAAATTTGCAAAAATAAAATTGTTTCCGTTTTTTTTATTCTTGTTTATACAGAAAATATTGTGAATATTTAATTGTAAAACATTTTATTTTTCATGTACAACAACAGCAAAAACAACAAGAAAAAAAATTATGAAATGAACAGAAATTCAATTGGATTTCATGTTTGCTCAACAACATGTTTCTTTTCGATGGAAATTGTTGTTTGAAACGATTTTTGTTTTAAATTTTGTTTTTTTTTTGTTTCAAAAACATGGAAAATTTATTCATTTATCCAGTAACTTTACGCCATGTATTGATAAATGCAGATATTTATGTACCTGTCTGGCTGTTTTGTCTGTTTGGATGAACACATGCATTATCTTGTGGAATTTTATTTTTAATTTTTGTGTAAAAGGGGAAAATTTTTAATCATAATAATCGGTCCTATAAATCTGAAGGGCATTATGACTTTTTATAAATTGTAATTTTCTTCCATATAGGATATGAATTCACTGTAGTCTAGTAGGTAGTGTGTTGGCTTATTAGACGTAAGGCCTGAATTCAAACCCCAGGTCAGACATCAAAACGAAAATATGAAAATATTTCTTTGACGACTTCATCTCAGCACTGTTGCGTCGGTAGTAGCCCGTAGAGGCCAGGTCCATATATTAATTATCAATTTTTGTTTGTTGTACAATGGATCAATTTCTACCTCCGGGTACTGTAATGTCTTAACCAACAAGTACACGTCCTCTAACCTCTCAGCAGATTTCTGGCAAAAACTCTGAGAGTAAATAAAATTACCATGAAAAGCTTTTCAAACATCTGTCTTTCGGAGTTGACTTTAAAAACTATAGGTCACGCCACTTATATGTAAAATTAGCGCACACAACATAAGTGGTGTGAGAAGTTAGGTCGTAATCCTCTCTAAAGGGTTGTAATGACTAATTATGTTATGTATAGGATGTGTTCTCTTTACTTAGGAAGTAATGCTCGATTGGTTTCGTCATATTTAAGAGTTCACTTGGCATCGGAATAAAAATGTGGGACTTTAAAGTCCAGACTCTAAGAACGACGAAAATGCGAAAAATTTGTCTTGTTTTTCGAAAAGGCTTCAAGCTCTCCTTTAACTTTCTAGGTAGGAATCATATGGGATATCGTTTACTTCCTTACTCCCTTAATTAGCCATTCCAACCCTTTAGTCAGCATTACAACCTATTTTCTAACATCTCTCAAGTTAAGTACGCATAAAAATGCGGGATTTTAAAGTCCAGACTCTAAGATCGAAGAAAATGTGAACAATTTTTGGTCTTGGTTTTTGAAAAGGCTTCAGTCTCGCCTTTAACTTACTAGGTAGGAATCATATGGGATGTCGTTTACTTACTTACTCCCTAAATTGCTCATTGCAACCCCTTAGCCAGGATTACAACCTATTTGCTCACACCTCTCAAGTTAGTACGTTTTGTTTATTCATGGGTGATTGGACCTTCGTTTATTGTCGACTCTAAAAGACAGATTTTTGATTCACTCTCAGAGTTTTTGCCAAATTCTTTTACTGAAATAAATATTTTGTTTTTATATTTGGTTCGAGATGTCTGAGCTAGGTTTTGAACCATAGTTTCTCGATTGTGATGGTGATTCAAAAATCTCCACCTTCCTCTATTATTACAGGGTAGTTATGGTCATTATAATCAAACTGCTCTGTAAGGAATTGCCAAGATTGCAAAGTCATTTGAAGAGTTTGGGAAACGCTCCGGTTGTAGTAAGCCCTGTGAATCATTGCAATACATGCTCCGTCGAAACCAATGCTTCTGTTTCGGAAAGTGTGGTGGACAGCCTGAATTTTAAAACATATTTGCAGGTGCACTTGCACTTCCATTCATGTAAAGTCTAACAACTAATTGCATGCTGGAGAAACCAGCTTTTTATATTGATTTTTTTAAACAAACATTTCTTCAACAATTGAGGTCCATTTTTGACTTGGTGGTTCCATCAACAAGTAAAATTAACGTTTATGGGGTCTCGAAAAAGCCGATGCATGTGTGTATTATGGTCTGAAAGTGTCAATGAGTTGTATTTTATTTGAAAACAATACTGAGAAAGCATACATACATACATACATAATTGGTCATTACATTGCTTCAGTCAGGATTAGGATCTTGCTGCTCACATTACTGATGTTGTATGTATTAATTTTATACATGAGAGCCGGGACTTACAGTTTAATATCGGCTTCGAACGACGTATTTTTTTTTGGCAAACTTTCAATGGCAATTTTCTTTTATTTAAACTTAAAATTTCTTCTAGAAATATGCTGAAACCTGGTTGTTGAACCTTGTATAATAAGCCAACATACTATCTACTAGACTATAGTGATCTAAGAAGAACAGTAAGGGTCAATTCAGACCACTAATACCTACATTTGAAGACTATTGGACAGCATTCAGCAACGCGGTGTATACTTACTTACTTAATTCGCCATAACAACCCGATTAACGGGTTTCGGCCTGCCACAACACATCCTTCCAGGCGTCTCTGCTTCTTGCGCGCCTACGCCAATAGGCCACACCAATTGATGACAGGGCTTCCTCGATTTGGCCCTTCCAACGGATATAAGGTCGTCCTCTTCGCCGACTTCCGCAGATTCCCGCATCAAATACTCGTCTCGTCGGAGCATCCTCCTCAATTCGAACGACATGGGCGAGCCACAGCAGCCGCTGGATATTAATACGCTCTACAACGTCCATGTCGTTGAGGAACTCATAGAGCCTACTGTTGAATCGGATGCGAAAATCATCGCCAACTCGCACTGGACCGAAGATCTTAAGTAGGACTTTTCTCTCGAATACTCTCAAGGCAGATGCATCAGTTCTTAATAGGGTCCATGCTTCTGCGCCATAAAGAAGTACGGGTAGGATGAGCGTCTTGTAGAGTATTAGTTTCGTCTTGTGGGAGAGGTCTCTGCTACTCAATTGCCTATTGAGACCATAATAGCAACTATTGGCAAGAGTAATCCTGCGCTTGATCTCCAGACTGACATCATTTTCGGTGGTAACGGCGGAGCCAAGGTATATGAATTCCACTTATGTATTCAAGTTGTTTCGTTTTGTTTTTTTTCGATTCGATTCGATTTGATTTTGTTTTATTGTTGTTGTTGTTGTTTTTTTTACTATTAATTTCATTCCATTTTATTCTTATTCTTCAACTATTTTTAACAGACATACGTTTAATTAATATTCACTTCTTTTATTCTATTTTTTTATTCCATTTCAATACATATTTTCTATACGGTCTGTTCCAGTTCTATTTATATTGATAGACTTGATGTCGTCTGTACCTTTGTTCTCTACTCTCTAGCTCTCTCTCTTTCTTTTTTTTTTTTTTTTGCTCTCTGCTTTACTTTTACAACAAGCTCTTATGAATGTTTTCATAATTTACCTTTTATAGTGAGAACAGTAGCAGAACATTATAGAGAGGAGGCATGTGTTTATTATCAACTGATTTAATTGATTCCATAGTAGTTTGTTCTGCTTGTTGTTTTTTTTACTATTAATTTCATTCCATTTTATTCTTATTTTTCTACAATTTTTAACAGACATACGTTTAATTAATATTCACTTCTTTTATTCTATTTTTTTATTCCATTTCAATGCATATTTTCTATACGGCCTGTTCCAGTTCTATTTGTATTGATAGACTTGATGTCGTCTGTACCTTTGTTCTGCACGCTCTAGCTCTCTCTCTCTTTCTTTTTTTTTGCTCTCTGCTTTACTTTTACAACAAGCTCTTATGAATGTTTTCATAATTTACCTTTTATAGTGAGAACAGAAGCAGAACATAGAACAGAGAGGAGGCATGTGTTTATTATCAACTGATTTAATTGATTCTATAGTATTGCCATTGTAGTTGGTTCTGCTTGTTGTTGTTCTTGTTGTTTCCTTTCCAATTATATTTACTTTCAATTAATTTTTTTTTGTTCTTCATTTCGTTTTTCTTTTCGCCAGTGTCTGTTCTCTGTCGTGTCCAGCCAGCCGGCCAGCCGATCGGCCTGTTTTAATATAGCATAATGACTGTGTGTATCAGTTTATTATTTTCATGCATACCACGTTATGCATGTGTATGTAGTTGTTGTTTTTATTATTAGCACAGCTTTTTTGAATACCAGAATATTTTCTCTTCTCATTACTTTGTTTTTGCTTTTGTTTTTGCCTGCAATCATTACACACTTCAATTGTATTGGAATATAGTATTCACTCATTATTATTTTTATTATTGTTTTTATAACATAGCATATGTGTTTGTTGTTGTTGTCGTTGTCGTTCTTCTTCTTAACAGCAAGTTGGGAAAAATGGGGAGAATATGAGAAATAAAGATTTCCAAGAAATTCATTAAAAACTCTCATCAAATTGATTCGTGTTATGCCAACACGTACGTATATGTAGTCTGTGTAATACAGTAGCAACAACAATAATTAAATGATGTTCGTTTTTTCTTTCGTTCGTTATACATACTGCTATCCTCATCGTAAGTACGATTAAGAGATCAATAATTACAAAAACATATGCAAAAACAATATATATTGTGTTGAAGTAATATTCTTTCTTTGATTTGCTCTTTCCCGCTTTCCCCCCTTTCCTTTCTTTGCTTTTAAATATTTAATTGGAACAACTCATACGTCGTGTGGAACGTGTGTTCATTAATTAATTATGAAATGAAATGGAATGCAAAAGTGTTGCTGCTGCTGTTGCAGTATAAAACTCATTCGTGTGATTCATTCTTTCAAGCGCATTCTTTTTGTTTTATTTTCAAGTATTTATTGATTAATTGAATTTGTTTTATAATTTCCATGGAATTTTTATTTTAATTATGCTTTTGAATTACATCAACACTAAGTGGTCAAGTTTAAATGATATGTTAACGAATACGGATATGACAAATGCAGATATTACACTGCAATATATAGACTCTGGAAGTGTTATATTTCGTGGTACATTTAAGGATTCCTTAATTATATGCCACAAGTGCAACCATGTTTGTATTTTACACCAGAATATACTTTTGTAGCTTCATTAAGTTGTAAGACATCGCCTACATTCAGTGATGCATAATTGAGGTCTTAAGGTAGAAGTTGCCATAGTCTAGTAGGTAACCTAATAGGTTTAATACCCATGCCACTGTGGTTCAAACCCCAGCCCAGACATTGAACAAAACGAAATTTAAAAAAATATTTCTCCGGCGACTTCCCCTTAGCAGTCTTTTAGCCCTTACGTAGGCACGTACACACTTCAGTCCGGACTGTAACGGGTAGGTGAAAATAAATAAAATTGTCATGAAAAGTTTCACAAAAATCTGTCGTTCGGAATCGATTTTAAACTGTAGATCCCTTTACACCTGTATACAATAAACACACACAACACATGTGGTGTGAGAAGCTAGATCGTAATCCAGCCTGAATTGAAACTGTACGTAATCAAGGTAGAATTAGTTGAAGGTTCATGGAATATATCTTTGATTCTAAAGTTTGTTAAGAAGATCAAGATTTAGTTCCATTATAACAATAAAGGAGGGCGTCCGTAGTCTAGTAGGTAGTGTACTGACTTATTAGACGTAAAGCCAGGGTTCGAGTCGCAGGGACAGATATCAAAACAAATACAAAAAAGTATTTCTTCGACAATTTCTTCTCAGCAGATTTCTGGCAAAAACTCTAAGATGTAAATAATAAGTGCCATGAAAAGTTTGTCCAAAACTCTGTAGTTTCGGAGTCGACTTTAAACTGTAGGTCCCCACCACTTATATATAACACACACGACATAATATCGGAGAACACTAGGACAATAATTCCTGACTGGAGGGTTGCATTGCTTGTATGTATGCAAGTGTATAACAATAAAGGGAGTCACCTGTAGTCTAGTAGGTAGGTCGTGTGTTAACGTATTAGACTGATCGGCCCGAGGTATCAAACCCCAGGTCCGACTTTATGACGAAAATATGAAAATATTTCTACGTCGACTTCTTCTCAGCAGATTTCTGGCAAAAACTTTGAGAGTAAATATAATTGCCATGAAAATAATATTGATTTTCAAAAATCTGTCGTTCGAAGTCGACTTTAAACTGTAGGTCCCCCCCACTCATGTATAAAATTAACACACACAACATGAATGGTGTGAGAAACTAGATCGTAATCCTGACTGAAGGGTTGTAATGACCAATTATGTATGTATAACAATAAAGGATCCTATGCGCGGACTTGCATTTATACGTGTCACCGAAACTTAGTAGTTCATGTGACTACTCACCATAGACTTGAAGGCTTAATAAAAAAATCCAAATGATGTGTCAATGGTTGAAATAGTAACACAACTCCTGTGTCGTAATTCTGCCACTTGTCGAGGAATAGGAAAAGGTAGCACGGCCTATAATGTCAATAACGTCAGCGTACGCAAGCACTGGACACTTGTTTGGACAATTGCGATGTACTTCCGCTTTCTGCTGAACATTCGCATGACTAAGTTGAAGTAAACACATGATAAGTGATTGCCTTGTCTGAATCCTTGCGAA